>CM029652.1:31253074-32677909 GCA_017311315.1 Dendrocalamus latiflorus | reverse complement strand
TCACTATTCACAAAGATTCAGTAATAATCTCATTATTGAGACAAATGAAATTCTAGGGTGACAAAGATACATGGCATTCAATTTCAATGGAGGGTATAACAAGGTTGGTTTAACTAACCCTTAAGATTTGAACTAATATTTTATATAAATAGCAATGCACATAATTTAAAATAATTAAAACATTTCGAAATCATAGGTTCAAGATGATCAAAGGAGACTTGCCTTCTTGAGTGCTGACTGGTTCTTCTTCCTGCGGCTCGACGAAATCTTCGGCAACGTCGGGTTCTACGCGCGAAACGACAAAACAGACAAAATAAATTCAAATAAAATTTAAATTAACTCAAAAAACTGCAAACCCAGAACCAAAAGATAGAGCTCAATTTTAGATGAATTTAGGAAAAAATATTCGGGTCAATCGGAGTTCGGACGAAGGAGAACGAGCGATCTAAAGTTTGCCGGGGCGAGAAAATGCTGGAAATTCACAGATGTTACTGTTCATCCGAGAACAGTACTTTTGGCGAGAAGGCTAGCGCTGGCGAGAGGAGGCATGGGAGATGAATCTAACTAGCAAAATGGGTTGCTAGGGACCCAAGGCACACATAGGAACTGACGGCACGCCAAACGGAGACCGTTGACGGCACGGGTGGCTACAACGACATGGGTAGGAGAGAGGAATAAAATCCGGGCAAGGAACGTGGAGAAGTAGGGTGAGCACGGGCTGGAACACGGCTTGGTGAAGCTAGGAAAATTATCGGCTTGGCCAGAAACCCACCGGAAACGACGCAAACGATGTTTGAACGACATCGGGAAGGAAAAAGAGAAACTTAATATCTTGGTGCTCGGTGAACGAAATCTAAAACCACTTGGAGGGTAGCTACCTGGGATGGTTTGGCACAAAGTGACGCGAACGGATTGGTGAAAACATCACCGGGTAGATGGGGGACACGAGATGCCATTGGCGGCCATGGCGAGGTTCGGAGGCAAAAATTTGTGGAGGCTTTTCGGGGAAACGGAAGTGAGCACGGCGTAGAACGCGGCGAGACAAGTCTAAGAAAAATTACGTCAAAGGCTAAAGCTTACCGGAGGCGACGAATCGACGTCGGGAATCACAAACGGCCATTTTCGCGGAAAGCTCAATTCCTGACAATTGGCTCCACGAAAAATTAAACAAAATGGTAGGAAAATTTCTTAGAGGCTAGGACACAATATGACGCGAACAAAAATCGAAGCGCTTACCAAAAAGGGGTGTACGCGCGAAGGTACAGTTTTAGTGCCTGGGCCTGACAAGGTCGACGAGGACTCGAGGGATCTTCAGGTGATGGCGATGGAAGCACAATGTAGAACGCGTCGAGGCAAACTCAACGGTGCAAGCGGCTCGGCCAAAGGACATCCGATGGTGGCGAAACACGGCGAAGAAGACTTTTGGTGACCATCGGGTTGACATCGGTGTTCCGGGCAAACGGAGAGAAGTTAGCGGGTGAGGTTTGCGGCGAAATGAAGAGGAGAATGTAGGGAACACAATGCTCACCTCGGTTATGGCGGAACATACACGGTCGGCTCGCAGCGAGGAGAGAAGCGACGGCGCAATTTGGCCACGGTGCTCCGGCGATGTTCCGGCGAAGCTCCGGCGAAGGCGAGGAGAGCACCACGTAGAACGCGCAAAGGCGAAGCTAATGGTGTGGCCAAATGTGGCGGAGCTCCACTGTAGGCGGCGCAATCGGCCGAAAAACGCCGTTTTGTTGGCGAGAAAAAAAATGCCGATTGCGGCGAGGAGAAGGGGAGAGAGGCCTTGATATTTCAGAGACTTGGTGAGGATGAGGAGAGGCACCCGGTGCTCCCTTTTATAGGCGCGGAGGTGGACCGGATGGGGAGATCCGCGAGGGAATGTCTTTTGGTGCTATGGCATATTCCCGCGAAATTGGTGCATGAAATTGGGGGCCAAGGCCGGGAATGGAAAGCTCTTGATGAGAGGATTCAAATGCATCTTGTTTCGCAAGAAATGGTTGAGAAAATCAAAAGCTCTTGAAGCTTCAAAATCCCGCTCATGGCGCTGCGCGTGCGCTCGCGTCTGGAGAACGAAGATGAATAGTGAGGAGAGAGAAAATAACAATAAAAAAATAATTTTTTTTAAGAAAAATAAAATAAATTCGAAAAATTCAGAAAAATTTCACCAAAATCCTTAGAACCCGAAAATATCAAAAAAAATAATTTCAGATTTATTTTAAGTATATTTTAACCATTAAAAATATTTTTACTTTCTAAGCTTTAATTTAATCCAATTAAATTCAAAAACTCCACAAATTTGAAAAGAGGATAGAAATGGATATATTGGAATTTTTCATGAGTTTAGAAATTTGAATGGGCTCATTCTGAGTTAAAATGAAGAAATACAAGCGTTTGGAAGTTTGAGAGCAGAGAAAAAGAATAATATGATTTTCTGGAATTATTTTTGAACTGAAAAATCAGATTATGATGTCATCAAGGGAAATGATTTTCAGAAGAATTATTTTTCTATGGGAAAGGGGATTTATATGTCAGGGTGATGTCAGCAAGGATTTTGATTTTCTGGTCGAATTATTTTTCAACAGAACAAGGGTTTTATTCACTAACAGGTGGGACCGGCTTTTGTGGACTAGGTCCATAAACCGGGGAGAAGGTTGAGGTGGCACGCAGTTGGCCGTAACGCTTGCGTAGCTCACGGTTGCTGAGGTGGCGCACGGGGACTGAGGGCATCAGCGGATGACGACGCTGCTGGGGTCGGCGAGGGGTACGCGAGACGGAGGAGGACACGGGGAGTTAAGTGCACCTTGGCACGACACTCAGAAATTCTCAGTGGTAGCCGGCGACAAGGATGCAGGGGTGGCGAAGTGAGGGCGTTGGCGGCAGGGCTCTTCGGCGGTGGATTCACTCGGTGGAGGGGCGGGGATGTGCGCACGTGTCTAGCGAAGGTGGAGGCGACGAACGGCTATCGGTTACACCAAAGTTAAGGTTGGCATAAAAACGAGTAAAGAGGGAGATAAGCGGGGTTTAAAGTGGGGAAATGGTGGAGGTTGAATGCGGGAGTGATTAGGCTTTCAATTGTAGCAAATGCCCGGGCTAACGAGAAGAAACAGCCAAATTCAAAAGCTCAGGCGGGCATTAATGGTGGCGGTGGAAGGTTGAAGAAGGCAAGAAGAAAGAAGAAGCTGACAGGCGGGGTTGGGCTGTCGACGAGACGGAAGACAGAGGAGGAAGGAGTGGACGATCGGATGAATGCCACGAGGCGAAAGAAAAATCAGGGCCATCGGATTAAAACAAAGGAGTAAGTGAAGGCGGGTGGCTGAGATTAAACCGGGCGAGGATGGATTGAATCAGGGAGCGACACGTGATGGCCGAGTAGAGAGGTTGAGGATTAAATTTGATTTAGATTTTGAAAAAAAAATTAGATAAATCCAAATAAAGTTAAAATACTTTAAATTAATTAATTTGAAATTAAATTTTTCAAAGAGCGAAATTTTGGGATGTTACAACCACTCACTCCCTAAAACGACCACAAAACTTCCCCAACACGGGATTCACTCTTTCAATGATGCAACGCCTAGACAGGAGAACCATTCCCTCTGGCCATAGCATCACATCACAACAAACACATTCGGCAATTAACACTAAGAAAACAGAGAGTTGCAACAAAATCCAAATATTAATTACCCTAGTTGACGCGCCCGGGCCCACTTTAGACTCACAACTGAAAACAACCGAAATTACATGTTTGGGAAACGCTCAGGACTCATTCCTGAGTACACCTAGGACTTCGTTCCTAGGTACGCCCGAAACTTACGCGTTCGGGAGCGCCACGGACCACTCGTCCGGGAAATCTCATATGCAGAAGTGAGGGAAGTCATATAGCACTCACGACATATGCACATAAATCAATCTGTGAATTATGCGGATCTCCTACCGCACCTCCAAGCATTCATCACGGTTAGAACTGAGCATGACCTCCTTCGAAGTCATGAACCCCAAATGATAATGCATGCCAAAACACAAAGTGTTTCTTCCAAATACCAACATAGAAACCAATTAAAATTCTTTTCCCCATAACAATGTCAAGCCAGTACCTCTTGTACTGCTTGCACAGATTAGCAAATGTCTATTTGCTAATACATAAGTCATTGACTTTTAGTATCCCATCTTGAACCTTTCCACGGCTCACCGGATACTTTATCCTTCCATATTTACTCTTTAGTTCATCAAACCCTACCACTTTACTGTACAAAAAACACAATCATAACATCTATCAAGCTCGCATACCACAAGATGTGGTCAAGGCTCTTTGATCAAAAGATCCACTATCAATAAATGATCCCATGAGCACCTAATTCCAAGGCGCTAACTAATCTCCACCAGCTCGACTTTAAGGATGATCAATTACCCGGATTTTAGCACACATCGTATGTACTTTCATAAACCTCAATTGCTTTTAAGCATTGAATCCGTCTGTTCTACTTCCGTAGGCGTGCACATGATTTCCTACAAAATGTTGTGGCGACTCCAACTCATGCTTAACTATTGCCACCTAATCTCACTGGAACATTATTAGCTTCATCCCTCAAGATTTGAGTCTCACTCAACTCTACAATAATTCTTCTCCATTCAATTTAGCTGGGAGATTTATTCGACATTAAGATCCTCATTCTTATTCTCCCAACTAATCCCAATAGAGTTCTAACATTACAACTATTAGAATCTTCCAAAACATTGATCATGCTTATAATAATCAATCATGGTGCGGGATTAGCGGACTTAGCTTTATAATCCTTCGCTTATTATCAATTAAAAGGGTAACCCCATGAGGGATTTTCCACCAAAATAATAAATTAACTCACCTCTTAGCATGCCTAGATTGCACGATTGGGCTATTCGATTGGGACCATCATGATACCAGTCATTCATTGTGGCTCAACAGTCTACACAACTATAATCACCAACTGGTTCACCAATAATTCAAATCCAACTATTAAACAGAAATGGATATGCTTTACACCGCTACTTCTCATGTAACTACTAAACCCCCATTGAATCCAGATCAACTTAGATCCCACAACCATAACTAAAGTTAATTACTTCTCTAGATTCTCACAATTTAAAATACCATGTCCTACCAACTTGTTACTTTAACCACCATATCCCACATACGGCTAATCCAACACTTCAGCCACTATTGGGTATTGCCTTCTCTAAAAAAAGATATTGGTCTCATCATGCAAGTTACTCCAATCACTCATATAATCAAAATTCTCCCGAAAACCAGATTTGCATGGAACACTCCCCACTATCGGGTATTTACCAAACAACTCAACGAGTTGCTAACCAAAGGGAACCAACTTCCCGAAACTGAAGCAAAACATCACTACCTCAATGCCACAAATGGCAACATGACCAGGCCTCTCCAGTGGCCATGGTCTCAATCTCTATTGCATCGGTACACGACACAATCACGGCAATGTCCCGCAGGACACACAAATAACAAGTTCAGATGCTTGCTATCAGCTCACAAGCATCAACATCAAGCATTGCAAATCAACAACATGACTAACAGAAGCGAAAATGCAATGCTTGACCCAATTCCATCCTACTGTGCACACGACCGCATTCTCTAGCTCTCGGCATCTTTGTTCATCCTACTGCGCACACGGCCGCATTCTCTAGCTCTCGGCATCTCTGTTCAAGACAGATAGCCAATCACACAGCTAGCCCACAACCATCCATCTCAACAACACAGATCAACATCAAGGCTGCGAAAGCGTAAATGCAATGTAAGACCCCTTTCCCATCCTATGGTGCACCAGTGTGTCAAGTTTTAATTTAATTGTTAGGCCTAAGTCAAATTTTAGCTGAATAATTAACCTAGATTGTCAAATTTCTTTACCACGGACCTAACGCCCGCTCTGATACCAACTGTAACACCCCGCCCACTCTCTGGGCCAAGATGCTACCACCTCTGCAACTCTTACCATTTCAACAACACTAGAAGAATTTAAAACCAACACTAAATTTATTTATTGTGCTGCGTTCAGTTACATCATAGCATTTTTAGTAGTTACTCTAGCCTAGTAGAAGCTACAGTACACTGACAAAAGTGATACAAGAGTGGCTGCTGGTTCGTGCCAGTTATCCATGTGCTACTCCCGCCCGTGCAAGTCGTCCTCAACGGTCACCTAAAAAAACATCAACAAAGCAAGGTTGAGGTCCACCGACTCAGCAAGTACAAAGCAAAATAGCAATAACAGGTTCATTCATTAGTCCATAATCATTCCAGTTTCATTAACCACTTTTCCATTTAACCCTTTTCAAGTTCCGAAGAACCATTCATTATGCACACGCATCTTTCACTTATCTCTTTAGGTTCTCATCAACCGATCATTATTCATCTGCCCATGCACATGCTCATGCACTCTTTCTCAACTCTTTAACCTATACCGGTATAACAGAGTGTGCACCGTCGATGCTCACCCAGGGCCCGCCCTGTTTCATGCGGGGACCTCAAGCCCGTCCTGTTTCATACGGGGACCTCAGTTGCCCGTAACTCTCATACGGGGACCCAGCTCCACTCCCGTGGAGCGTCCACTCAACGTGGACCAACACTATCTCTTTTATGACATGCATGAAATGCAAGTACTCCGACTATGCATACCATCATGGCATGACTCAACATTCCTCATTTCTCAATATGCATTCCAAAACTCTTTAACTTACCCTAACATGGTAAGCATGCATCATCCACAAATATTTGACTTACCTCAACAAGATAAGCAGTGCATCATCATTCAATTTTTTTTAACCGAAATCACTACCCGAATTCCACCGCTTTACAATGCACTTGCCTGGTTAGCCTCGGGAATAACGCGTGGACGGATCTGACCCGGGACCTCCACCTGCGTAGACATTAACCCGACTCGACGGCAAAACCAAAAAATCCAGAGCTTAAACGGAAAACAACGTCCGTAAGCTCGAATCCCGATCTCGGGCGTAATCGCACGGGTTTTGAGGGACCTGTCGCGCAAGTGCCGAACCCCCCCCTTTTTCTTTTCTTTTTCTCCTCTTTTCTTTTCTTTTCTTCTCTTTTTCTTCTTCTTTTTTTCTTCCTCTCTTTTCTTTTCTCTCCTTTCCCTATTTTCTTTTCTTTCCTTTCTTCTTTTCTTCCCTACCTCACTAATCTCTCTCCTCCCCATTCCCTTTGGCCGAAATGGCCTCATCCCTTCCTGCCAACTCCCTCTCTCCGCTTCCTCTCTCAATCGGCCAAATGGCCTAGCCTGGGGGCGGCGCGCATGGTCAGCCGGTGACCTCCTCACCGCTGGCGGCCCCCCTCTTCCTACCTCGCCTCCTCCTACTCTCCTCCCCCCACTCAATCCGGCCGAAAGGGGCTCCTCTCCCCTCGCCGATCTCGCTTGGGGGCGGCGCGGCGGCGCGCAGCCCATCGGCTCGCCGGCCCCGGCCCTCTCTCTCTCTCTCCGCCGGCCCCCCTCCCACTCAGGCGGCGCACGGGCGCACGGCCCCTTCCCCGCCGCCGGCTCCTCCCAGGCGGCGCACGGGCGCACATCCCCCTTCCTTGCCGCCGGCTCCTCCATAACCCCCTCCTCTCTTGCGCAGCCGAGCGGCCGGCCCCTAGGGCTCACCGCCGGCCGTCCCTTGCTCGCCTCCCCGTGCGCGCGGTGGTGGAGCGCTGGGTACCGCTGCTAACCGGCACGGCCAACGGCCGCCGGCCGCCTCCTCCTATGCTTACTCCGCCTCCCTCGGTCATCTGCGCCTCCACACGCCACCGTCCCCCTGGCTTTGCTCAAAGGCACTGGGCCTTGCCCCCGATGGAGCCAAGCTCGTTAGTTCACTCTCTCTCTCTCTACGTGCTTTGTGTTGTGCCTAAGGGTTGAGGGTAGGAGGACAACTCAGTGGGCGGCTTGGCTTGTGACCGGCGGTCGTCGACGCCCTCCCGATGTCGTTGGTGCCGTCTTACTGTTGCCGCCCTTGCTCCTGCCTTCCCCTTGCCGTCATGGCCGGCTGCTCCCTCGCTTCTTCCTCTTCGGGCTCCTCCCTACAGCGGTGTGGATGTGCTTGTGTTTTAGGGGCTCTCGGCTGGCTTACTCTTGGTTGGCAGTGAGAAGGAATGGGGGATGTGGCTTGCTCCCCTTGCTTCTTTCTTACCTTGGTAGGGAGAAAATGAGGTAAGAAGATGGGATTGCTGAAATGAAATGGCTTTTAAGAGCTTGGTTGCATGGTACTAGCATATATGGGCACGGTTGGGGCTGCCCTTTGCATTTTATGAAATGCCCGGTATGCCCTCCCATCCCTTTCTCATATAAATTAACTGCCCAAGGGCAATATGGTCCAAGGGATATGTTGGTGTTGGAGTTTTTTTTTACTGCAACGGTAAGTCGGTAAAAATGTAAGGTGAGATTTGCCGGATGATGAATACCCACGTCGCGAGACGGTGCCGACTGTCCCTGGGCAGTCCTGGAACCTCCGAGAGCGCTACTCGGCTCTCTAGATGGTGCCGACTACCCCGGGGCGGTCTGGGAACCTCTGCGAGCGATAAACATTCGGCACGTTAAAAGTCGATGGGTCTGACAGCAAAAACCCTTAATCGCTATCATTTCCCTTATGCATAATTGGGGTATTACATCAGTACATTTACCTGTGAACAGTAAACCAGTTATTTAGAATTTCAGGGGTTTTTAATGACATTTATTCTGGAATACCAAAGTTATCCAACTTGAAACCGTCCAAACGCTACTTATGCCATTAATTGAAACACGGTTCTAACCGGAGATCCGGTGTATTGGAATACTTTGATTAACCTCTGCAACGTTTGTGTAGCTTTACTTATAAAATATCTCGACCATTAATATCATGATAACGTATGATTTAGTTGAGACAACGAGTCTATTTTGTTGAGACAACATGGTTGTTTTGTAAAATTATAAGTATCCTCTTTTGTATGCAGTGCTATAGTAACCCTACTTGTTATAATGTGATGTTGTAATGGTGCATTCTAATCTTAATAGAAATGAAATGTGTTGCTGTGTTTATTACTATATTTGCTTATTTTCAGATGGCATAGTTAATATTTCCTAAAGTTAGCCAAAAAATAGAAAAAAATTTAGATATAGAATGAACTATCACAGATAATTTTATGGTATAAATCGTCTGTTAAGGATTATCATAAACGGCTCGAACAAAAAACTATCTACCGAATCATATCCAAACCGATACCTTCCAAGCTGTTAAATGTGTGACCTTGTAGGTTTATATATAATCAACTTGACCTAAAAACCCCTTTCCAATCCACAAGTCGCTAGCGGTCCTGGTAGGACATAGAGACTGCCGAATATACATAAATATCGTATTAGACGACCTAGGTAGTGCTTATGTGTCGATCCTTTTACCTCATGATACCAGATTAAGCTAAACACAAGATGTGTATCACCCTATGATAGCTCGATCATTCACTCGATTTTATAGTGGATTACTCAATTGTAGTTGACTCTTCAACCACATTCGATACGGTCATTGCCCTTCCCTAATCCAAACGCATCAAGGGGCCAGATATATCTCTCTCATTATGTAAGAAAGATAAATTCCATCTTAGCTTGCTCATATTTCTTCGCATGATTCATCTCGGTCAAATATGCGTTTTGCAGTGTGCTTTGGCAAATGACATAGACGAATAGTGTAGAGCCAATTTTGCCTAAAATGATATAAGATCTGTAATTAGAATAACATCATAATATAAATAAAGAGTTACATAATATGTCACATACTTGTTAATCAATATAAACAATAGTTCATTCAAGGGAGGAAAAAGTTCATCTATGGTCCCTCAAGTCTTGTCATCTAATTTCATCCCTCATGTCCAAAACCTTTTAGATACCATCCCCCAACTGGTAGAACCATGCAAATCACGTTCCTAGGAAGGTATCATGGGCGGTTTATGCCACATTGACTGCCATATCATCACTTGACCCACATTGGCTACCACGTTTACCGTTTAGGAGAAGAGGATAGAAAAGAACGGAAATGGGGAAGAATGAAAGGAAAAAAGAGGGTACATATGACGAAGAGGAGATAGGGTTGACATGCGAGATCGAGGTGATGATGTGGGTAGTTAACGCAGCAGCCGATGTGGCGAAAACCACCGATGATAGTGGTCTAGGGACGTGATTTGCATAGTTTTGACATTTAAAGGATAGATTCCAAATGGTATTAGAGATAAGGAACCAAAATTAGATTCTAAGAAGACAGGTGGACTTTCAGGATAACATATTATTCACAAGTTCATAAACATAAAAGCGATACAATCTTCATAATTGCCTCTAGGACATATCACTAACATTAACAACATTTTTAAAATAAAAAATAATTCCATTTTTTGATAGAAAACTACAAGAGAGTCTCCTATTGAACTATATTAATTAATAATAATATATAGGAAGAGATATGTACAAGCAAGCAGACTACGAACATACAGAAGAATCTTCTGTCTTGGGCAACATCTCAATGCAACTATTTGGCAACATATTGTGTACAATTAAGCATTGGCCCTTATTTTTAAGCTACGATTATTAGCTTTTGGTTACGCTTTTTAAGACGACAAGAGGTGATAGAGATGTCGACCATACGGTGTACATGATTTTAGACTCAAGAAGCCATCTGAAGAATCCGCTTCAAAAAACTGCTCTATTTATTTTGATGATGTGGCACCAAGTAGCACTACAACTTTGGTTAGTGCTTGCAGTTCCGTACATAATGTTCAAGAAGCTTTGAATATCAATTCTGAGATTTCTAATGTGCACAAGAGACATATTCGGAAAGCTAATTAAGTCTATTTTCCAACGAATCAAACGGCACTTGATTTGGAGCTTCCTACACAAAGTTATGGCAATTTCATTGGATGCTGCACGAGCTGTCCCGGAGAGACGCGCGAGACTTGCCAAACATAAAGAGTTCGAGTATTGCAATGCAAGTAAGAATAAAATCCGACCACACCATGGCTTTCTAAGTTTGAGAAGGACTCCTTTTCAGGTTCCAAACGGATTTGGAAGCCCCTTGAACAAGAAAACAAAACATATAAAGATTTGAAACCGATTCGGACTCGGATTGGGACAGCTGGCAAGACCGATACTAAAACGTCATAACTTTCACAAACGAGTCCGATTTGGGCGTTCTTGGACTCGTTAGAAAGCTATTTTGAAGCCCCACATAATAGATGAGGTGCCAGCCACGGAATCCTCATGGTCAAGTCGCAAATTGAGGAGAAACCAGAGGTAGCAGTTTAGGTATTTCCTTTTTAGTTCGTATTGGAGTTTGTTTTCGGCCTTAGGCCAAGTAGTGCATGAGTTGTAATCAAGGCCGTGCATTGTGCACCAATATAAGGCCAGGGCCTTAGCCCCATTGTAACTTAGACTTTGATTTGAGAAATAGAAACCAGAAAAATCACCATGGTTTGGTGGCCATTGTTGGCGTGTTCTTGAGATTTCCATCGAGGAATTGCTCTTGGTGTGTTGAATCCAATTGTGGTGTTGGATTCTACTCGCTGAAAACTTCGGTTTCTCTACCCTTTGTTCACGTGCTGCGGTGTGCGTGGGAGAAGGCTTATCTTGGAGAGGGCATCCAACAAGGCGTATCGTGAAATATCAGGGCCCAAAGCAACGGGGTTCAGCTAGCTTGCTAGTGGATCCGCATCATATTGGTATCAGAGCGTGGTTGATCACGGTACGAGGTTGCTAAATTTTTCTTGATGGCGGGTTCTATGAAGATTGAAGATGCCAAGGCGCGGCATAATCATGCCGAGCCAATCGGGGAGGTGCCCCAATATGCGACATCTTTGCTGCCCGAGGTGCGACACTGGTTTGAAGCGACACGTGATTACTTCTTAAGTTGTCACCAGAAGCTTGAAGGCAAGATTGATGATTTGGGGGCGCGAATTGATGCTTTGACGGAGGAGATACGCAACCAGCCACCACAATTTCAGCATGCTGAACGGGGACCTCAATATCCCGAACGGCGTGCACCATATGAAGACGATGAACACGAGGAGATCTTTGATGGTGCAGTGGGCTTTGCTCCACAACCGCGCCATGCTCGGGACTACCGTGGTGTTGACCGTGGTAGGACATGCGTGGCAGAGGTGCTGCCAATGGTGGAGGTATGCGTGATGGTGTCGGGTTTGCTCAGCGTGTTGCCGTGGATGATGGAATTGGGCGGATAAAAATTTCTATCCCATCATTTAATGGTAAAGCTGAATCGGAGGAGTACTTGGAGTGGGTGATGCGTGTCGAACAAATTTTTGACAGCCATCACTATACTGAGGATAAGAAGATTCGTTTGGCGACAATTGAGTTCACCGGATATGCTCTTGTTTGGTGGAATCAATTGTGTCGCGTAGGAGCTCATCCGGATACTTGGGTACAATTGAAGAATATTTTGAGGCGTCGTTTTGTCCCAGCACACTACACTAGGACCTTGTACAACCGGCTACAACAACTACGCCAAGGTAATTCTAGTGTTGACGAATATTATAAAGAGATGGAGATGTTGATAATCCGTACAGGAACAGAGGAGCATGATGAGGCTACTATTGCACGTTTCTTTAATGGGTTGAATGAGGATGTGCAAGATAGGGTGGAGATGGTCAATTACTTCAACATCCAAGACTTGGTGCATCAAGCTGAACGTGCTGAACAACAATTGAAGCGCAAACAAGCCAAGAGTAGGCATGCCAACACTCAAACAAACCCATGGAGGCGTCCATCACAACAAGGCGATGATGTGGGTTCACACTACAAAGTGGCGGCATCAAGCCGTTCAAATGGTGCTCTTTCAAAGGAGGCAAGCAACAGAGGTAAAGAAGCAACTAAAACTGATTCTAGTTTACCTTCTAATGCTCACGCTAGAGAAATTGAGTGTTTCAAGTGCAAGGGAAGAGGTCATATGATGCGTGATTGTCCAAATCAACGAAGTGTGCTTCTCACTAAAGGTGGCTATGCTTCAACAACTTCTAATAGTGATTCTGAAAGTGAAAAATCCGATGATTCCAAGGAGGATGTTGTCTATTGTGATCCAGAATTGAATGGTGTTAATCTTTTGGTCCGGAAGGTGCAAAGTAAAGAAACTGAAACAAAAGGACAGCGGTGGAGTGTTTTCCAAGCGGAGTGCAAGATCAAAGATAAAGCATGCAAGTTGATCATAGATGGTGGGAGTTATACCAATGTGATTAGCAAAGATTTGGTGTATGCTTTAGGGCTATCCATGTGGAGGCATCCTCAACCACATCATGTGGAGTGGCTACACAACTCCGGAAGGCTAAAGATAACTCACAAGGTGCGTGTTCCATTTGTTGTTGGTGACTATGTTGACAAGGTGGATTGCGACGTAGTTCCAATGGATGCATGTGGGTTATTGTTGGGAAGACCATGACAATATGATCGCAATGCTACACATGAGGGCCGGTCCAACACATACACTTTTGTACATAGGGGAAAGAAGCTTGTGTTGAAACCAAAATTGGAGAGTGCTATTCATGTTGATGAAGAAATTACAGCCAAGAAGAAGCAAGCTCCCAAGATTACCCCAAAGCCGAGGACGGCTTTGCTTCAAGGAGGGAAGGATGATGTGGCACCAAGTAGCACTACAACTTTGGTTAGTGCTTGCAGTTCCGTGCATAATGTTCAAGAAGCTTTGAATACCAATTCTGAGATTTCTAATGTGCACAAGAGACATATTTGGAAAGCTAATGAAGTCTATTTTCCAACGAATCAAACGGCACTTGATTTGGAGCTTCCTACACAAAGTTATGGTAATTTCATTGGATGCTGCACGAGCTGTCCGGAGAGACGCGCGAGACTTGCCAAACATAAAGAGTTCGAGTATTGCAATGCAAGTAAGAATAAAATCCGACCACACCATGGCTTTCTAAAGTTTGAGAAGGACTCCTTTTCAGGTTCCAAACGGATTTGGAAGCCCCTTGAATAAGAAAACAAAACATATAAAGATTTGAAACCGATTCGGACTCGGATTGGGACAGCTGGCAAGACCGATACTAAAACGTCCATAACTTTCACAAACGGAGTCCGATTTGGGCGTTCTTGGACTCGTTGGAAAGCTATTTTGAAGCCCCACATAATAGATGAGGTGCCAGCCACGGAATCCTCACGGTCAAGTCGCAAATTGAGAAAGAAACTAGAGGTAGCAGTTTAGGTATTTCCTTTTTAGTTCGTATTGGAGTTTGTTTCGGCCTTAGGCCAAGTAGTGCATGAGTTGTAATCAAGGCCATGCATTGTGCACCAATATAAGTCCAGGGCCTTAGCCCCATTGTAACTTAGACTTTGATTTGAGAAATAGAAACCAGAAAATCACCATGGTTTGGTGGCCATTGTTGGCGTGTTTTTGAGATTTCCATCGAGGAATTGCTCTTGGTGTGTTGAATCCAATTGTGGTGTTGGATTCTACTCGCTGAAACTTCGGTTTCTCTACGCTTTGTTCACGTGCTGCGGTGTGCATGGGAGAAGGCTTATCTTGGAGAGGGCATCCAACAAGGCGTATCGTGAAAGATCAGGGCCAAAGCAACGGGGTTCAGCTAGCTTGCTAGTGGATCTGCATCAGGATGAGTGATGAAAAAAGTAAGTAAGAGACGCGTGCGCGTGATGGGAGCGAGATAAGTGGGGTGCGTGATGCACTCGTGACCCTCTATCTCATCTCCAGAGTGAGACGATAGCAAAAGGAGTGGAGAAGCCGTGTATTCGTATTGACTTTCGATTTTTCTAAACAAAAGGTAGAGACAGAAACCAACATGAACATATCATAATCTTACGAAATTATGGCAAATAGTGAAGTTGTTTGATTCAATGTCTCAATTTGCGAGACTATGATAAATTTGACTTTTTTTTATTGCTAATGATTGGTTGTTTTAACACACTTGATATTCAGCGCTTTAGCTCTATGTTCCACTTAGCATAAACACAATAATTTCCATACCACACTTTTAGCAAAGAATTTGTTCACAAAAAACAGCACACTTTGTCCCAAGAAATTTGCCACAAGAAAAGAAAAACAGGAAAAAACAGGAAAAAAAAATGAAAGAAGAACCTCGCGTGTAGCTGAAAGGTGGGTTTTTTTTTCAGCTTATAGCTTATGACATATAGTTTCTCCCGAATAAACAAATGGAAAATCTTCTCCACTAAGCAACATAGCAGAAAACAGTGTACTCCGTCAGGAATCCTACAAAGTTTCCTCAGGCCTAAGTGCATGATTAGAACTATGATTCTTTTCGGACACAATTGAAGCTCTTCGAATACTCTTTCAATCAGTTTCACAGGCAATTAGGGAGCATATGGGGAAAAAAGGAAAAACAAATCAACTCAAGAAAGTCCCTACTTGAGAGTTGAGACATATATTAGAAGGACGACTCCTCAAAGCCGAAGAAATGCGTAGGAAAATGGAGGTCCTCAAAGCCGAAGAAATGCGTTGGAAAATGGAGGTTGGGAGAACCAGAAATTAAATTGCTTCCACAGCAACCATGAAAATGAGACCTTGATTAATATAATGTCATAAGCCAACAAATAGCACAAGTGCATGTGCAACGATTAGCTAGCGGGGCAAATTCAAGCAACAGGTTCTGATCGATCTAAGCCAAACATCTGCCTTAAGAATAGGTTGATCACCAGGCAGCTTGTTTCGTAACAATGCCATTCACAGCTCACCCTGCTGTTTGCAGGCTGACATATGCAGCTACCAGTTGATTAGAACACTTGAAGCACCATCTTTTCTCCTGGCCATCCGGTACCAAAAAGGAACGCAGCCACGAGCCACACAGAAAGCCTGGAGGCTCATGAAGAGGATAAGCAAAACCACCACAGCACATGCAACGAAGTCCCTAGAGCCAAGAACATGCGCTTTAACGAACGTCCTAATCTTCACCTTCCAACAGCTGCTGTAATGCCTGTTAAGTTCATCAATTACCCTATCCAACGCCGGCACCCTTGTCAGCCTCACCGATCTTGTCATCCCGTTCCATAGCTCAGCCACTTCTTGGTCACTCTTGAGGTGGTTCAGTATGATCCCGCATTCCCTCAGCATCCTGGCGTCCTCCTCAGTGTCGATGATCCCGTTCATGAGCTCGACGTACCGCGCAAAGACCAGCGCCCTGGACCCGACCGATGCCTCGTAGGCGACCAGGTTCCGCAGCAAGACTTCGGTGCTCACGTCGATACTGATCACTGGGAGGTGCAGCGTCACTGTTCTTGCGCAGAATTCGATCGTGGTAAGGTCGCTGTTGGTTGGATTAAACTTGACACCAGCGTAAGCTAGCTCAGTAACGGAAGGCACTGCAATCTCTTCAAGCAGAGGAGATATGTTCTTGTTCTGAAGATCAGATGCACCCTTAGGTTCAGAGGCTTGTTGCGTTTGTTGAAAAGTTATCTGCTCGATGGGTTGTCTGAGCATTGAGAGACAAGGAAGGCTGGCTACAAACTTCAGTAGGATCCTCACAATGAAATCAATTACCATCGACGCAAACTTCAAGCCACGCCTGACGAGCAAGTCCGTTACTGAATTCGGGGTCGTCTTTGCGTGAAAATGGCTGTGATGCGAATCATCTCCTGCTTGTTCCATGGCGCCATCTGATTCTTCTACACAGCATGGCACCATGTTAGAGTAGAGGAAATCTAGCAAGTGGACGTGTCGAGTGATGTCGGTGCACGGGGAGCCTATTCCCTTGAGCGAGGAAACTTCCTGAAAGAACCCAGACAGCATGGAGCACAGAATAGATTCCATGGTTTGGCCTGACGAGCACCGCATTTCTAATGCTTTCAGGAGAAGAAACAGAGGGATCTGGTTTTCCAGCATGACTATGTCACGCAGCAGCATGCTGTGCGAGGACGTCCTGCGAGAGGGATCGACCAAATGGGACATCCTTGAGGGGATCCCCTGCAGTGTCCTCTGGTTACTGTTTCTGCTGAAAGTCTGCAGGAACTCGAGAAGAAATGACACGTCGATCGCCATCATCCATGCTAGGGTACCGTTGCTGAGATTGAGGTGTCTAGAAAGAGGCAAGAAGATACCAATAAAACAAGATACATGTTGAGAAATGCAATGCATACTTGTTGAAATATTGAGGTGTAGATATTTTTCACTTTGCTACGAGGATTTGGTCTAGGTATTACCATGGCAAATATTTAACTATGCAAGCTCCTAAATATTGTAGACCTAGATATTTTAGCGGCGACTCTACAATTAGGAAATATTTAATAGGGTGATATTTTGGTTGAGCCAAGATATTTATAGTTCAACGGTTTGGATTGTGTTTCTCACTTTGCTACAAGGATTTGGTCTAGGTACTTCCATGGCAAATATTTAACTATGCAAGCTCCTAAAAATTCTAGACCTAGATGTCTTATTAGAGGGTGACTCTAGAATTAGAAAATATTTAATAGGGTGATATTTTGGGGAAAAAATATTTATAGTTGAAGTGTTTGGATTATGTCACTTGACACATACAACGGTTTGTACAATTATAAATAGGATCGCCATGCCTCCTCTTTGTGCGTGCCATGAATAGAGCTATCATAGCATTAGAGAAGACAGGGTATCAAAGTTTATAGTTGTGAAATAAAGAATTGAGTTCTTGTGTAACTGTAGTCTCCTGGTAAGCCGTGTACTTCTAGTACTTAATGCTTTAGGTTGTTGTTTAACATGAGTAGCTCATCCACCTGGAATGACAACGTTTTGACTTCAACATGAGCGGCTTGGTCGCTTGAAAGCCAATAATTAATACAATACTAAATAGTATGAAAGAAATGCTAACCAACTTTAGGGTAGTTGGCTTCCAACGTAATAAGTATTTGAAATATGAAATTAAGATAGTTATTTTACATGTAACCAACCTGTGATAGTGAGCACGAATACGATGCCCTAACATACCAAAGGCATCCACGAGCTGTTGGAAATTCATACTTGGGATGTGGCTTTGGGCTCGCTTAGCCGCTGAGAGCTTGTACATCTCCATGTCACGCAGTTCTTCACGGCAATGGTGGTAAGGTCCAAGGGCCACCAATTGAGGTATGTAAGCTTCTGGCTTCGTGCAAAGTAGGGGCTTTGGGACATCAAAGATGGAGATGGGTTGGTCATTGTCGAGCTCGATCTCCTCATCGAGGATCCGATGAATTCGAATGATCCATGCTGTTTCATCAAACGGGTGATTTGAACATGTCGCCATTCCTAAAAGAGGATAGACAAATTGGATAATTGAGCTGAAATGGTAAGCATTTAGGATAAATACCATAACTTGTACTCCAATACATAAAGAAACAGAAGTTTAATAGCCACATACAGAACGATATAGACAGTTTATCACAATAGAACTACAGAGGCCGAAATATAAGAACAATTTTAATGTAAGAACAATTTTATGGTGACATTTGTCTCATTTGTTTCATGTGCTTAATTATAATAAAAAATTACACAGTACAGTGCTAAAAAATTCCATAGTACATGTCAAATGATTCGTTGGTCGAAAAAGTATGCTTACATATATACCCTGGTGATATGCTGCAACACTTTACATTGCTTTGTTTTTTTGCAACGAACAAAACCTAGTGCTTGCTTACTCCAGTCCAACCATGCCTTCTGATTTTTTTTTACTTCATCTGATTATTCTCCTATAAGTATTCCACTATTTTACCCACATATCCTATATATAAAAACCCCCAATTTAGTGGAAGAATGGAACCTTCACGATGGCCGTCTGATACAGTGCTAACCGTCCAGATGGAGGTGCCATGCATGCCACCCTATTACTTAACAATATTTTTACGAACCCCAACACCTCCTCGCAGAATCTTGTGAAAACCCCATCTCCCATTAACAACCGTCCCCAACCAAGAGCATTCCGTGCTTCACACTAGTCACTCACCTCGCCACGCTACCTCCACTACGTCCTTCGCTGCCCTTGCCATGTGCTCCGATCGTAGTTGCGCCCTTTCCATTGCACCGGGCCGTTCTAGCCCCCTCGCGGTAGGGTTAGCACCGTCGGGGCCCTAGCCCATGCTCGTAGCCAAATGGCTGGGTTCCATGCTTATTTTTGGGTTAAACTATCAGCCATTAGAATTTAAATATTTAAGTTATAAAACATCAGCTATCAGTCTAAAAGAGCCAATCTAATATCCATCTCACACATAAGATGGAGAAGAACCTAAGAGGTGCCTTTCGTTTTGTTGGTGTGCACTTGGCCTGAACCTAGTCCCTCCCCATATATGTCTCCCTACTGCTGAATTATAAAATCGTAGAAGCTAAGAAGTGCAAGGCTCATTTGTGAAATTTGATTGCTGTCAATTTGTGGCAGCTCCATTGATGGTTTAGGTGATGAGCCCATGCTTCTTATTGCTCGTAATGCATGGATCTCCTAGCTAGATTTAGGTTATGAACCCGTGTTGTCAAATCTGTAATGTTTCTTATTTATTGTTGCATGTGAATCTGGCCCAAGTAATTGTTGGCGAATTGTAAAGATTCTTAGAAGTATGTGCGTGTTTGCGGGTTCTTGAAAGATCATTTTGGTTTTATATATACTAGAAAATGTCATGCCGCTAGTTCTAATTCAGATCCACGTATCCAGCGACTACCTTTTTGTCCAGATAGGGCAAAGCATCCAAAAACTTGCAGTCATATGATCTCTCTATGGTGTATATGAACTTGTGATTTCTCTGTTTTTGTCAATCGTCATGTTCTGCATGCATGTTACCTGTGTGCTGTAGGAGTGAATATTAACATTTTTACGGTCTAAAGGGAAACACTTTTTACTATAACTTCTCTTGGGCACAACTATAGCTAGACACATCGCAATCCCAACAGTTAATGTTTTTCGGAGACCCAAGTGTACAACAACATCAAATACCTGACTCGTTGTAGTAGATTGCAATGTACAACTAACATCAAATAGGTATACGGTTGACCTTATGCATGTCCAGCTGGTTAACAATCTACGGCCGGTCCTATGCCATAATTCCCCGCAATGACCTCCCCAAGAGATCTAGTGTTGTGTTTCAATAGAGCGTGTACACATATGTATGTGATGTGGTGTGAATGAATTATTCATGAGTGTGAGTCCACTGTAATCTAGAAAAAAACAGCCATACAGGTAATTAATTTAGTATATTCCATTTTCAGAGCCATGGCAATACTAGCATATGACAACAGGCCACCCATGTGTTTCTTAACAAGTCGATGGGCTTGCGCAACTGTGAATTCCAAATGTCGAAATCTCATTTCACAAACAAAATATATTTGGTAATCATTTGTCACCAGCTATTGTTATAAAATACTCTCCTCCCATCTCACAGCCACATATGAGTTAAAAATATGTAAAAATAATCAATGCAGTAATAGGATCAAAGCGCATAAACACAGCTTAACTGGTACTTTAACCTGCAACTTTTTTTACCTTCTCGTAGCGTTGATTAAAATTGTCTTGTTCACTTGTGCGAGTGCGACTCAGTTGCCGGCCGGTCCTTCTATTACCACGACACATAAATAAAAAGCAGTATACACACACATCAATACACTGAAATACCATATTAGGAAAGGTATTCTAATTAATTGTGTCGTGCATAAGTCTAGAACTCTCTCTTGGTCTCTGTCTGGACCATGGATCAATCGATGCACCTATGTAAGTGTTGCACTAGTACACTAAATGCATAAAAATCATCTACGGTTAGTACTATCAAGTATCATTTGCTCACCTTTATTGCAACTTCTTGTGCAGTACATGTGCAGTGCAGGTTTACGCTTAGTTAAGGATGGGGAAAATTTGCTCGGCACAATGGCAAAGTTGCATAATTGAAAATAGCATCATAAGTGAGCCTCACAAATATTCGCTGTGCAACATGTGTATCATGTGTTGTGCTCCTGTGTGCTATGGCCTCGACCGGTCTTCACCGGTGTCGGCGATGAGTGCGTTGCTGTGTGGTATATGTATATGGTAATATATTCTATGTATTTAAGTTTGTTGTACACTTATCATATGTCTCAACTAAAAAATCATAAAAATTTCTACTTGTAATCCATATTTTACTCTACATACGTATAAAATTTCAAGTTTAAATTCATTGGATGTTAAAAATAGCAAAAAGAAAAAAACGACAAATTTGACTCTTAACTATTGTCAGATTTTTCTCTTTTTTATTACCGATAATGTATAATAAATCTAAACTTAAAATTTTATATATAGGTGAAGTAAATTATAGAATATATGTAGAATTTTTTCAGAAATTTTTATAACCTTTCTAGTCAAAGTACACAATAAATACACCGCTAAAGGATATATTGCCCACATATGGCGAGGCTCACCCAAACGTCGCTATCCTCCAATTCCACGCGCCTCGCAAGACGGAACGGCGAGCACCACGCGTCCCCAGCCTCCAATGGCCACCAGCTCCTCTCAACTGGCCTTCCTAGCTATCTATGCCTTCCCTCTGTCTCTCTCTATTATGACGTGGTATGAGAGGCAAAGTCCTCCTGGTGAGGCTATATAGGTCGAGAAGGGAGATCGTGCAAGTACCATGCTCTAACGGTTTCGTAACTTTTGTATTTCGAACTGCTACTGCAATTAAGGATACTAGGAGTAACGTCTGCGCGTTGTTACGGATCTAATGGTGCACTAAAACTTGTTTTAAATCTTCATAGTCAATAAACTGATGTTTCAGTTAGCTAGTGCGAAGCTTTCTTGGGGGAACAAGAAAAAAGTTTTTAATAATTATTAATTAGAAGATATTCGAATGCTTGTCCACTAAATAGACACTACTATAGAAAATCCTATTACAGACGGTTCAAAAAAGTCATCACAGACGGATTTCTGAACCGTCTGAATTTATGGGTCAGTGATAATCGAAGGTTATCACAGACGGTTTGTAACTAAAAATCGTCTGTGATAGCTGATAATCACAGACGATTTTTAACTAAAACCGTCTGTGATTATCAGTTATCACAGACGGTTTTTAATGAAAAACCGTCGGTGATATTGATATATCACAGACGGTTTTTAGTTAGAAACTGTCTGTGTTATTCTCTTCTATCCCTAAATCTATTTCTGTTTATTGGCTTGCCTTAGGAAATGCTAGCCATGCTCTCTGAAACAAGCAGATCAACATGTACATGTATACATCCAATTCACATCTCAATTCATTTCACAAACATAAAACATCCATTTCGCAAATCAATTAATTGAAATGAAAACAAGCAAATATAGTATGAAACACAGTACACATTTTATTTTTATTAAGATTAGAACCTACCATTACAAGAACAGAGGTTGCCCATCTAGCTAACACAACAAGAACAGAGAAAAGCAAAGATCCTCTATGCCTAGGCCTTCTCGCCCCTGATGCAGCGCACGAGCTGGATGTCTTTGACGCCCACCATCGTCGGTGTTGATTGAGCGCTGCCTTGTGCATCATCTGCTTCGTGGGGGCTATTATGGTATGGGTCAAAGAGGAGGAGAAGGAGGAGAACAGTAAGGAGGAGAACAACAAACAGGAGGAGAACATCAAGGAGGAGTAGAACAGAAAGGAGGCTGGGTTCTAGTGATTATTTATAGGGGAGGGAGTGCGAAATTTTTTGGCACGGGGACGGAGAGGCGGAGCTACGATCCGTGGGGTGAGGATTGCTGAATTTCTATTGGCTAGAATTCGGTTGAGGAGGATCGACGGGCCCAGTGGTCAGATTATCACATACGGTTGGTAGCTAAAACCGTCTGTGATGAATGAATATCACAGACGGTTCTATAGCTAGAACCGTCTGTGAATTAAAGCACAAAATTTTATATACCGATGTAATATAAATAACTAGTCTGAAAAGATAAAATAACAAAGTTTTATATGACTTATATATACTCATTTGAAAGGTTTCGACGAGATCTACTACTTTGCAGTTGAAGCGAAATCCAAATTCCGAAAGGAAGACCAAGAAAAAGGGCAAAAACAGACACCAAAAACTTGCGACGCAGTTTTAGGTCCAAAGAAGGCCGATTTTGGGGGTCTTGGAGGGCAACTGGCACAAGAAGGTTATTTTTTTGGATTGGGCTCGTCGTTAGCTTTCCAACAAGTACAAGAACGTCGAAAACAGACACCGTATGCAAAAGTTATGCCCGTTTTACTGAAGGTGTCTCAAAACTGAATCCTACTTGGACTCAGGTGGGAAATTATGAAATTTTGGAGAATTGCAAGGCGGGAAACATATCACAGACGGTTTTTAATATGAATCGTCTGTGATAATCAGCTTATCACAGACAATTTTTTTAATAAAAAACCGTTTTTGATAATTCCAAATTATCATAGACGGTTTTTAAGATAAACCGTCTGTGATAATTAGCTTATCACAGACGGTTTTTAATAAAAAACCATCTGGGATAATTCCAGATTATTACAGACGGTTTTAAATAAAAACTGTCTATGATACTGAAATATCACAGACGGTTCATCGATAAGAACCATCTATGATACTCGTTTTCTCCGACGCCATCAACACAGACGGTGTCCAAATTAAAACCGTCTGTGTTAGTGTCGGTCACAGACGGTTTTGTCAAACCATCTATGATTTGGCATCTAGTATTAGGCTTTCTGTAATAGTGAGAATACAATTCTATTCGAAAACAATCCTGATCCGCCATAGGAGCACAACTCCACTTCCGTAGGTACAAGAGAATGTTGACGTTTGTTTCATCTTAGGAGTATATAGGGTCTGAGCTGATCTAGTTTGTTTTCTTCTGTAGTTACGTTCACATTTTTTTTGACGAAATGGTTGAAAAGGTAGTAAGACAACGAACTTCAGTAAGAATAAGACGAACAATAAAAATATTCCAATGAAATTATGATGCGTTAATGCAGATCTAGTAAAGATAAATATTATTTTTCAGTTACTTCAAGTTTGTGATGCTAATAATAGTTTTTACATGGCGCATCATAGACCCGACCTATTGATATTGAAAGAAAGATACATCTGTGAAATTTGAAATTAAGAATTTTGAAATTTAGAATACTTTAGGGAATCAAAAAAGCTTCTGCATTCATTCACCCCCAACCCCCACTAATTGTTGTGATCGGTCCAACAAGTGGTATCAGAGTCCGGTTAAGCTAGCTCTTCCTCATAGATCTTAGCTAGTCTTAGAGCCATAACATCAGATAAGCACTTCCTCAAGCCTCTTGTCTTTGATGGGGTCGACTTCCCATATTGGAAGGCGAGGATGGCTACCTACATTCTACGCCAAGGCCATGTTATTTGGGAGAAGGTTAAGAATTCCTATATTGTCCCTATCGATGATTAGATCACTTCAGCAAATCTTCCGAATGTGGAGTCAAACAACAAAACAAGAAATCTCCTGATTCAAGGGCTTAACAGAAACGAGTTTAACCATGTGTCTCATCTCAGTTCGGCACACAACATTTGGTAGACCCTGTATGATTACCAAGAGGGTTTAATTGCCATTAAGGAAGTGTGTCATAACCAGTTTAAAGAGTATTAGAAACTTGAGATGAGACTGGGTGAATCCTTGGAAGAGTGTTTTTCCTGCTTTCACAACATTCTTAGCAACTTGCGTGCCATCGATGTGACATTTTTTAATCTAAAACTACACAGCAATTGCTTGGAGCTTGGAGATAGTAGTTTGGGAAACCAAAGTTATGTCCATCAATGACATCGCTGTCGTGAGTGAGCTAACTTTAGATAAGCTTTATTCAAGACTCAAGACTCGTGAGATTGACTTATTCTCTCGTAAGAGCAAGTCATGGTTGATGGTGCTTGTGACTGATCCTGTTAAGGTCCTTCTTGCTCAGCCGAGTGTGCTTCTATTGGTTTTTCCTTATCTGCCTTGCATGCCTTGAGTGATGACTAGCTTGAGCAGTTTCCTGAGAATGACCTAGTCCTCCTATCCACCAAATTCATGAGAGCCCTCAACAATGTGAGGGTGAGGAAGAAGGGAGGAGGAAGTCAATTATGGTGCTATAAGTGTGGTGAGCTGAACCAAATTTGAACCAACTACCCCAAGCTGAAGGGCAAGGAGGTCATGGAGGAGAAGGCGCAATGGTGACATCCACTACCTAGGGATGTGAAGGCCAAGAAGCGTAACTACAGCAAGATAGTCCACGAAGTCCTTTCCTCTCTCAATAAGATTGACTTGAGCTATATGGACTCAGAGACTGGGAATGATAAACACAAGACACAAGGGAGGAAGAAGGTTGAGGACTTCACAGGCATGTGCTTCATGGCAAAAGACGACAACATCTTCGGGGAGGATGAGCTCTACATCGACTGATGAGGTAAAGCCCTTGTACAATGAGATATCCCATGCTGTTATTTGCCTTGATCGTGATCTTAGGAAAGGTAAGAAGAAAATGCTAAATCAAGATTTTGTAATTGAAAGCTTCAACACTAAACTCGTTAGGCTTAGATAACTAATTCCTAATGATGAAAATTATGATGCTTGCTTAGTTTTGCACTTTGAGTTGAACAAACTAAGAACTGTTCATTTATCCATTCTTGGTCAGCATAGAGTAGCAAATAAAAAAATTGAAGAGATGAATGCTTATTTTGTTCTTAGTACTATCATTCATGAATATGTTATTGATGAGTTAGTAGTTACTATGGATAACCTTATTAAAATGAAAGTTATACTTCTTACTGGTTCCTTAGTATATGTTTCTCATGCTAAACAACTAAAACTTGCCAAAAGTGAAATTGCTCAACTCAAGTTTAGCAACTCTCTTGTATGCTTAGGCGCTGGGGACATGTCTGCTATACTTCAACATGCTCTAAGTGTGCCTTACTAGATTTGAAGCTTAAGAGTACCATGGGTAAAATTACTAAGATAAATGATGAAATGTTTTACTCTAGGACACCACTTGCTCAAATTGTCCTATGTTAACTGCTAAAATTGATGCTTTGACTAGAACTTTGAATGGTCTCAGTCCTAAAGGAAAAACTGTTGCATTCTCTGTATCTAAGAAGTCTGATCCTATTGTATCCATTACATGTGCATTCTATGCTAAGATAGGTCAGAACCTTGATGACATACATGAGGTATTTAGAGTCAACTTTGATCAATAGCTTAGGAGAGTAAAGAATGCTCTTTTGAGTCTACTGTGAGGCTCTTAGACTTGAGGTTGCTGTGCATAAGGAAAGATGTGTTAGGGTGGTAAATAAAAGTGTGTGTAGCTCCTATGAGTCCCTAGGCCGAGAAAATACCTACATTAAGAAAACCTTAGAGCGATTCTCCAGTGGCAAGAAAATTATCAATATGATTGTAGACCAATCTAAAGTTAGTATCAAGAATATAGGTCTAAGTTTCAATGCCTTAGGGTATGCCAAAAAGAACTCTCCAAAGGTAGTGAGAGCTTTGGAGAATTGCCTGTTTGAGTTAGTTACTGAGACAGGGAAGACTATCTTCAAGTCTGCTGGTTTTGCATAGAGTCCTCACTCACTGTGAGGTGCTTCTCAAGCTTCAAGTCACACTCCTCATCGAGTCAAGTACCATTGCATGTATTGTGATAGGGATGGGCACTTGTCTTAGTTCGGCTTCAAGTAGGCCAAGAAGGAGAAGAGGGATAGATCTCTAGCCCTTAGATTTATTAGGAATGACAATGGCACTAAGTTGAAGAATGCATCCTTCTCCTCTTTCTGCACTGAGGATGACCAAGAACATCAGTTCTCCTCTCCTAGGGTTCCACAGCAGAATGGGGTAGTTGAGAGGAAGAACATGATCTTAGTTAAGATGGTTAGGACTATGTTAGATGAGCATACCACTCTTAGGAGGTTTTAGGCTAAGATCATTTTCACTGCTTGTTATGTATCTAACTGGGTATTCTTGAAAGCCTCTTTGCATACGACTTCCTATGAGTTAAGATTTGGTCATATGCCTATTGTATCTCATTTAGGGTGTTTGGTTGTAAGTACTTTATTTTGAAACATGGCAACCTTGATAATTTGAATCTCTATATTCATATGGGATCTTTTTAGAATATCCTGCTTATCTAGAGGCTACCATGTGCTTAATATTGAAACTAACAAAATCATAGAAACCTGTGAGGTTACTTTTCATGAGTCTAGTGCAAGAACTAGACCAGACATTTCAGATACATAGGTTTAGGATGATCTACAAGGCATCTTCTTTAAGGAGTATGATGAAGAAGATGAGGCTGTTGATTTACTTCCACTTCAGCTAGCTAAAACTCTTGCCTCCACTATTACAACTTTAGCTGGATAGCATACTCCCACATCTTCATCAACACGGCATGACTCTGCTCGTATCTCCATAGCACATGAGGTAGAGGCCACGTTTGCTCTAGGACCACCTCGATATATCCAACAAACTCATCCATCAAATAAGATGATTGGAGATCTTCATAAGCGAGTTACTTGCTCTAGGTTCATCTTTCCTGACTCATATGCTCATTGCAGCTACTTTCTTTGAGCACTGTGATGTCACTTATGCATTCACCAATGAGTCTTGAATCAATGTCATACAAGAGGAGTTAGAGAATTTTGAGAGAAACAAGATTTGGACCTTCGTTGAGTCACCCCATGGTCACAACATCATAGGAACCAAATGGGTTTTCAAGAACAAGTAGAGTGAGGATGTGGCAGTGGTTAGAAACAAGGCTAGATTTATAGCTCAGGGCTTTACTCGGGTGGAGGACTTAGACTTTGATGAGATCTTTGCTCCAATTGCTAGTTTAGAAGGCATTAGGATACTCTTAGCCTTTGCAGCCTCTAGAGGACTTAGGCTATATCAGATGGATGTCAAGAGTGCTTTTCTTAATGTTTTCATAGAAGAAGAGTTCTATCTTAGATAACCACCTAGGTTTGAAAGTCCTAAGTTCCTAGATCATGTTTACATGCTATCCAAAGCCTTGTATGGTCTTAAGCAAGCCCTAGAGCTTGGTATGATAGGATCAAGTTATTCCTATTGAAAAATAGGTTTGAGATGGGTTAGGCAGATAAGACACTGTACACCCCTAGGCATGGTATTGATTTTCTTCTGGTTCAAATATATATATATATATATATATATATATATATATATATATATATATATATATATATATATATATATATATATATATATATATATATATATATATGACATCATTTTTGGAGGCTTTTCTCATGCTATTGTTTCTAGGTTTTCAGATACAATGAGTAGAGAATTTGAGATAAGCATGATAGGAGAATTGAACTTCTTTCTGAGATTCCAAATCAAGCATACGAAGCAAGGTACCTTCATCCATCAAGTCAAGTACACCAATGGTCTACTTTGACACTATACATGGGATGTAGCAAGCCAATCTCCACACCAATTGCTTCTACTTTTACTTTGGATCCAAATGAGGATGGCGAGCTTGTGGATCAGATGGAGTACTGCAGCATGATCAGCTTCCTCCTCTACCTCACAGTTTCGAGGCTGGACATACAACTCACTGTATATCTGTGTGCTTGATTTTTGACTTCTCCTCACACAGGTCACCACCAAATGATGAAGTGCATCTTCAGCTACCTGTAGCCCACCCTTGATTTCAGACTTGGGTATTCCTCTTTTTCTTGCACCTCTCTTTGCTCTTTGTTAGATGCTGATTTTGTGGGGTATAAAATAGATCGGAAGAATACCTCTAGGACTTGTCACTTCTTAGGCACTTCTCTCATCTCTTGGTCATCTAGGAAGTAGTTTTCCATTACACAATCCACCGTCTAGGCTGGTTATGTAGTACTATCTGTAGTTGCTCTCAGGTTCTCTAGATCTCATCTACTCTTAAGGACTTTGGTTTAGAGCTAGATAGTGTTCCATTTTTCTGTGACAATACTAGTGCTATCAACATAGCCAAGAACCTAGTGCAGCATTCTAGGACCAAGCACATTGATATTACATATCATTTCCTTAGAGACCATGTGGAAACCTTCACTTTGTTGAGTCCAAGCTTCAAGTTGCTGACATTTTCGTAAAACCTTTGGATTCTTCTTATTTTGCTTTCTTGCAGAGAGAATTGGGGGTTATTTATCCCAGTGGAGTGATTTGAGAGAAAAAGATTGGCTCTTTGCATTCAAATGTAATATAATGCATGTTGACCTTCTATCATGCATTGTAATGTAATATGTAGCTTTGTGCATTATCCTTATTTGTGTTTATATCCAGTTATGCTTTCTTAACTAAACTTTGTACTTTTTATGTCTACATGTATAGCTTAGATTTTGCCATGACTAGGTCTTAAAACTATTCAACTGGAATTAAATTTGCCTAGTTTAGCTCTAGTGATCATTTTTTTATTCCTGCCATTTGGAACTACTTAATTGAGTTTTGAATCTAAGTCAAGCCTATTCAGAGTTGTTTAGTTCCAATCTTGAATAATTAATCATCTCTTGCTTCAAAAAACATTGCTTTAAAATCTCAATTTGATCAAAACTGTATTTCAGCAATCCTTTCTCATGAGACACTTTCTATTGCATTTGGCACGAACTTTGAGGAGAGTTTTGTATGACCAAAACCGTTCTCTTAAGTGTAATCCTTAAGGTTGTTGGCAATAGCTTGAGATGCTAAAAATTAACAAAATCATTGGTTAAAGCTCATAAGGTCTTTGTAGATGGCTCCTAGTCTAAGATGTGCTTTATCGAGATAAGACCATATAGATATGAACTAAAACTTGGTTGGAGCTTATATGGCCATTATAGATGGCTCCTAGTCTAGGATGTGCTTTACTAAGATAGACCATTCATTGTGAACTAAAACTAGGTTGAATCTTAGAGAACAGTTGTAGATGGCTCCTAGTCTAGGACTTGCTCTAGTAAGATAGGCTATGGATCATTTTTTTTGTCAAAGGCAATGTTCAAATATATATTGAGCTTAAATTAATTCAGTTTGGAGCTTTCATCACTTTCCATGCTTGATTTAGTTCCTGGGCTCCACTTTGTTACTTTGATCTAGCATAACTCAGATTGTGAAACCTTTAGCTTTACTAATGCTTTTGAGACAACCTGATATGTTATAAATCAATGTAATTACTAAATGACTAGTTCTTGGTTTGCTTGCCATATATATATATGTGTTCATATGATCCTGCAAGCTTCATCTGTAGCATGACTTATTGTAATACCTTGTAAATTGACTTCAATAATTTTCAAAGCTTGTCATGTCACTATACTTCAATAAAATTATCGATGCTAGCATTTTTCTTCTTTTAGCCTCATTTAGTTTTTTCTCAACATCTTGATGAATTTATTGTCAAAGGGGGATGAATTTAGACAAAAATGCTTGAAAATGGCTAAGGGGGAGAATTTGGGAGAAAAGTGGATTTTTGAGCTTTTGAAGTTTTCAATGAGTTTCTCCTGAGAATTAACATTCTGTTTGCAAATCTTTAGTTCCTTTTTGCCTTCTCACCATGATTAAGGTCATATAGAAACACTTGTTCTTTCTTTTGAATCTCGAGTGAGAATTTTCCAAACTTCCCAAGTTTCTTTGGATTTGAGTGGTTTTGATGAAAACTTGCTCGTTCCTTTGCCCTCAATCCATTTTTAGTGCTCACATGGTCATCTTCATGCTTTAAACACAATTCTAGACTAATGAGAGCTTGTATTTGCAAAACCTCTCTTTCGTTTCTAAAAATCAACTCATTTACATTTTTGAGGTAGTTACCAATATGTTCATCAAGGAGGAGATTGAGAGACTATGGGTAGGTATAGGTCAATGTGTGTTGAACAATTAGTAGTTGGGTTGAGTTGAATCTAAAGTTTTGCAAAGGGGCTGCAATTTCTTCAAATTCAAGTTGCCGTCGGTACTACCGACCAAATGCCAGTGATATATTACCAGGGCGGTAGTACTGGCATGGTGGTTGTGGTACTACCACAAATACGGTTCTACCGAGAATGGTTCATTTTTGGGTCCGATAGTACCAGATGGGATCCGCGGTACTACCAGAGATAGGGTATGACTGGGCTTTAAATGGCGGTATATCGGGGTAGTAGTACTAGCATGATGCAAGTGGTCATACTGGCTGCCCTGTTACTGAGAATAGGTAAGGCCCAGTAGTACCAGCCAGTGTTTGGCGATACTACTAGAGCAGTATGACCAGCATGAATTGTGCGGTCATACCAGCTGTGGCAGTTAGGTTCTGAAATTTGAAAATTGTGGGCAATTTGATCATGGGGTGATCTTGGAACTCCTATCATGGTTGCATTGAGTTGCATGTTGCATGTTTATAGTAACGTGGGTCAAGTTGTGAAGAATTTGTACACGAAAAATGATTTCTTAATTTTTGAATGTGCAGGGAAGCTTGGAGGCGACTATGGTCAACGATAGGCACTCAGGACTAGATCAGGGTGGATCGAGGTTCAAGCGGTCAATGAGGTCATGTGAAATGGTTGGGCTCAAGCATTGCATATGGCAAATCAAAAGAATGCATTCAAGGGGAGGTTCGACAAATGAGTTGGATCAAGTTGGCTTTGTCGATTCAAGTGAGGCGTGGCCTAGTGAGAGCCAGAGTAGGTGAGACTTGCTGATGGAATCAAAATCATTGATCAACCAACACATGGCGTGCATGGTGTCTTGCATGACAAGATGAAGATGGAGTCAAGGGAAGGCTTCGGGAAGCTACGTTGAGGGTGTTGCGGGAAAATACCGAATATCGGATTTGAGGCCTACTCCATAACGTAGGATCAGGAGATGCAAGGGAAGTGATTTAGGGCTAATCTAAGGTTGTGTGTGTGGTTTGGATAAATCTGTTGGACCGGAAATGGCGACAGAAGGGGGGGGGGGGTGAATGGAGCCCTTTAAAATTGCCCTCAAAGTATTCACGAAAATCTCAACTCTCCGATAGCTATTGAAGCTATGAAGAATGAGCACTCTTGCTCACTTGAAACTCCACAACATATTGCAATCTAACCAAAACTGGACAGAATAGCCAATTTTAAGAAAAAACAAAAGCTTCACTGGAACTTAACAAAGAACAGACAAGAGATTTCACCAGAACTTAGCAATTGTCTTTAGGAGCCAACTGAAAAACAACGTGAAAATAGACACCACACAGCCAGCAAGAAGTGAATCATGAGCTGCTGTCACATAGAGAACTTGGGACAAAAACCGAACTAAGAAATTCCAGCATAAAAAACAAGAGATTGGGAGCAAAAGAAAACAAAAAGCAAATCAAAAGTACAGCCGAAAGGAAGAAGCTGGCCTAAACAAACTCCATCAAATGGTCTGGCCGAACACTAAAAAGGAGCAATGAACTACAACTAGCTCGGCATGCAAACCAACAGGAGAAATAAATATTTTGTCCACACCCGAAAACAGCTAGCTGCAGATAATTAACTGGAAGCACTAATCATATTGCTCTCTGGGAATGAAATGATTATTTGACCGTGAAACTTCCATATCCAGAGCAAGACAAGGCAGAAAAAAGGCAAAGAAGCCTGACTGAAATCAAACAAAAAGAGAACTTATTTGCTGCCTACAAAACAAACGTAAACCAACTACTAGCCGAACAAAAAATAAGCAAAGAAGACCGAAACTAGCAGACCTGGGACAAGAGCTCTCGGCTAGGAGTGAGTTACCCGAGCAAATAAAAGAAACATGAGCCCAAAAGAAAAATGAAGATCAGAAGGAAGAAAAGCAAAAGATTATGAAGAAAAAGTGACATGAGCTCTGTTCACCCTCGGCTGGGAGTGTGTTACCCGAGCAAATAAAAGAAAATGAAGATGCTTGCCGTTGAGCTTTTGAACCAAAGTACTAAGCTGCGGCATGATATTGAATATAGCTATATTCTGCAGCCGAAATGAAAAATAAATGAGACCAAGAAGAGAGCCAAAAGGAACCAAAATAGAACATATTGATTAAGAACCGAGACAAGAAATCTTGAACTTTAAAGATCAGCCAAAAGAAGATCAAGACAACTTAAACAAAAGACATCTCAGAATCATAAATCTTTGATTGATACCAAGACATACATGATTACAAAGAGGGATTTCTCAGCTCATATCTCTCTCAATCTCACACTAACTAAGTCCCCATACATGCTTGAAAAATCAAGAACTCATAGCACATATGCATAGGAGACAAAACTACACCCACTCTCTCTCAAGCCATCTCTCCCTAATCACTCTCTCATTTCATCTCATGAAAATATGCACATAGCACTAGAGAGCACATCTCTATTTATAGCCCTCCATAATGGGTTGACATTTCCTTTGCACACTAAGCTTTTTTTGCTTTATCCACTAACTCCAACCATATCCACTTCCTTTAGTGCAGCTTTGCGTATTCACCAAAATGCCCCTCGCACACCTTCCAGGATGCTTCCTCATTCCTTGCCCTCCAAGTCACGCAGCCACTTCGAGTCCTCGCCGTCTTCGGCACACCTCGACCGTTCTGACCTCGGCACCGCCCGCGCCTTGTCCGGTCATCCCGTGCCTCACCACGACTCCACCTCGACGTCCTGCAGCTATCATAGACAAGAAACAGATCACATAGCACCGCTCAAAATATTGTAACCATACATAAGTATCAGAAAAAATACTCAAAGCCCAAACCGATCGAATCGAAAAATAAACGACTTAAGCACGTTCGACCTAGTTCGACAAGGTCCGACCGAAACCGATTGCACCGTGCAACGACATGGTCCAAACCACACAAACCAAAGTCAACTTTCCTAAATCAGACGTCAATTACTCATCACACAGCCGGGGTCACTTCCACATGGTCTATCAATCTCCCCCTTGATGAGTATATTGACAAACACAGAAAAAGCGTGAAGTTAAGTTTGTTTGAAAATAAAAGAGAGTCATACATGGTCCAAGTGAAATCAAAGAAGCTTATGACCATGTCGACAAAACGGAGCAAAAACAGAAAGAGCAAGTTTTCCTCGAGCTCCCAAAAACAGAAAGAGCAAGTTTTCCTCGAGCTCCCAAATGGCTTTTGCTCCGCTATTCTCCCCCTTTTGGCAATAAAATCATCAAGACGCAAGGAAGAGAATGAAGTCACGAGTATGGATGGAATGGCTGAAAATTTATTCATTTTAAGCATGATGAGCCATGAAGATTATCCAAAATGACCGTTGAAGTATTACACCAAGCCATAACTCATAAGTAAGCTATCCAGATCATGACAATGCATGTATAGACAAGCTAGGCCAAATAAGTCATAATCTGAAAATTAGTAGAATTACTTAGCATGTCAAGTCAATCAAGATCATAGTCTAGCTAAAGGTATCTAAGGATGATGCAAGCATGTCAATAATCTAAGTGGAATCAAGAAGCTAGTATTGATCAAATTTAGAGTGCTACAAGTTCAAGAATGAGACATTTGTTCAAGTACTTACAAGTTTTGTAATTTTAGCAAATTGAGCACATTTGACATGATTTTTCTTTTGAAACTCATGGTCGTTTCCAACCCAAAATTTTGTCATGTGCTAGATCTCAAGCTTTATGCGACCACTCCAAGCAATAAGCTTAAGAAGATGATCTTGGTCATCCAAAACTCCCCCTGAGTTCATGCCTCATGCAATGGCAAGTAATCTCATGAGAAAGAATTGGTGAGATCAGTTTTTCCGCACAAAAGAGATCTTTTTGCATTTTTCAGAAGCAGAATATGTGTACTAGCTAATGCTTCATAAAGAAGCTAGCATAGCTCAATCTAAAGCTCAATAAAGATTCAAGACTCAACTTAGCCTATTTGACATGGCATGAATCATAAGAGGATAACTAAAGACAGACTAATCTCAAGAGCTAACATGTCATGTTTTAATTCAAGTTGAGCATTTTCAATCAACCTATCATGGCAAAGACTAGACTACACATATAAAGTCATGATAAATCTAGCAAGTAAGCACAGATCATGGCAAGATGTAATGCATTGTAAAACATGTCATAAAAGGATAATAATCAAGGTTCCATGTAGTTATATTACAATGCAAAATGACATGCAAGAAAATCCAGCTCCCCCTCAACATATGATGCAACTTTTATTTCGGGTTGAGTTATGTCAATATTAAGATCTAGAAGCTCCCAAATGAACTCCCCCTGAACCAAAACAATAAAATGAGAAGCTGGTAAGAAATCCAGAACAGGCAGTCCTTAAAGCATAGACAAGATATAGAGGATACCATAGCTCAGACTGACTCTCATCTACCCCATATGACTCTAAGACTATCAACTGATCATCTAACACACTAAGGAGCAAACACGTACCCTGTCTACCCAAGGGTGGCTCAACCCTTGCTAGAACCTATAAGAAGTGAGTGAGCTCAACCTAGTGAGAAGTGAAACAGCTAACAAGCAGCATCCTAGAATCACAAGATAAGAGTAAGAAGTCTAAATAGCTAGACAAGAGAAATACTCTAATCTATGCTAGAAGGACTAACCCAAATGCACCCATATGCAATGCAACATAAAGGAGTAAGAGCATAGTAAACATGATAAAGCATGAAGCACAAAGCTCCCCTCACAACAATCCATAAGGACAAACCACCCCAAGCTCTCCCCTCAGAGCTGAAAACCTAGAGCTATCCAAGGCTTGGTAAAGATATCAGCCAACTGGTGGTCACTCTCCACAAATTGGAGCACTATGTCACCCTTCTCCACATGGTCTCGAAGGAAGTGATATCTGATATCAATATGCTTGGTCCAAGAATGCTGCACTGGGTTCTTAGCAATGTTAATCGCTGAAGTGTTATCACAAAAGAGTGGAACACTGTCGATAACTAACCCAAAGTCCCGCAGGGTCGAGACCATCCAAAGCATCTGGCTGCAGCAACTGGCGGCAGCAACGTACTCGGCCTCTGCGGTGGACTGTGCAACACCGAACTGCTTCCTCGAAGACCAGGAAACAAGAGAAGTGCCAATGAATTGGCAGGTGCCAGAAGTGCTCTTCCTATCTATCCTACAGCCAGCAAAGTCTGCGTCCGAGTAGGCTCTCAAGAAAACACAGGACGAGGAAGAGTACCAGATACCATAGTCAATGGTAGCTCGAAGGTACCGAAGAATGCGCTTCACCGCCTGGCAGTGAGACACGCGAGGAGAGCCTGAAAGTGAGCACAAAGACACACAGCGAAGTGTATGTCCGGTCTTGAGGCAGTGAGGTACAAGAGGAAGCCAATCATGCTGCGATACTCCTTCTGATCAACTGGCTCACCGTCCTCATCTGGGTCAAGTGTGGCGGAGGATGCCATGGGAGTTGACACTGGCTTGCCATCACTCATGTCAAAGCGTCTCAGAAGGTCACGAGTATACTTACCCTGATGCAAGAAAGTATCCTCCCGAGTCTGCTTGATCTGGAAGCCAAGGAAGAAGGTTAACTCACCCATCATGCTCATCTCAAACTCGGTGCTCATGACATCCGAGAACTGTGAAACGAGAGCATGAGAAGAGCCGCCAAAGATAATGTCATCCACATAAATCTGGACGAGCAAGAGATCATTGCCATGCCTACGAATGAACAAGGTCTTATCTACCTTAGCCATCTCAAAACCATGACTCAACAAGTAGGACTTAAGCCTCTCATACCAAGCTCTGGGGGCCTGCTTAAGTCCATACAAAGTTTTGGAAAGCTTGTAGATATGGTTTGGGTACTTGGGGTTCTCGAAACCTAGAGGCTGTCTCACATAGACTTCTTCCTCAATAAACCCATTGAGGAAGGCACTCTTCACTTCCATCTGGTAAAGCTTGAAACCCTTAGATGCTGCAAAAGCAAGCAGGATTCTAATGGCCTCAAGTCTAGCTACATGGGCAAAGGTTTCGTCGAAATCTAAACCCTCAACCTGAGAGAAGACCTGAGCTACCAGTCTAGCCTTGTTTCGAATGACCACCCCATCCTCACTCTGCTTGTTCTTGAACACCCACTTAGTCCCAATGACATTGTGACCTCGAGGGGGCTCAACAAGCAACCAGACCTTGTTTCTCTCGAAATTTTCCAACTTCTCATGCATGGTATTGACCCAAGACTCATCAAATAGAGCATGACTAATATCTTTGGGCTCAAAGGTGGCCATAAAGGCAGAATGGAGACAGAAATGTGACATGCCAGACTTTGAGCGTGTGACTCGCTCAAAGAGGTCTCCAATCATCTGCTCGAAAGGATGGTATTTTTGGATATGTCGAGGAGGTTCAGGATGAGATGAAGAAGTGGCCTCTACCTCAGGAGCTGACGAGGTAGGAACAGAGCCACTAGCTCCAGAGGAAGCAGAAGGCATGGGCTGATCGCCTGGGGGTGCAATGGAAGAAGGCACCTCAAGGGGAGGATGAGGGACTAGATCGGGTAGACAACCCTCATCTCCATCGTCCTCATCATCTATAAAGATAGGCTCGGACTGCTCTAAAGAATCTGAGATATCGGGCCTAGTCCCCGGACTGGCCTCGTCGAAGGTCACCTCACAGGTCTCTACATTTTACTAGACTCGCAGTTCCAGACTCTATACGCCCGCGACGAAGTCGAGTAACCTAGAAAGATATCATCACAAGATTGTGACTCGAACTTGTCTAGATTCCCGAACTTCAGAATAAAACACTTGCAACCAAACACGCGAAAATGAGAGACACTGGGCTTTCGCCCGTATCTCAACTCATAAGAAGTGCGATGCAAGTGTGCCCGAAGAAAAACTCTGTTCGAAACATGGCACGCGGTCGCAATAGCCTCAGCCCAAAACTTCCTCGGTGTAGAGTACTCATCGAGCATCGTCCTGGCCATCTCGACCAAGGTACGGTTCTTTCTCTCCACGACACCATTCTGCTGTGGGACGTGCGGAGAAGAGAACTGGTGCTCTACACCTGTCTCATAACAGAATCTCTCAAAGTAGGAATTCTTGAACTCCGTGCCATTGTCACTGCGGATTGCTCGTAAGGCACCCGGGAGCTCAACAGAAAGCCTACTAAAAAGACCTCAAAAATGTGTAAACGTCTCATCCTTCGAGGCTAAGAAAAATACCCAAGAAAACCTCGAGAAGTCATCGATCACAACAAGGACATACCACTTCCCTCCAACTGACTACACTCGAGCTGGTCCAACTATGTCCATGTGGAGTAGCTGTCCCGGTGCATCGGTCATAGTCAGTGTGACCGGAGGGTGAGAAGCGGCAACCATCTTGCCGTGCCAGCATGGAGCGTAAACAAGATCCTTGATCATTTTGAGTTTCGGCAGACCACGAATGAGATCGTGGCCGCTAACTCGGGTCAAATGGTCAAATCCTATATGACCAAATCTCCTATACCAGAAGGTAAGGTCACAGGACTTAGAAGCAACCAAACGCTGAAGAGGATCACCAGAAGACTCAGAAAAATCAGCACGAAAGATCCTCCCATAACGAGAAATCCCGCAAACCAGACTACCCGAAGAATCAAGAATTTTGCAATTGTTTTTCTTAAAGCTCACCTCATAACCGTCATCGGTAAGCTGAGAGACTGAAAGCAAATTATATCGCAGCTTACTAACCAAGGCAACATCTTTTAAAATAAAAGACTCATAAACGCGCACTGTACCTTTGGCGATGACGCGCCTAGACGAAGCGTCTCTGAAGGTGATTGTCTCATCACCTGGAGCGCAGGCTAGGGAAGAGAACCAACGTGAATCTCCGGTCATATGACGAGAACAACCGGAGTCTACAAGCCAAACCTCTCCCTTCCCAGCCCGGCGAACCTGAGTCAACAAGAGAGTAAAGTCTCAGTACTGGGTAAATCAAGAGTGATTTTGGCTCCAATACTGAGTAACACGTCGAGTAGAAGAAGTAGCCACACACGACTGATCTCTAGCTACCCTACGCTCTCTGTCGCTCAACAAGCCAAAAGGCCTGTGTGCAGACCCGAAGCTGTTGTTGAGCTTGACTGCTACAGAGGAGCGAGTCAAAACACCAGCAACATGCTGATCACGCCGCGGGTAGCTATCTCCACGGGGGAAACGAGATCTACCCTCAGGACGGTGGAACTCAGAAAAACCAAGTCCTCGATGCTGCCCAAACCCATCAGAAACAACTGAAGCAAACCTAGACCTCGTGTTGGTCTTAGGTGCACTCAAGGTCTTGGGCTGACCTTGAATACGCCTAAGAACTGCAACACGGTCTCTATGCGCGATCTTGACACGCCTGAAGCATCGCTCGATCAAGTGTCCATCCTTCTGACAGAAGGTGCAATGATACTTCACCTTCTGACAGGTAGAAGTAGCACGAAGAGGCTTCACCTTCTGAGAGGCCGAAGCAGCAGGTGGACTCACCTTGTTGTCAGAAATACTTTAGACAAAGCCTGCTGACTTGAAATGAACTTTCTCAGTATTGGGCTCAATCTCGATCACACCTGGTGCTATGGGTCGAAGAACAGCAGGTGAATGCTTCCTCATGTCCTCATAAAAATCGTATCCTAGACCTTGGTTAAATTTGCAAATCTTAGATTGGTCTAGAATAAGATTTAGCTTCTTCTTGCCTCCTACAAATCTCTCGAGAGTGTTCATAAGATACTGACACTCCCGAAAGAGAGAGGTGCAAGAAGAGCAGGGGGAAGAGGGAACAACAGAAGGTAAGGGAGTAGAAAAAGAACCAATAGCAGAGGAACGAATGGCTTGTGCACGCACAACCGACTCAGAAGGGACAGTCCTACTGCTAGCCAATTTGTTATTGTCATCAACTAATTCTTGAAACTGTTTAGAAACATATTCAAGCTCAGCAGTAAGCTTTGGACAGTTCAAACATGAATCAATTGGCTCAAGAAGAAAAGCTTGTAATTCGGCAATTTTATGATCTACCCATTTTAGGTTCACCTTCAAATTATTGTAACTTTCACAAGTCTCGGGCAGATCGAGCAACATAGTATAAAGACCTCTAAAAGCATTATCCTTTTCCTCACATGAGATGCAAGATGTAGTCTCAACAATAGTAGATGCAGGAGTAACAATCCTACTCATCTCTAGTTCAGCCAAAAGACTAACATTCTCCACCTCAAGCATGTTAAGCTCAGAAGACAAACTATCATGAGAGGTCTTTAATTTCTCCATGTCACCAAGCAGAGCAGTACATACATCACAATCGTCACAGGATGGAGCATATCTAAGTGAAGTAAGCTCCCGTGACAAGCTCTCTACTTCCTTCTCCAACTCGCTAACCCTAGCTCTAGATCTAGCATGGATTTACCTAGCTTAAGAAAAGCATCATTAAGCTGGTCGTATGAAGGGTATACATTATCGGAGTACAGCTCGCTGTCGCTCACTTCGCCCTCAAGGGCCATGAAGCACATGCCGGAGAAGTCGTCGCCGCCCTTGGGGTCTTGCTCGTCCGTCCCATCATCGTCGCTCCACCCCTCCACCTCGCTGAGATTGAGGTCATCGAAGGCGGTGAGGACGCGGTGGAAGAGCTTCTTGGCTTTGCCAAGGTCGCGAAACTTCTTCTTACCTTGGGCATGAGCTGAGGGCTTCTTGTTGCGGTTCTTGTCGATGTAGTCGTTCTTGCTCACACCGCCGTAGTCACCCTTGCCCTTCTCCAGCTTGGGGCAGTTTGCCCAAATGTGGTTGGGGCCACCACACTCGAAGCAGATCACGGGTCCTCCTCTCTTTCTGTCCCTCCTTCTCTTGTAAGCTTGAGAAAACTTTCTAGCCAAGAGGGCTAACTGCTCATCTGCAAGCTGCTCTAACTGATCATCAGTTACGTCACAGAGAGCAGCAAGAGAGAATCCACAAAGCGACTCGGAGAAGATCCAGAAGTGGGATCGGTGACTAGGGCCATCGACTGCGACTTCGACCTATGAGAGACTATGTCAATCTCGTGAGTCTTGAGGCGTGAGTACAACGCGTCAAGAGTCAGGGTCGAAAGATCGGTGGTGTCCTTGATGGCAGTCACCTTCATCTCCCAAACACGCAAATCAAGCGCCGCGAGCATCTGACGAGCGTTGTCCGAGTCGGGGTATGTGAGACCGACCGCTCGGAGGTTGCTCAAAATCTTGTGAAAACGCGCAAAAAACTCATCGAGGGACTCACTAGCGAGCATTTCAAACTTGTTGTAATCTCGCTTGAACTGGTCCTGTCGAACTGTCTTGATCTGGGTGGTGCCCTCATGGTATGCATCGTGGGTCACCCAGATGTCGAAAGCCGACGTCAGATGAGAGATGCGATCAAACTCGCTTTGGCTCAACCCCTGGATTATGATGTTCCTTGCCTTAGCGTTCGCCTCAACATCAGCCATGTTCCCGGAATTGACGTTCTCATCGGCAGGAACAACATATCGTACTTTGACCATCCGCTAGATGGTGTAGCCCTGAGCCTGGATGTAGGTCTCCATCCGACTCTTCCAGAAGAGATATTCGATTATGATACTAATTGTTGGACTGGAAATGGCGACAGAGGGTGGGGTGAATAGAGCCCTTTAAAATTGCCCTCAAAGTATACACGAAAATCTCAACTCTCCGATAGCTATTGAAACTATGAAGAATGAGCACTCTTGCTCACTTGAAACTCCACAACATATTGCAATCTAACCAAAACTGGACAGAATAGCCAATTTTAAGAAAAAACAAAAGCTTCACTAGAACTTAACAAAGAACAGACAGGAGATTTCACCAGAACTTAGCAATTGTCTTTAGGAGCCAACTGAAAAACAACGTGCAAATAGACACCACACAGCCAGCAAGAAGTGAATCATGAGCTGCTGTCACATAGAGAACTTGGGACAAAAACCGAACTAAGAAATTCCAGCAAAAAACAAGAGATTGGGAGCAAAAGAAAACAAAAGGCAAATCAAAAGTACAGCCGAAAGGAAGAAGCAGGCAGCTATCAGAAAAAAAGAAAAGTTAACTGATCTTTTACTAAAGCAAAACCAAAGAGAAGGAGAATCAATTAATGCTGAAAAGATTGGACCAGCTGGCCTAAACAAACTCCATCAAATGGTCTGGCCGAACACTAAAAAGGAGCAATGAACTACAACTAGCTCGGCATGCAAACCAACAGGAGAAATAAATATTTTGTCCACACCCGAAAACAGCTAGCTGCAGATAATTAACTGGAAGCACTAATCATATTGCTCTCTTGGAATGAAATGATTATTTGACCGTGAAACTTCCACATCCAGAGCAAGACAAGGCAGAGAAAAAGGCAAAGAAGCCTGATTGAAATCAAACAAAAAGAGAACTTATTTGCTGCCTACAAAACTAAAGTAAACCAACTACTAGCCGAACAAAAAATAAGCAAAGAAGACCGAAACTAGTAGACCTGGGACAAGAGCTCTCGGCTAGGAGTGAGTTACTCGAGCAAATAAAAGAAACATGAGCCCAAAAGAAAAATGAAGATCAGAAGGAAGAAAAGCAAAAGATTATGAAGAAAAAGAGACATGAGCTTTGTTCACTCTCGGCTGGGAGTGTGTTACCCGAGCAAATAAAAGAAAATGAAGATGCTTGCGGTTGAGCTTTTGAACCAAAGTACTAAGCTGCGGCATGATATTGAATATAGCTATATTCTGCAGCCGAAATGAAAAATAAATGAGACCAAGAAGAGAGCCAAAAGGAACCAAAACAGAACATATTGATTAAGAACTGAGACAAGATGATAGCACTAGCGGTCCCGATCTTTCGATGAGAGTGGTAGATTCGATTGGGGAAGAAGAGGACGTTGACGACCCGACTACAACCATACAAGGACGTTGCGCCTTAGCGATTGATACACCAACTTCAGAGGTTGTTCGTGACCTTGTCGACGCACCATCAACCTAACCACGAGGGTACTTGTTTCTGCAAGCAATCGAAGAACAGGCAAGAATAAGATGAACAACAACTCAATTGCAAATAAACGATGGGGTTCCGAAGATAAGTATCCGGGCGGTCTAGCCGACACGCGCGAGTACAAGGCAAAGTAGCAAAAGCTAACTTAGTCTATCAAATCCCAAACCCTAGAAGAGGGTGCAGCTACTTATTTAAGGGACACGGAAGGTGGAGGGTCGGCCAAAACACATGGCAGCCGAACAGGACTCGATTACAAGGCCCAAGACCCACTTTGACTCGGACTGGAAAAGTAATGTGACTTGTTTTTCCGTTTCTGACCGGCTCGGATGGAATTTGGAGGTGAGACTGGATCCATCTAAAATTAGACTTCAAGAGCTTTCCAACGAGTACTCACGGGCCTCGAGAAACCTTCTGGATCAAAAGTTATGACCGTTTGAAGTAGACGCTATTGGGAAGGCCGAATCCGAGTCGAACTCGCGAACAGGACTTGGTTTACGCTTGACGGTTCCACTTCTATACTTGAGCTCACGTGGTTCTTCCCCATGGTTCCTAAGGACAATTAAATCATCACAAGAATTAAGTAGTATTCCATTCTTTGAAATATTTGTATGCAAACTTAGGAACACATTCACCTGATGGTTAAGTTGACGTGCTCGCGCTCTAGTCATTGGTCCTTCTATCATAGTTTCAGTTTGATGTGGAGTCGGCATGGTTGTATGCATGGAAAGGATGTTCTCATCATCCTCCCCTTCTTGCATTTGAGTTGTCCGCGACTCAAGCTCATCTTCTTCTCCCAAGTATGGCTTCAAATCTGCAATGTTAAAGGTGGGACTAACCCCAAAATCTGCAGGCAACTCCAGTTTATATGCATTGTCATTAATCTTTTCCAACACTTTGAAAGGACCATCAGCTCTAAGCATCAACTTAGACCTCATCAATTCAGGAAATCTATCTTTTCTCAAATGCAACCAAACTAAATCACCCGGTTGAAAAGTTAAATGCCTCCTTCCTTTACTACCTTTAAGTTTATATTTAGCATTCATGCGTTCAATATTTTCTTTGGTTGTCTCATGCATTTTCAACATCAAGTCAGCACGCTGTTTAGCATCAAAATTTAACTTCTCCGAAGATGGAAGTGGTAGCAAATCAATAGGAGCACGAGGCACAAAGCCATAGACAATCTCAAAAGGGCACAACTTTGTAGTAGAATGCAGTGAACGATTATAAGCAAATTCAATATGAGGCAAGCATTCTTCCCACATTTTGATGTTCTTTTTCAAAACAGCCCTAAGCATGGTAGATAAAGTTCTATTCATAACTTCAGCTTAGTCCATCAGTTTGGGGATGACATGTAGTCGAAAATAACAGCTTAGTCCCCAATTTAGCCCATAAAGTTCTCCAAAAATGGCTAAGGAATTTAGTGTTACGATCAGAAACTATTGTATTTGGCACACCATGCAAGCGAACAACTTCACGAAAGAACAAATCAGCAATGTTGGTAGCATCATCACTTTTATGACATGGTATGAAGTATGCCATCTTAGAAAATCTATCCACAACAACAAATATGCTATCCCTCCCCTTTTTTGTCCTAGGCAGTCCTAAAACAAAGTCCATAGAAATATCTTCCCAAGGCACACTAGGAACAGGTAGAGGCATATACAAACCGTGAGGATTAAGTCGTGACTTAGCCTTTTGACATGTAGTGCAGCGAGCAACAAAACGTTCCACATCACACCTCATCTTTGGCCAAAAGAAATGACTAGCAAGTATGTCTTCTGTCTTCTTCACTCCAAAATGCCCCATCAGCCCACCTCCATGCGCTTCCTGTAACAACAAACGAACGGAGCTAGCTGGAATGCATAGTTTGTTAGCTCTAAACACAAATCCATCATTTAGAACAAATTTATTCCACGTTTTTCCCTCTTTGCAATTCAGCAACACATCTTTAAAATCATCATCATGAACATAATGCTCTTTAATTGTTTCCAATCCAAAAATTTTGAAGTCAAGTTGTGAGAGCATGGTATATCTCTGTAGGACCGAAATGGTGACAGAGGGGGGGGGGGGGTGAATGTCGATCTTTAAAAATCGCCCCCAACAAGTATCCTCACTTAAGCTTCTTCTCCAATAGCTATGGGAGCTATGAAGAAGGAAAATTAGCCCTCACTGGAAATCACAGAGACAAGGAAAAACCAGATCCAAACAAAAGCAGTCAAGAAAAAATAAAATCAGAGAAAGTCTGACTGCAAGCGGTAGTACCGCTGAGACGAGCGGTAGTACCTCTGAGCGGTAGTACCTCTCGAGGAGCGGTAGTACCTCTGAGCGGTAGTACCTCTCGAGGAGCGGTAGTACCGCACGACGATCGGACTTGTCCGAACGTTCCTACGCTGCCGATCAGACTGGTCCGAACATAACCGGTAGTACCGCTAGGACGAGCGGTAGTACCTCTGAGCGGTAGTACCTCTCGGGGAGCGGTAGTACCTCTAGAGAAAATCAGCAAATAAGATTTTCTGGCTGGAACTTTGAGACTTCGGATTTTTGGCTAAAAAGAAGGTTTGCTCTCAATCTTTTTGATCCAAGTCCTTACTACAACAAACTAAATAGTAAGGAGACCTTGGGAAAGAAGAGAATCAAACCAAGAAGCAAGAATTTCAGATTATGGGTAAAAATCTGAATTTTTGCACAACCCGAGCCAAAAATCAAATTACTCCCCAACCGTTGATCCTTTGGCTATGAAATTTTGAGGGTAGCTAATTAATAGCCCCTGGACTCTCCATACCAAATTTCATGCCATCTCAACAAGGGAATCAAGAGCAGCTCCAAACCCTAGAAACTGAGTTCATGAATAGAGGAAGGGCAAAACTGAAATCTGAGAATTAAACCAAGTTTGCTCTTCGGGAAATCGATCAAATGATCTTGTAGCACTAACCCATCATAGAGCAACCCATTTTGGGCCTTCCCAACAAGCAAGAACTCGAAAAACAAAAAGCTCAGAAATCAACCAAATGGAGCAACGAAGAACAGAGAGAGCACGAACAGATAAAAACTTCAGAACTTTCATTCATTGATTCACAGAGAATACAGAGGAGTCCCGATACCCCGACTTGATACAAAGAAAGGATTACAAGCCCTCAATCCCTCATCTCCCTCTCAATCCTCAAGAACACCAAGAATCTCACCACTTCTTGGGAGGAAGAACACACAGAGAGAGGATACTCACATAGAAACCATCGTAGAGACACAGAGGGAGCACACTCTGCCTCCACCAACTCACACCAACTAAAGAGCTAAAGGAAACAACCTTCCTAAAGCCTCTTTTGACTAGTGTAAACCCTAATTCCCTACAAGTGCTCAAAGAGGGCATGCAGCCCCTCCACTCCTTTTATAGCCCATGGCTAACGGGTCTCCGCCCCGTTACGCCCGCTACGTCCAACAGAGCCCGCTCCCGCTCGTGCAGCCTTGCGAATTTCCCGATTCGCCCCTCCTGCACCTTCCGGGAAGCTTCCGCGCTCCTTGCCTCGCACGCCTTGCAACCACCTCGAGTCCATGTCGTCTTCGACACATCTCGACCGTTCTGACCTCAGCGCCTAGTCCGGTCCACCGTGTCTCGCCACGACTCCAACTCGACGTCCTGCAGTCACACAGACAAGAAAACACGTCAAATAGCACCGCTCGACACATGAAAGCGTAAATACCATCACACTTACCACAGACGAAGTCCAAACCTGTCGAAACATTAGAATATACATCCTAAGCCCAAATGACCAAGTTTGACCAAAGTCCGACCGAGCCCGATTGCGCCACGCAACGGCTCGACTCCGAACCACTCAAACCAAACTCGACTATCCTAAACCTTTGTCAATTACTCATCATTCATATGGAGTCACGACCACCTGGTCTCTCAATCTCCCCCTTGATGAGTATATTGACAAACTCAGAAAAAGCATGAAGTTGAGTTTGATTTTGAAGAATCCAACATGGTCCAAAGAAGAGAATGAAGCTAATGACCATGTCGACAGAAGGAACACTAGAGCAACAACTGAAAGAGCAAATTGATCTCCAAAACTCTAAACTATTCCCAACAGACTTTTTCTTCTCTATTCTCCCCCTTTTGGCAATAAACACATCAAGATGCAATAGAGAGAATATGACATGTCAATGGATGAATATGGCTGAAGTTTGTTTATTTAAGCATTTAGAGCCATGAGAATTATCCATATTGACCATAATGTAATACACCAAGCCATAACTCAAAAAAAAGGACGCTATCTAGATCATGACGACATATATATAAACCAGCTAGAGCACAAAGATGACAATCTGAAATGTAATGCATTTTGTGAGCAAGTCAAGTCATCAATGAGTAAAGTCTAGCTAGAGACATCCAAGGATGATGCAGGCCATGTCAATAAGCTAAGCGGAACAAAGAAGCTAACATTGAGTCCAAATAGAGTGCTATAAGCTCAAGATTGAAACATTGGTTAAGGTACTTTGGTTCTGATTGTAGATTAAGCAAATTGAGCACATTAAACATTGTCTTTTGAAAGCATATGGTTGTTTTCAACCCAATTTTTGTTTATGTGCTAGATCTCAAGCCTTATGCGACTACTCCAAGCAATAAGCTTAAGAAGATAGTCTAGGTCATCCAAAACCCCCCCTGAGTTCATGCCTAGTGCAATGGCAAGCTGTCTCATGAGAAGGAATTGGTGAAATCAGTTTTTTCGCACAAATATGGTGGTTGTCAACCAACATTTTGTTTTATCATGTGCTAGATCTCAAGCCTTATGCGACTACTCCAAGCAAGAAGCTTAAGAAGATAGTCTAGGTCATCCAAAACTCCCCCTAAGTTCATACCAAGTGCAATGGCAAGCCGTCTCATAGGAAAGAATTGGTGAGATTAGTTTTTTCGCACAAAAGAGATCTTTTTGCTTTTTAACACATTGTACTAACTCATTGATGAGGACATCCCTTCCATGGATACAACTCAGCCACAGCAAGGGTTGCAAGGACCACTCACTCGAGCTCGTGCTCGTCAACTTAATTACCAGGTGAATTCATTCCTAGGTTCATATATTACTGAGAATAGACCGCTACCTAATGCAAGTGATTTAATTGTGCTTAGGAACCTGGGAAAGGATGAAGGAGAAGGACGTGGAGTCATGGACATGCCTGGATGGAATAATGGAGTTCACCACGTCACTTTGGGGCCAAGCCAAACAAGAATTCGAGTTGGACACGTTCTGGAATCAGATTCGGACTGCTGCGTTGGTACCAAGTTCAAACGGGCATAACTTCCTCATACGGACTCCGATTGGGACGTTCTTGTACTTCATGGAAAGCTTAGGAAGTCTTTTTTCCAACGGATCCGACCTCGGCTTCAAATTCCATCTGAGCCGGCCGTAATCATCAAATTACTCCACATTGTTTTCTGAGTCCGAGTCAAAAAGGGTGCTGCGCCACCTCCACTTGGGCCCATGGGCCTTGTAACCCTAGGGCGTGCCCTTGGACGCCCCCCTGGTCGTTCTCCCTATAAAGGAGCCGCCGCCTTCGTTGCTAAGACTTGGATTTCGTTGAATTTAGGTTTAGCCATTGTGCAAACTTTGTTCTTCAGTTGTGTCGGTTGACCACCTGTCAAGACATCTTCGGAATCCCACCTTTGTTATTCGCAATACAATTTGTGCTTCATTCATATTCGCAATTTCAGATTGCCTTCGTCTTATTCTTGCTAGTTTTTCGATTGCTCGCAGGGATTGAACTTCGTGTTCAGGTTGATCGCGCCTCCAGTGAGATCAATAACACTTCGGAGTTGGTTCAGCGATTGCTAAGGCGCAAGCGTCGTCGTACGGTTGTAGTCGGATCGTGAGGGTCACCTCCACTCAAAATCGATAGCTATCAATCTCATCGAAAGATCGGGCACCTCGTCTACATCAAGTGGTATCAGAGCGCCAGGTTGCGCGGTGAGAATTTCCAGTTTACCATAGATTAGATTGCTATTCCTTACCTAGAGTACACAAAAAAAAACCAAAAAAATAGCAGTAGATCAATCTGTCCAAACCAGTCTTAGCCTCGCAATTTTTCTTTTCAGTACATTGCATTGTTGAACTTTCGGTTGCTTCGTCGTGTCCTTTGCTGGTCTTAGTGTCTAGTTCCATTAGAGTTTCGAGTTCTGTTCACGTTTGGTCTCACCGCTGCGGTTAGATCCGAACTGCCACGGTGAGGGAAGGAAAGGAGGAGGACTTGGAGTTGGACTCGGAGTTGGACTCGGAGTAGGACTTGGAGTTGGACTCGGAGTAGGACTCGGAGTAGGACTTGGAGTTGGACTCGGAGTTGGACTCGGAGTAGGACTTGGAGTTGGACTCGGAGTAGGACTTGGAGTTGGACTCGGTTTCTAGGGAAGCTTTGCCCTAGTTGGTTTCGGAGTAGGCCACGATCTCAGAGTTGGTTTCGGAGTAGGTTTCAACCGCGTTGTGTGAAAAAAAAAACAAAAGAGAAAAGAAGAAACAGGCAGCCGCATTTAAAAGAGCCGCGGTAAAAAAAAAAGAGGAGAGAGAAACAGCTAACTTTTGCATACGACCTCCGATTGAGGCGATTCTTGATCCGTTGGAAAGGAAATCGGAAGATAGAGTGAAAAAAAAGAAGCCCGGAAAAACTAGAGATTTCAGAGCCGCGTAAGCCACCAGGCACATACGCGGCAGCTTCGACCCCAAAAAACGTCGTTTAGGCCCTCAAAACGGGCCCGCAAACCAAGAAAAATTCAAGTTTCTCAGAATTCGCTCAAAATTGACAGAGCCCTTGTACAAGTGATTCTAAGGTTCCCCGTGCAGACGGCATCCTTTTTCGAGCCCCGGAACTCCGTGTGCAGTGTCATCTAGTTGTCTTTCTGCGCGGTGTACTCGTTTGTGTTCTAGGCTCGCGTCTCTAGTACGGTCTAGCCTAGGGCCAGCACCAACCGGCGTTGAACGATTTTTCAGCTTGCATTTTCTGAATTGATTATTGCTATTCCTTGCTACTAAACTTGAGCCTTCCCAGCTACACCTTTTTCTACACCGTACAGAGTGAGCTTTACCTGGCAATCGCTCCATCCAATCTTCGAAGATATATTGTCATCACTGGTTGCCGATCACCCCTGTGTGCTTGGTAAGAATTGGTAAGAGTTCGATAGAAGGTTTGAGACGAGCGACTTTTGAACCACCATACCCTAGTACTTGTTAGGGACACATTCTTGTGTTTTTGCTAACAATGGCAGGTTCTGGAGAGTTTACAAATCAGGATACATCTCATTCTCCTCGTACGAAGGGAATCATACAACATTTCACTCGCGAGATGAATCATCGTACGGAGGGCCTTGAGGAGGATGTTAGAGTCACAAATGAGCGACTTGCTCAACTCGAGGGCGCCCAGATTCAGACAAACGCAACGCTTGCTGCGATGGAGAAAGCACAAGGTATCACTAACAATTCTTTGGCAGATATTATGGCGCGCCTTGAGGAGATTGCCCAAGCTTCGGCTGTTGTTCCCCCTGCTGTGATGGTAGAGGGACAAGATGAATTCGACGATGTGGGTGATTCCGAGGCAGATGGCAGGGCTAACCACAACAACGATCGACTTCATCGACCATTGCGTTTTAACCAACAAGGTATGCGAAGAGAACTCCCACGACGTGAGGTACGTGACCACGATGACGCTTTTGCTAAGGTTAAATTCACTATGCCCTCTTTTAATGGTAAATATGATCCTGATGGATATCTTGATTGGGAATTAACTGTTGATCAAAAATTTGCTTGCCATGATTTTCCTGAGAATAGACGAGTTAGGGCTGCCACTAGTGAATTTACCGACTTTGCTTCTATTTGGTGGAAAGAACATTGCCGTCAACATCCCAATAACATACCTAACACGTGGGAGGCTTTAAAATTGCTTATGCGCCATCGTTTTGTTCCCTCATATTATGCTCGTGATTTGTTAAATAAACTGCAACGCTTACAACAAGGTGCAAAGTCTGTTGAAGAATACTATCAGGAATTACAAATTGGTATGTTGCGCTGTGGGTTAGTTGAGAATGAGGAGGCATCAATGGCTAGGTTTTTGGGAGGGTTGAATCGTGAAATTCAGGACATTCTTGATTACAAAGATTACAACTCCATGACTAGATTGTTTCATCTTGCTTGCAAAGCTGAACGCGAATTGCAGGGACGCCAGGTGAGGACGCGATTTAACTCTTCTGCAGGTCGCACCAATTCATGGACGCGCACACCTTCTGCCTCATCCACTGTGACGCCCCCGCCATTACCCTCCAACAACAGGCAGCGCTCTACTACGTCAAATTCGGCGCCACGAGTTTCCGAAGCACCCAAATCAGCACCACAACTTTCTGCAAAAACATCCTCTTCGGTTGCTTCGACAGGACGAACGAGAGACATTCAATGCCATCGTTGCAAAGGCTATGGACACATGATGCGGGACTGTCCAAGCAAGCGTGTATTGATTATACGCGATGATGGTGGGTATTCCTCTGCTAGTGATTTTGATGATGAAACATATGCTATGCTTGCAAATGACCCTGCAGGACATGATGATGGATCTGACCGTGAGGAGGAGCATGTTGGCGCCGAAGATGCCGACAAGTATTTGAGCATTATAGTGCAACGCGTACTAAGTGCTCAAGTGTCTCATGCCGAGCAAAATCAGCGCCATAATTTGTTCCAAATCAAGGGCGTTATCAAGGAACGCTCGATTCGCATAATTGTTGATGGTGGGAGTTGCAACAATTTGGCGAGTATGGATATGGTGGAGAAGCTTGCTTTGCCAACCAAACCTCATCCCCACCCATACCATATTCAGTGGTTCAACAACAGTGGTAAGTTAAAGGTAACACGGATGGTGAGAGTACACTTTTCTATGGGTTCATACCATGATTATGTTGATTGCGACGTTGTTCCTATGCAAGCTTGTTCATTGTTATTAGGAAGACCTTGGCAATATGATACTGATTGTGTGCATCATGGTAGGAATAATCAATATTCTCTCATGTTTAATGGAAAGAAAATTGTGCTGCATCCTATGACTCATGAACAAATTGTTAAAGATGATCTTGCTAGAGCTAGTAGAGAGAAAAGCCGAGAGAATGCTGAGAGCGAAAATCAGATTGTAGCAAAAGAACTTGAGCAACACAAAAAGAAAGAACCTAAATTTGTTCATGCGAAGAATAAAGAAATTAAATTGAAAGGTGCTTGTTTCCTTGCTACCAAATCTGACATGACTGAGCTGAATGCTAGTGATTCTGTTTGCTATGCATTAGTTTGCAAAGAAGCTTTGTTTTCTTTTGAGGATATCCCTCCTTCTTTGCCACCTGCTGTCACTAACATTTTGCAGGAGTACCAAGATGTCTTTCCAAAGGACATACCATCGGGGCTGCCACCACTTCGTGGGATTGAGCATCAAATTGATTTAATTCCTGGTGCATCTTTGCCCAACCGCGCACCATACAGGACCAATCCAGAAGAAACTAAAGAAATTCAGCGCCAAGTTCAAGAGTTGCTTGATAAAGGGTATGTGCGCGAATCCCTTAGTCCTTGTGCTGTTCCGGTCATTTTAGTACCAAAGAAAGATGGGTCATGGCGCATGTGTGTGGATTGTAGAGCAATCAATAACATTACCATTAGGTATCGTCATCCTATTCCTAGGTTAGATGATATGCTTGATGAATTGAGTGGCTCTGTTGTCTTTTCCAAGGTTGATTTGCGTAGTGGTTATCATCAAATCCGCATGAAATTAGGCGATGAATGGAAAACGGCATTTAAAACTAAGTTTGGGTTATATGAGTGGTTAGTAATGCCGTTTGGTTTAACTAATGCACCTAGTACCTTCATGAGACTAATGAACGAGGTTTTGCGTGCTTTCATTGGTAAATTTGTGGTGGTTTATTTTGATGATATATTGATATATAGCAAATCATTAGAGGAACATCTTGACCATTTACGTGCTGTCTTTAATGCTTTACGTGATGCACGCCTATTTGGTAACCTTGAGAAGTGCACCTTTTGCACCGATCGAGTTGCGTTTCTTGGCTATGTTGTTACTCCACAGGGAATTGAAGTTGATCAAGCCAAGGTGGAAGCAATCCAGAGTTGGCCGACTCCTAACACGGTCACACGGGTGCGGAGTTTTTTAGGACTTGCTGGGTTCTACCGCCGCTTCGTGAAGGATTTCAGCACCATCGCCGCACCATTGAATGAGCTTACCCAGAAGGGCGTGCCATTTGTTTGGAGCACCCCTCAGGAGAACGCCTTCACCACATTGAAAGATAAGTTAACACATGCACCCATACTCCAACTTCCTGATTTCAATAAGACTTTTGAACTAGAATGTGATGCTAGCGGAATTGGAATTGGTGGTGTGTTGTTGCAAGAAGGCAAACCTGTAGCATACTTTAGTGAGAAATTGAGTGGGCCTAGTTTGAATTATTCTACTTATGATAAGGAGTTATATGCACTTTTTCGAACCTTAGAAACTTGGCAACATTATTTATGGCCCAAAGAATTTGTTATACATTCTGATCATGAATCTTTAAAGCATATTCGAAGTCAAGGTAAACTGAACCGTAGACATGCAAAGTGGGTTGAATTTATTGAGTCTTTTCCTTATGTCATAAAACACAAGAAGGGAAAGGAGAATGTTATTGCTGATGCTTTGTCTAGGAGATATTCGATGCTATCACAACTTGACTTCAAAATTTTTGGATTAGAGACTATTAAAGAGCAATATGTGCACGATGCTGATTTTGCGGAAATCCTGTTGAATTGTCAAGAAGGGAAAATGTGGAATAAGTTTGTCATTAATGATGGGTTTGTGTTTAGAGCCAACAAGTTGTGCATTCCTGCTGGTTCCGTTCGTCTGTTGTTGTTACAGGAAGCACATGGAGGCGGGTTGATGGGACATTTTGGTGTGAAGAAAACGGAGGACATACTTGCTGATCATTTCTTTTGGCCAAAAATGAGACGGGACGTCGAGCGCTACGTTGCTCGCTGCACTACATGTCAAAGAGCTAAGTCACGACTTAATCCTCATGGTTTATATATGCCTTTACCCGTTCCTAGCGTTCCGTGGGAAGATATTTCGATGGACTTTGTTTTAGGATTGCCTAGGACCAAGAAGGGGAGGGATAGTATATTTGTGGTTGTTGATAGATTTTCTAAGATGGCCCATTTTATACCATGTCATAAGAGCGATGATGCTACCCATATTGCTGATTTATTCTTTCGTGAAGTTATTCGCTTGCATGGTGTGCCCAATACTATAGTTTCAGATCGTGATACTAAATTCCTTAGCCATTTTTGGATAACTCTATGGGCTAAATTGGGGACTAAGCTGTTATTTTCTACTACTTGTCATCCCCAAACTGATGGACAAACTGAGGTTGTGAATAGAACTTTATCTACCATGCTTAGGGCTGTGTTGAAAAAGAATTTGAAAATGTGGGAAGAATGCTTGCCTCATGTTGAGTTTGCTTACAATCGTTCATTGCATTCTACTACAAAGATGTGCCCTTTTGAAGTTGTTTATGGTTTTGTGCCTCGTGCTCCTATTGATTTAATGCTTCTTCCATCTTCGGAGAAATTGAACCCTGATGCTAAACAGCGTGCTGAATTGATTTTAAAAATGCATGAGACAACTAAGGAGAATATAGAACGCATGAATGCTAAATATAAACTTGCTGGTAGTCACGGGAGGAAATGTTTAACTTTTGAACCTGGGGATCTTGTTTGGTTGCATTTAAGAAAAGATAGGTTCCCTGAATTGAGAAAATCAAAATTGATGCCAAGAGCTGATGGTCCTTTCAAGGTGTTAGAAAAGATTAATGATAATGCATACAAGCTTCAACTGCCTGCAGATTTTGCTGTGAGTCCCACTTTTAACATTGCAGATTTAAAGCCCTACTTGGGAGAAGAGGACGAGTTTGAGTCGAGGATGACTCAAATGCAAGAAGGGGAGGATGATGAGGACATCCCTTCCATGGATACAACTCAGCCACAGCAAGGGTTGCAAGGACCACTCACTCGAGCTCGTGCTCGTCAACTTAATTACCAGGTGAATTCATTCCTAGGTTCATATATTACTGAGAATAGACCGCTACCTAATGCAAGTGATTTAATTGTGCTTAGGAACCTGGGAAAGGATGAAGGAGAAGGACGTGGAGTCATGGACATGCCTGGATGGAATAATGGAGTTCACCACGTCACTTTGGGGCCAAGCCAAACAAGAATTCGAGTTGGACACGTTCTGGAATCAGATTCGGACTGCTGCGTTGGTACCAAGTTCAAACGGGCATAACTTCCTCATACGGACTCCGATTGGGACGTTCTTGTACTTCATGGAAAGCTTAGGAAGTCTTTTTTCCAACGGATCCGACCTCAGCTTCAAATTCCATCTGAGCCGGCCGTAATCATCAAATTACTCCACGTTGTTTTCTGAGTCCGAGTCAAAAAGGGTGCTGCGCCACCTCCACTTGGGCCCATGGGCCTTGTAACCCTAGGGCGTGCCCTTGGACGCCCCCCTGGTCGTTCTCCCTATAAAGGAGCTGCCGCCTTCGTTGCTAAGACTTGGATTTCGTTGAATTTAGGTTTAGCCATTGTGCAAACTTTGTTCTTCAGTTGTGTCGGTTGACCACCTGTCAAGACATCTTCGGAATCCCACCTTTGTTATTCGCAATACAATTTGTGCTTCATTCATATTCGCAATTTCAGATTGCCTTCGTCTTATTCTTGCTAGTTCTTCGATTGCTCGCAGGGATTGAACTTCGTGTTCAGGTTGATCGCGCCTCCAGTGAGATCAATAACACTTCGGAGTTGGTTCAGCGATTGCTAAGGCGCAAGCGTCGTCGTACGGTTGTAGTCGGATCGTGAGGGTCACCTCCACTCAAAATCGATAGCTATCAATCTCATCGAAAGATCGGGCACCTCGTCTACATCACTCATGTATCATCAGGAGACTCAAACAGCTCAAACTAAGGCTCAATATAGATTCAACGCTCTACTCAGCCTATTTGACATGGCATGAATCATAAAAGGATAGCTCAAGAAAGACTAAACTCAAATGCTAGCATGACAAGTTTAATTTAAGTTGATCAATTTTACTTAACTTATCATGGCAAGCGCTAGTCTACACATATGAAGTCATGATAAATTTAGCAAGCTAAGCACAAGTCATGGCACGGTGTAAAGCATTGAAGCATGTCATAACAGGATAATAATCAAGGCTCAATGCAGTTTGATTATAATGCGAAATGCTGAAAATGCATGAAAGACCAGCTCCCCCTCAACATTAGATGCAACTTTTAGTTCAAGTTGAGTTATGTCAGAATTCAGCTCCAGAAGCTCCCAATTGAACTCCCCCTGAACCAAAGCAATAGAATCGAGAAGCTGGCAAAGAAAACCAAAATAGGCAGTCCTTAAAGCATAGATAAGATATGGAGACAACTATGGCTCAGACTGACTCTCATCTACCCCATATGACTCCAGGACAATCGGCTAACAGTAAATCACACACTAGAGAGCAAACACGTACCCTGTCTACCCGAGGGTGGCCCAACCCTCGCTAGAACCTACAAGAAGTGAGTGAGCTCGACCTAGTGAGATAAGAAGCAGCTAATCCTGGAAGCACAAGATAAGAGTTAGAAGTCTAAGCATCTCGGCAAGAGAAGCACTCTAACCTATGCTGGAAGGACTAAACCCAAATGCACCCCGAGTGCAATGCAACAGAAATGAGACAGAAGCATAATCAATAGTAAAGCAGTAAAGCCCAGAGCTCCCCCTCACTACAATCCGTAAGGACACACCACCCCAAGCTCTCCCCGCAGAGCTGAAAACCTCGAACTATCCAAAGGCTTGGTGAAGATGTCAGCCAACTGGTGGTCACTCTCCACAAACTGGAGCACTATATCACCCTTCTCTACATGGTCTCTAAGGAAGTGGTATCGGATATCAATGTGCTTGGTCCGAGAGTGCTGCACTGGGTTTTTAGCAATGTTAATAGCAGACGTGTTATCACAAAAGAGTGGAACACTGTCTAAGGCTAACCCAAAGTCCCGCAGGGTCGAAACCATCCAAAGTACCTGGCTGCAGCAACTGGCAGCAGCAACGTACTCGGCCTCTGCTGTGGACTGTGCAACACCAGACTGCTTCCTCGAAGACCAGGAAACGAGAGAAGTGCCAATGAATTGGCAGGTGCCAGAGGTGCTCTTCCTATCTATCCTACAGCCGGCAAAGTCTGCATCCGAAAAGGCTCTCAAGGAAAGACAGGATGAGGAAGAGTACCAGATACCATAGTCAATGGTAGCTCGAAGGTACCGAAAGATGCGCTTCACCGCCTGGCGGTGAGATACGCGAGGAGAAGCCTGAAAACAAGCACACAGACACACGGAGAAGTGTATGTCTGGTCTCGAGGCAGTGAGGTAAAGAAGGGAGCCGATCATACTTCTGAACTCTTTCTGATCAACTGGCTCGCCATCCTCATCTGGGTCAAGATAGGCTGTCGAAGCCATGGGAGTTGACACCGGCTTACCATCACTCATATCGAAGCGCTTCAGGAGGTCACGAGTGTACTTTCCTTGATGAAGAAATGTACCCTCCCGAGTCTGCTTAATTTGGAAGCCAAGGAAGAAGGTCAACTCACCCATCATACTCATTTCAAACTCGGTGCTCATGACATCCGAGAACTGGGAAACCAGAGTATGGGAAGAGCCGCCAAAGATAATGTCATCGACATAGATCTGGACGAGCAGAAGGTCAGCGCCAAGCCGGCGGATGAACAAGGTCTTATCAACTTTACCCATTTCAAACCCATGACTCAACAAGTAGGACTTAAGCCTCTCATACCAAGCCCTGGGGGCCTGCTTAAGTCCATACAACGCTTTGGAAAGCTTAAAGACATGGTTTGGGTATTTGGGGTTTTTGAAACCAGGAGGCTGTCGGACGTAGACCTCTTCCTCAATAAGGCCATTGAGAAAGGCACTCTTGACGTCCATCTGGTAAAGCTTGAAACCCTTAGAAGCTGCAAAGGCAAGCAGGATTCTAATGGCTTCAAGTCTAGCTACAGGGGCAAAGGTCTCCTTGAAATCTAGACCTTCAACCTGGGAGAACCCCTGAGCAGCCAGTCTAGCCTTGTTTCGAATAACCACTCCATCCTCGCTCTGCTTGTTCTTGAACACCCACTTAGTCCCAATAATATTGTGACCTCGCGGGGGCTCGACAAGCGACCAGACCTTGTTCCTCTCGAAATTTTCTAGCTCCTCATGCATGGCATTGACCCAAGACTCATCAGATAAAGCATGAGAAACATCTTTGGGCTCAAAGGAGGCAATGAAAGCAGAATGGAGACAGAATTGAGATAAGCCAGATTTTGAGCGGGTAACACGCTCGAAAAGGTCTCCAATGATCTGCTCTGAAGGATGAGCTTTCTGGATATGTCTAGGAGGTCCAGGATGAGATGAAGAAGTGGCCTCTACCTCGTGAGCTGACGAGGTAGGAACAGAGCCACCAGCTCCAGAAGAAGTAGAAGGCATGGGCTGATCACCTCGGGGTGCGGTGGAAGACGGCACCTCAAGGGGTGGATGAGGGATAGGATCAGGTAGACAACCGTCGTCTCCATCATCCTCATCATCCACAAAGATGGTCTCGGACTGCTCTAAAGAACCTGAGATATCGGGCCTAGTCCCTGGACTGGCCTCGTCAAAGGTCACCTCACAGGTCTCTACCATTTTACTAGACTCGCAGTTCCAGACCCTATAAGCCCGCGAAGAAGGCGAGTAACCTAGAAAGATTCCATCACAAGAACGTGACTCGAACTTGTCTAGGTTCCCGGACTTCAAAACAAAGCACTTGCAACCAAACACACGAAAATGAGAGACGCTAGGCTTTCGCCCATATCTCAGCTCATAAGAAGTGCGATGCAAGTGTGCCCGAAGAAAAACTCGATTTGAGACATGGCACGCGGTGGCTATAGCCTCAGCCCAAAACTTCCGCGGTGTAGAGTACTCATCAAGCATCGTCCTGGCCATCTCGACCAAGGTACGGTTCTTCCTCTCCACAACGCCATTCTGCTGAGGGACGTATGGAGAAGAGAACTGGTGCTCTACATCTGTCTCACCACAGAAACTCTCAAAGTAGGAATTCTTGAACTCCGTGCCATTGTCACTGCGGATCGCTCGTAAGGCACCTGGGAGCTCTACAGAAAGCCTACTGAAAAGACCTCGGAAATGCGAAAACGTCTCATCCTTCGAGGCTAAGAAAAACACCCAAGAATACCTCGAGAAGTCATCGACCACAACAAGAACATACCACTTCCCTCCTGCTGACTGCACTCGAGCTGGTCCAACTGTGTCCATGTGGAGCAGCTGTCCCGGTGCATCGGTCATAGTAACTGTGACCGGAGGGTGAGAAGCGGCAACCATCTTGCCGTGCCGGCATGGAGAGCAGACAAGGTCTTTGACCATCTTGAGTTTCGGCAGACCACGAATGAGATCGTGGCCGCTAACTCGGGTCAAATGATCAAATCCGATATGACCAAGTCTCCTATGCCAGAAAGAAAGGTCGCGGGACTCAGAAGCAACTAAACACCTGAGAGGATCACCAGAAGACTTAGAAAAATCAGCACAAAAGATCCTCCCATAACGAGAAATCCCGCAAACCAGACTACCCGAAGAATCAAGAATTTTACAAGCATTTTTCTTAAAGCTCACCTCGAAACCGTCATCGGTAAGCTGAGAGACTGAAAGTAAATTGTACTGCAGCTTACTAACCAAGGCAACATCTTTCAAAATGAAAGAATCATTAATGCGCACAGTACCTTTGGCGATGACGCGCCCAGATGAAGCATCTCCGAAGGTGATCGTCTCATCACCTGGAGCACGGGTAAGGGAAGAAAACCAACGGGAATCTCCGGTCATGTGTCGTGAACACCCGGAGTCGACGAGCCAAACCTTTCCCTTCCCTGCCTGGCGAACCTGAGTCAACGAGAGAGTAAAGTCTCAGTACTGGGATAAATCAAAAGTGATTTTGGCACCCAATACTGAGTAACACGTGGAGCAGATGAAGTAGTCAAACACGACTGACCTCTATCTACCCTACGCTCTCCGTGACGCAAAGAAGCAGAAGGTCTGTGAGCAGACCTGAAGCTGTTGCGGGGTCCAACTGCTACGAGAGAGCGAGTCGGAACACCGGCAACATGCTGATCACGCCGCGGGTAGCTATCTCGACGGGGAAACCGAGATCTACCCTCAGGACGGCGGAAGACACGACCAGGGGCAGCATGAGGACGGAAAACAGAAAACTCGGAAAAACCAAGTCCTCTATGCTGCCCAAACTCCGCAACAGGAGCAAACCTAGACCTCGTGTTGGTCTTAGGTGCACTCAGGATCTGGGGCTGACCCTGAATACCCCTAAGAGACTCAACACGGTCTCTACGCGCGATCTTGGCGCGCCTGAAACATCTCTCGATCGAGTGCCCATCCTTCTGACAGAAGGTGCAATGATACTTTGCCTTCTGAGAGGCAGAAGTAGCATGATATGGCTTCGCCTTCTGAGAGGCCGAAGCTGCGGGTGAAGTCACCTTTCTGTCAGAGATCCCTTGGACAAAGCCCGCTGAGTTGAACTTAACCTCATCGGATCTGGGCTCAACCTCGATCACACCTCCTACTATGGGTCTAAGAATAGCAGGTGGATGCTTCCTCATGTCCTCATATAAATCGTATCCTAGACCTTGATTGAACTTACAAATCTTGGATTGGTATAGAATAAGATTAAGCTTCTTCTTGCCTCCTACAAATCTCTCGAGAGTGTTCATAAGATACTGACACTCCCGAAAGAGAGAGGTGCAAGAAGAGCAAGGAGAAGAGGGAACAGCAGGAGGTAAGTGAGCAAAAGAAGAACCAACAGTAGAGGAGAGAATGGCTTGTGCATGCACAGCCGACCCTGAGGGGACAGTCCTACTACTAGCAGGTTGGTTCGCGTCTCTAGGCGTCTCACCCTTACCCTGGGGCTTCTCCCCCACACCATCAATCACATCACAACCAGATTGTGGCTTCTCTAGTAAGTCCTTAGTTAGCTTCACACATTTGTCATTCAAAGCAACGAGTTCAAGTTTTAGTTTATCACAACTAATGCATGGTGAGCTAACAGAATCCTTAGTCGCATACTGAGCCATTTTCTTGTTGTTGTCAATCATTTTTTGAAACTGTTTTGAGACAGATTCAAGTTCAGCAGTTAACTTTGGACAGTTCAAACATGAATCAATAGGCTCAAGTAAAGAAGCACGCAACTCAGCAATCTTGTGATCTGCCCGTTTTAGGTTCATCTTTAAATTATTGCAATTTTCACAAGACTCGGGCAGATCAAGGAGCATGGCATAAGGTCCTCTAGCAGCAATGTCCTTAACCTCACATGAGGTGGGAGAAGTAGTCTCATCAGTAGTAAGTAGGGTAACAGCCATCCTACTCAACTCTAACTCAGCAAGCAGACTAACATTCTCCACCTTAATAGAATCAAGCTCGGAGGACACACTATCATGCGAGGTCCTTAACTTCTCCAAATCACCCAGCAAGGCACAGCATGTATCACAGTCGTCACGGGAGGGAGCAGATGTAAGAGAAGTAAGCTCCCGTGACAGTCTATCTACTTCCTTCTCTAACTCGGTACACCTAGTCCTAGCTCTAGCATGAAAACCTCCTAGCTTAAGGAAAGCTTCATTAAGTTGGTCATAGGAGGGACATACCTCGTCCGAGTCGGAGTACAGCTCGCTGTCGCTGAGTTCGCCCACGAGGGCCATGAAGCACATGCCGGAGAAGTCGTCGCCGCTCTTGGGATCTTGGTCACCCGTCCCGTCGTCGTCGCTCCATCCCTCCACCTCGCTGAGGTCGAGGTCGTCGAAGGCGGTGAGGACGCGGTGAAACAGCTTCTTGGCCTTCCCGAAGTCGCGGAACTTCTTCTTTCCCGGCGTCTGAGCTGGAGGCTTCTTGTTGCGGTTCTTGTCGGTGTAGTCGATCTTGCCCGAACCGCCGTAGTCGTTCTTGCCCTTCTCCAGCTTGGGGCAGTTTGCCCGAATGTGGTTGGGGCCACCACACTCAAAGCAAATCACGGGTCCTCCTCTCTTTCTGTCCCTCCTCCCCTTGTAAGCATGGGAGAATCTTCGAGCAAGGAGGGCCAGCTGATCATCCGCAAGCTGCTCTAACTGATCATCAGTTATGTCACAGAGAGCAGCAAGGGAGAAACCGCAAGAAGAATCAGAAGAGGGACCAGAAGCTGAGCTGGGATCTGTGACTAGAGCCATCGACTGTGACTTCGACTTGCGAGAGACAATGTCAATCTCGTGAGTCTTGAGACGCGAGTACAGTGCATCAAGAGTCAACGTCGAGAGGTCCGTAGTGTCCTTGATGGTAGTCACCTTCATCTCCCAAACACGAAGGTCGAGTGCAGCGAGCATTTGTCGAGCGTTATCCGAGTCGGGGTATGTGAGACCGACCGCTCGAAGGTTGCTCAGAATCTTGTGAAAGCGCGCAAAACACTCATCAAGGGACTCGCCAGCGAGCATTTGAAACTTGTTGTAATCTCGTTTGAACTGGTCCTGTCTCACCGTCTTTATCTGGGTGGTGCCCTCATGGTAAGCATTGAGGGTCTCCCAAATATCGAAGGCGGACGAAAGATGAGATATGCGGTCAAACTCGCTACGACTCAAGCCCTGGATTATAATGTTCCTTGCCTTAGCGTTTGCCTCAACATCATGCATATTCCCAGCATTAATGTTCTCATCGGCAGGAACAACAAATCTGACCTTCACCTTCCGCCAAATGGCATACCCCTGAGCCTGGATGTATGTTTCCATTCGGCTCTTCCAGAAGGGATAATCCAGGCCGTCAAAGACAGGAGGCTTGGTTGAGTACTTGTCCGTCTCCATGGCTCTTGAGACCGGTTAAGATCTATTGATTAGAGCTAACCGGCTCTGATACCAATTGTAGGACCGAAATGGCGACAGAGGGGGGGGGGTGAATGTCGATCTTTAAAAATCGCCCCCAACAAGTATCCTCACTTAAGCTTCTTCTCCAATAGCTATGGGAGCTATGAAGAAGGAAAATAAGCCCTCACTGGAAATCATAGAGACAAGGAAAAACCAGATCCAAACAAAAGCAGTCAAGAAAAAATAAAATCAGAGAAAGTCTGACTTCAAGCGGTAGTACCGCTGAGACGAGCGGTAGTACCTCTGAGCGGTAGTACCTCTCGAGGAGCGGTAGTACCGCACGACGATCGGACTTGTCCGAACGTTCCTACGCTGCCGATCAGACTGGTCGGAACATAACCGGTAGTACCGCTAGGATGAGCGGTAGTACCTCTGAGCGGTAGTACCTCTCGGGGAGCGGTAGTACCTCTAGAGAAAATCAGCAAACAGGATTTTCTGGCTGGAACTTTGAGACTTCGGATTTTTGGCTAAAAAGAAGGTTTGCTCTCAATCTTTTTGATCCAAGTCCTTACTACAACAAACTAAATAGTAAGGAGACCTTGGGAAAGAAGAGAATCAAACCAAGAAGCAAGAATTTCAGATTATGGGTAAAAATCTGAATTTTTGCACAACCCGAGCCAAAAATCAAATTACTCCCCAACCGTTGATCCTTTGGCTATGAAATTTTGAGGGTACCTAATTAATAGCCTCTGGACTCTCCATACCAAATTTCAAGCCATCTCAACAAGGGAATCAAGAGCAGCTCCAAACCCTAGAAACTGAGTTCATGAATAGAGGAAGGCCAAAACTGAAATCTGAGAATTAAACCAAGTTTGCTCTTCGGGAAATCGATCAAATGATCTTGTAGCACTAACCCATCATAGAGCAACCCATTTTGGGCCTTCCCAACAAGCAAGAACTCGAAAAACAAAAAGCTCAGAAATCAACCAAATGGAGCAACGAAGAACAGAGAGAGCACAAACAGATAAAAACTTCAGAACTTTCATTCATTGATTCACAGAGAATACAGAGGAGTCCCGATACCCCGACTTGATACAAAGAAAGGATTACAAGCTCTCAATCCCTCATCTCCCTCTCAATCCTCAAGAACACCAAGAATCTCACCACTTCTTGGGAGGAAGAACACACAGAGAGAGGAGACTCACATAGAAACCATCGTAGAGACACAGAGGGAGCACACTCTGCCTCCACCAACTCACACCAACTAAAGAGCTAAAGGAAACAACCTTCCTAAAGCCTCTTTTGACTAGTGTAAACCCTAATTCCCTACAAGTGCTCAAAGAGGTCATGCAGCCCCTCCACTCCTTTTATAGCCCATGGCTAACGGGTCTCCGCCCCGTTACGCCCGCTACGTCCAACAGAGCCCGCTCCCGCTCGTGCAGCCTTGCGAATTTCCCGATTCGCCCCTCCTGCACCTTCCGGGAAGCTTCCGCGCTCCTTGCCTCGCACGCCTTGCAACCACCTCGAGTCCACGTCGTCTTCGACACATCCCGACCGTTCTGACCTCAGCGCCACCTGCGCCTAGTCCGGTCCACCGTGTCTCGCCACGACTCCAACTCGACGTCCTGCAGTCACACAGACAAGAAAACACGTCAAATAGCACCGCTCGACACATGAAAGCGTAAATACCATCACACTTACCACAGACGAAGTCCAAACCTGTCGAAACATTAGAATATACATCCTAAGCCCAAATGACCAAGTTTGACCAAAGTCCGACCGAGCCCGATTGCGCCACGCAACGGCTCGACTCCGAACCACTCAAACCAAACTCGACTATCCTAAACCTTTGTCAATTACTCATCATTCACATGGAGTCACGACCACCTGGTCTCTCAATCTCCTAGACAATGCATCAGCAATAACATTCTCCTTTTCCTTTTTGTGTTTTATGATATAAGAAAAAGACTCTATGAATTCAACCCACTTTGCATGCCTACGGTTCAATTTTCCTTGACTTCTAATATGCTTTAATGACTCATGATCAGAATGAATGACAAATTCTTTGGGCCATAAATAATGTTGCCATGTCTCTAAAGTTTGAACTAGAGCATATAATTCCTTTTCATAAGTAGAATAGTTCAAACTAGGCCCACTCAATTTTTCACTAAAGTATGCCACAGGTTTACCTTCTTGCAACAACACACCACCCAATCCAATTCCACTAGCATCACATTCTAGCTCAAAAGTCTTACTAAAATCTGGAAGTTGGAGTAATGGTGCATGTGTTAACTTATCTTTCAATGTGTTGAAGGCGTCTTCCTGTGCATTCCCTCAAGTAAACGGCACCCCCTTTTTAGTGAGCTCATTCAATGGTGCGGCGATGGTGCTGAACTCCTTCACAAAACGACGATAGAATCCAGCAAGTCTTAGAAAACTTCTCACCTGCGTGACCGTTTTAGGAGTCGGCCAACTCTGTATTGCCTCAACCTTGGCTTGATCAACTTCAATCCCCTGTGGAGTAACAACATAGCCAAGAAAAGAGACTCGATCCGTGCAAAATGTGCACTTCTCAAGGTTACCAAATAAACGTGCATTACGTAAAGCATAAAAAACAGCACGTAAATGGCAAAGGTGTTCCTCTAGTGATCTGCTATATATATCAATATATCATCAAAATATACCACCACAAATTTACCAATGAAAGCACGCAAAACCTCGTTCACTAATCTCATGAATGTGCTAGGTGCATTAGTTAAACCAAACGGCATCACTAACCACTCATACAAACCAAACTTAGTTTTAAATGTTGTTTTCCATTCATCTCCCAATTTCATGCGAATTTGGTGGTACCCACTACGCAAATCAACTTTAGAGAAAACAGTAGTGCCACTTAATTCATCAAGCATATCATCTAACCTAGGAATAGGTTGACGATATCTAATGGTAATGTTATTGATCGCTCTACAGTCCACACACATATGCCATGATCCATCTTTCTTAGACACTAAAATTACCGGAACAACACAAGGACTAAGAGACTCACGCACATAACCTTTATCAAGCAGTTCTTGAACTTGTCGTTGAATCTCCTTAGTTTCTTTCGGATTGGTCCTGTATGGCGCACGATTGGGCAAAGATGCCCTAGGAATCAAATCAATCTGGTGCTCAATCCCTCGCACTGGTGGTAGCCCTCATGGCACGTCTTTTGGAAAAACATCCATATACTCCTGCAAAAGATTAGTGACAGCAGGAGGCACAGAAGAAGATACCTCCTCGAATGAAAATAAAGCTTGTTTGCAAAGTAAGACATAGCAAACAGAAGTACTAGCATTCAGCTCATTCACATCAGACTTAGTAGCAAGAAAACATGCACCTTTTAATTTAATCTCATTTTTTGTCTCATGAACAGATTTAGAGTTTTTCTTTTTATGTTGCTCAAGTTCGTTTGCTACCATCTGATTTTCACTCCTATTATGCTCCTGATTTTTCTCTCTACTAGCTCTAGCAATCTCATCTTTGAAAATAGCTTCAGGAGACATAGGATGTAACACAATTTTCTTGTCATGATGCACAAAAGAATATTGATTTGTCTTACCATGATGCAGTGAATTTTTATCATATTGCCACGGTCTACCTAACAGCATAGAGCATGCTTGCATAGGGACAACATCGCATTCTACCACATCATGATAAGAACCAATAGCAAAATTCACTCTCACCATTCGTGTTACCTTCACCTTGCCGCTGTTATTGAACCATTGAATATAGTAAGGTTGTGGGTGAGGTTTGGTGTTCAACGCAAGCTTCTCCACCATATCGGAGCTCGCCAAGTTGTTGCAGCTCCCTCCATCAATGATCACACGGCATGAGCGTTCCTTCACGACACACTTTGTTTGGAAAAGGATGTGCCGCTGATTTTGCTCCGTCCTCTCCATTTGTGCACTCAACACACGCTGCACAATGAGGCTCTCATAGCGCTCTGCATCTTCAGCACCAATGTGCTCTTCTTCTTGCTCCTTCCCACTACCTGCATGGTCAGCTGCAAGCATAGCATATGTATCCTCATCCAAATCACTAGCAGAAGAATACCCACCATCATCTCTCACAATCAAAACACGCTTGCTTGGGCATTCACTCCGCACATGGCCATACCCCTTGCATTGATGACATTGGATATCCCTCGTTCGTCCCGTAGATGCAACAAATGAAGAGCTCTTTGCATGTGCTTGGACTGACCCCTTTGTTGCTTCGGATGCCCGAGATGCTGAATTTGATGATGAAATCCGTGGCTTGCTGTGGGAGGAAGAAGGTGCAGCAGATGCACGTTGAGACCAAATGTTACCACGACCTGCAGAAGCATTAGTCCTAGTGCTCGCGCGTCGTCCTTGTACTTCTCTTTCAGCTTTACAAGTAAGATGAAATAAACGAGTGATACAATTATATTCCTTGTAAGCTAAAATGTCCTGAATTTCACGATCCAAACCACCCATAAACCTAGCCATAGCAGCTTCCTCAGTTTCCTCTAAGTCACAACGCAGCATTCCTATTTGCAAATCTTGAAAATATTCCTCTACGCTTTTACTACCTTGCCTCAATTGTTGCAACTTATGTAACAAATCACGTGCATAATATGAAGGAACAAATCTAGCTCGCATGATTCTTTTTAATGCATCCCAAGTTTGTGGTATGGTTAAAGGATTTTTCTTACAATATTCACTCCACCAAACAGACGCAAAGTCAGTAAACTCACTAGTAGCAGCCCTAACCCTTTTGTTTTCAGGGAATGCATGACAAGCAAATTTCTGATCAACAGCCAATTCCCAAGTGATATAAGCATCAGGGTTATATTTTCCATCAAAAGGTGGCATAGTGAACTTAATCTTACCAAGTGATTCATCATTATCACGTACCTCATTCCGACGTGGTTGACGATGACGGTGAGCGTTCTCATCATCATCAATCTCAGTGTCAGCCGCATATTCGTCTCCACCATTTTCGTCCACCCTGCTACCCAAGACACCAATGTTGGTACGAGTACGCTGAGTTGGTGCAGCGGGAGATGCACGGCCCATCTCATCAAGACGTCTCAAAATCTCAGCAAGTGAAGCGTTGACGGTGCCAACAGAAGCCTCCAATGTTGCAAGCGTAGTGTTGGTGTCGATCTACGCGGCCTCCAATTGACCAAGGCGTTCATTAGTGACCCGTACATCCTCATCAAGTCCCTCAGTGTGCAGCTTCATTTGGCGCTCAAAGTGTTGTATGATGCCCCTAGTCCGAGGGGAGTGTGGCGCTGCCCGGAGGTCCACTGGTTCTCCTGACATGGTTAGAAGAACACAAGAGAAAAAACCAAGAAGAGAAAAAAAATAATAAAATTGCAAGTTAGGCCCTCACAACTACTGGGATGTGGTTAAATCAAGTCGCACACTCTCAACCTGTTATGTCAAGCTCTTACAAGTTCTTACAACAGCGAGCAGGAGGTGATGGCAGCCGACAAGACAGGACAATATCTCCTGGAAATTGGGTGTATCGTTGCCTCGGTCGCTAGTCCCTGTGAGGTGGTAGCCAAATTTGTGGAGCTATAGGTGGGCTGAGAGTGAACAAAGGATAAATAGAACCACATTAGTAAAATCAAGTTGAATAATCACTCAACGACGGCACTGTGCTTGTCCTAGGCTAGACCGTAGTAGAGACGCGAGCCTAGAACACAAACGAAAACACACCGTGCAGAAAGAAACTAGATAACATTGCACACAGAGTTCGGGAGCTTGAAAAAGGATGTCGTCTTCACAAGGAACCTTAGAATCACGTGCGGAAGGCCTCTGTCAATTTTGAGCGAATTCTGAGAAACTTGAATTTTTCTCGGTTTGCGGGCCCGTTTTGAGGCCCTAAACAACGTTTTTTGGGGTCGAAGTTGCCGCGTGTGTGCCTGGAGGCTTACGCGGATCTAAAATCTCCTGATTTCCTTTCCAACTAATCAAGAATCGCCTCAATCGGAGGTCGTATGCAAAAGTTAGGTGTTTCTCTCTCTTTCTTTTTTTCTTTTTCTTTTTTTCTTTTTTTCTTTTATGCCGCGGCTCTTCTAAATGCGGCTGACTGTTCCTTCTTTTCTCTCTCTCTTTTGTTTTCTTTTTTTTAACACACACGACGCGGTTGAATCCGAATTCGTGTCATACTCCGAGACCAACTAGGGCAAAGCCTCCCTAGAAACTGAGTTCAGATCTAACTGCAACGGTGATACCAAGACGTGAACAGAACTCGAAACTCTAAAGGAATTAGACACTAAGACCAGCAAAGGACACGACGATACAACCGAAGACTCAACAAACAAAGACTATGCAGCAATAGATAAAGGCTCAAATTGTTTCGGATTTTGGGGAATAGATCTACTATTTTTTTTGGGTTTTCTGGACTGTAGGTAAAAAAAAAGTAAAGACGAAATAAGATCTCTCACCGATCAACCTTGAGCTCTGATACCAACTGATAGCACTAGCAGTCCCGATCTTTCGATGAGAGTGGTAGATTCGATTGGGGAAGGAGAACACGTTGACGACTCGACTACAACCATCGAAGGACGTTGCGCCTTAGCGATCGATACACCAACTCCAGAGGTTGTTCGTGACCTTATCGGCGCACCATCAACCTAACCACGAGGGTACTTGTTCCTGCAAGCAATCGAAGAACAGGCAAGAACAAGATGAACAACAACTCAATTGCAAATAAACGATGTAGGATTCAATCAAAAACAGAAGAACGGTGGGGTGCGGCCCTAGTTAGTCTATCAAAAACTAGCCGACACGCGCGAGTACAAGGCAAAGTAGCAAAAACTAACTTAGTCTATCAAAATCCAAACCCTAGAAGAGGGTGCGGCTGCCTATTTAAGGGACACGGAAGGTGGAGGGTCGGCCAAAACACATGGAAGCCGAACAGGACTCGATTACAAGGCCCAAGGCCCACTTTGACTCGGACTGAAAAAATAATGTGACTTGTTTTGCAGTTTGTGACCGGCTCGGATAGAATTTGGAGGTGAGACTGGATCCATCTGAAAGTAGACTTCAAGAGCTTTCCAACGAGTACTCACAGGCCCCGAGAAACCTTCTGGATCAAAAGTTATGACCGTTTGAAGTAGATGCTGTTGGGAAGGCCGAATCCGAGTCGAACTCGCGAACATGACTTGTTTACGTTTGACGGTTCCACTTCTATACTTGAGCTCACGTGGTTCTCCCCCATGGTTCCTAAGGACAATTAAATCATCACAAGAATTAAGTAGTATTCCTTTCTTTGAAATATTTGTATGCAAACTTAGGAACACATTCACCTGATGGTTAAGTTGACGTGCTCGCGCTCTAGTCATTGGTCCTTGTATCATAGTTTCAGTTTGATGTGGAGTCGGCATGGTTGTATGCATGGAAAGGATGTTCTCATCACAAGAAATCTTGAACTTTAAAGATCAGCCAAAAGAAGATCAAGACAACTTAAACAAAAGGCATCTCAGTATCATAAATCTTTGATTGATACAAAGACATACATGATTACAAAGAGGGATTTCTCAGCTCATATCTCTCTCAATCTCAAACTAACTAAGTCTCTATACATGCTTGAAAAATCAAGAACTCATAGCACATATGCATAGGAGACAAAACTACACCCACTCTCTCTCAAGCCATCTCTCCCTAAATCACTCTCTCATTTCATCTCATGAAAATCTGCACATAGCACTAGAGAGCACATCTCTATTTATAGCCCTCCATAATGGGTTCACATTTCCTTTGCCCACTAAGCTTTTTCGTTTTATCCACTAACTCCAACCATATCCACTTCCTTTAGTGCAGCTTTGCGTATTCACCAAAACGCCCCGCGCGCACCTTCCAGGAAGCTTCCTCATTCCTTGCCCTCCAAGCCACGCAGCCACTTCGAGTCCTCACCGTTTTCGGCACACCTCGACCGTTCTGACCTCGGCACCGCCCGTGCCTAGTCCGGTCATCCCGTGCCTCGCCACGACTCCACCTCGACGTCCTGCAACTATCATAGACAAGAAACAGATCACATAGCACCGCTCGAAATATTGTAACCATACATAAGTATCGGAAGAAATACTCAAAGCCCAAACTGATCGAATCGAAAAATAAACGACTTAAGCACGTTCGACCTAGTTCGACAAGGTCCGACCGAAATCGATTGCACCGTGCAATGACATGGTCCAAACCACACAAACCAAACTCGACTTTCCTAAAACAGACGTCAATTACTTATCACACAGCCGGGGTCACTTCCACATGGTCTATCAAAATCCCTAGCATGTTAACGAGTTGATCTTTGTAAGCGCTTTGGAAAGTGTGTGTGAGTATAAAATCCAGCATTGTGGGGTTGATTGGTTTCCCAATCCTTAGCGGGTCTAAGACCCGCTAAGGGGTTGGTTTAGCTATTTAGAGGAGGAGGAGCTAACTAGGGCAAATAAGGAATTAGGGTTGAGTTCTAGGCTTAGGCTTGTGCTTTCTCTCTTTCATGGTGTGAGTAAGAGTGAGACTTGTGGAGGATCCTTTATAAACAACAAGTTGCAAGAATGGTTTCTCTTCATACAATAGATCAAGTTTTGGAAATCCTTGTGTTTGTGTCTCTCTTTGCATGAGATCTTGCTTTTGCTTGTGTTGATTTGCCTTTTTTGTGCTCCTCTTATTCTTACTGTGATCCATGATGTTTAAGAGGCAATAGTAGGTCTTGGAATCAATCTTTGCCCAACTAGATCACTCGATAGCAAGAATCAAGATCTTGCCCGATTTTAGCCTTATCTTAACCAACATTTGTGATTTTGTGATTGTGTTCCTTCTAGCCCAAACTTGTTTCTAGATTACATTTCTAGGACATGTGAGGGATGATTTAGAAAGTCTCATGACTTAGATCCTTATGAGCAAGAATTAATTTGTGTTTTAGGGTTTATTGTGTTCTTATGATCTAAAAAGCAATTATTCTAAATTAGATGGATCCAAATCCCAGAACCTCATGTTCTTTTATTTGATTTGGCTCCTAACATCCTTGCCTAGGTTCATACCAATTCTGAGAGCATTTGGACTTGATTTTCTCAAGTCCTCACATTTGAAAACGTTATAACTTTTACATATGAACTCCAATTTGGGTGTTCTTAGACTCTTTGAAGAGATAACTTTGCGAGCTATCCAACAAGTCAAATTCCAGGCTTCAAATTCCTTATGTTTTTGCAGAAATAGCTAAAACAATCTAATAGTATATAATTTGAGGTGTCCTTCTTTGTGTCTGAGTTATCCGAAGTGTTTGTTTCTTGTTTAAGGTGTCCTTGGAGGGATTTATAAGCCATGTATCATGTCCAATGTAAGAGGAGTTGAATTATGAATTAAATACTGCATGTGTCATTGGCTATTAGGATTCATCCATGTTTATCGTGTGTGCAAGTTCTTGAGAGTCCATCAGGATTTCTCGTCTTTGCATGTGGATTCCAATCATGGTGTTGATTTTTGCATGCATCATTTATCCCTATTTCTCGTTCATGTGCCGTGGTGTGTGCAGGAGAGAAATTTAGCTATCTTAGTATAGATTACATGTTATAATTCGTGATCTACTTGTATCTAGATGTTCTACCGTCGTGAAAGATCGGATAGCCCTTGGATTTAATCTCATTTTGAGGTTCGACCTACATCACCTAGCGTGGCTTAGGTGGTTTAGGTCATGATTGTGCTGAAATTGTTAAGTGGATCAAGTTGATTCACTAAGGAGTTAATGGATGTGTGCGCTTTAGAAGTGTGCATGTATAAGTGTAAAACCCAATATGGTGTTGGGTTAATGGGTTAAAACATGTAAGTGGATGAAAGCCAACTAGAGGGGTTGGTTAGTGTTTTTTGTGTGCCTCCACTATAGAAGGGTGGAGAGGGTGGTTTAGGTTAAGCTATCTATGCCAAGTAGTGGAGAGTTTTCTTGGAGAGAACCTTATGGGAGATGTGAGAGACTGTTATGGCTGAGATTTTTATCATCGTTAGGCTTATGTATGGCTAGGGAGTGGCTGTAAATATCCATCTTCAAGTATCATTAGACATCAAAATTCATCCAAGTATTTTCCCCTTGTGCTCATGTGATGAAATTTTGATTTAGTTTGGTTTTTTGTGCTTCCTCTTCCTTCTTGATCTTCCTTTGTGCCAAGGGCGTGTAAGTGCCTAGGTTGTGTAAGTAATGATGATGTCACTTGGAGACCAGATCACGTTCATCTAGGCACATGTTTGTCGCATGTTCTTATGATTGCCCAATTTTGCTCAAGAGTAGGGTGATTTTGGGGTTTTAGTCTTGTGTGTGTTTTGGGTTGAGTTCATGATGTGATCTAACTTGCTGTGACATCTGAGAACCCATCCAATGTCATCTAGATTATTAAGAAGTCATGAGCAAGAGTAGATCAAGATTTCCCTCTTTTACCCGGTTTTGGTGTAACCTTCTTTGTTTGGATAAAGGTAGTAACTTTGCATTGATCTTCACTATCCATGATTGAAATATGTTCCTTATATCCTAGAGAAGGTGCATACCAAGTTTCAAGTCATTCAGAACTATGGATCACAATTTGCATAATTTCGTGGTTTGAAATCGTGCTAATTTTTAGTTATGTCCAAAGGGCCTGGTCATACTGCTCTTGGACCGGTCAGAACACATGTGGCCGATAGGATCGCCCGTTGATCTACATTCAAACTGCTCACTTTGGTCATACAACTCTAAGACCCATGGTCATACTACAAAAGCCAAGTCAGACCACTCGGTGACCTGTGGTCAGACTGCTTAATTCTTCGGCCATACCGACCTATGTACTATGGTCATACCGCTTGGGCAAGACATGGCTTTTTGGCTCAACTTTTCTTATGAGTGTTTGGTCTCTGATCTTCATAGCTTGTTATAGCTATTGGAGTGAAGAGCTTTGCTATCTCTTTGGGACGGTTTTTGAAATCCTCAGTTTAAATTGGGCTCCTATTCACCCCTCCCTCTATTTGCCATTATTGGTCCAACAAGATTGCACATGCTTCAAAAATAAAATACTTACTAAGTAGCAAAAATATGTCATGTTGACCAACTTTTGCACGTGGGCAAAAGACCCAATAAACTCCGTAGGCAATCCTGAGTGCAGAAGTGACCCTAACATGTAGCTATCTCAACCAATATTTCACTAACCAACATTATGCAAGAATTGAATATATTTGAACTCAACAAGCCATGATGGTAAATATTTATAGTGTAGGGTAATTCAATGCTTGTTTGACAAGGGTATCATTGAACCTATCGCAACCAATACCCATATAGTTTTATTTGACAAGCATTTTCAGTTTAAACCAAACAGTAGCTATAAATGAATTTCATGAATAAATAGTATAGATTCATCATCATCACCAATTCCACATTTTAACCATTAAAGACTACTTATGCTTTGAGGTTGGAATCACCCATCAACATAGCTTCGTTGACTGGAAACATGACATCTTTGCCGAGGCGGTTGCGGCTTCGCGCAGCTCATGCTCCTTGGCCATGTATGGCCCAAGGAATGCAACTACTATGCACTTCGTATCCTCCAGTCGGCACCCTACACGCAAAGTGAGGCATTGTTCACAAAAAGGTCGCATGCATACATGTATGCGTACGCAACCTATGGCCGAAGAACTTACAAGGAGCAGAGGGCTTTAGAAGGGAAGATATTGTTGGGTGAACGTCGTCTTGCCGGGTGTGACCTTGCTCGTACTTCCACCGGCCGAAAAGCGGTGCCACCTCGTACATGGTAAACTCCTCGGTGAGGTCGCGCATGCTGAACCGGAGGGCGATACCGGCAAGCCTTCACGCCTTCTATTCGTCGCTGCCCTTTGCCTCACCCCCGGTGAGCTGTTGAAAGATATTGGATGTCCTCGGCACCGAAGACCGCTGGACTCCCACTTCCCGCGCGTCGCCAGTAGGGGAAGAGCTTCGTGCACTGCGACCTCAGCACGAAGTTGACACTGCCGAAGTTCGACAGCGCCCCCTTCGACCTTCTTCGGCTGGCAACGTGCGTCATGAAGAAGGGCGAATAGGTTCGCGTTGGGATGGACACCTTCTGTTCGTGCCGCCCAAACATAAACAACGTAGGTATCCGAAGCCCGCAGGACCTCGCCGATGAAGAGCGTTGCGCGTATCTGAAGCCTGGCCTCGAAAAACACGATGAAGACAATCGCCTCCGACTCCTCCGGGTGCGGCTCGGTCTCCTCATGGCTGGGCAGGCGAACCCCTGCATGGTCCTCTAGTTTTTTCTCCCGAAGGAGAGTCTTGATCATCTCCTCTGTAGCGAGACTTCGCCCTAGCACACGGGAGCAGCGGCCTCCCGACTTCTCCAGGGCATCCCACTGCTTGTCGACCTACGACAGCTCGCGAGCCACCAGAGCGTATTCCACCGGTGGCGGCAACAAACCGCGCTAGCTAGACGAGGCGCTCCCACTGAGCCGGCGAGCGGCATCTTCGCGGCAAACCATTCTCCTCCAAAGTAGAAGGCTAAAGGAGCAGGAGCAGGGGCAGATTGCGCCAGCAGGTGAGGAGAAAAGAGAGCAAAGCAACGACAAATGAGCAACAGAGAAGAATGCTTGCATGCCGGGGGCAACGCTTTATAAAGCCCCCTCACCTCCCCCACGATCGGAAACGCAACCGGTGGAAGCCTAGCGATTTGGCTCCCCACAATCGGGAAGCACAACCGCTGGCAGCTGGGGCACGCAGTCGTAGGCCACCTGACAGCACACGACGCCAGTACCATCCCACCACGCATCCCGCCTCTCTCGGGAAGGGGTGCGCGACCACGGTCGTGCGATCGCTGACAGCCCACGATGCGCCAATCGCGTCCCGCCACGTGTACCTTTCCATCAGGACAGCGCGTACGGCTGCAGCAGCCCACCCCTAACATTTCAGGGGTTGGCGCGATTCTCGCCGCCATTAAAACGTCGTCTCCGGACCGTGAAGCTGTCGGGCCACATGTTGACTCCACCTCTTTAGCGTAACCTCAGAAAGTACCTCCGCGACAAGCTCGCTACGGACCCGTCTCTGTGCAAAGACCCCCGCACTCATCTCTCCGGCACTATGCACGGGAACTAGACCTGCCTCGCGCCTCGGCGTGACCACAGCATGAGCCCGTCTCCGCTTTGACTTCGACTCCGCTACCGAAGGGCCCCGTGGTCAAGGACGGCTTCGGCAACCCGTTCAACGTTGTATCCTCGGCGCAGGGCAGAGACTACACCAAACAATGAGGCTCCATCCAACAATATAGAAGTTCACAGGCCGCAGGGACGGAGGGGGCCAAATGGCTCGGCAACAAGGCTTCGGCCCGTGAAGCCCTTCACCATGAGAGGCTCCTGTTGTAGGGGTGGGCCCCACCTAAGCCCAGCCGGCCTGTTAGAAGGTTTTAAGGCCCAAAATGGGACATGTATAATGACATAAATGCCCCCTGAGGGGATACTTCAGTGTAAGGGCATAATTGTAAAACACTCCCCAGGTGGATATATATACCGTCCAGGCCATGGGGGAAACCCTAAGCATTGCTTACCTAACTTTCCACTACTATACCATACCATTTTCTCTATGTTTGGTCTGTAACCACAACAAGAAGATAAAACACTGAAATAAACAAAAATAAAATTTAGTGTTTTGAAAACTTGGGCTGGAACTTTCGGAAGTGAGAAAAATGACCATCGGGTGGATTTAAAATGCTCTAAATTAATATGGTATGGTGAGCTATTTCACTTGGTGGGTCAACAATAGCCTAGGGATAGTTTACCATGCAAAACCAGTGGTCAACTTGTCAAAACTAGTCAAAAATTGGCAAACCACTGTTAAACAGCCCGAAATGGCCTAAATTTGCTAAAGTGAAGTCTGGCTCAAGGGTTTGACTCAGTTCAGTCGGGTTTATGGTTCAGTTTGGTTGACTTATCTCAGGCTCGGTCAACTTGGGCGAGTGGTTGTGAGACCAGTGTGATCATCATGAGACTATGGTTTGCAGATATCGCACCCGGGTCAGTAAGGACTGAGACTATGGTGTAGTTAGACCCAAAAATCAATGTACGACCACACATGCCTTTACAGGTGGACCTTAACATAATAAGTTGCCATGTGCTAGCAACTTCACCGCAGGCTGTAGATTGTAGGTCGGAGAGATTCCATGTTCGGAGGAACCTTACCAGTAAAGAAGGTTTACCAACACACCATATGAGTGTTGGGACGTTGGAGAGTACTCCCCATCTTAAGAAAGTAATCATAACATGGTGGTCATTAGGATAGGTAATGTAAAAGTTTCATCATGAACTCTCAAATTGGGAGCAGATGGTATCGCTTGACATGTATAATATGGTGGGATATTTATGTCATGTAAGTAAAATGTGCAACCTCTACAGAGTATAAAACTATTCGAATAGTCATGTCCATAGTCATGGGCAACTTGGTGAATCCTCCACCTTAGTAGTTTTATGTTTTATAAAATGGTTCGGGGAATTTATACCGGATATCCATGCTTAGCATGTTCGGCAATGTCATTGCCACTATTTCAAAATTCTGTGGGTAACAAGCCTCTTATTGTAAATTATGTTATTATCACTTTACCATTATTTACTTATCAAATTTAAATGATCTTACAACTTCCGTTTGAATTCTACTAGTTGTTATTTCAATTGAAAGCATGTCTCACAATTTAAACTAGACTAGACAGCTCCCTTTACTCAGCCTGCATACTATATAAATTTGCTTTAAAATCTTGTGGAGTACAATTTTTGTACTCACTATTACTTGTTGAACATATTCAGAGGATGCAAAAGAAGATCCGTCTTGCAAATATTATTATGCAGCAAGTTTTGGCAATGATGATGCCAAATTTTAGGGTTCTACCCTAGTTAGTTGCCTGTGGTTGGGATGAGGCATATTTTCTAGATTTTAGTGCCTCCTTTATCTTTTACTTCTACTAAACTTATTTTATTGCATATTCTATTTGGCCGGTTGACCCTAATGTTGTAAACTTCAACGTATAGACTTATGCCCGAGTGCTACCTATATGCACTATTTTGTTTTAATTTTATCATTTATGGATGTGATATGAATATTATTGAATATGTGTGCTAGCTACTGATCATAGGACTAGTACAATAAACACATAGAGTTCAGAATGCAAATTTTGGATCCCGACAAGCTTCATCGTAAAAACACCTAGAACTCGGACTACGATAAGGGATTCTTGATGGGTGATTTTTGCGCTGCTAGCCTACCAGTTCCAGTTTGTGGCTCACACAAGGTAGTAGTTTGTCGGTACCTCCCCATTAGTGTCTTGGTTGTCTAGGATTCAGTGTAAAGTCATGCCAAGGTTATATCACTCATCTCTTTGCACTTGGAACTTGGTATTTCTATTATTTGTAGGGCAATAACATGATTGCAACACTGAACCTGTAGGCGAACAAGCGGACATTTTGTCTGCTCAAGGGCGAGCAAAAGTTTAAGTGTGTGGGAGAGCCGCATCACAATCATTACATTCCATGGTAAATATCCTGAATATGTGCATTTCTATTCAAATTTAAAAATTAAATAAATCTTTTGAATCATTTGCTAGAGCATGTGCAAAGGTTTAAGTGTGTATGAGTTGTTGGTGCTCATTTATCCATACCTCATGCGCCAATATCATGCTTATATTTCAATAAATGTGCATGTTGGTGCCACTTAGTGGCTAACCCTAACAAAAAAAAACTATCTTGTCATTTCATGTGTCTTGTAGAAACCAACCCAAATCACGTGGAAAATGCCAGAAGGGCACATGGGGCCATATAGGCTGAAACCCATCTACTAGCAGGCCATGTCTAGCCAATGTGGCCTCGTGCAAAGGGTGCACAGCCTCGTGCATCTCCCCTCCTTCCCAATGTCATCGCCAAAGGAACCTTCTGGAAGTCCCCCAAAAAGCAAGAGTTTATCTCAACTGAGAAATGATCAACTTGTGTGAAGAGAAAATAGACTTTCCTCAGTTTTTAAAAAGCAATGTGGATTTTGGAAGCCAAACCAACCTCAATCAATGGACTCTAGAGTGAGAGTCCAGCACGGTATTGTGCTAGTCGAGCACAACCTCATGTTCTAGAGGTGTCAAGCCCCCTATAAAAGACCACCCCTCCATCAATTTTGCACTTCCAGAATTCACAGATTGCCATGCGTTTTGTTGAGATGTCACCGAGATTTTGACTCCCAAAGCCACCATGGTCTAGTTGCTTAGGTTAGGTTAGCCTAGTTCTAGTTCCAATGAATTAGTGCCTCTAGTTGGGATTAGATCATCTAATTGCCAACTAGAATGCCAACTAATTAGCAAGCTCCGATAGCTTTCATCGTCAACTTGTGAAACATAACATCTAGCCCTAAGTTGATGTATTGATTACTTGCTGGTTGAATCCATGGTTATTTTTCAACTCTTATTCTTTCTTTCTTTATTGTTTTGCATGCAATTTTTGTTAGTGACGTGCTCAAGAGGCAATCATAAACAATTCGGTTTTATAGGCCAAAAGGGATATTGATCCATATGGGATTAGGGTTTTCTAATGGGCCTACAACGTGGAAGCCTATTAGCATGTTCTATAAATATGTGGAGGTGGGGCTGCAGGTTTTAGAGACAATTATGTTGAAAACCCTGGCCGCCACCTCCCCTCGGCCGTATCCTGAAACCCTAGCGGGGCGCACGGTGCTAGCACACCAGCGCACGGCGTTCCATCCCGGACGTGTGGACTTCGGTAGAGGCGCTGCTGTGACTGCAGCACTAAGCGGGACGATCACGAGGAGGAGACGGTTGGACGGAGAACGTTCGACTACTACTGCTACATCGACGCGCGCTTCGTTGAATCGGCTGCATCAACGATACTTCCGCTGCACTGCACGTCTAGTGGTAACAATCTGCGATCTCTTACTTGCATGGCTTCCTGGTTTACGCGGTAGAAAATTTTATTCTGTGCTAGCGTAGCGTACGCGTGTTCCTTCAGTGGTATCAGAGCCATCCTGTGTAGTTTTTGATCTGGATTGGTCGCATATGGTTGATATGTTGTTTGTAGTAGATGCGATCTATTACTGTTCTTATGCTAGGTTCGTGTGATGGATTTTTCGGTGCACGGGTTGATTAGATCAATCGGTCATAAGGGGTTGAAATAGGTATGAGTTGATAGCATCATGTGGCCAAAAAGATTAGTTCGTGCTCCTTCTTTGATGTACGCGCGAATTGCCCCTACCGGCTGGAATCACCATCGGGGCTAACTGCGCGCACAATCAGTAGATCGAGCCAACAGATCGATGTCTTGTGTTGCGGTCTCCTCAAGTATACCGATCGCGATGATCAATGTGATTGATCTAATGAAAATTGAGACATTTTGAATGGCTCGGATTTTGGTTGATTTGATCGGCCCGATGAGATTTTCATAGCGATTTCATAGATGCGATCTATGTAATTCCGTGAGGTTTTCAGGACGCTACCCTGAAACCCGCGGGGGGCGGCTCCCCCTTGATCCCCCGCCCGCTGACCGACCAGCGGGACCGCCGTTGCGTACGCGCATAGATTGTTATACAAACACATTCGTGTCAGGGCGGTAGAATGCGTTCTATGCTTAACTTGTTTTTGCAGGGAATGATGTGAATGGTATGGCATAGATGTATATGTGATGCATGTGTGTTTTGGCGGCCTGTGTGTCGTATTAATCACAGCTGGGTTGAGGATGTTATTTAATTGTATAACGACCTGCGTGTCGACTTGTGATGCTTGCGCTCCTCATGTAATTCATTTGCTAGCTATTAGTTGTAATAGTTTAGTTCTTTACCATGGAGGCTTCAAGCATGATGACAAAGAGGACAGGAAGTGCGGCGAAGGACATCACCGTGGAACCATGGCGATGGCGACCACTACGATTCAAAGGCCATACCATTCACAGTATAATGTGATTATATGCATGTGATGTTTATTTCCTGTCATACTATTCTTTCATGCCATACCTGTAGAGGATGTATTTTTCATGACAGAATAGCTTCCCTCAGAAAAACTTAAGAATTTATTTGATGCCCTTCCAATTGCTGCGCCTATAAGAATTACGATTGTTGTTTGGTAGGTCTGCCAAAGTAGAGTACCATCAACTATCTTGATCTAATAGGGTGGATGTCGGACATCCACATGCATAGTGTTGGTTTACTTGACAAGGCTATCAAATTGGATTGGGCCTTGGGGGCATGGTGTTGGGAGCCGGGGCATTGAATGCCACCCAACAAACAAGAGTCACATAAGATGTGGTTAGCAAGCGTTGCTTACCTACGTCACTAGGTTTCTAGCGGTGATGCCAAAGCTCACTAGGGCCTAGTGAAATATGGATCTTGACTCACTATATGTTATTAGAGGGTATTTGATTTTAAACATATAGTGGAAGTATCTTTTGTTAAATTGTTTAATGGAAGTATTCACATAAACATAGTGCTGAATTTTCGCATATATTTTATGTTTTAGACAATGCCGCCATCTACTTCCTCCACACCCAGTTTTAATCTCCGATCTATTCTTGAGAAAGAAACATTAAATGGAACAAACTTCATTGATTGGTATCGCAACTTGAGAATCGTTCTCAAGCAAGAAAAGAAGGAATATGTTCTAGAGGGTCCATATCCAGATGAACCAGCTGAAGATGCTACTCGTGCTCAAAAGAATGAGTATGACAAACATTGTAATGACTCACTGGATGTTAGCTGTCTCATGCTTGCCACCATGACCTCTGAGCTTCAGAAGCAATATGAGAACACGGATGCCTACAATATGATTGTGGGTAGGGCTGGATATCGAGCTGGCTCGGCTCGGCTCGGCTCGGCTCGATCTGGCTCGGTAGGATAACGAGCTGGCTCGAGCTGGCTCGTTATACCTAACGAGCTAAAAAGCCAGCTCGGCTCGGCTCGACAAAAAGCTCGAGTTAGCTCGTTTGGCTCGTGAGCCAGGGCCAAAAAATATCTCCATCATATATTCATCCATGGAAGTTTGGCTCGTTTGGCTCGTTTGGCTCGTTAGGCTCGTTTGGCTCGTTTGGGTACAATAGAGTACAAATTAACACATGCATGGCTCGTTTGGGTACAATAGAGTACAAATTTACACATTAACACATGCAATAGAGTACAAATTAGGTCCATGGAAGCAGCATATGCATATCTAAATTCCTGGAAGCATGGCTCGTTTGGCTCGTGAGCGGCTCGCGAGCTGGCTCGAGTTGGCTCGTTATAGCTAACGAGCTAAAATCTTGGCTCGGCTCGGCTCGTTATCCTAACGAGCCGAGCCGAGCCGAGCCGAGCCAGCCACGAGCCGAGCGAGCTAACGAGCTTCGAGTTTTTCGTCCAGCCCTAATTGTGGGTCTTAAATGCATGTTTGAGAACCAGGCAAGGGCTGAAAGGTACAACACTTCTAAGTCATTGTTTGCGTGCAAGTTAGCTGAAGGAAATCCGGTCAGCCCTTATGTGATCAAGATGATTGGTTACATTGAGAGTTTGGAAAAACTTGGTTTTCCCCTTAGCCAAGAGTTGGTTACTGATGTGATTCTCCAGTCGCTCCCTCCGAGCTTTGAGCCAGTTATTTTGAATTTTCATATGAATGGCATGGAGAAGTCAACGACCGAGTTGCATGGGATGCTTAAGTCAGCAGAGGAGAGCATTAAGAAAAGCTCTAATCATGTGATGATGGTTCAGAAGACTACCAAATTCAAAAAGAAGAATAATAAGGCTTTGAGCAAAGGAAAGGGCACGGGTAAAACTCAAGATGCGATCTCGAGTGTCAAATCTAAGCTTCAGAAGCTCAAGATTGGTGCTGCACCTGAAACCATTTGCTATCATTGCCAATGGACTGGACATTGGAAAAGAAACTGCAAGAAGTACTTGGCAGAACTGGAAAAGAAGAAAGGAAGTAAGACTTCTACTTCAGGTATAAATGTTATAGAAATAAATCTTGCTACATCTCATGTTAGTTCTTGGGTATTTGATACCAGATCGGTTGCTCATATTTGCAATTCGATGCAGGGGCTGACAAGGAGTAAGAGTTTGGCAAGAGGCGAGGTCGATCTTCGCGTTGGCAATGGAGCAAGAGTTGCTGTGTTAGCTATCGACACTTTACCATTATCTTTACCCTCAGGATTAGTTTTGGAATTAAATAATTGTTATTATGTTCCTGCCTTAAGCAAAAACATTATTTCTGCTTCATGTTTGGAAGCAGAAGGTTATGAGTTCAGAATAAAGAACAATTGTTGTTCAATTTATTTGAATGATATGCTTTATGGTCTTGCTCCATTGATAAATGGATTGTATGTTTTAAATCTTGAGGATGTGCCTATCTATAACATTAATGCTAAGAGGCTTCGGCCTCATGATTTGAATCCCACTTATATCTGGCATTGTCGTTTGGGTCACATAAATGATAAGCGCATGATGAAGCTCCATAAAGATGGCCTTCTAAACTCATTTGATTTTGAATCATTTGAAACATGCGAGTCTTGTTTACTTGGCAAGATGACAAAGGCGCCTTTCACCGGTCATAGTGAGAGGGCAAGTGACTTGTTGGGACTTGTACATACCGATGTATGTGGACCAATGAGCTCAGTTGCCAGAGCTGGTTTTCAGTATTTCATTACTTTTACCGATGACTTTAGTAGATATGGATACATCTACTTAATGAGGCACAAGTCTGAATCGTTTGAAAAGTTCAAAGAATTTCAGAATGAAGTACAAAATCAGCTAGGCAAGACAATTAAAATTCTGCGATCTGATCGTGGAGGTGAATATTTGAGCCATGAATTTGGTGAACATCTAAAACAGTGTGGAATTATTCCACAGCTGACTCCGCCTGGCACGCCTCAGTGGAACGGGGTATCTGAACGGAGGAACCGAACCTTGTTAGACATGGTTTGGTCTGTGATGAGCCAATCTGATCTTCCATTGTCCTTCTGGGGATATGCTCTAGAAACTGCTGCGTTTACACTAAACAGAGTTCCATCTAAATCAGTGGAAAAGACACCATACGAGAAATGGACCAGGAAACGTCCTGGATTGTCTTTCCTTAAGATATGGGGTTGTGAGACTTATGTGAAACGTTTGACGTCTGATAAACTCCATCCTAAATCTTATAAATGCTTCTTTGTTGGGTTCCCTAAGGAAACCAAAGGATATTATTTTTACAATCGGGAAGAAGGCAAAGTGTTTGTCGCTCGGAACGGTGTCTTTTTGGAAAAAGAGTTTCTTTCAAAGGGTGTTAGTGGGAGCAAGGTGTAGCTTGAAGAAATTCAGGAAACAACTGAAAATGTTTCAGCTCCTATTGAACCTCAACTGGATGTACAAGATGTTGTACAACCGGTTATGGAAGCACCGCCCCCACGTAGGTCTACAAGGGCACGTCGCGCAACTGAAAAGTTCACGCTCCTAACCACGGGACAACGCGACATATTGTTGTTGGACAATGATGAGCCCAAGAGCTACACGGAAGCAATGATGGGACCAGACTCTGAAAATGGCTTGGAGCCATGAGGTCCGAAATAAAATCCATGTATGATAATCAAGTTTGGAACTTGGTGGATCCACCTGATGGTGTAAAAATTATTGAGTGTAAATGGGTTTTTAAGAAAAAGATAGACATAGATGGAAATGTTCACATCTATAAGGCACGATTGGTGGCGAAAGGTTTCAAGCAAATTCAAGGTGTTGATTATGATGAAACGTTTTCGCCCGTCGCTATGCTAAAGTCTATTCGGATCCTCCTAGCGATTGCTGCCTATTTCGACTACGAGATTTGGTAGATGGATGTCAAAATGGTTTTCCTAAATGGAAACCTAAGCGAGGATGTGTACATGACACAGCCTGAGGGTTTTGTTGATCTAAAAAATGCTGGGAGAATATGCAAGCTTCAGAAGTTCATTTATGGATTGAAGCAAGCATCTCGGAGTTGGAATCTTCGTTTTGATGAAGTAGTCAAAGGGTTTGGCTTCATCAAGAATGAAGAAGAGCCTTGTGTTTACAAGAAGGCTAGTGGGAGCGCACTTGTTTTTCTGGTCTTGTATGTAGATGACATATTATTGATCGGAAATGATATTCCAATGTTAGAAGCTGTGAAGTCTTCTTTGAGAAAAAGTTTCTCAATGAAAGATCTCGGAGAGGCAGCTTACATTTTGGGCATAAAGATCTATAGAGATAGATCGAAGAGGCTAATTGGATTAAGCCAAAGTACATACATTGACAAGGTATTGAAATGGTTCAATATGCATGATTCCAAAAAAGGTTTCTTGCCTATATCACATGGCATTAGTCTTAGCAAGACTCAGTGTGCTTCAACACTTGATGAGCAAAAGATGATGAGTGTGATTCCGTATGCCTCAGCCATCGGATCCATCATGTATGCTATGCTTTGTACGCGCCCAGATGTTTCATATGTTCTAAGTGTTACGAGCAGGTATCAATCTAGCCCCGGTCTAGCTCACTGGGTGGCTGTAAAGAATATTCTTAAGTACTTTAGAAGGACTAAGGATATGTTCCTTATTTTTGGAGGTGAAGAAGAGCTCGTTGTAAAAGGTTACACCGATGCTAGTTTCCAAACTGATAAAGATGATAGCAGATCTCTGTCTGGTTTTGTGTTCTGCCTCAATGGAGGGGCAATGAGCTGGAAAAGTTCCAAGCAAGGAACGGAGCTGATTCGACAACTGAGGCCGAGTATATTGCAGCTTCTGAAGCTGCAAAGGAAGCTGTTTGGATCAGAAAATTTGTTTTTGAGTTGGGTGTGATCCCTAGTGTGTCCAGTCCAGTGGATCTCTATTGTGATAATAGTGGAGTCATTGCGCAAGCAAAGGAGCCTAGGTCACACCAAAAGTCCAAACATATACTTCGGCGCTATCACCTTATCCGTGAGATCATTGAGAGAGGTGAAGTGAAGATTTGCAAGGTGCACACGGATTTAAATGTTGTTGATCCGTTGACGAAGCCTCTCCCACAACCAAAGCATGAGGCACATACGAGTGCAATGGGTATTAGATACTTACATGATTGACTCTAGTGTGAGTGGGAGATAATTGCATCAAGTCTATGTTTATGAAATTTTGAATAAGGTGTTATTTGGTTCCTTGAATAATGATTGTATGCATTGATTGGCAAGTATGTGACTTGTTCGTGAAACTCTTTGTTTTATTTAATGTTATTCTAAAGATCCCTAGTCTTATGTCATTACGTGGGACAACAATGATTTATGGACTAGCACATGTATTGATGGATGATCATGTTTCACGGATCATGGATATAGGAATATCAAATCAATAATGTGGACACATGTTAGAGAACATGGTGTTGGATTGACCCACTCCGAGACGTTGCTGGGATTGTTATGTTAATATGTGCCATCAAGCGATCTCGAGTGGTATACCTACTGGATCCTTCGACCTGAAATCGCCATTGTTTCTCACTATGTGTAGTGGTGCGTTTTGGGGCTGCCAAACACTACTCCATAACTGGGTAGCTATAAAAGTGGTCTTCAGGTGTATCATGAAATATGGAATGGGATGTGAGCAGATTAAGATGGAATTTGCCCCTCCTACATAACAGGAGAGATATCTCTGGGCCCCTCGATGTGGTTGGATTAGGGAAGTGCATGGCCATGCCAAGGTGATTAAAGAGTTAATCACAATGTGACTAAAGGGTTAGTCATGAGTTGTAATCCACCACAAGATCGAGTGAATGGTTGAGCTATCACAAGGGTGGCACGAATCTCGCCTTAAGTTCGACTGGTATCATGTGGCAAAGGGATCCAAGTGTGTGTATATCAAGGTTTAGCTGATATGATCTTTATGTGTATTCGAGAGTCAATATGCCCTGCTAGGTGCCACTATTGACTTATGACTTGAAAAGGGTTTTCGGGTCATGGCTGTCTACACATGAACCTAACGGGTCACACACTTAAGGGGTTGGAATTGGAAAGCTTGTTTATATGATTGTCTCTAGTGCAAGTGGGAGATTGTTAGTGATGTGCCCAAGAGGCAATCATAAACAATTCGGTTTTATAGGCCAAAAGGGATATTGATCCATATGGGATTAGGGTTTTCTAATGGGCCTACAACATGGAAGCCCATTAGCATGCTCTATAAATATGTGGAGGTGGGGCTGCAGGTTTTAGAGACGATTGTGTTGAAAACCCTGGCCGCCACCTCCCCTCGGCCGTATCCTGAAACCCTAGCCGGGCGCACGGTGCTAGCACACCAGCGCAAGGCATTCCATCCCGGACGTGTGGACTTCGGTAGAGGCACTGCTGTGACTGCGGCGCTAAGAGAGACGATCACGAGGAGGAGACGGTTGGACGGAGAATGTTCGACTACTACAGCTACATCGACGCGCGCTTCATTGAATTGGCTGCATCAACGATACTTCCGCTGCACTGCGCGTCTAGTGGAAATAATCTGCGATCTCTTACTTGCATGGCTTCCTGGTTTACGCGGTAGAAAATTTTATTCTGCGCTAGCGTAGCGTACGCGTGTTCCTTCAATTTTCTCATCGCTGATCTATTTACATGATAGATTATTTTAGCTAATATTTCTCAAATCGTGCTGATTAGGTTAGATATTACTTGATCGTTGCATGTGAATTTGTAGTTTAGACCGACTGCAAGTTAGTGGTGATTAACCTCTGCATGACTGGGAGAGTGAGAAAGGGCTAGCTAGTGATGATCTAGATTGTAACTAGTTTTAGGATGTTAGATGGATTTACTGTCTAGTGTTGGTTATTAGTTTATGGTATCCGATGATACTTGTGCCTAGATATAAGTTGATGGCTAGATAGTTGGTGGTATCCCATGGACCAGTTTGAAAGGGCTAGATCCTAGATTAGTTTATTCTCTAGATCATTCTTTAAGAAGATTGAATTAGATGTAAGTTTGCATCATAACTTCATCTCAATTTTGGCTTAAGGACTCTAGAATGTGACTAGTTGTCTTTTGTTAGGAATTTTCTATGAACTTGTGGATTAGATCATTACTTGATGCAATCATCTTGTTTCTTTGTGAGTAGGTAGATAGATCACTAGTAAACCCTAGTTGAACATTACATATTTTCCTTGTGGATTTGATGAACCCTAAAATAATCTAGGGGAAAAGCTATAATTGACCCATGTGTTGTGGTTCTATTTGATTGCATATAGTTTGTTGTGGTTGTACAAAGTATGCTTCGATTGATGACACTTGAGTTTGGTTCTTAGTCAACCTAGGCGAGACTACCGCAAACCTCAAAACCACAATAACTTACCACTCATCTATGTCAAAACCATTTTGTTTATATTTGACTAAAATAAGTTTTCCAGAGGTAATATCATGTCCAAAATCTCATAAATTTTTTTCAAAGTTTCCCAACCTTGATATAGTATTTTCGAAAATTTCATTTCTAAGCATGGGCTAAGCTTATGCTTGCTATAATATCCTATGTCCCAACAAATTATTTCTAGTAAGTTAGTAATTAAGGTTAGGGTGTTAATGGCATGGATATTTCACTATCAAGGCAGTTTTGTTTCAACAATTGTTATTATCTAATTCCTATATGAAAATATAACAATTTTATTTAAATTAAGCATGCATAAAATATTTATAATGAATACAACATAGCATTTGAATCCTGGGATCAACATAGTGAAGGGGGTTCTTTTCTCCGCTTGCGGAACACTTGGTCTTGCTCTTGCTCAATGTTGAAGGTGTTCAACACATCGATCTCTAAACAAGAGATAAGCCCACGTATATAGAAAATTCCAAATAAATTCGAACAAACTCCAAACATCACAAATTTGGGAAACAAAAGTGAGGTCCATCAGAGTTCGTATGAGGAAGAATGGGCTATCAAAAGTTTTGCTGGAGGAGACAATCGGCAAAAAGAAGCGTGGTTACTGTGTAGCTAGTGTTTTAGAATTTCAATTTATTTTCTATTTTTCTTTCTAAAGAAAATTCATATTTTATCTTTGTGTGAGGCTTACATGTGAGGGCGGGTCTATGTGGTCCAAGTTCATTTAGAAGCTAAAACAAACTATGGGGCCCATCTGTCGGCCACATCATTACATAATCTAGTGTTTAAATTAATATGACAGGTGGGGCCTGGATATCAGTGGCTAGGGTCAAGGCAAGAGAGAGGGAGGGGTGGCTAGCATGTGGGGCCATGTTTCAATGAGACAAAAGCAGAGTAGCTACTTGGTAGGGCTGTCGATGGCGAATGGTGGTAGGAAACATGGCAGCAAGGCTTAGGAGAGTAAGTCCCGCCTACGGGAGTCTAGGGGATTGGTTGCTGTTGTGGTTACACACCAAACATAAAGATGGTGATATGGTAGTGGAGAGTTAGGTGAGCAATGCTTGGGGCTTCCCCATGTCCTAGATGGCTTATATATATTCACATGGGGAGCATTTTATAGTTATGTCCTTACACCTGAGTATCCCTCTTGGGGGCATTTAAGTCATTACACATGCCCCATTTTGGGCTTTACAACCTCCTAACAGACTGATTGGGCTTATGTGGGGGCCACCCCTACTACAGGAGCCTCTCATGGTGAAGGGCTTCACGGGCTAAAGCCATGCTGCCGAGTCTTTTGGTCCCCTCCATCCCTGCAGCCTGTGACCTTCTAGGATATTAGACAAAACTGGATCTTGCTGGCGCAGTGCGTCCTAATGGAATGGGCATGGGGTGGCAACTGCTGCAAAAGGCGTCATCCAGTTGCGCGGTGTACGCCCCGCCTGGAGCCGGTCCTTCGACCCGGGGATGCGGAGTCGAAGCGGGCTCCAGAGTCGTCACGCAGGCTCGAAGTGCTGGCGGGTTCCGACGTCGCGCACCTCAGACGGTAAGTGAAAGTTGGAGTTGTTCCGCAGAGGCAAACTCAGTGCTGACATCGCCGCTGGAGTGAATGACTAGTGGCCCGCCGCCAATGCATTGATGACCCCAAAAATCGCGTGCGTCTCCTAGTGCGCGACGGGGGTTGTACCATATCGGGCGACCGTACAACAGCGATCGTGCATTCGCTCCCGGGGGGCGAACGTGTGGCAAGACATGATTGGTGCGTCATGGTTACATGCCATTGCGACGCTTCTTGTCCCGCCGGTTGAACTCCCACCGGTTGCAGTTGCCGGCTGAGGGGGAACGGGTATATACACATTGCCAGCGCCGCAATATCGTTGTTGCCTGCGGTGTGTAGCTGGGTACGGCTGAGATGATGTGGTTCCCCAAAAATAGGCCTCTTCAGTTCATCCACATTCTATGATGACACTGTTTCGTGGCGGACTTGGCGCCAACATCGCGATTTAGAGAATGTTGATGGACTGAAGGAGGCCTATTTTTGGGTTCTTAAGGCTTATTGCCAATGATTGGTTGCGCTTCCCGATAGTGGGGAGCACGGACGATCTCCGCCGGTTGTTGGTCTGCCGTTCCCAAAAATGGGCCTTCTTCAGTTCATCTACATTCTGTAATGGCACTCTTTCATGGCGGACTTGGCGCTGACAGTGCGATTTAGAGAATATTGATGAACTGATGGAGACCTATTTTTGGGTACTCGATCAAGGCTTACTGCTGACGACCGGCCACACTTGCCGATCGAGGGGGGACGGACGATTGGATTTCCACCGGTTGGTGCTCAGACCGCGAAGTCAAGGCGGACTCCGGTGGCGCTCCGCGAACTCAATCGGAGTAGGCTTTGGAGTCTTCGCACGGACTGGCGATTAGAGGGCCACGTGGTGCCTCTCACGTCTTGTGGCACCGTGCTTTCTCCCGAGGGGGCAGGGCACGTGGCCGCACGCGATGGACGTTCTGCTGCGGAGTCAAAGTTGCTGGCGGAGCCGTCTCATGGGTCGAAGCCGGAGTCAAAGTTGGAGTCAGTCCACGGAGGCGGAGTCCATATCGACGTCGAAGTCGGAGCAACCGGTTAGTGGCCTGCTGACACTGCATTGATGGCTCCGAGAATCGCGCTGACCCCTGGCACGCGATGGAAAGTGGCCACGTCGCGTGACCGCGCGACTGCAGTCGTGCATTCATTCCCGAGGGAGCAGGCACGTGGTAGGAAATGATTGGCACGTCGTGCGCTGTCAGACTGCCGCACGACCGCCATCCGTGCTCCGTCCCGATGGGGCGGGACGTGTGGCAACACAGGATTGGCGCGTCGAGCGTCGCCTTGCGGTCATGACAGGAGTCGTGTGTCCGTTTCTGACAGGGCGGGGCGCGCCTGGGTGGCTGCACCGCTTCGGCTTCCACCGGTTACGCTTCCCAATCGTGGAGGAGGCGAGCGGTTCAACTTCCGCCGGTTGCACTTACCGGCGGTGTGGGAGGTAAAGGGTCTTTATATACCCCTTTCGGCACCACGCCGACGCTCTCCTTTGCATACCTCTTGCTTGGTTGCTCCCTCTTGCGCACTGTGCTCTTGCCTTCTTTGCTGTCGTGCCGTGCTCGTTGCCATTTAGCTCCCGGAGGACAATGGCCCGTGGTGAAGAACGTGCTCACTGGGCCAGCAGTCATGCCCCATCTCGGCGATCGTTGCCGATCGAGGTGGAATATGCGCTCGAGGGGCCGAGCCATCGCTGATGGACAAGCGGTGGGTGGCGACGGAGAAGGTAGAGGGTCCTTGCTCCCACGTCTTGGGCCTGACTCTCGCGATGGAGGAGACAATCCAAACTCTGTTGCGCGAGGGGAAGTTGTCGGACCGCCGCGAGGTGCGCTCGCCCGCCAACGACGAGACAGAACCACACCCGGAGAAGTTGGAGGTGATTATCTTCGTCGCTTATTTTCAAGCTGGTCTTCGAATCCTGGCGGCCATGATCGTCGGCGATGTCTTGCGGACCTTTGGGCTGGAGCTGGCGTAGTTGACTCCGAACACGATAGGCCGGCTTACCGTCTACAGCTGGGCGATGCGTACGGAGGTGTGCTAGCCTAGCGCCTCGTTGTTCGCGTTCCTCCATGATGCACAGTGCCAGCCGAAAAAGCTGGAAGGGGGATGTTTTCCAACTTCGACAGCATCAACTTTGTCCTACGGTCGCAGTGTAGGAAGATTTTCCCTACCAACTCGACCTGGACGAAGTGGGAACCGAACTGGATGAAACAGTGGTTCTACCACCACGTGGTGAGCGGCAGTGGCCTCGACTGCACGGGCCGACCGGTGTCATTCAATACCTCGCCAAGCACACCGATCGACGACGAAGACAAGCGGAGAGCGCGTAGGCTTGAGGAGATCATCGCCCACTTCAACATGCGCGACCTCACCGAGGAGTTCGTCATGTACGGTGTGACAGCACATGCCGATGGGTGGTGTGTCCAGCTTGGGGGCCTTCGGCGCGACAGTGTCCGCCCGTCCGTGTCCTCGCTGCCGAGGCCCTCCAACCCTCGTAAATCTTGGGGTGCAGCCTTGCTTTCCCCCTTTTTTTAAGTTGACTCCGCTTCATCTTGCCTATTGGGTTCTCCTAGGGGATGCGGAGCGTGCGGTGGCTGTGTTCCTCAGGCTGTATGCAGCCAAGGAGCACAGCCTGCGCGAAGTCGCGACCGCGGAGGCAAAGCTAGGGCGGATAAACCGAGTGTGCGAAGCTCTGGGCATTCAAGTGCCAGAGCGCGCCACTCCGGTCCCGAGCTAGCCTCGCCATCGTAACGATGACGGCAAGGGGAAGGGGTTGCCTTCTCGACGGAGGGCCCGGTCCCCGTGGCCGTATCCAGCCCGGCGGCCGCCGTTCCTAGCAACTCTGCCGGAGCCGAGGATGCAACTGCCACTACCTCCGACTCGGACCTTGAGGTGGGGCAGAAGGGGTGGCTGCGGGCGAGGAGTCACTGTGCAATATAAGGGGCCAAGGGGGCATCGTGGACGACCAGGAGGGCGAAGCATCCTCACCTGCGCCGGTTGTGGAGGCTGGGAATCCTTGCCCCAGTCTCCGAAAGCGAAGTGGCTGTGGACGCGGTTACCCTCCCAACCGGAGAGGGGGTTCTCCATGGCGATCAAAGTCGTAGAGGATTCTAGGTCCGATGAGGAGGCGATCACACGAGGTGCCCACCGTGGAGGTCAGCGGGGTCAGGGGGAATGACTTTGACACAGAGGCCATCCTACCCGAGGAACCGGCCGCCCCAGGGGGCGCTGATGTTGTCACGGTTCCTTGTGAGGCCGAGGGGACAACCCTACAGGCCCCGCCGGTTGATGCCGAGGGTAAGTTTGATTCCTCTGTACTATCGTGCGGGGCTTCCCTACAGCTGTCTGACCATTGCCTTTTGTTATCAGTGGTGGCGCGGTCCCTGTGTCGTGGGCAATCCTCGGGAGATGGAGACGTTTCGGGGGTGGCATCAACAGCCGGCGCCCTAAAAATTGTCTCCGCGGAGGTAGCGCGACAGACATTGGTGAACTTTGTCCCTTGGTCAGAGATGCTCCGGGCCTGGCAAGGGGCCGTGGAAAGCGTGGTCGCGGGCTTGGATCGCCAGGTGCTGTTGGCGTGCGAGCCGGAGCTCCGGGAGGGTGCACTAGAGGCCTCGGAGATGAGGGTGAGTGCTCGACTTCGGCGATGCTGCCCTCAATTTAGGAATGTTGCTGACGACTGTGCTATGCAGACGCTCGCCCTTGCACGAGCCTTACAGGTGGCACGCTCCCACGAGCGGGAGGTGTTAGAAGACCGGCTACGGGCTGCTGAGGAGGCCCTGCGCGTGGCCGAAGAGGCCCACTCCGTCAAAGACAATCGCATCTGACTCCTAGAGACGGAGGGCACGAAGGCGATCACAGACGCTCAGGCGCTTGTGGCGGAGGCACAGCGTACGACCGCCGAGGAGCACGACGGCTTGCTCCAGTAAATCACCGTGTTGGAGGAGAAGGGTCACCTCGCCCTATCTGTCGGGGAGAAGGACCGGGCTTTGGGTGATGCCTCAGTGGCGGCATGGGACGCCATGCTATTTCTGGAAGACGCCCTTGAAGACCTCTCCGTTGATGTGCCGCCTCGCGGCATCAGTCCCGAAGACTTATCGCGGACACTCCGTCGAATTGGAGAAGCTTCTGACCTGGTTGACGAGGCTGGCAGCACATCGATGAGCTGGCCGACCCCCAGTTGGAGATGCCAGCCGGGGCTGGGGTGATGTCGAGCGCCGTGCGCGGCACTGTCCGGGCCTTCCAGGACTATATTGGGGCTACATCGGGGAGACCGCGGTGAAGGTAGCGCTACGACGGACCCTACGCAGCGAGGGGAACTTGGGCCAATGGCTTGATGAAGTTCCCCGGTGCAACGAAGATAGTGCCACTGCCCCGGGGCATGGCGCGGACCCACAGGTGTGATGCCAGGGTCTAGAATGTAGGAGTGTGTTGTGGTGTATGTGCTCTCTTTTTTCTGGTAAGCTGGGGCCCTATGGCTCCCCCTTTTTATGAATGAAGTGGAGAGCGCCCCCGCGCTCTAATCACTTTACTATTTTTTTTGCCCCGGGCAGCTGCTAGAGAAGGACCGGTTGCTAGTCCCTGAGCTCATGACCCGACGGCGCCTTCGGCATTGGGGGTGGGCTGAGGACTCGCTTAACTTTTGGGTAGCCCGATCATCAGCGGGCGAGACTTCGGCACGGGAGTATATCAAGGTGGAGCCAGACGAGTAGTGACCTTAGGCATTTGAAGGCACCTGTACACGCTAGCTCTTCGCAAATGTAACGCCGAATCTCTGTAACCATTTTTTCGTGCAATGACGTCTTTGATTGGGAGTACATGTGCTCTTTGCACTTTTCATGATCACGCCTGCCTCCGATCAACCCGTAGGACTTAGTGCTCTGGCCCCAACCCTTCGAAGTGGTGGCAGCGGAGCTGGCGCCTAGTAGAAGTAGATGCTCGAGCGCTCCATCCACTACCCTTCAAAGCGGTGGCAGTGAAGCTGGCGCCTAGTAGAAGTAGACGCTCGAGCGCTCTTCCCCTACCCTTCGAAGCGGTGGCAGCGGAGTTGGCGCCTAGTAGAAGTAGACGCTCAAGCGCTCTGTCCCCTACCCTTCGAAGTGGTGGCAGCGGAGCTGGCGCCTAGTAGAAGTAGACACTCGAGCACTCCATCCCCTACCCTTCGAAGCGGTGGCAGCGGAGCTGGTGCCTAGTAGAAGTAGACGCTCGAGCGCTCCGTCCCCTACCCTTCGAAGTGGTGGCACCGAAGCTGGCGCCTAGTAGAAGTAGACGCTCGAGCGCTGTCGGACCTAGATTTTAACATCCGACATTCTCTGTGATTCCACCGTACTATTCCCTCTATCAGTGGATAGTGCTCACAGATACAAAAATGATCATCAAAATACATATCATGCGGAAGCATAAATATAATAGAAGACTTACACATGGGCCGATTAGGCCGAAATCAATAAGATGCAGTAGCGGAAATGAAGCACACAGGTGGGACCCTCAGGACATGCCCACAGTCAGCCGACTGAGGGTACGCGACCTAGCCCTTGACACTTCTTTGCCATCATGACCAAGTGTGTTGCTGTAGTGATCTGGCCCCTGATTCTGGATTTGTTATGAGAGCGAGTGTGAGCACAAACCACCGTGCTCCGCGAGCCAATACACAGGATGCAAATAAATAGTATGCATGGCTCATTAAAGGAAAAGCTCAGGTTACTTTCTTTGCCATAAATCGCTTTTAGTAGCATTATTATTGTTGTCTAAACTCCACATAGCAATTGCCATAATTGACTTAATCCACCGAAAATACACTTTCTTTATTGATTGCTGTCTAAGACTCCAAACAGCGAATGACATCATTTAATTAATCCACTGATTATACACTTTCTATATTGATTGCTGTCTAAGACTCCAAACAGCGAATGACATCATTTAATTAATCCACCGATTATACACTTTCTATATTGTTTGCTGTCTAAAACTCCAAACAACGAGTGACATCATTTAATTTAATCCACCGATCATGCACTTTCTATGTTGATTGCTGTCTAAAACTCCAAACAGCGAGTGACATCATTTAATTTAATCCACCGATCATGCACTTTCTATATTGATTGCTGTCTAAAACTCCGAACAGCGAGTGACATCATTTAGTTAATCCACCGATCATATATTCATTGCTACCTACGACTCCAAGCAGTGAGTGTCATCCTTTATTTTAGATCCACCAATATCTTTTGTGTTCTAAATTCCTAACAATCCAATCTTATGGTTGCTATTCATCAACTCTTCACTTCGGACTCTAACGATTATCCATCATAATTATTTTTAAATCCACCGATGTCATTTATATCGGGACTCTCTAACAATTCAATCTTTTTGTTATTAATCCAAAACCATAATTTGCTCTTCCAATAATCAACCTTATTTTCCATTATCTATCTCTAACTAATTCAGTAGTATACCTCCACCAAGAATATTATTGATCAAGTTTACGATTCACTAGTATACATGCACCAAGAATATTATTGATCAAGTTTATACTCCAAGAATTGTTATCATACCTCTAATTTCCCAAAAATTCAATTGACTCATCTAGTGACCGATTCTATTAATCCCAATATTGTCAACATCTTCCAAGAATTTATATTAGTTATCAGTGTCGTAATCCAACAATTACCTTTGCATTCCCTATTTCTCCAAAAATCATTTAAATCATCTATCTAGCCTATTTATTCATTTAGGCTCCACCAATTTATCTTCCCAGCGTGCACACTACGGTTTCCTTTCTATGATCGACATGAATCCACCAACATTTTTATGTATTTACCACAAACAACCATCTTCTTTTCTTACGATTCTATTTATTCTTCCTGATATTTTATTTTGTGAGAAGTATCATCATTATTTAAAAATATAATACATAGAAATTTCCTGAGACCTAGCAGTTTTGAACAAAAACATAATGTGTAAGAGAATGCAATAATAATAGCGATCCAGATTCCATCCAGCGTTACATGGTGTCTGCACCATATGCTAGACCTTCAGCGTTGTAGCCGCTTACATTATCACTCGGACGACACACAGGGCAACACAATTCAGGGCTTTCCACTGCCCTCCACTTTTCCATTTCCACCCACAAAGTTTTTGAAATAGAACTATATCTGGTTAAGTTCCCATGTCCGCCCATGACTGTGGGCACAGCTATTTGAATAGTTTTGACTCTGCAGAGTTTGCACACTTTACCCACAAGAGACAGTTCACTCGTTGCCCCACACGATTCCTTAGCCGTGCAGTTGAGCAAACCATCATAGTGACCGTTCAAAGTACCTCGCCCCTTCCATCATCTCATCCTATGGGTCGTTCCCACTTGTGGTGGTCCCATACGTTGTGCGGGATGTTCTCCTTCTGAACGCCTAGCAGCTGGCTACCCACACTGCTAGCACGCCACAGCAGAACATCACCCTCTGCGGATGTCCCATTCAAGCCTGCCACACAGGCCGCCACTTGCACCACTTCACTTCTCCACCGATGATGATGACTTTCAGGGTCCGGTAAATTTACTAGGCCAAGTTGTAATTTACATACTTGTGGTTGTACTTGTTTTACACGGGAGGTCATGACAAGATTCAGTACTTAGGGTTACCTGGGCGGTTCTACCACAAAACACACTCTCGTGCACCCCTGCACCATACCCCCGAACCATCCGCCCAGATAGATAAGCAATTTGAGATTTTTGGGAGTATAAAATAATCATAACCAACATATACCAGTCATTACCACCATGACTGCCCAACCAAATTTTCTCATGATTAAAAGTGATGCTTGGGGCATTTCAGCGCCCCCGAGTATCTAAGCAGTACTAAGCATGGCGTATAATTACGGACTTATTTTTGAAAAGTTACCATTATAATTTTGCTAGGGCGACAAGGTTCACATATTCAAATTTTCAAGGGAGGTGTAATATTATTCAAGGTAAACAATGGGCATATAACTAGAATCCTAAATTAAACATGTATTTGCATATAAAATAATAGCATGCAATTTGATAATTTAAACAAAAGTAATTTGCAGAAAATGCAGGTTCAACATGATCAAAGTATTGACTCGTCTTGCGCGGTTTACCGTGGTCGTGAGCTCACTCAAAGCTTTCTCATTTACTTGAGGTCAAGCTTGGTATACAGGGTTATATTTCAATATTGTAATTTAATTAAATTTACTACTTGAGATTTGCTTACTAGCGGTATTTGAATGTCAGAACATATATTTTAATTACACTCAAGGGAAAATTTTAATTTAAAGCCTTGTTTTTATAGTCAATCGTAACATCCAATTTATTCCTTTAACTTTAACTTGGATATCTTTTAATTTACATATGAATATTTAACCAAGTCATCTTTTATTCATGGCTTTAATTAATTAGTATTCAAATAAATAGTCAAGCCATATTGATGATTAATCCTATAGGAAATCTTAAATAATCTCATTTACATCCTATTCAATTTTTATCAGCTCTCATGAAATAAATTTTGAATTTTCTTTAATCACTTAATTATTAATATGCAGGTAATCCTCTATTTTGATGTATACTTAAGTTTTATTTGAATCCAAATCAATTAGCTTAGCTCCCATGTATCACTTCCTAACTGTTTTCTAGTTAAAGTGTGCTAAAAAATGAATTCTAAATGTGCACCATGGGGGCTTGAACCCAGGATCTGGGGCTTAAGGCAGGGCTCGGCTGACCAGCCCTTGCTGACCGAAGAGGGCGACTCCATTTAAAAGAAGCTAGGTGAGACTTCAGCCCCCGAACAGAGCATGCCGGCGCAGGGCAAGCGGCAGCGTTGCCGGTGATGGGCGGTGGCCGGGGGAAGGAGGGGCTAGCAAAACGGGTTGTGGGGGATGCGAGGGAACTGGTGGAGGGGGTGGCGCGGCTCGGGACGACGCTAGGAAGGGTCAGTGGTGCCGAGAGCTGCCGGCGGCGGGGTGGAAAGGGGGGCGACGGCGCCGGCGTGGAGGAAGGGGTAAATTGGTGGGTACAGAAGCAGGAGGGGTTCATGGGGACGCTTACCGAATGCCTGGCCAAGCCGGAAGGGTGCCACGGCGAGCTGGTGGCAATGGCCTACGGCGGCGCGGGCGAGCAGACGACACCGGTGAGCTGGGGCGGACCACAGCTCCGGTCGGTGGTCGGCGGAGCTCCGGGGCGCCGCGGTGAAGCTCCCATAAGGAGGAATTGGGGGGGACCTTGGCTATGGAGGGAACGGCGGCGGTGGAGGCACATTTTGCCGGCGGTGAGGAAGAAGTCGATTTCGGTGAGCTCGGGCGTGGGGACTTCGATTCCGCGAGAGGGGAGGATGAGTGGGGGAGGGCGGTGCAAACGGGAGCTACGCCGGCTTTTATAGGCGGCGGGGCTGGGCTGGCGTCGGGAGGGGTCTTCGGCGACTGTGCGGGCGCTTGAGCGCAGCGACTGGGAGCACGGGTTGAGGCAGGGCATGGGCGAGGGAGTTGGTGGTTCGGCGAGGCGACGTGCAGGTTGCAGGCAGGAACGGTGGGCAGGTGCAACTAATGCGGTAGCTGAGGGTGCACAGGGAGGAGCGACGCGGCGTGAGCTCAGCCGGGGAAAGAAGAGGGAAGGAGGAAAAAGAAAAAAGGGCGCACTGGTGGGGGAGAGAGAAGAGGAAGGCCTGGGGGCCCAGCGGTAGGGAAAAAGGGGGAGGGGAGAGAGGGTAGGGGCGTGGGGCCCGCGTGGAATTGAGTGGGGAGAGGAGAAAAGGTGAGAAAAGGAAGGAAGGGCTAGGCATATTTTAAAATCTGAATTTTTAATTTAAATTTTAATTTACAGTTTAATTTATATTAGGGTTTATTAATTTTAATTTTTGCATGGCATTTAAAATTTGAATCTTAATCTACACTTCGATTATTATTATTATTATTTTGAGATTTAAGTTGGGAATATTCATTTTGCCATTTTTCTTTTATCTAGGTAAATTATAATTCAAATTCTTATTGTCATTATTTAATACTTAACTTTAATTTGTGTGTAGATGCTTAGATTTTTCATTTGTCTTATTACACCTTCATTGTTTTTAAAATTTGGGTTTATTTCTCAACATATTACTTTGCCTGCCACAAAAACTCAAGAAATTTCAAATAAATGTTCAAAAGGAATTTTGAACACCATCAAAATGCAAGAAAAGTTTTAAAAACTCCATATTTTTGAATCCTCGAAATTTAGGATGTTACAAGCACTCCGTTCCCCACCCTTCGAAGTGGTGGTAGCGGAGCTGGCGCCTTGTTTATGCTCCGTAGTATGCGCGCGGGGGCGTGCCTTCACTGCGTCTTATACTCCGTAGAGTGCGTGCGGAGGCGTGCCTCCGCTGCGTCTTATACTCCGTAGAGTGCGCGTGAAGGCGTGCCACTGCTGCGTCTTATTTATACTCCATAGAGTGCGCGCAGAGGTGTGCCTCCGCTACGTCTAATTTATACTCTGTAGAGTGCGCGTAGAGGCGTGCCACCACTGCATCTTATTTATACTCCGTAGAGTGCGCGCGGAGGCGTGCCTCCGCTGCGTGTTATTTATACTCCGTAGAATGCGCACGGAGGCGTGCCTGTGCTGCGTGTTATTTATACTCCGTAGAGTGCGCGCGGAGGCGTGCCTCCGCTGCGTCTTATTTATACTCCGTAGAGTGCGTGAGGAGGCGTGCCTCCGCTGCGTGTTATTTATACTCCGTAGAGTGCGCACGGAGGCGTGCCTCCCCTGCGTCTTATTTATACTCCGTAGAGTTCGCGCGGAGGCGTGCCTCCGCTGCGTTTTATTTATACTTCGTAGAATACACGCGGAGGCGTGCCTCTGTGTGTCTTATTTTATACTCACGTAGAGTGCGCGCGGAGACCGTGTGTCTTATTTTATACCCACAAAGAGTGCGCGCGGAGACCGCGTGCTTATTTATACTCCGTAGTGTGCACGCGGGGTGTCCTCCCACTGTCTTACGAAGAGTGCGCGCAGAGACCACGTGTCTTTGTTTATACTCAAGGAGAGTACGCGCGGAGACCGCGTGTCTTTGTTTATACTCACAGAGAGTGTGCGTGAAGGCCATGTGTCTTTGTTTATACTCACAGAGAGTGCGCGCGGAGACCGCGTGTCTTTGTTTATACTCACAGAGAGTGCGCGCGGAGGCCACTTGTCTTTGTTTATACGCAGAGAGAGTGCACGTGGAGACCGCGTGTTTTTGTTTATACTCACGGAGAGTGCGCACGGAGACAAGTGTCTTTTTTTATACTCACGGAGAGTGCGCACGGAGACCGCGTGTCTTTGTTTATACTCATGGAGAGTGCGCGCGGAGACCGCGTGTCTTTGTTTATACTCACGGAGAGTGCGCGTGGAGGCCATGTGTCTTTGTTTATACTCACAGAGAGTGCGCGCGGAGACCGCGTGTCTTTGTTTATACTCACGGAGAGTGCACGCGGAGGCCACTTGTCTTTGTTTACTCACAGAGAGTGCACGTGGAGACGGCGTGTCTTTGTTTATACTCACGGAGAGTGCGCACGGAGACCGCGTGTCTTTGTTTATACTCACGGAGAGTGAGCACGGAGACCGCATGTCTTTGTTTATACTCATGGAGAGTGCGTGTGGAGGCCGTGTGTCTTTGTTTATACTCATGGAGAGTGCACGCGGAGACCGCGTATCTTTGTTTACACTCACGGAGTGCGCGTGGAGACCGCGTGTCTTTGTTTATACTCACAGAGTGCACGAGGAGGCGTGCCTCCGCGCGTTATTTATACTCCGCAGAGTGTGCGCGGAGGCGGTCCTCCGCGTGTCTTATTTAGACTCCGTAGAGTACGCATGGAGACGTGCCTCCGCGCGTCTTTAACAAAAAATGAGACAAGTTTTACAAACGAGTGGACTTTATTAATGTCCCGTTTGCGTGGGCGAGCAATTACAAAAGAAGGGATAATAACCGCTAACTGTTCGAGGGCAAAGACGGCGCTGGCCGCTATTGCTGTGGCGACGAGGTAGAGCCAGCGAGGAGCCTCTAGTGCTGGGGCGAGCCTCTGGTGCTAGGGCGACTAACGCTGGGAAGGCCTGCGTGGTTCTTCTTAAGGTCGTCGGGAGCCATCGCGCGGTCTTGTCCGCCTTAGGATTCTTGGTGGGCCTTGGGGTGCGGGCCCTGAGCACCAAGCTCTATGCACTGAGTGAGGTCCTGGTCACCGAGGGTGGTGATGATACCTTGCGGGCCTGGGAGCTTTATGCACAAGAAGCCAAGGTGCGGAACTGCCTTGAAGGAGTTGAGGGTCAGGCGCCCCAGTATAGCATTATATGGGTACGGGATGTCAATGATGTCGAAGGTGACGTTCTCGCTCCTTACGTTGTCGCTCTGGCCAAATGATACTTGGAGGCATACCTGGCCTAGCGCCTTCAGCGGCTGACCCCCGAAGCCCTGCAGTGGGATTCTCGAAGGACCCAGGCGACTTCGGGGGATCCCCATATGGTCGAAGGCTACCGCGAACAAGATGTTTGCAGAGCTACCTCCATCGACCAGGATGCGTTTGACATCGCATCCTGCGATGGCGACCTGGATGACCAGGGGATCCTGGTGAGGGAACTCCATGCCCTCAGCGTCAGTGGGCATAAAGGTAATTTCGTGCTGTGCCCACTCAGGCGGTGCCTGCGCCGGGTACGCTGCCACATGGTGTAGCCTCCGCACATAGGCCTTCTGTTGTCGCGCCGAGGAGAACTCCAGTAAAGAGTCCCGGAGATGACGTTTATAACCTGGCGTTGTCCTCCCTCCGGGGCTTAGATTCGCAAAGGGCCTTCCTGGGGTTGCTGCACATGAGCCTGGATCCGCAAGGGGCCCTCCTAGGGCTGTTGCCCATGGGCTTGAATGTGCAGGGGGCCCTCTTGGGGCTGCTGCACGTGGGGCATGACGGGTGGCACCGCTTCCTGGGTTCTATCCCTGGCGACGCTCTGACGGAGTGCCGCAATGGCGGTGCATGCCTACGTGTTGTGGCCATCCCGGTCGTGCACTTCGCACCACATGCTGTATAGTTGGTTTTCTTGCTTTACATGGGGTCTGTCGTCACGACCTCGACCGCACCCTCTCCCCCGGCCTCGATGACCTCGACCATGGCCGGTGTAGGCACTGTCTTAAGAGCCGCCCTCGATGTCAAAGGCGTAGTGGGGCCTCTAAGATTTACGTTGGCTGTGCTTGGACTTGTCACCCGACGAGTCCTTAGGTTTGGCATCCTTGCGCTCGGGGGCGTCCTTCGAAGTTTCTTACTTGCACTTGCCCTTCAAGGAACCCTCCGGTGTGTCTTCATTTTTCGTCGAGGCCTTCGCTTGATTAGTGTCGGAGTCGTCACCTTTGCACCGTCGTGCATCCTCCTCCGCCCTTGTGTACTCATCCATCTTATCGAAGAGCTTCGCGACCGTCTTGATCGGCTTACGCGCGTTATACTCAACCAGCGGCCCCGGGCGGAGGCCTTCTATAGATGCATTGATGATGGTTGTCTCGTTGACGTCCTTCACCTGGCAGCGGACCTTCGTGAAGCGTTTGAAGTAATCTCGGAGCTTCTCTGAGGGTTTTTGCTTGACGGCGAAGAGCTGGTCCACGTCGACGCGCTCGACGTAGTTCCCCAGGAAGTTGTTGTAGAGGTGATCGCGGATCTGCTCCCATGTATAGATAGAGTTCGGCTCTATGGTGAAAACCAAGAGAGTGCCACTCCTTACAGTGCGAGAGGGAGCCCCTTCGCTTTGGTGGTGTCGTCTTCGCCTGCAGCTTCGATGGCAGTCTCGTATATGCGCACAAACTCCCGAGGGTCCGTGTCACCCTTGTACGGCTCGATGGCACTGGGGAACTTGAAGTCCTCTGGCCATGCTGATTGCTGCAGGCCCGTGGAGAGGGGGGACTCCGGATCCAAGCGTCGCAGCAGGACATGACTGGAGGTAGGGGCGTCGCGGCTGTCCACCCGCTCTGGCATGGGCTCCGTTGCAACCACCGGTGGGACTTGTTGGCTCTGAGCCTCTTATATATCCCGCACGGCTCTGCGGAGCTCCACCAACTCCCGCTGCAGTGTGGCGATGGCCATTAACAGAGCGTTCTCCGCTGCCTTCAAGGTTGCGGTAGTTGGGGCAGCGGGTTGCACCGTCGGGCTGGTAGCAACCACGGCTTGCGCTCCAGAACTGTTCGACACGTTGGTGCGATGGGCTCCGGAGTCGGTGACGGGACCGGCGCTGTCGCCAAGGCCACCCGCCGCTCCCTCGTCGGGCGTAGTGGCAGCGACCATGGTGGCATGGGCCTTGGCGTCAGCACTCCCGGTGGCCCGCTCGGTACCCGTGCCAACTGCCGCACCAGCGGTTGGGACGACAGTCGCGCCATGAGCGTCGGGGTCAGTAGTCGCAGCGCCGGTGCTGCCGCCCGCGCCCGTAGGCACGAAGCTATCGCCCGCACCCGCAGCCAACGCGTCGCCGAGCGCTTCTTTCGGGCTCCTCTTCTTCTTCGCCGCTACCAATGATGAAGCCTTTTTGGTGCCATCCTTCTTCAGGTCTTGGAGCTTGCTCTCGTCTTCCCCATGGACGGCGCCAACTGTTGTGGTTATAGACCAAACAGAGAGATAGTGGTGTGGTAGTGGAGAGTTAGGTGAACAATGCTTGGGGCTTTCCCCATGCCCTAGATAGCTTATATATATTCACATGGGGAGCATTTTACAGTTATGTCCTTACACCCGAGTATCCCTTTTGGGGGCATTTAAGTCATTACACATGCCCCATTTTGGGCTTTACAATCTCCTAACAGACCGGCTGGGCTTAGGTGGGGGCCACCCCCTACAACAGTTGCCAATGGCTGGAGTTGGTTGGCGACTAGAGCAAAGGAGGATACAGCCATGGCAGATGGCGGGAAGCTTTGTGCTACAGTAGTTTCAACAAATTGAGGAAATCAAGAGCATATAGGAAGCAAAGGGATCCCATTTCGGAATAAATTGGGGTCATAAACCTACCCAAGTTGGCTGATGCCAGTGAACACAGGGGCAGAGATGTGTGTTCATAGCAGCCGTGTTCTGGCAAAATTGCTCTACAATTGAGCATGAGACATAATTTGGCGGGGTATGGCCATGGCTGGGGAATAAGGAGATGATGTGGTCAAATTATCATTGGGAAAAGTGAGTAAATGTGATGGGGAGGATGAGGAGTGGTGATGGGATCCAGGGGTATTTTATAAGCATGAGGAAGGTGAGCTTCTGAGCGAGTTCACGGGTGCAATGGACATGGCTAATGAGTGCCAGAATCCTGAGGCATCAACGTCGGGCATGGGCTCTGGTAAGGATGTGATGTTATGAATGTGCACAGTGAGACAGAGAGGGGGGAAGGCCATGTTGTTGCAGGAATCTAGGGTTAGGCACACGTAGGGAGCTCAGGTGAGGCATCAGTGCAGTGTTTTGGAGGAAAAAATGGATCAAGCAAGTGCAGTGATGTGGAGCACAAACAGTCATAGGGAGATAATGATGGATTGGTGCAGGTATTGGAGCATAGGATGGGATGAGGCAAGCCACTGGATTCCTACGCAGGAACTCGATTGAGCACAACGTGATCAGCAAGGTAGGTAGAGAGACAAAGGGATAGAGAGGATGGAAGGGGGTAGCTCAAGGCCTGAAAGGGTGTGGTGCTCGTTGTGTGAGGTGGTAGGGTACAGGATGCCAATGGAGGCTGGTGCGGTGCGGTGCGGTGACATGGCGGACAGGGGCATAACATGCACAGCGCGGTGTTGTAGCGACATTAAGGGGAGAGGAAGAACGAAGGGAGGTAGTAGGCATGTGCGGGGTTCAAGGCAGCGTGGGATGTGCAAGGTTCCAGTGGGGCATGGATTGCCACTCAATTTTTAGCCTACGTCTATATAAGTTAAAATTTCATCATTTGTGCCCTTATTGGCCCAACAAAAGTGCTCCTATTGGGCCTGGAATTAGTAATAAAATAGAAATATGCCTAAAATCATTTATGCCCCCACTCAATTTTTATTATTGATCTACCCCTGCCAGGTGGAGGGGTCCACAACGCTAGCGATGAGGAGGAGAGGTGTCGCGATGTGGCGAGTAGGAGCAGAGTGTGGTTCGGGCATTGAGGCAAAGTAGAGGAACAAGATAGAAAGGATTTGGCAAGGGGATGCAACCACAAGTCATGGGGAGGTGTGGAACATGCCGTGACACAGGCAGGGGAGACACCTTGGTCTAGGACAACAGCGATGGCAGGGCTGTCATCGGATGTGAATTGGGTTTGGCCACCATGTGTTGAGCACGTCTAAGGCATGACCACCATGCGTTGAGTACATCCACGGTAAGTCAACAAGCAGAGTAGGAGCAGAAGTAGGAGAAGCAAGGAGGCTGGCAGTTTCTGAACTGTCTGATTTATATTGTGTATGTGATTATATGTAGTTATCATAGATAGTTCTCAAACTGTCTGTAATAATTCACAACATAGACGGTTTTCCCAGATAACCATCTATGATATGTCATATATCACAGATAGTTATTAAACATAACCATCTATGATATTTGACATATCACAGATGGCTAATACAAAAAACCATATGTGATATGTCACATATCACAGATGGTTATTAAACATAACCATCTATGATATCTGACATATCGCAGATGGCTAATACAAAAAACATATATGATATGTCACATATCACAGACGGTTACTAAACATAACCATATGTGATATATAATATATCACAGATGGTTGTGTTACAAATCATCTGTGATAGCTCTTTGAATAGCTAAAATATTTCCTTTTTTTGATAAGCCTTAGGAAATGCTAGCCATACCATCTGAAAACAAGCAAGCAGATCATAAATAATTGCAAAGCTTATAGTACACAAAAATCATTACACAGATCTCACAAATGAATTACAACTAAATGAATTACAATTGAAAGAAGTACAATTGAATAAATTGTTTGATGAAGCACAATTAAATGAATTACAATTGAATCAAATGTTTGAACATCTATTAATTGTTGTCATTAGGGTTGAACTCTCTCTTTGGGTGGACGACCTCCGCCATCAAGAAGTTGGAGAGTAGTCCACGAACTTCATAGAGTTCGTCAAGATCGAATACACGTGAGTCGATTCTCATGCGATGTCGCTAGGAGGAGTAAAGTCATAAGCATGTATATAAATTGAAAAACTGGAAATAATTGGTAGATTAACAAACCTCTAGATCATTCCTCTTAGCGCTTATGATTTTCTACATATGGCGGCAAATGTAGAATGCACATATGTTACCTTGTAATCACTGGTGGCACTGCAAAAATAGATTACGTACACAGGAATAGTCAGTTCAATAGATATTATTATGAAGTGTGATATAGGATTGTAATGTTGTAGTGGGTATCGAAAATCACATCCTGTGTTATAGTGTGGCACTTTATTTCTTGTGACTCTCTCCCCTGGTAATATAGGCGTTGAACGACCTGTGTAATTTCAAAAAGTTATTCTCAGCCATTGCAAACGAAGGGAAGACTGCAATAGAGTTAAGTGTGGAGAAAATGAGTTTACCTATTAATTGTTTGTTGCACACAGGTGAAGTCATGGTATTTCTCAAGTAGGGAATCAAGGTATATTATCTTGCTCCACTTTGGTACAATCACAATCAGAATCTAGTGCCACCTACTCATGTATGTCACTATAGTCATTAAACCTAAGTTCATGTTGTGTATAAAATATAAATGAAACTTGTATAGCAATTAGTGAAGCACTTACCCCTAGTTGTAGGGTACCAGAATGTAGTCCTTACTACTCTGAGCAAGCACTCCCATTGTTATGTAATTTTTGATGTAGGATGCACTTTTGTTGATGTATTGCTTAAAGACCAAGTGTGGATCAAGGAAACCCACCAGTTCTTGTTGTCATCGGACTTCTTAGATCATGCATATATACATAAGCAATGAGTTATGATATTTATTAGTATTATATGAATATAGAACATGATTGTACACACATTGCCCAACATTGTAGGAGTGAGGCGTCAAGGTCATCAAGGTTGAATAGTTAGAATAAGTAGTCGAAGCCTGGATTGTGGAGTAAATGCACCTCCATATATCTGATGATGAATTCACTTTTCCGGTTTGGCTTCTACTCGTTGGACCTCTGCATGTACCAGGTATGCTAACTCCCGCAAGCCAATCCAAGGCTGAGTAATTGTGACTCAGGAACCAATGACATTCCGAGGGAGTATGTCCAGGGTGTGAGAGGTGACTTAATCTTTTTTGATGTGACCTTACCACCTCACTTGCTATATATCTTCTGGGAAATGACTTGGCATGATTTTCTTATTTGTTCGGCATCGTCTCCATGGGAGCCGATACGGCAGCCTTCTGAAGTGGAGGTTGAGGTGGAGTCATAGAGGATTATGTTGGACAGGCATGGTCTTGTGGAGATCGTGACATTGCAAGGTCTAGGGCGATGTCCCTCTTGGGCCACTAGACGAATATGTGAACAACATCCCCTAGTATTATGATCTCTTCATTTGGGGGGTTCTCCAGCATGATGGCCTTGAACACATCATTAATCATGTCCTCGGTTCCTCACCAAAGTCTACATATATCTTATCGATGTTCCTCCAATAGGCAAAATCAGTAGCATGTCTTATCTTTTCATCTTTCTTATGCTCCTCAGAGTGCCAATGTAGCAATTTGCATCCTTTCAATTCACAAATAAACACTTCAAACAGGGAAATACAGGTAGATACCACACACCTTACCAGGAGGTCCTTGCTTCACCTCGATGCCCTTGTCGTCATCGGAGTCATTCTTACACTTGTATCAGGATACTTTGCACACTGGACAACACATGTAAGTTTGTATACTCATTACGGTAGAGGATACAATTATTCGGATATGCATGTATTCTTTCTACTTCTATTCCTAATGGACAAAGAACCTTCTTAGCTTGGTAGGTGGTTTTTGGTAACACATTTTTCTCTAGAAAGATGTTCACTAGAATACGTAACAAAGTCGTGAAACTCTTGTTGGACCAACCATTGCTTGCCTTCAATTTTAGCAGTTCAAGAATGCATGACAACCTTGTGTATTGTGGCTTGCAATTCGTGAATAAAGATTTCTTTGAGTCCTCCATCAAGCCCTTGAATTTATCAAACTCTCTTTCTCACTATAGTTCCCTTCTGCATCGTGTAACATCTAATCTAGATTGTCATCGTGCGACCTATCCTCATCGAAAGCACAGTCCACAATTGGCATATCGTTGTCTCCCTCAACAATGTTATAACTACCTTCCTGTATAATCTCTTCTTCACTGTGACTAGCCCAACATGAATACCCTTCTTGAAACCCCTTCGAATTAACTGAGCTTTAATCTGCGCTAAGTTGGTAAACATCTTCAGATTATCGCCATCAATGCATAAACAGTACACATATTCCATGCTCTTCTTCATTATATCCTACTTGGTCGCTCTTCTAAAAGCAGACACACCATCAATGTACTCTTCACTCACGTGGTTCTCAACATATATCCAGCTTCGGTCCATCTACGCTACGCATGTAACAAACTAGTTTCAAATTAGATTAATGTTCCTATAGCTAGCTAGCCTAACACTTACACATAATTGTCAGTCATTCACCTTAATAAATTGTCCATTTAAAGTAGCTAGCTACATACTATTCATGAAGCAATATATATATATATATATATATATATATATATATCAAGTAAGAATATATTAAAGTAAACTAGGAGTCATTTGGAGCAAACTACCAAGCTAGATCTCAACCTAGCTATCATTTCGGTTTATTATAATCTATATAATTAGAAACAAATACTAGCCTCAAATTACCAAGAATAAATCGATCTAAAAGCACACTTTCTAATCTGCGGTATGCTTTCAACAAACTCCCCAAAGCCAGCCACCTCCTTCAAAGCAATGCAATGCAATGCATAGCAGACAGATGTGTCGGGACTGGCCTGACGAGTCCAGCCATGAACAGTCTGTGATAATTACTTATCGCAGACGGTTCGTATTAAGACCATTTATATAACTTAGCACATATGGTTCATATTAAAAGCCGTATGTGAATTATCATAAACGATTCGTATTAAGAGCCGTCTATGAATTATCACAGATGGTTCTTAATATGAACCATTTGTGATAATGGGATACTTAACAGATGGTTTGTATTGAGAATCATTTATGAATTACCATAGACGGTTCTTGTTAAGAACCATCTGTGATAATGGGAGACTTCACAGGTGGTTCATATAAACCATCGATGATAATTATGTATCATAGACAGCTCTATTCATCACTACTAACATAGATGGTCGTGCATCTAAAATTGTCTGTGATAATTGCAATACTGACAAATTCGAAAATCATCTGTAATAATGCGTCTAGTATGGCCTTCTCTGTAGTAGTGGAGTATCTTATAATCATTATTAGAATATACTCAAAAGAATAAAAAGGTATAGCAATATCATTTAAATGGAATACAAGAAGTGGGAGTACGTAATCATTTTCCTATATATATATAGAGAGAGAGGGGATTCAATTTACTTTAGGTTTGTAAGAAAATTAGAAAAAGGTTGTATTGGTAAATTGAGAATTTGAACTTTACTTAAAGTTATTAGCAAAATGTTTAGAGTGGTATTTTCTTAGAGAGAGTACAAGGCAATGTACACACTCAACACAAACTCACACCACCCACATACACATGCGTATGCAGGACCTTCATACACTAGGAATTTATCAGAGGCACCAAAGGTCACAAAGAGCGCATGCATGTGTTTTTCCACTGAATGCACACTCATGTCTATACTCCTAAAATTAGTGGACACCATCACTAAATCTAGGACTTGAAACCTGATGAGCTGGGTGCACACCTTTGCTTCTAATTTTCAGAATTTGTGTATGCCTTTTTCAAATGTGCTTGTTTCTTTTTTTTTACTCAAAATTGTCATGAAGTTAATATTTATTAAGTTTAAATATTCTGAATTGGGGATGTTACAATGCGTGGGAAAACATATCACATGAAATAAACAACCTGTGTCGAGCTGGATGCTTATAATAACTAAGTGGTGTCTAGGCAGCACTCGAGTATTTTTGGCGTTGAGAGCACTTAGGTTTTTTAAACGTTGGATCTCCATCCAACGCTCTAGATTCGGATCACTCATATTTTTATTGAAGGGGGTGGTATGGGGGATCCATTGGATGGAGATCCAACGGCCCAGATTCGTTTTTGAGGGGCCGGTATGGGGTGATCCGTTGGATGGAAATTCAACGCCCTAAAATATGAGTACTCTCAATCCCAAAAACACTTAAGTGCTCCTTATCACTTCCCTAATAAGAGCTAGTAACCCCTGTTACTAAGGGCCAACCTAACTAAATTGTTCGTTCCAAAAAAGGAACCATTGAACTATATCAAGAAATCAATTGTTTAGCATTACATCTAATGTATTAACAGTAACTCCAAGTATTAAACAAATACCTAGAATGCTCGTTCCAAAACAGGAACACAATGGTTACATATCCCGGTGAAACAATGGTTGCAGCGTTACACAAGTCCTTCTGGATAAGTACCCCAGTAATATTACCCAACCAATGACCAATACCGCCTGTGAGTAGCAAAAACCTGCCGCTTGGATTCGCCCCTTCTCTCTACTCCGCGCCTCCATTTAACGCTCACTTCTGCTCGTCCGGCACCCATCCCATCTCACCCCACCCACTACTACCACCGTAGCATTGTAGCAACCACCTCTTCTCAGACGTCTCCAAGATCCCTGACCATGAGGACCCTATACTCCGCCGCGCTCCTTGTCGCCATCACCGTTGTCGGGCTCTGCTCCATTGCACCTTGTGCGGCCACCCGCGCGGGGCCGCTGATCGTCGGTGGGTGGAACCCGATCAAGGACGTGAACGACCCCCACATCCAGGAGCTCGGCAGCTGGGCAGTGGCGGAGCACATCAAGCAGGCGCACGATGGACTGCAGTTCGCCAAGGTGGTGAGCGGCGAGGAGCAGGTGGTGTCCAGCATGAACTACAAACTCGTCATCGATGCGACGGACCGCGACGGCAAGAGTGGGACGTATGAGGCCGTGGTGTACGAGGACGCGTCCACCAATGCACGGCAGCTTAAATCCTTCGTGCCGGCGAACTGATCTGGGAGACTGGGACGTTACTAGCCGGTGCTTGCATGGATTTAGATTAATTGAGTACCGCAATTATTAGGATGTAATAAGCGAAATTCTGCTGTGATGTCATGGGATTATAGGCTGTAATAAAGAGTTTCGCTCAAGCTTCTTGTTCCTTGTCTACTTTTAATTAGATGCTGGGATGAAAACGAAACTGACTCTACGTATTCACTCATTCAGTCCAACTAGTAAGGTGCTCGTACATTGCAACGGATCTAAAATACATTGTGTACTTAGTAAGATGCTTAGGTGACCCGGTTACTAACCTAATCAAAGTGATGAGGACACCCCTGCCTAATTCGTCCACTCCTGTGCAAGAAGCTCCAACTCCTCCAATTGAATCAACAGGGCCGATTACACGAGCACGAGCAAAGAAGCTCCAACATCAGGTGAATTTGCTACTACCTAATTATAGTGCGTTGTGCGTGCTTAGGTATGAGGAGGAGCTAACTCACGAAGGTCGATGCGGTTGAGAAGAGGGATTATGCGGTCCGGGAACTTCAGAGGCCGTTTTGAGGGCCTAAACGACGTTTTTTGGAGATGCACTGTTTTTCAGAGCCTCGCGAATGAATTAGACCCAAGCTTTATGGATTGTTGGATGAAACTCTTCGTTAGCTTCAAAACAAGTACAAGAACATCGAAAACGGAGCTTGTATGCAAAAGTTATGGCTGTTTCTTTGAAGGTCGCTTCAAAACAGAAGAAAACACGTGCCCGACCTACGTGCCACTTGGGCTGACTAAAACCCATCTAATATCGGTCATGTATCTTGTTTTTACGAGTTGAGTCCGAACATTTGTTTCGGTCTCTTGGGCCGAACCAGATTGGAACTCAACCTTAGGCCCAAACGTGTGCGTGCGTGAGGTTAGGATGTGCCTTTAAGTAGCCGCCACCCCCCCTCCATTAGGATTCAAGACCACTTTTTCAGATTGAAACTAGAACAACATAATACTTGTTTCTTTTTCATCATAGTGTCCATGCGAGGATTACTTGAGAGGAATTGAGCGATCGTTCTTGAATCAAGGTCATGTTTGCTTTTCCATTGTGAATTGAGGGCATGGCGTTTCTCCACTCGTGATCTCGTGGAGAAAGCTTGGTGTATCTTGGCGAATTTCCAAAGAGCTGTGAGTCCACACATTGGCACGGGTGTGCAACTAGAGAGATTGGTTGAGAGGCACTAGTTATCGTGATCCTACGTCGAGATGATCAAGGCTGCCTGTATCACAAAGTATTTGGTATTGATTTTAAACCGATCAACTTTCAAGCATATGCCATTCGTACCATTTGAATGTGAAAGCAAATAATAAAAATAAATTTCAATTAGACAGGGTTTATGCTAACGGTGCAACCGATCAACTTGTAAGAAATCTAGTAAAGAAATAATGTTTCGGTAAAAACACTATGGCATAAAATCCAACTATTGCACCATTCTAACATGATATAACTTTACAAGATTGTAAAAGTATAAATCCCTTGGTATGCGTCTTGAAATTCATTCTAATTCTGATATGAATTAACACAATCAATTGCAATGGAAAGAAATTTTATGTAGATGCACAGAAACAAGATTGGTTATGTAAGTTGAAATAATCTAAAGAGAAGCTCTTGTATAGCATCGCCTCTTACAAGACCATCAGACTAAAATAGAGATCTTTCATAGAATTACTCTCCCTACGTGCAAAATATCTCATGACCAATGTCAATATAAGAGCATTGATGTAATTGGCATACTACCAGGAATCTTCGAGATGGAGAATACCGTGGTGCTCTTAGAGATGGTGTTGGGCTAGATAAACCAGGTGTGTGGAGTCATGTAGAGCCAAGGGCTCAGATTTTGTAATAGTCGCTTTGTAATACGTGCTAAGTGATGTGTTGTAATTGTAGCTAGGCTAGAGGGGTATTCTAGGTGAGGGTAAGAGTTGACTGAACTCTAGGTAGATATGAATGACTGAAGAGAGTTAATCTTAGCCCTTAAAGTGATCTAAGGGTTGAGATCGCTACTGGAGGGCTATAAATAGAGGGGGTGAAGGTATATGCCTCTATCACCAAGTATTTTAGAATGATTTAGGTTTTTTTCTTATGCTCCTTTGAGCTTTGTGCATCAGAAAGTGTAGCATTGAAATACTTCCTCTCAAAGCAATGAAAGTTTCAAGTTCACACATGTTCTAAAATTTATTTTATTTTTTTGCAATTTCTAACTTTTCTACTTCCCCTCCTACTTGTTGTAGTTCCATTGGATCTAGGATATGTATGTGGTTGAGGAGTTCATCAAGAACATGTACCAATCTAGCAAGACTATTAGAACTCATTCTTGCTTAAGTGGTATTTGTATTAACTATGTTCTTGACCTGAAATTACTGTTTTTGATGTAGCTTGAACTATTTGTATGAAAGGTTGAGACTTTGGACATATGTTTGTAATTTCTTTTGGAATCATAGCCCTAAATCATTTCCTAGCCACAGTTCAAGTTTTATCAATTTTAAATAAGTAAATTTTGAGTTCTTGAGGTTTCTTCATAGCCAAGTTGTTGAAAATACTGTTTTGATGCAATGTGAACTTTGAGCAAGAAAGGTCTCTTTCTTAGATTTTATTTTGTAATTTCTTTTAGAATCATAACCCTGAGAACCTTATATTGCCATAGTTCAAATTTTATCAATTTTGGATAAATAGATTTTGATGTTTCTTCATAGCCAAGTTGCTGAAATTTTGTTTTGGTGCAACATGGACTTTGATCAAGAAAGATCTTCCACTTAGGTTTTATTTTGCAATTTCTTCTGAAATCATAGCCCAAAGGATTTCATCTTGCTGTGGTTCCAGTTTCATCAATTTTGAATGACTAGATCTTAAGTTCTTAAGATTTCTTAGCAGCTAAGTTTCTGGATTTTAGTTTTTAGTGCAACGTGAACTTGGAGAAAGAAATATCTCCATATTGGACTTCACTTAGTAATTCCTTTCGGAATTAGAACTATGATGATCTCTTCTATGGTTCAAATTTTATTAATTCTGGTTAAGCATATATTGAGTTCTTCTTGTTTCTTAGCGGTTAAGTTTTTTAAATTTCTTACTTAATACAATTTTGGTGCCCTTGAACCTTGTATCTTCCAAATAGCAATAAAGTTCAAAAGAATAAATACTTGAGTAGGAAAATTTTAATTTGTGCCAATTCACCCTCTCTAGTTGCCATAACCTGAAGGGTTGGCTACGACAACTAGAGGGGTTAATTAGGCGTAAATTAAATTTCTCTTACTAAAGTATTTTTTTCTCTTGAACTCAATGAGGAAGACACAGGTTCAAGAATGCCAAGAATACACCAAGAACAGAACAAAAATTTCAGAAACTTAACCACTAAGAAATCTCAAGAACTCAAAATGAATTAAACCAAAATTGATGAAACTTGAACCATAATAAGATGTAGTCCTCAGGGTTATGATTCCTAAAGGATTTGCGAAGTAAAATATAATGGATAGACCTTTTTTACTCCAAGTTTATGTTGCACCAAAATCTAGTTTGAAAACTTAGCCGCTAAGAAATGTCAAGAACTTAAGATCTACAAAATCAAAATTGATAAAATTTGAACTATAGCAAGATGAGCTTCTCATAGTTATGATCGAAAAGGAATTACAAAATAAAACCAAGAAATCTGGCTGTCAAAGACATAATTTCAGCAATTTGGCTGTCAAGAAAAACCTTTCTTTCTCAAAGTCCACGCTATATCAAGACATAATTTCAGCAATTTGGCTGTCAAGAAATCTCACGAACTCAAGATCTGCTTAACCAAAAATGATAAAACTTGAACCATACTAAGATATGGTACTCAGGGTTATAATTATAAAACAAAATGTGAAATAAAACATAAGAGAGAGACCTTTCTTACTCAAACTACATGTTGCATCAAAACAACAATTTCAGCAACTTAGCTGTCAAGAAACCTCAAGAACTACTCAAGCAAAATTGATGAAAGTTGAACCATGGTTAGAAAATGATCATAGGGTGAGCATTATAAATAAAATTACAAAGATATGCCCAAAATTTCAACCTATCATGCAAATAGTTCAAGCAGCGTTAAAAACAACGATTTCAACTCAAGAATACGGTTAATGCAAAACACAACTTAACCAAGAATGAGTTATAACGGATTTTACTAGGTTAAGAAATCTTCTTAGTGAACTCCTCAACATCTTACACGTCTTAGAACCAATAGAACTATTGCAAGTAGAAGAATGGGAAGAGAAACACAAGTTGCAACAAAGAAAAACTAGAAATTGTAAGAAATAAAATAAATTTCAGAATATGTATGAACTTGGAACTTTCATTGCTCTGAGAGAAAGGATTTCAAGGCCATACTTTTGGTGGGCAAAGCTTAAAGGAGTATAAATAAAACCGTAAATCTTTCTCAAAAACTTTGTGGTGTAGGCATACCTCCACCCCTCTACTTATTGCCCTCTAGGAGCAACCTCAGCCCTTGGATCACCTCAAGGGCTAAGATTAACTCTCTTCACTTATTCATATTTACTTAGGGTTCAGTCAACTCTTTCCCATACCTAGAATACCCCTCTAGGCTAGCTAAAATTACAACACATCACTTAGCACGCATTACAAAGTGGCTATTACAAAATATGAGCCCTCGGCTCTACACAACACAATGCACCCAGTTTATCTAGCCCTAAACCATCTTCAAGGGTGCACCGTGAGTTCAGACACCATTATTTTTTTTGTATTGGGCAATTTACCAACATGCGTCATTACTGCCTTCTACGAAGTTTTCCACTTCTTTTGACATAAAGCATCACCCATACTTCGCCATCTTTCATGTTGCCCTAATAAATTGCTGCCATAACTCTCACATGTCTAGATCCCTCCGAACTGTCCTCGCTTAGAAACTACCCAAGTTACTTAGTGCACCACACACTCCTTGCATACGACGGCACCAATCTTCCTGTACTGCATAGGACCTCGGCTCCTCCCTAAGCCTAGTCCCGGTCCACCGTGTCCTTGCCCGCTCTTATTCCTGCTCGTCCCAGCTTGTAACCATCCCACAAGCCTCGATCATCTTCAGCGGCTCCTTGATCGTTTGGACCTCAGGTCCTCTTGAGTATAGTCTCGATCCCTTGACCGCTTTGGACATAACCTAATGTGACGATGGCCCTATCTTCCGAAAGGTACTGATAAGTCGATTGTGGAGAACTCGACGTTGATGATCCAAAGGCTCCGACTAAAATAGATTGAACCCCTCGCAATCACTACACCACTGCTCCGTTGGTTATCAACCGTGCCGAACACGGTTGACCTCGCTAAGAAGGCTATCTCCTGCAAGCGAATCGAGAACACAAGCAAGAGAGTTCAAGATGCAATCTGAAATTGTATTGCGAATAAAGATTAAGTTCACAAGTTGGGGTTTCTCAATCGAACGTGCGGCAAAACTGTTAAGCAGAATAATCTCTTAAGAAAAACATAAGAAAAACTAAAGGGTGCGACCTCCTTAAATAGGGAAGGGGAGAGCCGCACATATCTAATGAAAAGATGAGTGGTACTATTCATAGTTATTGTTCACGCAGTCGTGGTACTGTTCACGTGAATAGTACCGGCCCAAATAGCCTAAATTACAAGGCCCTCGGCCCACTTTGACTCAGACTGAAAACGTAATGTATCTTCTTTCGTAGTTTCTGATCTGCTCGGATGGAGTTTGGAGGTGAGACCAGCTCCATCTGAATGTAGCCTCCAAGATCTTTCCAACGAGTACTCACAGGCCTCGAGAAGCCTTCTGGATCAAAAGTTATAGCCATTTGAAGTAGACGCTGTTACAAAAGCCGAATCTGAATCGAACTCGCGAATAGACTTGGATTGCACTTGACGGTTCCACTTCTACACTTGAGCTCGCGTGGTTCTTCACCATGGTTCCTAAGGACAATTAAATCATCACAATAATTAAGTACTATGTCATTCTTTGAAACATTTGTATGTGAACTTAGGAACGCATTCACCTGATGGTTAAGTTGACGTGCTCGCGCTCGAGTCATTGGTCCTTATATCATAGTTTCAGTTTATTGAGTTTGCTGTGGAGTTGGCACAGTTGTATCTATGGAAAGAATGTTCTCATCATCCCCCCCTTCTTGAATTGGAGTCGTCCTCGCCTCAAGCTCATCTTCCGCGCCCAAGCAAGGTCGCAAATCTGCAATGTTAAAGGTGGGGCTAATCCCAAAATCTGCAGGCAAGTCTAACTTATATGCATTATTATTAATACGTTCAAACACTCTAAAAGGACCATTTGCATGAGGCATGAGTTTAGACTTTCTCAATTCAAGAAATCGTTCTTTACGCAAGTGTAACCACACAAGATCACCAGGTTCAAAAGTAATATGCTTGCGTCCTTGACTACCAGCAACTTTATATTTAGCATTCATAATCTCAATGTTCTCTTTAGTTGTCTCATGCATCTTACGTATCAAATCAGCACATTGTTGCGCATCAAAATTTACCTTCTCAGAAGCTGGAAGAGTCAACAAGTCGATAGGTGCACGAGGTATGAAACCATAAACAATCTCAAAAGGGCATTTCTTTGTGGTAGAATGCAGCGAACGATTATAAGCAAATTCCACATGAGGCAAACATTCCTCCCACATTTTTAAGTTCTTTTTAAGCACATCTCTAAGCATAGTAGACAATGTTCTATTGACTACCTCAGTTTGTCCATCGGTTTGGGGATGACAAGTAGTGGAAAATAACAGCTTAGTTCCCAACTTACCCCACAAGGTTCTCCAAAAATGACTAAGAAATTTAGCATCACAATCTGAAACTATCGTATTCGAAATACCATGCAAGCGAACAATTTCCTTAAAGAACAAATCAGCAACATTTGTAGCATCATCACTTTTATGACATGGTATAAAATGAGCCATCTTAGAGAATCTATCCACGACAACAAAAATACTATCCCCCCCCTTCTTTGTTCTAGGAAGCCCTAAAACAAAGTCCATACAAATATCTTCCCAAGGTATGCTTGGAACAGGAAGAGGCATGTATAAACCATGAGGATTAAGTCGTGACTTGGCTTTTTGGCACGTGGTGTAGCAAGCAATGAAGCTTTTGATGTCACGCGTCATCTTTGGCCAATAAAAGTGGTGGAACAGAATGTCCTTGGCCTTCTTCACACCGAAGTGGCCCATCAATCCTCCTCCATGCGCCTTCTGTAACAACAAAAGACGAACAGAGCCAGCTAGAATGCATAGCTTGCTAGCACGGTATATGAACCCATCATGCACAACAAATTTATTCCAACCCTTTCCCTCTTGACAATTTAGCAACACATCTTTAAAATCAGCATCATGCACATATTGCTCCTTTATTGTCTCTAACCCAAAGATTTTGAAGTCAAGTTGTGAAAGCATGGTATATCTCCTAGACAACGCATCAGCTATCACATTTTCTTTGCCCTTTTTATATTTAATGACATAGGGAAAAGATTCAATAAACTCAATCCACTTAGCATGTCTACGGTTCAGGTTGGCTTGACTTCGAATATGTTTCAAGGATTCATGATCAGAATGTATTACAAACTCTTTGGGCCATAAATAATGCTGCCATGTTTTCAAAGTTTGAACTAGAGCATATAATTCTTTATCATAGGTAGAATAGTTCAAACTAGGACCACTTAACTTTTCACTAAAGTAAGCAACATGTTTTCCTTCTTGAATTAACACACCCCCAAGACCTATGCCACTAGCATCACATTCTAATTCAAAAATCTTGCTGAAATCAGGAGGTTGAAGCAAAGGGGCATGTGTTAACTTATCTTTGAGAGTGTCGAAAGCTTGTTGATGTTTGGTGGCCCAAGTAAAAGGAAAACCCTTCTTTGTAAGCTCATTCAGTGGTGCAGCGAGGGTGCTGAAATCCCGAACAAAACGCCGATAGAAACAAGCGAGCCCGAGAAAACTCCGCACTTGTGTGACCGTTTTAGGAGGCAGCCAACTCTGGATAGCGATGATCTTGGCTTGATCAACCTCAATGCCCTGTGGAGTAACAACATAGCCAAGAAAAGAGACTCGATCCGTGCAAAAGGTGCACTTCTCAAGATTACCAAACAAATGTGCATCTCTCAGCATTAAAAACAGCATGTAAATGATCCAGATGCTCTTCATATGACTTGCTATAGATTAGAATATCATCAAAATAAACCACCACAAATTTTGCAATGAAAGCACGCAAAACTTCGTTTATCAATCGCATGAAAGTGCTAGGTGCATTAGTTAAACCAAAAGGCATCACTAACCACTCATATTGTCATGATCTAGATAGCCTTTTATTGAGTTATGGCTTGGTGTAACTATTTATGGTCATTATGGATAATTCTCATGGCTCCAATGCTTAAATAAACAACTTCAGTCATATTCATCCATTGACATGTCATATTCTCTCCTTTGCATCCTTGATGTGTTTATTGCCAAAAGGGGGAGAATAGAGGAGAAAAAGTCTTTAGGGAACATTTTAGAGCTTTGGAGAACAATTTGCTCTTTCTTTGTTGCTCTAGTGTTCCTTCTGTCGACATGGTCATTAGCTTTACTTTCTTTCTTTGGACCATGTCGGACTCTTCAAACTCAAACTCAACTTCATGTTTTTCTGGGTTTGTCAATATACTTATCAAGGGGGAGATTGAGAGACCATGATGAGTAATTGACATCGGTTTAGGTAAGTCGAGTTTGGTTTGGGTGGTTCGGACCTTGACGTTGCATGGTGCAATCGGGCTTGGTCGGACTTGGTCAAACTTCGTCGTATGGGATTAGGATACCTATTCCGATGATTCGACAGGTTTGGACTTCATCATGGGTAAGCATGATGTGTTTATGCTATTTACACTTTCATGTGTCGAGCGGTGCTATTTGACGTGTTTCTTGTCTGTGTGACTGCGGGACATCGAGGCGGAGTCGTGGTGAGACACGAGGTGACTAGACTAGACACAGACGGTGTCGAGGTCAGAACGGTCGGATGTGTCGAAGACGGCGGAGATTCGATGTGGTTGCGAGTCGTGGACGACAATGAGCGCGGAAGCTTCCCGGAAGGTGCAGGAGGGGCGAATCGGTAAATTCGCAAGGTTGCACAAGCGGGAGCGGGCTCCGTTGGATTTAGTGGGCGTAACGGGGTGGAGACCCATTAGACAAAGGCTATAAATAGAGGTTGGTGGCTGCATGCCTCTTCATGGATGGGGAAGAGAGCTAGGATTTGGTGAGTCAAAAGAGTCTTTAGGAGTTGGTTTTGCTTTGGGCTTTAATTGGTAGAAGAGGCAGGGTTCTATTGAGAGCTTGTCCCCTTCGTGTCTTCTGTGTGTTCTTGTGAGACAGAGAGATGAGTCCTTGAGTAGAGGGTGAAATGGAATGAGTTGAGCAAACATGTAATCATTCCTCTGGATGTAATCATGTATGGGGACTCCTTTGTGATCCCTGTTGTTATGAGAATGATTGGTTACAAGAAATCCCTTGAGTTCTTGCTTCTCTAGTTGTTTTCCCTTCGATGTTCCTTTCTGTGTGATTCTTGAGCTTTTTGATTTCTTGTTGTTTGCTGCTGAGAAGGACCAAAATGGGTTGCTATGACATGGGAGGTGTTCAAAGGCCATTTGGCTAGTTGATCCTTAGAGCAAACCAAGTTTTTAATTTCAGTTTTTGCATTTGGGCTTCCTCTGTTCATAAAAAATTGCAGCAGTTGAGAAGGACCAAATTGTAGCAGTTTTCAGCCAAAAATTGCTGCTGCTTTCTGTCCTATTGTTAGTTTGCTTTCTTTGCTTTGTCAAGTGAAGCTCATTTTCAGTCTGTTCTTCCGAGAAGAATTTTTATCAAGCTGCCACTCCGGTTTATGAAGTGATTTTACTCGTTTGTCGGTCTGGTTTTTAGTGAGCGAAACTCTTCTTCTTCATAGCTTCAATAGCTATCGGAGAGTAGAGAATATTGTGGATACTTTTGACGGGTTGTTTTTATTTGAACGCCATTCACCCCCCCCTCTGTCGCCATTTCAGTTCAACAATCCCTCTAATAGGCGGCAGCCCCGGGGGTATCTCAGCTGGAAACACATCCTTATATTCCTGCAAAAGGTTAGTGACAGCAGACGGCAAAGAGCTAGATACATCATCAAGTGAAAATAAAGCATCTTTGCATATCAAAGCATAGCATGGCATATCATCATGATAAATTTCAGCAAGATCAGATTTGGTTGCAAGCATGACACAACCTTTTACTTTAATTCTCTCGGTCCTAGAACTAGGTGCCAACTTCTTTTTCTTAGGTGGGAAAACATTCTTCACTACTTGCTGATTTTCAGATTCATGTTCAAGTTCTTTTTTCTTATTTTCAGCTAGCTCTTTATCACAATTAGCAATTTCAATAGGTGTCAAAGGTAGCAAAGTTATTTTTTTCCTTTGTGCACAAGAGAGTACTTATTACTTTTACCATGATGAGTTGCATCGGTATCAAATTCCCATGGACGACCTAATAATAGTGAGCATGCTTGCATAGGTACTACGTCAAAATCAGCAACATCATGATAGGAACCAATGGAAAAATGCACTCTCGCAGATTGTGTTACCTTCACCTTACCGCTGTTGTTGAACCATTGAATGTGGTAAGGGTGAGGATGCACACGTGTGGTCAAGCCAAGCTTCTTGTGAAAGGACTGCGCGTAGGCTACGATAGCAGAAAACAAAACTTTTCTACCGCGCACACCAGGACATCATGCTAAGGAGGGATCATGGATCGTTACCACTAGACGCGCAGCGCAGCGGAAGAAGAGTTGGAGAAGCCGATCCAACCACGTGCGTCGAGGTAGTAGTGGAATTAGTCGATCGTCCCGAATAGATCGTCTCCTCCACGCGATCAACCACACCACATGCAAGATCCAATCTGTAGATTGTTGATGCCGATCAACGCCGCAACGAGCAGCGCCTCCACCGGTATCCACACGTCCGGGGCTGGAACGCCGATCGCGAGTGTACCAGCACTCGCGAGCGGCTAGGGTTTGGCTCGGGAGGTGGCGGCTAGGGTTTGGCTCGGGATTAGGAGAAGCATGCACCCCTCAGCCCCTCGCCTCCATATATATAGACCTCCTCACTTGGGCCTTGTGGACCGAGGCCCAATAGGAGTCTATCCGGATCTCTATCCGAATTGAGCCCACATCCGAATCACATTCGAATTAGTGTTCCAACCTGTTAAGTGTGCGACCCTGTAGGTTCACGTATACTTGGTCGCGACCCCGGAAACGCCTTTCCGGTCACCCTGTTAATAGCGGCCTCTAGTAAGACATATTAACCCCAAAGTATACGTAAAGATCATATCGGCTGAACCTGTAATGTTCTCATGTACGAATCCCTTTGCCTCACGATATAGATTGAGCTCAAGGCGAGACCTGTGTCATCCTCTTAATAGCTCAATCACTATCTCGATTCTGTGATGGATTATAAACTTGTGATTGACTCCTCAATCACCTTGGCATGGCTATGCACTTTCATAATCTATTACATCGAGGGGCCCAGAGATATCTCTCCCATAAGGAGTGACAAATTCTATCTTGATCATTCACATCCCACTACATGTTTCATGGCAAACCCGAAGACTACTTTTATGACTACCCAGTTACGGAGTAGTGTTTAGTAGTCCCAAAAAAAGCTACTACGCATGTTGGGAACCATAATGATCTCAAGTCTAAGGATTCTACATAAACACTACTTGAGACCAACTGATGACACATGGAATCTCTGCAGTGTCTCATGGCGGGTCTATCCAACATATGTTCACTAACACATGTCCATATTATTGATTTGGTATCACCATACTATGATCCATGAGACATGATCATCAATCAATACATATGCTGATCTTTGAATCATATTTGTTCCTCATATGATATATGATCAGTGATCATTTAGAAATAGCAACATTTTAGCATTAAGAGTCTCATGAATAAGTCACATACTCATTGATCAATAATGATAATGTCTATTTCAAGGAACAAAGTAATGCATCATAAACATAGTATGTGATATATATAACATCTCCATGTTGCCTCTAGGGCATATCACTAACATCTTGACCAATCTCGAATCCACCAAATTATTGCAGCTCCCGCCATCAATTATAACATGAACACGGCAATCCTTGACGATGAGGAACATCTGAAACAGATTATGACATTGTAGCTTCTCCTCTTGCTCTCTTTGAGTGCTCAATACTCGCTGCACAATTACGGTTCTATAATTCGCCGTAGCAGCGGCACCTAAAATTTCCTCACCATCGTTATCTGTCTCATGATCATCACCATTACCTGCAAGGTTAGCTGCAAGAGCATATTCATCCTCAACATCACTAGCACTTACATAACCACCATCTTCTGTCGCAATGTACGCCCACTGACTTGGGCAATCTCTCATGACGTGGCCCATCCCTTTACAATAGTGGCACACAATGCCCGTCGTACAACCCGTGGAAGCAACCGATGAAGAGCTCTTTGCTGGTGCTTGCATACTAGTAGATTTGCTCATCTCGGGTGCGCGGAATGGTGGCGACGGTGCTGCTGAATGTGCCCTACTCACAGAGGGGGCAGCAGCTTGAAAAACTGGAGGTGGGGCTGTCTTGGATTGCCCCGGCGTCGATCTCGATGTAGACGTACTTCCAAAATTGCTCCTTGTCCTTTGTTGCTTACCCTGCAATTCCTTTTCTGCCAAACAAGCAAGCTGGAACAATCTATTGATATCGTTATACTCTTTGTAATTAATTATGTCCTGAATTTCACGCCTTAATCCCCATAAAATTGAGCCATCTTATCCTCCTCGTCCTCTACAACATTACAACGCAACATGCGTATTTGTAGTTCTTGATAATATTTCTCGACAGATCTATTACCTTGGTCTAAGCGCTACAATTTCTTATGCATCTCATGTTTAAAAGCAGGAGGAAGAAATCTAGCATGCATAGCTACCTTCAATCTATCCCATGTATCAGGTGTTAAGCCAGAATTAACTACTTGAGTCCACCGAATGGTAGCAAAATCTTTAAATTCACTAGTGGCTTGTCTAACTCTATCCACTTCAGGAACTAGATGGGCATTAAATTTTTCTTCAACTGTCATCTCCCAATCTAGATAAGTTTTAGCATCATAAGTACCCGCAAACGATGGTATGGTAAATTTGACTTTAGCAAATGAGTCATCATGAACACGAGCATTGTGGTGCTGAAAATCCTCCCATACCATGACGGTTCTGATGAGGGCGGTGTCGTGGCCGTGCATCTTGGGCAGCAAATGCAGCGCTGGCGTCACAATTTTGTCTCTCATCATCATCTCCCTCCTCGAGACCTTGGCATGCATAGTGATCATACTCGCGTCCATTGTTTGGTGGCCGATTCACCATTCTTTCAAGGCGTGTAGTGAGTGCTACAATACTCGCATTGATGGAACTGATGGAGCGCTGCAATGTATCCGTTGAAGCTTGAAGCTTCCTATCGATGTCCTCATTAATGGTAATGCGTTGTTCATCCAAGAGCGTCATGAGCTCTCCCTTTAAAACACACTCTTGCGAATCAGACGTCTCACCTGCCATAGTTAGTAACAAATAAAAAACAACACAAAGGTATTATCTCTATCAACTACTAGGTGGTGGGAAGTGGAATCACACACTCTCAAGCATCTTACCACACTCTTACAAGTGTTCTTACCAATGCAGCAGGTGGTACAACTGGTGGCTAGTTCGTGACACCATGTCGAGCATGGGTACGATTGCAAAAGGGGACCTGTTCTGATCAAGAGTAGGTGGAGCTTGGATGGCACAATATGGTAGCAAAAGGATCAGCAATAATCAATTCAGTAAATGCAAGTTGAAAGATTGTTCAAAATACTCGTAAAAGGTTGCTGATCCTAGCCTAATCACCGCTAGCCAATCAAGCCCTATGCAAGGAAGTGTATGTACGCACACGCAACGATCAATGTGACTTGATGTAAGCAAAGGAAAACCTCACAACAAGTACTAGGATAGACGCTAGCCCACTACTCAAACTTCTTTCTAAGGGCACAAGATTAGTCGCGCATGTAGAGCACAAAACAGCGATATCGATAAAACGCAAACAGCCCTCTAGATTGAGCAGATACAACAGCTAGTCTCAAACGATAAAAAGGCAAAGTTTTATATGGCTTATATATACTCATTTGAAAGGTTTCGATGAGATCTACAACTTTCTCAACTGGGAAAAATCCAATTTCTGAAAGGAAGACCAAATAAATCACCAAAAACAGAAAATCAAAATCTTGCGACGTGATTTCAGGGATAAAGATGGCCGGATTTCGGGGTCTTGGAGGGTGACTGACACAAGCATTTATTTTTTTGAATCTGGTTCGTCGTTAGCTTTCCAATGAGTACAAGAACGTCGAAAACGGACACCGTATGCAAAAGTTATGCACGTTTTACTGAAGGTGTGTCGGAATCAGACTCGAATTCATTTCGGCCTAAATTGGAACTGCTATAACTTTTAATACCGTGGCTAAACTTGTTCAAATTTGTTTTGGAGGCTTATGGATGTATGAAGAAGGACTCCACCAAAATTCGCTAGATTTGGAAAAGGTTTGATAACTTTTCAAATTTCGGACAGAGGAGACACTCTTTGGCTTTTTTCTCTCTCTTTTTTTTCCTCTTTTTTCTGTTTTTTTAAACAACCGAAATCAACTCTTTTTTTAATCCAAAACCCTTTTTTTTGTTGCACAAGGACAAGACCAGCGAGAGGCGCGGCAGGGGATGGCAATGCCTGGGAGGGGCAGCAGATGGGGTGGCAGCGGATGGGATGGCAGCGGGGATGGAAGGAACAATAACACACAACAATGAAGCTACGCAAAGGAACACGAGACGCAACTAGGCAATGACGAACTGGAACTCTGCTAACTAGCAATCAGCAACTTGAACACGACAATATAACCAAAATTTCAACGAGACTGAAAAGAAAAATTGCAATGGCACAAGGGGTGTTGGGACAGCGGAAGGACACTACGAACAATTTTTTTGGCTAATTATCTAGAGTTTTTTGGGACGATATGATGAACATAAACTACTCTAAAAGGGACGAATCACCTCATGGGCAACCGTTGCTCTGATACCACCTAATGTGATGATGGCCTGATCTTCCGAAAAGTACTGATAAGTTGATTGTGGAGAACTCGATGTTGATGATCTAAAGGCGTCGACCAAAACAGATCGAACCCCTCGCAATCACTACACCACTGCTCCATTGGTTATCAACCGTGCCGAACACGGTTGACCTCACCAAGAAGGCTATCTCCTGCAAGCGAATCGAGAACACAAGCAAGAGAGTTCAAGATGCAATCTGAAATTGTATTGCGAATAAAGATTAAGTTCACAAGTTAGGGTTTCTCAACCGAACGTGCGGCGAAACTGCTAAGTAGAATAATCTCTTAAGAAAACCCAAGGAAAACTTCAGGGGTGCGACCTCCTAAAATAGGAAAGGGGAGAGCCGCACTAATCTAATGAAAAGAGGTGTGGTACTATTCATAGTTACTGTTCACATGGCAGTGGTAATGTTCACATGAACAGTACCAGCCCAAATAGCCTAAATTACAAGGCCCTCAGCCCACTTTGACTCAGACTGAAAAAGTGACGTGTCTTCTTTCATAGTTTTTGATCTGCTCGGATGGAGTTTGGAGGTGAGACTAGATCCATTTGAAAGTAGACTCCAAGAGCTTTCCAACGAGTACTCACGAGCCCCAAGAAGCCTTCTGAAACAAAAGTTATGGCCATTTGAAGTAGCCGCTGTTACAAAGGCCGAATCTGAATCAAACTCGCGAATAGGACTTGGATTGCGCTTGACGGTTCCACTTCTACACTTGAGCTCGCGTGGTTCTTCACCATGGTTCCTAAGGATAATTAAATCATCAAAATAATTTAGTAGTATGTCATTCTTTGAAACATTTGTATGTAAACTTAGGAACGCATTCACCTGATGGTTAAGTTGACGTGCTCGCGCTCGAGTCATTGGTCCTTGTATCATAGTTTCAGTTTGTTGAGTTTGTTGTGGAGTTGGCACAGTTGTATCTATGGAAAGGATGTCGTCATCATAACCTCTCTTAGCTTAGTCATGGTCCCGTTGACCACAACATGACATAGCTCTAGAGTCCTACAACCAAGACAAACAAGCAAATTATCACTTAGCACCGCACAATACATAAAATCATCAATTGATTCAATTCATCCATATAATGTACCATATAAAATGTATGCAACCAAACCACTGATCATAAATCTAGGACCAAACAATACGCCCTTGTGCACACAAGCAACGACCTAGGTCACTCAAACTCAAAATCCTCAGAGACCAGAACCTAGCCAATCCTCACTGCCAAGTCGGTCTGACTGCACCCTGTAACAGTCAGACCGATGGTACTAACTAGTTTGAACCTTAAATCAGCATCGGTTGAACTGCTGGTGGCCTCTGATCTGACCGCCATCCATTGTTTGTTCAGACTGGCTAGTTTGCCAGTCATTCAAAAAATCTAACAACTTTGTAAACTCTTAAAAACCAAACACAACTCCACAATCTCTCAAAACCAGAAATTAATTACTCATCACAACCACGAGGTGACCTCCACATGGTCTCACAATCTTTTCCTTGATGAGTATATTAACAAACACCAAAAAGGCAAGAAGTTGAATTTGTTTTTGAAAAGAAAAGTAGGAAGTTGTAAAAGCCATACATGGTCCATTTGAAATTGAAAGAAGAAATCATGACCATGTTGGCAAGGTATAAAATAGAGCAATACAAAGAAAAAACAAGTTTTCCACAAACGCTCTAAATCACACCTAAAACCTCACCAATCTCAATTCTGCTCATGATCCAAAGAAAAAAGTAATTGCTCACCATGATCATTTTCATAGCAAGAGAAAGAACCATAAATGCGAAAGAGATCAAATGATATACAATGAAGCTCCCCCTCACTTAAATATCTCATTTTGTCATTTTTATGTTCCAATTAAGTTTTGTAACTAATACTACTTATATCACTAAAAATGCATATACTCCACATTTACGCAATTTTTCACCCCTTAATGCATTTTTCTCAATTATTCTCCTCCTTTTTGGCAATAGAGACATCAAGGGATAAAACTTCCCCTCAAGGAAAATTTATTTATTTGCCACCCTTACGACTCGGGTGGCAACAGATTTGCCACCCGGGCCCATTGTCAGTGACTCAGGTGACCCCACATGTAAGTGACAGAGTCTCGGTGTCAATCTTAAGAGTGGCAAAAAATTGAATCTCCTCTCAAAATATGCATGACATGTTAGGAGCACAAGAAGCACAAGAGAGAGCATGTCTATATCCATGAGAATGCAAAACCAAAAGTGTTTCGAAAATTATTCAAAGTGAGGTTCAGGTCATAAAATGCATACAAAGCTATCTAGATCATGATGTGGCACATATAACCAATCTAGGCAAGATAGTACAATTTAAAGCATTCAAATTAATTTTAAGATAAACAAGGTTTCAAAATTGACAAGTTTATCTAAAGGTATCAAAGTATGAGCTAAGCCATATCAATAAGCTAAATAGAACCAAGAAGCTAAAACTAAATCAATTAATTAGAGTGCTACAGGTTCAATATTGAATCATTTTATTCATTGGAATTGAGCACATTTAGCACTTATGAAAACACATTTTGGTCTTATCTTAGCAAAATAAGCCCTGAACTAGGAGACATCCACAATTGCCTCCTAAGCCTCAACCATTTTCATAATTTTGTTTTATTATCTATGTGCTAGATCTCAAGCCTTACTACGACCATGCTAAGAAGCTTAAAAGAGTTGTCTTGGTCTTCCAGAACTCTCATTGAATTCAAGCCTAGTGCAATGGCAAACTGTCTCATGAGAAAGAATATGTGAGATTAATTTTTTGCACAAAAAGTCATTTTTCATTTTATTTTCTAGTTTAAGAACAACAAGCTACTTCTAATCCCATAAGCAATACCTAACCATAGTCACAAAATCCTAGGATAATTAAACACATGCTTCAAGAAAACTCAAAAATCAAACTCAAACACGGGGTGACCTCCACATGGTCTCACATAACCAATCCTCCAGTATGTGAACCAATAGCTCAATGGCCAGAGGTGGTTTTCAGTACTTCATAACTTGCACTGACTTTAGTATATATGGTTGCATCTACTTAAGGAGGCATAAGTCTAATCCTTTAAAAAGTTGCTTCGTGGGGTATCATAAGGAAACTAAAGGATATTTCTTTTATAAAAGCGATAAAAAAATAAAGTGTTTATTACCTAAAATGATATCTTTTTAGATAAAGAGTTTATCTCAAAAGTAGTTACTAGGAGCATGGTATGACTCAAAAGAAATTTGAGAATCATCCGAAAATGTTTTAGCTTCTACTGAATCTCAATTGGATATACAAGATATTGTACAACATGTGGAAGAGGCATTGGGCCCACGTATGATGCGAACCAACTAAGGATTAGTTGAAGCGTAGAGATGGCCCGATCTTTCCCGGTATGATCAGCGAGGTTCCTTCTCCTTGGATAGAGTCTTCTCCTTATCTTGATGCAGCAAACAATATTGATAAGGGCAATTTGCACTAGTTTGCAAGGCGCACATTAGAAGCAATCCACCGAACTCCCCAAACCGTGAATTCAGCAAGAAGACATGAATTAGAAGAGATGAACCTTGTAGATTCAATGGGCAATCTCAAGAATCTCCTATTCTTGCTTTGCACCAACTCAGCAAACTCCAAACGAGAAAACCTTGCAATCACGCAATCTGGCCGTCATCAACCATCATGGCGATTTTCTCCTTTATTTCAAAGTATAAAAACTAATCATATCATAGCCTAAGTTACAATGGGGCTACGGCCCTAGCCTTATATTGGTGCACAATGCATGGTCTTAACTAAAATTCACGCACAACCTGGCCTAAGGCCGAAACAAACTCCAATACGAACTAAAAAGGAAATATCTAAACTGCTACTACTTGATTCTCTCTCAATTTGTGACATTATTATAATGATTCCGTGGCTGGCACCTTATCCATTGAATAGGGCTTCAAAATATCTTTCCAACGAGTCCAAGAACGCCCAAATCGGACTCTGTTTATGAAAGTTATGGACGTTTTAGTGTTACTTCCTGTCTGACCCGCACCGAATCCGAACTGAATTCAAATATGTATATGTTTTTTTTTCTTGTTCAAAGGGCTTCCAAATCTGTTTGGAACTTGAAAAGGAATCCTTCTCATCCTTTGGAAAACCATGGTGTGGTCGGATTTTACCCTTATTTTCTTTTCTTGTTCAAGGGGCTTCCAAATCTGTTTGGAACTTGAAAAGGAATACTTCTCAACCTTTGGAAAACTACGGTGTGGTCAGATTTTACCCTTACTTGCATTGCAATACTCGGACTCTATGTTTGGCAGGTCTCGCGCCTCTCTCCAGACAGCTCATGCAACATCTAATGAAGTTGCCATAACTTTGTATAGGAAGCTCCAAATCAAGCGCCGTTTGATTCGTTGGAAAGTAGACTTCATTAGCTTTCCAAATATGTATTTTGTGTGCATTAGAAACCTTAAAATTGGTGTTGAGAACTTCATGAACATTGTGGATAGAACTGCAATCACGAGAACTTGATGGATCTTGTGTCTTCCTCTTTAGCCAAACTAACTTTCTTTCTTCTCCATCCATACCCCTAATTCCATGGATTGTTGTCTTGTTTGCACTACGCAAAGGAGGAATTATATAAGCATCCGCACGAACTAGGATATTTTTCTCTCTCCTATAATCGATGGCTTCTTTTTCCTTACGCAATTCAGCACTGCTAAGCCTTGTAACTTTGGATTGCATGGATGAAGCACAAATTAATGTAGCATTCACACTCTTGCCCACATCATCCCCTCCCCTTAAGCGAAACCGTCCTCGATTTCGTGGTAATCTTCACAAGCTCCTTGCCCTTGATGGTAATATCAGAAATAATCTCCTCATCTCTCTTGGGCAGCAAAGATTGAAATACACCTTTATGCATAAAAGTGAAGTGATTGGCTCTCCCTTGGTGTGTAACATTGCGATCAAACAGCCATGGATGCTCCAACATGATGTGACACATATGCATAGTCACGACGTCACACTCCACCTTGTCTTCATATCCATCAATTGAAAATGACACGTGAACTTTATGAGTAACTTTCAGCTTAACAACATTGTGAAGCCATTGTATATAGTATGGCTTAGGATAACTCCATGTGGTTAATGAGAGTGCATCAACCACGTCCTTGCTGATCACATTGTTGTAGCTTCCACCATTGATTATAAGCTTGCACCGTTTGCCTTTGATCATGCATTGGGATTGAAAAACACCACATCGCTGCCCCTTCTCAACAATCAGTTTATTGCCACCATCCACCTTATGAGTTATCAAAATTGGACCAACCTCGGGATCACAATACACAACTTCTTACGGAGAATCATTGAATTTCTTATCGTCATGTCCAGATTTCTCGCTTCCACCCTCCATGGCATATCCCTCATGTGTGAGTAACACCTTCCTTGCATTGGGCAATCCCTCATCATGTGACCCCTGCCCTTACACTTGAAGCACTCAATTTGACTTGTTCTAGTGGTGGAGAACGTGCTAGAATCAGATTTGATTGCTTCTTTACCTCTGTTGCTTGCCTCCTTTGAAAGAGCCCCATTTGAACGGCTTGATGTCGCCACCTTGGAGTGTGAACCAACATCATCGCCTTGCTGTGATGGACGCCCATGGGTTTGTTTGAGTGTTGGCATGTCCACCGTTGGCTTGTTTGCACTTCAATTGTTGTTCAACACATTCAGCTTGATGCACCAAGTCTTGGATGTTGTAGTACTGGACCATCTTCACCCTATCTTGCACATCCTCATTCAACCCATTAAAGAAACGCGCCATAGTAGCCTCATCATGCTCCTTTGTTCCTGTACGGATTATCAACATCTCCATCTCTTTATAATACTCATCAACTCTAGAATTACCTTGGCGTAGTTGTTGTAGCCGGTTGTACAAGGTTCTAGTGTAGTGTGCTGGGAGAAAACGCCGCCTCAAAATATTCTTCAATTGTACCCAAGTATCCGGACGAGCTCCTACGCGACAAAATTGATTCCACCAAACAAGAGCATATCCGGTGAACTCAATTGTCGCCAAACGAATCTTCTTATCCTCAGTATAGTGATGGCTGTCAAAAATTTGTTCGACACGCATCTCCCACTTCAAGTACTCCTCCGGTTTAACTTTACCATTAAATGATGGGATAGAAATTTTTATCTGCCCAATTCCATCATCCATGGCAACACGCTGAGCAAAGCCAACACCATTACGCATACCTCCACCACGGGCAGCATCTCTGCCATGCATGTCCCTACCACGGTCAGCACCACGGTAGTCCTGAGCATGGCGCGGTTGTGGAGCAAAGCCCGCTGCACCATCAAAAATCTCCTCGTGTTCGTCGTCTTCGTACGGTGCACACCGTTCGGGATATTGAGGTCCCCGTTCAGCATGTTGAAATTATGGTGTCTGGATGCATATCGCCTTCGTCAACGCATCAATTCGCGCTTCCAAATCATCAACCTTACCTTCAAGCTTCCAGTGACAACTCAAGAAGTAGTCACGTGTCGCTTCAAGTCCAATTCATACCTCTAACACCAAAGACGCCGCATAATGGGGCGCCTCCCCAATTGGCTCAATAGGATTATGTCGCACCTCACCATCTTCAGTATTCATAGAACCCGCCATTAAGAAAAATTCAGCAACCTTGTACCGTGATCAACCACGCTCTGATACCACGATGATGCGGATCAACTAAGGATTAGTTGATGCATAGAGATGGCCTGATCTTACCCGGTACGATCAGCGAGGTTCCTTCTCCTTGGATAGAGTCTTCTCCTTGTCTTGATGCAGCAAACAATATTGATAAGGGCAATTTACTCTAGTATGCAAGGCGCACACTAGAAGCAATCCACCGAACTCCCTAAACCGTGAATTCAGCAAGAAGATACGAATTAGAAGAGATGGACCTTGTAGATTCAATGCGCAATCTCAAGAATCTCCTATTCTTGCTTTGCACCAACTCAGCAAACTCCAAACGAGAAAACCTTGCAATCACGCAATCTGGCCGCAACCAACCATCATGGTGATTTTCTCCTTTATTTCATAAGTATTAAAACTTATCATATCATAGCCTAAGTTACAATGGAGCTAAGGCCCGGCCTTATATTGGTGCACACTGCACGACCTTGACTAAAACTCACGCACAACCTGGCCAAAGGCCGAAACAAACTCCAATACAAACTAAAAAGGAAATATCTAAACTACTACCACTTGATTTTCTCTCAATTTGCGACACGATTATAAGGATTCCATAGCTGGCATCTTGTCCATTGTATAGGGCTTCAAAATAGCTTTTCAACAAGTCTAAGAACGCCCAAATCGGACTCCGTTTTTGAAAATTATGGGCGTTTTAGTGTTAGACTTCCTGTCTGATTCGAACCGAATCCGAACTGAATTCAAATCTGTATATGTTTTTTTCTTGTTCAAGGGGCTTTCAAATCCGTTTGGAAAATGAAAAGGAATCCTTCTTAGCCTTTGGAAAACCATGGTGTGGTCGGATTTTACCCTTTTTTGCATTGCTATACTCGGACTCTTCATGTTTGGCAGGTCTCGCGCGTCTCTCCAGACAGCTCGTGCAGCATCCAATGAAGTTGCCATAACTTTGTATAGGAAACTCCAAATCAAGCGCCGTTTGATTCGTTGGAAAGTAGAATTCATTAGCTTTTCAAATATGCATTTTGTGTGCATTAGAAACCTCAGAATTGGCGTTGAGAACTTCACAAACATTGTGGATAGAACTGCAATCACGAGAACTTGATTGATCTTGTGTCTTCCTCTTTAGCCAAACTAACTTTTTTCTTCTTTATCCACACCTCTAATTCCATGCATTGTTGTTTTGTTTGCACTGCGCAATGGAGGAATCACATAAGCATCCGCACGAACTAGGATATTCTTCTCTCTCCCATAACCGATGGCTTCTTTCTCCTTGCGCAATTCAGCACTACTAAACTTTGTAACTTTGGATTGCATGGATGAAGCACAAATCAATGTAGCATTTACACTCTTGGCCACATCAACGTAGGTCTGAAAGGTTAAGTCAATTGCCAATAAAGTATTAGCATGATATTTTTTTTATTAGACAAAGATGGGCGTAAGATTTGTGAGAAAATGATGATAGACCCAGACTTTGAGAAACGGCTTGGAGCTGTGAGATCCAAAATACAATTCATCTATGGCAATTAAGTTTGGAATTTGGTTGATCCATTTGATGATATGAAAACCATTGAGTGTAAGTGAATTTTTAAGAAAAAACATAGACATAGATGAAAATGTTCATATCCATAAAGCATGATTAGTGAAGAAGAGTTTTAAACAAATTTAAGGTTTTAACTATATTGAAACTTTCTCACCCATCGCTATGCTTAAGTCTGTCTGGATCATTCTAGTTATTAGTACATATTTTGATTATAAGATATGGCAGTTGAATGTCAAAATGCCTTTCCTAAATGGAAACCTAAGTGAGAATGTGCACATGATACAACCTAAGGGTTTTATCAATCTCCACAATGGTAGACTTCAATCCGATAAAGATGATTTTTTATTGCAGTCTAAATTTGTGTTTTGTCTTAATGGAGGAGTAGTCAGCTAGAAAAGTTCGAAGCAAGACATGGTTGCTGATTCTATAACGAAGGCTGAGTATATTGTAGCTTTTGAAGCTGCAAAAGAGGCTATTTGGATAAAGAAGTTCATATCTTAGCTGGGTGTGGTCTCTAGTACTTTTAGTCTAATGGATCTCAATTGTGATAATAGTTGAGCCATTACATAAGCTAAGGAGTTTAGATCACATCAAAAATCCATGCACATACTTTGGCATTTTCACCTTGTTTGCAAGGATTGTTGATAGAGGTAATGTGAAGATATGCAAAGTGCATACAGATTTAAATATTGAGGCACACAAAAGAGCTATGGGTATTAGATACTTACATGATCGAGTCTAGTGCAAGTAGGAGCTTGTTAGTAATATGCCCTAAAGGCAATCATATATATGATTGTATCACTTCTATGTTTATGATTTTTGAATAATATATTATTTTGTCCCTTGAATAAATGTCTTTTATATCGATCAACAAGTATGTGACTTGTTCTCTTTATTTATGTATGTGACCAAATATACATGAACCTACATGGTCACACACTTAACAAGTTAGAACGATAAATGTTTGGATGATAGACTCTGAGTGGGATACAATCTATACTTGTATTAGATAAGGATTCCATCAGAGATTCTCTTAGTTGGATATGATATCTAACCATATTGGATAAGGATCCGATTAAAGCCTATATATTAAGAGAGGCGCAGGGCTGAGAGAGGTATCCTAGGACGCGCATCGAAACCCTAGCCGCCACCTTCCAAAATCCCTGCCGTGCGTGCTGGTACTAGCACACTGATGCACGACGTTCTATCCCTAGACGTGTGGACATCGGTAGAGTTGTTGTTGCGACTATGATGCTGATCAGGACGATCACGAGGATGAGACGGTGGTCAGAGGACGATTGACCACTGACACGCGCTACGTTGAACCGGCCGCTTTAATTCTATTTTCGCTGCACTGGGCGTCCAGTGGTAATGATCAATTATCTTTTACTCTCATAATTTCCTAATTTACATGGTAGAAAATTTTAATCTAGGCTTGTATAGTCTACCCGTATCCCATTAAACGGGTGATACGTGGCCCAATAGTGACAAATCGAACCCCTCTCAAGCCGTTGCGCCTCCTGTACGCGTGTTCGCTCTTCAGCAGCGAAGCGAATGCTTCCGCACACAAGATAAAAGGTAAGGAGACGGTCACCTTGCCCCCCATTCAGTTTAACTGCAAATGGGACCGTCCATACGCATCTCATCACCATATGGATCCATCCTTCCGAGAAACCCAATCGCCGGAGAGCTTGTCAAAGAAAAAGCGACCACTATGCCTTCAACATATCGAGGTTGACCGCACATAGCGGTGTTTTCCTTCTCCGGTGCTGCAAAGAGTGTATGCACTCATAGGCGATAAAGACATTATCTGTGCTTAGTCTTCCTGAAATAAAAGCACTATGTTCCTCAGAAATTAGAATTGGCAGGCACTTCTTCAGCCTGTTCGCCAAAACATTTGATGCAATCTTGTATAAAACGTTGCACAAACTGATCGGCCTGAATTTGGAGAGCAATTATGGACCTTGCACGTTCGGAATCAGCACCAAGGTAGTTGCATTAAGCTCAGTAGGAACTTCCCTGCCTTCCAAAAAATCTCGACTGACACGACGTACATCCGTGCGCACCAGCGACCGGTGTCGTTGGTAAAAGAGAGCAGGGAGCCCATCTGGCCCTGTGCTTTTGCCACCCCATTTGAAATAGAGCCATTTGGATCTCAATATCCGTCACCGTTGCAGTCAGAGATGAGTTCATATCATTAGAAACACAAGGAACCATAGATTCTAGAACAGTTTCTATACTCTCCGTTCCTTCAGAAGAATACAGAGTATGATAGAAATTACTATTAAGATACGAGTAAATTACACTAGCACATATTAAAATTTTCTATCGTATAAATAAAAAAGTTATACAAGTAAAGAATCATGTATCATTACCACTATATGCGCAATGCAATGGAAGTGGAGTTGAAATAGCCGGTTCAACATAGCACACTTCGGTCTAGTGGAAGTAGTCAATCGTTCTCTAGCCAATCATTTTCTTCTCGCGGTCATCTGATTAATGCCACAGTCACAGCAGCGTCTCTACCAAAGTCCATACGTCTAGGGATAGAACACTATGTGCCGGTGTGCTAGCACAAGTACGTACGACAGGGCATGTGAGAGAGGTGTCAGCTATGATTTCAGTGGGTATGTACCAGATCCATCCCTCAACCCCATGCTTCTCTTAATATAGCCTCTCGGTGGAACCTACATTAGAGGCCCAACAAGGTTCAAAGCTGGCCTACTTGGTCTATTAGTAACAGATCCAATCCGAACTAATATATTCCAACCTATTAAATATGTGACCCTATAGATTCATGCATATTCGGCCATAGCCCGGAAATTACTTTCCAATCATAAGTCAGTAACGGTCCCTAGCAGGACATAGCAACTCTCAAATATACATAAAAATCATATCACATGAACCTATATAACGCTCATGTACCGATCCCTTTGCCTCACGATACCAGATCAAACTCAAAGGGAGAAACATATCATCCTATGATAGTTCAATCATTCACTTGAAGCTGTAGTGGATTACTCGGTTGTGACTGACTCATCAACCACATTCGACATGGCATGCACTTCCTTAATCCAACTACATTGAGAAGCTCAAATATATCTCTCCTGTTATATAGGAGGGGGAAATTTCATCTTGATCGTTCACATTCCTCCACATATTTTATAGTAAACCCGAAATCTACCTTTATAGCTACCAAGTTAGTAGTGTTTGGCAACTATATATAAACTGTTACACATGTACGAAACTATAACGATTTTAGATCTAAGGATCATACATAAGCTATGTACGAGACCAACTAATGACATTTAAGAATATATTAATTCCCTTAGTGTCTAATGGTAAGTGTTGTAGGGGTGGCCCCCACCTAAGCCCAGCAGGCCTGTTAGAAGGTTGTAAGGCCAAAAATGGGACATGTATAATGACAAAAGTGCCCCTGAGGGAATACTCAAATGTAAGGGTACTATTGTAAAAAACACTCCCCATGTGGATATATATATGATACGGGAAAACCCTAAGCACTTGCTCACCTAACTCTCTACTACCATACTCTCTCTCTCTCTGTTTGGTCTGTAGCCACAACAGTTGGCGCTGTCCGTGGGGAAGACGAAGAGCAAGTCTCAAGATCTGAAGAAGGATGGCACCAAAGAAAGCTTCATCGTCGGTAGCGAAGAAGAAGAAGGCAGGCGCGATGGAACCTTGCGTCAACACCAGGGCTTCGGCGTCGACAGTCGTAGGCGTGGGCGGCGATGCAGGCACGACGGTTGTGAACATCGACATTCACGACACGATGCTCGGCCCCGCCACCACAGCTGCGACGACCGACCCCACCACCACCGCCACGATGACCGACCCCGCCACCACCGCCACGACAACCAACCCCGCCACCGCTGCCACGACGGTCGAGACCGCCCCGCGCGTGGCAGGTAACCCCGTCGCGAACACCGCGACAATCGCCAGCAGCGCCGATCGGGTGGCCGGGGGCGACAGTGCCGGTGCCCACGCTGGCACGGCGACTGTTCCCCCACCCGGCGTAGGAGCGGTGGACGGTTCTGGCGGCAACGCGGGCCTCGTCACCGACTCCGGAGTCCATCACGTCACCGCAGTAGGCAGTCCAGGAGTGCAGGCCGTGATCGCCGCTGTTCCGGCTGTGCAACCAGGCGCACCGGTTGCCCCGGCCACACCTGCAATGGAGAACGCCCTGCTGGCGGATCTCAACGCATTCCAGCGAGAGTTAGCGGATCTCCGCGGGGCCATGCGTGATGTGCAAAAGGCTTGGAGCTAGCAAACTCCGCCGGTAATTGCGCCGGAACCCACGCCAGAGCGGGCGGACAGCCGCGACGCCCCCACGTCCAGCCGCGTCCCGCTGCGACACGTGGACCCGGAGTCCCCGCTCTCCGAATGCTTGCAGCAGGCGGCATGGCCGGAAGACTTCAAGTTCCCGAGCGCCATCGAGTCGTACAAAGCCGACACGGACCCACGGGAGTTCGTGCGTGTGTACGAGACCGCCATCGAAGTCGTCGGCGGAGATGACACCACGAAGGCAAAAGGGCTCCCCCTCGCGCTGCAGGGGGTGGCGCTCTCGTGGTTCTTCACTATCGAACCAAATTTCATCTACGCGTTGGAGCAGATCCGCGATCGGCTCTACAATAATTTCTAGGGAAACTAGGTCGAGCGCGTCGATGCGGATCAACTCTTCGCAGTCAAGCAGAAACCCTCGGAGAAGCTCCGGGACTACTTCAAGCACTTCGCGAAGGTATGCTGCCAGGTCAAGGATGTCAACGAAACAACCATCATCAACGCAGCAATACAGGGTCTTTGTCCGGGGCCCCTGGTCGAATACAACGCGCGGAAGCCAAGCAAGAAGGTGACTAAGCTCTTCGACGAGATGGAAGAGTACGCCAGGGCGAAAGAGGACGCGCGGCGGCGACAAGGTGACGACTCCGACACTAATCAGCCGGAGGGCTCGCCAAAAAAAGCCCCCCTTGAAAGGTAAGCGTAAGTCAGAGCCGTCGAAGGACGCCTCCGAACACAAGGATGCCCAGCACAAGGACTCATCGGGCGACAAGTCCAAACGCGGCCAGCAGAAGTCTCGGAGAGGCCGTTACGTCTTCGACATTGAGGGCGGCTCCGAAGATAACACCCCTGCCGGCCGCGGCGGTAGGGGACGCCGGGGCCGGGGGCGGGGGCGCGGTCAAGTCCGCGATGATAAAGCCCACAGAGAATACGACGACCAGTACCACGGGCAGTGGTGCGAGCTCCATGGTCGTGGCAGCCACGATACGCGTGCGTGCACCACCATTGCAACACTTTGGCAAAGCGTCGCCAGGGACAAAAACCTTGAAGCGCGCCCACCTGTCGTGGCCTACGTCCAGCAACCCCTGGAAGACCTCATGCAGGTCCGGGAGTAAGGGATGCAACCCCAGGAGGGCCACCTGCGGATCCGGCTCATGTGCAGCAACCTCGGGAGGGTCTCCTGCAGCTGCATGCCCCGGAGGGAGCCCAGCACAGGGTCATAAACGTCATCTCCAGGGGCTCCTCGCTGGAGTTCGCCTCAGCGCGGCAGCCGAAGGCCAATGCAAGGAGGCTACACCACGTGGCGGCATACCCGGCGCAGGCACCGCCAGAGTGGGCGCAACATGAGATCACCTTCACGCCTGCTGACACTGAGGGCGTGGAGTTCCCCCACCAAGATCCCCTGGTCGTCCAGGTCACCATCGCAAGATGCGACATTAGGCACGTCCTGGCCGATGGAGGAAGCTCCACAAATATCTTGTTCACAGCAGCCTTCGACGAGATGGGCATCCCCCGAAGCCGGTTGGGCCCCTCGGGTTTCCCATTGCAGGGCTTCGGAGGTCAGCCTCTACGGACGCTGGGCCAGATATGCCTGCAGGTCTCCTTTGGCTGAGATGACAACGCGAGGAGCGAGGACGTCACCTTCGACGTCGTCGATATCTCGTACCCCTACAACGCCATATTGGGGCGGCCAACCCTAAACTCTTTCGGGGCAGTCCCACACCACGGCTTCCTATGTATGAAGCTCCCCGGACCGCAGGCCATCATCACTATCCACGGCGACCAGGATATGGCTCGGCGCATAGAGCTCGGCACTAGAGGTCCGCACCGCAACGCCCAACGGAACGCCTAGGCCGGGAATACAAGTGCGAGGGTCCTCGGCGGCTTAGAGAAGTACCTCGTCAGGCCCCCTCACGGGTTGCTCCAGCAATAGAGGCTTCTATCGTGCACCGCCTCGTCGCCTGGGCAACAACAGTCGCAACCGTTCCTGACCTCGAGCGATCAGTGGTCAGTACCTCGTCTTTTGTAATCACTCACCCACGCAAACGGGGATTCAATAAAGTTCATCATTTGCAAAACTTGTCTAGCTTCCCACAAGACACGCGTTCGTGCGCGCACTCTCCGTGAACAAAAATACGGGTATGAGTATAAACAAAGACACGCGTTCGCGCGCGCACTCTCTGTGAACAAAAACACGGGTATGAGTATGAACAAAGACACGCGTTCGCGCGCGCACTCTCCGTGAACAAAAACACGGGTATGAGTATAAACAAAGACACGCGTTCACGCGAGCACTCTCCGTGAACAAAAACACGGGTATGAGTATAAACAAAGACACATGTTCGCGCGTGCACTCTCCGTTAACAAAAACACGGGAATGAGTATAAACAAAGATGCGCGGGGGGACGCCTCCGCACGCACTCTACGGATTATAAATAAGACATAGCGTCGAGGTCCGCCTCCGCACGCACTCTACGAAGTATAAATAAGACATAGTGTCGAGGTCCGCCTCCGCACGCACTCTACGGACTATAAATGAGAGACCATGTGATGTGACGATGGCCCGATCTTCCGAGAGGTACTGATAAGTCGATTGTGGAGATCTCGACGTTGATGATCCAAAGGCTCCGACCAAAACAGATCGAACCCCTCGCAATCACTACACCACTGCTCCGTTGGTTATCAACCGTGCCGAACACGGTTGACCTCGCCAAGAAGGCTATCTCCTGCAAGCGAATCGAGAACACAAGCAAGAGAGTTTAAGATGCAATCTGAAATTGCGAATAATGTTTAAGTTCACAAGTTGGGGTTCCTCAACCGAACATGCGGTGAAACTGCTAAGCAGAATAATCTCTTAAGAAAAACCCGAGGAAAACTAAAGGGGTGCGGCCTCCTTAAATAGGGGAGAGGGAAACCACACTTATCTAATGTAAAGGGATGTGATACTATTCTTAGTTACTGTTCACGCGCGTGATACTGTTCATGTGAACAGTACCGGCCCAAATAGCCCAAGTTACAAGGCCCTCGGCCCACTTTGACTCGGACTGGAAAAGTGACGTGGCTTGTTTCGCAGTTTCTGATCTGCTCGGGTGGAGTTTGGAGGTGAGACCAGATCCATCTGAAATTAGACTCTAAGATCTTTCCAACGAGTCCTCACGGGCCCCGAGAAGCCTTCTGGATCAAAAATTATGGCCGTTTGAAGTTGGCCTGTCAGGCTGAATCCGAATTGATCTGGAGGCCGAATTGGATTCCAAAACCTGTCCAACTTGAACCCTTGCTTCAATTGCTTCCAAAGTGATGTGGTGCTATAAATATATATATTTTCATCATTAGGTAGCATCATATTCTCATTTAAAATATGTTGAAGTTGAAGAAACGAATTCACCTTTAGTTCATTCTTGATATTGGCCGCTATGGTCGTACGTGTTGGTGGCGTGGTCACATCATCCTCCCCTTCTTGATGGAAAACCATCCTCGGTTTTACATATGTGTAGTATCACGTATTGCATGATCTTGATCATAAATCTTGGTGTATGATAACAAACGCAACAAACTCTCATTATGTAATATCATAAGTTCTTTATCAAATAAAGTAAAATCTCTTTGAAACGAGCTCACCTCATAATTTAAGTGATGCGTAGGAGCTCTTGTAATTGTAACAACAAGTAGAGCAAATATGATTGTATCCATAGGGTTCATGTTCTTATCACCATGTGAAGGTGACCACTTGTTTATGATGAGTAATTGACAAGTATGTTGCAAAGATTGAGTTTGGTTTGAGTGATTTGTGCCATGACAGCATTTGGCTCAGTCGGGTTTGGTTAGGTGGACTTATTGCATATTATTCTTCCCGATTGGTCGTTTGGGCAAAACCTTGCCTGAGCATGGTTCATTGATACTATTCGTGCTTACATGTGTCGAGCGGTGCTATTTGATGTGTTTCTTATCTGTGATGGCTGCAGGACATCGAGACGGAGTCGTGGCAAGGCACGAGGTGACCGGACTAGGCACGGGCGGTGTCGAGGTCAGAACGGTCGGATGTGTCGAAGACGGCGGAGACTCGAGGTGGTTGCGAGGCTTGGATGACAAGGAACGCGGAAGCTTCCCGAAAGGTGCAGGAGGGGCGTTTCGGTAAAAACGCAAAGCTGCACAGGTGGAAGCGGTTCCGTTCAGGTTTAGCGGGCATAACGGGTTGGAGACCCATTATCCAAAGCCTATATAAGGAGGGGATGTCTCTTTGTGGCTGTACAGATTCAATGGATTGAAGGGGTTGTTAGGGTTTGCTTTAGTCAAAATAGCCTTTGGAGAGGTTGTTTTGACTTTAGGCTTTAGTTGGTAGGAGAGAGCAGGTGTTGTCTCCTCCCTGTGTGTTGTTCATGTGTATGTGAGAGCATGGGAGAAAGATAGGAGAGGAGTTCTTGATCACTCCAAGCGCGTATGGGGACTTAGAGATTGTACCTTTGTAATCGTGTATCTCTCATCCTCAATATCAAATTTGAGATGGCTTTGTTTGAGTTTGATTGAGTTCTTGAGCTCCCTGTTGGTCTGTGCTTCATTCTTCCTTTTGGTTGATTTCTCAGATTTTCGTTTTGTAGTTATTTCTTGCCAAGAATGTGCAAAATGGGTTGCTCTGTGATGGGAATAGGTCTCAAGATCATTTGATCGGAGTTTCCCAAGAGCAAATTGATTGAATGGGGAGAATCCACTTATTTTACTACGTGTGCCCTGTTCTTCCTCTGTGTTCTTGTTCTAGGGTTTGATATCATTTACTTTTTTCCCTTGAAAGAGTATGCCCAAAGTTGAGCCACAGAATCTCAAGGCTATTCATTAGATATTCTCTAAGTTTCATGTTCAGCGAATTGAAGATTAGATGGGAATTTGATTTTTGGGCAGCCTTCTGTACTTTTTTAAGTTCTTGGCTAAATTCTGAAATTCATGAGTTTGTGTTGATTTTCTGTGATGATTGGAGCCTCTATGATGTTTAGATTAAGTCTTTGATGTCTTGGGCTAAAAAGGAAAGGAGAATTTCTCCTATTTTCTTGATTTTGGCAAAAATTTGAAAAGTCAGGGTTTTTCAGTCGGGCTGCGCAGGTGTCTGGTCAGGTGAACCGGTCAGACTGGCCGTTTGCCTGCGGTCAGACCGGCCGGTTGTTGGCGGTCTGACCGGCGGCCAACAAGCGGTCAGACCGAAGGCAAGCTTGCGGTCAGACCGCCCAGTGACCTGCGGTCTGACCGCCCAGTTAGTTTTGGCCGTTGGTACTTAGGTGTTTTTGCTTGCTATTTTTCTTGATGGGTTCCTTTCTCATGTTTATTTTCTTGGTCTTCCAGAGAACTTTTTCATCCACTTCATAGCTTCTCATAGCTATTGAAGAGGAAGTTTTAGTGGATACCTTTCGGGGGCGTAATTTTAAGAAGCGACAATCACCCCCCTCTGTCGCCATTTCGGTCCAACAATAAATAAGATGTAGCGTCGAGGTCCACCTCCGCACGCACTCTACGGAGTATAAATAAGATGTAGTGTCAAGATCCGCCTACGCACGCACTCTACGGAGTATAAATAAGACGTAGCGTAGAGGTCCGCCTCCGCACGCACTCTACGGAGTATAAATAAGATGTAGCATCGAGGTCCGCCTCCGCACACACTCTACGGAGTATAAATAAGACGTAGCGTCGAGGTCCGCCTCCGCACGCACTCTACGGAGTATAACAAAGACGTAGCGTCGAGGTCCGCCTCCGCACGCACTCTACGGAGTATAACTAAAACGTAGCATCGAGGTCCGCCTCCGCACGCACTCTACGGAGTATAAATAAGACGTAGCGTCGAGGTCCGCCTTCGCACGCACTCTACGGAGTATAACTAAGACGTAGCGTTGAGGTCCGCCTCCGTGTGCACTCTACTGAGTATAAACAAGACGCAGATGCCCTCGCACGTACTCTCAGGAGAATAAATAAGACGTGGTTGATGTTCCCACGTGCCTCGAATCTTAGTAAGACGCAGCAGAGGCTTGCCCCACGCGCACCTCGCGGAGCGCGCAAGAGGCGCAGCAGAGGCTTGTTTCCGCGCGCACCCCGCAGAGTGCGCAAAAGGTGTGGCAGAGACTTGCCCAAAACTCATAACACAAGCTAGGCGCGCGGCTGTGGTCCTATCGTGCGCCCCACGGCAGCGAGCATGGCAGCTGCCACCCCTTCAAGCGCTAGGGAACGGAGCGCTCGCGCGTCTACATCGGCTGGGCGCCAGCTCCGCTGCCACCCCTTCGAGCGGTAGGGGACGGAGCGCTCGCGCATCTACTTCGACTAGGCGCCAGCTCCGCTGCCACCCCTTCGAAAGGTAGGGGACGGAGCGCTCGCGTGTCTACTTCAACAAGGCGCCAGCTCCGCTGCCACCCTTTCGAAAGGTAGGGGACGGAGCGCTCGCGCGTCTACCTCGACTAGGCGCCAGCTCCGCTGCCACCCCTTCGAGCGGTAGGGGACGGAGCGCTCGCGCGTCTACTTCGACTAGGCGTCGGCTCCGCTGCCACCCCTTCGAGCGGTATGGGACGAAGCGCTCACGCGTCTACCTCGACTAGTTCCCAGCTCCACCCACGCTACCTCGAAAGGGGATGGAGCATGCGGAGGCCTAATTAGCGTATAGGCGAGGCGAACGCGGAGTATAGTCTCACGAGTCTACCGCAGAACAGCGCAGTCATAGGGAATGACAAGTTGTATTCATCACAAGATGTTTACAAGGAGGCGCAGTGAGAGTATACAAGCATCCTTGGATGCGCACGGCAGCTACCCGTCAGGCTCCTCCTTAACGCGCGCCCGCGCCGGAACTTCGCCCGAAGAAGCCCGGCCCGCCCAAAAATCCAGTGACTCCTCGGCCCTTCGCCAACGTCGAAGACGTCGTCGGGTCATAAGGTCAGAAACTAGCAGCCGGTCCTGATCGGGTAACTGCTCGGTACACAAGGCACACAAATCAGAACACAGGGGGGCAAATTCTACTTTATTCATAAGAAAACGACATTCGTATTACAACGCACGCCAACACACGAGAACCCCGGTGTCACACCTGTGGGTTCACGTCGCCACCCGACGCCTCGGTACCACCTTCGTCACGCCGCGGGACTTCATCTAGCCACCGAACGAGGTTCCCCTCAATGCGCATGGTCCGCCATAGCTCGACCTTCGCCGCGGCCTCCCCGATGTACTCCCAAATCCTCTCGTGGAAAACCCGCACGGCGCGGTGAACGGCGCTATGGCGCCAGACATCAATCTAGCCCTGGCCGGCATTTCCAGTTGAGGGTCGGCTAGCCCGTCGACGTGTTGGCAGCCCCAGAGCCGCAGGAACACGCACACCAAGCACAACGCCACATAAGAGCAATGCTTGCCGAACGACGTCGCGGCGTTGCGCGCAAGGTTGGCTGCATCCCCGATCCGCCGAAGCGTCCGCGACAGCTCCTCGGGCCCGAATACGCGGGGTGGCACTTCGGCGATAAGGTCTTCAAGGGTGCCTTCCAGGGCCAGCATGGCAACCCACGCAGCCACCGAGGCATCGCCCAGAGTCCGATGCCGCTCCGCAAGAGACGCGACGAGTCGGCCCTTCTCCTCCTCCAGTGTAGCGATCTGCTAGAGTAGGCCATTCCGCTCCTCCGCAGCCTCTTGTCACGCCGCCACTGTGGCTGCCAGCCGCGCCGCTGCCACGAGCGCTTTGATGTGCGACATCGTCTCCGCGCACTTCACCTCTAAGCGATGGATGCGGTAGTCCTTGGTGGAGTGCGTCCCCTCGGCTGCATGCAGAGCCTCTTCGGCGGCCCGCAATCACCCCTCTAGCGCCCCCTGCTCACGGGCGTGAGCCGCCTACAACGCCTGGGCCAGGACGAGACTGTGTACGATAAAATGGTCAGCAAACTTCTAAAGGTCACACACAGTTACAAGGTCAGATACCTACTCTCACTCCCGACACCTCCAGGGCGTCCCCAAGGCTCTCCGCCCTGTAGGTTAGCAGCGCCTGCTGATCAATACTTGCGGTCGCGTCACTCGTGACCCCACGCCACGCTCCTAGCACCTCCGGTTGAGGGGCAAAGTCCGCTAAGCTCGGCCGCGTCGCGTCCGCGACGGCACTTTCGGGAGCGTCGGACGCCCCTCCCAAAGGAACGTTCTCGCGCCCCGAAGATTGCCCGTCCTCCGGGATGAGTGCCGCTGAAAGGAGGCACATAGGTTAGTCTTACGAGAGCAATGCAAAGCTATACCAAACTGCATCCAAGATAGCCTACCCTCGGTGGCAACCGGTGGACTTCGCCGGGTCGTCCCCCCAGCCTCGGACGGGATAACAGGGACGCCAGTGCCCTCGGATGACGTCGGCCCTCGGGGCCAGGGAGTCTCCGTGTCGGAGTCTAACGCCAGCGCCCCGGCCGCCGTGGCCCGGGAAGGGGCCGGGGGATGCTGGACCTGGGGACTTCGGCGTCGGAGTCGGAGTCCCACAAGCTCCCAACACCGGCCGCCACAGCGAACCCCCTCGAAGTCCGGTGAGGAGGGGATCATAGGCGTGGCCGCTTCGCCTTGGGAGAAGAAGGCAAGGACCCCGCCTCGGCAATTGCCGCAGGAGGGGGCTCCACAACAGCAACGCTTGCGAGCGGGGGCCCTATTCTAGTAACCTCCGCGGGGAGCAGCTCCACCTCGGCAACCAGCATGGGCGAAAGCTCCGCTCTACTAGCCCCCATGTGGGCTAGCTTTGACATTGTCGGCGCCGCAGATAAGGACTCCGCCCCGGTGTCGCCAGCAGATGTTAGCCCCATCTCAACGACTGCCGCGGGCGATGAAGCTTCCCCCTCCCGATCGTCCATGCGCATTCGCGGTCCCCGACGCCACCCAGAGACTCCTCGCCCTTGTCATCCGCGCCCGTCTTCAGGTCCGAATCGGCATACTTCGCCGAATCGGACTCAGCGTCTGCCGCGTCGACCGGAGCGACGGCAACCACCACGTCGGGCGCGGCCGCAGAAGCCCGAGTCTTCCCGCGAGACGGCACCTTTTTCCCATTGGCATCGTCCTCCGGGTGTCGAGGCTGGCTCGGGGCCGGAGGGGCGCGCTCTGGCACGCAAATACCCATGGCCTCGCACACGCGGTTTATCCGCCCCAGCTCCGCCTCCGTGATTGCAGCTGTGCGTAGCTCGTGCTCCCTGGCCGTATACAGCCCAAGGAACATGCTCACCGCACGCTCCGCGTCCTCCAGGCGAATTCCTATACGTGACAAGACTCAAGGTTAAACATGGCACAACAGGCAGAAACGGCAGACAGGACATGGCTGAGACTTACGAGTGCCGGAGGGCGCCGGTAGCGAAGTCACGGACGGACGGGTGTTGTCGTCCCGAAGTTTCCCAGTCGGGAGGCGCCACTCATAGGCAAGTGGCGCCACACCGTACATAACAAACTCCTCGGTGAGGTCGTGCATGTTGAAGCGAGCGGCGATTCCCACAAGCCTTCGCGCCCTTCGCTTGTCCTCGGCGTCGATTGATACGCCGGGCGTGGTGTTAAACGCCATCGGCCCGCCCGAGCATTCAAGGCCACTACTACTTGCCACGCGGTGGTAAAACCACCGCCTCATCTAGTTCGGCTCCCACTTCGCCCGGGTTGAGTTGGCGGGAAGATCTTCCCGCAGGACGAAGTTGACACTGCCGAAGTTGGAAAATGTCCCGTTTTTTGGCTCTTTTGGCTGGCACCGCGCATTGTGGAGGAATGCGAACATCGACGCGCTGGGCCAGCAAGCCTCCGTACGTAGGGCCCAGCTGTATACAGCAAGGTGAGCCAGCGCGTTCGGGGTCAGCTGTGCCAGCTCCAGTCCAGAGGTCCGTAGAACGTCGCCGACGATCATGGTGGCCGGGATACGGAGCCCGGCTTCAAAGTAGGCGACGAAGACGATCACTTCCGACTTCCTTGGCCGTGGCTCGGTCTCGTCATCGGCAAGCAGTCGCACCTCCCAGCGGTCGAACAGCTTCCCCTCGCGCAACAGCGTGCGGATTGTCTCCTCCGTCACAAGCGTGGGGCCCAAGACGCGGGAGCTCGGACCCTCCATCTTATCCGTCGCCACCCACCATTTGTCTGCCGCCGTCGAACCATGCTTCTCGAGCATGTACTCCACCTCGAGCGGCGAGGATCGGCGGGAGACGATGATGTCACCAACCGCCTGGGCGAGTTCTTCACCGCACGCCATCACTATCCGGGACCTGGGAAATAGCGAGGGCAGCGCGGCAGCAAAGAAGCCAGGAAGAGCAGGAAATGGGAAGGACCAAGAAGTGTACGAAGGAGACGCAGAGGTGGTGTCGTAGTGGGTATTTAAAGCCCTTTCACCTCCAGCACGTCGATAAGCGTAACCGACGGGAGGCGAACCGTCCACCTCCCCATGATCGAAGCTGAGGCGTCGTGGTCGCCTCACGACCACAGTCGTGGAAAGACCTGACACCGCACGACGCGCCAATAGTGCACTGCCACGTGTCTACTCCCCCAAAGGATAAGTACAGGCCGCATGGCGCAGCAATCTTCCAGCGTGTGTTGGCGCGGCTATCGAGATCAGCAAGGCAGTAGCGGCCAGTCAACCTCAACGACTCCGACGGAGTCTCCGCTTCAGCAGCGAGACCCAGCTTTTAATTATGATTAGGAACCATGGAGAGGACCTAGAAGTACTTGGAGATGGGCTACGAGGCGCACAAGTCCAGCAAGGGTGGTCGAATCATGTTGGAGGTCCAACTCAAGCCGACTTCGAATCCAATTCGGAGTCCAGGACCAGGCCGCACTAAAACGGATGCCCAGATCGCATCCGGACTCCGTTTTGGACGTTCCACATATGTATGGAAAGATGAGAAGACTACCTTTCCAATGGCTCTGGTCTCATATCAAAATTCCTTCTGAGTCAACGGGAATCGTCGAAACAAGTGGACTCAAGCCGACTTCGAATCCAATTCGGAGTCCAGGACCAGGCCGCACTAAAACGGACGCCCAGATCGCATCCGGACTCTGTTTTGGACGTTCCACATATGTATGGAAAGCTGAGAAGACTACCTTTCCAATGGATCTGGTCCCATGTCAAAATTCCTTCTGACTCAACAGGAATCGTCGAAACAAGTGGGCGTTCAGAATCTGTCAGGGTGCTGCGCCACCGTCTTTTGGGCCGTTCGGCTTTGTATCGTGTTGGAGCCCATTAGGGGCACGTCCAGGGGTTTTGCACGCCCCTAACTCCTCTATATCCAGCCGCCACCCCCACCATTAGGGTTTGGGTTTTGCTTAGATTGATTTGTCTTTGAACAGATTCGCCGTTCATCGGTTTGTGAGACCCCAACTTTCGAGTGCTAAATCTATCCATCTGCAATTCAGTTGTGTCCTTCCTTGTTCTTGCTTGTGTTCTTCGATTCGCAGGCAAGGATTAGCCTTCTTGGCGAGGTCAACCGGGCTGCGCACGGTTGATAACCTGAGGAGACGTGGTGCTGCGATTGCGGGGTTCGGAACGTGTCATTCGGAAGCCGGATCGATTTGTGTCGCGCCTCCACCAAATCGAACATACCCAGAACCTGTTGGAAGATCGGGACCCCGTTCCCATCAAGTGGTATCAGAGCTTCAGGTGTTCCTTCAGGTTCGAGTTTACCCTACCTTTGTTGTTTCGTTTTCATCCTAGAGTCCACGAAAAAGCCCCACAAAAAGAATTAATTCCGCTGTCCAAACCCCGTTGTGCCTTTCAATCTGTTAGTTTTGGTTTGCTAAATTGAATTTGTGTTCATATTAGCGTTGTCTAGTTGCTGGTCACATCCTTGTTCCATTAAAAATCCAAACAAAAGAAAAATTCCCCACCCCAAACCCTAATTTCCAATTTCGGCTGATTTCTCCTTTCTCTGCAGCCGCCACCAAAAACGTCATATCTTTTGATTCCGAGATTATTTTTGAGTGAGACCACCGCCATTAGATTCAAAAATTCCTTATCCTTCTATCTGTAAAATTTCACGTCATTCCAGCAAGGCAGTTAAGAGATATGTGCGGTGAAAGTTGACCCAATTGTCTGTTTTGAATCTGCAACAGTCAGCAGTTGTAATTTTTGTGCGAATTTCTGTGTCGGGATTCAGAAGTTATCCCCAAAATAAAATATGTATAAAAAGTCGTCAGAAAACAGAAAAAAAAAGAATCAGTGAAAAAAAGGCATCTGACAAAAAGTTACGGTCAAAATACCGACGTGCTGTCCAGTGGACAGAAATCTTCAGTTTTCAGTTTTGAGTCAATCCTTGTGTTCTTCAATTCCAAATTGCATTGGATTGAATTATCTTGTATTTACCACTCCTACACATTGCCATACATTTGATGTTAGCCTTATTCCATTCTTGGTTGATCAGCAACATAGGCTAAGTGCTAGATACGGACTATAATTCAATTCTATGCAATTCTGAAATTAACTGATTGTTCTCCATTGCTACCATATTGTGCCTTCCAAGCTACACCTACTCTTGATCAGCACAGTTTTGACCCTTGCAATCGTACCCACGCTCGACATGGTTTCACGAACCAGCCACCGGTTGTACCACCTGCTGCTTTGGTAAGAACACTTGTAAGAGCTTGGTAAGACACTTCCTTTGCGGATTTCCACTGCCTTCCTTTCTAGTTGATAGGGATAATCCTTTTGTTTTCCCTGTGTTTCCACTAACCATGGCAGGAGACGAAGGGGATGAGACACCGGTCGATTTCAACGAGTGTGTTAGTCGCGGCCAGCTACAAGCTGCGCTCGACAAACAAAATGCTTCACTCGGCGCGAGAATGGACACCATCGTCGCCGCCATTGCCAAGTTGAACACCACAGAAGGCATTGAGCGGGTGGAGCGGCGTTTGGCTGACCTCACTGGTCGGATGGACACATTGGAGGCACACCTGCCACCTGTCAATGACGGCCATCGTCGTGATGATGACACAGTGTATGATGCGGATGGCAACATTGATCAGCGGGCGACACAAGATGCACGACTACGTCGGCGTCTTCAGCAAAACCGACAGGTTATGGGAGGTAATAACCAGAACCGTCATGGTAACGACGACCCTTTTGCTAAAGTCAAGTTTACCATTCCATCTTTTGCTGGTCTTTATGATGCTGATATATATCTTGATTGGGAGATGACGGTAGAGCAGAAGTTTAATTCTCACTTGGTTCCCGAACAACATAGAGTTAGACAAGCTACTAGTGAGTTTAAGGACTTTGCTATTATATGGTGGAATGATATGGGTACCATGCGCTTACAACCTGATACATGGAAGCGGTTAAAAGAAGCTATGCGTGCTAGATTTGTTCCTCCTACTTTTAAACATGAAATGCATAAGAAATTGCAGTGCTTAGACCAAGGTAATAAATCTGTCGAGGAATATTATCAAGAACTACAAATAGGCATGTTGCGTTGTAATGTTGTAGAAGATGAGGAGGATAAGATTTGTCGTTTTTACGGGGGGTTACGGCGTGAAATTCAGGACATTGTTTATTATAAAGATTTTACTACTATCAACCAGTTGTTCCAGCTTGCTATGCTTGCAGAAAAAGAATTGCAGGGTAGGCAACAAAGGACAAGGAGCAACTTTGGAGGTATGTCTACATCGAGATCAACGCCTGGGCAAGCCAAGATAGCTCCACCTCCTATTTGTCGAGCTGCTGCCCCCTCTGTGAGTAGGGCGCGTTCAGCAGCACTGCCGCCACCATCACGCGCACCCGAGACGAGCAAATCTACTAGTGTGCAAGCACCAGCACAGAGCTCTTCATCGGTTGCTTCCACGGGCCGTACGACGGGCATTGTGTGCCACCGTTGTAAAGGGATGGGCCACGTCATGAGAAATTGCACAAGTCAGCGGGCGTACATTGCGACAGAAGATGGTGGTTATGTAAGTGCTAGTGATGTTGAGGATGAATATGCTCTTGCAGCTAACCTTGCAGGTAATGGTGATGATCATGAGAACAAACCTGTGTTTGTGCCATTTTCTGTGACTAACAACTTGCAGGTAGTTGAGAACCATGCCAAAGAAGAGCATGAGCTGATTGAATCACTGACCCCATTGGTTGAGAATGAAGATAGGGAGATGGATACACTTACATCATCTGAGGAGAGCCAAAAAGGTAAAGAACATGGTACTATCATCGCTCACGGTATTGATTTGGTGCCACAACAAGACATAGAGCAACCTTGTGAGTATATACCTGCTGTAGTGCAATTTTTTGATATTCCTTGTGTTGACTTAAATAAACCATGTGCTGATCTAAATTCTCATAATTTTGCACATATTAAATTAATAACACATAAAGAAGTTTTGACTAGAATTTCTCCTGCTAATTCATTGTGTTACATCATGTTGGATCTACCTATGAAATTGTCACATGCTATGGAGAAAGTTTCTGAACTTGCATGTTCAAAATTCTTATTTAGTACCTACACCCCTGGATATAAGTTTAATTTGATTGGAGATTATGATGTGAAAAATCAATTTCTTGTATATCGAATATGCATAACTTGCGATCACATGGATGAATTGAAACTTGTTGTTTGGGACAACAATTCTTGTATGCTGAATCATGTTGAATGTGAGAGGGAAGTAAAATTTAGTACTCATTCAATGCCTATGTGTTCATCTCTTTTTGCACCATCTAGTATAGACAATCCGAATAAAGATGATGAATTATGGCAGAACATACAAAGCTCTTCACTCTTACTAGATGAATTTGCTATTGTTCGATTGAGATATGATTATATAGATGAACTTTGCTTGATTCCAAAAGTTGTAGTTTTGCCCATGTGTGCCACCACTACAAGTTTACAAATTCAAAGATTTGAATTGCATAAATGCTTCACTTACATTTGTAAAACAAGTTGCAATAATTACTGTGTGAGAAATTTTGAATTGCTCATTAACAAATATGATTACTCTTGGGTTAATAATACAACGAGTTTTTATGATCATTGCTGTTTTATAACATTAATTGTGCAACAACGAAGAACGGTTAAAACGGATGACATATACATATACCATGCATACACCTTTAACATTTCAGATTTGAAGCCATACTTGGGAGAGGAAGATGAGACCGAGTTGAGGACAACTCCGCTTCAAGAGGGGGAGGATGATGAGGACATCACTTCTTCGGATACACACAACACTCCTCCACTTGACATTCAAGGACCAATCACTAGAGCTCGCGCCCGACAATTGAATTTACAGGTGAGCTCGTTCCTAAATACTTCTTTTTGTTCATTTGAGAATCGATTGCTACCTAATGATTTAATTATGATTAGGAACCATGGAGAGGACCTAGAAGTACTTGGAGATGGGCTACGAGGCGCACAAGTCCAGCAAGGGTGGTCGAATCATGTTGGAGGTCCAACTCAAGCCGACTTCGAATCCAATTCGGAGTCCAGGACCAGGCCGCACTAAAACGGATGCCCAGATCGCATCCGGACTCCGTTTTGGACGTTCCACATATGTATGGAAAGATGAGAAGACTACCTTTCCAATGGCTCTGGTCTCATATCAAAATTCCTTCTGAGTCAACGGGAATCGTCGAAACAAGTGGACTCAAGCCGACTTCGAATCCAATTCGGAGTCCAGGACCAGGCCGCACTAAAACGGACGCCCAGATCGCATCCGGACTCTGTTTTGGACGTTCCACATATGTATGGAAAGCTGAGAAGACTACCTTTCCAATGGATCTGGTCCCATGTCAAAATTCCTTCTGAGTCAACAGGAATCGTCGAAACAAGTGGGCGTTCAGAATCTGTCAGGGTGCTGCGCCACCGTCTTTTGGGCCGTTCGGCTTTGTATCGTGTTGGAGCCCATTAGGGGCACGTCCAGGGGTTTTGCACGCCCCTAACTCCTCTATATCCAGCCGCCACCCCCACCATTAGGGTTTGGGTTTTGCTTAGATTGATTTGTCTTTGAACAGATTCGCCGTTCATCGGTTTGTGAGACCCCAACTTTCGAGTGCTAAATCTATCCATCTGCAATTCAGTTGTGTCCTTCCTTGTTCTTGCTTGTGTTCTTCGATTCGCAGGCAAGGATTAGCCTTCTTGGCGAGGTCAACCGGGCTGCGCACGGTTGATAACCTGAGGAGACGTGGTGCTGCGATTGCGGGGTTCGGAACGTGTCGTTCGGAAGCCGGATCGATTTGTGTCGCGCCTCCACCAAATCGAACATACCCAGAACCTGTTGAAAGATCGGGACCCCGTTCCCATCACCCACCCCCGCGGGGGACACCTCGCTACGCTACCCTAAGCCCGCACAACGTCGCGAGAAGCCACTGCGACCCCGGAGCTCGCTCGACGTCCCGCCCCGGCCAATAGGGGTACAACCCCCGCGCCCAACACAGTCGGGGTGCGCAGCTGCCGATCCACAGAAGTTTTGACGTGTTCTCACAACCAGGCCGCCTTTTGTTCATCAACGTTCACTGATATCACCATCAGTAGACGCAATCATCAAACGCAGATGAACAAAAGTAGGCCTACTCGTGAGAAGATTACCGCGCACAGAAACAAGATGATCAACCAGGGATGGGTACGCAACAAGCCGTGATACGGATGCATTTATTACTGCCCTCGCCTAATGGGGAGTCACCAAGCCGACTGAACGTCAATCGGCGACATCCCAGTCGATGGGACTGCAACTGGCAGTCGCCTAGTGGTCCGGTTCCCGCGATCGAGGAACGTAGCCGCCACCGGCAACGAGGCGCGAATGCAAACCGATCGACGCGTCCCGCCATGCGTCCCACTTTGGGGGCGTGACCAGGGCCCAGCGACCACTGGCAGGCCATGACACGCCAATCGCAGCCCGCCACGTATCCCCCTGCCAGGATAGCGCGTACGACTACAACGGCCTGCTCCTGACAATTCAGAGGTCGGCACGATTCTCACTGCCATTAAAGCGCACTACCACAGAGCAAGATTTGTCTTCGCCCCGGCTTCGACTCCGCCGCCCAAGTAACCTACGATGGAGGACCAGGTCATGGCCACACTTCGCCAGTAGGCCCACCGAAGGTGTCTGATATCGCCCCGCCCCCGACTCCAACTTCAACTCCGACTTTGACCCTGCCGCTAGAGGACCCCGGGGCAAGGACGACTTCGCCAACTCGCTCGGCGATGTGCCTTCGCGGCGGGGCGAATACTACACTAAGCAATAGGCTCCACCAAGCGTTAAGGAAGCTCACAGGCCGCAGGGACGGAGGGGGCCAAAGGGCTCGGCAGCATAGCTTCGGCCAGTGAAGCCCTTCACCATGAGAGGCTCCTGTTGTAGGGGTGGCCCCCACCTAAGCCAGCAGGCCTGTTAGAAGGTTGTAAGACCCAAAATGGGACATGTACAATAACAAAAGTGCCCCTGAGGGAATACTCAAATGTAAGGGTACTATTGTAAAAACACTCCCCATGTGGATATATATATACGATACGGGGAAAACCCTAAGCACTTGCTCACCTAACTCTCCACTACCATACTCCCTCTCTGTTTGGTCTGTAGCTACGACAGTAAGCTAATCTAACTCCATATTCTCTAACACGTGTCCATATTATTGGTTTGATATCTCTATATCCATGATTGTAAAACATGATCATTAATCAATACATATGGTTACTTATATATCATAATTGTCACATATAATGATATAAAATTTTAGATAATTTAGAATAACATTAAAATATGAATTAAAAGTTTTACGAATAAATCATATACTTGATATACGATTAGATATAATTTAAAATAATATTAAAATATGAATAAAAAGTTCCACAAATAAATCATATATTTATTGATCATAATATGAAAGAATTTTATTTAAAGAACAATATAAAATATTATTTAAATAATTATAAATATAAAAATAATATAATCATATCTATAATCACCTCTAGTTATATCACTAACAATTGCGTGCCATAAACCTCGTACCATCATCCGTTTTACGCAGGCTCCAATCCTCCGGACGGATAGCACGGACTGCATTCTTCCTTTTTCCTTTGTGACGTCCTTGCTTTAAAATTTTTTGTGTAGCGATCCCCTGCCTTTAACCAGTCCTGCCGCGACCTCTGCCTGTACATTAACTCCTCCCGATCATACAGTACATGAAGTCGCCGTTCTATGGACGTCACATCTTGGTTATCGTGACACAACAAAGCATCATTTCTGGCATCTTCGAGTCGCGCCCGGAGTTGTTTTGTTTCCTCTCACCGAACCAAAAACATCCCTACTCCACTCCGTCGTATGGCCGGACACTCGGTTCAGGCTCCGCTACATTGCACGCGCACCTCCGCCTTCATTCTCGCTTTGTCATGCATGCTCCACCATTCTGTCATAATCTTCATGAGTAGTCCACATCTTCTCAAATTGGAAACCTCCAGGTTAATTAGCAAGGCATCATGATCCACCGAGATGCTCTGGAACTTACCGAGCATCGAGGCCGTCCCGTTGCTCTCTCAAGACCAACTTGAACATTGTCATCGCCATCTCTTCTATTGTTCCATGTAAAAGGATAGCCTGCAAATCCAAGATCCTGCAGCCCACATGTGTCCAAGCATTCCCGAAACGCCGCCATTTGAGCTTCACTACGATCGTTTTGACCTCTTTGCTGCTCAACAATTTCATTGAAATCACCCTCACACAGCCACAGGAGATTTTCTTGCGCCCTTAAGTAACGCAACACATCCCACATTTTATTTTGTAGCTCCCTCCTCGACTCTCCGTAAACACCAGTGAAACGCCACACCCACTCCCCTTAATTTCGGCGTCTATCTTGGATTTATAATTTAACTCATAGATCAACAACTAAAAATGGAAGTCATGAATCGGCAAATCGATTAACTCATATATACATACACACACAACTCTGCGCATAGGTGTAAAATGCATGCCGGAAAGTTACTGCCGTGTGCGAGTGAAGTTACTACCAAATACATGTAGAGTTACTGGCAATTGTAACACTACACAACCGGCAGTAACTCTATATTATTTGACAGTAACTTCACTCACACACGATAGTAACTTTTCGACGCGCATAGTGCTCGAAGGTGTAAAATAGCATAGCCGTGCGTGTATGTATGTATGTATGTATGTATGTATGTATGTATGTATGTATGTATGTATGTATGTATGTATGTATGTATGTATGTATGTGTGCCTAGGCACCCACACCGAGAACTATCTGATACACATATATGATTGACTTATGTATGTATATATGTTTACATCAAATATTCTTCATGCCATACCTTTTTAACTTGGTATAAGAGCTTATCCTGGAGAGTTCATCCATGGCGTCCTCAGCCGTAGCTGCGCAAGACACCATCGGTGCCATCGTTCCAGCATCCGGCGACAGCATCGCCATCCCCACCTTTTGGCACTTCATCAGCATTAAGCTCACCCGCGGAAATTTCCTGCTATGGAAGGTTTAGGTGGAACCCTACCTGTGCGGCTACATCGATGGCAGTGTCGTGCCACCTACAGTGATACTAACCGAGGGAACTGGATCAGCTCAGCGTTAAGTGCTGAACCTTGCAAATCTGTACTGGTTCTAGCAAGATAAAATTATACTGAGTGCTCTCCTCTCGTCGATGATGGAGGACATTCTCAACCAAGTTGCCTGCCTCTCCACTTTAGTCGATGATGTTCTCGTTGTAGAATCGGGCAAGAGTCATGCAAGTTTTGGTACTAGTTATCGAACGTGAAGAAGAAGGACCTGACAGCGTCTAAGTACTTCCACAAGATGAAGGGACCTGTTGCTACCATTGCATCGATTGACAAGCCCCTCTCTGACAATGAAGTGATCAGCTACATCTTGGTCATCTCGGCTCAGAGTATGACCAGAGTATGACCCCTTGGTAACCTCCATTACCATGAGAACAATCCAGTGAGTCTTAATTACTTATATGCCTATCTTCTGAGCTTCGACTTGAACAGAATAGCTCATTTCAGGAGATACAATCCTCTGCCAACAATGTCACTCGTCACCATGATGGCAATAATAAAGGTGGAAAACGAGGTGGAAGAGGTTAGGGATACAGCCACTGCAAGAACCAGAATTAGGGCATGGACAAGGTGGTGGTCGTGTATAATCCACATTCTAGGTGTGCAGCAAATATGGGCATGATGCGCTATGGTGTCGACATTGCTTTAATCATGCCTATCAACTAGAGGATCATCGAGCCAAGAAAGCTGCCACATTTAGAAACTATAATAGTGGCTCGAAATGGTATTCGAACACCAACACAATGGATCATCTAACTAGTGATCTAGATAGGCTCATGATGCATGAGCGCTACACCAGCAAGGATCAAGTCTAGGTCACCAATGGTGCAGGTTTGACAATTTTGCACATTGGTAGTTCTATTTCACCAGACTCAAATAACTCTCTCACTCTTAACAATGTGCTCCATGTCCTTCGCATAAATAAGCACTTGTTATCTATTCACAAGCTCATTTTCCATAACAACGTGTTTGTTGAATTTCATCCCGATTCTTTTTTATCAAGGACAAGGTCACGAAGATTCTTCTTCAAGGTAGAAGTAGAGGGGGTCTCTATCCTGTGTCGATCAACCATGCAGCATCACCCTCCTCCCAACCTACCTGGCACACTTGCTCTGGAGTCACTATTGGGACGTTGCAGTCGCATAGGAGGCTCAATCATCCCTCCAGATCCATAGTTGAGTCCATTCTTCACTCAAATCAAATTGCATGTCCTTCCAGTTCACAGCAGTCACTAGTGTGTGATGCATGTCCCATTCAAAAATTCATACTTTACCTTATAGTATGTCTACTCATGTTAGTACCCATCCTCAAGAATTGATGCATTCAGATGTTTGGGGGCGGCTCTTAAGTATGTGGGTGGTTTCAAATATTATGTGTTTTCTACATGATTTTAGTCATTTTAGTTGGATTTATTTGCTCAAGCCTAAATCTGAAGTAGAACATGCATTCTATAACTTTCAAAATTTCATTGAACGACAATTCAGTGCTAAAATATAGTTTGTTCAATCAAATTGGGGCAGTGAGTATCATCGGGTGCATCTCTATTTTCTAAAAAATGGCATCTCCCATCATGTATGTTCCCGTATACGTCTCGCCAAAATGGTATGGCAAAAAGGAAGCATCCGCACATTGTGGAAACCATCCTTGCTCTCTTGGCCCAAGCTTCACTTCTGTCGATGTTTTAGTATCGATCTTACATATGATTTGTTTGGGATCAGGGAACTCATGAAGACCTAGCCACGATCACACAGGGATTTTTATACAAGTTTGGGCCTTTTCCCTGGAGAATAACAACCCTACTCATGTGTGGCTATTATTTAATGAACTAATTATAATGGAGAAAGTAATACAAAATGTCTTGCTCTACTCCTATTCTCCTTTGGGTATGTCCCCCTTCTCCTCTTCTCATCTCTAATGTCCACCTTTATATAGCTTACAAGGTGGCAGCCATTTGTCCTTGCCAAGGGACACCTTAATGTTTCGAATGATAACTGTCCGACGGGAGTTATTAGAGACGTGGTATCTCACTCATCGTGTGGCGGTTTCTGCCAAAGAGAACTTATGCATATTTATTCCAAAGAATAAATACACATGCTAACCACCTCGTTAGGCAGGCCCATGATGTAATGGGTTGTGATAAACAGGTTAGTTGAAATTTGGCATGGTTGTAGGAGGATCTACGACTACAAGGTGGTCGCAAGACAACTTACGACTATGTCATAGTCATAGGATAACTTACAACTATAAGGTGGTCATAAGAAGGCTTACGACCAAGGAATAGTTGTCGTAGAAGAGTTTACGACTAAGGAGTTGTCATAGAAGAAATCACAACTAAGTAGTTGTCATAGAAGAGCTTACAACTACCTTGTGAAATCTCTCCCTTGTCCATAAGGAGTATACTCAAGGTGTATAATGATGTAATTATATTATTTACAGATAAATAATAATTTGGGATTGTTATATCCTTGTCATCTAGGCCCTCAACTTCAAGTGAAAATAACTTACATGAGAAAGAGTGGTCATAGACAAACGGAGATCGAAAGAACAGTCTTCTTGATCTAATTCGATTAGAAGTGAACTTGATAAAAAAAGTAATTTCGCTTGAGTTGTAAAGACATGCCAGTTTCGAATAGAGGAATTTTAAAATCCCAATCGACTCTCGCTGATCTGTCCATTTGGCATAATTCCCGAAGAGGTACTAACCGTTGGGTTCCTGAGATTGGAAAGTGACTCGTAGAGGCTTTGACTCATAGTTGGGAGAAGATGTAGTCGATGAAGGGCATTGTTTAGGAGAACGTCTCTCTTCTAAACAATCTACTCAGAGGGCTTGGGCTGAGAAGATCAATCCTTCCGAGGACACCATGACTACTCACGTGAGTACGATCGGACGACCAGTCGGAGCTTTAGAGAAGCTCTTAACTGCCATGCAAACCAACCAAGCTGACTCGATACGAGAGGCTGTTAAGAGTGTCGTAAGTTATGCCACGGCAAAACTCAAGGCATGCGACCGAAGCCTCAACCTTCAACCAATCAATTATGACTTTGACTGCTCTAGAGCAGAGACAACATGTCTGATCAAAGAACTAGAGCCAGCTGGTCGGAAGATCGTGTATGTAACAACTCAGTTTTTTTAAAAAATAAAAATATTAAAAGTAATTCAAAATAAAAATAAGTGGTTTGGTTACCTAAAGTTTATTTTTGATTTGCCCTGATTTTCTGCTTTTAGAAAACGCCGGATTTGAAAAGTAATTTAGATAAAAAAACATAAAAAATATTAGTAAATAGAATGATATTTTGATTTTCTATAAAAAATCCTATTTCAAATTAATTATTTGGAAGCAGTTGGCGTTTATCTGGATTCCCTGTGTTTTTCTGGTTTTAAAAATCAATTTTAAAGCTAAAAAGTATTTTTGTAAAAATTAAAAGACGAACTTTAAGTTGGAAATATTTTTTCTAAGTTTAAATCATCTCCAGGAGTTTCTGTGGATTTTTCTAGAATTGTTAGACTTTATTTTCTAAGTGTTTTTGAAATCCCTCTCTCGTCTCAAGCTGATAAGTGTCACGCCTAAATCCAATCTACCGCACCTGATTAAATATCGGTCCTCCATCTTCACTTAACCCACTCCATCTCCATCCGACAGCCTGGATTCAATCTACGCCACCAGATATGATCCTACGTCATAATCTTTCTTTTTCAATACAAAAATAATTCAGAAAATATCATTTTTCCTTTTTTCTTTAGTCCAAACTTCCAAAAGCCCGTTCTTTTTCATTCTAACTCCGATTAAGTCCGTTCAAATTTCTAAATTCTTCAAAGATTCTAATCTATCCATTTCTATCCTTTTTTCAAAATTTAGATTTTTTTAATTTATTTGGATTAAATTAAAGCTTAGCAAATAAAAATATTTTTAATGGTTAAAATATACTTCAAATAAATCTGAAATTATTTTATTTAATATTTTCGGGTTCCGACAGAAATGGTATCAGAGCCTATGACGACTCTAAGACGTGACCGTAGTAGAATAGAATGGTTGAACCTTAAGGATTTATTTTAAATAACTAGTAATTTCAAAAGTTTTGCTTATTCTTATCTCTCAATCTTTGCTTACTCTTTTCTCTATTACTTTCTCATCTTTATGCCATTTCCCGGAGCAAGGACCCCTGGATCCTCTGTGTAAATCGCACTAGTCCAGGATCAGCTAGCGCACACAGTGATAACAAAGACAAATATCAACCATAATGACATTTATTAATTAAATATGGGCAGAATTGCCAAAGTTTACATCAACGGCACATAAGCCAAATTGAATAATAGCAGCGGAAGAAAAACACCGAAGCGGAAGAAGCCCACTGAGCCTGCCCATAGGCAAATGACAGTAAGAGGCGGGCTACTCGTCCAAGTCTTCACCGTAGTCGAAGTCGTCTTCCTCTGTGTGGAGATAGCAAGGTGAGTACAAACTTGTACTCCGCAAGTCACACGGAGAAATGCAATATAATGATAAACGCATCAATGGAAGGCTTATATGGTTAGTTTGCATAAAACAGCATTTAACGAAATACAGTAAATAGATTGAAATTGCTGAATTTAATACAGTAAGTAAAAAATAATACTTGTAATCGAAAATAATACCGTCAGTGCCTGCTTCGACCAAACACCAACCTATCCACGGGCATCCCACCCGGACCATCTTTTCCAAAAGACCACATATGGATTCCATCCATCCACACGCTTTCACTGCTCAACCCTGATGGATTCCATCCATTCACCAGGTTCCAATCTCTCACGGATTCCATCCATCCGCAAGGTTTTCATCTCTCGTGGATTCCATCCATCCACAAGGTTTTCGAAAATATTTTTGAAATACAAAGTCTAATCCATAAAAAAACTTTTACTCAGCATGCCCATGACCGTGGGCACGGCTATCTAGGATAGATTATACACTCTGCAGATGTTGTACAGCTTTACCCACAAGACATGATCACCCCGTTTTGCCACGCGAGTTACACACTTCCTTAGGTGTGCGGCGGGGAGATCACGACAAGGCCTTTACAATGCAAAGCCTTCAACCTGGCCAAGCCAACACTAAGGTTTCACCCCAGTAAGGAATCCACCAGACCGGGGCCCCCTCTTGAGCCTGAGTGAGACTTCTCATGGCTACAACCACGCTCACCCAAGTGGGACTTCACATGGCACCAACCACGCCCACCTTCAACCTACGACTTGACTCAAGTTGGGACTTCGCAAATTATTCAGCCAGGGCTGTCCCATACCAACCATGTGGTAGTACGATAGGGCTTTGCAACAGTAGCTCACAGACCGGTCCTTAATCTGACTTAGGCTCAACCACAAACCCCTGTGCACGACAATCAACCACTGCGGCTCCAACCAACAGGGCATACCTGCACCCACCAATCTAACCAATTGCCTAAGTCTAAACCAGGTTTTACATTTTATTTTCAAAATATTTCATAACACTCCTTGACTCACCAAAGTCAAGAGTAACTTTGAAAAGCTTATCATTTTATGTAAAAAGGTTCGTCATTACATGTGAAAGATATCCCAAAACAAATATTAGGACTAAGCAGGTCTAAGCATTTGATATGAAATCTCTCTAGCCAATACTATTGTACTAACTAGAGTTTGTTCTAGGGTGACAAGGTATCGAGGAATTCAACATCAATGGAGGAATTAACAAGTAGGCAATAACTAAATTTAAAACTAAATTGAAATACGTTGAATAAAAATATGCATGCAATATAATTTAAAACAACATAATTTTATTTTGAAAACTGGGATCAACATGATCAAGGAGTGTGACTTGCCTCGCTCTTCAACTTGGTTTGAATCTTCGTCGAAGAAATTTCCCGAATCGTCGAAGTCTACACGTGAAAATAACCCACCAAATAAAATCCAAATAAATCCAAAAATTATAAAATATATATTGACAGATAGATTATGATTTTATATGAACTTAGGAGAAAGAATCAATGGATTCAGAGTTTGTATGAGGGAGAACGTATATCTAGAAGTTTTAGATGTCACATGAAATGACAACAAAATCTGAGACTTATCTTTTTGAATAGTATGGTGCCGGTTGGGTGTGAGGTGGCTGGCGAATGGGCAAAATGGAATCCTGGTGATGAGGCGAAGGTGGTGACACGGCTACAGCGGCGAGGAACAGCGGCAATCACCGGCGGTGAGGGAAAACGGCAGTGACGGCGCGGGGAGTGACAACGACAAGTTGGAGAGAGATAGTACTGGGTATGGAACATGGAGATGTAAGGTGAGCATGGGGTAGAACACGGCATGGTGGAGTTAGGAAAATTATTGGGTAAGCTGAAAGTCCATCGGACACGATACAATCGACGTTTGAACGACGATAGTGGAGAAACAGAAGAAACTTGATATCTTAGTGCTCGGTGAAGCGAATCCAAAACCATTTGAAATGTAGCTACCTGGGATAGTTTGGCATGATATGACACGAACGGATTGGGGAAAAACATCACCGGATAGATGGGGACACAAGATGCCATTGGCGGCCATGTCGAGGTGTCGGGGGTGAAAATTTGTGGAGTCTTTTCGGGGAAACGGAAGGGAGCATGGCGTAGAACGCGGCGAGGCAAGTCTAGAAAAAATTACGGTATGGACAAAGGACAACGGATGGTGGCGGAACACAGCAGGGAAGACCTATAGCGACCGGCGGGTTGACATCGGCGTTCCGGGCAAACGGAGAGGAGTTAGCGGGTGAGATTTGTGGTGAAACGAAGAGGAGAACATGGGGAACACAGTGCTCATCTTGGTTGTGGTGGAAGATGCACCGTCGGCCTGCAGCGAGGAGAGAAGCGGCGGCACGGTTTGGCCACGGTGCTCCGACGATGCTCCGACGAAGCTCCGGCAAAGGCGATGGGAGCACCATGTAGAACGTGCAAAGGCGAAGCCAACGATGTGGTCAATCTTGGCCGGACTCCACTGTAGACGGCGCAAACGGCCGAAAAACGTCGTTTGGTTGGCGAGAGAAAAATGCCGATTGCGGCTAGGAGGATTGGAGAGAGGTTTTGAGATTTCTAGGGCTGGTGAGGATGAGGAGGGGCACCCAGTGCTCCCTTTTATAGGCACGGAGGTGGTCAGGATGGGGCGATCCGCGAGGGAATGTCTTTCGGTGGCATGGTATATTCCCGCGAAATTGGTGCATGAAATTAGGGGCTAAGGCTAGGAATGGAAAGGTCTTAATGAGAGGATTCCAATGCATTTTGTTGCGCAAGAAATGGTTGAGAAAATCTCAAGTTATTGAAGTTTCAAGAAATGGCAAGAAACAGCCATGGCGCTGAGCTCGCTCTGGAACGATACGATGAATAGTGGAGGAGAGAGAAACTAATAAAATAATAATTGTTTTTCCGAAAAAAATAAAATAAATTCGAAAAAAAAATCAGAAAAATTTCACCAAAATCCTTGGAACCCGAAAATATTAAATAAAACAATTTCATATTTATTTGAAATACATTTTAACCATTAAAAATATTTTTATTTGCTAAGATTTAATTTAATCCAAATAAATTAAAAAATCTAAATTTTGAAAAAAAGATAGAAATGGATAGATTAGAATCTTTGAAGAATTTAGAAATTTAAACGGACTTAATCGGAGTTAGAATGAAAAAGAACGGCTTTTGGAAGTTTGGACTAAAGAAAAAATGATATTTTTTGAATTATTTTTGTACTGAAAAAGAAAGATTATGACGTAGGATCATATCTGGTGGTGTAGATTGAATCCAGGCTGTCGGATGGAGATGGAGTGGGTTAAGTGAAGATGGAGGACCGATATTTAATCGGGTGCGGTAGATTGGATTTAGGCGTGACACTTGTCAGCTCGAGACGAGAGAGGGATTTCAAAAACACTTAGAAAATAAAGTGTAACAATTCCAGAAAAATCCACAGAAATTCCTGGAGATGATTTAGACTTAGGCAAAATATTTCCAACTTAAAGTTGGTCTTTTAAGTTTTACAAAAATACTTTTTAGCTTTAAAATTGATTTTTAAAACCAGAAAAACACAGGAAATCCAGATAAACACCAACTGCTTCCAAATAATTAATTTGAAATAGGATTTTTATAGAAAATCAAAATATCATTCTATTTACTAATATTTTTTATGTTTTTTTATCTAAATTACTTTTCAAATCCGGCGTTTTCTAAAAGCATAAAATCAGGGCAAATCAAAAATAAACTTTAGGCAACCAAAACACTTATTTTTATTTTGAATTACTTTTAATATTTTTATTTTTTAAAAAAACCTGAGCTGTTACAGTGTAGGAGATACAAATTGACTCTCCTTCATCAAAGTAGTCTGTAATAGGGAACTTTGCAAAAACAAACCTTTTGTTAATAAAAATCATCTTCCTTTTCCTATAATTCATTTTATTGAGTAGTTAGTTACCTTTCTATGATTAGGAATTGAAGTTATATTGATAACTCTATTACAACCTTTGACTATTTACTTAGTTTTTATGGATAAACTACGCAAATAGTACAAAATAGTGTATGTAGAGATCAAAGCAGTTCATCCAAGTATCGTTGTCAACTTCGATTGTCATGTTTTAGTAGCAAAAATTAGGAACGAGTTGACACTAGGAAGTTCCTTCTAGTGGGTAGAACCACATGTAGAAAGAAAAGGGTTCGACTAGGTGATGCTACCTTTCTTTGATCAGGTTTAATCAAATCAAAGGCATAAACAAGAATAGGACAAATAGTTAGAGATCTTTATTTAAATTCATTCAAATTTTCTTGATTAACTCAATTGTTATTTGCTGATAGCAAGAGTTAAAAACGATGCAACACTAAGAAGCTCCTTCTAGTGGGTAGGACCATGTGCAAAGAGTAGAGACTTCGACTAGGTGATGTTTCTTTCTCTGATCAGCTTGAACATATTGAATGTACCAAAGGTGGATGAACAAACATAAAAGAAGCTCTTCTCCACTTATGACAATAAAGATTGAACAAACTAAAACCTTTATTAAAAGAGTAGAAAAGTTATACATAGAACTTACACAAATTGTTCGATATTCCAAGAGTTTGAGAGAATCTGGCCGTCTTTCATGGCAAGTCATACCAAGCCTGGTCGTGTAACTTCGACCACTGCATAAGGACCTTCCCACTTGGGGGAAAACTTGTTATGATTAGATTGGGATTAATTTTTTCAATACCAAGTTACCTATAGCAAGACTATGAGGTTGGATCTTACGATTGTAGTATTTACACATGGCTTGTTGGTTGACCACCGAATAGATTAAGGCCTGATTCCTCTTTTCTTCGAGTAGATTAATGTCATCTACTCAAAGTTGCTCTTGGTTGGGGTTGTCGAAGCTCTTGATCCTTGTCGATCGAATCTTTAGTTCTGGTGGAAGCATGGTTTCAGCCTCAAAAGCTAGGAAGAATGGAGTTTCACCTGTTGCCGGACTGGGAGTCATGCGAATTGCCCATAACATCGAAGGAAATTCTTCTACCCAAGCCCCCAAGCACTTTACGACCTGGTTGAAGCCCCGAGTTTTAATCCCTTGCATTATTTGGCCGTTCACTCTTTCGACTGCCCCATTGCTTTAACGATGGGTGACAAAGATAAAACATAAGTTGGCACCCAATTCCTCGCAAAATTTGTGAAACTTTGCGCTCGAGAATTGCTTACCGTTATCTATAATTATTCAACTTGGGACTCCAAATCGAGTAATCACACTCTTCATCATGAACCTTTTAGAGGCTTCTGTTATTATCCTAATGATAGGTTCAATTTCAATCCATTTTATGAACGTATCAATAGCTACAAAAATAAATTCGAAGCCCCCTGGTTCTTTTGAGAACGGTCCTAGGATGTTAAGACGCTAGGTCGCAAAAGGCCAAGATAAAGGTATAGTCTGTACAGCCTATGTTGGTTGGTGTATTTGCCTGCCATAAAACTAGTATTATACACACTTCTTAACCAGCTCTTTGGAGTCGTTAAGAGCTGTCGACCAGTAAAAACCTAGTCGAAAGGTTTTTCTGACTAGCTTTCTGTAAGAAGTGTTTGCTCCACAGATGCCCCCATGTATGTCGTGAAGGAGCTGTAATCTTTCTTTATGTGATATGCATCGCATGAGAACCCCTTAAGCACTCCATTTATAGAGTACCCTATCAACCAAAGTATACATTTTGGCCTTTCAGGATAAACGATCTACTTCGAGATCGTCGTCGGGTACTGAACCCTTCTGAAGATACTCGTAGATGGGTTCCATCCAAGTATCCTCGTACTCGAGAGAGGCTATCTCATTAGGAGTTATTTCTAGTGTTTCAACTAGAGACGGCTTTTGGAGTTGCTCCAAGAAGACTCCTATTGGTACTTGTGATTGGGAAGATGCCATTTGAGCCAATTGGTTAGGGAGAAAATTATCCTTTCGAGGGATATATTGTATCTCAAAACCAAAAAATTACTTCTCAAGCTTTCTAACTTCTGACAAGTAATAAGACATGGTCGAACTAAAACATTGGTACTCTTTTCTAACCTAATTCACGACTAGTTGAGAGTATCCTCTCATGAGTAGTTGACAAATCTCAAGTGCTTTTGCAGCTCATATGCTAGCCAACAAACATTCGTATTTTGCCACATTATTAGTAGCTAGAAAGTTTAATTGAATGGCATACTTTATAGTCTCTCCCATGGGAGATTCCAGGACCACCTAGCCCCCAAGCCACTAAGCATAAGTGACCCATCGAAGTACATCATCCATTGGTCGTGGGAAGTGTACTATTGATCCTGAACAGGTTCAGAATTTGTCCATTCAGCAACAAACTCTACCAAGATCTGGGATTTAATGGCCGTTCATGACATAAAATGGAGATCGAACTCCTCAAGTTTTACCGACCATTTTTCCATGCCTCCTACTACTTCCCCGTTCTAGAGGACCTCTCCTAAGGGAAAGTCAAACGACACAATAATTTTGTGTGCCTGGAAATAATGCCTCAGTTTCCTCGAAGACATGAGGAGATAGTATAAAAGTTTTTGAACCTAAGGGTAGCGCTCCTTAGGCCCATATAAAACTTCGCTTACATAGTAAAACTAGTCGTTGTGCTTACCGCCTATTCTGTGGTAGCTAGATACATTAAAAGTGTCTCTTATAGTTTCGAAAAAACCAAAATAGGAGCACTCGTAAGATATCTCTTGACATCCTCAAAGACATCGTTAGCCTCCTTCGACCACTCGAATCCCTCATGCTTCCTTAGAAGTTTAAAGAAAGGAAATACTTTGTCCCGCAGTCATGTGATGAAATGACTTAAAGCCACCATACACCCTGTGAGTTTTTGGACTTCTTTCTTAGTGATAGGAGGACACATTTTCTCAATGGCCTTTCTCTTTTTAGGATTTGTTTTGATAGCTCTAGCAGAAGTAAGGAATCCAAGTAATTTACCCGAAGAAACTACGAATACACACTTCTCAGGGTTGAGTTTCAAGCATTGTTTTTTGAGATTGTTGAATGTTTCCTATAGGTCTGAAATGTAATTAAGTCATTTGATGCTCTTTACAACTTGATCATCAGCGTAAGCTTTCAAATTTCGGCTTACTTGAAGGAAAAAAATTCAATTGCATCAAATGTTGAAATGTCAAACTAGTATTTTTCAAACCAAATGGCATTTTGACATAGCAAAATACTCTAAATGGAGTAATAAACACGATTTTCTCTTCATCTTCTAAAGACATAGTTTAACATCCCAAAATTTTGGATGTTCAAAATTATGGAAAATTTTAAAACTTTTGTTGCATTTTGTTGGCATTTGAATTTCTTCTGGAATTTTATTTGAAATTTTCATATTTTCGTGTTATGCAAATTGACAACCGGGAGTAATTCCCAAGTGCTAATGACAATCATAATAATAAAAGGGTAGAAAACTTGGAAGTAATGATCTATGAATTAAAAGCATGCAAGCTCAAATTTACAATTAAGTCAATAAATCAAAACCCTAAATTCAAATTCCACCCATCAACACAAAGCCTTAAATTTAACCAAAAATGGGAAGAAGGAAATCTTTACCTAAAAGTTTAATTTAATAGTTAAGCTAAACTCTTCAAAATGACAACAAGCAAAAATTCAAATTTAAATTCAAAGTTGAATTACAAAAATCTAAAATTGAAATGCAAATTCCCATCCTGAAAATAGAATCTTAAATCAAAAATTCAGATTTCATGTCTGGCTTGAGCCTTTCCTTTTCCCCTTCTCTTCCTTCCTTTCTTTCACTTCCTGGTAGGCCTGGTCCCCTTTCTCTCCTTTCCTTCCTCCTTCATCCCCCCAACTGTTTGCTTCTCTAGGCCACACATGGCCAATCCCGGCTGTGTGCCTATTCCCTGATGTCGCTCATGCATCTGTCACCTCTGCCCTGAGTCAACCACTCCAGTTGCCACTGCCCTACCGATGCCATGCTTTGCCCGACATGCTCACCATGGCATCATGTTGGCCGTGCACTCGCCCACGCTGCGCCCTATGCCCGCACATCGCCCGGCTGAGCCGTGCCATCCCAAGTCCTGCACCTTGGTCGACAGCCACAGTGCCAGCACAACTTCCTCATTCGATCTATAAGTAGCCCACTGGCTTGCCCCTTACTCCCTTGCACCTTCCTTACAGTCCTCTTATTCCCCGTGCTCAACTCGAGCTCACATGCACCGTGCCTCGAACATTGGTCGCCACCTCTTCTCCCCGTTTTGACGGGTTCCTTCCAATTGTGACTATGTCACTTCGCATCCACACTTCTAGTTGTGAAACCCCTCCATCAATTTGGGTACTCGTTCCCTAGAGGTTGCTGGAACACCCCTCTTCCTCATCTTCAGGCAATGTCACCACCAACACCCCCAATTCCTCGCCGGAGCAACTTGATTCAATTCATCCCTCCTAGAGCAACCCCACGGGGTCCCCCATCTCCTCCCATCGCCGGTTGGAGCCCCCGACCACCCGAGGCTGCTGGCGGTGTGATGCTCCTCGTGCCGCTGCTGGCCTGCTCTAGCCTTCCCCCTGCCACGCCATCACCACAGGTAGATTCACTTGACTCTTCTCCCATTCATGCTCCCCTTCTCTCCTCTTGCCTCCTCCTCCGGTGCTGCCATGCCGTTGGACCCCTGCCGCCAGCCGCTCTGGGCCAATGTCGGCCACCCACGGCACTGCCCTGACCAAGATGCCGACCCCCTTCGGCCTCTTCAGCCCGTAGGAAACCTATTTGGGCAATCACCTTGGCCTCTCCAGCCACCGGCCGCCGCTGGCAAGCCCATAGCCGTGCACCACCCCTACTCCTCTCCTTTAGCTCTGCTTCCTCAGTTTCTTTTGCTGATCACTGTCTCTCTTTCTTACAATGATAGTTGGGCCCCTTTTAAGTGGTAAGTTGCTAGTAAGACTGTTGTAGGGGTGGCCCAACCCCCCGTGACTGGGCCGTGCAACTAGTCCAACATGTAATAGGCCCAATAGTGTAGAGGAATATAACAGTGTAAATATATCAATGTACCCCCATCCTTTGTAAATACTAAGGGGTAGAATGGGGATTTCCCATTCTACCCCACTCACATATATATAAGCCCCCAGGAGGGGCAAAGGGGGACCGCTCCCTGATTCTTACTCAACTCCCCCACACAGAACTGGCTCCTCTCCTCCTCTACTTCCACTAGTCCCCTCTCTCTCTGTTTGGCCCGTAGCCACAACAGATGGCGCCGTCCGTGGGGACCGACTAGAAGTTGTGTCTGGAGGAGGCTTCTCCAGCATTTAACGAAAGATAAGTAGTTCGTTCGCTAAAAATCTAGCCATCTTTTAATTGTGGAGGCGTACGGGCTTTGCCTGCAAGCTTCGCCGTATTTTGTAGATTCGGTATTGAGTAGATCCAGCTGGATGACCTAGATGTGATATTCAATAGATCTAATCGAATCGCTTATTTCTTATGTTGCTCCTAGCTCCGCTCTGCTGGGGTGGTCATGCAGGGAAGCCATGTCTTGTGCAACGAACCTCTCGTATGCATGCATGAGTCCCCATCCAGGCAAGATTCGAGTGCAGGAGTCTCCGCGCTACCGAGGAAAGCCTCCGCACCAGGCCTTCGCGCCGAGTCTCCGCTCAGCATCGGGTCCCAGCCTTCGCGCCGAGTCTTCGCGCCTCCACAAGTCTCCCCCGCAGGTTCCGTACCCGGCCCTTGCACAGCGTCGCTTCGGCACGGGACTCCACCCGGCCACCACGATCGTACAGCACTGCAGGGCTCCCGGCCTCGCGTCGTCTCCATGCATGACCTTGCAGGATCGCTCGCCTCTGCACAAATATCAAGCCGAAAGGCAGCGGAGCGCTGGCGGCGGCGGGACAGGCAGGGCGACCGAGATAAGCTGGTCTTGCTGAGTTGCGGCGGCCATTCTCCGCGTCTGCATCTAGCCCCGGCCTCCCCGGCGTCGGGCTGCGCAACAGTCCCCGCGCCGAAGTCTTCGCCGCGCCACCAGGCCGCGTCCTCACGTCGCCTGCACGAGCTGGACTTCGCAAGAGTCCCCGCGCCGAAGTCTTCGCCGCGTCCTCGCGTCGCCTGCACGAGCTGGACTTTGCGAGCTTCTCCGCACCGAAGTCTCCGCCGCGCCACCATGCCGCGCCTTCGCGTGGGACTTCGCAAGCGTCGCCGCATCGGAGTCTTTGCCGTGACCATCCGCAGTATCCATCCCTGCAGGCGTCGAAGCCGAAGTTACGTGACCGCGCAGCGGCCTCCGCGACGACGACGTCGCCTTGACGCCGCGGCCTCCGGTGCGACTCGCCGCGTCGGGCCTCCAGGCGTCGCCCGTCTCGGTCTTCATGCAAGCAATTGGCTCCACCCCGTCGAAGACTTCGGCGCACGCGCTGGCACTGCTCCGTTCGAAGGCCTCGGTCGTGGTCCCTGTGCAGGCTTGGCGTCGACCACTCTATACAGGGGCTCGCGACCATCATGGACGCAGCGTAGACGAAGTCCGCGCCGACGAGGTCCGCCCAAGCGGTAGCCTCCGCCTCCGCGCCGATCAAGTCTGTCCAGGTGGACAGGAGAGGTACTGTGCCTCGAAATCATCTTATGGTGGTATACGTCTTGTCAAGGCTGCTTTTTTGCAATTTTTACTTGACTGGCTTATCCCCTGCTTCCATTGCCATCGTTGCGTGTTTGCTGGCCTGGCCTCGAACTCTTTTATTGCTGTTGTGCCCTCTTTCGTGCAGCGGCGTTTAATCGGTTTTTGGCTTAAATCGCACGACGGCCTCGCGCCTCGGCGTACTCTACGGAGTATAAACAAAGACGCACGTTCGCGTGTGCACTCTCCGTCAAACACACGGGCACGAGTATAAACAAAGACGTGTGGCGTTGAGCCCAGCTTCCGCACGCACCAGTCTACGGACTATAAATAAGACGCAGCAGGGGGACGCCTCCGCGCGCACTCTACGGAGTATAAATAAGATGTAGCGTTGAGCCCAGCTTCCGCACGCACCAGTCTACGGACTTTAAATAAGACGCAGCGTTGAGCTCAGCTTCCGCACGCGTGAGTCTACGGACTATAAATAAGACGTAGCGTTGAGCCCAGCTTCCGCACGCACCAGTCTACGGACTTTAAATAAGACGTAGCGTTGAGCTCAGCTTCCGCACGCGCGAGTCTACGGACTATAAATAAGACGTAGCGTTGAGCCCAGCTTCCGCACGCACCAGTCTACGGACTTTAAATAAGACGTAGTGTTGAGCCCAGCTTCCGCACGCGCGAGTCTACGGACTATAAATAAGACGTAGCGTCGAGGTCCGCCTCCGCACGCGAGAGTTCGCGGACTATAAATAAGACGTAGCGTTGAGCTCAGCTTCCGCACACGCGAGTCTACGGACTATAAATAGGACGTAGCGTCGAGGACAGCCACCGCACGCGCGACTCTACGGAGTATAAACAAGACGTGGATGCTGATCCCGCGCTCTCGACGGAGCATAAATAAGACGCAGGTGTTGTCCCTGCGCAAGTCCACGGACTCTAAACAAGTCGTGCGCAGAGGTCCGCCTCCGCACGCACCAGTCTGAGGACTATAAATTAAGTCGTGCGCCGAGGTCTGCCTCCGCACGCGAGAGTCCGCGGACTATAAATCAATTCGTGCGCCGAGGTCCACCTCCGCACGAGCCAGTCTACGGACTCTAAACAAGTCGTGCGTCGAGGACTGTCTCCGCACGCACCCGTTATCCTCACGCACTCTACGGAGTATAAAAATTGCGCAATGGCTGAGACACTAGGGAGTGCCTCGCCTTAGTGATGCAACACCTGGATGTCGCACCTTCGAGCGCGTTACACCAGGGAGTGTAGCTCTTTTTGAAGGTAGGGGAACGGCGGTCTCGCCTCCCTACCTCGGCGTGCGTAGTGCCTTCGGCCTACGCTCCAAGCGCCCGCTCGCCACGGGCACCCCTTTTTGAAGGTAGGGGAACGGCGGTCTCGCCTCCCTACCTCGGCGTGCGTAGTGCCTTCGGCCTACGCTCCAAGTGCCCGCTCTCCGCGGGCACTCCTTTTTGAAGGTAGGGGAACGGCGGTCTCGCCTCCCTACCTCGGCGTGCGTAGTGCCTTCGGCCTACGCTCCAAGCGCCCGCTCTCCGCGGGCACTCCTTTTTGAAGGTAGGGGAACGGCGGTCTCGCCTCCCTACCTCGGCGTGCGTAGTGCCTTCGGCCTACGCTCCAAGCGCCCGCTCTCCGCGGGCACCCCTTTTTGAAGGTAGGGGAACGGCGGTCTCGCCTTTCTACCTCGGCGTGCGTAGTGCCTTCGGCCTACGCTCCAAGCGCCCGCTCTCCGCGGGCACTCCTTTTTGAAGGTAGGGGAACGGCGGTCTCGCCTCCCTACCTCGGCGTGCGTAGTGCCTTCGGCCTACGCTCCAAGCGCCCGCTCTCCGCGGGCACTCCTTTTTGAAGGTAGGGGAACGGCGGTCTCGCCTCCCTACCTCGGCGTGCGTAGTGCCTTCGGCCTACGCTCTAATCGCCCGCTCGCCGCGGGCACTCCTTTTTGAAGGTAGGGGAACGGCGGTCTCGCCTCCCTACCTCGGCGTGCGTAGTGCCTTCGGCCTACGCTCCAAGCGCCCGCTCTTCGCGGGCACTCCTTTTTGAAGGTAGGGGAACGGCGGTCCCGCCTCCCTACCTCGGCGTGCGTAGTGCCTTCGGCCTACGCTCCAAGCGCCCACTCTCCGCGGGCACTCTTTTCGAAGGTAGGAGAACAACAGTGTCGGCGCGTCTTCGGCGCTCGACTTCGTCGTCCGCCTTGTAGGCATCGCCTCGGCGGGACGGCACGTCTTCGGCGCTCGACGACACGCCTTCGGCCTCGACTCCGCCGTCCGCCTCGTAGGCATCGCCTCGGTGGGACGGCACGTCTTCGGCGCTCGACTCCGTCGTCCGCCTTGTAGGCATCGCCTCGGCGGGACGGCACGTCTTGGGCGCTCGACGGCACGTCTTCGGTGCTCGACTCCGCCGTCCGCCTTGTAGGCATCGCCTCGGCGGGATGGCACGTCTTCGGCGCTCGACTCCGCCGCCCACCTCGTAGGCATCGCCTCGGCGGGACGGCACGTCTTCGGCGCTCGACGACACGTCTTCGGCGCTCAACTCCGCCGTCCGCCTCGTAGGCATCGCCTCGGCGGGACGGCACGTCTTCGGCGCTCGACGACACGCCTTGGGCCTTGACTCCGCCGTCCGCCTCGTAGGGATCGCCTCGGCGGGACGGCACGTCTTCGGCGCTCGACGACGCGCCTTCGGCCTCGACTCCGCCGTCCGCCTCGTAGGCATCGCCTCGGTGGGACGGCACGTCTTCGGTGCTCGACTCCGCCGTCCGCCTTGTAGGCATCGCCTCGGCGGGACGGCACGTCTTCGGCGCTCGACGACACGTCTTCGGCGCTCGACGACGTCTTCGGCGTTTCACCGACTCCTTCATAAGCATTGCCTCTAGGGTCTGCGAGCTATCAGTTGCATCGGCACCCTCGTGCTTGCTGTCAGGGAACGGGGGGCTGGGGTGGTTGATCGCGTCAGCTCGCCCATCGGGACCTCAGCGCTTGCTGTCGAGGGAGTACTGTTGTAGGGGTGGCCCAACCCCCCGTGACTGGGCCGTGCAACTAGTCCAACATGTAATAGGCCCAATAGTGTAGAGGAATATAACAGTGTAAATATACCAATGTACCCCCATCCTTTGTAAATACTAAGGGGTAGAATGGGGATTTCCCATTCTACCCCACTCACATATATATAAGCCCCCAGGAGGGGCAAAGGGGGACCGCTCCCTGATTCTTACTCAACTCCCCCACACAGAACTGGCTCCTCTCCTCCTCTACTTCCACTAGTCCCCTCTCTCTCTGTTTGGCCCGTAGCCACAAGACTAATTGATAGCTAGTAAATTTAGTAGGGGACTAAGTTGAGGATTATAGTGGGGCTAATATCCTTCATAGCTTAAGGAATTGGTAAATTGAAATTAGTCCTTACACTATTAGTTTACTAGTAAAGACATTAGAGTTAATGAATGTAAGATTAAGCCATATGGTACTAATAAATAATATTCACCTTAACATATCCCCTTTATCAAATAATAATATAATTCTAGAAATTCCAATGATGAACTATAAGATAGTGGTGGATAAAATAGGATAGATAGTGTTGAAATAATCCAATGGTTCTTATGTAAGTGTATGCATGTACACTTATATGTCAGAAGAGATAAAACCATTAGTAGATATGGTAATATGGTTCAGTATTTGAAAATCACTTGGCATCATTATAATATATTGAATTTGTAAAGTTTCTAATAAAGAATACCCTAAACATGCAATTGTTCGTTCAAAATATTGAAAGGATAAAACCATGATAAGGGGACGTGATCGATATGCACATAAAAGTTAGCAATAATTTAGAAACCTAATTAGCATAAAGTGCATATATATAAGAGTATAGAAATTATTAAGACATCCCTAAGAAATAATTCGCATGAGTAGCAATGCAGCAAAAATATGGTGTGATAAGTATAAAACTAATATTCTCACAGAAGAAAAGTAAGATAAAAGTGGAGGATATAAAGCCAACCAATATCTTTTGTTGAAACTCATATGATAGTGGAAGGAATTATTAAAGTATAATCCTTGTGAATTAGTAAGCTAATCATTCAATGAATTGACAATAAGGTCAACAACTATAAATAATGGTTGTTCTTTAAAGAGCCATAAAATATGGCTAACATACCATAATCAAGTGTGATAAGATAAAGTATAATTTTAGTTGCGTCACTGAAATAGAAAATGGAGATTAGATTATAAAATAAAGCTCAACCATTGTTTAATCGTGCACGTATCAACTTATAGTAAAATCAGATAGCAATGTTGGGCTGTAATCTTTCAAGTAAAAGGAATTCATTAACCTTAAAATGATTCGAAGGCTCATTCAGAATATTATAAGTAAGTGTATGTAAAAATGCCAATTATTGTCCTGAGTATGCAAAGCTAAACATCAGTTGTACAATTAAATAATAATTTAACTTGTTAGTATTACATTCTTTTAGAACATTTGAGCATTTGAAATTATAATGCTAAAGAAATTACAATGGTAACCTTTTGAAAATAAGTCTATAATTACACGCCATGCTTAGTACTACTTAGATACTCAGGGCACCAAAATGCCCCAATCATCATTTTCAATTATGAGAAACTAATTTGGAAAGTCATAGGTGGAGATGGCTGGTATATTTTGATATGTATATTTTATGCTCCCAAAAACCCCAACTTACTTATTTATCTAGGCGGATGGTTAGAGGGGTGGTACAGTGGATGCACGAAAATATGTGGCTTGTGGTACAACTACCCAAATAACTCTAAGGACCGAATCTGGTCATGACATCTCATTGTAAAATAGTGTAACCACAAGTCTGCAAATTACAACTTGGCTAAATAAATTTATCGAACCCCCAGACTCATCTCACAAGTAGGGGAAATGAGTGGAATAGTGCAAGAGCAAGGAGGGGCGAAAGGGATATCAAGAGGAGGGTGAATTTTACCAGTCATGATAGCATGCAGTTCGAATGCGCTTGTATCCATGGTAAACATCCCACGCAACGTGTGGGACCCACTGCAAGTGGGGGCCACCCATAGGGTACGATCACAAAAGGGGTAAGATATTTTGAACAGTTATTATGATGATTTGCTCAGCTACATGACTAAGGAATCATGTTAAGCAAAATGAGCAAACTCTTGTGGGTAAGGTGTACGAACTCTGCAGAATGAAAACTAATTGAATAGCTATACTCACTATCAGGGAACTTCACATGGATAGTTCTATTTCAAAAGCTTCATAGGTGGGATTGGAGAATGGCGGGACGTGAAAGCCCATATTTGTGTTGCCCAGGGACATCGATCCCAGTGATGGTATTAAGCGGATATACACTGAAAAACTAGCATAAGGTGTAGAAACCATATAACGATGGATGGAATCTAGATTGCCATTATTATTATATTCTTTCACACATTTAGAGAACCTATTTTAGTTAAATATGCTAAGTCTTAGAAATTTCTAATTATTGTAAATTTTTTAGGCATGTAGCAAATGAAAATAGCTCGAGCCTTCCTTTGACAAGCCAAGCATATACCTGATTGCATATTGTGTGTTGGCTCATAGAATACGGTGGTTTGTGCTCACCCTCACTTACTCAATTAATCTAGAATTAGGAGTTAGATCACTACGCTCCGGCAATACGCCTGGTCATGACGGTAAGAAGATGAAGAGGCTAAGAACTAGATCATGAACCCTAGATGGCTACCTATGGGCATGTCTTGAGGGTCCCACCTGTGTGAAGTTCATGTTTCCACTGCTGCTTCTTTATTGATTTCAGCCTGACTAGCCCATGAGTAAGTCAACTATTATATTTATGCTTCCGTATGATATGTATTTTGATATTCAGTAATGTATCTGTGAGCACTATCTATTAATCAAAGAAATAGTGTGGTGAAATCACAGAGAATCCTGGATTGTAAAATCCAAGTATGATACATACTAATATGATGATAACAAGAGTATGCATCTAAAAAACTTAATGTTTCACAACCTGCAGCAGAGTCAACCAATTGCTTGATACAGAGAAAGGAAAATCATCTTTTAGGCAGGCTTTATTAAGATCAGCATAGTCTATACACATACGTCACTTACCGTTACACTTCTTAACCATTATAGGGTTAGCCAACCACTTTGAGTGATTAACCTCTCCTATAAATCCTGCTTTCAGTAGCTTGTCCAATTTGGACCTAATAGCCTCCCGTCGATCAGGTGCAAATCTCCGTAAGTTTTGTTATACGTGTTTCTTGTCAGGCCTAGAGGTAGCATGTGCTTGATCACCTCCCTAGTGACTCCGGGCATGTCGGATGGTTGCCATGAGAATACATCTACGTTTGCTTGGAGGAAGGTGACGAGGGCGTCTTCCTATGTAGGGTCAGAAGTAACCCGGATGCGAACGATCTTCGAAGGCTCCTCTGGATTCAGAGGGACTTCTTTGACTTACTTGTTCGGCTTTGGCACAGCTTTAGACTTCGAGTGCTTTGTCGAAGGCTGTGCCTTGCTTGCTTCTTAAGTTGGTAACTGGCCGACCATCTCAACGGACTTATAGTCACAGGTAAGTGCATCTTCTTATCGTAGCAGACTGAGATCACTCCTTTGGGATTTGGCATCTTAAGACATTGATATGCATAGTGAGCAACTATCAAGAAGCGTGCCAGAGTTGGTCATTCGATTATGGTATTATATGCCGTGTCGAAATCGACCACATCAAAGGAGATTTTCTCTATCCTAAAATTGCCTAAGGAACCAAATTTTATAGGAAGAGAAACTTGGCCAATTGGCTTGGCCGAAGGCCCTGGTACGATCCCATGGAAATAGTGTCACACAGACTTTATTCTAGTCTAAGGAACTTGCATCTCATACATAGCACTTACAAATAAAATATTTAAAGATGGTGAGCTTTTCACATGTATTCCTGACTTCGATGACTCAACAAGGATTATGAAATATTTTAAAATAAAATATAAAATTTGGTTTAGACTTGGGCTAATTGTTAGGTGATGGGTGCAGGCATCCACTGTTGTTCGGTGACATAGTGTTATTGTCGGGCACAAGGGATATGTGGTTTGAGCCTATGTCAAGTTAAGGACTCGTCTGTAAGCTACTGTTATTAAGCCCTATCGTACTACCACAAGGCTGGTATGGGACAGTCCTGACTAATTAATTTGCAGGTCCCAATCTGAGTCTCATCGTAAGTTGAAAGTGAGCGTGGTGTAGGCCATGAGAAGTCTCACTCGGCTCAAGAGGGGTCCCGGTCTGGTGTATTCCTTACTGGGGTGAAATCTTAGTGTTGACTTAGCCAGGTTGAAGGCTTTGCATTGTAAAGGCCTTGTCATGATCCCTCCGCCGCACACCTAAGGAAGTGTGTGAATCATGTGGCAATATGCGATGATCATGTCTTATGGGTAAAGCTATACAACCTCTGCAGAGTATGTAATCTATCCTGGATAGCCGTGCCCACGGTCATGGGCATGTTGAGTAAAGTTTTTCATGGATTAGACTTTGTTTTTCAAAATAGTTTATGAAAAGCTTAGGATGGATGGAATCCATGAGAGATTGAAAGCGTATGGATGGATGCAGTCCATATGAGATCTTTCGGAAAAGATGGTCCGGGTGTTATGCCCATGGTTAGGTTAGTGTAGGGGATTGATCTGCACTAACAGTATTAATTTTATTTACAATTACTATTTTTGCTTATTATTAAATTCAGCAAATTTTCAATCTATTTATTATATTTCTTTAAATGTTGTTTTATGATCAAATAACCCTATATGCCTTCCTTTGTTGCCTTTATCATTTTGTTGCATTTCTCCGTATGACTTGTGGAGTACATGTTTGTACTCACCTTGCTATCTCCATACAGAGAAAGATGACTTCAACTACGGTGAGGACCAGGACAAGTAGGTCGTGTCTTACTGTCGTTTGCCAGTAGGCAGGCTTGGGCTTCGCTTTTATCAGTTGCTTCATAGTTATTTACCTTTATTATTGTTGCCAATGAGCATTGATGTAAACTTTGGCCATGAGGCCATACTCTTTTATTTAATAAAGTTCGTCATTGGTGCCTGATATGTATCCCTTTTACCGCTGCGTGCACTAACTGATCCTGGACTTGTGTGATTTACACAAAGGATCCAGAAGTTGTTGCTCTAGGGTCGAACACAGATTCCAGGGCTTGCTGACCCAGATCAAATGGTCGGTGAGTTAGTTGAACACTTGGAGGTGAATCCCTCCTCATGTCGTGGATGTGCCATGGTGCAATCCTATTTGTTGTCGGATTGATCCTTACCCTCTGGGAAATCTGGTTCGTCCATTGAGCATAATTTTATGGGGAATACGTATCCCTACTCAACCTTATCTGTGGTGCAATCTCCGGGATCTCATGATGGATCTCTAGAGACAGCCTCACCATCAGATGAAAGTTTGGTCCACTTGTTGTCATAGCAGGCATCCATGTCGAGATCTATGTAATCAACCTGGTTGAACCAATTCTCCTCATTCCACTCTCCTACAATGAGGACATCAAAAAGAAGAGAACTTGCCAACAAGGAATTACCAGAGTTTTGGCAAAGACGATACCCACGGTCGGCACAAACTATTGATGTTTTATTATCAATCTTACGTAAGATTTGTTTGGGTTTGGGGGAAACTTTTGAAGACCTGGCTACGATCACATAGAGAAAAGAAACAGGGATTTTTATACAGGTTTGGGTCTTCTCCTGTGAGAATAATAACCCTATTCCTGTGTGGCTATTGCTCAATGAACTGATTACAATAGAGAAAGTAATGGAAATGACTTGCTCTACTCCTATTCCCCTTTAGGTTCGTCCCCTTCTCCTCCCCTCCTACTTCTCCTCTCTAACGTTCACCTTTCTATAGCTTACAAGGTGGCAGTTGTTTTCCCTTGTCAAGAGATTCCTTAACATTTTGAATGATGATCGTCTGACGGGTGTTATTAGAGACATGGTATCTCACTCATCGTGTGGTGGTTTCTGCCAGAGAGAAGTTGTGCTCATTTATTCCAGAGAATAAATACACATGCTACCGCCTCGTTAGGCAGACCCATGATGCATTGGATTGTCGTAGACAGGTCGATTGAAGTTTGACTTAGTCTAGGAGGATCTATGACCACAAGGTGGTCACAGGATAACTTATGACTACGAGGTGGTCATAGAAAAGACTTACGACCAAGGAGTAGTTATCGTAGAAGAGTTTAGGACTAAGGAGTTGTCATAGAAGAGCTTACGTCTAAGGAGTTATCGTACAAGAGCTTACAACTATCTTGTGAAATCTCTTCCTTATAAATAAGTGGTATACTCAAGGTGTATAATGATGTAATAATATCATTTATAAATAAATAATAATTTGGGGATTGTTATATCCTCATCAGCTTCCTTTTCATCTTTGACCGCTAGCACATGCCCGTCCACCTCTCCAACTTTGTTTCCTATTCCTAAGCTAGTAATTCAGGATTATCAATCATGAAATTATGACTTGTAATTGTTGGAGACTAACCATGATCTTCCTGTAGCATCTACTTCCACATATGGGCATCCCTCATCAGACGTCTTGTCTACGGCCACCAGCCTGGAGCATGTGAACCGGGCATCTACTGATTTTGCACTAGATGGCACTACTCCAACATCAACCGAGACTAGTGCACCAATCGGGAGTAATGCATCAGCATAAGATGGCACTGCACTGATCAAAACTGTTGTACCGACACCAGATGGCACACGACTAATGTTCCCCTGCCTGGCACACCGAACGGGACTGCCGACTTGTCTGATGTACCAGGTGGCAATGCCATCGGGCGTAGGAGGCTCTGCAATCTAGGCCTCTAATCCTGTTTTTTATGATTAATGACAAATCAATTGTCAGGACTAATGTGTTTATTGAGTATGTCTAGGAAATAAGTCCCAAGATGGAGAAAGATGAAAAGCGACACCAAATTTGATGTTTAAACCCCTCAAGCATGAAAGCACTCCACCAAAGGTAAAAATGAAATGGAATGTTGAGGATCTTTTTCACAGTATTAACTGGTATTGGTGCAGAGAGATGGTTAGATTGCTAGAAATTTATTTATCTAGTTTGGCTATACTATAAAGATGGTTTTGGAATTAATAACTTCATTCTAGATGGTGTCAAGAAGCGAATGCATAATTTCATTCCATTAGAGCTAAGTGAGTTTGCCTTGAAAGAATTGTGATGAGATAAAATGGTTGTGAAAGTCCAAATCTTGATATATCTGTAGTGTGATACTTTTCATGAGTTAGGACAAGTCCTAGCTGTATAAAAGTTGTCCTGAGTGAAGGCTAGAAGATTTTCTTGTAAAACTGAGAGCAGTTAGAATAAGTCTTGTGTGGTCAAGTCATGTCCTAATTGGTGTGACTCAGGAAGTGTGATTCAAACTGAGTGCAATTAGGACAAATCCTATGTTTTGTTAGGTTTGTTAGGACATGTCCTAAGCAGTGTGTTTCGGGCTCCAATATTCAATGAAAGGTGAACAACATACTAGCCATTACGTACGGAGTTAGGACAAGTTATAGCTGGTTAGGACATGTCTAACTAGTGTAGTTTTGGCGGAATAAGAACATAGTGGCTAGTTCTTTTGGGTTGTGACATTTGGCTTTTGGCTTAAATTTTTGAATGTTGACTATTCATGAGAGAAAGTACAAAGAGAGAGATATTCGCGTGCGATTTTTGAATGAGAGTACTCATTGATATTACTTTGCACATATTTGAGCCATTTAGCTAGTGCATTCTTAAACATCTATTGAGTTTCAGCTTCTTGGCACTTGATTGGAGTGAAGTGAAAGTTCCAAGCATGTTATTCTTGGAGGTCGCCGCCTCTTAGATGGTATAGAGGAGTTATGTCAATGATTTTCTCAAAAAAAGCTTATGAGAAGGCCCAATTGTGTTTGTGAGTAGCTTAGTACTCGCCATCTCTAGAGTGAAAGAAGAACCGTAGTGGATTCTAGATGTTTGGCTTAATTCATAGAGCCGGTCCAATTCATTCGAGCTTACCTCAACGTAGATTAGGTAAGACTGGCAAGTCTCCAAACACCACGGTAAAAACATCATGTGTCATTGTGGTTGGCACTCTTGTGATTTACATTCTTGCGATTTATACTTCTAGAATTGAATTGATTGCTTGTTATTCTAAGATTGCAAACCTTAATATAGACTTAGGTTATTGGTGTACTTAGTTGAGACTAGTTTAATTTTATAAAACCAATTTGATATGCTTCCATATATAAGACTTGAGTTTGGCCAAAAAGATTTTAAAACCACATATACACCCCCTCTAATCAACCTCCTCGTCCTTATAAAGGCAAAGGGCTGCATCGGCAGGGTCAAAACCCTAGTTGCCACACGACTTGGGTGGGGAAGGAGTCGAGTAGAGGAGGTGAATGGAAGGATAAGAGGTGAAGTGCTTGTTTTTATACCTAGTATGGAGTGGGTAGATATTTATAGCTTTCATCGGCAAAGGCCAAATTCCAACCCACAAAAGTGATCATGCCAAAATAGCACACCCTTATATGAACAGGTTGTCACCAAGATAGTGGCGAATTGTCATATTCTTCACAGGGACTAAACTACTGGTGACATAATGCCCAACCAAAGCTAAGTTCCAGTAATGGGGAATTAAAAGGAATGATGGAAAGAAACCTAAACTTACAACAATGATTAAGGACGGAACGAACCACCTACCACACAACCCAAATTACCTAACAAACTAACACTCACACTAACGACTTAGAAAAAGCTAACTAACGATGCTAGGATAAGAGAGGAAAAAGAAAAAGAGAAAGAACGAAGGGCACCAATAAGCAAGGAGGGGGTCAAGAACTAAGAGAGGAACATAGAAAGGGGAAGGTTGAAACACTACAAGGAAGAAGCAAAAAAGAGGCTAAGGGCTAGCGAGGGGTAGAGAGAAATGGGGGAAGATGGTGTTGGAAAACTAGGAACTATCGCTAGATACTAACTACAACCACTACTCACTACTAGTACTAACAACAAGCATCAAACAATCACAAGAAAAGAATAGTAAGTAGTATGTTAGCCATAAATTATCATACTGAACAAATAGAGATATTAATTTTTTAGCTTTTAATTTTTTTATCAACAACAAGTACTAGTTGCTATGATTAATAACAGATGATTAAATGCTAACACAAAAACTGATAGACAACTAAACAAGACTAATATTTTTTTACTTTTCTAGTCGACTAACACTTAGTAGCTAACACATGACATTATTAACAGCTTAAAGCAGGAATCTAACTGCACTACTGAATCTAACAAATTGACCATAAGAACAACACAATGTCCAACAGAACAGAGAACAATTCACGGCTACAAAATCTATTGAACATATCACAAACTACAATGTTCTAACAACAAAATCCAAATTGCAATTCACATCTCAGCACTACTACAAAATCCTTGCAATTATCCAACAACAAGATACACCAATGAGTAGTACTGAATTCACAAATTATTCACAGCACTAGCACAAGAGACCAAGCAACCAGAATAGTGTAGATAAAGGTCTATAATGATTTAATTGAAGAAATAAATAGATAGTAGATGTTGAAGAAGGTCTATAGGGGTCACAGTGTAGATGAGAAACCGAGCAACAGGTGAAGTAGTGGAAGAAGATAGTGGTGAAGATGTAGCAGCTTGTAGGACCAGTATGACAACAAAGGGGAGTTAATGGTGCCTTCAAAAAAATTTCTAAGTATTCGACAAATCTTCACTCTGGTAGCTACTGAGCTATGAAAATTAATTAGGATTGGAAGCCAAGATCAAAGCAAATAGCTTAACAATCCAAAAATGACGAACAAAGAGTTTTGGCAGTCGGTCGGCCACCAAGGGGGCAGACTGACTAGTGCCTGGTGATCTAACTAACGGCTATACGCTGGTTTGACCACTCGCCTGATCCAGAATAGAAAAATCAGTACAAAATGATACAACTTTTGATATAACTCCAAAAATCTAAGTTATAATGAGATGATATTTTGTGCACACCTTGTTTGAGATCTTAGGAACTTATTCTATCCAAGGATCACATGAATCCTTGCCAAAGTTCAGACATTTCTCAAGAATAAGAAATATTGTAGCAAAAGTGGGCAAAAACTAGAAATGGGGAATACAACTTGCTCGTGAGTAAAAGATGGCCAATATGGCTCTAGATGTATTCATATAAGTCATAGCAAGCAAGAACTCATGAATATTTGATACAATAATACTTGGATCAAGAAATCTCCTAAAAAGGTCAAGTTCAAGCAAAACTGGGCAACTTTAGGAATTTTCCAAACTTAATGCTGAGAGACCATGTGGAGGTCATCCCGTGTGTATGATGAGTAATTGACATAGGTTTAGGAAAGTCGAGTTTGGTTTGGGGTGGTTCGGACCTTGACGTTGCATAGTGCAACGGGCTCGGTTGGACTTAGTCAAACTTAGTCATATGGACTTAGGATGTATATTCCAGTGATTCGACAGGTTTGGACTTCTTCATGCATAAGTATGGTATTTTGATGCTATTTACGCTTTCATGTGTCGAGCGGTGCTATTTGACGTGTTTCTTGTCTGTGTGGCTGCAGGACATCGAGTGGAGTCGTGGCGAGACACGGAGGACCGGACTAGGCGCAGGTGGCGCTGAGGTCAGAACGGTCGGGATGTGTCGAAGACGACGTGGACTCGAGGTGGAGTCGTGGCGAGGCACGATGGACCGGACTAGGCGCAGGTGGCGCTGAGGTCAGAACGGTCGAGGTGTGCCGAAGACGGCGAAGCTGCGTGGCTTGCGAGGCAAGGGATGAGGAAGCTTCCTGGAAGGTGCGTGAGGGGCGTTTCGGTAAAAACGCAAAGCGGCACAAAAGGAAGCGGGTTTGGATAAAGCGCTGAGTTGTTGAAGACCTAATGGGTAAAGCATGGTGCAAACCCATTAGTGGAGGCTATAAATAGAGAGGGAGATGTGTGCTGAAATTTTGAGAGAGATGTGGTATAAGAGTTAGGGTTTTTTTATTTGTGTCTCTCCATGGTTGTATGAGATAGGGTTGTGTTCTTGATCTCCTAAGCATGTATGGGGACTTGGTGTGAGATTGAGAGAGGGCTTGACTGAGATGTAAACACTCTATATCAATTATGTATGTCTCCGTATCGATCTTATGAGAGCTGTTCTTATTTCATGTGTGATGCTTCCCTGTGTTTGAGCTCTCTTGTTTTTCTTGGCCAAGCATATTTTTTGCTGCTACCTAGACTTAATTTCTTCTCTCCAGTAAGTTCTTGGTCCAACTAGTTTATCTTTGTTTGTTCGGCAGCTCAAAGCAAACTAAGGTCTTGTGAATTGATTGATTGCCATTCGATTGAGCTGCAATGGTTCGGCTGACAGTAAAGATTGAGTTTGCTCTTCCTTGCTGCCCTCTAGTCTTCCCGCATGAGTAATTCTTTTGGTCGTGAGAGCCTTTTTACTTTCAGTTCTTGCATCCTTTATTTGTTGAGCTTGGCCAGCAAGGAGTACAGGCTGTCCAGCTGCATGTTTTTGTTCCTCTTGGCTGCAACTTCTCCCTTTCTTTATTGTCTACCGTAAAGAGCTTTTGCAGCACAGCCTTGCTTCTTCTTTTGTGCCTTTGGACAGCAAGTAGCAGCAGTAACAGACCTTCCTTTGCTGCAGCCAAACATCTTCTTTGTTTCCAATTCATGGCAGCAAAAGTAGCTCTCTCGCTGGCAGCAGTTCTCTGCCGTGGCAGTAATTTGCACGCGTTTCTGCTGCCGTGGCAGCCGTGGTAGCGGATTTCGTTGCCGTGGTAGCTCTTCATTGCCGTGACAGCGTCTTCCGAGATTTCCTTGCCGTGGCAATGAATTTCTGCAGTTTCTTTGCCGCTCCAGTTTATGAAGTGATTTTTATCTATTCGTCGGTTTGTTTCTTTTGGTGAGCTCATTTTCTCTACTTCATAGCTTCTCATAGCTATAGGAGTTGAAGATTTTTGTTGATAATTGTTGGGGGATAATTTTAATTTACGACATTCACCCCCCCTCTGTCGCCATTTCGGTCCTACAAATGCCTAGATAGCTAGGGATTGATTTTCATGAGACATCGTCATCACTTACTTATCCTTAGTATCTAGCAACATCAAGAAGTGGAGAGAGAGGATCCAAACTAACAAGATCAAGGGCAAATCAACAAAAACAAGATGAATCCAAGAGGCATGAATAAAGTTAATGTATTGCTATTTGAGGATGAAGGTTTTACAATCAATCCACATGGAGGACAAGAGAGTACACCAGAGCACTCACACATCTCGAACCCTAACCCTAAAACACTTGGCTTCAATGAGGAAAACTTGGATGATTAACTAGCAATTCTCCATCCTAACCCGTTAAATAGATAAGACAACCATTCTACATCTAACCCTAATAGATATTATCCGCTACCACAAATGGGGAAAACTATTAACCCCACACAACACAGGTTTTACTTGTACACTATAATCATGCACGCTTTTTAAAGCACATAAGCCCGAATTGCGAAGTCCTTAGATTTTAATGCTTGGTGTCTACTGGTTAGACCACTGGACCTGATCAGTCTAACCACCGTCTCTGGCCAGTTAGACCGCCAGGTCAGCAAGATGTCCAAAAAAATTGCAAATTTGCAAAATCCAAATTCCAACACCCCTAATTTGGCAATGGTTCATCAAAACAAAACCTGGACCTTCTCACATGCTCCTTCATAGCTGGAGTCATGGCAAAGGTTGTGGAAGCAACAGCAGCAGCAGGGGTCACTGTAGAGGTAGCCAAACTTACTGGTCGTGAGGAAACGGAAGCCGACATTGCAAATCTAGTCGTCCCTAGCACAGAGGAAGTAGAGGAAGGGAGGGAGGCAGATTCCGGTGCAAGTTGTCATCCCCTCTGGGCTCTGGTGTCCTACTTGTGGCACAGATTATCAGTAGTGCTAGTGGAAGAGGACAGCTTGGTATTATGGATTTGTTGGGAAAGGAGAGAAGTGGAGGCTTGGCTAGTATGGGATGGGTCTGGTGGCCGCTTGTGAAGCTCATCGCTAGCTATGGATGGTCTCCAATGATGGCAATGAGTGGAGGAGCTTGGATTTTTGGTGGTTGCTTGGGAGAAGGCTGTGAAAGGGACTAAATTGGAGATGGCATTGGTGCTAGGTATTGGCGACTGGTGGAGGGGAACCTAACACATGTAGATTTTGCACTTACCACCTGTTGTTTTATGCATATTTCCAACCCAAGCGCTCTCCCCTTTTTACTGATTTCTTCATGGCTTAATCGTACATGTCCAATTGAAGTTGTTGCATCCCGATCATGCCAACCTATAAGAAAATTGTAGAACAATGTAAATAGTTCAAAAAGAGGACAAAAATGTGGATGGACCACTTATTTTCACCTTCTAAAAGCCACTTTTCTATAGTAACTAGCTTTTCTACAGTAACTAACATTCAAATGGAGTGTCGTTTTAAGGTATGGTCTACAAGTCAATTGTAGTTATAGCAACTTCATTTTGAGAGATCATGTGGAAGCCCTCTCCATGTTATGAGGAATATTTGACAGCATTGGGACTTAGTGGTGAAGGTTTGAGAGTTGTTGAAGTTTGCGAAGTTGAGTTTTGTGTATATAAAGGTTATATAGGATGTTATTATACATGTTTTCACTAATAATAGTCAAGTTCATGACACTATTCCAAGAAAATGATTTCTTTATCTTTATTGACTATGGGTTGACTTGATGGCTTGGATGATCATCGACGGGGATCGAGAGCAAGTTTGGAGAGCTTGGCATCCAAAATGATCATGGAGGTTGAGGAGATCATCGAGGATTAAGTCCAGTTAGGAAAATGGTGTCTACGTGAATATGGAGCGAGGTAGGTCCATGCGATGACTCAGGGTGACTTGGTAGTGCCAAGTGTCAACAAAGCATTTCGAGAGTGTTTGAAGCTCAAGACACAAGGCGTGGACATGACAAGTCAACAAGGAGCGAAGACCGTCAATGTGAAGCAGTGTGGTAGCTCCAGGTGGCTTATGTTGACCAAAGTCAACATAAGGGCATTAATGTAATAGGCATATTTTTGGGAATCTTTGAGATGGAGAATACTATGGTGCACTCTTGGAGATGATTTAGGGCTAGATAAACCGAGTGCGTTGAGTTGTGTAGAGCTAAGGGCTCATATTTTGTAATAGCCATTTTGTAATGTGTAGTAAGTGCTGTGTTGTAATTGTAACTAGTTTAGAGGGGTATTCTAGGTGAGGAAAAGAGTTTGTTGAACTCTAAGTTGATATGAGGTAGAAAGAGTTAATATTAGCTCTTGAAATGATGCAAGGGTTGATGTTGCTCCCAAAGGGCTATAAATAGAGGGATAGAGGAATGCCTCCACCACCAAGTCGTTGAAAAGAATTTATAATTTTTCTTATGCTCCTTTGAGTTTTGCCTACTAGCAAGTGTGGCTTCGAAATTCATCCTCTTAAAGCAATTAAAGTTCTAAGTCATACATATTCTAAAATTTATTTTATTTCTTGCAATTTGTAGATTCTTTTGTTGTAACTTGAGCTTCTCTTTCCATCCTTCTAATTGTTGTAGTTTTATTGAATCAAGGATGTGTAAGAGATAGAGGAGTTCATCAAGGACATATGCCAACCTAGTAAGATCTATTAAAACTCATACTTGCTCAAGTTATGTTTGCATTAATCGTGTTCTTGAGGTAGAATTACTATTTTTAGTAGAGTTTGAACTATTTGTATGATAGGTTAAGATTTTGGGTATATCTTTGCAACTACTTTTGTTTTTAACAACTTGAGATAAGTTGACCTTAAGTTCTTCAGATTTCTTCACAGCCAAGTTTGCTCAAATTGCTATTTTGATGTAATGTGGACTTTGAGCAAGAAAGGTCTCCCCTTAAGCTTTATCTTACAATTTCTTTGGGAATCATGACCCTAAGAATCTCATCTTGCTATGGTTCAAGTTTCACCAATGTTGAATAAACAATTATTAAGTTCTTGAGGTTTCTTCACGGCCAAGTTTGTTGAAATTTCTGTTTTAATACAATATGGGTTTTGAGCAAGAAAGATCTATCTCTTAGGATTTATTTTGCAATTCCTGTTGAAATCAAGACCCTACGGATCTCATCTTATTATGGTTCAAGTTTCATTAGTTTTGGTTGAGTAGATTTTGAGTTCTTGATGTTTCTTAAGGGGAGTCATGCCATGTTCGACCGGGAGATCTCGGCATCTATGCCACCGTGTGCTTCGGACTCCATGTCGTATGCGTGTTGGAGTCTCGATGTCCGTGTGGTCGTCGACCTAGATTCCTTCTCCACGTCCGACATGAAGCTGCTGTCTCCATCCCGGTCACCTCCTCGGTATCTATGCTTAAATACCGGGAGATCGTAATTAGAATTTTCCTTTAGAAAAATAATTCCAGTAAATCTTATTTTCCTTTTTCTTTAGATTTAAATCTTTTGAGAACCCGTTCTTGTCTGTCCTAGCTCCGGTTGACCCGATTCTTTTTCCTAAAATTCATATATATATATATATATATTTGGTTTTAGTTTTGAAGTTTTTGGAGTTCATTTGGATTTTATTTGATTTTATGTGTTCCTCGATCATTTTTTCTCTCGTTAGACCACGTCTTCGAAGGAGCAGAAGCACCACCAGAAGATCACGAGTTGGTAACTGAGCAAGGCCAGGACAAGTCGTGTGTCTTTGATCATGTTAAACCTAGTTTTTAAATCTATTTATTATTTCATTTTAAATTATCATGTATTGCTATTTTATTACAAACCTTTGTACCTGGTAGTTATTGTCCAATTTGATTAATCCCTCATTTGATAATTTGAATGCCATGATTCCATTATCGCCATAGGATGGGTAATTATTTAGTAATATAATACTAGTATCCACTTGAGTTGTACGTCTAGTATGCTTAGCCATGCTTACTGTATTACATTGGGCTTATCATCACATGTGATCAATTAATGAATTTTGACTTAATGAGATATGCAATCGTGGTGGTTAACTATAGTTATAAGATTTGTGCACCATGACATGGGTAGTGCCATTGGTATTGGTTATACAAAATGGTTTTCACTTGGATGAATGACCAAGTAGTAAGGGGGAGCAGTTCGCACAATGGGATGTTGATGTTTCACCTGGGGATTGTCTAAGTACTTAACTTTATGCACCGTTGCCTTACTGTACAACCAAAAGTCCAAATGGGTATGACCTAGCTGATTAACATGCAAATGTTTAGTTTAGATGTCATTAGTGGTAAGTGAGTACCAGTGTGTAATCGTTTACTCACAGTGAGATACAGGGATTTAGTGTACTCAAACAGCGCAAGAGGGGCCTTCTAACTATGGTGAATTTAACCCTTCAGCGGTGAAACCTCAGCGGGTGGTGTCTAGCTAGATCGGAGTAAGGTAAAGATTTTGTGATAAATTATCTGGGTCTCATGCCTTAGGAAGTATGTTGGGTATTAAGATGACTTATCTTTTGTGGGTAAAATTGTATAACCTCTGTAGAGTGTAAAACTATTCGAATAGTCGTATCCTCAATTATGAACAATGCTCAATGATTTCAAACGATGGGTAGGTTTTTCATAAAAATCTTAGTCAGGTTGAAAGTAAGTTGATTGGAAAGTGAATGGTTAATTCACTCATGGTTTATGCAATCCTTTGATTATTAATTATTTATATACGTCCTTTCCAAAATTGCGTATTCAATCTACTTATTGTATTTGCATGCACCAAATCATGGCGCTGCGGCAGGCAACCGCCAGGGCTCGGGCCTCTGAAGCCCCCCCTGTGGCCCACATGCAGCAACCGCAAGGGAGCCCTCCAGAGGGGCCCAGCGTCACATCATCAGCGCCATCTCCGGAGGTTCCTCGCAGGAGGCCTCCTCGGTGCAACCACCTCCAGGAATGGTGCACCGCAAAATCACCTTCACGCTGGTCGACGCCCAGGGCGTGGAGTTTCCCCACCAAGATCCCCTAGTCATCCAGGCCGACATTGCAGGCTGCGACGCCAGGCGTGTCCTCACCAACGGGGGCAGCTCCGTGAACATTCTGTTCACGGAGGCCCTCGACCGCATGGGGATACCTAGGAGTCGCCTGGTACCATCGGGGACCCCGCATCAGGGTTTTGGAGGCTGGCCGCTGAAGGCATTGGGCCAGGTATGTCTCCGAGTCTCCTTTTGTCAGGGCGATAACGCTAGGAGCGAGGACGTTACCTTCGACGTCGTGGACATCCCTCACCCGTACAACGCCATACTGGGGTGCCCTATCATCAACTCCTTCAGGGTGGTTCCGCACCACGGCTTCTTGTGTATGAAGCTCCTGGGCCTGCAGAGTGTCATCACTATCTTCGGTGACCAGGATCTCGCCCAGCGCGTAGAGGCTGGCGTTAGGAGCCTGCACCGCAAGGTGCACGCTCTCACTAACAAGCTAAGGTGGACACGTCGTCCACTCTGGGGTGAACGCCTAAGCCCCGGCCAGAGGGTGGGGTCAAGAGGGTGCCTCTCCAAGCCGAAGGGCAATTCGTGTCCATCGGTGAGGGCCTTCCCCCGAAGGTGGAACAAGACTTGCTCTGGGTTCTCGGAAGCAATGCGGATGTCTTCGCGTGGTCCCTGGAGGACATCAAAGGCGTGGACCGCGCCCTCATCGAGCACAACCTAGCTGTCCGCCCCGATGCCAAGCCGATCAAGCAAAGGCTTCGGCGTATGTCCATCGACAAGCAGCAAGCGGCTAAGGTGGAGGTAGCGAAGCTTCTCCAGGCCGGAGTCATTCGCGAGGTCCAACACCCAGATTGGCTTGCCAATCTGGTGTTAGTGAAAAAGGCCAGTGGCGCCTGGCGTATGTGCATTGACTTCACTACCCTCAACAAGGCGTGCCCGAAAGATGACTACCCCTTGCCCCGCATGGATCAACTGGTCGATGCCACCACGGGGTGTGAGCTCATGAGCTTCTTGGATGCCTACTCTGGCTACCACCAGATCTACATGGCCAAAGGTGACGAGGATAAGACCAGCTTCATCACGCCGATTGGGACATACTGCTTCATCAGGATGCCCTTCGACTTGAAGAATGCGGGCGCAACCTTCACCCGCCTCATTGCGCTAGCGCTAGCCGCTCAACTCGAGAGGAACATGGAGGCTTACGGCGATGACGTAGTTGTCAAAACCAGATAGCTCACCTCCCACAGTCAGGATCTCCAAGAGACCTTCAAAACCAGACAGCTCGGCTCCCACGGTCAGGATCTCCAAGAGACCTTTGACAATCTCAGGAAGGTGGGCATCAAGCTCAACCCAGACAAGTGTGTCTTCGGTGTGCAAGCAGGCAAGCTCTTGGGCTTCCTTGTGTCTGGACGAGGCATCCAGACGAACCCTGACAAATTCGACGCGATCCTCGCTATGGAGCCGCCCAAGTCGACAAGGGAGGTCCAGAGGCTTGCTGACCGCATGGCTGCATTGAGCCGCTTCCTGTCTAGGGCAGCGGAGCGGGGCCTGCCATTTTTCAAGACCCTCCGCGGCTGTAATGGGTTTCATTGGGATGGCAACTGTGCGAAGGCCTTTGATGACCTCAAGAGACATCTCGCAAGCCTCCCTACTTTGGTTGCTCCGGCGCCAGAGGCTCCCCTCCTGCTCTACCTCGCCGCTTCCACGACAGTGGTCAGCGCCGTCCTTGAAGAGGGCGCTCTTCAGCGCCCTGTATACTTCGTCTCCGAAGCCCTTCAGGGCGCCAAGATGCAGTATACGGAGCTCGAAAAGTTGGCATACGCGCTGGTCATGGCCTCGAGGAAGCTCCGACACTATTTTCTGGCCCATCCAATCACGATGCCATCCTCATTCCCCTGGTGGAGATGCTGCACAATAAGGAGTTAACAGGGCACATTGGCAAGTGGGCGGCCGAGCTCGCGCCATTCTCCTTAACGTATGCCTCGCGAACAGCGATCAAGTCCCAAGTCCTCGCGGACTTCCTCGCGGAGTGGACCCCGCCAGCCCAACACGCCCAGCAGCCAGAGGACCTGGTGTAGATGCTCAACACTGACGGAGCCTACAGCGTTTCCAGCGCGGGCGTGGGCACAGTGGTTACTACGCCAGAGGGGCACCGCCTGCTGTACTCGGCGCGTCTTGGATTTCCTGCCACCAACAACACGGCCGAGTACGAGGTGCTACTCTTCGGCCTCGCGAAGCTTAAGGCTCTTGGCGCAAGGCGAGTTCTCGTCCGCACTGACTCGCGTCTGGTGGCAGGTCACGTGGACAAGTCATATCAGGCCAAGGACCCCGAATTGGCCAAGTACCTGGCAGTCGTAAGGGCGAAGGAGCGACACTTCCTAGGTGTCACGGTCAAGGCCATTCCTCGGGTGGATAAGGAACAAGCTGACGCCCTCGCAAAGGTTGCCAGCCAACAGCTCCCCACTCCCGAGGGAGCATTCTATGAGGTCCTGCCCGCGGCAGCCATCGCTCAGGACAACCGCGATGCGGCCCTCGTTCACCAGATTATCCCAGCAGGGTGACTAGTGAGAGCCCATCTACGGTTTCTTGCAGGGCATCGTGGAGCTGGATGACCCCGTTGAGCTCCGACGCCTGCAGCATCGTGCCAGATCCTTCCAGGTGCTCGACGGAGTACTCTACAAAAAAGGAGTCTGCGCACCACTTCTGCGGTGCCTCTGTTGGACCGAAATGGCGCCAGAGGGGGGTGAATGTCGACTTTTAAAACTTGTCCCCAACAGTATCTACCAAAAGACTATTTTCTTCAATAACTATGAAGAGCTATGAAGAAAATGATCATACCCACTGGAAACTCATGGATACTGCGACTCTGGAAAACTTCAACTCATCAAGGAAAGAAGGATCAAGTAACGAATACCCAAGAAGAAAAAGGCAGAGACAAACTAGACCAAAAAGCAGCAGGGGTGGTCAGACCGCAAGTGACTGGGCGGTCTGACCGCTATTTAGCCGCCGGTCTGACCGCTTGAATGTTGCCGATCTGACCGCCGGTAAAAACCGGGTCAGACCGCCTCTCCCACACCGGTCTGATCGCTTGACGAAAAATCAGGGCAGCAGAGAGCTGTAATTTCAGAGCAACACCCAGACTTTGCACAGAAATAAAATTAAGGTCTTTCTACCTGATTTCTCAGCCCAGAAATAACAGACTACAAACTAAATAGCGTGTAGAGCCTGGGAGACCAAGAGAAAACAAACCTAAAGCAAGAAATCCAGATTTTGACAAAACTGAACTTTTCCAAAAATCTGAACCAAACCCCAAATTGCTCACCAAACTCTCAAACTTTGCACCCAATCTTTTGCAGATAGGTTAGCAATAGGGATAGCACTTAAAGGACCAATTCTTGGGGCATCTCATAAAGAAGAACAAAATCCATCTCAAACCCTAGAACTGGAGCAGAGAATGAACAGGGTCAACACCAAAAACCCAAAATGCTTCCTAATCCTTGAACCTTAGTTTATGAGACTCCACAGAAAGATTAGCAATAACCTCAGAACTCAAAACCCCAAATATTAGCCTATCTCCTGAAAGGAATCAACAAATTCATCAAAACCCTAGAACAAGAGATATGAACAGAGTAGGCTGATGGAGAGAAGCTGAGATTAAAATCAATTTGCTCTTGGGAAAATCCAATCAAATGATCTAGAAACATATTCCCATCACTGAGCAATCCATTTTGCACCTCACTAGCAAGAAACAACAAGAAAACGAAAATCTCACAAATCCACCACAGAGAGCATCGAAGGAAAAAGAGAGCACGGGAGAAAAACTTCAGATTTTCATTCATGAACCAAGAAGATTACAGAGGAGTCCCCATGCGCATGGACATTAGAACAAGAGGAATGATTACATGGACTCTCAACTCATCCTCTCCCACTCTCCAACTCAAGAACCACACACTCTACATGTTTCTTGGAAGAGGGGATGAACACACAGAGAAGAGCTACGAATGAGACATATCCTGCTCTCTCCTACCAACTCCCAACAACTAAAGCCTAAAGGGAAAACAACCTCCCAAAGCTTCTTTTGACTCAAGCAAACCCTAATTCTCTCCCAAAGCCCTGCGGGGGCATGCAGCCACTCCCTCCTATTTATAGCCCTTGGCTAACGGGTCTCCAACCCGTTACGCCCGCTAAACCCGAACGGAGCCCGCTCCCGCTTTTGCAGCCTCGCGAAATTACCATTTCACCCCTCCTGGACCTTCCGGGAAGCTTCCGCGCTCCTTGTCGTCCAAGCCTCGCAACCACCTAGAGTCTCCGCCGTCTTCGACACATCTCGACCGTTCTGACCTCGACACCGCCCGTGTCTAGTCCGGTCACCTCGTGTCTCGCCACGACTCTGCCTCGACGTCATGCAGCCAACACAGACAAAAACACATCAAATAGCACCGCTCGATACATGTAAGCATAAATGCATTAATGAAATAGCCCAAACCTGACAAGTCCACATATTATGCATCCTAACCATTTTGACCAGGTTTGACCAAGTCCGACCCAGCTTGATTGCACCACGCAACATCAAGGACCGAACCAACCAAATCAAACTCGACTTTCCTAAACCGATGTCAATTACTCATCACACACATGGGATGACCTCCACATGGTCTCTCAGCCTCTCATGCGAAGAAGGAATGCAACTACTCGAGGAGATCCATGCGGGGCTCTACGGCTCGCACATCGCGCCGAGGTCACTAGTCGGCAAGGCGTTCTGTCACATCCCAAAAATCCTCTTTCTGAAAAATTTAATTTCAAATTAATTATTTTAAAGTATTTGAGTTTTAGTTGGATTTGCCCTGAATTTCTGTTTTTGAAAAAGCTAGATTTGAAAAGTATTTTAAGTAAAACCTAAAAATATTGTTAAATAAAAAGATATTTTGAATTTCTATAAAAATCCTAATTCAAATTAATTATTTGGAGTTAATTGTCTTTTATTTGCCTTTCTGGATTTTCTGGAATTTAAAACCTATTTTTAAAATTTAAAAAGTAATTTAAAATATGAAAATTAAATATCAACAGTAGTTGAAAATAATTTTATTAAGTCCAAAATATCTCCAGAAGCTTCTGTGAATTTTTCTGGAATTATTGGAGGTATTTTCATATTTTTCTGAGGCCTAAATAAATTCCTAGCCTTTTCTGAAATTAAAAATCATTAAAAATTCCTCCCTGCCCCTTCGGCCGACGCGTGGATGGCCCAGATCCGCCCACGTCGCCGCTCGGCCTGATCCCGGCCGCATCCTCCCTTTCCCCTCCTTGTCTAGCGGGCCCGGCCCGTCAGCCGGCGGCCCCGCCTTTCCCTCCTCCTCGCCCGACGCGTGGACGGCTCGGATGAGCCGAGTCTCCGCGCGGGCCATCCAGCCGCCCGCTCTCACTTCCTCCCTCACCTCGCTGACCTGCGGGCCCCGCCCGTCAGCCGCACGCGCTCCGCTCCCGCTGCCACCCGGGCCCCGCTTGTCGGATCCGTCGTCCCCGCGGAGCCGCCCCTTTCCTTTCTTTTTCCCCCTCTTTCCTTTCTCGCCGGCCGACCGAGACCGCGCCGGATTCGGCCTTGCCTTCCCTGCCTCTCCCCGGTTTTGGAATCCCTGAGCCCCGGCGGGAAACAAATCCCCAACGCCCGCGCCTCCCTTCCTTCTCTGCCCCCGATTTCCTTTCGCCCCCGCTCCCTTCCTTTTCTCGGCCGCCATCTCCGGCGAGCAATCCCGCGCCAGTGTCCCCTCCCCCGCCCTATAAAAGCCCCTGCTCGGCTTCGCCTCCTCCCGCACCACCTCCCGACGCACTCCACCTCTCTCCCTAAGCCCCGAGCACCGTCGCACCGTGAGTTCCCCGTGCGCCCACGGTAAGTACTCCGGCGAGCCTTCGCCGCCGCCTCGGTCATCCCCGGAGCCAGCCGTCGCCTCCCCGAGCTCCCTCTCATCAGTGCGATCCTCCCCGACACCTCAGCTGCCCCTCCCCGCCGCCGGAGCGCCGTCGCGCCGGAGGACCCGAGCCAGCTCCGCCACCCCCTCGTCGCTGGCCTTCTCCGCTCGTCGCCGCACCTCGTCGACCCCTCCAACCGAACCCCCTCCGCTCAAGGATTGCATTTCGCGCGCCGCCTGAACCTCTCCGGCCCTCCCTCGCCGCCGGCGCCGTCGTCTCCGACCACCTCTGCCGGACCTCCCGCAGGTATCCCTCAAGAGGGTTACCTACCCATATTGGGTAGGCAACGCCTCCCCGCTCACTTGGCTATCACCGCTCGCTCTCCCCTCCCTCGACTCCCTCGGCGCACGTTCGAGCCCTCGGCTCCGCATGCTGAGGTTGAGTTTTTCGTTATTTATCCGCGACTGGCAAGTGGGCCCCACGCGTCAGCGGCCGCTGGTCTGCGCTGGCCACTGCCGCCTGGGCCCCACCCCTCTGTGCTGGTCTCTGACAAGTGGGCCCGGAGTCCAGTGGGTCCCATGTGTCAGAGGCTGAGCCAGTGGGCTCACTGTCCAGTGGGTCCCACATGTCAGGGACAGCTCTCTGTGGACTCACTGACCAGCTTTCTATTTTTATTAGAAATCAAAATCTAATATTCCAGTGGACCCCACCTGTTAGTCTCTCAGAATAAAAATAGAAATCAAAATCTAATATTCCAGTGGGCCCCACCTGTCAGAAATTTGGGAATTTCTAGATTTATTCAAATCTGAGATTTTCAAATGAACATAACTTTCTCATTTTAACTCCAAATCCAGCCATTCAAATTTCTAAATTCATCTAAAATCATAATCTATCCATCTATGACCTCTGTTGAATTTTTGGATTTTATTTGAATTTTCGTTTGTATTTATTTGCTTTGTTTGCTTCGTCTTTTCTCGCGTAGATTCCAACGTTGTCGACGATCTCTCTTCACAGCAACAGGAAGACCCAGAAACCCTGCAAGAAGGCAAGTCTCCTTTGATCATCTTGAACCTATGCTTTTAAAATGTTTTAAATATTTTAAATTATGTGCATTGCTATTTACATAAAATCACTAGTTCAAATCTTTAGGAATTAGTTATTCCAACTTTGTTATGCCCTCATTTGACATTGATTGCCATGTACCTTGTCACCCTAGAACTTCCTTTGTCTCAATAATGAGATTACTATTAATCTTTGTGAATATTAGAATGGTAGAATAATGCTTAGTCATGCTAGCTAATATCTTTAGAAACTCTTGAAAATGGGAAATTATGATTTATTGTAATACCCTTGTGTTTATAAATGTAGTGGTAATTGGAGTTACCACTGATCTTTCAAAAAAAAATAAAAATGTGAAAGTTGGTTTAGATTAGGGTGGATGGCTGTTTGGGTTGGTGCAGTAAGCACGAGAACTTGTTAAGTGTATGTTCCACCCTAGTCAACTAAGGACCGACGCTTGTGTTTGTCCAGACTGAGCATTAACCGTACAACCACAGGTCTATATGGGTACGACCTAGCTGACTAACTTATGATAGTCTAGTTTAGGTGCCACCAGTGGAAAGTGGGTGCCAGGGATGGACTGGTTATTCACAGTGAGGGACAGAGATTTACTGTACTCATATGGCGCAAGAGGGGGCTTCAGATTGGGCGGATTTAACCCTTCTGCGGTGAAACCTCAGCGGGTGGTATCTAGCTAGATTAGAGTAAGGTAAAGGCTTTGTGATATTTTATCTGGGTCTCATGCCAAAGGAAGCGTGTTGACTTTTAGGATAATTTATCTCTTGTGGGTAAAGTTGTACAACCTCTGCAGAGTGTCAAACTATTCGAATAGCCGTGCCCACGGTCAAGGGCGGGCAAGGAATGCATTCACCTGGTAGATTTCTGGTTTTGGTTTTAAAATCAAAGTTTTGTATTCCGAGAGTGGAGGGAACTCTCGGAAGGGTATCCTGGCAGTTGGAGCCAGAGAGGGTGGATGTAACCCGCAATTTAAAACTTGATTAGTTAATCTAGTGTTGGTAGATGGAACCTTCACTATTGAATTATTGATAGTTTCTGTTAAAACATTTACTTTATTAAATTGATGCCTTCGAAAATAATTAGAAGTAATTGAATGAAAATGTTGCTTTGTGCAAAAGAACCATATAGCCTTCCTTTGTCAAGCCCTGCATCTATGCATTTTTCCCAAGACTTGCGGAGTACTTTATGTACTCACATGCTACACTCAAAAATAAATCTCAGAGGAAGTTGAAGCTCAAGAAGGTGACTACGACTACTGCTTCGCTTGTGGCTGTGATGGATTCTTCCCGGAGGACTAGGTCGCGCTTCCCCAGTCAATTGCCTGTGGCAAATTGATGGGTCGTCTTCGAGTTATCTTTTGCTTCCGCTGTGTTTCGTGTGTGCGAGGTCTTGAAACCTCAATTGTAATAATGAGACCTTTCGGTCTGTACTCTTATTTATTGTAATAAATCGATGTTGGTGATGTTTTCCATTCTGTTTGACTGTGTGCACTAGCTTTGATCTGGGACTAGTGCTGTAATACACAGAGGGTCCGGGTTTGGTAATCCGGGGGCCCGACACGTTCAGGCATGGTTTTTATTGGCCAACCGCCAGTGCTGACGTGCAGGACCTTGTGCACCGGTGCCACGGTTGCCAATGGATGTGGCAGGTCATCCGCAGACCCCCGACAAGCTTGCAGCCTATCCCTCCAGTGTGGCCGCTAGCACGGTGGGGCATCGACGTCGTCGGGCCACTTCCCCGGGCCCCAGAAGACCTTCGGTTCACGATAGTCACCTTGGAGTATTTCTCCAGGTGGCCGGAGGCCATCGCTCTAGCCAAGATAACCTCTGCGGCCATGTAGCGCTTTCTTTGGAAGAATATCATATGCCGCTTCGGAGTCCCTAGAGAGCTCACCGTCGACAATGGCCTGTAGTTCGACTCCACCCCAATCAAGGAGTTCTGTGACAGCATGGGCATCATACTCCGATTCGCCTCAGTCAGGCACCCGCAGTCTACCGGAGCAGTCGAGCGGGCGAACGGCGCCATCTCCGCTGGAGTCAAGAAGAGCCTCGTCGGGCTGCCAAAGGGCAAATGGCCAGATGAGCTCCACTGCATCCTCTGGTCCCTCTACACAACGGTGACACGCCCGACGGGATTCACGCCGTTTAAACTCCTCTTCGGTGATGAGGCAGTGACGCCCGAAGAAACCAAGGCCGGCTTGAGAAGGGTACTCATCCAAGCGCCAGAGGAAGAGCATCAATTGTCCCTGGACCTCCTCGATGGAGAGTGAGTAAGCGAAAATCAGCATGTCGCAAAGTATGCGCATCAAACGGTGCGCATGCGCGATTGCACCATGTACTCGCGGGAATTCTGATGAGGGGATGGGGTCCCGATCTTCCGATAGGATGATAACTTCGATGTTGGTGGAGGTGACCCTTGCGATCTGACTACAACCGTACGACGTCGCTTGCGCCTTAGCAATCGCTGAACCACACTCTAAGTTGTTATCAACCGTGCCAAGAACGCGGTTGACCTGACCACGAAGGTCTATTCCTGCATGCAACCGAAGAACACACAAGAACAAGATAACAAGCAATCTGAAATTACAAATATATAAATTGAGTTCAAAAGATGGGATTCTGAAGGCTGTCTTGACAGGTGGTCATCCGACACAACTGAAGAACCGAAGTTTGCACAATGGCTAAACCTAAACTCAACGAAATCCCAAAGAGTTCAAAGGGGGTAGAGGGTGAATATATGAGTTGGAGAAGAGAGAGGGGTGGCCAAGGGTCATCCTAGGGTTGGACACCCACCCTAAAATAATTACAAAGCCCTTGGGCCCAATTGGAGGTGGCGCAGCACCTTTAGACTCGGATTCAGAAATAGTCCTAACTTGTTTCGGTGATATCTTTCGGAACAGAAGGAATTTTGAGGTGAGGCTAGTTCCATTGAAAATAGGATAAGATAAGCTTTCCATCAAGTACTCACCCATCCCAAACGGACTCTGGATGCAAATCCTATGCATGTTAGAAGTCGGTCCTGTCAGGCTGAATCAGTGTCGGATTGTTTTGGCTATTGCGATGCGACCAGAAGGTTTCTGAAGCTAAGGCCTTACCCATTGGATGGGACTTGGAATAATATTTCCAACAAGCACAATAACACCTAAATCGGACTCCGTTTGTGAAAGTTATGGCCGTTTTATTATAGGCCTGTCTGGCTGTCCCGAACCGAATCCGAATTGAATTCTGAGTTGATTTCGAGTTTGATTTCGGTTGGGCTTGAGGAAATTCCAAATTGGGCTTGGAAACCTTATCCAAAACATGAGCTTTAAGTTCTTGGACCTCTCCCCTTTTGCCCTTCCACTGCATGGCTTCTCCTTGGCCTTCTTCTTCCTTGTTTTTCTCCATATATTACTTTGGCGCCGGCCTCCCTCTTGATTCGAAAGTATTCTATTTTTTAAACCTGAGAATGAACAAGTAATGACGTGAGGTAGTATTTTATTCTCATGAATTACATTGGTAGTAATAGATAGATACAAATTCACCTTTTGTTCAATCTTAATATTATGTGCTATGGTCGTATGCGTTTGTGGTGTGGTCACATCAAATTCCACAAATGCTAGAAGGGCAGACACTCCACCACACATGGAATGCAGACAGGTTGCGGTGGTACTATGTTTAGGACAAAAGGGGAAGCATGTAGTAAGCTCGGCACCTTGCCTATTGTAAGATGCTCGCCCACGCAAACGGGAGATTAATAAAGCCGATCGTCTGCCGAGCTCTCATCCTGCGCATAGACACACGGAGGTCCACCTCCGTTTGCACTCTACGGAGTATAAATAAGACGCAGCGTCAAGGTCCGCCTCCGTGAGCACTCTACGGAGTATAAATAAGACACAGCGTCGAGGTTCGCCTCCGTGCGCACTCTATGGAGTATAAATAAGACGCAGCATCGAGGTCCGCCTTCGCGCGCACTCTACGGAGTATAAATAAGACATGCGGGGGGACGCCCCTGCGCGCACTATACAGAGTATAAATAAGACGCAGCGTCGAGGTCCGCCTCCGTGCACACTCTACGGAGTATAAATAAGACGCAGCGTCGAGGTCCGCCTCCGTGCACACTTTATGGAGTATAAATAAGACGCAGCGTCGAGGTACGCCTCCGTGCGCACTCTACGGAGTATAAATAAGACGCGGATGTTGTCCCTGTGCACTCTACGGAGTATAAATAAGATGCGGATGTCCCCGCGCATGCGTTGGTGTTGTCCCTACGCGTACTCTCTGGAGTATAAATAAGACGTGGTTGATGTTCCCACGCACTCTACGGAGTATAAATGTCATACGCAAAGTTGTGAGTCTACCTCGACTAGGCGCCAGCTCCGCTGCCACCACTTCGAAGGGTAGGGGATGGAGCACTCACGTGTCTACCTCGACTAGGCGCCAGCTCCGCTGCCACCACTTCGAAGGGTAGGGGACGGAGCGCTCGCGCGTCTACCTCGACTAGGCGCCAGCTCCGCTGCCACCACTTTGAAAGGTAGGGGACGGAGCTCGAGCGCGTCTACTTCGACTAGGCGCCAGCTCCGCTGCCACCACTTCGAAGGGTAGGGGACGAAGCTCGCTTTCGAGTGCCTAAGGTCGCTACTCGTCCAGCTCCACCTTGACGTATCTCTACAACGGCGCATCCCAAGTCAAAGTATGCGTCGCCCAAAGATTCCGAGGCCTCCTCCACCTATGCCTAACGCCAAAGATGCTGTCAGAGCAAGCAGTCCAAAAATATCACTTGGCCCCTATCAGACATCCGCCTGGAGCGAAAAAGGTACCCATCGTCACAAGGCTTTGGGCAATACCATTTCATTCATACAAAGGGGCGGGGGGGCCACAGGGCGCCCGCTTACGAAAAATGGGTACATAGCGACGCACGCCTACACACCGAGCCGCGACATCATGCTTGCAGACCCGCGCCGTGTCCAGGGATGGCGACACCATCTTCGTCGCGCCGAGGAACCTCATCGAGAAACTGGCCGAGGTTCCCTTCCCTGTGCAGCGTCCGACGTAGCGCCACCTTGGCCGCGGGCTCCCCGATGTAGCCCTAGATCCGCTTGTAGAAGGCCCGGACGGCGGGGCGGATATCGTGAATGGCGCTCGACATCGCCCCGGCTCCGGCTGGCAACTCTAGCTGGGGATCGGCCAGCCCAGCGATGTGTGGACACCCGCGGTTGTGGAGCATGGCCAAAGCAATGCAGGCGCTCGCGAACATCTGCGCCAAGTCCTCAGGACTGAATGTCAGGTCCGGCACGTCGACGATGAGGTCTATGAGGGCCCTCTCTAAGGAATCCATCGCATCCCATGCCACCACTGACGCATCTCCCAGCGTCTGATTCCTCTCGTTAAGGGACGTGGCGAGCTGGGCCCTCTCCTCCTCCAGTGCTGCAATCTGCTGGAGCAGGCCATCGCGCTCCGCCGCTGCCGTGCGTTGGGCCTCCGCTGCAGCATGTTGTGCCTCCGCCGTTGTGCGATGCGCCTCCGCAGCAAGGGTCTACGCGTCGAAGACCGCCCTTTCGCTTTTTGCCTCCAGAAGCCGGATGCGCTCGTCCTTGACGGCATGAGCCTCTTCAGCAGCTCGGAGCTAGTTTTCCAACACCCTCCGCTCATGGATGCGCGCCTCCTTCAGGGCCCGACTGAGGGCAAGGGTCTGTAAAAGTGCGCTTGTCAATAAGCCCTCGACAGCGGCGTAGGTCGGAAACACGAGCACTTACCCTTATCTCCGAGGCCTCTAGCGAGCTAGCTAAGAGCTCGCCCCCGCACCTCGACAGCGCCCGCCGGTCTAGGTTGGAGTCGGTACACTCCGCGACCTCGTGAAAGACCCGAAACATCTCCGACCGAGGAATAAAGTCGGAGATAACCGGCCATCGAGCCTCCGTGACAGACACTTCGGTAACACCAGGAGTGGATATCATGTCCTGGGCGGGAAGACCAGGGGCTTCGCGGCCATCTCCAATGCTCGATCCTTGGCTGCGTCCACGAGACCTAGTCTCGTCTGATGTCGACGACGGAATGAGCGAGCAAATCGGAGAGAGCTTCATGAAGTCGCAGGGGGAGAAAGTATGGCGCCTACCTTTGATACGCTCCACCAACGCATGGGGAGGTGTCCGCCCCGCCTCGATATGCTCTGCGGAGGCTTCATCTACGTGGGGGGCAGCGAGTTCCCCCCTGGTCGAGAGGGCTTCCTCATCAGACTCCAAGACCCCGGCGACGCTGCCCGCCACATTGAACCCCTTCTTCGAAGGATGGGGTGATTGTATCTGGGAGCACTTCGCCGTCAGAGATTTCAGCGACGTTTCCTCGACCGCGGCCACAGCGACCGGAGTGAGTAGTAAGCCCTCGGCGGTCGGTGCAGGCGACAAGGCCCCGTCCTCCAGAGCGTCGGCACCACAGCCCATCTCCTCGACACCGCCCGAGCCCCCTCGCTGGGGGCAGTGTGCCTCTCTGAGCTGGCGGGTTCGAACCCGGCCCCGGTCGTACCTTCGGTCTCGACGGTGCCCACCGGAGATACGGTCGACGGGCTAGATGCGACGGCATCAGACCGAGCCATACGCTGAGAGGGAGACGCCCCTACCCTTCCGTCGCCATCGCGGAGGCGACTCCGGGCTGGCGCCGGCACCGCGCGTTCGGGCTCGGAGATGTCCCGGGCTTCGCATGCCCGGTTTATTCGCCCCAGCTTCGCCGAGGCGGTTGCAGCTTCTCGCAGCTTATGCTCCTTGGCCGTGTATGGCCCAAGGAGTGCGATTACCGCGCGTTCTGCATCCTCTAGCCGGGGCACTGCACGTAAAAGTGAGGCACGGTTCACAAAAGGCCGCATGCGTATATGTGCGGGCACGCAGCCTAGGGCTGAACGACTTACCAGGAGTGGAGGGCTTCGGAAGAGAATACACTGTCGGGTGAATGCCATCTCGCCGGGTGCGAGCTCGCTCGTACTTCCACCGGCCAGAAAGTGGCGCCACCTCGTACATAGTGAACTCTTCGGCGAGGTCGCGCATGTTGAACCAACGGGCGATGCCGGCAAGCCTCCGCACTTTCTGCTCGTCGCTGCCCTTCGGCTTCACACCCGGTGAACTGTTGAACGATATCGGCTGTCCTCGACACCGAAGACCGCTCTTGCTCGTCACGTGGTGGTAGAACCACCGTCGCATCCAGCCAGACTCCCACTTCCCCCGCGTCGCTAGCGAGGGGAAGAGCTTCGTGCACTACGCCCTCAGCACGAAGTTGAAGCTGCCGAAGTTTGATAGCGCCCCGCCTTCAACCCTCTTCAGCTGGCAGCGCGCGTCGTGCATAAGTGCAAATAGGTTTGCGCTGGGACGGACACCTTCTATTCACGCTGCCCAGGCATAAACAGCCAGGCAAACTATTGCGTCCGGGGTCAGCTGCGCAAGCTCCAACCCATAAGCCCGCAAGACCTCACCGACAAAGTCCGTCGAGGGCATCCGAAGCCCAGCATCAAAAACGCAACGAAGACAATCGCCTCTGTCTCCTCCAGGTGCAGCTCCGTCTCGTCGCAGCGGGGCAGGCGAACCCCTGCACGCTCCTCCAAATTTTTCTCCCGGAGGAGAGTCTGGATCATCTCCTCCGTAACGAGACTGCGCCCTAGCACACGGGAGCAGTTACCTCCCGACTTCTTCATTGTGTCCCACCGCTTGTCGACCTGCGGTGGATCGTGAACCACCAGAGCGTATTCCGCCGATGGCGGCGACACACCACGCTGACTAGACGAGGCGCTTCCACTGAGCCGGCGAGCGGGATCTTCGCGGCACGCCATTCTCCTCTAAAGCAGAAGGCTGAAGAAGCAACAGCAGGGGCAGATCGCACAAGAAAACGAGAAGAAAAGAAAGCAAAGTAGCGGCACGCGAGCAACCAAGAGGAATGTTCACACACCGGTGGCAAGGCTTTATAAAGCCCTCTCATCTCCTCCACGAGCGGAAACGCAACCAGCGAGAGCCCAGCGGTTCGGCTCCCTACAATCGAGAAGCGTAACCACTGGCAACCGGGGGTGCGCAGTCGTATGCCGCCTGATAGCGCACGACGCGCCAGTAGCATCCCGCCACGCGTCCCGCCTCCCTCGGGAAGGGACGCGCGACTGCGGTCGTGCAACCGCTGACAGCCCACAGCGCGCCAATCGCGTCCCGCCGCGTGTACCCTTCCGTCGGGATAGTGCATACGGTTGCGGCTGCTCGCCACTGACGTCTCAGGGGTCGGCGTGGCAATCTAAATTATCGCTTTCTATAAAATAACCATTCAGCCATCCTTTGATAAGACTTGTGTCATTATATATTGCATCTTTGTTACAAATAACTTGCTGAGTACTCTATGTACTCACGGCTATATCTATTTTTGCTTAGTTGTTGAAGAAGAACCACATCAGTCAGAGGTATTTGAAGGAGGATTCATCGACGGCTTCACGAATTAAGACTCCACTTCCCAGTCAATTACCTGTGCGTATATTGAATGGCTACTACACTTATTTCTATTTTCCACTGCTAGTTTCTTAAGCTCTCCAATCTATTATTTGTAAACTTGGCCATAAAGTCGCAACTCTAATAACTATTAATATTTGAGTCATTTCTTTGTAAATCATAATGTGGTCGATATTTCATCTATGTTTACACTGTGTGCGCTAGCGTAATCTTGGACTAGTGTAGAATACGCGGGAGAGTTTAGCTTTACATATTCGGGTCTCTACATGGCAGTGGTATTTTGTTTTCCTTTGATGTCTTGTAATTATGGGGATAAAATTTGGGTGTTCTACTATGTTGTTTATTATTTAAAACCAAAGGCAATTATTTGAAAACTTATTATCACTCACATAGCAAAATAGTGGAGCTCTCTACCACCATTGGTATTGCTAATCTGCACTGCAATTATTTATGTTAGTCTGCTCCCACCACTGCACTTACTACATTCTAATCTACAGTCTGAACTATCTGTTGTAATTATAAGCTATTCTATTGAGATAAAACTATCAACTGACGTAACTAATCCTTTTACTCCTCTTGCCTATGTTTATGTTTCAATTTGGGTGTTGCTTGGATTGCTCCAGCAAAGCTTATGCTTAGACTATGCAAATATTATATGTAAGTTTTGTCATAGGTTTGGTAGATTTATTGCTTCTGTACTGACAAAAAATTTTATCTATGATTTATTTATCTTGTGCAGGGTAATTTGTTAATCTTAGGCAGATAATCAAATATTGTTTATTTCATTCATTTTAGTCTGCATTACTTGTATTCTTAACTAGGAGTAATATTCACATGATCACATCATACCAGGGGATATAAACAGAATCAAATTAATCCCAACTCTCAAACTTTCCAATAATAAAATAATTGTTCCAACTTGACTGAAATCTTGTTAGGACTAGTGAAATTGTACAGTTCTGATTCAATCATTAATATGTATTTGGGCTCTAATCTCTTGCTTTCTCCTGTTGAACTAATTTCATGTAGAGTTTTGAATCACTTATGTTTGGACTAACTCAAAATTTCTGGTGATATTATTATACCATTAGGTTTTGATATATAACAGTTTACTTATGTCATTTATATTATTAAACCAAGGCTACTTTTCAACAAAGTTTAAAGGAATAGCATGTGTTTACTGGGAACATGCCAATGGTGTAAACATCTCTGTTCGAGCTCAAGTTGTTCTTCACTCTCCTGCAAATGAAGCAGGAATTCTTTATACTGTTTGTATCTATATTTGCAAGGATTCTTAATATTTAGTTGATGTGAGAGACCAGGTGGTCGTGACTCCATGTGAATGATGCGTAATTGACAAAGGTTTAGGATAGTCGAGTTTGGTTTGAGTGGTTCGGAGTCGAGCCGTTGCGTGGCGCAATCGGGCTCGGTCGGACTTTGGTCAAACTTGGTCATTTGGGCTTAGGATGTATATTCTAATGTTTCGATAGGTTTGGACTTCGTCTGTGGTAAGTGTGATGGTATTTACGCTTTCATGTGTCGAGCGGTGCTATTTGACGTGTTTTCTTGTCTGTGTGACTGCAGGACATCGGGTGGAGTCGTGGCGAGACACGTGGACCGGACTAGGCGCAGGTGGCGCTGAGGTCAGAACAGTCGGGATGTGTCGAAGACGACGTAGACTCGAGGTGGTTGCGAGGCGTGCGAGGCAAGGAGCGCGGAAGCTTCCCGGAAGGTGCAGGAGGGGCGAATCGGGAAATTCGCGAGGCTGCACAAGCGGGAGCGGGCGCCGTTGGATTTAGCAGGCGTAACGGGGCGGAGACCCGTTAGCCAAGGCTATAAATAGGATTGAGGGGCTGCATGCCCACTTGAGCACTTGTGATAGAATTAGGGTTTTAGAGTCAAAAGAGGCTTTAGGAAGGTTGTTTCCTTTAGCTCTTTAGTTGGTGTGAGTTGGTGGTAGAGGCAGAGTGTGCTCCCTCTGTGTCTCTACGATGGTTTCTATGTGAGTCTCCTCTCTCTGTGTGTTCTTCCTCCCAAGAAGTGGTGAGATTCTTGGTGTTCTTGAGAATTGAGAGGGAGATGAGGGATTGAGAGATTGTAATCACTCCTTTACTCGTAATGTCCATGCGTATCGGGACTCCTCTGTATTCTATTTGATCCAATGAATGAAAATCTGAAGTTTCTCTGTCCGTGCTCCTGTTCTGTTCTTCGTTGCTTTCTTGAGTGATTTTTGGATTTTCGTCCTTTTGAGTTCTTGATTGCTGGGAAGTGCCAAAATGGGTTGCTCTATGATGGGTTAGTACTCTAAAATCATTTGATCAAGTTCCCAAAGAGCAAACTTCATTTTATTCTCAGATTTCAAGTTTGGCCTCCTCTGTTCATGCTCTTCGTTTCTAGGTTTTGATCCAAATCTTGATTCCCTTGTTGAGATGGCTTGAAATTTGGTATGGAGAGTCCAGAGGCTATTAATTAGCTACCCTCAAAATTTCATAGCCAAAGGATCAACGGTTGGGGAGTAATTTGGTTTTTGGCTCGGTTCTTGCAAGATTTCAGATTTTTACCCAAATCTGAAATTCTTGTTTCTTGGAGTGGTTTTCGTGATATTGGCTCTTGGCTTAGTCTTCTGGGAGTGTTCCCTAGCTATCCTCAAAGTTTCCCAAGCCAAGAATCCAAGAATCATTGCAAATCTCTCAATTTTCAGAAATTCCCGTTTGCTGTTTTTCTCGAGAGGTGCTACCGCTCCTGGAGCGGTACTACCGCTCAAAGGTACTACCGCTCGGACCAGCGGTACTACCGCTCAGCGGTACTACCGCCCGTATCAGCGGTACTACCGCTTGAGGCCATAATTTTCCCGATTTGATTTTTCTCGATTGCTGGTCTCTGTATTTGTGTTTTTCCTGCTGCTGGGGTGTCTTGTGAGCACTGGTCTTCTACCTTCATAGCTCCCATAGCTATTGGAGAAGAAGATACGTGTTGGGGGCGATTTTTAGAAAGCGACATTCACCCCCCCCCCCTTGTCGCCATTTCGGTCCAACATTTGGTATCAGAGCCGGTTAGCTCTAATTCATAGATCTCAACCGGTCTCAAGAGCCATGGCGACTGACAAGTACTCGACCAAGCCGCCCGTTTTCGATGGCATCGATTACCCCTTCTGGAAGAGCCGAATGGAGACATACATCCAGGCTCAGGTGGGGTACACCATCTGGCGCAAGGTCAAGGTCCGGTTTGTGGTTCCTGCCGATGAGAACATCAATGCTGGGAATATGCATGATGTTGAGGCAAATGCTAAGGCAAGGAACATCATTATCCAGGGCCTGAGTCGTAGCGAGTTCGATCGCATCTCCCACCTGTCGTCCGCCTACGATATCTGGGTGACCCTCGACGCATACCATGAGGGCACCACCCAGATCAAGACGGTTCGACAGGACCAGTTCAAGCGCGAATACAACAAATTTGAGATGCTTGCTGGTGAGTCCCTAGATGAGTGTTTCGCACGTTTCCACGAGATCTTGAGCAACCTCCGAGCGGTCGGTCTCACATACCCCGACTCGGACAACGCTCGTCAGATGCTTGCGGCACTCGATCTGCGTGTGTGGGAGATGAAAGTGACCACCATCAAAGACACGACAGACCTCTCGACCTTGACTCTTGACGCACTGTACTCGCGCCTCAAGACTCACGAGATTGACGTTGTCTCTCGTAGGTCGAAGTCACAGTCGATGGCCTTGGTCACCGATCCCAGTTCAGCTTCTGGTCTCTCTTCTGAGTCTTCCTGCGGATTCTCCCTTGCTGCTCTCTGTGACATAACTGATGATCAGTTAGAGCAGCTTGCGGATGAGCAGCTTGCCCTCCTTGCTCGAAGATTCTCCCATGCTTACAAAGGGAGGAGGGACAGAAAGAGAGGAGGACCCGTGATTTGCTTCGAGTGTGGTGGCCCCAACCACATCCGAGCAAACTGCCCCAAGCTTGGGAAGGGTAAAGGTGACTACGGCGGTTCGGGCAAGAACGACTACACCGACAAGAACCGCAACACGAAGCCCTCAGCACCTGCTCAAGGCAAGAAGAAGTTCCGCAACTTCGGGAAGGCCAGGAAGCTCTTCCACCGCGTCCTCACCGCCTTCGACGACCTCGACCTCAGTGAGGTGGAGGGATGGAGCGACGACGACGGGACGGGTGACCAAGAACCCAAGGATGGCGGCGACGACTTCTCTGGCATGTGCTTCATGGCCCTCGAGGGCGAACTCAGCGACAGCGAGCTGTACTCCGACTCGGACGAGGTATGTCCCACCTACGACCAGCTCAATCATGCTTTCCTTAAGCTAGGTGGTTTTCATGCTAGAGCTAGGGCTAGGTGTACTGAGTTAGAGAAGGAAGTAGATAGACTATCACGGGAGCTAACTTCACTTACATCTGCTCCCTCCCGTGATGATTGTGATACATGCTGCGCTCTGCTGGGTGACATGGAGAAACTAAGGACCTCGCATGATAGTGTGTCCTCCAAGCTTGATATTGTTAAGGTGGAGAATGTTAGTCTGCTTACTGAGTTAGAGTTGAGTAGGATGGCTGTTACCCTACTTACTACTGATGAGACTACTTCTCCCACCTCATGTGAGGATAAGGACATTACTGCTAGAGGACCTTATGCCATGCTCCTTGATCTGCCCGAGTCTTGTAAAAATTGCAATAACTTGAAGATGAACTTAAAACGGGCAGATCATAAAATTGCTGAACTACAAGCTTATTTACTTGAGCCGATTGATTCATGCTTGAACTGTCCTAAGTTAACTGCTGAACTTGAAGCTGTCTCCAAACAGTTTCAAGATATGATTGATCATGATAGGAAGTTGGCTCAGTTTGCTTCTAAGGACCCTGTTAGCTCACCATGCATTAATTGTAACAAACTAAAATCTGACTTGATTACATTGGATGAGAAATGTGTGAAGCTAACTAAGGACCTTCTAGAGAAGCCACATTCTGCTTGTAATGTGATTGTGGAGAAGGGGTAGAAGCCCCAGGGTAAGGTTGAGACGCTTAGCGACGTGAACCAACTGGCTAGCAGTAGGACTGTCCCTTCAGAGTCGGCTGTGCGTGCACAAGCCATTCTTCCCTCTGCTGTTGATTCTTCGTCTGCTCCCTTACCTCCTGCTGTTCCCTCTTCCCCTTGCTCTTCTTGCACCTCTCTCTTTCGGGAGTGTCAGTACCTTATGAACACTCTCGAGAGATTTGTAGGAGGCAAGAAGAAGCTTAATCTTATTCTAGACCAATCCAAGATTTGCATGTTCAATCAAGGTCTAGGATATGATTTTTATGAGGGTATGAGGAAGCATCCACCTGCTATTCTCCGACCCATAGTAGAAGGTGTGATCGAGGTCGAGCCCAGATCTGATGAGGTTAAATTCAAATCAGCGGGCTTTGTCCAAGGGATCTCTGACAGCAAGGTGAGTCCACCTGCAGCTTCGGCCTCTCAGAAGGCGAAGCCTCCCCGTGCTACTTCTACCTCTCAGAAGGTGAAGTACCACTGCACCTTCTGTCAAAAGGATGGACACACAGTCGATTGATGCTTCAGGTGCACTAGGATTGTGCGTAGAGACCGTGCAGAGGCATTTAGGCGTATTCAGGGTCAGCCCCAGATCCTGAGTGCACCTAAGACTAGCACGAGGTCCAGGTTTGCTTCTGACGGGTTTGGGCAGCATCGAGGACTTGGTTTTTCTGAGTCTTCTGGTTTTCGTCCTTGTGCTGCTCCGGGTCGTGTCTTCCGCCGTCCTGAGGGTACATCTCGTTTCCCCCATCGAGACAGTTACTCACGGCGTGATCAGCGTGTTGCCGGTGTTCCGACTCGCTCTCCCGTAGCAGTCGGACCCCACAACAGCTTCAGGTCTGCTCATAGACCTTCTGCTTCTTTGAGTCACGGAGAGCGTAGGGTAGATAGAGGTCAGTCGTGTTTGACTACTTCATCTGCTCCACGTGTTACTCGGTATTGGGTGCCAAAATCTCTCTTGATTTATCCCAGTACTGAGACTTTACTCTCTGTTTGACTCAGGTTCACCGGGTAGGGAAGGAGAAGGTTTGGCTTGTAGACTCCGGTTGTTCTCGTCATATGACCGGAGACTCCTGTTGGTTCTCCTCCCTAGCCCGCGCTCCAGGTGATGAGACGGTCACCTTCGGAGACGCTTCGTCTGGGCGTGTCATCGCCAAAGGTACTGTGCATGTTAGTGCTTCTTTTATTCTTAAGGATGTTGCCTTGGTTAGTAAGCTGCAGCACAACTTGCTTTCCATTTCTCAGCTTACCGATGACGGTTTCGAGGTGAGCTTCAAGAAAAACAATTGCAAAATTCTTGATTCTTCGGGTAGTCTGGTTTGCGGGATTTCTCGTTTTGGGAGGATCTTTCGTGCTGATTTTTCTGAGTCTTCTGGTGATCCTCTCAGGTGTTTAGTTGCTTCTGAGTCCCGCGACCTCTCTTTCTAGCATAGGAGACTTGGTCATATTGGGTTTGACCATTTGACTCGAGTTAGCGGTCACGATCTCATTCGTGGTCTGCCGAAACTCAAGATGGTCAAAGATCTTGTTTGCACTCCATGCCGGCACGGCAAGATGGTTGCCGCTTCTCATCCTCCGGTCACAGTTACTATGACCGATGCACCGGGACAGCTGCTCCATATGGACACAGTTGGACCAGCTCGAGTGTAGTCAGCAGGAGGGAAGTGGTATGTTCTTGTTGTGGTCGATGACTTCTCGAGGTATTCTTGGGTGTTTTTCTTAGCCTCGAAGGATGAGACGTTTTCATATTTCCGAGGTCTTTTCAGTAGGCTTTCCGTTGAGCTCCCAGGTGCCTTACGAGCGATCCGCAGTGACAATGGCACGGAGTTCAAGAACTCCTACTTTGAGAGTTTCTGTGGTGAGACAGGTGTAGAGCACCAGTTCTCTTCTCCATACGTCCCTCAGCAGAATGGCGTTGTGGAGAGGAAGAACCGTACCTTGGTCGAGATGGCCAGGACAATGCTTGATGAGTACTCTACACCGCGGAAGTTTTGGGCTGAGGCTATAGCAACCGCGTGCCATGTCTCAAATCGAGTTTTTCTGAGGGCACACTTGCATCGCACTTCTTATGAGCTGAGATATGGGCGAAAGCCTAGCGTCTCTCATTTTCGTGTGTTTGGTTGCAAGTGCTTTGTTTTGAAGTCCGGGAACCTAGATAAGTTCGAGTCACGTTCTTGTGACGGGATCTTTCTAGGCTACTCGACTTCTTCGCGGGCTTATAGGGTCTGGAACTGCGAGTCCAGCAAAATGGTAGAGACCTATGAGGTGACCTTCGATGAGGCCAGTCCGGGGACTAGGCCTGATATCTCAGGTTCTTTAGAGCAGTCCGAGACCATCTTCGTGGATGATGAGGACGATGGAGACGACGGTTGTCTACCTGATCCTGTCCCTCATCCACCCCTTGAGGTGCCGTCTTCCACCGCACCTCAAGGCGATCAACCCATGCCTTCTGCTTCTTCTGGAGCTAGTGGCTCTGTTCCTACCTCGTCAGCTCACGAGGTAGAGGCCGCTTCTTCATCTCATCCTGAACCTCCTAGACATATCCAGAAAGTTCATCCTTCAGAGCAGATCATTGGAGACCTTTTCGAGCGTGTTACCCACTCAAAATCTGGTTTATCTCAATTCTATCTCCATTCTGCTTTCATTGCCTCCTTTGAGCCCAAAGATGTTTCTCATGCTTTATCTGATGAGTCTTGGGTTAATGCCATGCATGAGGAGCTAGAAAACTTCGAGAGGAACAAGGTCTGGTCGCTTGTCGAGCTCCCGCGAGGTCACAATATTATTGGGACTAAGTGGGTGTTCAAGAACAAGCAGAGCGAGGATGGAGTGGTTATTCGAAACAAGACTAGACTGGTAGCTCGGGGGTTCTCCCAGATTGAGGGTCTAGATTTCGAGGAGACCTTTGCCCCTGTAGCTAGACTTGAAGCCATTAGAATCCTGCTTGCCTTTGCAGCTTCTAAAGGTTTCAAGCTTTACCAGATGGACGTCAAGAGTGCCTTTCTCAATGGCTTTATTGAGGAAGAGGTCTACGTCTGACAGCCTCCTGGTTTCGAAAACCCCAAATACCCAAACCATGTCTTCAAGCTTTCCAAAGCTTTGTATGGAGTTAAGCAAGCCCCTAGAGCTTGGTATGAGAGCCTTAAGTCCTACTTGTTAAGTTATGGTTTTGAGATGGGTAAAGTTGACAAGACCTTGTTCATTCGCCGGCATGGCACTGACTTTCTGCTCGTCCAAATCTATGTCGATGACATTATCTTTGGCGGCTCTTCCCATACTCTGGTTTCACAGTTCTCGGATGTCATGAGCACCGAGTTTGAGATGAGTATGATGGGGGAGTTGACCTTCTTCCTTGGCTTCCAAATCAAGCAGTCTCGGGAGGGTACATTTCTTCATCAAGGAAAGTACACTCGTGACCTCTTGAGACGCTTCGACATGAGTGATGGTAAGCCTGTGTCGACTCCCATGGCTTCTACAGCCTATCTTGACCCAGATGAGGATGGCGAGCCAGTTGATCAGAAAGAGTTCAGAAGTATGATCGGCTCCCTTCTTTACCTCACTGCCTCGAGACCAGACATACACTTCTCCGTGTGTCTGTGTGCTCGTTTTCAGGCTTCTCCTCGCGTATCTCACCGCCAGGCGGTGAAGCGCATCTTTCGGTACCTTCGAGCTACCATTGACTATGGTATCTGGTACTCTTCCTCATCCTGTCTTTCCTTGAGAGCCTTTTCGGATGCAGACTTTGCTGGCTGTAGGATAGATAGGAAGAGCACTTCCGGCACCTGCCAGTTCATTAGCACTTCTCTCGTTTCCTGGTCTTCGAGGAAGCAGTCCGGTGTTGCACAGTCCACTGCAGAGGCCGAGCACGTTGCTGCTGCCAGTTGCTGCAGCCAGGTACTTTGGATGGTTTCGACCCTGCGGGACTTTGGGTTAGCCTTAGACAGTGTTCCACTCTTTTGTGATAACACGTCTGCTATCAACATTGCTAAGAACCCAGTGCAGCACTCTCGGACCAAGCATATTGATATTCGCTTCCACTTCCTTAGAGACCATGTAGAGAAGGGTGACACAGTGCTCCAGTTTGTGGAGAGTGACCACCAGTTGGCTGACATCTTCACCAAGCCTTTGGATAGTTCGAGGTTTTCAGCTCTGCGGGGAGAGCTTGGGGTGGTTTGTCCTTATGGACTATAGTGAGGGGGGAGCTTTGTGCTTTACTGCTTTACTAATTTGATTATGCTTCTGTCTCATTTCTGTTGCATTGCATTTGCGGGTGCTTTGGGGTTAGTCCTTCTAGTATAGGTTAGAGCGGTCTTCTCGTCTAGCTATTTAAACTCCTTGCTCTTATCTTGTACTTCCAGGATTAGCTATTTCTTATCTCACTAGGTTGAGCTCACTCACTTCTTGTAGGTTCTAGCGAGGGTCGGGCCACCCTCGGGTAGACAGGGTACGTGTTTGCTCTCTAGTGTGTGTTTTACGGTCAGCTAATAGTCCTAGAGTCATATGGGGTAGATGAGAGTCAGTCTGAGCCATAGTTGTCTCTATATCTTATCTATGCTTTAAGGACTGCCTATTTGCTGTTTTCTTTCCCAGCTTCTCAATTTATTGCTTTGGTTCAGGGGAAGTTCATTTGGGAGCTTCTGGAGCTTAATATTGACTTAACTCAACTTGAACTAAAAGTTGCATCTCATGTTGAGGGGGAGCTGAATTTTCTTGCATGTTAGCATCTCGCATTGTAATATAACTGCATTGAGCCTTGATTATTATCCTGTTATGACATGTTTACAATGCTTTACACCTTGCCATGATTTGTGCTTATATGCTAGACGTATCATGACTTCATATGTATAGACTAGCTTTTGCCATGATAAGTCAATTAAAATTGCTCAACTTGAATTAAAACTTGTTATGCTAGTATTTAAGTCTAGTCTTTCTTGAGCTATCTCTTTATGATTCATGCCATGTCAAATAGGCTGAGTTTAGCGTTGAATCTCTATTGAGTCTTAGTTTGAGCTATGTTAGTTCTTGATGATGCATAAGTTGGCACAACTTGTTAAAAAGCAAAAGATCTCTGTTTATGTGCAAAAAAACTGATTTCACCAATTCTTTCTCATGAGACGGCTTGCCATTGCACTAGGCATGAACTCAGGGGGAGTTTTGGATGACCTGGACTATCTTCTTAAGCTTCTCGCTTGGAGTAGTCGCATAAGGCTTGAGATCTAGCACATGATAAAATGTTTGGTTGAAAACAGCCATAAGCTTTAAAAGAAAATATGTCAAGTGTGCAACATCTGCTTAATTACCCAAAGATTAAAAGTGTTTAAACAAATATTTCATCTTTGAGTATCTAACACTCTATTTGGACTCAATATTAGCTTCTTAGTTACGCTTAGCTTATTGACATGGCCTGCATCATCCTTAGATATCTCTAGCTAGACTTTGCTTAAGTGTTGACTTGACTTGCTCACTAAATGCCCTACATTTCATATTGTCATCTTTATGTGCTAGCTGGCTTATACATATGTTGTCATGATCTAGATAGCGTTTTATTGAGTTATGGCTTGGTGTATCTCATTCTGGTCATTATGGATAACTCTCATGGCTCAAAATGCTTAGAAATAATCAAACTTCAGCCATATACATCCATTGACATGTCATATTCTCTCCTTTGCATCTTGATGTGTTTATTGCCAAAAGGGGGAGAATAGAGAAGAAAAAAAGTCTGTTGGGAACAGTTTAGAGCTTTGGAGATCAATTTGCTCTTTCAGTTGTTGCTCTAGTGTTCCTTCTGTCGACATGGTCATTAGCTTCATTCTCTTCTTTGGACCATGTTGGATTCTTCAAAATCAAACTCAACTTCATGCTTTTTCTGAGTTTGTCAATATACTCATCAAGGGGGAGATTGAGAGACCAGGTGGTCGTGACTCCATGTGAATGATGAGTAATTGACAAAGGTTTAGGATAGTCGAGTTTGGTTTGAGTGGTTCGGAGTCGAGCCGTTGCGTGGCGCAATCGGGCTCGGTCGGACTTTGGTCAAACTTGGTCATTTGGGTTTAGGATGTATATTCTAATGTTTCGACAGGTTTGGACTTCGTCTGTGGTAAGTGTGATGGTATTTACGCTTTCATGTGTCGAGCGGTGCTATTTGACATGTTTTCTTGTCTGTGTGACTGCAGGACATCGGGTGGAGTCGTGGCGAGACACGTGGACCGGACTAGGCGCAGGTGGCGCTAAGGTCAGAACGGTCGGGATGTGTCGAAGACGACGTAGACTCGAGGTGGTTGCGAGGCGTGCGAGGTAAGGAGCGCGGAATCTTCCCCGAAGGTGCAGGAGGGGCGAATCGGGAAATTCGCAAGGCTGCACAAGCGGGAGCGGGCGCCGTTGGATTTAGAAGGCGTAACGGGGCGGAGACCCGTTAGCCAAGGCTATAAATAGGATTGAGGGGCTGCATGCCCACTTGAGCACTTGTGATAGAATTAGGGTTTTAGAGTCAAAAGAGGCTTTAGGAAGGTTGTTTCCTTTAGCTCTTTAGTTGGTGTGAGTTGGTGGTAGAGGCAGAGTGTGCTCCCTCTGTGTCTCTACGATGGTTTCTATGTGAGTCTCCTCTCTCTGTGTGTTCTTCCTCCCAAGAAGCGGTGAGATTCTTGGTGTTCTTGAGGATTGAGAGGGAGATGAGGTATTCAGAGATTGTAATCACTCCTTTAGTCCTAATGTCCATGCGTATCGGGACTCTTCTGTATTCCATTTGATCCAATGAATGAAAATCTGAAGTTTCTCTGTCCGTGCTCCTGTTCTGTTCTTCGTTGCTTTCTTGAGTGATTTTTGGATTTTCGTCCTTTTGAGTTCTTGATTGCTGGGAAGTGCCAAAATGGGTTGCTCTATGATGGGTTAGTACTCTAAGATCATTTGATCAAGTTCCCAAAGAGCAAACTTCATTTTATTCTCATATTTCAATTTTGGCCTCCTCTGTTCATGCTCTTCGTTTCTAGGTTTTGATCCAAATCTTGATTCCCTTGTTGAGATGGCTTGAAATTTGGTATGGAGAGTCCAGAGGCTATTAATTAGCTACCCTCAAAATTTCATAGCCAAAGGATCGACGGTTGGGGAGTAATTTGTTTTTTGGCTCGGTTCTTGCAAGATTTCAGATTTTTACCCAAATCTGAAATTCTTGTTTCTTGGAGTGGTTTTCGTGATATTGGCTCTTGGCTTAGTCTTCTGGGAGTGTTCCCTAGCTATCCTCAAAGTTTCCCAAGCCAAGAATCCAAGAATCATTGCAAATCTCTCAATTTTCAGAAATTCTCGTTTGCTGTTTTTCTCGAGAGGTACTACCGCTCCTGGAGCGGTACTACCGCTCAAAGGTACTACCGCTCGGACCAGCGGTACTACCGCTCAGCGGTACTACCGCCCGTATCAGCGGTACTACCGCTTGAAGCCAGAATTTTCCCGATTTGAGTTTTCTCGATTGCTGGTCTCTGTATTTGTGTTTTTCCTGCTGCTGGGGTGTCTTGTGAGCACTGGTCTTCTGCCTTCATAGCTCCCATAGCTATTGGAGAAGAAGATACGTGTTGGGGGCGATTTTTAGAAAGTGACATTCACCCCCCCTCTGTCGCCATTTCGGTCCAACATGATGTTAGATGGTATGCCATATACTTTGTTTTATTGCCATCTGACATTTGTTTTTATTGTTCATCTCAGGATTCAGTAATTGTTGGGATATCCTCTTGGTGGAGGTACAATATCTGTAACAAAAGGCATTGTATCACACATTAAGGTGCTATCTCTTGGCTCATTTAGTTTTATTTACATCATACTTTTTAAATAGACTTTTTCTCCCAACAATGTAATTTGAAAAATGTAAGAGAGCTAAAATGAAAAACGTAAGATAACTAAAATAGAAAATATTGAGCTGAAATATAAAATGTTTTAGGGGTTTTTGGGCATATAATATGGTTTTTATTTCGTAGCAACGTGTGGACATTCGGCTAATATCCACTAATGACAAGTAGACATGTTGAAGTCTTAGGCCTAGAAAATCCCAGCACGACATAGGCTAAGACTGAAGCCTAGCCCAAAGTCTAAAAAAGCCACCATTTTTTGAATAAAATATTATTATTTAATCATTTCTTGGAATAAAATATTACTATGTAATTTATTTTTGAAAATAAAATGTTTATGTTTATTATTTTATTGCTGGCATCGGACTTTTTTGGGCTTCAGAATGGACCTACGGACGGAAAATGTAAGTCTGATCCCGCCCCGGGCTGCCCATAAACAGGTCCAATGACAGCGGTAAAAAAAAACTCCTTCCCCGTCGCCTCTTCCCACGGTACTAATCCGTCGAATAAATTATTCCCATCCTATCACATATGCCCCCAAACCGTCTTCACTTCTTCCACGCTAAGCAATCACATCGATCAGATCCACCGTTCCAAGCCCACCATCCGTTCCCACTCCCCACCGACCCATCTCAAACCCTCCGATCCAACGATGGCGAGACCCCTGCTCCCACTCCTCTTCCTCCTGCTCGCAGCCGTCTTCGCCGGCGCGGCCCGCGCGGCGTACGGCGGCCGCGGCCCGCTGGTCGGTGGGTGGAGCCCGATCAAGGACGTGAGCGACGCGCACATCCAGGAGCTCGGCGCGTGGGCGGTGGCGCAGCACGTGAAGCTGGCGAGCGACGGGCTACGGTTCCGCCGGGTGACGCGCGGCGAGCAGCAGGTGGTGTCCGGGATGAACTACCGGCTCGTCGTCGACGTGACCAACTCCGCGGGGACGAGCGCGTTCTACGTGGCGGTGGTGTACGAGCAGGACTGGACCAACACCCGCCAACTCACCTCCTTCAAGCCGGCGGCCAACTGATCCGGCACGTACGAATCGATCCATCCATCCGCAGCGGCAGCTCCTTGTTAATTAATTACATCTCAGATGTACTAAATGAGTGCTTCGTGTGGTTTGACATGCAGTTAATCCTAGATTACTGGTAAAATGTTGTAATGGTTGGATGGTTAATTTGTGTCTTATTTGGGCTAATTTCTTTGCGTTTGCTTTTTATAGGAAAGACTTCACTTTTGACGTGCTCTGCTTGTGCTGATGCTTATCCTTAAGTTTCTGGAACAGTACAAGTCATGTGATACACTCCGGAGGTTCTGGTGTTGGACGATTGTGAAAAGTAGCTTGCGCCCTGTTTTTATTCTTTTCGGTTTTATTTTTGGCATCTTCGAAAATCAAAACAAGTGAAACGGTTTCTTTAAACGAATTTTCTAAACAACTTTTGGAGCTTAAAATCATATACATTGACCATGTCAGTATCTCTGTCATTTGCTATCATCTCAAAAACACAGTTAAAAATTATTAGCCATAACTAAAAGCCATCAGTTACAGTCTAAAAGAACAGAGCCTAAGCATTTGGATGCACTGGAGCACCATCAGCATAAGTGAAATTATTTTACAATGTGAGAAGAAATTAGGGGTGGGAAATGGTAACGGATAATCTGTTTTATTTGATATTTATATTCGAGAAAACGTAAATGTAGTAAGCAAAATCCGTATTCGAAAATGTTTGTATTCGTATTCGAGAATATTCATATCCGTATTTGAGAATATTCGTATTCGAGACTATTCATTCGTATTTGATCTGTTTCTAGAACCCAAGAAAAATTCAGACGAATTTTGTAATTTGAAATTTGAATTTCGGTGGTTTGAAACCGATAACCGTTCCAGTAACCGGCAAAATCGCTAGGAATATGTTTTACCGAGATTTATTACAGAAGTTGTAGAAGGATATTCGTATTCGATCGAATTAACTACATATTCGATTCGAATTCGTATCCATTACAACATTCGATTTATATTCATATTTGAGAATATTCGAATTCGTATTTATTTTAAAAATATGGATTCATATTCGTATTTGAGACTATTTATTTGATCTGTTTTCATCCCTAGAAGAAATGGTGGCTTTTTTATTTTACCTTTATTAAGCAAAGGACAATGTAGGTATGTATAGGGCTCTAATAATTCTTTTTTGAATAATACGAATGATTAAATGTCAAGATATACGCACTATGTACCTATTCAGTAAAAGTACAATGTTTCTCCGCAGGAAGGTAGGCATAGTATCCAGCGTACCAACATTCAAACAAATTCGTATCATTATGAAACCTTGGTACAATTTCAAAAAGATACTAACTTTTACAGTTCAAAAATCCAACTTTTTTAGAAGTAATCAATAATTTATTTTGAGTTATCATTTTGAATCCCACTTTCATTGACCTTGAAGTATGAGAGAAGGCCTTTTCTCTGTATTAAAATGTCACAAATCTGAGGGGCGATCAGTCCTCTTTCAATCCTTCATCTTCTTATGAGTAGCCGCCAATTAAAGCTCGCACAGCTCAGGAGGTGGGGTTGTAAAATCTAACATGTATGGCATTGGCATGCATGTGTAGATGCGCCAATGTGCAGTTCAACGTAGTTCATGCATGTAACAATCTGTTCTAACATGCATGGCAATTGCGAGGAAAAGCAGCTTGACAATATTTCAAGGAAGACAGATTAGGTTCAAGAGCAGAGTTGGTGACAAGGGGCAAATCTAAGAGGGCAATCCAGCTCCTATGCTTTTATAGCAAATCTATCGAATATTTGATATTACGAAGACTTAAGAAAAACATAGTTCAAATGATTCTCCAGCCTTCCAATCAATGCCGAGGTGCTCTGGTGGTGCGTTAGACGAGCTTTCACTGGGTTCATAACATTTATCTAAAAGATATCAACTTTTCCAGCCCTCTGATCTACGTTGAGATGTGTGTTCTAGGGGCGGATTATGTGAGGTTCCACTTTAACTAGGGGCTTATTCTTTTTCAGTTTTTGGTTTCAGCTTTTAGTTTTTTCTATAGTAACTAACTTTTAGACAGAGTGTTTTTTCAAGATGGAGTCTACTAGTTAATTGTAATACATATTATAGCGACTCCATTTATATCGGCAAAAGCTGCACGTGAGTTTTAATTACTCTGTAATCTTTCACACAAACAGCCAAAAACCACAGACCACAGTCAAAAATCATAAGCCGCAACTAAAAAAGAACAGGCCCTAGGTTTTCAGGAATCATTGGATGCCCAAAATTAGGTTTAGCCTAGTGGTCGTAGGCCAATTGTGGGCTATATGTGATGCGGCAATGGCACCGTTGGCCGAAGGACTGTCGTCGAGTGGTGAGCATTGGTCACTAGAAATGAATTCAAAGAAGGCGTTCAACTTTTGGGAGATGAATCGAGTTAGATATTAGGGAATACTAGAAAGGGAGTAGACTAGGGGTATGTTCTTTTAGGTATGACTGGTGACTATGTCTTATAATTTTTTATTCTAACATAAGTATTTATGCAAATGTATTGAATACCGATTAGCCAGTCATTTTAAAAAAGTTATCTCGAAAAACCACTTTAAAAGACAATAAAAAATCGTCATATATATTTATTATAAAAAACTATAAAATTATAAGTTGAAAGTTGAAAAAAAGACAGTATGGAAAAGCCATAAGAGCAAGTACAATAATGTTGACTAGGTCGCCTCTAGCGAAATCCACGTCAACACAATCCTATATGGAAGATAGAGAAAAGAGGAGAGAGAGGCAAGCTGCCCCTTATATAAGAGGTAACCTCTAGCACATCATACGAGGAGAAAGAGGCAAGCTGCCCCTCATGCAAGAGGTGACCCCTGATATATTTATGCAAGTATTAAATGTTTGAGTGCTTTAGTAGAGGTAACCTCTACTCAACTTATTGTATTAGCTACCTCTACCATGAGCCACGTGTACTCTTTTTGCTTATTTGGCTAGTCCTAGAGGTAGCAGCCACCTCTTCTATTAAACTTGCTCTAAAGGTGTTCAACTTTTCGGAGGTAGCAATAAGGCAGACTAGGAAGAGAGCAGGAGCAGCGCTAGCTCCGCTCACGATGCCCACAACCTATGTAGAAAGGCGACATCGGCGGACGCCATTGCCGAGACCGGTGAGGGGAGAAGCATGTTCTTTTTTACTACGACTTATGGCTTTTGATTGCGGCTTGTGACTTTTGGGCTGTTTGTACGAAAGATTACAGAGTAACAGAAATTCACATGCGGTTTTTACCGATATAAATGAAGTCAGTAAAGTATGTATTACAATTAACTAGTAGATTCTATCTTGAAAATCTGTTTAAAAGTTAGTTACTGTAGAAAAGCCGAAAAACAGCTTTTAGAAGCTGAAAAGAACAGGACTGATATTAGGGCTACGGGCACAGATCTCAAGACGAATAACATATTAAAATGTGATTGATATTTTGCAAAGCAAAAAAAAATTTTGAGCTGGCTCATGCATAGAGCCAACGAGTCAAATTTCCATTTAGAGTCACATATGGAATACATCAGCTTCATACCTTTTGTTTGCTTATTTCCAGTTAAGCTCATTTTTGCAAGTTCAGGTATGAATCGAATTAAATTTCAAGGATCTAAGTGACACTTTGCAAGAAGTTTAGAAACTTATGGTGACACTTTGCAAGAATTTTAGAAACTTATGGTGTAATTGTCTCTAGGTTAAACTTATGGTGTAATTTTCTCTAGGTTTATGATACCAGAAGCATATAAAACTAGTAGGCGCTGCGAAAGTTGACTAGGACAACTGTCGTTATTGCCGGTCGCCATCCATGAAGTCGTTGTCCAAATTGTTGTTCGGACAGCTGCGATCCGTCAAGTCTCAGCTCGGTTGAACGGGTTGGACGATACCACGGTTTATCCGCCAAGTCGCCACCGTTTGCGTAGTGCATACACCATAGCCCGTAGAATACTCTGCTCGACCTTGCTTTATCTTGAAACGAACATTGTGCAGAGCAATGTTTTGACCAGAAAGATGACAACGATGACTAAGCATTGATAGGAAAACTGACTACACATAGGTTGTGATCAAAATGGCTTGAGCTTTTGGCTTCAGCTTATTTTTGCACTATTCATAAATTTCGTCTTTTTCTGAACTTTTGGCTTTTTTTTGAGTTTTTTTACCGGTTCTTTTTTTCCTCGTATTTGTTTGTATTATACGTAATGGGCTAACATGTTTTTTCTATTTTTAAAATTTTTTAAATTTAATTATGGTAAATAAGCCTCTGTCAGCTACAGTGCTTTTTTCAGCCAGCTACAGTGTTTTCAGCCATAAGCCACGGGCTTTTCAGCCATTTTGATCACAACCATAGTTTAGTTGGTGCTGGAAATTTGACCCCTTCTGTTGTTACACCATATGAATGGTCATGATTAAAAATAATAATAATAAATAATTGATATCTGAATTATTTTAGAACTTGCATTTGTGAAAATATTGGGTGATCGTAGTCAAAGATTTTGGGTCCGAGTGGTTTTTTGCTTCTTTAAGTGTTTTGGCCGGCTTCAACGCTTATCGACCACGGCTGGCTTCAATGCTTTTCAACCACTGGCAGCTGTCACGGCTTTTCGACCATGGTTGTCGTTTACGACCATGCATGGTTTCGACCACGGCAACACGCTTTCGACCATAGCAATTTGACTTCGACCATGCACAACTTTGAACACGACTACGACCACGAGGTAATCATAACTACAGTACTTTTATATGGTCATAACTTTAGAGTTTTTGTTAGTTGTGGGTTTTACTGGTCGTACTTAATAGTCGTAGGTTTTTCTGGTCGATAGTCGGTGACTTTGCAGTCAATGGTTGTAGATTTTGCTGACTACTCTTATAGTTGTATCTTTTGCAGTCTTGTCGATAGTCGTAGACAAAGCAGTTTGCTGTCATTGTCTTCGGTAGTCGAAGGCTTTACGATCACGGTCAGTACTTGTAGACTTTGTTGTCGAAACGAGTGCTTTACTCTTTATGATCTTTGAGTATTTTAAGTACTCGTGTTAGGCCAGCGGGGTGTTTGGTTGGTGCTTGATGGAACGATGCCGATAAGTGGTAGTTGGAGTGACTAGCTACTCGATGGTCGGTGAGCGATAGTCGTAAGGTTTGCGATCGGTTGTCGGTTACGAGTATTTGTTGTGCTCGGTAGTCATGCTGGGTGGTCGAAAGGATGAGTTTCGGATATCAATTGTTTTTGGCAGTTGTAATTAGTGATTTAAGACTATTTTCTGGATAGTGTTGCGATGAGTGGTCGTGTTCGACTAGGTTGATTGGTTGTGGATGGTTTTGCTCTTGTTCTGGATGGACATGGATATTATGAGTTGTTGTGGTGATGACGGTCAAGCTGGGAAGAGTTTATGCCGGGAAAAACATTTCTTTGGTCTTTGCATGTACAGGAGAGCGTGGAGACGATCATGGTTAGTGACATGGAGGATCAAGACTAGGATTAGGAGATCTAAGGTCCAGATGGTTGAGGATGTCACGTGAGGTGGTCGAGCTCACATTAGAGCATATGGAGATCAAAGGTGGAGATTTGTGGAGAAGTTACGGGAGATGCATTCCTGGAGGCTTCGATATGTGGTGATGGTACGTGATGAAGCTACGAGAGGGGATATCCTAGAGGCTTCGTCTCGTGTTGAGTTTGGTTCATTATGGATAGAGTCCTATGCTAGAATGGTAGAGTTTGAATAAAACCCGTGTTAGGAAAGTATTTTGGGTCCCTTAATTTGAGGAAAAGATTAGGTGTTGTGTTCATATTTGAATTGAACACGATTAGGGACGTTGGCCTATAAAAGTAGGGAGAGGCTTAGACTAACGTAATTAGTTTTTAGGGCTTTCATCGAAAAAGTTTTTAGGGGTGCTGTGAGGGCATTTTGTAGCCAAAAACTTGTCGTAGAAATAATAGATCATATCTATTCCAAAAGAAGTTGATCAGCAGCATGTTTTTCTGAGCTTCGTTCTTCTTGTGTCATCGGCGACGTGTTTTTCCCGAGTATTGCTTTTTGAGTTCTCGCCGACGTGCTACAACCATGGTGTTGTTGTCGACTTGTTCTTGATCGAGCGGTCAATTTATTCGAGCAGTTGAAGTCTTCTGAGTGACAGAGATCTTGACTACATGATCGTAGTGAGCGGTCGTGCGAGAGGTCGAAAGCCGAGCGGACAGAATCTTCATCGAGCACACAGTTGTCTTCAGCTGGTACTCGTCTAAGCGAGTTCGATCACGTACGCGGCTGAAGTCTGTGAGCATAGTTTGAGCAGTTGTTATCGATCACGATCAAAAGAGTGAAGCGGAAGAAGTGGAAATGATCTTTCATCTCACTCAGATAGCGCCATATGGTCCTACACCTGTAACTGGCAATCAAGCCAAATGGAATAGGAAAGAGAAGGGGCAAGAAACCTCGCAAGCCCACCCCACTAGCAGTTTGACATAAACACAACCTTGTACTGTCTCAGTTTCAAAATATGAGTCGTATCTAGAGTGACGCTTGGATCAAAAAACTACAAAACCGAAGGAAAGACAAGAGAAAATGATAATGCTATCATTGCTATAAATAAATGGGAAACAGAAGACAATACATAGATTGTGATAGTGTTACTTATTAACGCATGCGAGAGAATACGTTATTAATAAGGATAAACTAGGAAAAAGATTAATAAATGCATAAACTGTCTTATATTATGAAACAAGATCAAGAAAACTATATGCCTTATAAAAAAGAATGGATGGAGTATTTTAAAATTTTCTCAAAACCCAATAAACTTTAGGTTAATTGCATATATGCTATTTCTTTATTTTGCTCATTTACGGTCGAATTCATGCTAATTTGTGAGTTGTCTATGCAAATGTGGCAAACGGCCATTGTCACACCTTGGGGGGGAAAGTATGAATCTGTAGCGGTGAGGCGGTGATGCATTTCAGGAATCATTTTTGTGACGGGCAACAATCTTGCCAGCACAAGCATCAGGTGCCTCGCAGGGCTCAGGCAAGTCGGCAACGCCTTCCCGCGGGAGAGCGGGCGGCACCCCGCGTGGGCTCGTGTGAAAATGAGCTGGCGACGACCTGGGTGAGCAATAAGCCAATAGGCTCGAGAAAGTTGGCGATAGCCTCGCACAGGAAAGTAGTGCGCGGGCCTCGTGAGTCGTGATAGCGCGCTAGGACTGTGGTGGCCGGCTGCTGGCAACCTCCCTTGCTAGCGACAAGCTTTCTCTTCAGTTTCTCTTTTTAACTAATAATACTACTAAATGAGAAGAGAAAAGAAAAGAGAAGAAAATGAGGAGGAAAGGAAAAGCGGGTATCTTGTGCATTTATGGAAAATTGAAGCTGGTAGTGGCAAAAAAAAAATCCTAATTCACATTTTTACAATGGCATGTGATGTGAGAAGTTTCAGAGTTTTGTTGTAATGAACCATTGTTATTTTAGAGGAGTAAAAATTTAAAATTTACAAACTTGCAGATTTTTTTGACAACTTGCAGAAATGGATAATTTTAAAAATTTTGAGTCACGAGATAATTTGGTTTGACCAAGGTCAATGCTTATGTGTTGTATGATATATGCTATAGCTAATGTGAGTCAAGTTATGAAGAATTTATGGCTAGAAACGATTTCTTGGTCTTTGAATTTGCAGGGTCGCTTAGAGTTAACTATAGTCAATGGTAAGGATTGGAGCTATACTCATAGAGGAGCTGAGGCTCAGAACGATCAAAGATGAGAGGTGAGATGGATGAGCTCAAGTATGGCACAAGGAAGATCGAAAATATTGAAGAAAAGTTCGAGCAATGGGTTGCACCATATGGTTTGATCGGTCTAAGAGAGGCTTCGTATGGTAGAACTAAAACGGAAGTGACTTTCCGACGTGTGGCAAGCCATTATTGCATTTACACATGATAAGCATGGCAATTGTTTGCAACAGAAGGTGACGACCGAGATCAAGAAATGGTATTTTGATAAGTTGACCAAAATATTGGAAACTACCACGACGCTTGAGTGGCACTTGGGAGAGCTGTTTAAGTCAAGGAGAGGTAGAGAAAATCAAGTTAGATACTTGGTTGACAAGTTCGTAAAGAAATCTAGTTTTGCTCTTCTTGGCCTCTCTTAGTGATTTCTTGATCCAGCTGTTTTGCCTCGATTTGTTTTTGTATTCTTGCTTGCTATGACATATGGGAACATATCTAGAGCCATCTTAGCAATTATTCTCTCATGAGCAACAAGTCATATTCACTAATTTTGTTTTTTGACCGGTTTTGATGCAACATTCCTTCAAACGAAAAAAAGGTCAGAACTTTAGTAATGACTTTTTGACCGTTTACTAGAATAATTTTTTGATATCCTATAGAAGGTTCATACCAAATTTTCAAGTGATTGGAGCTTTGGTTTGAGAGTTAGCTCAGTTTTAGATTTTGGCCTAGTTTTGATGCAGCAGAGCTTCATGAACTAAAATATCCTAATTGTCTTAAGTTCTTTGAAGATTTTTTGTTGGGATAAGGTCTTAAGGTCATGATCTAGCCTTGGTTCAAGTTCCAAGTCTTTTGGATTAACGAATCAAAAGTTTCATAGATTTTTAAATTTGAAATAGTGTTGTTTTCATTATTCATGGGTTGATATTACTGTCACAGACGGTTACGAGTTAATAATCATCTGTAATATTCTTTTCTATTCATAAATATATTTTTATTAGTAGCCTTAGGAAATGCTAACCGTGCCTTCTGAAACAAGCAGATCAATACAGTATATATACTTCCAATTCACATTCTTCTATTTTAGAAACAAAAACATCTATTTCACAAATCAATTAACTGAAATTAAATAAATTATCTATTCATGAACAAATACACACATGAACAAATAAGCTCAATCTTATCCCAGTGAAATTCATTCTACATTGTGGAACTTCCTATTTTCTTTTATGACTTTAGACAATAAGAAGTATACACACTGTCTTCGAATCTGTTTGAGGTTGGCCTGTTCCAACGGAGTTGCAGCGATGGATACAACATATCGGTAGGAAAATCAATGTCGTGCATACATATATAAATTGGTAAGTATGAAATAATTATCGCAAGAATGACAAACCTGGGATCAATATTGTTCTTTGCGGAATCGAGGAGTAGTTGCATGTTGTGGCAAACATAGAATCTATAGGTATTGCCCTGTGGCTGCTGGTGGTACTGTAAAAATAAAATTTGTTAGTTCGAGAAGCATTACTACGAAGTGTTATATAGGATTAATGTGTACTAGCGAATACCATGAATACTAGATCGTGTCGCAGGGCGTCAATCCCTTCATTGGATTTCCCTAACTTTGCAACGCACGTGGCGAACAACCTATGTAATTCCAAAAAGTTAGCCTTAGTCATTAGGAAGGAAAGAAAGACTATAATAGAGTTATCTATAGAGGAAATGTGTTTACCTATCGATTAATTGTTAGACAATTGTGTAGTTGATTTTGTTCTTCTTTAGGGAATCAAAGTATATTACCCTATTCTATTTTGGTATAATTACAATTAGAATTCAGTGGAAACTACACAGGTATGTCATGGTCACTAAACCTAAGTTCATGTTGCTTATAAAGTACAATCAATATGTATAGCAACTAGTGCAGCACTTACCCCTGGTTGTAGGGTATAAGTATGAACTCTTTGTCGCGGTGAGCCTCCAATGCCTTCGTTGTATAATTTTTTGACGAAGAATGCATCCTCCTCGATGATATCCAAAGGAACTAAGCGTGGGTCGAGAAAACCAACTGGTGATTTCGGTAATCTGGCTTTACACACACAAATGCAAGGAGTTATATATTACATTTATTGGTATTATATGAATGTAGACCATAATTGTATATACTTACAGTGTCCAGCATCAATTGAGTGAGGTATCGAGGGCATCGAGTGTCGAGTGTCTATGCACGAAGGTCTTGTGTTCTTCTAGGATCTCGAACGATCAAAAAACTCTCATCACCAGCTCACTTTTCCGAGCTTTGGTCACCTTCTTCCATGAATTGAACATGATCTCAATCCGTTCCTGTGTAACTATCCGACTATTCTCCGGAATGCGGACACTGCTCGGTGAGGATTGAGAGGGGTCCCAGACGCATCGACATCGGTGATGGTAAATCAACCCTCGGGTCTTTTCGATAGTCCTCTTCCTTTTCAGATTTTTTAAGAGGATGCTGCATCACACGCATCCAGCGACGATGTCAAACAATGAGCGGATGGCATCTTCAAAAGATAATAGAAGTGAGCATAAAAGTAGGCATTGAAAATCTGCATAATGCACAGATTAAGAAGTGTGTTTTTACTCTCACGTGAGGAGTTGCACAAGTTCTAAACTTGGCATTCTTCTACTCCTGTAAATATTTTAATGATCACAGTGACAATTCCTCAAAAAATTTGCTAGATTGTCTAATTGAATTTTACCTTAATGTAGTATCAATGTCAAGAGCATGCAGAATAAATACATTTCAATAGAAATCAGAAACAAGTAATAGATATGAGCTACTACAAAACCAACATATATTCGACAAAGTCAAAGGACAGCAGTAAGTAATACTGAACAGGAGACTAACGACTAGCTACTGACTACACTGCACAGAAGAATACAACTAGTAAATGTGAATTCAAACTAGTAGAATAATCCTAGATTGTTATTGAGATTTCAATCTTGACAAATTTTCTCATTAAGCAATCAAAAACCCACAATCTATCAAGCAATAGTTCTCCCAATGCTAGCCGACAATCAGATTTTAGAGATAATGAATAGAGAAACTAGCACGGCTAACTAATGCACAATTAGATGTCACAGAGAAATCAATAACATAAAGTAAAGCTCACGGTGTGGCTCGGGGAGGTGGCATGCTCGGGGGAGGCGGCGTGCTTGGGGGAGGGGCGTGCTCGAGGGAGGAGTGCATGCTCGGGGGAGACGGCGTGCTTGGGGTAGGAGGAAAGTGCCAAGCGTGGGGGAAAAGGGCAACTAGAGTTAGGGAAGGTAGCGATGGGCTCGGGGGAGGCGGCGTAGGGATCTCGGGAGGCGGCGTGCTCAGGAAAGGAGGAGGGCACTGGGCGAGGGGAAGGAGGGCCGCCAGAGTCACTGGTGGCAACGATGGGATCGGGGGAGACAGGGGCTTCAAGTGAGGGCACGGGTGTAGCATTAGTACAGTAGGGAAAACCCTAGAGCGCAATATATATATGGAATAATCATAGATGGTTCTAGTTCAGAACATATGTAATAGTTATCATCACAGACGATTCTAAATAAAAACTGTCTGTAATAATAAAATATTACAGACAGTTTTAATTTAGAGTCGTCTGTGATTATAAATATCACAGACGGTTTTATTTTCAAACTATTTGTGATGATCCCTACTCACATCCACATATATATCACAGATTCTCATATACATAATGCAAATTCACATATATATCACACATTCTCATATACAAATGTAAATTCACATATATATCACACATTCTCATATACAAATGTAAATTCACATATATATCACACCATATACATAAATACAAATTCACACATATATCATACATTCTTATATACATATATGCAAATTCACATATATATCACATATTCTCATACACATATATAAATGCAATACAGAATATATGACACATAAACATTTCATTCATTATTTCACTTAGTTATTTTCTTTAAAAATTAGCCCTCGGTGATGATCAACGCGTGTGTAGCTAGTTTCATCATATTGTTCTTTCTCAACTCTTATGCCATTTTTAAAAGGAGGCAACTTGTTAAATTGATTGTATTCTTCCTCATCCACTATATTATCAACTCTGACAATCCTCCTTTTTCCATGAAGAACTACTTGGTGCTTCTTATTTGCCTGGTCGGTTACATAGAAAACCTGAACAACAGTAGTGACACCGTACTTGTTGACCTTTACCTGTGGGTGATGGACCCAACGGCACCGAAACAAGAGGATCTTGAAAAGTGCATAGTCGAGCTCCTAAATCTTCTCTATGAACCCATAATAGGAGTTCCTCAACCTGATGTGGCAAAGAGTGTGAATGCCATATTGATTTGTATTTCATCCATGCAATCCGAAGTTACAAGGCCTAGTAGTGCTGAATTGCGCAAGGAGAAAGAAGCCATCGGTTATGGGAAAGAGAAGAATATCCTAGTTCGTGCGGACGCTTATGTGAATCCTCCTCTGCGCAGTGCAAACAAGACAACGATGCATGGAATTAGAGGTGTGGATGGAGAAGAAAGAAAGTTTGGCTAAACGGGAAGACACAAAATCAATCAAGTTCTCGTGATTGCAGTTCTGTCCACAATGTTCATAAAGTTCTCAACGCCAATTATGAGGTTTATAATGCACACAAAATACATATTTCGAAAGCTAATGAAGTCTACTTTTCAACGAATCAAACGGCGCTTGATTGGAGCTTCCTACACAAAGTTATGGTAACTTCATTGGATGCTGCACGAGCTGTCCGGTGAGACGCGTGAGACCTGCCAAATATAAACAGTCCGAGTTTTGCAATGCAAGTAAGGGTAAAATCCGACCACACCATGGTTTTTCAAAAGTTGAGAAGGATTCCTTTTTAGGTTCCAAACAGATTTGAAAGCCCTTTGAACAAGAAAAGAAAACATATACAGATTTGAATTCAGTTCGGATTCGGGTCAGACAGGAAGTCCAATACTAAAACGCCCATACCTTTCACAAACGGAGTCTGATTTGGGTGTTCTTGGACTCGTTGGAAAGCTATTTTGAAGCCCTATACAATGGACAAGGTGCCAGCCACGAATTCAGTTTAGATATTTCCTTTTTTAGTTCGTATTGGAGTTTGTTTTGGCCTTAGGCTAGGTTGTGCGTGAGTTTTAGTCAAGGCTGTGCATTGTGCACCAATATCTCTTGACGAGCTCCTAGCGAGTCACTCCTTCAACCTTTGGTTGAACCAACTATTGTGTTGTCTTGTGATCCAAACAACCGGCCACTCGGATTCTATTGCCGGAACACATCCTTGTGTTGGTCGATATACGAGGACACTTTAGTTATGTGTCGCAAGACCGTGAAATGGGATTGAGCATACGCATCCATATCTAGAGTGATTGCTTTCCTTTCGATGGTCTCGATACCCTTGAGTCTCCCCTCATGGCGAGGTCAAGGCACACCTATCGGTTTACATCTCAAGATGACATAGAGTCGTCACCACCTCGTTTTGCAGAGCATCTAGTCCTTCAGGATCGATGACCTTCTGAGTAATTGTGTTAAAGAAATAACACAGCCTGATGATTGTTTCTTGGATCTTGATCAGCAAAATACTTCTAATTGCAATAAAGGGCATCTGTGCCATCAGCACATGACAACCATGAAACTTCATACTAATTAATATCAAATCTTCCATTGCAACAAGTTTCTTCATGTTGACAGAGTAAGCATACGGAACTTTCACACTATGTAAGCACTGACACAGTTCAATTCTCTTGGCCTTGGACAGTGTGTAACAAGTAGGGGGAAGGTAAGTTCATCATTTATTGGTCTTTGTCAGTGCTAACTCAAGCTTGATGTCCATATCAACCAAGTCAAGTCATGCGTTGACACCATCTTTGTTTTATCGTGAATGTTCAGTAAAAGACTAATCAAACTATCACATACATTCTTCTTTATGTGCATGATGTTGATGTAGCGGCAAACTTCTAGGTTCTCCCAATAAGCTAAGTCCCAAAATATTGATTTCTTCTTCTAAATGTTCTTCTCAGGGTCGTCGATTTACGTCCCTTTTTTAGCACAACATCTAAATTCTTTACCATACATAGAGCTATTTTCTGCTTAAATGCCTTAGAACTGAACTGTCCTCCTTCTCTCCATCGAATTATTTCTTCACCTACGGTATGGGTGAGCCCTCCGAAGGAACCTACGGTGACACATGTATACGGTTTGTGTGGGTGCTTTAGCCACACACTCTCGTTTTATTTAAGCAGTGAATATAGGCTTTGGCCCCTTTTGTATTCTAGCCCAACAGGTTAGCAAGGGCAAGATAATTATTTATAGTGCAGAATAACGAGGAGAGTAAAGTGAAGTTCTCTCATTTGTTCACATCCCATACATATACCTCTTTGATCCACAGTATTTTAGATCTTTCACAAACGGTGATAGGTACACATCAATACCATTCCTAGTTGCTTCGGCCCTTGGATAAGTATCGACAATAAAATTTAGTTTTGCTTCATACACAACCAAGGAGAAAGGTTGTAGATGCAGAGAGTCACGGGCTAAGTGCTATGTTGGCTGCTCATGTTACTGAAAGGATTCATTCCATTTGTACTAAATCTGAACCTTATATTCCACGGTTCTGCACCGAAGTCTACAAACCTGCTATCGATGTTTCTCCACTGGGCAAAATCAATAAGGTGTCTTAGTATTCCATCCTTTTTATGCTCCTCTGAGTGCCAATGCAGTAGTTTTGACTCCTTTGGGTTTGTAAAAAACCACTTTAAATGGGGAATTACATGAAAAATACCATGCTACCTTAGTAGGAGGTCCTCTCTTCAGCTCTACTCCCTCGCTGTCATCTGATTGATTCTTATGCTTGTATTGGGAGGCGTTGCACATCAGACATACATGCATGTTTGCATACTCTTTACGGTAGAGGATACAATCATTCAGACATACATGTATTCTTTCTACTTCTATTCCCAAAGGACAAAGAACCTTCCTGGCTTTGTAGGTGGTTTTTGGCAACTCGTTTCCCTCCAGAAGCATATCCGCTAAAAAACCTAAAAGTGTTGTGAAACTCTTTTCGGACCAACCATTGCTTGCCTTTAATTTTAGCAGTTCAACCATGGCTGACAACCTCATGTACTTTTGACTTGTAGCACATGAACAAAGATTTCTCTGAGTCCTCCATTAAGCTTCAAAATTTAACATACTCTCTCTCATCACAGTTCGCTTCGGCATCATGAAGCATCTGATCCAGATTGTCATCATATAGCCTATCCAAATCAGAACCATAATCGATATCATTGACTTCATTGGTGATGTCATTATTACTACCTGCCTGTGTAATCTACTCTTCACCACGACTAGTCCAACGTGCATACCCTTTTTGAAACCCCTTCAAATCAAGTGCACTTCAATCTATGTTCGATTCTTAAATATCTTTAAATTCTCGTAGTCAATGTATAGACAGTACATATATTTCACCCCCTTATTCAATATATCCTCCTCGACAGCTCTTGTAAAAGTAGACACGACATTAATGTACTCTTCACTCACACGGTTTCCAGCGTACATCCAGCTTCAGTCCTACATTACGCATATAACAGTATGATTGATTTTGCGCATGTTTTGTCAGAAAATAGCTATATATATAGTAAGAATAATTAATTGAATTGAATTAAATGAAAATAGATTATGAATTGACTAAACCATAAACCATACTATATGTAGGTAATCTTCTCTCTACAGCATGTTAGCTCAATCTAACCATCTTCAATTCTTCTTTCACCAAAAGCTATAAATTTAAATTATAATGCAATTAGAAACAAATTATTAACAACAGGTAATCAAGAAATGAATGGATCTACAACCACTCTTGCCAAATAGTCTCGTTTTACCAAATGGCCACCTCAAAGCCCCGTCTGCAGCTCAAAGCAGCAGCCTAGACTTGGGATTTAAGATGGGGGGTCAACGGGTCTGTGCACAATTAATATTGTGGAATTATCACATATGGGTCTGTGAAGTATCACAAATGGCTCAAACAAAAAACCGTCTGTGATATGTGGTAATATCACATATAGTTCTTGTTACTAACCATCTGTGATACTTCAAGGACACTTTTTACCATGAACCATCTGTGATATTTCCTGTTCACAAACGGTTTTTATCACTGGCAGCAACACAGACGATCTATAAACTAAAACCGCCTATAATTGTATTTAATACTAATAGTTTTTGGGAACCGTCTGTGATGTGGCGTCTAGTATTAGGCTTTCTGCAGTAGTGTCTTGTGCTAGTTTACTAAATTTATCATGTCCTTCTATGTATAGCTTAGCTTTGCCATGTTACCTTTCTTAAATGCGATAAACTTGAATGAAAATCATGTCTTGTTGGATCTTATGTGTAGTTTTGCTCTAATGATCATTTTATAATTCATGCCATGTCAAATAGACTAAGTCGAGTCTTAAATCTAAATTGAGTTTTAGATTGAAATATACTAGTTCTTTATTTAAGTATGAAATTACTTCTCCTAGGCTTTTGTGGTTCGGGTTGAGTATAGTTTACGTACAAAGACGTAGCTTATTGTTCTTGAACTAAAAATGAGAAATGAAAAAAGATCACTTTTGTGTGAAGAATTGATCTCACTAATTCTTTCTTATGAGATGGCTTGCTATTATACTAGGCATAAACTCAGAGGGAGTTTTGGAGGACCCAGACCGCTCTCTTAAGTTTCTTGCTTGGGATGATCATAGTGAGACTTAAGATCTATCACATAGCTAAGAAAGCAAAGTTTATAAAAATGGTTGAAACTTAGAAGGCAATTATGTATGGCTCCTAGTTCAAGACTAGCTTTGCTAAATATGTTAATTCTACTTAATTCCAAGTGCTTGAATAAAATGATTTAACATTGAACTTATAACACTTTAAATATACTTAGTTGTAGCTTATTAGTTCCATTTAATTTATTGACATAGCTTGACTCATTTTTTGATACCTTTGGCTAAACTACAATCTCGAGCAACTTGACATGATAAAATCTGTTTAATTTCAAATTATTGCTTATTTGGTTTTACCTTTGCTATAGGTTTGCCATGATCAAGATAGCTTCTTCATATAATACAACTTGGTGTAATACTTGTAGAGTCATTTTGAATAATTTTCATGGCTCCTTATGCTAAAAATGAATAAAATGCAACCACTTATTTCATTTATGCTCTATCTTTGTCTATGCATCTTGATGATTCCATTGTCAAAGGGGAAGAAAGGTCAGTAAAAAACCATATCTAGAGCATGATTTGGAGTTTTTATGTGAATTCTTGCTAAGTGGAGCTTTTCATATTTTGCTATGATTCTCTTGATCTTTTGATCTCTTATCACTATGACCAAATTCAAATAAAATAATTGTTCTCTTGATCTTTTGATCTCTTATCACTATGACCAAATTCAAATAAAATAATGATCTTTTCCATTTTATTTGGTGGATTTGAAGCTGTTTGTGGAAAACTTGTCATTTTTAGTAGCTTCACTCTATTTCTACCTCACATGGTGATTTTCAGTCTTTGCAATGCTTGTGTGACCGATTTGAGCTTTTATTTGCAAAATTTTCTTTCTAAATTGTAAAACAACCTCCTACTTGTATTTTTGAGAAATTACCAATGGGTTCGTCAAGGGGGAGATTGAAGGATCATGTAAGAAGATACAACAACTTGCTGTCATGAACCATTGTCATTTTGGAAGAGTGGAAATTTAGAATTTGCAAATTTGTAGATTTTTCTGGATAGTTTGCAGAAATTTGATTTTGGGAAATTTGAGTCGTGGGATGATTTGGTTTGACCTAGGTAAGTGCATATGTGTAGCATGATGAATGTTATAGCTGACGTGTGTCAAGTTATGAAGAACTTGTTCCCAAAAATTATTTCTTAGTCTTTGGATGTGTAGAATCGCTTGTTGTCAATGGTCAATGGTGAGGATTAGGGCTACGCTCATGTAGGAGCCGAGCCTTAGAATGATCAAGAATGCCAGGTGAGATGGATGAGTTCAAGCATTACATAAGGAAGGTGGGAAATATTGAAAGAAAGTTCGAGCAGTAGGTTGCACCATGTGGCTTGGTTGGTCCAAGTAAAGCATGGTTTGGTAGAACTAGAATAGGAGAGACTTGCCAACGTGTGGTAAGCCAGTGGTGCATCTACACATGGCAAGCATGGCGATTGCTTGCAATAAAAGATAAAAACTGGGTGAAGAAAGGGTATTTTGGTAAGTTGACTAAAATACCAAAACTACCTTGGAAGAAAACCACAGTGTTTGAGTGGCATTTGGGCGAGCAGTTTAAGTCAAAGAGAAGCAGAGAAGATCAAGTTGGATCAGGACTAAGAACTTAGCGGATTCGGACTTATACACTTTGAAAAGCATGCATAAGTATAGTGTGTAAGTTAAAACCTGTGTGTGGGGGTTATCAGGTTTCTCCCATAGGTGTTAAGCGGATAGCATACACTAATGGCTAGATGGAGCTAGCTAGCCTATCTATTTAGCAGGTTAGGATAGAGACTTGCTAGTTTACCATCTAAGCATCCTCTTATTGATTTCATAAGTTCTAGGGTTAGGGTTTGAGAGAAGTTGAATGTTGTGGTGTGCTCTCTTATCCTCCAAGTGGAGTAGTTATAAAACGTTCATCCTCAAGTAGCAATACATCAATGTTTGTTCATCTCTATGAATCATTCTTGTGTTGATTGATTTGCTCTTGACTTGGTTAGTTTTGGCTTTTCTCTTTCCCCTTCTTGATCTTGCTGTGCTAAAGACATGTAAGAGATAGAGATAACATTTGAAAATTAATCTCCACCCATCTAGATACTTAGTTGGCAAGTTCATGAAGACACATAGTTTTAGCTCGTTTTGGCCTCTCCGAGTGATTTATTGATCCAGGTATTTTTTTGCCTTGATTTCTTTGATATTCTTACTTGCTATAATATATGGGAACAAATTTAAATCCATCTTGGCCATCATTCACCCACGAGCAAGTCAAATTCACCGTTTTTGGTTTTTTTACCAATTTGGTGCAACCTACATTCAAACAAAAAAAGGTCAGAACTTAGGCAATGGTTTTCCTAATCGTTGATTGGAATATGTTTCTAACATCCTAGAGAAGGTGCGTACCAAATTTTAAGTGATTTGGCGCTTCGATTTGAGAGTTAGTTAAATTTTAGGTTTTGGTCTAGTTTTGGTGCAGCAGAGCTTCACGAATCAAAAAATCCCAATTCTCTTAAGTTCTTTCAAGATTTATGGTTGGGATAGGTTCTTAGAATCATGATCTAGCCTTATTTCAAGTTTCAAGTTTTTTGAATTTATAGATCAAAAGTTCCATAGATTTTTGGATTTGAAATAGTGCTAATTTTCGTTGTTCGCACTCTAAAATTACTATAGTGCCAGGTTTTTTTTGGAATTTTGGGTTCTTGATGGTTATAGCTTTTCATAGTTATTTGAGTGAATAATTGGCAAATACTTGGGAAAAAATTTGAAGGCACCATTTACCCCCTCTGTTGCCATGTTGGTCCTACAACATGATTGCAATTACTCTGTCTAGTCACAAATAAGTGTCGTTTTGTACGCTAACATGGTCTTCAAAATGCAACTTTCACCATGGATATCTAATATAGTATATTTGTGCGGTGCATTACCACCTATATTACTAAGTAAATGTGGGGAACATGATACTCAAGATCACACAGGAAGAGACAGGGTGTTTCAGACAAGTTCAGGCCTTCTCTGGAGAGAACAATAACCCTACCTCTTGTGTTTTTGTATTGCTAGAGATTACCATGAGGGGCACAAGGTGCAGATATGGCTACAAAAACCATGCGACAATCTTGTGTCATGTCCCCTCCACCTCCTGGCTCAACTCCTTATGTCTACTATCAAGTCGCTGATCTTTCAAAATGTGAGAAAAGGCTGGATTCCTTGGAAGGATTTAGAAGGAGAATGGGGATGATCTTTATTGCTATTAATGGGTTACAAGATGTTCTCACTAAAAGATTACAAAGGGATATAACTAGCCCTAATATCTATAATCTTCCCACTGATCAAAATATTACGATTGTCTTGCCCGGTGTTCTTGTTCTGGTTGTGATTCTAATTGTTTGAGTTGTCCCCTCTATCCGTCATGTCCTCTCCCATCAACACTTAAATAGCACTAAAGGGGAATGAAATATCTATGTGGGCAGATACCATGTTGAATCATCCTGTTCGGTCAAGTGGACGGTTGCTATCAGTGAGAGAGACCTAATAATAACTAATCTTCGGTTGCTGTTTGTGGAAGAGAATCATAGAGACAACTGTATGGCGGTTGCTGCTAGAGATGTAGGGCTGAATCATCGTGTTGTTTGGAGTGAATAAAGCACATGCTTTATTTGCCACACGGGAGGAATTGCCTGGAGATGTAACCTTTTACTAGTTCATGAGATCTCTGAGTGGTCTGTTGGTCAGATAAAATGCATAACAAATCACCAACTAGGGTACTCGGGTAAGTGCCTTTGGAAGCTTACAACCGCATGGGGCTTGAGGACTTAATTGAGTATTCAAGCCATAGTTAATGGATTATTTAATCCTCCTCAGCTAGCCGCTAAACTTTAAGTGAATTTATAACTTGAATTTTCTCCAATTGGAATTCAAGTTAGAGAATACTTTTTAACAAGAGTAAAGAGGAATTTTTTATTCACTTGAGGTTGAAAAAGCCAACTAGGAAAAACTAAAAGGTTTTATGCCCGTTGGACTTCACATCTAGCAACTACTATTTTTGCAGTTGGAAAACCCATATAAAATCAGTGTGGTATGTGTTGACTTCATGCTTTCTACAATAATCTTTCACATTGTTTGAGTTCCTGTCTCTCCACCCTTGTGTTCTTGAACTTTTACTTTTGAACATCATCAATCCACAATTAGATCTTTAGCCATTTCAATCAAAATGTCTGATTGGATTACCGATTAGCCAAAATTTGATTTGGGATTAAAAAGATTGAAGGACCTAGAAGAGGCGAGATTAATGCCCATAAGATTTTGATCCCTTGGTGGTTAGCGAAGGGGAGAATTTTTTGAAAAGGAGAGATAGCAAGATTCCAATTTTCTACACATACGTGGAATGTGGATTCAGGCTGCCGACACATCCCTTCCTATATGAGGCTCTTGTGTTTTATGGGATTGAGTTGATGAACCTAAGCCCCAACTCAATCGCTAATATCAGAATCTTCGTCTACCTATGCGAGGCATATCTAGGGATTCTAGTGAACTTTAAACTCTTCAGATACTACTACAGGGTGATTGAAAGGGCTAGAAAGGCGGTAGTGTCACCTGGGAACTGCTCCTTGCGGCTTCACGATTGAATGGCGAGGAAGTACATTATGATGTTCTCCAAATCTTCATGGTTGTCATAAAAAACAATGGTTTTATATGATGGTTAGTAAGGAAGATAGCCTATCCTTCATGAGTTGATGCCATCATCTATCTTAAAGACAAGGGGCTAACTTCATGGCATGTGGTTGGTATGAATTCACAAGAGATTCGACCAAGGACTCCTCAGAAGGTAAGCATCGAGAATTATGATTGGCTGGATCATATTTTGTTTGGTATACATTTTTTACTTATTGCTTTCCTTTCTGTTTTAATTTTGTAGCCTTATCCCCTTCCAAGTTAAGAGAAAGGCTAAAGGCAATCTACGAGGGGGAACCTGAGCAGAAGGAAGGAGTTCCTTTGATCCTAGCGATTACTTCTTTGGAGGATAGGATCGAAAGACTTAACAGAAGATTCTGTTCATCCATATTTTCTTTTTTCAATTAGTGTATTGTAACATTCTTAGCATGTGCACATGGTTGAGTTGGATGGTGCAGAGCTAAAGGAAAGCACAGAAAGGATTGCTCTAACCCCCAAAAAATGTCATATTATCAAGAAGTTGTACGAGGCATCAAGATCTTCTCATGTTCCTCTGACTATCCAAGTACCTGAGAAGAAGGAAGAAATCCCCTCGAAGGTTGGTTTTTACTATGATTCTAAGAGTTTTTCCTACAAACCCACATCTGCTCTTGTATGAAGAACAATTAAATTGCATCAACAGGAATGTATTTCTTGGATGAAGGGTTTCACCATTGAACTCATCTCGGTTGATGACATGGTGGGAGCATGGGAGGATTCACTGGTCGGTGGTACCACAACCACAAAGCTTATGGTGGCATCAGATCCACTTGTCGTGGTCTCTGAGAGATAGTCGCCACTGAAAAGACTCAAAACCCAGCGTCCACCCCTAAGACTTCTATGACACTTGTAGAGACAAGTGCTCTAGTGGCCAAGGAAGCTCAAGCCTCCGAGGATGTGCAGGGGATTGGAGAAGAAGTCTTCGATCCCCACGAGAAGAAGCGATCTAAGGATGAAAGCATCCAGTCAAAAAGCACTAAGGGTCCGACCAATCCTACTAATATTACACTGGTGAAATCGGTCGAGAAGAGGAAGAGGAAGGTGAGCGCTCTAGATTGTGCTCTAGGGTGATTCAACTTCAAGATAAAGAAACCAAGTATGTGCTAGTCATAAGATATTGCAAAAAAAATCAAACCCTTTTGATTTCTTTGTGTCTTGAGGTCCTTCTTTCTTCTTATTCTTCTAGTTTCATAACACTCCTACCACTTTAGTCGCATTTCTCCCATGTGATACTATTGAAGAGGCATCAAAGGAGAAAGTGGTCATAGCATCCCCTTAACTAGTGGTGACATCAACAGAGGGAACAGAGATTGTTACGACCAAGGATCCTTCGGTAGCTTTGACACCATTGAAGGATCCAAAAGTGGAAATGAAGTCTTAGCAGACTCTTATTTCTGCTGGGAAAGCGATGGTCAAAGAGGAGGAAGTAGAAACACTTCTTTGCAGGAGAAGTTGAGAGTTCTTCAATGACAAAGAAGTCTCCTCATCCGAGGAATATCCTGACTAGGGCCACGTCTTCAACAAACGAAGACTCAAGGAGCTTTGGTGGAGGAAGGTGTCAAACTTTGAGCTAAAGACGTATCTCGAGGAACTCTACTTCGCATTTTCTAACAAAGCAATCTTGGTAAGTTCTTAAGGCTGCTTTTGCTGCATTTCTTTATCTTATTGAAACTTTTCCAAGTTCCTTTTTTTAGCACATGGTGAAAGGAATTGTCCTGGTTGGAGAAGCGACCAGGTGTTCATTAGTCCTCAAAAAGGAGAGGGATAGCCTCTATGAGACCATGTAGAGGTCACCCCATGGTTGTGATGAGTAATTAACTTTTGGATTAGAGTATGTGTAGAGGTTGAGTTTGGTTTATAAAGAGTTTGCAAAAGATTGCTTCTTGGTCTGTCAACTTCGTTGTTTGTCTCGGGTTAGTCTGACTGATGACTTCATGGTCTACAAGTTTGTTTGTCTGCGAGTACCAGAGATTTTGCTATTTATTACTTGGTGGTCGGCAGGTCTGCTCGGCATAACGACCATGGGGTGGTCGAAAGCTTCAGTGCCTGAACGACCATGTGTGATCGATAGTCGTAGCCTATGATCGATGGTCATAGCTCTGCCTGGTCGTGATCGGTAGTTTTAGCCTATGTGAGTGGTGATCGTGGCTACCGGTTGTGGTAGTCGTAGGTCGTAGCAACCTATTTTGGTAAGTCATAGTCGATGTGAGCGATACTCGTAGCAATAGATGCGGTAGTCATAGTGATCTATGCGGTAGTCATAGCTTGTGTCCTTGATGGTTGTAGCGATCTGTGTGGTGGTCGTAGCGGTCTGTTGTGTGGTCGTAGGCTGCTGGTAGGACCTCGTAGGCTATGAGTATGTCATTTCTTGTCCATCTGAGTACTTGTAAGTCGTATCAAACCAGTCAATGTGCTGTTAGGTTGTTCACTGGAATTATTGGTGTTTTGTCAGGGCTGACCAAAGTGTTTGTTGCTAATGTGCACATGAGTGTTTCTAGGATTATAATCAGTAGTTTGTGTGCATATATTTTGATTGTGCAAATTGATGATCTTTATGTATTGTGCAGTGCTATGTGATGGTTTGCTTGTTGGTGTTGGTTGTACGACTTCGGAGCTAGGTCATAATGAGGCGTAGGAGGACCGAGACTAGGCATAGGGAGGTGTTGAGGTCCAGAACGGTTTGGAAGATGCTGAAGATGACTGAGGCTGGTGAGGTGGTTGTAAGCTAGGATGATGAGAAACTGGAGTGAGAGCTACATGAGGTGGACATGACGGGCAACGATGAGGTGGACCAGGACTAGGCTTAGGGAGGAGTCGAGGTCCAGACGGTCAAGGATGCCCGGTGCCGTCATGGCGAGGAGAAGCACGTGGTGCGCCAAGTGACTTGGGTCATTTGCATGCGAGGACGGTTTAGTGGGATCCAAACGCATGAGAGGTTGATGACTATTGAGGCCACATGGAAGATAGCAAAGCATGGGCGAGACTTCGTGGCAAAGGAAGCGGGAAGCTTCGAGGAAGGTGGTGGAGGGGCATTTTGGTAAATTGCCCAATACGGGAAAACTGGTGGTGTGTGAAACCGCGGCGTTGGCCTAAGTGGTTTAGGTCTTGTATGTGCTAAAATTATGAAGTGGATCAAGTGCTGGTTCACTAATGGCTTAACAATATTGCTGGTTTTGTGATGATCTGACCAGGACTAGTAGTGCTGAATTGCGTGAGGAGAAAGAAGCAATCGATTATGGGAGAGAGAAGAACATCCTAGTTCGTGTGGATGCTTATGTGATTCCTCCTTTGCGCAGTGCAAGTAAGACAATAATGCATGGAATTAGAGGTGAGGATGGAGAAGAAATAAAGCTAGTTTGGCTAAAGAGGAAGACACAAGATCAATCAAGTTCTCGTGATTGCAGTTCTATCCACAATGTTTATAAAGTTTTTAATGCCAATTCTGAGGTTTCTAATGCACACAAAACACATATTTGAAAAGCTAATGAAGTCTACTTTCCAACGAATCAAACGACGCTTGATTGGAGCTTCCTACACAAAGTTATGATAACTTCATTGGATGCTGCACAAGCTGTCTGGAGAGACACGCGAGACCTGCCAAACATAAAGAGTCCGAGTGTTGCAATGCAAGTAAGGGTAAAATCCAACCACACCATGGTTTTCCAAAGGTTGAGAAGGATTCTTTTTCAGGTTCCAAACGGATTTAGAAGCCCCTTAACAAGAAAAGAAAACATATACAGATTGGAATTCAGTTCGGATTCGGTTCGGGTCAGACAGGAAGTCCAACACTAAAACGCCCATAACTTTCACAAACAGAGTCCAATTTGGGCGTTCTTAGACTCGTTGGAAAGCTATTTCGAAGCCCCATATAATGGATAAGGTGCTAGCCACGGATTCCTCATGGTCACATCACAAATTGAGAGAGAATCCAGTGATAGTAATTTAGATATTTCCTTTTTAGTTCATATTGGAGTTTGTTTCAGCCTTAGGCCAGGTTGTGCGTGAGTTTTAGTCAAGGCCGTGCATTGTGCACTAATATAAGGCCATGGCCTTAGCCCCCTTGTAAGTTAGGTTATGATATGATAAGTTTTTATACTAGTGAAATAAAGGAGAAAATCACCATGATGGTTGGTGACGGCCAGATTGCATGATTGCAAGGTTTTCTCATTTGGAGTTTGCTGAGTTGGTGCAAAGCAAGAATAGGAGATTTTTGAGATTGCCCATTGAATCTACAAGGTTCATCTCTTCTAATTCGTGTCTTCTTGCTGAATTCACGGTTTGGGGAGTTTGACGGATTGCTTCTAGCGTGCGCTTTGCATACTAGTGCAAATTGCCCTTATCAATATTGTTTGCTGCATCAAGACAAGGAGAAGACTCTATCCAAGGAGAAGAAACCTCGCTGATTGTACCGGGAAAGATCGGGCCATCCCTATGCATCAACCAATTCTTAGTTGGTCCGCATCATCGTGGTATCAGAGCGTGGTTGATCACGGTACGAGGTTGTTGAATTTTGCTTAATGGTGGGTTCTATGAAGACTGAAGATGGTGAGGTACGACATAATCATGCCGAGCCAATTGGGGAGGCGCCCCAATATGCGGTGTCTTTGCTGCCTGAGGTACGAATTGGACTTGAAGCGACACGTGACTACTTCTTGAGTTGTCACCGGAAGCTTGAAGGCAAGGTTGATGATTTGGGGGCGCGAATTGGCGCGTTGACGGAGGCGATAAGCATCCAGCCACCACAATTTCAGCATGCTGAACGGGGACCTCAATATCCCGAACAGCGTGCACCGTACGAAGATGATGAACACGAGGAGGTTTTTGAGGGTGCAGCGGGCTTTGCTCCACAACAGCGCCGTGCTCAGGACTATCGTGGTGCTGACCGTGGTAGGGACATGCATGGCAGAGGTGCTGCCTGTGGTGGAGGTATGTGTGATGGTGTTGGGTTTGCTCAGCGTGTTGCCGTGGATGATGTAATTGGGCGGATAAAAATTTTTATCCCATCATTTAATAATAAAGCTGAAGCGGAGGAGTACTTGGAGTGGGAGATGCGTGTCGAACAAATTTTTTTACAGCCATCACTATACTGAGGATAAGAAGATTCGTTTGGCGACAATTGAGTTCATCGGATATGCTCTTGTTTGGTGGAATCAATTGTGTCATATAGGAGCTCGTCCGGATACTTGGGTACAATTGAAGAATATTTTGAGGCGGCGTTTTGTCCCAACACACTACACTAGGACTTGTACAACCGGCTACAACAACTACGCCAAGGTAATTCTAGTGTTAATGAATATTATAAAGAGATGGAGATGTTGATGATTCATACAGGAACAGAGGAGCATGATGAGACTACTATGACACGTTTCTTTAATGGGTTGAATGAGGATGTGCAAGATAGGGTGGATATGGTCTATTATTACAACATCCAAGACTTGGTGCATCAAGCTGAACGTGCTGAACAAAAATTAAAGCACAAACAAGCCAATGGTGGACATGCCAACACTCAAACAAACCCATAGAGGCGTCCATCGCAGCAAGGCGATAATGTTGGTTCACACTCCAAGGTGGCGACATCAAGCCGTTCAAATGGGGCTCTTTCAAAGGAGGCAAGTAACATAGGTAAAGAAGCAACCAAATCTGATTCTACCACGTTCTCCACCATTAGAACAAGTCAAATTGAGTGCTTCAAGTGTAAGGGCAGGGGTCACATGATGAAGGATTGCTCAAATGCAAGGAAAGTGTTACTCACACACGAGGGATATGCTACGAAGGGCAAAAGCGAGGAATCTGAACATGACGATGAGAAATTTAATGATTCTCCGCAAGAAGTTGTGTATTGTGATCCTAAGGTTGGTCCAACTTTAATGACTCATAAGGTGGATGGTGACAATAAGCTGATTGTTGAGAAGGGGCAGCGACGTGGTGTTTTTCAAACCCAATGCATGATCAAAGGCAAACGGTGCAAGCTTATAATCGATGGTGTAAGATACACCAATGTGATCAGTAAGGACGTGGTTGATGCACTCTCATTAACCACATGGCGTCATCCCAAGCCATACTATATGCAATGGCTTCACAATATTGGTAAGCTGAAAGTTACTCATAAAGTTTGCATGCCGTTTTCAATTGATGGATAAGATTTGTTGGTCAAAACCTTTCTGGCTAGCCTACCGCTTGAAGGCCTGTCGAGAAAGCTAGCAACCTGTGATTAGGTCATGGCGCCTTCTTTGGAAAGGGGCCAGATTGTAATATGTCGGAGACCTATTCCTTCAATAGTTGTGGTAGGGGCTTGTGCCTCTATTCAGCCATGGATACTCAAATAGTGTCTCCAATTGGATCCATGGTTCAGATAAAGACACAAACCAACTGGACTGTATCCATCATTTTGTCCTTTGTGATGAGGGGTAGAGGTTGCTTCATTTTCAAACAGCATTCTTCTCTCATGGCTTCCTTGTCAAAACCTTTGAGTGGGTTTTATGTTTGATGACAGATTATTGTCAACTCGACCACATTGGCTTCTACTATGCGAGAAATACATGGATGAAGTCAACGTTTGGCTCTATGATTGCCTTTGCTCCTGATACATCTCCATACTTCGCATGGTCTACTATAGAATCTCTGATACCTGACCTATAACTTGAGCATATCTTGGGTTTCCACCAAAGCAAGGTTCAGGTTGTTAAGAATATCATACACATGTTGAAGATTTTGAATAGTTACCAAAGGACTCGAAGCATTCCTATCAGGAAAAGGGATACGATGACTCAAGTTTTGCCTTGAGCTCCCTACTCACTACACACGACTTAGCAAATGCAGAGTGGTAGAAATAGCTGGATTAGATGGTCGATGTCCACCAATTCCCTTTTTTACTCCTCAAGGTGATGTAAGAGTGTTCGTACCATTCTGACCAGCGGATCATGGGGGAGTCTGTCATGAAGAATCATGCATAGCATCTGTAGAGGTATCTCCCATTGCATTATCTTCACACTTCCAGTAGGAATCTTCTAACAAACTCCCACGAAACTATGGGAGAGTTTTCCATTGCTTCGGCAAGTAGCTTCACTAAGGGGAATGATTAGAGACAACCATTTCAAGAGGGCTGCGTGGTGGACTCAATATGGTCTAGTGAATTGCTGATCAAATGATGAGTGTTATTATCTTTGCCTACCTTTCTGCTGGGGGCAGTCTCATTGACACCGTGACTAGGTGCTGACTAGCTCCTGCTATACTTAGTAGCCATTGGCAAATAGCGGTCACCCACAACTACATCGAGAGTACTCTAACCCTCAGATCATGGCGTCGCACTCTTGTTGCCGTGTTTGTTGGTTGAAAGTTCCAGACTTGCATGGTGCTTGGGTATTCCGACAAGATTAGAACGACCGATTCCCTTGGTAATGGTGATGATGGGGGTGGCGTATCTTCTTCCATCTGGTTGACTTCACTAATCTCAAAGACTGGCGATCCTGGGATGGAGGATGATGACGAGGAGGCGTATGTTCCATGGCACGGATGCATGCATCCATGTCAAGCTCGGTGCAGTCTGTCAGATCGAACTAGTTCTCCTCGTCCTAGGTTCCTACCATGATCGCATGGACGATGTTGACCAAAACACTAAAGGATGATGCTCATTGATGAGAAACTTTAAGAACTCAACGCCTTCTTCCCCACAGATGGTGCAAGCTATCGAAGATCGAGCCACTAATCTTATGAAATGTGAGAAAAAGGTTGGATTCCTTGGAAGGATTCAGGGGGTGAATGGGGATGGTCTTTATTGCTATGAACTGGTTATAAGATGCTCTCTCACTAAGAGATTACGAATGGATATAACTAGCCTTAATCTCTATAATCTTCCCACTTATCAGAAGATTATGATTGTCTTGCCTAGTGTTCTTCTAGTTTTGGTTGTGATTCCGATTGTTTGAATTGTTCCTTCTATCCCTCATGTCCCCTCTTGTCAACCCTTAAATAACACTGAAGGGGCATCTCCATGTGGGCAAGCACCTTGTTGAATCGTCCCATTCGGTCAAGCGAACATTTGTTGTCAGTGAGAGAGACCTGATAGTAACTAATCTTCAGTTATTGTCGGTGCAAGAAAATCATGGAGACAATTGTATAGCGGTTGTTGTCAAAGATGTAGAGCCAAATCATCATGATGTTTGGAGCGAATAAAGAACGTGCATCATTCGCTGCATAGGAGGAATTGCATGGAGGCGAGCCTTATACCAGATCATGAGATCTCCGAGTGATTTACTGGTCGGGTAAAATGTATAGCAAATCTCCGACCAGGGGTACTTGGGTAATTGCCTTTGCAAGCTTACAACCGCATGGGTCTTGAGGCCTTAATTGAGTATTAAAATTGTATTTAATGAAGCATCGAAGGGGTGACAGTTGCAACCCACAGAGAGGCACCTCATTGGTTCATGAATCCACATGTGGTCGTCAATTATTGTTAGTAAGACATCCTCTAAGTACGCTCGTCGGATGGTTATTATCAGAGATAGAGGTTAGATATGTACAGTTATGTCTGAGAGATAAGGGTGCACATATCCTTTTAACTACCGCACATGATTGATTGCAATGGATTTAATATCCAGTCGAAGGATATGTTCACATGTCTGATTACGGACCCCTCTGACCACGGGAGCGGTTGATATTTGTCTTGGCCCGAGCATATTATCTCCAACTAGGGGTACTCAAAGGAACTAACGAAGCAATTCTCTATCCGACAGTTGCTGTGGACACTTAAGCCTATTTATTAAGAATTATTTACTGCTCATCAATTTGTAAAACCCTACGATATTAGAAAATAACATATCTTTCATGATATGTACCAAAAAACATTATTGGTCAAAACCAGGATAGTTTGATTGCAAGTATTCTACGGGATGTATATTTTAAATGGAGAGAATAGGTCATTTGGGCACCGTGTTGTATAGACATGTTTGCAAAAGCAAAGAAGCCATGTAGAGAAGCTTGGCCCAATTGTTTTGGGTTGCGGTTGATGGTATTTGTTTGTGCTTTTTAAGATAGTAGTAGATGATGGAGACTCCAACGCGTATGCCGCACATAATTTTAGGCTCGAGAAGCCATTTAGATAAGTGGTTTTAAGAAGTTGTTTGGAGAAATGACCCATTTGTCTGAAAGCCGAAGCCAAAAGCTAAAAAAACTAAGGGGCCATTCAATCCGGCTGTGCCTTCTGGCTTCTAGCTGTTGACCAAAATTGTACTGTAGCGCTTGTTAGATTTTTCTAAGTCATTCAATTAAAGAAAAATAAAGCAAAATGAGGAAAAAATATGCTACACTATTATATATCTACGGATAATGCAAAGAACAAAATAAAAAAACCAAAAGGCCAACAAAACTAAAATTAAGAAGCCAACACGTTTAGGGCCTGTTTCCCTCGAACAAATAAACGAGATGTCTTTTCTGCCACCGTTTCGAAACGGCTTATCGATTTTTGATTCCTTCATATAAACGTTCGCAATAGAATAAAAAATTATAAACTATAGCTTAAAATGAGCGTCATTCTAGCTTTTGACGCCAGAAGGTCATACCGGATTGAACGGACCTAAAAAGAACAGGGGGTTCACGGACCACTGTATTGCTAAAATCATTCTAGCTTTTGACGCCAGAAGGTCAAACCGGATTGAACTGACCTAAAAAGAACAGGGGGTTCACGGACCACTGTATTGCCGAAACCTCCATTTAAGTTCGCTCCCCAACACGCTACGCAATCACACCCCGAGCCGATCTTCCGTTCCCAGTTCCCACCGACCCGGCTCGAAGCCCCCGACCCGACCATGGCGAGACCCTTCCTCCCGCTCCTCTTCGTCGTCGTCTTTGCCGCCGTCGCCGTCGGCACGGCATGCGCGGCGTCCGGCAATTTGGGCGGGTGGAGCCCGATCAAGGACGTGAGCGACGCGCACATCCAGGAGCTCGGCGGGTGGGCGGTGGCGCAGCACGTGAAGCTGGCGAGCGACGGGCTGCGGTTCCGCCGGGTGACGCGCGGGGAGCAGCAGGTGGTGTCTGGGATGAACTACCGGCTCTTCGTGTACGCGACGGACGCCTCCGGGAGGAGCGCGTCGTACGTGGCCGTCGTGTACGAGCAGTCCTGGACAAACACCCGCCAGCTCACCTCCTTCAAGCCGGCGGCCAACTGATGCGGCGAGGCGAGTACTGCGTCTTTCGGCTTCCCTTGAGAAAGATCTGCGGCGACCGACTACTTAATTTCCCGCTTATTAATTCGCATCTACGCTATGTACGAGTAATAGTAAGTAATAAGTGCGTTTTGGACGTTCTCGTGTCTTTCATCTGTGACTCCTGTGTTCATGCAGTGAATCCAGACTATACATGTACTAGTAAATAAGTTGGCGTATGTAATATATGGTTCCAAGTGTTCATCTGATCTGATAGAGGGAGGGGGGCTTCACCTTTCACATCCTACTTGCTGTATATCGTGGTGCTTATCTTGAACTTTCTGGAACAGTAGTCAAGACCTGTGAACCCTTCCGAAATCCGGTACTGGTATATTGGACTTTAGTGTTAAGCAAAGCGAGGCCTTCATTTTCTGAAAAAAAAATAGAATGTTTTCAACACTCATATAACTTGATGTCATTGTTCTTTGACTCGGAATATTTTGGTAGTTAATTGTGTGTTACTTATTCTACCGTATGAAACGCATAGTTGGCGTGTTTTTTTTTTTCAGCTTATGACTTTTATATGGTTCTTATTTGTTTACTTTTAGATGGTTCTTATTAGTTTAATAAATAGTGATTATTGAGAGAAGTCAAAACCTAAATGTTATTAAAAAGCCAAAAAGACAAGGTCTTAGCGGCCATCCTTTTTTGGTTTTTCAGATGGCTTTTGACTTTGGTTTTTTCGCAATTATTATTTATTAGACTAATAAACTACAGTCAAAATCTATAAATCACAGCCCAAAAGAACACCTAGCATGTATCGTCCTTGCTGCCACCCCTTGTTGTCTTTGTCTAAGAAAGTGTTTTAATCAGCTGAAGCTGCTGGCCTATGGCCGAGGCGCCGCCCTCGCATCAGCCTATGGCCGTCCGAGCCGCATGACACACCAACACCATCGCTTGGCGTTACTCCTCTCCTCTGCGTGTCTTCAATGCGCCCAGCTGCCAACCACTCCTCTCGGCTAAAAAGGAAGGCCCAGCTCGCCTCTTCACTCCCTAGTGCCCCTCCCCCTTCTTCCCTAAGCAGAGCATGGTCGAGCTACCTCCACGCCCATGCCAGCCACCGCCCCGTCCTGGACACCTCTGGCAAGCATTTCATGAGCCATCCACATCACGGTGTGTCCCCGGACACCATCCACCTTCCTCCCCTTTTAATTGAAGCTCCATCACCGAAATCTACCGCAACAGTTGATCTCCTCAAGATAGGTCGACGTAGCCATTTCTGCCGCGTAACACAGGGTCTAGATGCACTTAAATTAATACACTTGATTACATCAAGAAGTATACACTATAGCTGACTTTCCAACCATCACAAAATTACATGTTCCGAGAAGATCCGACGGAGGTTTAAGGGCCTGTTTGGGACTGCTCTGTTCCAGTTTTTCCAGCTCTACTCCACCAACTCCACCATGGAGCAGCTCCACTGTGGAGTTCCTGGAGCAGGTGGTCCTGTTTGGCACGCAGCTAGCTCCAGCTCCAGGAATGTGAGGTTTCCCTGAGAAAGGTCCAATGTGCCCCTGAATGATGTTCGATGTATGTTTTGATGTCTGCGGAGCATATGTAACTGAATTTTTTTTGTTGCCAATTGAAATATGATGTAAAATATTATAATCGCAATTAATTTATTCGAGAAAACCAAAAAACAAATATTTTAGTCAAATAATTCCATCCTTTTGTCCCATAAATTGCAACGTGCATGATAGATAATTAACAAAGTCCATCATTCGAATACAAACCAAAATGACTACGAATGCAAGTGTTCCGATACATAATTCTAGCTCCAAGCTAGAGAAATAGCGGTTGCCAACTCATCACGGAATGCATCCATAGTAGGAGCATTGGGTTCCATAGTAGACCCATTTGATGGAGCTCCATAGTAGACCCGAGCATAGTAGCCGGCGCCGGAGCAAATCCACGAGCATCTTCGGATTCATCCTGACCAGCATCTTCGGATCTATCCATCCCAGCCATCACGTCGCCGGAGCGTCGCCGGTGGTGGCCGGAATAGGGCGGCGGAGCGTCGCGCGGGTGGGGGCGGAGAGGAGCGGCGCGGGTGGGGGCGGAGGAGAGGAGCGGCGCGGGAGGGGGGCGGAGGAGAGGAGCGGCGCGGGTGGGGGCGGAGGAGAGGAGCGGCGCGGGTGGGTGGGGAGGAGAGGGGTCGCGCGGATGGGTGGGGAGGAGAAGGAAAAGAAATCGAATCAGTACGGAGGAGAGGAATTGTGTAATGGCAGTGGTGGGTAATTTTCCCTCAACTCCATGAGGAGATACAGAACTTCAGTTTCTGGAGTACCCCTTGAGGAACTCCAGAAAAAACGTGGAGTAGGCCTTCAACTCCACCTTTTTCTTGGAGCAGAGTTCTTGGAGTTGGACCCGTTTGGCTAGACAAGTTTGAAGCAGAGTTGAAAACGCTGGAGTGGAGCAGTCCCAAACAGGCCCTAAATTACAATAGCTACTGGTTTAGTTGAAAATACATTAGTTACTGTTGTAAAATATGTGATATAAGTATAATTTTTAATTTAATTCCAGCAATAATAATAAATATACAAGTATGACAAACATGGCATAGAAATGACTTAACCAATATATTAACATATGAACCATGTAAGTCATTCCACAAGAAACATATGCTCAACATAAATGTCATATAAGAGTTCAAGACTAGCATGGCCTCAAGTATACTAGTGCATTTAAATGCTAATCTCAATAAAACCTTAAGACTAGATTCAGCATATGTTCAACAAGTTGAGTTTTCTTATATGCTCTCAAAAGGCTAGTTGCATAAGATTTGATCTTGGCCATCTCAGCCATGACAAAATCTAATCTTGATTATATATGACAGTTATAGATTAGATCTTGAGCTCAGATTAAGGGCCTGTTCTTTTCGGCTGCGGCTTATGGCTTTTGGCTGAAATTTTTGAATTTTGGCTGTTTACGGTACAGATTATGGAGAAACAGATACTCACTTGCGATTTTGGCTGGTACAGATGTTGGGCTTTTAACGTATAGATCGTTTAACTTGTAGACTCCGTCTTGAGAAAATACCCCGTTTAAAAGTTAGGTACTGTAGCAAAAGCCAAAAGCCGTCAGCTTTTGACTTAAAGAACAGGCCCTAAACTTTTCTATCTAATAAAGAATAACAAATCTCATAAATAGCTTGCTGGTCAGAGCAAAAAATCCATAAACATCAATCTTCCATATTCACAGAGAATACTTATTGAATCAACAGGATAATAGATTTTGGCTTAGACTAACATAAACAGGGCTAACCACTGCACAGAGGTACCACAGAGATCAGCAAAAAGGACAACAAGTTCAAAGACCAAAGAATGAACAATAGCTGATTTAATAGAAAGCTCAAGATCAATCTACCATCACATCCATATATAATCTCAGTTTTGTGTCATTTCATCACAGAGCAATTAGCCCACAACAATTTTTCTTTGCAAATTTCCCTTTAATAGACTTACTGATATGCTTAGTATATCATGAAATTGCAAAGAATCAACAGCCAATATACTCACAGCAGTGGTGATACTCAAAATCACCGTGAAGAAATCAGAAGAGGCAAGTCACGCTCACGGCGCTGACCCAGAAAACCTAGCACCCCTCTGTGCTACTACAGAAGAGGAGTGTGGTAGATGGAGATACAATGCCCACTCCAACCTCGGGTAGCCGACCCCGGACACGAAGGTTAGGGTTGACGCCGTACAAGAACAATGAGAGCTCAGCCAAGAACTCTCGTGAACATCAAGACCAGGTCACAAATCTCACCACAAATCACAGCACAAGTCCGAGCTAAATCAACCTTTAGAGGTTAACCCCAGACCTTTCCTTTTGGCCAAATCCAAGAAAAAGGCTCAAGGAAACGGCACGGGGAAACCCTAGAACGCCGATTAGCGCTCCTCAGCCGATGGCGACCAGAGAAAACCCGGTCGGCGGCTTTCAAGACACGAGATTGAAGAATCACAGAGAGAGATTTGAGATCGGAGAGGGGAGGACTCACTTCTGCTTTTGGCCATCACAGAGAGGAGAGGCGCCATTTAAAGGGGAGCGGGGCGGTGGCTGGCGGGCTGCACCACGGCTAGTGCTGAAGCGCCCGCGCCGGTAGTGCCTCCTTCACCGCCACCGCTCCACTTGGTTGCCCTAGAAGACGCGATCGAAGCCGTTCCGCCCGCACGCGAGAAGACGTGAGAAGACGAAGCACACGCGCATGCGAACCGTCACGGGAGGACCTTTATCACCCCGGCCGACCCACTGACAGGTGGGCCCCACCTCTCTCTCTCTCTCCCTTTTTTTCCTTTTTCAATTGGCAAATTACCGAATTGCCCTTGCAGAAACCAACAGTTACTACACTACCTGCTAGAACATTTGAACTAGAACATTTTTTAACTTAGAAGGTGCTAGTTCTAGATAAGCAAAGCCACATAAATTAGTTACTATATGCCAGCAGGTACAAAATGAAAGTTCATATATATACTCTGAAGTCCAGAACACTTGATACATGCTTCGTGGCTTCATTAATCTATTTGACCTTCACCCATCTGCTACTTTACCTGCCAATTCACATAACCACATGATTAGTACTACTCCAGTCGGTAAATGGCAGCAAAATAAAGTGCTTCTACATCACCTCATCATTTTCACCCCAGTGCTGTCTAATAGCAAATCGATAACATTGAAAGCCACTACTGTAGAAAAGGTCATCACAGATGGTTCAAAAACATCATCACAGACGATTTCATAAGTCGTCTGAGTTTATAGATCAGTAATGACATGAGGTCATCACAGACAGCTTTCGAACTGTCTATGGTACTACTAACACAAACGGTTTCAACAATATCATAGATGGTTTGTAGCTGCAACCGTCTGTGACATCTATTATTATAGGCAGTTCTAGTTAAGAACCGTTTGTAATAGTATGCATCATAGATGGTTCTAGTTAAGAACCGTCTGTGATAAATCTTTTCCGATGTCAAAATGAGGCCTCCTGCAATTCATCAATATTCTCTTATTGTACTGTTTGCGCTAATTGCGCTATAAAACAGCGCAATCAATGAGTGCAGATGAACCAAAGCAGGCCTATTTATGATAACAAGATTATTCTAGCCATCTATCAGTCATCACATGTATGAAAGAACTAATGCATCAGCAAATAATTTTCACATGCAAGAACTAAGACATCAACAAGCGGGGAGGAGATCGGATGGAGGAGATGAACAAAGTACTGGCACCAATGAAGGAGAGGAGATGGTAGCATCACCGTTGTGTCACGACGGTGACATTGCATAAGACACTCTTACGACAAGAGTGCTTTATGCAGTGAGCTGTGGTGTCACAACCAGAGGCAGAGGAGCTCAGGAGGGGGTGCGGGGGGTGGGGGAGGGGGTGTTCGGTGCTTCAATCAGCGGTTTGGGGGAACTAGCAGGCATATCAGTTTGGAATGTTTGAGGGGAGACGTGTGGGGAGGCATATATAAGGGTATTTGGCCAGGTAGCGGAACCGAGAGGTCGTAACATTGCTTCAATTTGAATAGAGGGGCGGCAAAATATCACAGACGACTTTTAGTATAAACCATATGTGATGAGGTAATATCACATACGGTTCTTGTTAATAACCATCTGTGATAGTTCACAGACGGTTTTCAAGATGAATCGTCTGTGATATTACCTCTTCATATACGGTTTCTAAACTAAAACCATTTATGATAAAATATCTAATATTAGCCTTTTTATAGTAGTAAGCGTAAGCTTTGTAGAACTCAAAGCCTTGCTTCTAGCTCCATGCCAATCAACGGTTGTAAGCTACTATCATATTCGGGGTCGTATACACCGAAACCCGGACGAACAAAATGAATTTTTTAGCCTCTAAAAAATTGAAGCACACAAATTAAACATTCTGTAATGCTTACACAAAATGGAAGGCTAAATGTTCTTTCCGGTGTTTTGTAACCATCTCCATCATGTGCTTCTAACCCCACTGGACCCTAGCAAAATTACAAGGTTATCATTGAACAACTGGTACTGCCGCACACAATTAAGATTTTTTATGAATAATCTATTTTTTATTTGAAATAATAGAAATATACCCGCAGCAACATTTTTTACAGAAATAGACTCCAGTCGCCTAACCATCGAGTGACTGGAGCTTATTGCCCAACGGAAACACGACAACAAAGTTGTCTGTAAGCTGTTGGGCGACAGGTTCTAGTCGCTCGACCAGCCATAGGGCGACAGCATGTAGAGTCGCCCAGCCTTAGGGCGACTGCAAACAAGATAGTACTCCGCTCCATGAATTTTGTAGATTATAACTGAAAGATAATCTATTAGATTTGTAATAAAAGTTTATGATCGTTGTATGTTGTTGGAGCGTAAAGAAATTTGTGAATTTTTTTAAGAACAATTGAACTTAGAACGATCGGTAAGTACGATGGTAAGTGATATTGTGATGTTACCGGGAATTCGTACATGGAGGAAAACTGGTATGTTAATGTTGTTGGATGACTTGCTATGAGAATAATTGAATGCAAAAAGACGAGAAAATAAGCTTGTCTGAATTTAAATAGACTTCATAATATAGTTGGGAGTAATATACACATACGTTTTGATTACATGCATAATATAGAGAATCATGTGCGACTAACCAACCGACTGCTCATACGACCTACTGTGTGGACCAGGACCATTTTCCCTTTGTTGCGAGCTCGGCGTTGAACTCCTCGGCGGCCTCTTTTGCCTTGGTCACCATTTCCCTCTTTTTTCTCGCGCTCCCTCTCATGAGCCTCCCGTTCCCACGTGTGTATGCCTCGAGATGAGTTTTCGTCTCGCGTTGTATACGTAGGGTTTGCTTATCCTTGCGGCGCTCCTCCTCCTGGATCTCGGAGGACCTTGTGACGTTCACTCCTTGAAGTCGAGGGCCACTGGTCCTTTAGGTGGATCTCAAGATCGACCCATTTGTGGTAGCCACACAGGGGTTCTGGGGACTGTGAATACAAGGGAGCGGTTGTTAGTGCGTACTTTTAAGGAGAAAAGTTAGGAAAAAATGGTGCACCTAGTCCTTATCGGCTGTCGATAGGTCATAGTATCTAGACGGCGGTCGGGATAGTCACTGGAGTAGTTTGCGCAACCCCAGTAACGCATACTTAGGCTGAGGCGGTGCTTGGACTTGAAGAACTTGCACGGGTTCTAACACCAACAAAGGGGGTGTCTCCCCCTCTGGTGGGTGTTGCGGCGAATGCTCAGTAGGAACGTTCAGGATGGGGTTGTTGCTACGGGTCACTCATTGCGGGGAGCTGACCTCGTAGCACATTGGGCTTGTTCTGCCTGGGCCGCAGCAGCCCTTGCTTTCTCATCGCGGGTGGCAGCTGACCGTGCTAGGTCGTGAGTCTCCTCCCATTACTTCATCATCTTGTCCCATTGTTTCTTTTGCCTCTTGTCCATCCCGATGTGGTGAAGAAAGCGCCGATGTAGTGTGGGGTTTACTTGTGTAGTGTTCTCTCATAAATTTCTTCGACCTCCTTTTATAGGACCCCTTGTGGCCTTCTCGGTACATGAAGATGCTCGTGTGGTCACTTCACTGCACAAAGCTACCAAGTGTGGTATTCTAGGCACGCGAAACTACCTAGTCAGGTCTTCGAACTGCGAAAAGCTGCACCCTTTAGTCTCGTCGTTGCGCAAAGCTAGGCCATGTGGTCTTGTTGCTGCACAAAGGTGTCTCGTCTGGTCTTCTCACTGCGCAAAGCTAGCCCATGTGGTCATGTCATCGCGCAAAGTTGGTGCGTGCGGTCTTCTCACTGCTCAAAGCTAGCGCGTGCGGTCTTCTCACTGCTCAAAGCTAGCCCGTGCTGTCATGTCACTGCGAAAAGCTGGGTCATCATGTCATGTCACTGAGCAAAGCTGGCCCATGCGGTCATGTCGCTGCGCAAAGCTGGCGCGTGTGGTCTTCTCACTGCATGAAGCTGGCGCGTGTGATCTTCTAACTGTTCAAAGCTGGCCCGTGCTATCATGTCACTACCAAAAGCTAGGCCATCATATCATGTCAATGAGCAAAGGTGGCCTATGTGGTCATGTCGCTGTGCAAAGCTGGTGTGTGTAGTCCTGTCGCTGGTCAAAGCTGCCTTGTGTTGTGAATGACGCTACGACACTGCAATTACGCTATAAAAATGAATGGACAAGGCATTGCTGGTAGGAACAAGTATCATCTTCGTCGTAGAGTAAGCCACTATGACAGACGCCAAGGGACCAGTTGAATATTGGTCACCAAAGGGGGACCTTCTGCTTGAATGGAAGGAGCACTTCAGCGTTACGTACCGCTTGTTGCTAAACAGGCGCGCTAAGCTAGTGTGGCCGAAATGCAAATGTAGGTGGCAGAAGGCCATACGGATGGCGAGCGATATTTCTTTTGATGCCCATACTCCGGGATACAAGTAGGCACTCGTCTATTACTACTAATAGAGTTTTGATGTTAACGTTCCTTTGTAGCAGATGGATAAATGCGACTTCGTGTGATGGATTGATCCTCCCCATAAACGGTATATTGTGAGGTACGTTGATACATTGTGGGAGTGAATCGCTGATTGGAGGCACGGATTGAAAGTCTTGAAGAGCAGAACGATGACCTCTGTCAGCAGATAGAGCGCGAGAGGGGAAACAAGGAGATCACGAACATAGGGAGTTCATACGACCCAACCTACTGCTGCACGAACCCTAGTTGTATATGTGCCTGCCACTACAACAATGGCTAGCCACATTCGAGGCAGCCCCCTCAGCAACACTCCATGTGGGTACCATGAGGCTCCTTCCACCTGTAGGCAACGATGTGTATGGTTGCACCATTGTACTCTGGCCTGTTGTTTGAAATATTTTTCAATGTCATTAAGCATGTAATAGAATGGTTCGTATGTTGCTGCGGTTGCCATCAATGCAGTTCACTATTCGTTTGGTGCAGGCATCGACAAGGTAATGAGAAGTATAACTAAGCTCGCCACAGTATTGTAAACATCACTACGAAATAAGAAACGTAAGCAGTACATGAACAAAAAGTGTATAGTCAGCACTAACAACCCCTAACAGCATCCCTCTTCCCCTCCGTCGCCACCCTAGCCCCCTCCGTCTCTGCGTCTGCGTCCTCCCATATGGCCTTGCTTGGCCATCCTCCTCTGCACCGGGTGACGACGCCCTGACAATGTAAGACGATCAGGAGACCATTGCACATGCCCTTGAGCTGGTGGAGTGGATTGCTCCGCCACCTATGTGGTACATGAGATAAAGCATCGGGATAAAACCAACAAGAGGCAAAGCGTACCCTCAGTTGGCGCCATCGTGTCTGGAGGGATGTATGGCATGGAGTACGCCTCCTGTGTGGGGAAGTTGGAGATGTATGGATGACGTGAAAACAGTTGCCCTGGCAGTGTACGAGGCCGTCCCCAGACTGACCACACAGCCTCGTCAGGCTGAGGCGGTGTAGGACGTGCCCAAGTAGAACCCCTCGCGTGGTGCCATGCCGGTTAGGGTGGCCTCGGTGGACGAACCGTCTGTGCACCAGGCGTGGGCATGTAGACCTCTGGTAGCCTCGTGCAAGACAATAGGGATTCCACACGTCTACCCCAGGCCTCCACACGATGCTAGGTGTTCACCAACTCCTCATATGTCTCCTTCGCACCACTGGCGATCCCATTCGCCATGGTGCGAGACTCCCTCCAAATCGCAGCACCGACGTCAGCCTGCAAGAAAAACATGAAACGGTCAATCATCTCGGTGATATTGCCATTAGGGAATATTTAAAAATTATATCTAACATACCACGATGTGAGCATTGACATGCGTCATTTTTGGATATATTTTGCTGTCATTTTACCCTCATATTTTTCGCATTTCGGGACCATTTATCATCATTTGCACTATTTTCTATATTTAATTGCTCAATTTAGATCATTTTACATTTTGTTTGTAATTTCCCGCAGGCCGGCGCGATCGAGGCGCATAAACGACAAATTTGGTATTCCGGGACTGCTCCGTATAGAAGTACGCGTCAACACGAACGCGTAGGATCTTTCCGCGGTGAAATCGGATTTCCAGAGGGCTAAATCGGAAGAAAACAAATAGAGGAAGGACTGGATTGTAAATGCCAGAAACCGCGAGGACTAAATCGCAAAACCACCTAATCCCCATTCCGGCTACAACCCTAGCCGCCGCCTCCATTTTGGTGGGGGAGCCCGGTTTCTTCCTCCCTTTTCTTCTCTAGCCACGCCTCACTCCGGCCGCCCTGCTGCCTCTCCCTCCGACCGCTCCTCCGCCCCGCTACTCCTCTTCCACCACCAGCCGCCGCACCCCTACTCTCTCTCTCCAGCGCCTCCTTTCCCTTTCCATTTCTTGCCGCCGCCGCCTTCACCGGCCGCCCCTACTCCGCCGCATCCCGTCGCCGCCGCAGCCTCCTCTCCCCGGTTCCCCTCTTCACCTGTGCGCCACCACCTTCTCCTCTTCCTTTGCCCCCCTTGCTTTTCCTCCCCTTTTCTTCTGCTCCGGCGCCGACGAGGGCTGCATCGACTTCTCCACCGCCGCCGCCTTCACCGCCGTCCTCTACTCTCCCTCAGCATCCGACCGCAGCAATCGCCACCAACCTCTGCGACCTCTTCACCGCCGCCTACTTCTACATCATCTCTCCACCGACGGCGACTTCCCACTGCTTCCACTACTTGTCTGCATCTTCAACAACTGCTCTGCCAGTCCATTGGTTTAATATTTCAAACATTATGCCTAAACTCTGTTACTTGCTCTTATGTTAGTGATATGAACCACTGCTGATGTTGGGTTTTGGACTGTGTAATATGGATGAATGATAGCAATGGTTTTGGTAGTAGCACTGCTAAGGTTTTAAATGCCTGGTATAGTTGTGAATTTGCTTGATGATCCCGTAGCTCTATTATATAAAATCTTTGATGTGCATTTGGTAATTTAGTGGATCAGTATTGAAGTAGTACTTTGTTTACTCTTTTGTGATGTATGGTTTAGATTCATTTAATTGCTCGTTGGTCTTGTACTTAAATTATATTAGAATTGCTTGCCGGTTTAGAGTAGATGTTTCAGTTAGAATTAATTTTCGTGTCTTCTGTTCTGTTTAGTTCTTTTAGAAAAGAAAAGACCAAAAATATTAGTTTAGATTTACTGTTTTATGTTGTTGCTTAATTTAGAGTTATTTGCTATCTGTGATGGTGATATAGATCTGTGATGTTTGTGTCAGTGGTTAGTTGTGCTTATGGTCAGTTTGTGATCAGTGTTGTGTAGGCTCTGTTTAGTGCTTGTGTAGGGTTTGCCCTGTTTATGCCATTGTCAGTAGTAGTCTCTGTGTTTGTCTTGTTGTCCTATGCGGATTAGCTATCCGGCGACCGTTTCCTCTCCCTCATTCTCTCTCGACTTCCCTCTTTGCTTCTAGTCCTTCCTTGTGCTTCTCGTCCTCCCTCTTGCTTCTCTCAGCGGTCGTTCGATAGTTAAGTCGTATGTGTGTTCGTCGTAGTTATTTGTTTGTCATGCCGTCGTCGTCTAGTTAGCCGTTGACCGTTTTCCCCCTCTTTCTCTTTCGACTCCCTCCTTGCTTCTAAACTCCCCCAGTGCTTCTCGACTTCCTCCTGCTGTCTCGCGGTCGGTAGTTAATTAGGTCGTCGGTCGGTAGTCGTCTTGTTCGTGTAGTCGTCGTCGTGTAGTTCGTTCGGTCGTACGACGTCCATTTGTACGGTCGTTCGTTCCGTCGTCGTTGGATCGTTTGTTTACTTAGTTCGTTCGGTCGTTTTAGTCTTTTTAGTTTAGTTCTCTCCACTGTTTTGATTGACCTAGCTTTAGTCGAGCATCGGTAGCCTCAGTCTAGTCCCTGTGGAGAACACGACACTCGCCGCTATTTCAGTGGCAACCCGTGCACTTGCGGGTGTGCTATTTTTGCACGATCAAGTATTTTGGCGCCGTTGCCGGGGACTAGCTTAGAGCGACAGTGTTAGGCTATAGACTAGGTCGTTGTTTGTTTTTCTTTTGCTTGTTTTGTGTTTGTGCTGACCTGTCTTTCTTTTTGTCATTGTTCATATTTGTGATATCTCGCTAACCCCTAACCCTTTCCCTAGTTACTTCTTTCTTTCGCTATTCTTCGTATCCATTCTTGCAGGTTGATTGATATTGGTACTTATTGAGGCTATGGCTTACTATTCTGATTCTTGTGGTTATATGAGCACCCCTAGTACTTATGATACTCTTCAAGAACAGGTAAATCTATTGTCTCGTCAGTTAGAGCGCTATGCTTTAGAGCGAGGAGTTGTGTTAGAGAGCGGGCATGATCATTACAGTTCTTTATTAGGCGCCCACTCTCCAATTGTTCCTATATGCCAGACTTGTGGTTTTCAGGGCCATTCACCCGCTGAGTGCCAGTGTGGTTATTTGTCCACTCCAGAGTGTTACGGGATGAGCTTTGCTCAGCCGAGTGAGCCATTCTCTGACACTTATCACCCTGGATGGCCTGAGCACTCGAGTCTGTCGTATGGAAACAACAACCCTGATATTTCATCCTTTTCTTCTAGTACACCATTGCAGGGTTTTAGATTTGGAGATCAGGATATTTCTCATTGGTCACACCAGCACTATCCTGTACCTCAGCATCAGACTCCTACTCCTGAGTTCGATGAGTTGTCTAGATTTGAAGAGAGGGTGTCTAGGATGATAGGAGATCTCGAGAGTAGAATGAGTAGTGGATTCGCATTGGATCTGACACCTCCTGCCTGCAGTTCACCTATTCCTTCACCGAGCCAGCTTACAGTTCCTGTGTCTGAGTCCTTAGAGCAGTCCCATGAGCCACCTCCTTCACATGTAGATCAGGCTGCCAGACTTGATGCATTGTGCAAGGAACTGATGACTGTACCTCCTGGTGGTGATCGTGCGATGGCGATTCAGGATGAGATTGAGGCGATTATGAGCACCAGTTCTACTTGTGTGGATAGTTTTACCGTTTCACAGCCTTTCATTCACACCACAGAGATAGTTCTGGATAGACATGAGTGTCGGCCTATCAGTCTTACACCTGATCTTGCTAGCGAGGGCCTGTTGTTGGAGACACCACAGACACACCTAGAGGCACCTCAGTCGGATCCATTGCCTATTGACTCTGAGAGAGAGACTATTGAGCTAGATGATGAGGACCTACCTTCTGATGATGATTGTTTCACTCCTGACTATGAGGATGAGTTTGCGGTAGATTCACTCTTGAGTTGTGATGAGTTAGATATAGATGATGAGAGCTTTGTGCCAGATGATGATGAGTTCATTACGGATATGCTTTTGAGTTCTGAGGTTCCACATCTTGATGAGGGGGCTGCTTCCGATGTCGAGGAGGAGCACATTTCTATTGATCTTCCATCAGCTACTTCCTTGGTCGACATCGCCCCTCTGGAGGTTTCTACTACCGTACATTCTCCTTCACCTACACTTCAGGTAGTTTGGAAACTCTTCCCCAACCACCTCAGGTTTGATTTCATTGGCCCTGACGAGACATACCCTATTGCTGATTATGCTCATCTCACTTATAGTCCTCATTGTATACTTTATCGATATGCCTACGTGATTGGATATTCGATTGATGACTTGGAGGGTGTCAACCCTATCACACATACTTGCCATGTTTTTGAGTTTACTTGCAGGGTTATGCTTTTGTACCATCGACTACGAGCTGACATGGCTCGAGTCGATATTCCTTGGGATCCTGGTGGATTTCGAGGCATGCTGCTTCATGAGGAGGGCGGACATGTGCCTTTTCCATGTCCCGTCCTTGGCCCTCCTCCCGCTACATCCAAATGGGCATCTCTTTTTCCTTTTATTTCCATTTTGTTTGTTAGTTTCTCCTCTTTTCTTTCTTTTTATTTTAGGTCCCGTGCTAGATCCTCATCCTTGCATGCGCGAGAAGCCATGGGATGATTTGCCTACTTCCATTACATCATATACACCCGGTGAGCTGTTTCTTACCCCTTGAAGCACATTTTTGATTCATTGCTCAATTTAAGCTTGGGGGAGGACTTGTATGTGTATGGATGATGTTCTAGCATGTTTGTATTATATTTGTGAGCATTTGAGCTTATTGTTGTGTAGTTGATGATATTTGGTCATACTTATGCTTCATATTATTGTTTGTGTTGATGATATATGACCTTTACTATTGCTCTCATGTTATGCTTGATTGTATATGTTAGCCATGTGAGCCCATGCCTTATTGATCAAGAAAGGTCATGTCAAAATTTTCTTAATTGAGCCATATTGTTACTAGTTCCTTGTATGTTTTAAGTCACTTGGTATCATATTGTAGAACTTGAGTTTTGTTTATTATCCTTGATGTGCTTAGAAACCTTGTGATCCTATAGCATTTGATTCATTGCGAGTTACGCATGTGTTTTAACCATTTGCGGCTTGAATTGGTTCTAGTCATCGCCTCTTGAATGATCATATTTTAGTTTCATGCTTTGGCATATATTATTTTAGATATTGATACTTTGCTTGAATGAAAATTTTGTGAAAGGGGTAGTCCTATCTTGAGCCAATAACTTGGTTGATTTATCTAGGTATCCATGTCTCGGAACATGTGTTACTTGGCATTAATGAAAACCGGTTAAAGATGCTTAATAAAAACTAAAAAAAACAAAGAGAGAAAAGAAGAAAAAAAAATGTTTTGCAATGTGTGAGTGTGTGAAATAAGTGACTATGTCACATTGGTTCGGAAATGTGTTGAATAAGTGGCATTTTTGCCCAAGTGAAGTGTGAGTGTGAATAAGTGGCAAGCTTGCCCAAGGATTGGAATAAGTGGCACTTGTGCCCATTGTGTGTTTTAAATTTGCTAAAAATCAAAAAAAAAATTAGCTATCATGGCTCAAGTGTGGGCTTTTTCATAAATTTCATGCGAGTATTAGTCTCTTTGTCTCAAATAGCATATGCCTTAGCATGACCCTTTGCTATGCTCATTCTTGATGTTATACCTAGTTCCGATGCCTTACAATTTTGGTTGGATACATGTGATCACTTAGTGTATTTCGACACTTGAGTGTGTAACTTGATTTGGTCAAATGCTGTAGTTATCACTTGAGATCTTTGCTTGATTCATTCTCATTTTGGATTGTTCTCAAAACTCAAGTCAGATGATCTCATTTAACATTGTTATATGCCTCATGACTTATTACATGCATTTAACTAGTCTTTTACCATAATGACTTGTCCGGGTTCGATAATATCATGCCATTTACTTGAGGACAAGTAAACGTTTAAAGCTTGGGGGTATGACATGCGTCATTTTTGGATATATTTTGCTGTCATTTTACCCTCATATTTTTCGCATTTCGGGACCATTTATCATCATTTGCACTATTTTCTATATTTAATTGCTCAATTTAGATCATTTTACATTTTGTTTGTAATTTCCCGCAGGCCGGCGCGATCGAGGCGCATAAACGACAAATTTGGTATTCCGGGACTGCTCCGTATAGAAGTACGCGTCAACACGAACGCGTAGGATCTTTCCGCGGTGAAATCGGATTTCCAGAGGGCTAAATCGGAAGAAAACAAATAGAGGAAGGACTGGATTGTAAATGCCAGAAACCGCGAGGACTAAATCGCAAAACCACCTAATCCCCATTCCGGCTACAACCCTAGCCGCCGCCTCCATTTTGGTGGGGGAGCCCGGTTTCTTCCTCCCTTTTCTTCTCTAGCCACGCCTCACTCCGGCCGCCCTGCTGCCTCTCCCTCCGACCGCTCCTCCGCCCCGCTACTCCTCTTCCACCACCAGCCGCCGCACCCCTACTCTCTCTCTCCAGCGCCTCCTTTCCCTTTCCATTTCTTGCCGCCGCCGCCTTCACCGGCCGCCCCTACTCCGCCGCATCCCGTCGCCGCCGCAGCCTCCTCTCCCCGGTTCCCCTCTTCACCTGTGCGCCACCACCTTCTCCTCTTCCTTTGCCCCCCTTGCTTTTCCTCCCCTTTTCTTCTGCTCCGGCGCCGACGAGGGCTGCATCGACTTCTCCACCGCCGCCGCCTTCACCGCCGTCCTCTACTCTCCCTCAGCATCCGACCGCAGCAATCGCCACCAACCTCTGCGACCTCTTCACCGCCGCCTACTTCTACATCATCTCTCCACCGACGGCGACTTCCCACTGCTTCCACTACTTGTCTGCATCTTCAACAACTGCTCTGCCAGTCCATTGGTTTAATATTTCAAACATTATGCCTAAACTCTGTTACTTGCTCTTATGTTAGTGATATGAACCACTGCTGATGTTGGGTTTTGGACTGTGTAATATGGATGAATGATAGCAATGGTTTTGGTAGTAGCACTGCTAAGGTTTTAAATGCCTGGTATAGTTGTGAATTTGCTTGATGATCCCGTAGCTCTATTATATAAAATCTTTGATGTGCATTTGGTAATTTAGTGGATCAGTATTGAAGTAGTACTTTGTTTACTCTTTTGTGATGTATGGTTTAGATTCATTTAATTGCTCGTTGGTCTTGTACTTAAATTATATTAGAATTGCTTGCCGGTTTAGAGTAGATGTTTCAGTTAGAATTAATTTTCGTGTCTTCTGTTCTGTTTAGTTCTTTTAGAAAAGAAAAGACCAAAAATATTAGTTTAGATTTACTGTTTTATGTTGTTGCTTAATTTAGAGTTATTTGCTATCTGTGATGGTGATATAGATCTGTGATGTTTGTGTCAGTGGTTAGTTGTGCTTATGGTCAGTTTGTGATCAGTGTTGTGTAGGCTCTGTTTAGTGCTTGTGTAGGGTTTGCCCTGTTTATGCCATTGTCAGTAGTAGTCTCTGTGTTTGTCTTGTTGTCCTATGCGGATTAGCTATCCGGCGACCGTTTCCTCTCCCTCATTCTCTCTCGACTTCCCTCTTTGCTTCTAGTCCTTCCTTGTGCTTCTCGTCCTCCCTCTTGCTTCTCTCAGCGGTCGTTCGATAGTTAAGTCGTATGTGTGTTCGTCGTAGTTATTTGTTTGTCATGCCGTCGTCGTCTAGTTAGCCGTTGACCGTTTTCCCCCTCTTTCTCTTTCGACTCCCTCCTTGCTTCTAAACTCCCCCAGTGCTTCTCGACTTCCTCCTGCTGTCTCGCGGTCGGTAGTTAATTAGGTCGTCGGTCGGTAGTCGTCTTGTTCGTGTAGTCGTCGTCGTGTAGTTCGTTCGGTCGTACGACGTCCATTTGTACGGTCGTTCGTTCCGTCGTCGTTGGATCGTTTGTTTACTTAGTTCGTTCGGTCGTTTTAGTCTTTTTAGTTTAGTTCTCTCCACTGTTTTGATTGACCTAGCTTTAGTCGAGCATCGGTAGCCTCAGTCTAGTCCCTGTGGAGAACACGACACTCGCCGCTATTTCAGTGGCAACCCGTGCACTTGCGGGTGTGCTATTTTTGCACGATCAAGCATCCCGTGCGAGGTGTGCGGGGTACGTGTCTGTCGATGCGGCGACGTGTGTTGTGGGCTGGTCAACGACATGTACGAGCCTGGTACGTGTCTAAGGCTGATACCAGTGCAGATACTCCGTGTAGGCACTGCTATCGTAGGGGCGCTCCTCCTCCACGTAGTCATCAAGTGCGCCCTCCCACTGCGCAGTCCACCCCTCCATCTTCGCCGTCCAATCCGTGCTGCATTTTACTCCCTTTCTAGAGTGCCTATTTATAGGACCATTTCGTTAGTACTCATTAAATGAATAGTAAGTACAAGGAGATTTATGAGAAGTGGTCACTCACGCGTGGATGCTCTACGGCACCGGTGGTTCGACTGGTACTAGAATGACCTAACATAGGCCAAACTAGCACATTACACGCTGCAGCGCATAGTCCTCGACGAAGATGTCGTACATGAGCTTCCGGCACATCAGCCAAAAAGCCCGGTCATGCTAGCAGAGCGAGGACAGCTCGTCAAGAGCGTGCAATGCCGTAGGTGAGTACGGCTCCCCGCACACATCATCAACTGTGAGGCGGTTGAACTGCTCCACAAAGGGTAGATATGCTCACATAACCTGGACGTGCGTGAACTGTACCTACAAGGAACAACAGCTGTTACATACGACCATCATTAATACAAAGGAAATAGTTGATTGTCATACTACTTACCCGTTGATGACACCAGAGAGAACCCATTGTAGGCCGGTCGACGTCACCCCCGGGGTACATCTCTGCCCCGTATGGACTCATGTCCTCGAGCATGGGTCATCCAAGGCTGAAGCGCTCGAACGACCATAGCTGCAGTAGCAACGGACACCCTGCAAGGACTGAGTTCGCCTTGACCCTAGCACACGTATCGCACAAGCCGCAATAGGTCGCGGCAAGTGCAGCTGGACCCTAGCTGACCTGGGTGCCTCGCCGTCGGTGATGGCCCTAGCATGAGCAATAAGGCGCGCATCGATGGTGTTGTTGTGGCTAGTGGTGAAGAGCACTCAACCAAATAGGCACAGCAAGTATGCCTCCAAGTGCCACGAGACCTGCTACTCGTGCGCATCTGGATCCATCCGCTCCACTTGAATGCAACCCAAGAAGTTATTAGTATGTAATAGTGGATATTAGAGTATACAAGATCGATCAGAAAGAGCACGTACCCGGAACTGTGAGAGCCACCTTAGTGATGGCCCATGTGTCTGACCCAGTGGGAACACGCAGTACTCCTCCGTGGCACCAGGCTAAAGGACCCCCTTGAATCTGGCGATTAGATCCACCCGCCACCCCGCTGGGGCCTCCGGTAGGAAGGCAGCAGCTCCCACGATCAGAAGACCAAGAAGCAGTGACACATCCTGTAGAGTAGGCATCATCTCCCCGAATGGGAGGTGAAAAGTGTGCATCTCCGGCCGCCAACGGTCCACCAAAGTCATCAGTAGAGAATGGTCGAACGGGAAGCATCGCGATCGCTCCACACTGTCGTCCCCACCAGCAGGCAAGGTCGGTCCGTCCTCATTGATGGCCTGCACCATCCAGGCGAGAGGGAGTAGCCCGGCATCCCGCAGCCTGCGAAGTAAGTAAAGGTCAGCACGGAACCTACTAATTGCAACAGTACAATGCTGGAGTAGTGCACACCTGACTATCCAGTGGGGGTCTAGCCTCCAGGCGACTCGAGGTGTGTGTGTCCAGATCACTCCCAAGTCAGCTGGCTTCTCCGCGCTCCTTGTAGGCGGGACACGACGGGAAGCATGATGCAGCCAGTCAACGTGCTTGTCCAACAAGCTATAAGGCCAGTCCAATCCGTGAAGATCATGAGCCATACCTGCAAAATGAATTCAAGTTAGCATTTATACAGAACCAAAAAACATCACATGTAAAGCAATAGTAAACAAAACTTGTAAGTAAACAAACAAAACAATACTAGGCTACCAACACAACGCCAACTTCATTATTGACAAGGGAGAAGTGCCATAGCAATTGTACAAATAGTGCATGCAATGTACGATACATTTAGTACAACATTACGCATGTCAAAAGTGTCAACTACCTAAGTACAGTTTACAACGAAAATTTATTTGTATTCTCCAACAACTGTTAGTACAAATTGTGCCACTCTGCCTACTGATCAGCACATGCCTTGCATCGTCTAGCTGTGTGCCCCTCCTGACCACATCGCCCACAATGTGCACCAGATGCTTTGGATTGTGCTTCGTCCATTTATTTCTAATATGCTGGCTCTATTGCTAACCTTTCCCACCCTTCCTGCAAAATCCAAGGTGGCAAAGTTCCCCACAACCTTAACCCCCTGAGCTCCCCACACCACGCATGCACTACTCTCTTCTTGAAGAAGTACTCCGACATGAAGTTCGAAGTATCCATGCCGACGGTCCTGCATGCAGTGAGGACATGAGAGCATGGCTAATGTAACAGCTTCAGCTTGTTGCACGTGCAGCTAGGTTCATTTGCATGATCTCCAAGGCATAATTCGTGGGTGTTAAGGGAATGAGTCGTCCCAAATCCGGCTCTATCACGGAGTACCACGTTGAAACAATGCTCCCTGTTGCCCATGACATGCACTGTGTGCAATTGGCCCTTCTGTGCTTTCATCTCCATGTATGCCATAATTTTCGATGAGTACAATGCTCGGGGGTTGGCCGCATGAAGTGCATCATTCGCATGCCTCTCCCTAATGTAGCCGATTGTGCTGTGCAAAACACCTTCGACGATGGTGATGAGGGGTTGAGAATGAAGGCCCCTGAGAACACAATTGTACACCTCTGCAAGGTTAGTCATCATTATGCTATACCCTGCGCCGTCTGTGTTGTGCAACAGCGACCACTTCTCCAATGGTTCTCGCTCGATCCACTGCGAGAAGCACTTAATGTTCCGTCAGCTCCTCCTCCTCAGACCAACTGGGTTAGGCTCATCGAGTGCTGCCAGGCATTCCGGTTGTGCCGCCCCAGGCATGACTGGTCCCTTGCTCCTCTCGTCAACGTGTTTCCTACTGTGCTCGTCCAACAACGCCCACAAAGTATCAAATTTTCTCTACTGGTTCTGCATAGCAAGCCTCTTGAATAGCTTCATCAACAGTTGTTTTGGGAACTGCTTGAAAATTTTCACCCCTAGGTGATGAATGCACCATTTGTTCCTCATATCCGGCCAAGAAAAGGGCTTCTCGGGGTCTTCCTGATGTTTTCTTATAGCCTTTACAATCCCGGTGTGGCAATCCTGGATTACGCACACACCAGGACGAGCACCGACAACTCAAACCCTGACATGTCTAAGGAACCACAACCAGCTTTCATAATTCTCACTTTCAACGAATGCGATGGCCAGCGGCAATATTTGGTTATTGCCGTCAATGTCTATGGCCGTCAGGATCTGGCCCTTATATTTGCCAATCAAAAAGGTCCCGTCAACTGAGATCACTGGCAGCATGTGCCTGAATGCCTCGATGCACGTCCCAAATGCTAAGAAGGCCCTCTGCAACACTGCATAACCTGGCGGCCTTGTGGAAGGCTTGTCCTTCACAGTGATATATGTGCCCGAGTTCCTGTCCTGCAACACCTTAAGCATACGAGGAAGATTGTTGTTTGCTGTCTCAAAAGACCCAAACTGTTTTTCCAACGCCTTTTGCTTTGCATACCACGCCTTCACGTAGCTAATCTTGTACTTGAATTTCTTCTCGATACCTACCACGATGTGTGTGGTCTCCATGTCTTTCTTCTCCACTATCTCTCCATACATTAAATTGACTATAAAGGCGCACGCTAGGTTACGATGTCTTGCTAAAACACTACTGAGAATGTAAGAGTACGGCTCCACCTTCGACACAATCCAATGAGTCTCATACTTGGGTCTACGTGCATGCACCCTCCAAGGACAACCGGCCTGCTCACACTTCACGGTGTACTGCTTTTGGTTAGATTTCACGACTCAAAAAGTCTACTGCATAGAAAGGGCCCACTGCTTGATGGCATCCTGCAACGATGCCTTGTTAGCAAACATTGAATTGTAATACCCATGAGAAAGAAAAAGAGAAGAAAGCGAAGAAATTATCGTCAGAGCCCTAGAGGTTAATTTCGGGCAAGGTAGTCCGTTCACGGAGATACCTGACCGTCCGGGGGCCAGTCGGTACCTCTTACAACCATAGGGTCATCACTCGGCATAAACAAACCTGAGATTTTCAAAGGACCTTGGAAACCAACCCACTGTCCCCAAATATCCAAACACAGTTCACCGCTACAGTAAAAGGACAGCGTAGCAACGTGAAACCAGGCCAAAGCCAGCCAAACAAAAGAGGCAAAGTTCCAGTTGATTACCAATATAATATCAACCGGCCATCACATATCCAGAGGGTATCATAACCCTACAGTGCGAGGACAACACACCATCTCCAGGACAGCCAGTGCCACCCTCCAGAACAATCAGCCGAGAGCCACAAAGGCAAGTCCCAGTGCGTACGCTCCCAGAAAGCACCCACCCGCCCAAACTCGCAGCCACACCCCAGCAGCCAACGAGAGGAGCAAGGAGGCGACAGCCCTCCACACACCCAACACAAACCAACAGCCAGCATCGCCGAAGCCGTAAGACCAGCCAACCGGGGTCACAACCCAAGTCAACTGGTAGGACCAAGGAGCTCCGACGACCGAGATCATCGTGCGCACTTCATCACCGTGCCAAACCACCCACAACCCAACCAAGGTAATCCAACATCACACTTAGCAGTAACAAGGTAGCAGCAAGATAACAGACACACCTCACCATGGACGAAGAGAGGCGGCGGCGCTCTGCCGTCGGTTTGGTAGGCGCACCCGATGACCGCCACCCACTCCCCCAGCACAAGGGCGGCCTCGAGCCCCGTCATACCTAACCACGACAGCCACCTCCATGCCTCTGTCCTAGTAAGCCAAATCAACTCAAAATGACGAATAAAGCAAAGCACAAACCAAAGAAATCCGCAAATAGAAGCGCTAGAGCCAAGCCGTAGGCCACGAATCGGGATCCAAGAGCCGGGGTAGGGGAAGGAAAAGCGGAGATTGGGGGAGAGGAGAGACTGGAGGCGGCACGGCGCCGATGGAGCCGGAGGCGCGAGGGGAGGCGCATCAGAGGGACGGCGTGAGATGAGGAGGAGCGTAGGAGAGAGCCGAACGGTGAGGCGCGGTGTTGCGGCGCTGGAGGCCAAGGGCGGCGCTGGGGCAAGGAGAATCGGAAGGGGAGAGAGTGTAGAGGGCAGGGGAAACGGGAGAAGAAGATAAAGAGGCGTCGGCAGGAAGCACCAAGAAGAGGAAGAGGCGCCGTCGGCAAGAGGCACCAGGAAGGGGAACGGGCGGAAAGAAAGAGGAAGAAAAAATAGTGGAGAGAAGAAAAGAAAATAAAGGGAAAGAAAGAAAAAAATGATGAAAAGAAAAATAGGGGATGTGTAAATAAGATTTGTCAACGATTGTAGACGACGGTCATGAAATTATGATCGTTTGGGTACCGGGGCATCGGAAAGGTGTCCGGTAAGAGAGGTTGTTGGTATCGGGTTTACGCGTAGAGACGTTGTTGATTGTCTATGTGCATAGAATCGATGTTGTTTGCCTGCTTGCACGAATTACAATATTGAATTGAGTGTTCGGGTGATGCTTCCAGGTGGAGGTTTTGGTTTGGCGCTCCTCCACGTCCGCAGGGATAACCAGGCAAGTGCAGGGTAGAACAGTAAATTGTGGTGAATGTTTGTTATTCGTGTTTCCATGCTATAATTTACAGTATTTATGAGATGTATATGAATTGTGCTAATCATACGTTGATGAGTACCGCTTATGATTAGACATCCATGTTTGAAGCATACTGCATCATGCAAACTGCATAAGAGCCAGTTCGGTGAGAAAGTCATACGACTAGTCCGGAGTGCTCTTGAATAAGAGCAAGGTCGGTGAGAAAGTCAAATAACTAGTCTGGAGAGCTCTTGAATAAGACCTACAAAGGTAGGCAAATGAGTGTTCCATCGACGGGAGGACGCTCTACTATACCGGTATACGCTACAGTTACATATGCATTGCATAGCATTGCATTGCATGAAAGTGACAGAGAAAGTGGTACAGTTTACAGTTACAGGTTTGATTTACAGATTACAGTTGCAGAGTTGATTTACAGTTTACAGTTATAGATTTAATCTACAGTTTACAGTCATAGAGTTGAATTACAGCTTACAGTTTGCGAAGTCGATTGAATTGCTAAAGTGATGTTACTATTTTATTGTGTGCTTGCTGAGTCTTCGGACTCACCCTTGCTTTATTGTTGTTTTTTAGGAGTCTGTTGAAGACGACATGCATGGGCGGGAGTAGTACAGTCGTTCACGTGCCGCAGTGATTCACAGATCATCTACAGTTGATATATTTAGTCTTAGATAATCTAACTACCTTTTTGGTAATTAGCAAAGTTATATCTCTGATGCACTTAGCGTCAAGTGTACTAGCTTTTGTCGTTTGGTGGATATTTAAATAAAAGAATTGCTTCACAAGACCAGCGGCAAAGGTGGGAGTTGGTAACATTATAGAGTAGGTGGTAGCACTTTGGGCTCAGGGAGGGGCCGAGGTGTTACATGAATGCAATTGAACCTCTATCCCATGATACTCTCACAGTGATTCGTGCTCATCATGTGCGGAAACACCCTCAGCATCAAACCGATTCCATTCATGTGGGACGGGAGTTTCATCCTCATCCGAACTGTCCTCGTTGTCCTCCTGTATAGCTTCCTCTTCAGCTTATACCGTCTGGTCATCACACTCCATCTGCTGCACTATGTACTCCACATGCTCCCCTTCATCGGCTTGTCCTGTTCCCTCACCATCACGTGACCATTCTACCTCTCCTCCATGTACCGCATCGGCCTTGTCACAAGCATCTTCTTTCTCTTCACCAATATGCGGGCCGCCCGAGCTACTCGCACCTCTCGGATGATAGCCATACACACGGCCTTGCACAGTTTCTAATGGGCATAGTTGCACAAGTATCATACACTTCTATCCATGGTGTCGGCACCCTTACACAAACCCCTTCCACGCAACAGTGTGCATCAATGTTCTCAATTCCCATCTAATATCTGTGGGAAACCGGCTCCAAAGCCCTTGTATGACAACATTGCACACCTCAGGGTCCAACAAAAAACTACGAGAAAGCCAATGCATCACATCTGAGATTCGAGCATTCTCGCCGTCTGGGTGTACCAGAGTGGCTTGCGCAAAGCCGCTCAAATCCATACCATTCGAACCTTCACGAATGGTTTCAGCACTGTAATGCACTCTCAATGTAGTGGGTATCAGCATTGCTGATGTCTGCCTACATATATATTCAATTTTGCAACATGTCAAATCGCATCGCACACTACAAAAGTACTGACATACTGCAATTCACATTTCACCGATCGTTCGTCTGTCGTAACCAACTACATTAACCTCATAGTATTAACTTCCTATCGGCACCCCGCGCACCGACGCTGCACTTTTCTCGCTACTCAAGCTGTCCCCTACCGCAAATAATTCCTAATGGTTTCGAAAATTTATATGACATATCGATTTAAATGCCTATATACTAGTTACAATGGTACACACATTTTTCCAATGGACTAATGATATTACATTCATTCGTATTTAATCATAAATATTACGTATTATTATTTTGTACAAAGCAAATTATGAAATTCTAACATAAATATTGACTAAATTTTATAATACTTACAAATTTCTACAGACGATGAATTTGTACGTGTAACGTTGACTGAATTTTCTACAACTACAATTTTGTACACATGCCAATTTACTAACGATGCTAATTTTGTAAAACTATGTTCGCTAAATTATACGCAACTATACGTTACTACGACTGTCAATTTCCTAAAACTACATTAACTAAATTTTCTATACGGAAAATTGAATTATTTCTATCTACATCTATAATTTTCTACTAACACTAACAGTAAATAATATATGTACTGCATATACAATATTTCAAATACAAGAAAAAAATTATCTAGAGTTGCTTCTTCCTCTCCTCTCCTCCCTCTCCTTCCTCTCCTCTCCCTCTCCTTTTCTCTCCACCCTCTCTTCTTCTCCCCTCCCTCTCCTTTCTTTTTTTCATCTCCTCCTCTCCTCCGCCGTCTCCTTTTCTTCTCCCTCTCTTCTCTTCTGTTCTGGTTCTGGTTCTGTTGAGGGTGGCGGCCGAGCGGCCTCGCCTTTTATCTCCGCTTTTAGTCGCCCAACCGTTGGGCGACTGGAACCTCTATTCGCCCAACCGTTGGGCAACTAGAAGCTCCATTCGCCCAACCGTTGGGCAACAGCAATTGCAGTTGCCCGACCGTTCGGCGACTGCAATAATTCACCGGACGGCCGACGGATTGCTTACGTGTCGCTTGGCCGTTAGGCGATAGGCTCCAGTTGTCCGACGGTTAAGCGATTGGAGTTTATTTCTGTAAAAAATATGGGTGCGGGTATATTTCTATTATTTCAAATAAAATTATTCATAAAAAAATTCCATAATTATGGTGTACATCGAAAAAAATACCATGAAAATGCTATTAACATCATCTTCAAGTGCCCTTGCTGTCGTTGAACCAACGCTCTGAACTAGACTTGCCATTGGTCCTATGATGCCTGTTTTGATGAAAAGAAAACTAAAAAAGATTACATGCAGTTCTAAATAGTCTAAATAGTCCAATGCAAAAACAAAATCCTAATTTTTCTTGGTCAACAAATCTATATTTATACGTTCTTCCCTCCCACGCCCTCACAAAAAACGATTCGGCCATGGCCCCTATCCGCTCCAACTCTTCCCCACCCACCCCGAGAATTTCGCCTCCACGCCACTCTCCATCCCGCTTCCCACGCCGCCTCCCAGTCCCACCCCACCACTCCAATTGACGTGCGCCGTCGCCACCTCCTCCGGTCGTCTCCCACCCCGCCGATCGTGCCCTTGCACGATCCCTCCCATATGTTTCCGAAAGGCGTTTTCCTTCCTCACGGTTTTGCACGGAAAAAGTGAGGGTTTTTTTTTTGTGGTGGGCGGCGCAGGCATTGAGGGCGCTGCAGTTCGAGAAGTACACGGGGTGGTGTTGAAGAACCAGAATGCTCACATCTTTCTCTGCAATGGCACCTCGCTCTAGGAGCTCTTCCACGCGCTCGGGAGGTGCCTGCGGACCGCTTCGTAAGGCCTTCCGGATGGCCGCCGGGGTGTCCATGACCGTGCCCACCGCCGCCGAGGCGCCGCAGGCGAGTAGGGAGCCAGATGGGCTTTAGGCTATCAACGTGACAACGGAGCAGCCCCCTTCAGTGGCTGCGCAGGACCCTCAGACCCTGGAGATGCTGACCAAGGAGGAGAGGGTCGGCCTGTGTCTCCTTGACTTGAGGTTAGCATTTCCGCTGCCTGATTTGTGTTTGGAGCTTATTGTGTAGCGGTGTAATTTCATAGGTATATCGGGTTTTTTTTCTGGGGATGAATTCGATAGTAAGCAGATTAACTGAAGAAGTACTTGACCAAAGGGAGGAACTGTGCTGTGTGGATTGTAAAATTAGAGCTCCTTGCAAGGTTGTTTCAATCCCAATGCTTCGTTTTGAGTAGGACAAGTAGTTCAGTGACCGAGTCGGATCCTATGCATGGTGTTGAAGGGCCTGCTGCAGAGGAGATTGAGAATGTAGCCGGTGTTCACCATGCAATGCCTGATGTGGAGAAGGAATGCAGCTGGTGAGCAACCTAGGGATAGTTGTTTGTCGACAACTACTCCTGTTAAAGTGCGAGTGACAAAAACAAAATATCAGCCAGAAAGTTTCCTTAAGGATATCAGAGGATTGCTATCCACTGGGCTTCTTGAAGGTTTCAGGGTGACCTGGAGAAAGAATGAGGTGTATGTAGTTCCTTCAGGTAGTAGAACTGTAGATTCGGCATGAAATCCTGATTGAAAACCTTTAGTTTCGATTTATATAAAGAATAACATATATGTTTCATTTGATGATCGTTAGGTGGAGATGACTGGATATATAAATGGACATGGATATTCTTGTGGCTGCTTGGAGTGTGGTTATAGTAACGTGAGCTTTCTGTTATCTGCAACACTGCATGGATTGTAATTTTCATGTCTGTACTCGTAAATTGTCTAAAAAATGGAACCTAATCTTGTGATCTTTTGATAAATTGTACATAATGAATGCATGTGAGTTTGAGCAGCATTCTGTTAGTCATCCAACAATTAAAATGATCATATCTTCTTGGACAGTGGAATTTCTCTTTATAGGGTGATTCAAGCACTTAAATATACTAGACTTTACTTGCTTGAAGACTTGATTGATTTTTCTAAAGAACAACATATATGTTTCACTTGATGATCATTAGGTGGAGATGACTGGATATATGAGTGGACAGGGATATTCTTGTGGCTGCTCGGACTGTGGTTACAGCAACGTGAACTTTCTGTTATCTGCAACACTGCATGGATTGTAATTTTCATGTTTGTACCCATAAATTGTCTGAAAAATGGAACCTGATATTGTGATCCTTTGATAAATTGTAGACAATGAATGCATGTGAGTTTGAGCAGCATTCTGGTGAGTCATCCAACAATCAAAACGACCACATCTTCTTGGACAGTGGAATTTCTCTTTAGGCCAGTCTCAGTGGGAGTTTCATCTGCATTTAATAGGCTGCCACATAGGTATTTTTGATGATATGGCAACATTTTTAAGAAGAGAGAGAAGAAGTGAGTTTCATCTAGATGAAACTCTCTTGGCACGATTACCAACTCTATATGAGTCATGAAATTAAATGTCTATGAAACAATAGAATGAACTATGCATTGAGGATGGATGTTTCATTTCATTTTACATAATGTGGCAGTCTTGGAAACAACGCCATGAAACTCTCCACTGAGAATGGCCTTATAGGGTGATTCGAGCACTCAGATATACTAGACTTTGCTTGCTTGCAGAGTTGATTGAAGAATATATTGGTCTCCCTCCAAATCTGATTCAATATAAATAGTGGAAAGGTATTTCAATGAGTACCTTAGGCTTTTTAGCTTTTATTTATACTTCAGAATCAGCTAATCATTCTGTTTGCCAATCTTTTTGTAATAACCGAATTTAATTCTTAAGGGCTTGTGCGTAATTATTAGGAAAGAAAAACGTGAAAAGGGGATGTTGTGAAACTTTAGAGGGAATCTGTTTTCAAGAAGGAGTCTTATGTAGGGATGGAAAACGATAACGGATAATTCGTTTTATCCGATATTTGTATCCGAGAAAACGTGAATGTAGTAAGCAAAATCCGTATTAAAAAATGTTTGTATTCGTATTTGAGAATATTCGCATCCGTATTTGAGAATATTCGAATTCGTATTCGTATTAAAAATATAGATTCGTATTCGTATTTGAGACTATTCGACCATATCCGATCCGTTTCCACCGCTAGTCTTATGTGGGGAGAAGTTGAGGTTCGAGTCAATCTTTTTCCGTGATAAAAGGAAGTGGAAGGGAAGAGAACATCTCCAATGTTGTATTTTAGCCGATTCAAATAAGCAGAAATAAGGCATTGAATATATTTAATATATTGGAGGGGTCAATTCTTACAAAAAAAATACATGGTACTGGATTCTACTTAGTAGTCGATTCAAAGTATTAAACAATTCATATGAATATTAAATAACTATATAGAAGAGAGTGCGGTTAAGAGATGATATTATTATTTTGCAGTTTTTTAATGTAATATAAGTTTCAGTTATGAGTAGAAATTAGTTTAATATATTAAAGAAATTTAAATTTAAAATTTTAAAGTGTTTACATGATGTAACTTTGAATCGATAGCGATTCAATACGCTAAAAATGCTCTAAGCCCAAACCAGACATTAGCAAATCTTAAAGCCTAGTTTTCTTTTTCTCGTTTCCCGCGCGCCGCTGCCGAGAGGTCGGCCACTTCCGCGTGAAGTCCCGAACCCAGCGCCGCACGTCCTTTCGGCTGTCGACACGCGTGGCTAGCCTCGGTTGCCGTCGCGTTAGCACGTGTTGCCCGACGGCCGGCCGAACCGTGGTGGTGCAGTGCTGCACGGTGCGACTAGAAGTGGTAAGCATCTTTCTTCCTCTGTATTGATTCTTCTCGGTTGGAACAGTAGGCAATCGTGTGGTGCAAGGCCACGCGCACGGCAATGACCAGATGGGTTGTTGCTTGCTTTGCATGGGCTTGTAGTGATTTTGAATAGTAACCAATTAGGTTGTGGTAATGGATTGATGCCTCTCTTGATAATTTTTCTTAGATGATAGTCTCCAGATTAGGGGGAAGATGGCTTTCGCTCATTGGGATCGGGTAGTAAAACGGTTTGACCTGCTGTACTATCAGACAATTTTTACATGTATCCTATGGCCATAAATTGGGAGTTTCACCTACTAGAGAGTTGAAGAGAATTTTGATAGCTTTCGGTAGAATTTTTTTCTCATGTCAATCGGATTAATAGATTATGAGATATGAATTTTACAAACTTGATGTTCGGTATGTATGTCGTGTTTCGACAATCTGTAGAAATCAGTAGATTAAAAATAGTAAATAATCTAATATGGGAATTTGGTCAACATGAACATTATAGGTGACTTATTAAGGTTTCCAGAGAATCTAATAACACAATTTTTAGATGAGTAGATTAAACGTTATGAATTTTGGGAGCCTGCTGTCCAGAATCGGGTTGCTACTGGATGCAGTCATGTGAAACAATTAATTTGACAAACTTAATGCCAGAATTAAATTTTAGGAATAACTAGAAAATGATAGGAAACTTCCTATAGATTTTAAAAATGTCATTGTTTAGTATATTTGCACAGGTAGATTAAAAGATACAGAATTAATAAGTCTGCTGCCCAGAAGATGACATATATGTCTTCTGAATTAAAAACAGAGATTTAGATGATTGAATGATGCAGATACGCACATGCTTAGCACTTTTCAGTCAAATACATTATTTCACTATAAAGAAGTATTGAGCCGCATTAAACATTGTCAGGTGAATTTGTTTTTTAATGAATTTCCTTCTATTCGTGGGAACGATATACTACCTTATGCCAAATTCTTATTTATTATTAGGTCTGAATATTATGATGATTCCGGGGCCAAAGCAATGGAGAAGCACAAGGAGGGTAATCATATGTGCTACTAAGAACAAAAAGCTCAAAGTTCATGGGGATGGAAAGGAGAAAGCCAAGCAGCTCATGCAGTTGATCAAGGAGGAAAGAAGCCCATGCAGTGGGAGAGGAACAGGGGAGAAGCCCAAGAACTTAAAGCCCAAGTTTTGAACAAGATTTCGAAGCCCAATTCGGACCTCCCACATGTAAAACCAAATTCAAACTCGGATTCAACTCAGAACTCAATTCGGATTCGGTTCGGAACAGCCCAATAGGCACCTACTAAAATGGCCATAATTTTTACAAACGAAGTTCGATTGAGGTGTTCTTGTACTCTATGGAAATCTCTTGAAGTCTACTTTCAGATGGATCTAACCTCACCTCCAAATTCCCTACGAGTCGATCCAGAAACTGCGAAATAAGTCACGTCACTTTTTCAGTCCGAGTCAAAGTGGGCCTAGGGCTTTGTAATCGAGTCCTATTCGGGCTCCAAGTGTTTGGCCGACTCTCCACCCCTTGTATCTCTTTAAAAGACAGCCACCACCCCTGTAAAATTCAGACCACTTTTAATAATAGAATACTCTTGTTCTTTCTGTTGGCCGAACCAACTTGAAGGAATTGGGAGTTTGCTGAAATCAAGATCGTTCAATCTTTCCGCTGGGAATTGGGAGTGCAGTAGAACTTCATCGGTGGTCGTGAAGTTCAGCACGTGAGATTGGGCGAATTATAGAGTGCTAACTCTTGCATTGGCAACGGGAGATCACTACGGTTCGTCGAATCCTCGTGAGTATCCAGATCCTACGTCGAGAAAATCGGGCGACCCCATATCATTTAATCTGAGTATTTGGGTAACTAAGAAAACGTAGATAATTTTGTATAGATTCCAAAACCGGTATGGTTTGTTATTTTACAGTGTGAAAATTGAGAGTTATGATATTTCAAATACTAAGACAACAAGGAGGATTGTCCGATGAAGGGGAAAAGGGTGGATTTGGGAAGCGTGTGGGAGCATTGTCGATTACTTGATGTCTTGTACTGCTATGGCATATTTTGAGATTAGATATTTTCTGTAGGAGTAGCTTTGGGCATGTTATCATCTACATATCTTTCTGGTCGTCGTAATTAAGAAAAAGGCAAGTGTATGGTAGAATGGTATTCAAGTGTTTGAGTTTTGTTGTTTGTTTATGCAATTACTTGCCATGATGATTCGTATGATGATACTTGTTCTTAAATTGCTTATACGTTTATGGTTACATTGATGATTTTGGCAATTGATTAATGTTGTTGGTTAACTAATGAAAAGAGATAATTATTGCATTACATGTGAGCATTAAAATTGCAAAGACCTATTTGGTAGGTACTCCATGCAAGTGGAAGTGAGACCTATAGGAAAAAGGACAGGGCGAGATTCTGAGTTGTGACCTGTATGAAAAAGGAAAGGGCGAGAGTGTGTCATCGACAGGTGAACACTCAACTATACCGGTATATACAGAAGAGGAGTTTGAGTCTCGAGTATTGCATTCACGGAAAAAGACTTGTGTATGAAACTTAATGACAATGAGTATGTGATGATGAGATAATGGTGAATTAATCTCGTGCTAGTCAGGAGGCAATCTCGAAGATAGAAACCAACCCAACCGAACACAATCACGTGGCTTTGGTCATGCATGGCACACACTATTACTTGAAGTTCCATTACCTGGCTTGGGCATGCATTGGTTCTGCATGCAGTATTTGCTCCCTGTGCCTTGGTTTGCATCATTCCTCCACATACATTGCACTGCAAGTGTGCTGCTCCTAGACTGCATTTAAATCCACCAAATTCAGTACCACACTGAGGACGTGGAAGATCAGCATCGTTGATTTCATCACTCGAACAAGACAAAGGGCGCTTTCTTGATTGATTTTTTTATTTCCCAAAACTATGAAGTAACACATCTCTTCTGGTTGAACTTGCATCACGTCTTTCTTCATGGTCTTCTGAACACATCTTCACTTTAGACTTGTACAGATCGAATATGAGCTTACATATAATTAAACAAAATAGTAGTAGCTTTGTATCTCTAAGTATAATATTTAAAGACCCAATAAAATTAGAGTTCACTTGAAAATATTTAATGCGACTCAATAATTATTTCCAGTCAAATAATATATTTAACTGAAAATCGCTAAATATGTCTGTATCCGCATCATCCTCCCCTTCTTCAAGAAAAGCCATCCTCGGCTTTTGATAACCTAAAAATATACCAAACAAAGAATACAACGTGTATGCGTAGTATATATATTTGTCATTTACACTCCTTTCAATTAGCACATTATGATTGCCTAAAGATGTAGTAAACAAAAAGAACAACACATATGCATGGTGTATGTATAAATCAATTATTGTATCACTGTTATTGTTTTGCGCAAACCAATTAATATAACAGCAACCATAAGATGTATATATTGCAATATTGTCTTTCACATCATTCTCCCTCCCACAAGAAAAGTTGTCATTGACTTTTCTAAGGACATAGGCAAGATATCAAAAGGTAAAACCCAATCCAGATGTTCAAATATGGGGGAGAATTTTTAGTGCCTTCAATGCTTCAACTGTGCTACTCTGATTACTTGTACATGATTGCATATCAAATGATAAATAAGTAGGCTTATGAAATCTTTCTAAATAACACACACTATTATTGAAACTCATTTCATTGTGATCATGGCATAGCATAAAATATTGTTTATCCAAAACATACAATTTTAATTCAGCAAGCTTATCACATGTAATGCATATTCAATAAACAAAGGATTTGTTATGGAGTATATATCTTATGCAATCTGAAATTCTTAATATTATAAAGTTAAGAATATTTTGTCTAAGTGCTGATCCAATTGGTTTAGATAAAGTGTATGAACGCACATGCAAAGATTAATGTGACTCAATGCAAATAAAGGAATGAGCTAAATAGAGGTAATCTGAAATGAAGTACTAGGAGAGATGCTAGCCAATTATAATGATATGAATGTAAGGGCACAAGATTGCTCATGAAATTAAATTACACAATCTGAATTTATAAACTAAGAACTCATCCAAATTCGGCCAATACTTGCTTTTTTTTCTTTCTTTTTTTATCTATCTCTCTCTTTTAATATGCTCACACCATGGCTCTTTTTTTTAAACGACTGACCTTTTTTGCTTTATCTTTCTTTTTTTTACTCAAAGGCCGAACTAGGGTTTCATTGTCCCTTGAGTTTGTACAAGTTATAAATATTCAGCAAGGTGTAAAAAATATTCAAAAACAGCCCTAGATGCAATATTCAACAGTTAGTCTCAATGATAAATGAATATAAGTGAAGCTCTCAATCTAGCACTGTGTTCAACTATTTAATGTAACTCCAGAACAATGCGTTGGTGCAATGTCTAGCAACAGAGCACAACTATTTTTAGAGGGGGTTGTACTCAGAATTTCATTGAACAAAACTGAACACAAGTGGAATTTGGATCAAACAAAAGCAACTAGTAGCAGTCTGTTCTGCTGTGTGCGATTTTGGAATTCGGCCAGGCTAGCAAACAGCAATTCACATGGAATAAGCAAACTTGATTTCCAATGGAGGTAGATGATACTGGTAGCTCTTTGGTTTGGTTGAACACAGACTGCTGTTTGGATAGAACAATGAGACTTAGAGTCAAACTCTTGCACATGGGAGTAGGTTGCTACTCAAGTTTACATGGCTACTTAATCAAATTCGGCCAGATGGCTCACGGCCAAGAGTTTGCATGGATGATGAATCTTCTAGTGGTTGATTTAGCCAGTAGGCAGATACATGGCTTCTTGATTTAGCGTGAACTGGCTACCGTATAGAGCTCGCTAGGAAATACGGCCAGACAACATACTCAACAAATTCTAGCTTGGTATCAAATCAGCACAAGTAAATCAAATCGAATAGCAAGAGCGATTTTTTTGGTTTTATGTGGACACAACGATTAAGCGATGCAAAGGAACATGATGATCTACACCTAAACAAAAATTCTAATAGATCAAAACTTAACAAAACTCACAAAAATAATATATGCAAAAACTAGGGTTTGGATTTTTTTTGTTGCAATTTTCAGTTTGATGGACTATAGAATAGAAATAAATCTAAAAATAAGGGTAAATAATCCTACTGAGTAAATCGCACTCTAATACCAAAATGATACAAGGTCGCCCGATCTTCTCGACGTAGGATCAAGATACTCACATGTAACCTCTCGAATCGTAGCGATCCTCCGTTACCAATGCAAGAATGAATGCTCTTTAATTTGCAAGATCACATGCGCCGGACTTCACGACCACCAAGTAAAGCACTATCACGCTCTAAATTCCCAGCGAAAAGGTTGAACGATCTTGATTAGCAAAACACTCGAATCTCCCATGGTTGATTCGGCCATTATGAAGAAGCAAAACAAATCAATCTTTTATCTCATATTTGGTTTCTTATCTGATCTCCAGTTACAAGAGGAGGGTGCGGCTATTTATTGGCGTCGAACCTTTTGTTGTGCGCATGCATTGAGCCTTGGTCTACGTCGGCTCAATTCAAACGAGAGACCCGCTTACAATCCGATTTGGGGCCATGACCAAAAGGCAATACATGGTCGAAACAACCAAAGCATGCATGTTGTGATTTGGACCGTCTCACGCCGTGGACTTCCCTATGCATGCGGTTGGTCTTTGTTGCTTTGAACATGGGCGTGAGTTGTTGCATGCATGTAGCCTATGTGTTGATTCCCGTTTCGTTTTTTGGTAGCCCCACATGCAGTCTTCTTTTGGTGCCCTTCCGATGCCTTTGGTCCAGCCTCCCTCATTCTTCACACCTGATAGCATGTAATGTGGCTCAATAATTCTTTTCAGTTAAATAATATATTTAACCGAAAAGCACAAGATATGAGCATATCTGCACCAATGCGCTTCCATTAGCATTGCTGTAGGGGTGGCCCCCACCTAAGCCCAGCAGGCCTGTTAAGAGGTTATAAGAACCAGAGTAACATGTGTAATGACTCAAATGCCCCTAAGGGGGATGTACGGATGTAAGGGCATAATTGTAAAAGTATACTCCATATGAATATATATATATATATCAGGATGAGGGGGAGGGTGAAGCAGAACACTCCCACCTCTCCACTACCATCTCTCTCTGTTTGGTCTGTAACCACAACAGTTGGCGCCGTCCGTGGGGAGGACAAGGACAAGCCTGAAGACCGAAGAAGAAGGATGGCACCGAAAAAAGCTTCATCAGCGGCGACGACGGGAAGGAAGACGGCTGGGTCGGAGCGGCGCGTGAATACCGGGGCTTCGGCACCGGCCGTCGAAGGAGCTGCCGACGGCGTAGGCGTAATGGTCGCGGGTGTCGACGCCCGCGCTACAACGACATCCAACCCCGTCGCTGGCGCTGCAACGACAGCCCCCGCCACCCTCGCCGGCAGCGCGGATCAGGCGGCCGGGGGTAGCCGCAATGAAGCATCCGGCGGATCTGGAGATCGTGAGGCGATGGTCCCTGCACCGACCCGTCCGCTGGGTGTTCCGGCGGTCCCGACAGCACCTGCGGTGGAAAGCGCCCTACTAGCAGCCCTCAACGCGTTCCAGCGGGAACTAGGGGACCTTCGCGGAGCCGTCTGAGATATGCAAGAGGCTCGGAGCTAGTAGGCCGCGCCAGTAATCGCGCCCGAGCCCACGCCGGAGAGGGCGGACAGTCGCGAAGCCCCCACGTCTAGCCGCGTGCCGCGGCGGCGCCTAGATCCGGAGTCCCCGCTTTCGGTGGGGCTGCAGCAGGCGGCATGGCCCGAAGACTTCAAGTTTCCTAGCGTCATCGACCCGTACAAAGGCGACACGGACCCCCGCGAGTTTGTGCGCGTGTACGAAACCGCGGTCGAGGCCGCGGGCGGAGACGACACCACGAAGGCGAGGGACTCCCCCTCGCGCTGCAAGGAGTGGCGCTCTCTTGGTTCTTTACCATAGAGCCGGGCTCCATCTACGCGTGGGAGCAGCTCCGCGACCGCCTTCACAACAACTTCCAAGGAAACTATGTCGAGCGAGTCGACGCGGACCAACTCTTCGCTGTGAACCAAAGACCCTCGGAGAAGCTCCGGGACTACTTCAAGCGCTTCGCCAAGATTCGATACCAAGTAAAAGACGTTAATGAAACCACCATCGTTAATGCAGCCATACAGGGCCTTCGTCCGGGCCCAATGGCCGAGTACCACGTGCGGAGGCCAATCAAGACAGTCGCCAAGCTCTTCGACAAAATGGACGAGTATGCGCGGGCGGAGGAGGATGCGCGAAGACGCAGCATTACCGCCCTCGACCTCGCCCATGAGGAGTGCCCCCCGCGCGAAGTGGGGGCGGGTGGTCCCTCCTCGAAGCAGGGCCGCAGCCGAGAGCCCCGAGGAGGCCCTCCCCGAGGCAGCGATACCAGGGTACAGGAAGGCTCTTCAAGGAGCAGGCATAAACCTCGGCGCCGCCAGCGCAGGTCACAGGCGACCCATCATGTCCTCGACACCGAGAGCGCCCGCCAAGGACCCAACCCCGCCTCACGGAGGGAAGACCGGGGATCGGAAGGCGAACTTGGTTGCGGTGGCCAACCCCACGCAGAACAAGAGCTCCTACACTATGGCAAGTGGTGCGAGGTACACGGCTACGGTGATCATTACACAAGGGCATGCACCGCAGTTGTGGAGCTGCGGAGGGTGACGACCGGGTCTCGGGCTCTGCCTCCTCGGCCCCTCGCCGGAGCCCACGAGGGGCACCCAAGGGGTAGCCCCATACGAGCCACCGCAACGGAGGGCGCGCAGCATCGCACCGTCAGCATCATCACCGGAGGTTCCTCCTCAAGGGCCCCCGGGGAGCAGCCGCAATTGTGGATGCCGCCCCGCAACATCACCTTCGACTTGAGCGACGCCAGAGGTGTGGAGTACCCTCACCAAGACCCTCTAGTCATCCAGGCCCACATAGCATGCTGTGACGTCAGGCGCGTCCTTGTCGACGGGGGAAGCTCCGCGAATATCTTGTTCGCAGAGGCCCTCGACCATATGGGGATCCCCCGAAGCCAGCTAGAGCAGCCAGGAGCTCCACTTCAAGGCTTCGGGGGTCAACCGCTGCAGGCCTTGGGGCACATGTCCCTTCCGGTTACTTTCCGTCAGGAGGGCAACAAGGGTAACATCCGGACCGAGCATGTCATCTTCGACGTCGTAGATATCCCACATCCCTACAACGCCATACTGGGGCGACCCGCCATCAACTCTTTCGAGGTGATCCCACACTACGTATTTTTGTGTGTGAAGCTCCCGGGCCCGGAGGGTGTTATCACCGTCTTCGGCGATCAGGATCTGGCCAGACGTGCCGAGGTCGGCAGCCGCGTTCCACATCGCCCGGTGCATGCCCTCTCCGGCACGCTCGGTGATGGGCCCTCCGCCCCCGGGTGGACGCCCAAGCCTCAGCCCGAGGGCGGAGTCAAGAAGGTGCCGCTCCAGGCGGAGGGGCAGTTTGTGTCCATCGGCGAGGGGCTCCCACCGGGGGTCGAACGGGATCTGCTCCGAGTGCTTTAGAACAACGTTGACATTTTCGCATGGTCCCCGGAGGACATCAAGGGCGTAGACCGCGCAGTAATCGAGCATCGCTTGGCGGTCCGCCCCGACGCCAAGCCGGTCAAGCAAAGGCTTCGGCGTATGTCGATGGATCGGCAGCAGGCGGCCAAAACAGATGTAGCGAAGCTTCTTCGGGCCGGGGTCATCCGCGAGGTCCACCATCCAGAGTGGCTCGCTTACCCGGTACTAGTAAAAAAAGCCAGCGGGGCCTGGCGTATGTGCATCGACTTCACGGCACTCAACAAGGCGTGCCCAAAGGACAATTACCCCTTGCCGCGCATCGATCAGCCGGTCGACGCCACCGCTGGGTGCGAACTAATGAGTTTCCTAGACGCCTATTCCGGCTATCACCAGGTATACATGGCCGAAGACGACGAGGAGAAGACCAGTTTCATCACACCCCTTGGGACGTTCTGCTTCGTCAGAATGCCCTTTGGCTTGAAGAACGCAGGCGCTACCTTTACCCGCCTCGTCGCTATTGCCCTGGCCGCCCAGCTCGGGAGGAACGTCGAAGCTTACGTCGATGACGTGGTGGTCAAAACCCGGCAGCTTGCTCTGCATGGCCGGGACCTCCAGGAGACCTTCGACAACCTCCGGAAGGCGGGCATCAAGCTCAACCCCGACAAATGTGTCTTCGGGGTACAGGCGGGCAAACTCCTAGGTTTCCTCGTGTCCGGACGGGGCATCCAGGCGAACCCCAACAAAGTAGACGCCATCCTGGGCATGGAGCCGCCCAAGACAACGAGGGAGGTCCAGAGACTGGCGGGCCGCATGGCAGCACTAAGCCGCTTCCTATCCAGGGCGGCGGAGCGGGGCCTGCCATTTTTCAAGACACTCCGCGGGTGCGATGGATTCCGTTGGGACGGAGATTGCGCGTAGGCCTTCAACGAGCTCAAGGAGCACCTGGCAAGCCTCCCCACTCTGGTCGCCCCAGCACCAGAGGCTCCCCTCCTGCTCTATCTGGCCGTGTCAGCCACCGCGGTCAGCGCCGTCCTCGTCTTAGAGGAAGGCGTCATGCAGCGGCCCGTATACTTTGTCTCTGAAGCCCTCCAAGGCGCCAAGACAAGATACACGGAGCTTGAAAAGCTCGCCTACGCGCTGGTCATGGCCTCCAGGAAACTTCGGCATTATTTTCGGGCCCACCCGATCACAGTGCCTTCCTCATTCCCCCTGGCAGAGATGTTACACAACAAGGAGTCCACAGGGCGCATCGGCAAATGGGCTGCCGAGCTCGCTCCCTTCTCCTTGACGTATGCTTCACGAACGGCAATCAAATCCCAAGTCCTTGCGGATTTTCTCGCCGAATGGACCCCGCCGGCCCAACCCGTCCAGACGCACGATGACCCCGTCTGGATGCTCACCATTGACGGAGCTTACGGCGTCGCGGGCGCGGGCGTAGGTGCGATGATCGTCACGCCCGAGGGACAGCATTTGCTATACTCGGCGCGCCTTGCCTTCCCCGCCACCAACAACACGGCTGAATACGAGGCACTGCTCTTTGGCCTGGCGGAGCTCAAGGCAGTCGGCGCGAGACGGGTGCTAGTCCGCACCGACTCGCGCTTGGTGGCTGGTCATGTGGAGAAGTCATATCAAGCCAAGGACCCTGAGTTGGCCAAGTACCTCGCGGCAGTGAGGGCGAGGGAAAGGCACTTTTTGGGCGTCACCGTCAAGGCCATCCCCCGCGCGGAGAACGAGCAGGCCGACGCCCTCGCTAAGGCGGCTAGCCAGCAACTGCCCCCCTGATGGGGCATTTTACGAAACATTAGTGCAGGCGGCCATCGCGCAGGACAACCGGGACGCGGCACTTGTCCACCACATCGACCGGCCAGGTGATTGGCGAAAACCCATTTTCAATTTCCTGCAAGGTATCGCCGAGCCGGAGGACCCCGCCGAGCTTCGGCGTTTGCAGCACCGCGCAAGGTCCTTCCAGGTGTTCGAAGGGATACTCTACAAGAGAGGGGTTTGCGCACCTCTCCTGCGCTGCCTCTCGACTGAGGGGGGAAAGGAGCTCCTTGCGGAGATCCACGCGGGCGCGTGCGGGTCCCACTTGGCACCAAGGTCATTAGTCGGTAAAGCGTTCAGGCAAGACTTCTACTGGCCAACTGCCATCACCGACGCCCAGGACCTCGTCCGTCGGTGCCAAGGGTGCCAGTGGATGGCGCGCATCATCCGCAGGCCCCCGACGAGCCTCAACCCCATTCCTCCGGTGTGGCCACTGGCACGCTGGGGCGTCGACATAGTAGGACCACTCGCCCGAGCTCCAGGGGACCTCCGGTTCGTGGTAGTCGCGCTGGAGTATTTCTCCAGATGGCTGGAAGCGGTTGCCCTGGCTGAAGTAACTTCTGCGGCCATACAGCGCTTCCTCTGGCAAAATATCATATGTCGCTTCGGCGTGCCCCGGGAGCTCACGGTTGACAATGGCCTGCAGTTCGACGCCACCCTCTTCAAAAACTATTGTGACAGCATGAGCATCACCATCCGATTCGCCTCGGTAGGGCATCCCCAGTCCAACGGGGCGGTCGAACGGGCGAATGGCGCCATCTCCGCTGCCATCAAAAAGCGCCTGGTCGGGTTGCCGAAGGGCAAGTGGCCAAGCGAGCTTCTTAGCGTTCTTGGGTCGCTTCGCACAACGGTAACACGTCCGACGGGGTTCACGCCGTTCAAGCTCCTTTTCGGCGACGAAGCAGTAACGCCCGAGGAAATCAAGGCCGGCTCGCGGAGGGTCCTCGTCCAAGCACCCGAAGAGGAGCGCCGTGTGTCCTTGGACCTCCTCGATGGGCTACGGGCAGATGCAGCACACCATGTCGAGAAGTATGCGCGGCAGACAATGCGTACTCGGGACCGCTTTATATGCCCGCGGGGATTCAAGCCTGGGGATCTCGTTCTCAGAGTGGCGCTCCAGGCGGAGACTGCTGGCAAGCTGGAGTCCAAGTGGGAAGGCCCGTACATCGTAATGGAAGCATTGCCGAAGGGGGCGCACCGCCTCGCCACGCTCGAAGGACAGGCCCTCCGACACACATGGAATGCGGACAGGTTGCGGCGATACTACGCCTAGAAGCAGGACGTCAAGCGTAGAGCCACCAGCCCCTTGTACAATGCTCGCCCGCGCAAACGGGAGTTCAATAAAGATTGCTGTTCCCAGAGCATTGTCTGTCCGCGTTGCGCAGAACAAAGTCCACGGACTGTAAATAAGACGTAGCGTCGAGGTTCACCTCCGCACGCGCGAGTCTCCGGACTATAAAGGAAGTCGTAGCGTCGAGGTTCACCTCCGCACGCGCCAGTCCACGGACTCTAAATAGGACGTAGCGTCGAGGTCCGCCTCCGCACGCGCGAGTCTCCGGACTATAAAGGAAGTCGTAGCGTCGAGGTTCACCTCCGCACGCGCTAGTCCACGGACTCTAAATAAGACGTAGCGTCGAGGTCCGCCCCCGCACGCGCGAGTCTCCGGACTATAAAGGAAGTCGTAGCGTCGAGGCTCACCTCCGCACGCGCCAGTCCACGGACTCTAAATAAGATGTAGCGTCGAGGTCCGCCTCCGCACGCGCGAGTCTCCGGACTATAAAGGAAGTTGTAGCGTCGAGGTTTGCCTCCGCACGCGCCAGTCCACGGACTCTAAATAAGACGCAACGGGGGGATGCCCTCGCGCACACCAGTCTACGGACTCTAAATGAAGTCGTAGCGTCGAGGTTTGCCTCCGCACGCGCCAGTCCACGGACTCTAAATAAGACGTAGCGTCGAGGTCCGCCTCCGCACGCGCGAGTCTCCGGACTATAAAGGAAGTCATAGCGTCGAGGTTCGCCTCCGCACGCGCCAGTCCACGGACTCTAAATAAGACGTGGCGTCCAGGTCCGCCTCCGCACGCGCGAGTCTCCGGACTATAACGGAAGTCGTAGCGTCGAGGTTCGCCTCCGCACGCGCCAGTCCACAGACTCTAAATAAGACGTGGCGTCGAGGTCCGCCTCCGCACGCGCGAGTCTCCGGACTATAAAGGAAGTCGTAGCGTCGAGGTTCGCCTCCGCACGCGCCAGTCCACAGACTCTAAATAAGACGTAGCGTCGAGGTCCACCTCCGCACGCGCGAGTCTCCGGACTATAAAGGAAGTCGTAGCATCGAGGTTCGCCTCCGCACGCGCCAGTCTACAGACTCTAAACACGACATAGTGGGGGACTCCCTCGCGCCCGCTAAAAGGCGGAGGTCTTCCCCTCGCACTCGGCGGCAGGTAACAACAAGAATAAAGTGCTACTTGGTTTCATTGCAAAAGCAAGGGGGGTTACATGGTTACAAGCATGAGAACCAATACATCATCCCCCCGCCCTACCCGACCAACAGCTCAGTCTTGGCACGGTGCGGACAAACCCGTGCCGACGTCGTCGTGGTGTTGGACGACTCCTTCGAGCCACCGGAGGAGGTCCCCCTCCCCATGCAGCGTCTGCTGCACGGCGACCCTCGTTGCATCTTCCCCGAAGAGGCCCCAGATCCGTTGGTGGAAGTTCTGCAGGCTAGGCCCGACGGAGCGAATGGCGTCCGACATAACCTGTGGTCGGCCGGGAAGATCCAGTTGAGGATTCGCCAGCTCATGGGTATGTCTACACCCACGAGTGTGAAGCATGGCGAGGGCGAAGCACGCACCAAGATAGCCGCAGTGCTCGCCAAAGGTTCTGGCGCCACGAAGAGCAACGCCCGCCCCCTCCTCGATCAACCCGAGCGTCTCCGACAGGTCCTCCGGCCCGTGCATAGTGTCCGGCACTCTGACGCACAGATCTCGGAGGGTCTGGTTCAAAGACTCCATGGCCCGCCACGCCAACGTGGACGCATTTTCCAAGACGCGGCTATTCCCTGCAGCAGACTCCGCCAGCTGGGCTTTCTCCCCTTCTAGGACGGCGATCTGCTGCAGGAAGGCGGCGCGCTCCTCAGCCGCGGCGCACTTGGCTTCCGTGGCCTCGAGTTGCGCGGCCGCCATGGCGCCCTCCAGTGCACGAAGCTCTTCATCCTTCGCCGCGAGAGCATTGTTTGCTTCGCGAAGGCTGGCTTCCAGAACCCTCCGCTCCCGAACACGGGCCTCGTCAAAGGCCCGGCAGCTCAGGACTAGCTCCTCTTTTTGGTACTTCGATGCCAAAGGGGGAGAAATTGTAGCAAGGAGAAGGGAGAAGTTTTAAGTCTTATCTATCCGTTGGGCTTTGTAATAAAGTATGGTGAAATGAACCATGTAATGCTTACTCTGTGGATGTTTAGCATTTTAATTTCTGATGCATTGTAATGAACTATGTCATGTCCTTAATGCAATGCCTGTTTACTTGTCTATTGCGTATCTTTGAATTTTGGTGAATGTGCTGTAATGCTATGATGTAATCATGCCTAATAAATTCCTGCAAAATTTGATGCACATGTTTAGGGGGAGCTATTTCTTATTAGATTCTAAAATGCAAAAATTCCCCATGTTCTAAAACTGCTAAAAATTCAAAGACCTTGTGATATACATCTTGCAAACTAGGAGTATATCCAAATCTTAAATTCTTCTCATAAATTGCTCTTGTTGTCATCAATTACCAAAAAGGGGGAGATTGAAAGCATCTAGGCCCCTAAAAATATTAGTTTTGGTAATTAATGAATTTATGTGAATATGGGACTAATGTGTGCATTAAGTGTTTGAAAGGATAAGTTCAAATGGCAAAGAAAGAAGCTCACAAAATTTCCCATGAAGATTCAAGATCTCTAGGGCGACAAGGTAAATAGTTTAGGTATCTATTTTATTTTACCGGTCTTGGAGTTAGGTTGGAAGACCAGATTATAGGATAGACGCCGTACTATTAAGAGGGATCATGGTGATTGCTTGATCATGTTCAAATGTGCCCTTTGGATCGATTTAGGATCATGCATGCACTTAGAAATTAAAATTAAATCAAATCTGTGCATTGTCAGAAAATCCGGTAGTTCTGGTGTGTATTGGGCGGAACTACCGCAGGTCCGGTAGTACCGGGCGCCCAGGCGGAACGTTTTTTCTAGAGAGCGCCCGGACTCAGACTTAGCCTCTCGGAAAACGGAAGTACCGCGGGTTGACCTGCGGAACTACCGGATGGCCGGTAGTAGCGGGCACCCGAGCGGAACTTTATTTCCAGAGAGCGCCCGGACTCAGACTTAGCCTCTCGGAAAACGGAAGTACCGCGGTTTTACCTGCGGAACTACCGCATGTGCGGAAGTTCCGGATACCTGTGCGGAACGTTATTTCCAGAGAGCGCCGAGAATAAGACTTAGACTCATTGAGATCGGAAGTACCGCGTCTTGGAGCGGAACTTCCGGACGTCCGGAAGTACCGCGATTTCAACGGCGGTAGTACCGCACTCATTGACCAACGGTTACTTCTGACTCTCTGACATAGCCGTTCTGACCGGTCAGCGAGGGTCCGGAAGTACCGCGGTTTTGCCTGCGGTAGTTCCGGATTTCCTGAATTTTCAGGATTGTTTATTGTAACGGCTATTTGAGATTGGTGAGGGTATAAATACACCCCCACCAGAACTTGGACATGTTGTTGAACATCCATTGAATACATTTGAGCCTAGTGCAACCTCTCACACCTCATTCACTCACTTGTGCATTCATTTGAGGTAGTTGACCCAAAATTCAAGTGCATTGCATTTTAGTTGATCCATTGAGCACTTGAGTGAGATCAAGCCGCAGTGGTCTATTCTCTTGGTGCTTGCCGGCACCTAGACGGCTTGGCGGAGTTTCGGTGATCTTCTCAAGAAGATTGTGAGAAGGCCCGGAAGATTGTGAAGGCTTGGAGCTCGCCTACCCGGAGAGGGAAAGGGCATCCAATAGTGATCGAGGTGCTTAGGCTCATTCGTGGAGCCGGTCCGATTCGTTCGGGCTTACCTCAACGTGGACTAGGGGAGACCGGCAAGTCTCCGATCACCACGGTAAAAAGTAATCGTGTCAATTGTGGTTTGCTCTCTTGTGATCATTTTCATTCAAGCAACGCTCTTCATTCATATTACTTGATTGCTTGCTTAGTTAGAGTAGCAATTGTTGTTCTCTACCATTCGTTATTGCTCTTAGTCGATTACTTGTGCTAGTGTTAGTGTTATCTTGCTCTATCAATCCATCAAGTTTAAAATTGCTAATTAGAATTAGACGAAAATTTTAAAACCTCCTATTCACCCCCCCCTCTAGTCGGCCTCCTCGATCTTACAACCCTGCACGAGGCTTTGGACTTCGCGCACACATCCGTTGCTCGATCCTTCGCCACGTCCGGGAGACTTTGTCTCGCCTGATGTTGGCAGAATGAGCGAGCAGATCGGAGATGATAGGACTAGGGGTCCCGATCTTTCGATGAGAGTGGTAGATTCGATTGGGGAAGGAGACGACGTTGACGACCCGACTACAACCATCCAAGGACGTTGCGCCTTAGCGATCGATACACCAACTCCAGAGATTGTTCGTGACCTTGTCGGCGCACGATCAACCTAACCACGAGGGTTCTTGTTCCTGCAAGCAATCGAAGAACAAGCAAGAACAAGATGAACAGCAACTCAATTGCAAATAACGATGTAAGATTCAATCGAAAATAAAATACGGTGGGGTTCCGAAGACAAGTATTCGGGCGGTCTAGCCGACACGCGCGAGTACAAGGCAAAGCAGCAAAAGCTAACTTAGTCTAAACAAAACCCAAACCCTAGAAGAGGGTGCGGCTGCCTATTTAAGGGTCGCGGAAGGTGGAGGGTCGGCCAAAACACAAGGAAGCCGAATAGGACTCGAATTACAAGGTCCAAGGCCCACTTTGACTCGGACTGGAAAAGCGATGTAAATTGTTTTGCAGTTTCTGGTCGACTCGAATGGAATTTGGAGGTGAGGCCAGATCCATCTGAAAGTAGACTTCAAGAGCTTTCCAACGAGTACTCACGGGCCCCGAGAAACCTTCTGGATCAAACGTTACGGCCATTTGCAGTAGGCATTGTCAACAAGGCCGAATCCGAGTCAAACTTGTGAACAGGACTTGGTTTGCGCTTGACGGTTCCACTTCTATAGTTGAGCTCATGTGGTTCTTCCCCATGGTTTCTAAGAACAATTAAATCATCACAGGAATTAAGTAGTATTCCATTCTTTGAAACATTTGTATGCAAACTTAGGAACGCATTCACCTGATGGTTAAGTTGACGTGCTCGCGCTCTAGTCATTGGTCCTTGTATCATAGTTTCAGTTTGATATGGAGTCGGCTTGGTTGTATGCATGGAAAGGATGTCCTCATCATCCTCCCCTTCTTGCATTTGAGTCGTCCGCGACTCAAGCTCATCTTCTTCTCCCAAGTATGGCTTCAAATCTGCAATGTTAAAGGTGGGACTAACCCCAAAATCTGCAGGCAACTCAAGTTTATATGCATTGTCATTAATTTTTTCCAACACTTTGAAAGGACCATCAGCTCTAGGCATCAACTTAGACCTCCTCAATTCAGGAAATCTTTCTTTTCTCAAATGCAACCAAACTAAATCACCCGGTTGAAAAGTTAAATGCCTCCTTCCTTTACTACCAGCAAGTTTATATTTAGCATTCATGCGTTCAATATTTTCTTTGGTTGTCTCATGCAATTGTTGGGCAACCTCATCACCAACGATCTCTACAAGAAAGACAAGGAAGAGCTCTTGGAGCAATCTTCTTCCAAGTATAAGAAGATCACCGCTTTCAAGGCTAAAGCGGTAATGAGTGAAGAATCCGATGAAGATGATGAGGAGAACTTCGAAGAAGAATTTGCGCTTCTAGTAAGAAGAATGAAGAAGTTCATGAGAAGACGCCCATTTCGGAGTACAAGCCATGAGAAGACCAAGAAATGGCATTCTTCCTCCAACAAGAAGTTTAGCAACATTCGTTGCTATGAATGTGATGAGAAGGGGCACATTGCCTCTCAATGTCCAACAAAGAAGGATGACAAGGAGAAGTCATCAAAGAAGAACTACAACGGCAAGAAGAAGCTTTTCAAGAAGCTTCACAAGGATGGCAATAATGAAGCCCATATTGGTGAGTGGAACTCCGAAGAGGAGTATTCGGACTCCGACTCAAGCGAGGACGAATCTCCCAAGAAGAAAGGGCTTGTGGGCATTGCAATCAAGGAGGCTCCATCACTATTCTCTACTCCTACATGCCTTATGGCTAAAGGAGAAAAGGTAAACTTGCTTGATGATGATGAGCCTTCGTATGATGACTTGATGAATATGCTAGTTGAATTGAATGAATTTCTTGGAAAAGAAAAATCAAAGTTTAAGGTCTTAAAGAGAGAACACACATCTCTCAAAGACTCTTATGAGGAGCTAAAGGAAGCTCATGATTTGCTTCTCCAAGAAAATCAGAAATCTAGTACTAGCATTGGAGTTACTTGCAATATCTTGAATGAAATGTCTAGTATAGAAATTTCAAAGTCTAGCATATCTACTTGTTGTGACGATTTACTTGCCATACCTTGTTCATCAAGTGTAGATTCTAGAAATGCCTTAAATCTTGTTCATGATGATATCATTGCTAATGAAAACAAAAATTTAAAAGAACAAGTGCTAAAATTAAACAAAAGTTTAGAGATGGCTTACAAGGGAAAGGAAACCCTTGATAAGTTACTAAGCGATCAAAGATGCTCTTTTAATAAAGAGAGACTTGGATATGTCCCCCAAAAGGGTAAGAAGCCGGTATACAAGCCTCCAAGGTTTGTAAAGGAAAATGGTAAGTATTGCACAAAATACCGGTGTATTGGACATATGCAAAATGATTGTTCTAAGAATAACATGCATTCCATTGGTTTATATGATTCTTGTTATATGCTTAGAAAATCCACAAATGGAAATGTTATTGCTCATTTCATTGGCACCTCGATTTTGGGTGCTAAAAAGAAATCCATTTGGGTACCCAAGACCTTGGTCACTAACCTCCAAGGACCCAAACAAATTTGGGTACCTAAAAGAACTTGATCTTCTTTTGTAGGTGAACTACAAAACCGGTGGAAGGCATTGGGTGTTGGATAGCGGTTGCACCCAACATATGACCGGAGACCGGAAGATGTTCACCACATTTGAGAATGGAAGCAATGACAAAATCACATTTGGAGATAATAGCAAAGGAAAGGTATTAGGATTGGGTAAAATCGCTATCTCAAACGACCTTTCAATTTCTAATGTATCTTTAGTTGAATCATTAAATTTCAACTTGCTATCCGTTGCTCAAATATGTGATCTAGGCTTAACATGCTCATTCTCAAAAGAAAATGTTGTAATCTCAAAAGATAATAATAATGAACTAGTCTTCAAAGGCTTTAGATTTGGGAATCTCTATTTGGTAGATTTTTCTTCAAATGAGTCTTGTTTGAAAACTTGTTTAATTGCAAAAACTTCTTTGGGTTGGTTGTGGCATAGAAGGCTAGGTCATGTGGGAATGTTTCAACTTAAAAAGCTTTTTAAGCATGACTTAGTGGTTGGCTTGAAGGATGTAAAGTTTGAGAAAATCGACTTTGTAGTGCTTGTCAAGCCGGAAAACAAGTCGCTAATTCTCATCCTTCCAAAAGTATCATGTCAACCTCTAGGCCATTAGCGCTCTTACATATGGATTTGTTCGGGCCAACAACCTATAAGAGCATTGGAGGTAATAGCTATTGTTTAGTCATTGTGGATGATTACTCTAGATATACATGGGTCTTCTTCCTAAATGACAAAAGTGAAACCTCCGGGTTTTTCAAAAGTTTTTCAAAAAGGGCTCAAAATGAATTTGATTTTAAAATAAAGAAAATTAGGAGTGACAATGGTTCCGAGTTCAAAAATACAAAAGTTGAAGACTTTTGTGATGAACTTGGAATAAAGCACGAGCTTTCCACTACCTACACTCCGGAGCAAAATGGAGTTGTAGAGAGGAAAAATCGAACATTAATTGAAATGGTTAGGACGATGCTTGATGAATATAATACTTCCGACAAGTTTTGGGTGGAAGCTATTAACACCGCATGTCATGCCATAAATCGCCTCTACTTACATCGACTCTTGAAAAAGACTTCCTATGAGCTTCTTGTTGGAAGGAGACCGAACATCTCTTACTTTAGAGTATTTGGTTGCAAATGCTATATTCTAAGAAAAGGTGTTCGGCTCTCAAAATTTCAAAGTCGATGTGATGAAGGCTTCCTTTTAGGGTATTCCTCAAATAGTAAAGCCTATAGGGTATTTAATAAAAATTCGGGGTTAGTGGAAGAATCATGTGATATTCAATTTGATGAAACTAACGGCTCTCAAGAAGAGCATGAGAACTTGGATGATGTAGGAGATGAAAGTCTTCGCAAGGCAATGGAGAACATGCAAATCGGAGACATCAAGCCAAAAGAGGATCCAACATCACCAAGCTCATCTAGACAAGTGGAACCACCCTCTTCTTTCACAATAAACGATGTTCAAGTTATTGAAGATGAAGAAAAGGATCAACCGCAAAATATTTTCAAGATTCACAATGCAATAGCCAAGGATCATCCAATTGACCAAATATTGGGTGACGTAAGTAAGGGTGTTCAAACTCGCTCTAGAGTAGTTTCATTTTGTGAACACTATTCTTTTGTATCTTCACTTGAACCTAAGCGTGTAGAAGAAGCATTAGATGACCCGGATTGGATAAATGCTATGCATGAAGAGTTGAATAATTTTGCTCAAAACGATGTTTGGACTTTGGTGGAGAGACCCAAGGAGCACAATGTCATTGGCACAAAATGGGTCTTCCGGAACAAACAAGATGAGAACGGAATTGTGGTAAGAAATAAAGCAAGGTTAGTAGCTCAAGGTTATACTCAAGTCGAGGGCTTAGATTATGATGAGACTTTTGCGCCCGTTGCTAGACTTGAATCAATTAGAATCTTGCTTGCTTTTGCATCATGCTTTGACATTAAATTGTTTCAAATGGATGTCAAAAGTGCATTTCTTATTGGTACAATTTCCGAATTAGTATATGTGGAACAACCCCCGGATTTGAAGATGCTAAATACTCTAATCATGTGTATAGATTGTCAAAGGCGCTATATGGTTTAAAGCAAGCTCCTAGAGCTTGGTATGAGCGCCTTCGTAACTTCCTAGTATCAAAAGGCTTTAAAATTGGTAAAGTAGATACAACTCTATTCACAAAAATTATTGGAGATGATTTCTTTGTATGTCAAATCTATGTTGATGATATTATATTTGGTTCTACTAATCAAGACTTTTGCAAAGAATTTGGTGAGATGATGTCTAGGGAATTCGAGATGTCGATGATTGGTGAGCTAAGCTACTTCCTTGGACTTCAAATCAAACAACTTAAAGATGAGACGTTTATAAGCCAAACAAAGTATGTGAAGGATCTACTCAAAAAATTCGGAATGGAAGAAGTCAAACCCATCAAAACACCCATGGCAACAAACGGGCATCTAGACCTCAACGAAGAAGGTAAGTCGGTAGATTTAAAGCTTTATAGATCCATGATTGGTAGTTTGCTTTATCTTACCGCATCTAGGCCCGACATTATGTTTAGTGTATGCATGTGTGCACGTTTTCAAGCTTCTCCAAAAGAGTGCCATTTAGTGGCCGTAAAGAGGATTCTAAGATATTTAAAGCATTCCTCAAGCATAGGGCTTTGGTATCCCAAAGGTGCAAAATTTGAATTAATTGGATATTCGGATTCTAATTATGCGGGATGCAAAGTGGATAGAAAAAGCACCTCGGGTAGTTGCCAATTTCTATGAAGATCTCTAGTGTGTCGGTCATCCAAGAAACAAAATTCCGTAGCACTTTCAACCGCCGAAGCCGAATATATTTCAGCGGGAAGTTGTTGTGCTCAATTGCTTTGGATGAGGCAAACATTGTTGGATTATGGGATCAATTTTGATAAAATGCCTCTTTTGTGTGATAATGATAGTGCTATCAAAATATCCAATAATCCCGTTCAACACTCAAGAACCAAGCATATAGATATACGCCACCATTTCTTGAGAGATCATGTGAGCAAGGGAGATATTGAAATTAGCCACATCCGAACCGAAAATCAACTAGCGGACATTTTCACCAAACCATTAGATGAAAGCCGCTTTTGCAAATTGAGGAATGAATTAAATGTCATAGACTACTCAAATGTAGCTTGAAATCTCATTTCATCCATTTCTGCTCTTTTGTTGTGCTCATATGAATTTTTGTTGGTTTTTCCCCTATTTTGGTCAAAAATTCGTTTAAATTCATAAAAATTAGTTTCAAAATATAGCATTAGCTCAATTGATGCATAATGATCCTGAATGACTTTAGTTGCATGCAAAACTAGGGATCATTTGCAAAATTTCCAGTTCTAAAAGTCAAATCCTGAAAAGTTCCAGAAAATCCGGAACTACCGCAGTCCTTTGTGCGGTACTTCCGCTCCTGACAGAAAAACCGGAACTACCGCAGTGTAATCCGCGGAACTTCCGGAATTTCTGCGAACACGGTACTACCGGCGTGTTACGCGCGGAACTACCGCTTTCTGCGGGATTCAATGCGGTTCCCAAAACCGCCAACTCCTCCAGCCGTTACTCCTTTACATTTATCTCTTTTCTCTCTCATCTTCACTCCTCCCAAACCGCAGCCGCCTACTCCTCTCTTCTTCCTCTCCTCCACCCTCTCTCTCCCAAGAACATATCTCCTCTCCCGATCTTTGAATCTGAGGAGAGTTCTTCGTTTTTGGGTGATTCCTTGCACTCCCAGGGTTCTCCTCCTCCGACTTCACAAGGTAAATCGGATCAAAATCTACCTTTTATCTTGTTCTTAGAACCCTAGGTGGAGTTTAGGTTAAATTTGAAATGTGATGATTTTTGCTGAAATTTTCTTGGGCAAAGTAGTTTGTTTGGGGTATTAGAATGTTTATACATACATGCACTGGATTCAATCCAAGAAATACCCCAAAATGATTCAATTTTTATCATGCCCTAGAAATGTCCAGAAAAACCGGAACTACCGGTCGAGCGTCCGGAACTACCGGGGTCCCGGAAGTACCGCATGTTTAATGCCGGAACTACCGGATTTCCCGGAAGTTCCGCAGTTTTGCCGCCGGTACTTCCGTTTTTCCTGGAACAGCAGAAATTCATTGCTTTCAATTTCAAACCTACTTTCGCGTATTCTACCTCATACCTTGATTATCCTATTGTGTCATTGAAGATGCCGAGGATGAAGAATGTCTCGCACAAGTCTTATGGGGGCACGGCTGGTCAATCCTCCTCCTCGATTCCTGCATCTCAGACGGCGGAGCACAAGGGCAAGGGTCCCGCCTCCGACCCTGAGAGTGACTTAGAGGATTCGCATGAGAGCGGATCTGAGGCCTCGCATGAGAGTGAGGATTATGCAGTCTCAGATGAGGAGATGCCTGAGGTAACTACAGACGAAGAGGTGGACCTCGCCAAGATCACAAATGAGGATTATGCTATTCTTCGTCGCCGCAGTCAGTATGTACGCCCTCGAGACTCAATGAACCCCCAATTTCATTCCAAGTTTCAAGAGAAGGTGTACCAGGAGATGTATGGTCCGGCTCGCAAATTTGCTGCACATAAGTATGTGGACTGGGATCACTTGTCGCAGATCGACAAGTTCAGTGGTGCTTATCAGCTCTTTCAGCGAGCCGATATCCATCAACTTGTTGCATTCAAATGCAACTATATGGACAACATGATCAGGCAGTTCTATGCTACCCTGTACATCTCTCACAACTTTGAGCATCTGAGTTGGATGACAGGGACCCAGTTCATTGAGTGCACCAGGCACGAGTTTGAGTTAGCACTTGGGACGGAAACCAGTGCCTATGAGAAGGTGTTCAGCAAGCGAGCTCTTCCTATTGCTGCATATTCAGAGTACTATGACCAAGCTGCTGAACGGTCACTGGGGACGACAAATGGCTTACTCCCTATTCCCAGCCTTGTCAACAGGATCATCAACCACACCATTCTTCCCAAGAGTGGGAATTATGATGCTATTCGTGGCCATGCGTGGAATGTAATTGATTACATTATGCGCGGCCAAAAGTTTGATGTGGTGGATCTTATCATCAGGGGGATCGACGCCAATAAGAATGACAAACAGAAAAGGATCAACTTTGCACCATTTATCATGGCTGTGATCATTCGGAAGACTGGATACCGAGGAGCACTCTGCACCCCGCACAAGCCATACAAGCCGCGTGCAGAGCCTCCTGTTCCTGCTCCTGCTCGTACCCGTGCTCAGTCTCAGTCTCAGCCTCAGCCTCAGCCTCAGCATCAGGCAGCTGCTGATCCTCCTCCCCAGGGCGAGGGCGATGTGTCACTTTCTCAGATTTACTCCGCCATACTCAGGCTTGAGGAGCGCCAGGATGTCTTGATCTCCATTGTGTCTTCCCTTGGTGATCGCGTATCAGCCTTGGAGAGTGCAGTTCATCCGCCTTCTCCAGTTCGCTATGGTCGTCGCACTCGTCGCCGTGGTCCTCCTTCTCCCAGTGCAGCTCAGGACTAGCTCCTCTTTTTGGTACTTCGATGCCAAAGGGGGAGAAATTGTAGCAAGGAGAAGGGAGAAGTTTTAAGTCTTATCTATCCGTTGGGCTTTGTAATAAAGTATGGTGAAATGAACCATGTAATGCTTACTCTGTGGATGTTTAGCATTTTAATTTCTGATGCATTGTAATGAACTATGTCATGTCCTTAATGCAATGCTTGTTTACTTGTCTATTGCGTATCTTTGAATTTTGGTGAATGTGCTGTAATGCTATGATGTAATCATGCCTAATAAATTCCTGCAAAATTTGATGCACATGTTTAGGGGGAGCTATTTCTTATTAGTTTCTAAAATGCAAAAATTCCCCATGTTCTAAAACTGCTAAAAATTCAAAGACCTTGTGATATACATCTTGCAAACTAGGAGTATATCCAAATCTTAAATTCTTCTCATAAATTGCTCTTGTTGTCATCAATTACCAAAAAGGGGGAGATTGAAAGCATCTAGGCCCCTAAAAATATTAGTTTTGGTAATTAATGAATTTATGTGAATATGGGACTAATGTGTGCATTAAGTGTTTGAAAGGATAAGTTCAAATGGCAAAGAAAGAGGCTCACAAAATTTCCCATGAAGATTCAAGATCTCTAGGGCGACAAGGTAAATAGTTTAGGTATCTATTTTATTTTACCGGTCTTGGAGTTAGGCTGGAAGACCGGATTATAGGATAGACGTCGTACTATTAAGAGGGATCATGGTGATTGCTTGATCATGTTCAAATGTGCCCTTTGGATTGATTTAGGATCATGCATGCACTTAGAAATTAAAATTAAATCAAATCTATGCATTGTCAGAAAATCCGGTAGTTCCGGTGTGTATTGGGCGGAACTACCGCAGGTCCGGTAGTACCGGGCGCCCAGGCGGAACGTTTTTTCCAGAGAGCGCCCGGACTCAGACTTAGCCTCTCAGAAAACGGAAGTACCGCGGGTTGACCTGCGGAACTACCGGATGGCCGGTAGTACCGGGCACTCGAGCGGAACTTTATTTCCAGAGAGCGCCCGGACTCAGACTTAGCCTCTCGGAAAACGGAAGTACCGTGGTTTTACCTGCGGAACTACCGCATGTGCGGAAGTTCCGGATACCTATGCGGAACGTTATTTCCAGAGAGCGCCGAGAATAAGACTTAGACTCGTTGAGATCGGAAGTACCGCGTCTTGGAGCGGAACTTCCGGACGTCCGGAAGTACCGCGATTTCAACGGCGATAGTACCGCACTCATTGACCAACGGTTACTTCTGACTCTCTGACATAGCCGTTCTGACCAGTCAGCGAGGGTCTGGAAGTACCGCGGTTTTGCCTGCGGTAGTTCCGGATTTCCTGAATTTTCAGGATTGTTTATTGTAACGGCTATTTGAGGTTGGTGAGGGTATAAATACACCCCCAACAGAACTTGGACATGTTGTTGAACATCCATTGAATACATTTGAGCCTAGTGCAACCTCTCACACCTCATTCACTCACTTGTGCATTCATTTGAGGTAGTTGACCCAAAATTCAAGTGCATTGCATTTTAGTTGATCCATTGAGCACTTGAGTGAGATCAAGCCGCAGTGGTCTATTCTCTTGGTGCTTGCCGGCACCTAGACGGCTTGGCGGAGTTTCGGTGATCTTCTCAAGAAGATTGTGAGAAGGCCCGGAAGATTGTGAAGGCTTGGAGCTCGCCTACCCGGAGAGGGAAAGGGCATCCAATAGTGATCGAGGTGCTTAGGCTCATTCGTGGAGCCGGTCCGATTCGTTCGGGCTTACCTCAACGTGGACTAGGGGAGACCGGCAAGTCTCCGATCACCACGGTAAAAAGTAATCGTGTCAATTGTGGTTTGCTCTCTTGTGATCATTTTCATTCAAGCAACGCTCTTCATTCATATTACTTGATTGCTTGCTTAGTTAGAGTAGCAATTGTTGTTCTCTACCATTCGTTATTGCTCTTAGTCGATTACTTGTGCTAGTGTTAGTGTTATCTTGCTCTATCAATCCATCAAGTTTAAAATTGCTAATTAGAATTAGACGAAAATTTTAAAACCTCCTATTCACCCCCCCCCTCTAGTCGGCCTCCTCGATCTTACAACCCTGCACGAGGCTTTGGACTTCGCGCACACATCCGTTGCTCGATCCTTCGCCACGTCCGGGAGACTTTGTCTCGCCTGATGTTGGCAGAATGAGCGAGCAGATCGGAGATGATAGGACTAGGGGTCCCGATCTTTCGATGAGAGTGGTAGATTCGATTGGGGAAGGAGACGACGTTGACGACCCGACTACAACCATCCAAGGACGTTGCGCCTTAGCGATCGATACACCAACTCCAGAGATTGTTCGTGACCTTGTCGGCGCACGATCAACCTAACCACGAGGGTTCTTGTTCCTGCAAGCAATCGAAGAACAAGCAAGAACAAGATGAACAGCAACTCAATTGCAAATAACCATGTAAGATTCAATCGAAAATAGAATACGGTGGGGTTCCCAAGACAAGTATTCGGGCGGTCTAGCCGACACGCGCGAGTACAAGGCAAAACAGCAAAAGCTAACTTAGTCTAAACAAAACCCAAACCCTAGAAGAGGGTGCGGCTGCCTATTTAAGGGTCGCGGAAGGTGGAGGGTCGGCCAAAACACAAGGAAGCCGAATAGGACTCGAATTACAAGGTCCAAGGCCCACTTTGACTCGGACTGGAATAGCGATGTAAATTGTTTTGCAGTTTCTGGTCGACTCGGATGGAATTTGGAGGTGAGGCCAGATCCATCTGAAAGTAGACTTCAAGAGCTTTCCAACGAGTACTCACAGGCCCCGAGAAACCTTCTGAATCAAACGTTACGGCCATTTGAAGTAGGCACTGTCAACAAGGCCGAATCCGAGTCAAACTCGTGAACAGGACTTGGTTTGCGCTTGACGGTTCCACTTCTATAGTTGAGCTCATGTGGTTCTTCCCCATGGTTTCTAAGAACAATTAAATCATCACAGGAATTAAGTAGTATTCCATTCTTTGAAACATTTGTATGCAAACTTAGGAACGCATTCACCTGATGGTTAAGTTGACGTGCTCGCGCTCTAGTCATTGGTCCTTGTATCATAGTTTCAGTTTGATATGGAGTCGGCTTGGTTGTATGCATGGAAAGGATGTCCTCATCATCCTCCCCTTCTTGCATTTGAGTCGTCCGCGACTCAAGCTCATCTTCTTCTCCCAAGTATGGCTTCAAATCTGCAATGTTAAAGGTGGGACTAACCCCAAAATCTGCAGGCAACTCAAGTTTATATGCATTGTCATTAATTTTTTCCAACACTTTGAAAGGACCATCAGCTCTAGGCATCAACTTAGACCTCCTCAATTCAGGAAATCTTTCTTTTCTCAAATGCAACCAAACTAAATCACCCGGTTGAAAAGTTAAATGCCTCCTTCCTTTACTACCAGCAAGTTTATATTTAGCATTCATGCGTTCAATATTTTCTTTGGTTGTCTCATGCAATTTCAACATCAAGTCAGCACGCTGTTTAGCATCAAAATTTAACTTCTCCGAAGATGGAAGTGGTAGCAAATCAATAGGAGCACGAGGCACAAAGCCATAGACAATCTCAAAAGGGCACAACTTTGTAGTAGAATGTAGCGAACGATTATAAGCAAATTCAATATGAGGTAAGCATTCTTCCCAAATTTTAATGTTCTTTTTCAAAATAGCCCTAAGCATGGTAGATAAAGTTCTATTCACAACTTCAGTTTGCCCATCAGTTTGGGGATGACACGTAGTCGAAAATAACAGCTTAGTCCCCAATTTAGCCCATAAAGTTCTCCAAAAATGGCTAAGGAATTTAGTGTCACGATCAGAAACTATTGTATTTGGCACACCATGCAAACGAACAACTTCACGAAAGAACAAATCAGCAATATTGGTAGCATCATCACTTTTATGACATGGTATGAAGTGTGCCATCTTAGAAAATCTATCCACAACAACAAATATGCTATCCCTCCCCTTCTTTGTCCTAGGCAGTCCTAAAACAAAGTCCATAGAAATATCTTCCCAAGGCACACTAGGAACAGGTAGAGGCATATACAAACCGTGAGGATTAAGTCGTGATTTAGCCTTTTGACACGTAGTGCAGCGAGCAACAAAACGTTCCACATCACGTCTCATCTTTGGCCAAAAGAAATGACTAGCAAGTATGTCTTCCGTCTTCTTCGCTCCAAAATGCCCCATCAGCCCACCTCCATGCGCTTCCTGTAACAACAACAAACGAACGGAGCTAGCTGGAATGCATAGTTTGTTAGCTCTAAACACAAATCCATCATTTAGAACAAATTTATTCCACGTTTTTCCCTCTTGGCAATTCAGCAACACGTCTTTAAAATCATCATCATGAACATAATGCTCCTTAATTGTTTCCAATCCAAAATTTTTGAAGTCAAGTTGTGAGAGCATGGTATATCTCCTAGACAATGCATCAGCAATAACATTCTCCTTTCTCTTTTTGTGTTTTATGACATAAGGAAAAGATTCTATGAATTCAACCCACTTTGCATGCCTACGGTTCAATTTTGCTTGACTTCTAATATGCTTTAATGACTCATGATCAGAATGAATGACAAATTCTTTGGGCCATAAATAATGTTGCCATGTCTCTAAAGTTCGAACTAGAGCATATAATTCCTTATCATAAGTAGAATAGTTCAAACTAGGCCCACTCAATTTTTCACTAAAGTATGCCACAGGTTTACCTTCTTGCAACAGCACACCACCCAATCCAATTCCACTAGCATCACATTCTAGCTCAAAAGTCTTACTAAAATCTGGAAGTTGGAGTAATGGTGCATGTGTTAACTTATCTTTCAATGTGTTGAAGGCGTCTTCCTGTGCATTCCCCCAAGTAAACGGCACCCCCTTTTTAGTGAGCTCATTCAATGGTGCAGCGATGGTGCTGAAATCCTTCACAAAACGATGATAGAATCCAGCAAGTCCTAGAAAACTTCGCACCTGCGTGACCGTTTTAGGAGTCGGCCAACTCTGTATTGCCTCAACCTTGGCTTGATCAACTTCTATGCCCTGTGGAGTAACAACATAGCCAAGAAAAGAGACTCGATCCGTGCAAAATGTGCACTTCTCAACGTTACCAAATAAACGTGCATTACGTAAAGCATCAAAAACAGCACGTAAATGGCAAAGGTGTTCCTCTAGTGATCTGCTATATATCAATATATCATCAAAATAGACCACTACAAATTTACCAATGAAAGCACGCAAAACCTCGTTCATTAATCTCATGAATGTGCTAGGTGCATTAGTTAAACGAAATGGCATCACTAACCACTCATACAAACCGAACTTAGTTTTAAATGTTGTTTTCCATTCATCTCCCAATTTCATGCGAATTTGGTGGTACCCACTACGCAAATCAACTTTAGAGAAGACAATAGAGCCACTTAATTCATCAAGCATATCATCTAACCTAGGAATAGGGTGACGATATCTAATGGTAATGTTATTGATCGCTCTACAGTCCACACACATACGCCATGATCCATCTTTCTTAGGCACTAAAATTACCGAAACAGCACAAGGGCTAAGAGACTCACGCACATAACCTTTATCAAGCAATTCTTGAACTTGATGCTGAATCTCCTTAGTTTCTTCCGGATTGGTCCTGTATGGCGCACGATTGGGCAAAGATGCCCCGGGAATCAAATCAATCTGGTGCTCAATCCCTCGCACTGGTGGTAGCCCTGGTGGCACGTCCTTTGGAAAGACATCCATGTACAACTGCAAAAGATTAGTGACAGCAGGAGGCACAGAAGAAGGTACCTCCTCGAATGAAAATAAAGCTTGTTTGCAAAGTAAGGCATAGCAAATAGAAGTACTAGCATCCAGCTCATTCACATCAGACTTAGTAGCAAGAAAACATGCACCTTTCAATTTAATCTCATTTTTCATCTCATGATCAGATTTAGAGTTTTTCTTTTTATGTTGCTCAAGTTCATTTGCAACAATCTGATTTTCACTCCTATTATGCTCCTGATTTTTCTCTCTACTAGCTCTAGCAATCTCATCTTTGAAAATAGCTTCAGGAGACATAGGATGTAACACAATTTTCTTGTCATGATGCACAAAAGAATATTGGTTTGTCTTACCATGATGCAGTGAATCTTTATCATATTGCCACGGTCTACCTAACAGCATAGAGTATGCTTACATAGGGACAACATCGCATTCTACCTACTGATAGGACTAGGGGTCCCGATCTTTCGATGAGAGTGGTAGATTCGATTGGGGAAGGAGATGACGTTGACGACCCGACTACAACCATCCAAGGACGTTGCGCCTTAGCGATCGATACACCAACTCCAGAGATTGTTCGTGACCTTGTCGACGCACGATCAACCTAACCACGAGGGTTCTTGCTCCTACAAGCAATCGAAGAACAAGCAAGAACAAGATGAACAGCAACTCAATTGCAAATAACGTTGTAAGATTCAATCGAAAACAGAATACGGTGGGGTTCCGAAGACAAGTATTCAGGCGGTCTAGCCGACACGCGCGAGTACAAGGCAAAGCAGCAAAAGCTAACTTAGTCTAAACAAAACCCAAACCCTAGAAGAGGGTGCGGCTGCCTATTTAAGGGTCACGGAAGGTGGAGGGTCGGCCAAAACACAAGGAAGCCGAATAGGACTCGAATTACAAGGCCCAAGGCCCACTTTGACTCGGACTGGAAAAGCGATGTGAATTGTTTTGCAGTGTCTGGTTGACTCGGATGGAATTTGGAGATGAGGCCAGATCCATCTGAAAGTAGACTTCAAGAGCTTTCCAACGAGTACTCACGGGCCCCGAGAAACCTTCTGGATCAAAAGTTACGGCCATTTGAAGTAGGCGCTGTCAACAAGGCCGAATCCGAGTCAAACTCGTGAACAGGACTTGGTTTGCGCTTGACGGTTCCACTTCTATACTTGAGCTCATGTGGTTCTTCCCCATGGTTCCTAAGGACAATTAAATCATCACAGGAATTAAGTAGTATTCCATTCTTTGAAACATTTGTATGCAAACTTAGGAACACATTCACCTGATGGTTAAGTTGATGTGCTCGCGCTCTAGTCATTGGTCCTTGTATCATAGTTTCAGTTTGATATGGAGTCGGCATGGTTGTATGCATGGAAAGGATGTCCTCATCAGGAGAGAGTCTCGCGAAGTCATGTGAAGAGAGGGACTCACGCCTACCTCCTGCGCTTCTCGTCGCGGTAGGAAGTGGCGCTGGTTCGACTGCCAAGTGGGAGGCGGGCGCCTCGGTGGTCGGCGAGGAGGTCTGCTCGGCCGCGCCAGATGCCGTAATCCCGCGACAAGGCCCTGCAACGGCGTATCGACCCCTCGCTGGCGGCGGGGACTTTGTCCGAGGGCGTTTCGCCTGCGGCGGCACAAGCGAGTCTTCGGCGGCAACACCTGCTACGGTTCCCGACGCCCCCACGGTTTCTTCTGTAGGGGGCGCGCCCTCGTCGGCCGCTGCGGTTGATAACGCACCATCAACCGTGGCTTTCTCGCCGGGAACGGTGCTCCCCCCGGGTTGGCGAGTTCCAGCTCGACGAGGGCCGCGAGCACGGGTTCGTTGGCGTCGACAGAGGGTGCCGGGGGATTCGAGGCGGCGCGCTCCTCTGAAGCAGTGTGGCCGGGCCCACCGCCGGTCGCACGCCCCGTCTCAGCTGTGCTAACCGCCGAAGGGCCTGCGGGGTCGCATACGGTAGCCGGGGAGTGGGCCCGGCATCACGAAGATAACACCCCCGCAGGGCTATCACCGTCCTGAGCGCCTGGAGTCCCGGCGGGAAGCTCCCCCGGCACCACGTGCTCGGGCACAGTAATGCCCAGAGCCTCGCATGTGCGGTTTACCCGCCCTTGCTTAGCCGCCTTGACTGCGGCCTCGCGAGCCTGGTGCTCCTTAAGCGTGTACGGGCCGAGGAGCGCCGCAACCGCGCGCTCCGCGTCTTCTAGCCGAGCCACTGCGCAGAAGATCACGTCAGTCGGGCGGAGACCAAACAGGCACAATGGTGCGCGTACAACGTGCTGGGCGACTTACAAGGAGCGGAAGGTGGAAGCAGGCGAGATACGGAGGGGCTGAACCCGTCCTCGCGGGGGCCGCCCGGTCCAACATACTTCCCCCGGGAGGAGAGTGGCGCCACCCCATACATTGTGAACTCCTCGGCTAAGTCGCGTAGGCTCATTCGACGGGCGACACCGACAAGACTCTGTAGCCTTTCCGTGTCGTCAATCTCCGCCTTCAGACTCGGCGTACTGTTAAGCGAGATCGGCCCACCTCGGCATTGCATTCCGCTCTTGTCGGTCACGGTGTAGTAGAACCACTGCCGAGTCCAGCCGGACTCCCATTGCCTCGGCGAGGCTGGCGTGGGGAACAACGTCGCGCACGACGCCCGGAGCACGAAGTCCACACCGCCGAAGTTGGACACCGCCCCGTCAACTTTTCTGGGTCGACAGCGTGCGTCGTGCAGTGTGGCGAATAAGCTCGCACTGGGACGCTGTCCCTCTGTCCGCATCGCACACGTGAAGACAGCTAGGCGGAGTATTGCGTGGGGCGTCAGTTGGGCTAGCTCCAACTTGTAGGCCCGTAGGACTTCGCCCACGAACAACGTGGAGGGCATTCGAAGGCCGGCGTCGAAGAACGCGACAAAAACAATCACCTCCATGGCCCGGGGCTTCGGCTCCGCCTCGTCCCGACGGGGTAGGCGAGCCCCATCACGATCCGCGATCTTCCTCTCCTCCACGAGTCGCTGCAGCGTCCCTTCGGTCACGCGGCTCCTCCCCAACACACGGGAACAGCAGCCTCCCGAGTGCTCCATGGCGTCCCACCACTTGTTGGCGCGCGAGCTCCCCCGCGGCACCAGCTCGTACTCCATGGAAGGATGGCACACCTCGCCCTGGCTAGGCAAGGAACCGCTGCGGGGATGGTGGGTGGCGCCGTCATGGCTAGCCATCGCTCTTCGCGACCAGGGAGAAAGAAGCAGGGAAAGCAGCAACTGACGTTACAGTTAGCACGGGCGGAAGCAAAGCGGCAGATCACAAAAACAAACAAGGGTGCCTCCACCTCAACGCTGGCACCTTATAAAGGCCGCTCGCCTCTCATATGGCTCGAAGCGCAGACAGATCAAACTTGCAGCGATTCGGCTGCCCACGATTTGGAAAGAAGAACCGCCGGGGCTTAGAGGGCCGTGCCCGGTAGGTGACCAAACAGCGCACAACGCCTCCACGCCCTCAACACGCGTCCAACTTCCCTGGGGAAGAGGCGAACGGCCGCGGTCACGCAACCGCTCACATCCCACGACGCACCAGTCGCGAGTCGCCGCGTGTCCCACACACAGGATGGCAGACTGCACGACGCGACAGCCTGACCTCTGCCAGGCCAGGTGTCGGCGTGATTCCAGCCGCCATTAAAAGCGCACTACCAGACTGCAAGGCCACAACAGCCTCCAATCTTAGCGCGAGGGCGGAGCGCGCGCGCCTCTACTCCGACTTAGGCGCCAGCCTCCGCTGCCACCCGTTCGAAGGGTAGGAGACGGAGCGCGCGCGCCTCGGCTTCGACTTAGGCGCCAGCCTCCGCTGCCACCCGTTCGAAGGGTAGGGGACGGAGCGCGCGCGCATCTACTTTCACTAGACGCCAGCCTCCGCTGGCACCCGTTCGAAGGGTATGGGACGAAGCGCGCGCGCCTCGGCTTCGACTCAGGCGCCAGCCTCCGCTGCCACCCGTTCGAAGGGTAGGGGACAGAGCGCGCGCGCCTACTTCGACTAGGCGCCAGCCTCCGCTGCCACCCGTTCGAAGAGTAGGGGACGGAGCGCGCGCGCCTAGGCTTCGACTCAGGCGCCAGCCTCCGCTGCCACCCGTTCGAAGGGTAGGGGACGGAGCGCGCGCGCGTCTACTTTGACTAGGCGCCAGCCTCCGCTGCCACCCGTTCGAAGGGTAGGGGACGGAGCGCGCGCGCCTCGGCTTCACTCAGGCGCCAGCCTCCGCTGCCACCCGTTCGAAGGGTAGGGGACGGAGCGCGCGCGCCTCGGCTTCGACTTAGGTGCCAGCCTCCGCTGCCACCCGTTCGAAGGGTAGGGGACGGAGCGCGCGCGCCTCGGCTTCGACTTAGGCGCCAGCCTCCGCTGCCACCCGTTCGAAGGGTAGGGGATGGAGCGCGCGCACCTCGGCTTCGACTTAGGCGCCAGCCTCCGCTGCCACCCGTTCGAAGGGTAGGGGACGGAGCGCGCGCACCTCGGCTTCGACTTAGGCGCCAGCCTCCGCTGCCACCCGTTCGAAGGGTAGGGGACGGAGCGCGCGCGCGTCGCGCCTCCGCTGTACTTCGACATCACCTTCTATCCCACACCTCGAGCTCCCCAACCGCAAGTTTGGAGAAATTCACAGGCCGCAGGGGACGGAGGGGGCCAAAGGACTCGGCGACATGGCTTCGGCCCTGTGAAGCCCTTCACCATGAGAGGCTCCTGTTGTAGGGGTGGCCCCCACCTAAGCCCAGCATGCCTGTTAGGAGGTTATAAGAACCAGAGTAACATGTAAGGGCATAATTGTAAAAGTATACTCCATATGAATATATATATCAGGATGAGGGGGAGGGTGAAGCAGAACACTCCCACCTCTCCACTACCATCTCTCTCTCTGTTTGGTCTGATGGCACAACAAGCATGTTTAATTGTTATTGAAAGTTCAGATGGTGATTAATTGAGTATGGTATGATTGGTATAGATATGTTTGAGCTAAGTTGTTAGTTGTTTTTCTGGTGATCAGTAATGGCAAGAGGTAGAGGCCACGGCCGTGGTCATGGGCATGGTCCAGTGGTGCCACTACCCCCAGCTGATTAGGTCGTTGGAGAGGTGGAGTGAGGAGGTTGCTTCGGTTGCTTAGCTAGCTGCTACTGTTCAGGCGGCGATAGCCACCCTATTGTAGGACCTTCAGAGAGAGGTCTAAGCTCTTCATCAGCAGATGCTGGTAGCTCCTCTTGCTATAGGCACACTTGTTGCTGACTCGGGTGCTACACCGGCTCTACCAAAGGCTAGGATGAACCTCCATGAGTGGATGTCCCTCCGTTTGGACACTTTCAACAGAGTAGGCACACTAGTCCAAGCAGCAGATTGGCTTCACTATATAGAGAGGCAGTTCGGAGCTCTCGAGGTGACCTATCAACATAAGACACACTTTGTGACATTTCAACTGGGAGGACTTAGAGGACTTTGTCGAGTAGTTTAGAGCGAAGTTCTACCCAAAGTCCTTCCTTAATAGGATGCAGCACTCCCTGTTGACACTACTGGATTTCGACCCTTTAGCCACGAAACGCATCGCAACGACACTAAATTAGTTGCAATAGGTATGCACTATTGCAACGTTTTGCCAAAATCGTGGCGATATGTGCACAGTATTGCCTCTAAAATATTGCGTTGCGATAGTCATTGAATTCATTGTACTTAAGTATATGCTGCTAGACAATACTCACATTAAGGTCCCTCTTTATTGTTCATGTTCTATCAGGATGAAACAATTTGATTAGAGCAAACAGAGTCGTGGCGTCGTCAAGTCAGGAAATTCAACATGGCAAAGAAGCAAGGACAAATGGAATAGAAGTGATAGTACTTTTGTTATTAGTTGCAAACTTTGTAGTTTAAGTATGGAGATTGATATGTAATTCCTGCATGAGTGGTGGCACTTTTAAATTATTATGTGTTGAATTAATATATGTGTTTTTGATCCAACCGTGTTCCTAATTTGATTATTAATTTGCAACAAATTATAATAAAATATCATATGCTCAATATGCTATCGCAAATTTTACCGTTGCGATAAACCTGTATGCAAAATTGGTATTTTGTTGTGATAGGTTGTTGCAACGCCGCTACTATGTTGCGATTCCACTATATGCCATGAACAATGTTCGTTGCTATAGGATCTATTTGCCACAACATATTTTGTCGCAATAACTTTATGGCAATGAAATGCCTTCCGTGGCAATAAAACATATTGCAACGAAACACCTCCCGTGGCAATTAAACCTGCTGCAACGAAACGCCTCCCGTAGCAATATATCCTGTTACCATTGGCGTGGCAATAGAACCTATTACCACGCAATATTTTCGTGGCAAATGATACTATTGCCACGACCAAACTTCGTGGCAAAAGAAGCTATTGCCACGGAGCCAGACGTGGTAATAGCCTATATCGCCACGACATCATTCGTTGCAACAACAAATAATTGCCACAACACATTGCATGGCAATAACCATAGGTATTGCAACGAAACCACAATCCGTTGCACAATCTTTTAAGCACGCAAGTACTTGCCACGCTTGCCAACGGAAGTGATGTGTTGCAATAGGTACATATTGCATCTATTTTGGCCCTATTGCAACGATTTCGCTCCGTTGTCCTAGACCTGAAAACTAGTAGTGTGACCTTTGTCCAGGGAAGATGTTTGTTGCAGAGTATGAGATGGGGTTCAATAACCTAGTTTGCTTCATGCCAGCTATGGTTGGTTATGATTGAGAAAAGGCTAAGAGGTTTCAGAGGGGACTTAATCAGGAGTATCGCCACATCTTGGGGGCAACTGGTGTGTGTGACTTCAACTTTGTGGTCGATTAGACCAAGGATATGGCATTTGAGATAGAGCTTACCATGGAGCGACAGGCTTCCAGTGGTTCCGCTCCATTTGGTGGTTCTGATGGTGGCCAGAAAAGGAGCTTTGGTGGCGAGGGCGGGTCTTCTCTGCGACTCATTCCCAAGAGGTTCTAGGGGGCCAATGTCCTCTGTCGGTGACTCGGCCCTTTCAGTAGAGGCTGCGTCCTCTTCTTCAGTGTCATGCCCTCCTTCAGCTTCCCATGCATTACGCCCTGTTCCTGGCAAGGGCATAATTTGCTTCAAGTGCGGTGATGGACACTGTGCTTCAGAGTGCTAGTTTGGGAGCTGTCATTGTTGTGGCCAGGCGGGCCACAAAGCATCAGTATGCAAGTAGAATTGGTAGAGGTAGTGGTTGTAAGTGACATCTTAGACTGTTGTTAGGCTGGGGTGTTACACTTTTCAATCTTGATGATCATTTAGCTTCATTTCAAGTGAAAAAGGATGATTTAGATGCCACAGCTTCAGATCCTTATTCAACTAAAAGGTAAGTTTCTATACATGCAGAATTTTGGTGGGCCTTCTATTCAGATTGCATAAAAACCCATTGGCAGGCCTTAATATTTGTAAGACATCTATATGTTATATGGTTTTTTACACATTGTTTTGGGGCTTGAAATTTTGAATGAGCTTGATAAGCCCATAAACCAAGGAAGGTTGGCTTAATGTTATACATTTGTCAATGCAGATGGGACATAACTTTATGCAAGCCAACATACCTCGGATTAGTGGACCTACATTTGGGGTAATTCCCTTTACTCCTCAAGAAAATAGTATACTCACCAATATAGCAATTGAGCGTTTCCCTGGCCTTTCCTCTCATCTGGAAGAGCAGATGTCTGCCCAAGCTTAAGGTTTTCACAATGGAGAAACTAAGCAAACGAAATTCCAGGAAACTAGAAGGGTACGACCTCCTTAAATAAGGAAGGGAAAGTTGTGCAAAACTAAGAAATAAGGGGTGGTACTATTCACATGAATAGTACGACTGTGAATAGTATGGGCCAAGAGAGGGGGCGCCTTCCCCTTGGGCCCAAGCATTACAAGGCCTAATTTGGCCCAAATAGGTGATGTAATACCTTTATTTAGTTATTACGGTATGCACAAGAGGAATTTAGAGGTGAGACTAGGTCCATTGGGAAGAGGATGAGAAAAACTTTCCAACAAATACTTGTGGACCTAAAATGAACTCTGTATGTGAAAGTTATGCACATTTGAAGTTGTGCTTGTCAGGCTAAATCCGAATTGATCTGGATGCCAAATTGGATTGCAAAATATGTCCAACTTGAGCACTTGCTTGAATTGGTCCAAAAGTGATGTGGTGCTACAAAAATATATTTTTTCATCATTAGGTAGTATCATGTAGTTCATATAACATAAATGCACTCATAAAAACGAGCTCACCTGATAATTTAAGTGAAATGTATGAGCTCTTGTTGTTGGAATAGTAAGCAAAGCAAATATGGTTGTATCCATAAGGGGTCATGTCCTCATCATCCTCTCTTTCTTGAAAACAAAACCGTCCTTGGTTTTTGATAAGCTAAAAGTATGGTAATAAAGAAGCCAAGGTATATGCATGGTATATATATGTCATCCATTTTAACAGTTCTTAGTTGTTGCACAATTAATGTTATAAAATAGCAGCAATCATAAAAGCTAATCGTATTATTAACCCAAGAGTAGTCATATATGGTAATGAGCGAATTAAAATTTCTCACACAGTAATTATTGTAACTAGATTTGTAAATGTAAGTGAAGCATTTATGTAATTCAAATATCTGAAGTTGTAAACTTGCAGTGGTGGCATATATGGATAAAGCTACAACTTTTAGAATCAAGCAAAGTTCATCCATATAATCAAATTTCAATCGAGAAATAGCAAATTCATCTTGCAAGGGTGAAGAGATTTGGAATTTTTTTCATAATTCATCATCTTTATTCAGATTGTCCATACTAGATGGTGCAAAAAGAGATGAACACATAGGCATTAGATAAGTATTAAATTTTACTTTTTTTCTCATATTGAACAAGGTTCAATATACAAGAATTGTTGTCCAAAACAACAAGCTTCAATTCATCCATGTGATCGCAAGTTATGCATATTCGATATACAAGAAATTGATTTTCTACACCATAATCTCTAATCAAATTAAACTTATACCCATACGCACTAAACAAGGATTTCGAACATGCGAATTCAAAAACTTTCTTCATGGCATGTGATAAATTCATAGTTAGATCCAACATGATGTAACATATTGAATTAGCAGGAGAAATTCTAGTTAAAACTTCTTTATATATAACCAAAACCATATGATCATTGTATGCGATTAATTCATCACATGAATCACTCAAAACAGCAGACAATTTATTTATTTTATGACATGGTGCACTCAAGTCAATGCAGTCTGAATTCTCTACTTCAAACATGTACATGTCAAAATTGTTTCCCACTAAGTTTTCCTCTAAAATAGCATGAACAGTAGATAATTGTAGTTTTTCACAAACATACTCACCGTGAGTGATGATAGCACCATGTTCTTTACCTTTTTGTCTCTCCTCAGATGATGTAAGTTTATCCATCTCCTCATTTTCGTTCTCAACCAATGGAGTCGATTGTTCAATCAGCTCATGCTCCTCGTCGATATGGTTCTCAACTACCTGCAAGTTGTTAGTAACAGAAAAAGGCACAAACACGGGTTTGTTCTCATGTTTCTTATTATCAAGCACTCTCAATTTCTCCTCAATCTGACTTTCAACCTTACAAATAAGTATAAACAAATGAGGGAGAGAATTATATTCTTCGTGGATAAGAAGGTACTGAATTTCTTTATTGAGCCCATGTAAGAATCTATTCCTGTAGCTTCGATATATTCTTCTAAGCCACAACGCAATAAACAAGTTTTTAATTCATAATATTTTCTTATAGTTCTACTTTGTTGTTTTAAACGTTGCAATCTAGCTAGCAAATAATCAGCATGATTTTTAAGAAGAATTCATCTCTCGTAAGTTTTTTTAATGCATTCCATGTTTGAGGCACTTGACCATGTCTACCAAAATACTTCCACCAAAGTATTGTATCATCAATAAAAACACTAGTGCCAGCTCTAATCTTTTGCCTATCAGACCAATCATAACATTCAAATTCTTTATCTAGTACTATCTCCCAGTCAATATAGGCATGAGGACCAAATTTACCAATAAAGGATGGCAAAGTGATTTTAGTTTTACCGGACGTACTATCTGAAGGAATGCACGTAGGCTACGATAGCAGAAAACAAAACGTTTCTACCGCGCACACCAGGACATCATGCTAAGGAGGGATCATGGATCGTTACCACTAGACACGCAGCGCAGCGGAAGAAGAGTTGGAGAAGCCGATCCAATCACGCGTGTCGAGGTAGTAGTGGAATTAGTCGATCGTCCCGAACAGATCGTCTCCTCCATGCGATCAACCACACCACGTGCAAGATCCAATCTGTAGATTGTTGATGCCGATCAACACCGCAACGAGCAGCGCCTCCACCGGTATCCACACGTTCGGGGCTGGAACGCCGATCGCGAGTGTACCAGCACTCACGAGCGGCTAGGGTTTGGCTCGGGAGGTGGCGGCTAGGGTTTGGCTCGGGATGAACAGAAGCATATACCCCTCAGCCCCTCGCCTCCATATATATAGACCTCCTCACTTGGGCCTCGTGGACCGAGGCCCAATAGGAGTCTATCCGAATCTCTATCCGAATTGAGCCCACATCCGAATCACATTCGAATTAGTGTTCCAACCCGTTAAGTGTGCGACCCTGTAGGTTCACGTATACTTGGTCGCGACCCGGAAACGCCTTTCTGGTCACCCTGTTAATAGCGGCCTCTAGTAAGACATATTAACCCCAAAGTATACGAAAGATCATATCGGCTGAACCTGTAATGTTCTCATGTACGAATCCCTTTGCCTCACGATATAGATTGAGCTCAAGGCGAGACCTGTGTCATCCTCTTAATAGCTCAATCACTCTCTCGATTCTGTGATGGATTATAAACTTGTGATTGACTCCTCAATCACCTTGGCATGGCCATGCACTTTCATAATCCATTACATCGAGGGGCCCAGAGATATCTCTCCCATAAGGAGGGGCAAATTCTATCTTGATCATTCACATCCCACTACATGTTTCATGGCAAACCCGAAGACTACTTTTATGACTACCCAGTTACGGAGTAGTGTTTAGTAGTCCCAAAATGAGCTACTACGCATGTTGGGAACCATGATGATCTCAAGTCTAAGGATTTTACATAAACACTACTTGAGACCAACTGATAACACATGGAATCTCTGCAGTGTCTCATGGCGGGTCTATCCAACATATGTTCACTAACACATGTCCATATTATTGATTTGGTATCATCATACTATGATCCATGAGACATGATCATCAATCAATACATATGCTGATCTTTGAATCATATTTGTTCCTCATATGATATATGATCAGGGATCATTTAGAAATAGCAACATTTTAGCATTAAGAGTCTCATGAATAAGTCACATACTCATTGATCAATAATGATAATGCCTATTTCAAGGAACAAAGTAATGCATCATAAACATAGTATGTGATATATATAACATCTCCATGTTGCCTCTAGGGCATATCACTAACACTATCACGATCATACACCTCCCGTGGGGAAGAAGCTTGTCTCAAGTGTGCATCTTCCTCATGGATTTTCTTGAGCTCCCATTCAATGGCTCAAAGAAGACATGGATCTATTTCGTAATCATCCCGTGACCCTGCCATGGTTAGTAGAAAACAAGGAAACAAATCACAAGTATATGTTCCTATCAACTACTAGGATATGGAGCTTAACAAGTCACACATCTCTCAGACTCTTACCAAGCTCTTACAGGTTATTACCAATGCACAACAAGTGGTGCAACCAGTGGCTGGTTCGTGATAACTTGACTCAAGTGATGTACAGCCCAATGATTGCGAGGAATGATACCTGCTAAGTTAGTAGGAAGTGGAGCTCGGAAGGCTTCAGTATGGTAGCAAGCATTAACAACAATCAAATCAGTAATTGTAAGCTGAATAATTGTTCAATGTGCTACTTAATGTTACTGATTCAAGCCAAGTGAAAGCTAGCTAATGAAGCCCAGTGTATGTACGCACACGTAACAATCAATGTGACTTGATGTAAGCAAAAGAAAATCTCATACCAAGTTATAGGAGAGATGCTAGTCCACTACTCAAACTTTTTTCTAAGAGCACAAGATTGTTCACAAAATGTAGAGTACAAAGACAGGAATAACGTGTAATGTAAACAGCCTCTAGTTTGAGCAGAAACAACAGCTAGTCTCAAAGATGAAAGGGGCAAACTTTTATATGGCTTATATATGCTCATTTAAAAGGTTTTAGCGAGATCTACAACCTTTCAGTTGAGGAAAAACCCAAATTCTGAAGGGAAGGCCAAGAAAAAGGGAAAAAATAGAAACCGAAAACTTGTGATGCAGATTCAAGTCCAAAGATATCCGATTTTGGGGGTCTTAGAGGGTAACTAGTACACGTAGGTCATTATGTTTGGATGTGGCTCGTCGTTAGCTTTCCAATGAGTATAAAAATGTCAAAAACAGACATTGTATGTAAAAGTTATGCCCGTTTTACCGAAGGAGTCTCGGAATCGGATTCCTACTCGGACTAGAAACCAACTCGGGCTCAACTTGAAACTGTTATATCTTTTAAACCCGTGGGCCAAACTTGATAAATATTTTTATGAAAGCTTGTGGCTATATTTAGAAGGTCTCCACCAATTTTCACTGGTTTTGGCAAAAGTTTGACGCGCTTGTCAATTTTCGAGAAGGAAACTCTTTTTTTCTTCTTTCTCTTTTTTCCTCTATTTTTTCTCTCTTTTTTGTCTTCTTTTTTCCCTGGACAACTGAAACCGACTGATTAGGGTTCCCCCTTTTGATTCTTGCTCCTTTCTAAAACTTCAAAACGGCGGCGGATATTGTAGTATGCCGTGGCAGATAAAGCTTTTGCCGCAGCAGAGAAGATGATTACCGTGGCAGGCATTTTGGTTGCCACAACAGTGATTGGTAGCGGATGTGGTTGCCGCGGCAAGGGATGTGGCAGCGGTGATGGCAGGAGCTAACGTTGCCGTGGCGGAGGCAGCAGGCATTTTTGGTGCCACGGCAGCAATGGCAGGCCGTTTTAGGTGCCACGGTAGGAAGAGGATCAAGGAAGATTGATGACCTACAGTAGGAAGATAAAACACAACAGATGCAACAAGACAAAGATCAACTAGGCACTAACTAGACTAGAAATCAACAACTAGACATGACGATGCAACCAAAAATTCAACAAGCAAAATACCAAAAAGAAAATTGCAAGGCACATATTGGTTTGGACAGGAAAAACAAATCCTAATAATTATTTTTTTGATTTTTCATGGCTTTTGTGGACTGTAAGTAAAGAAAATTCTCACTGATCAACCTTGAGCACTGATACCACTTGATGAGTTAATGTTGTCCCGATTTTTCAATGAGAAGGATAATTTCGATTGGACGATGATCAACTCTCACGATCCAGGCTATGAACGCAACACGTACAAACCAAGCAATCACTGAACTAATCACCAAGTCACTATCAACCATACCAAAGACCCGATTGACCTGATCGCGAGAATCAATTCCTGCAAGCAATCGAAGAACAAGCAAGAACAAAGTAACAAGCAATCTGAATTGCAAATATATGAATTTAGTTAAAAAGGTGGGATTCTGTAGAGATTCTTTATGGTTGGTCTAGTCGACACAAGCGAACAAGAGTTTTCACAATGGAGAAACTAAGCAAACAAAATCTCAGGAAACTAGAAGGGTGCGGACTCCTTAATTAAGGGAGGGAAAGTTGTGCAAAATTAAGAAATAATAGGTGGTACTATTCATGGTACTATTCACATGAACAGTACGGCTGTGAATAGTATGGGCCAAGAGAGGAGCGCCTTCCCCTTGGGTCCAAGCATTGCAAGGCCCAATTTGGCCCAAACAGGTGATGTAACACCTTTTTTAGTGATTACGGTATGCACAGGAGGACTTTAGAGGTGAGGCTAGGTCCATTGGGAAGAGAATGAGATAAGCTTTCTATCGAGTACTCATGGACCTCAAACAGACTCTATATGTGAAAGTTATGCATATTTGATGTTGGCCCTGTTAGGTTGAATCCGAATTGATCTGGAGGCCGAATTGGATTCCAAAACGTATCCAACTTGAACTCTTGCTTGAATTGATCCAAAAGTGATGTGGTGCTACAAAAATGTATTTTTTCATCATTAGGTAGCATCATATAGTTCATATAATATAAAGGCACTATTAAAACAAGCTAACCTGATAATTTCAGTGAAGTGTACAAGCTCTTGTAATTGAAATAGTAAACATAGCAAATATGGTTGTATCTATAGGGATCATATCTTCATCACTTTCCTTCCCCTCTTCTCTCATGTACATTATTACCTATTTAATATAGCGCAGTGGGAGTCTCTTGTACTATTTTCCCTCAAAAATTTTATGGAAGCTTTAGAGTTTAAACTCCTCCAAAATCCAAGCAGGATCTTACTAATTTAAAATGAGCTTATTCTTTAGTCTTTACCATTTATCTATTTTTTAATCAAGTACAATTTGGTATCATAATCCGCCATAGACTGACTTCGGTGGCGGATCTTTACCGCCAGCCTTGACGAGAACGCAATGTCCTTCCTCTTCCCCTCCCGATGATTTTTGAGTTCTTATATTTCTAATATGTTATTCATTGTTTTGCTAGGTTTGTGGGATTGCTACTCTCAACCATGTATACTATTCTTTTATACGGTATTTACGTTCCAACTGGGAGTACCAGATATCAAATCCTGGTTCCATAGAGAAGTCATTCTTTGTAAGTGTCACTGCATTTTTTTTTCCTACTTAAAATGTTCCTTGTACATTGCTCAAGTGTTGAGTTTCATGTTTCACTGAATATGTCAAGTGAAATGTGGAGTAAGAGGATACACTGGGCAGCTTGCAATGCAGTTGGGATGGCTGACCGTACAATATTAGGGATCCATCATCTCTATAGATGACCGGTTTATGCACGTACAAAGGTACTATATGATGCAAGAGATCTCACTGATGTTTCCTGCTCCTTTGTTCACAATTTTCAATCATTATTTTTTTTATCGTTGCACGAATATAGTATAAATTATCTAGAAAATGAACCCCTTCCACCTAATGCTCCATCATGGTGTCAAGCTCCATTTGATCGCACTAACTCTTCGACATTTGACAGTAAGTTTATCTTGCAATGCAAGTTCTTCCAACTATAAGTGTTAGTTCTAACCGTTAGTTTTTTTGCTCTTATCAGCTCCATTATGGCGATTATCACATGCTTGATTGGGCTGCAATTTGGACATATAATTATACATTTTGAGGTATAATATTGGTCATTGTTAATTTGTTACTAGATCCGAGCATTTCTTCTTGTGTAGTAGTGAATGTATTCTGATTTTTTTTCCGAGCTAAATTAGCCTGCAGAAACACAATTGGCTAATCCCTTCCTTCAGCATGTAAGCACTGGCATTCTTAATGAACTTCATTGGTAAGGGTTTACTAAACACTGATTTGCCTCATGCACCTTGTTCCTAAATCCTATGAACATGAGATTGACCAAAAGTTTTCCATGATTCGTTTCAGGAATGTATATCAACAAGCCACTATACACGATAAGTTACACCTTGGGTACTGCTGGTGTTGCCTGGTTCCTTTTGCTGGAATTTACACCCTGATCAGCCCTCTTAGTCCTAATGAAACCTGTGCCAATGACATGTTATCTTTACTACTTAAAAGAATGAGTTGGTGGTGATAGTGGTTCATCTGCCCTTCCAACTCCTCCTTGCACCTTCTTACAAAATATCTAACAAAAATAGAAAAACAATTTATCAAAAAACAAATTTCACCCTGATAAAAATTCTCTAACAAAAATAACATCACACTCTACCGAGTGTGTGGCAAAGCTGAGGGCAAGGAGGCATGACACGGCCGAGCGTGAAGGCAGAGCTGATGGCGTGGGCTGGCAGGCTGATCACGACAATGTCGACTCGATGCTGTAGCAAAGTATAGGTAAAAGATTTCTTGAAAAAAAATAGCAGGTAAAAGATGTATATGTTAAGCTCTGTGTCTTTAAAATGATGAGAAATTCACAATATGACTCATAATAGCTCACTATAGGACATATTATTAATATTATATTATTACTAAGTTTGTCAATAAATAGAATATGCTCATTAGAGATGTGCTATTTGCATGATATTTATTTTTTCCGTTGTAACGAATAGGCACATGACTACTTGGGAATATATTGCAGATGCACTGCCAATCAGAACATTTGCTCTGCCACAGAACAGGGACATATTCAGCAGAACAAGTTTAGAACATTGAAATGGAATGAGTGCATGTTTCTAACTTGAACCATCCAGTTACTTTCTAATTTTTTTAGTGCTTATTGATCTAGAAAGACACATAAGCACATTAGGTGGTGATCATTTGGGCTTTTTTTGGTGCCTTATGGCTAAAATGCACTGTAGCTGGCTGAAAAAACACCGTAGCTGACAGAGGCTTATTTAGCATAATTAAATTTAAAAAATTAAAAAATATGTTAGCCCATTAAGTATAATACAAGCAAATACGGGAAAAAAGAACCGGCAAAAAAGCTCAACAAAAAGCCAAAAGTTTAGAAAAAAGACGAAATTTATGAATAGTGAAAAATAAGTCGGAAGCTAAAAGCTGAAGCCAAAACGATCACAGCCCCCGACTACAGCAATCAGGGGGAAAATAATTATGGATACACAACATTACACCATTAGTCCTACACACAGATTTCTGCATCAATTGCTAGACTGGGGAAAAATTGCAAGAATGCAAGCACAAATCTATTTATAACACATTCACAAATTGGCCAAAATTGCAAGAACACACACACAAGGAAACGTTAATGTTAGTATGCCAAGCAAATAATTCATGTTCGTTTTAACCCCAGTTAGTAGTACGAATTTCGAATTTCTCATAAACAGAGGAACCCCTCTTTCCGTGCTACCTATATATAAAAGTTTTCAAAAAATTCTAAAAAATTTGGAGATGTAGAGGAGGATATATTCTACAGCAATGCATAATTTCTATATCAAAATCAATTACATTTAGGAGATATGAAAAAGATAAATTCTGTACGAATAGTAATTTTCATCAGTCATCACTGACCATTTTTTGCTGCTCGTCAATTTTAGAGTTTGATCTTGAAATTTTACGTAACTATGGAATATGTTGTCCTTACAACTTCAAATTTTTAGGAATTTGTGAAAACTTTTATACATAGATAATACAAAAGTAGCACCGTAAGAGAGGGAAGTACAGGATATTTCTCACAAACATTGTGGGAACTACCGGAAATCATGTCATGGAGTTGTTTATTCTGAACTTTTGCTATTTATACTTATTACAATTGAGTACTGATACCAACTGAGCACTACGGAAAAATATGTGTACTACATTCTAGCCATTTGGTTTGACTATTGGGCTGTTGGTAATCATCGTCCTGTTAAAGTGTGATCCGTATTTAGATCCGTGTCCAAGTTAGACATGCTTGCCAAGCCATATTAGGCGTGGTATCGGTTAACGCAACCAACTCTATTTCGGTTTCTTTTTTCATTTGGTACTCTTATCCTTTGCCTATATATATGTATTCCTATAATCATATACTTTTAAATATGCAGAAGTTTCTTGTGCTTGTAATCTCTCATCATATAGTGAATATTATCTTTGTACGTCTGTGATTTTTCTCGCAATAGGTTTTTATATTAAATCTATATGTCACATTCTTTTGATTTTTTATTTTTATTGTGTATTTTTTAATAAGTGATATCAGAATTTCATGTTCTAAATTCCCCGGAGGAGGCGACTCCCGGGGTGGCACCACCATGCGGCGTCTACACGGGCATCCGTGCCACATCGAAGAATTCTGATGTTTCTTTCACAAGCCAACTCTCATTCTCTTACTAGGCTACTCTCGTTCTGGATTTCTGTGCTGTGCTCTACTTCGACAACCGAGCAAATAAATCTAGGCATCTAGGCAACTTCTCTTACCTTTGCCACTCAGCGTCACGGCATCTCTTGTCTATGTCGAATCCGAAGCATAGTAGACGCCTATTTGAGCAATTTCGGAACCAAAGGGGAACTCCTACCATGTCAGCCCGTATTAGAATATTGTTCTTCAGTTCCTCTGAAGTCAGCCATAAAACTAATCAGTCCAGCATGGCATCATGCAATCAAACTTCACAAGCAACCGCATCGGGAGGAGCCAGAGGAAAAAAAGGCCGAGCAGCACAGCCGAGGAGAAGGCGTCATGTGCTTTTGCTTGATCACCAAAATTTGCACAATTTTTCTGAAGTGAACACGGGAAGAGCACCCAGAAAGTTCTTTAAGCCATGCATAATACCTATATTATAGCCGGGGGAGTTCCCGGCTCTCACCGTGTCCACGTCATCATTTATGCAAAAAGGTCCCTGCATTTTCCAAAATTACGTAAAGGTCCTCCAATCTCGCAAAAATGTTTCTGTTAGATTTTTTTCTGGAAAGCACCCTTTGTTGGATAGCGCCCTGCGGTTTCCCAAAATTACGTATGGGTCCTCATTTAGTTACGTATAGGTCCTTACAAGTCCTCGGTTTTTTGCGAAAAAGGCCTTTGGTTTTTCCAAAATTACGCATGTGTCCTCGATTTTTTTAAAAAACTCCTCGCGAATTATCGTCTCTTTTACTTCGGTTCACACGGTAGCTAGCGCGGCGTGCCGCTGCGCTTACGCAGCTAGTTGTTACATGCACACAGGTGCACGAAAGCTTCTAAGTAGCTATGCTTCATGCTGTGTACCAATCTTACAATTCTACTATAAGTCTTGACTTCAATTCTATGATGTCCCATGCTATCCCGAGCAACAACAGACGCTCTACCCAAACAACTGTTTTAGCATCAGTTTCGTTTACACCATTGCTCGTGCCGCCTAGCACCATGCCTAAACGTGTTGTGTCTATTATTGGAAGCATTCATACGGGATTAATCATTGACGATTTTTTCAACGATCCATCGTCTTCTACGGGTTACTAAAACAAGATCCATAGATGTGGAGTCTAAGGTGGATTTGCAGGCCTCAATACAACATTGTTATTGAGTTTTAGGCTACGTTTGATCAAGGGGACTTAAAAATACAATATCAGTTGTGAGGACCAAGGTTCAAAAACCTAGAACCGGAGGGAACTCGGCCGGCGGACGGTACTGGTAACCGGCTGGTTACCGAAAAACCCAGAAAAAAATGTTCAAAATTCATGAATAAAATTTTCAATCTGGATGGTTGGAAAACCGGTAACCGTTCTGGTAACTGAAAAAACTACTTAAAAACCAGAAAAACCACTAACAAAACCAGAAAAACTGCTGAAAATTGAAAAACCAAGTTGGGAGTACAATAATTAAAACATATTTAGCTCATATAATAGGTGATCTAGCACAAAAAATGCCTAAAAGACCCTGAACCAACATAGAAAATGCATTATACCTAAACCCTAACTCAGCCGGTTTTTTGTTTATTGGTTCCCACCGGTAAATTGGTTACCGGTGGTTACTGGTAGGTAACCACTGGTTTTTTGAACCCTAGTGAGGACAACTAAATTTAATTATTCAATCAACATTGGGATATGTTGCAATTTGGATCACTTATGCGACTATTTTAGAGGTTTTGGCAACATTTAATTTCAAAAGTTTGATGATACCTTGATAGTAGGTAGCATGATACTCTCCGTAGTTCATCTTTTGAAAATGAATATCTTGCTCTAGTTTTAGATTGAAATAAAGGATTTAAGTGTAAGAAGAAGTTGGTTTTTGCGTGGATACTACAACATTTGTCCAGCTGTCATAACTCCATATGAGGGGTTTATTGCATGTAACACCCCAGTCAAGCAATGACCTGGAATGCTACCAAAGTAGTAGTATAACAATGTTGAACTAAATATGCTACACAAAATTTCGGCAGAATCTCCTTTGTTTACTGTCTAAATTAGGAGTTTCAACAAGCATAATTAAAAAGAAATGAATATCATCAAGTAATATAATCAAGTCTAAGCAAAATTGGCTTAAGTTTACTAGAGCATCCATAGTTATAATATTTAGAAAAAGAACGGAAGCATCATAAAAGAATTCTAATCCTTTATTACAATTTAAATCCGACAATCAATAGTCATCTTCTACTTAAGTAATTCATGCAACTAGTATTTAAATTTCTTCCTTTCTTCCATTGTGGGTAGAATGTGCAAAGTGCAATAGGACTAATCTTTCTTTTTCCCCATGCATTCCGATCTCATAAAGGTACCTAAAAAAATACAACAACATCAAGAGTGAGTCCAACGACTCAGCAAATATAATAGAAGGCAACATGAACATACATGAGCATCACTTCATAACTCAACCAATAGTCGTATAAATAAACCATGCAATGCAATATGATCAATAATATATTTATCTCTTTCTCTTTTGCATTTTACCGGTAATGCAAAGTGTGCATCCGTCGATGCGCACCCATGCCTGTACCATCTGGTACAAGGACCAATAACCCATACTCCACAAGTATGGGGATCTGTAGCCCGTCATCAACATAACTGGGACCTCAGCAAATGCTTAGTCATTATATGACCAAGTCTTCAATATATCGACATGATGCATATGTGTGAAGGTCTCAATTTAATAAAACTTGCATCCATATTAACAATGCACAAGAAATACTCATAAAAACCATAACTTGCAAACAACCATGAACATCACTGGTACGCCTTCACCACATCCATGAACGCAAATGCTCACAATATAAATCAAACATTGACATTCCACCATCTCAATTAAAACCATCATTATACTTGCCTTAACCGCGAGAAAACGAGGGACGTGCAGAAGGTGCTGCCCCTGGGATCAGTCCACCACCTGAATAATAATTATAATATATGCTAAGATAACAGTAGTGGACCTTAGACCAAATAAAAACACTTACAAACTAACAAAACATTTAACTTGGTTCCAATCCCTAAATCCTACAGGTCCTCTTGCCCCCTCTGTGGACAGTCGACTTCAAAAATTCATATCTATTGGAACAGGAGTCCGAATAGGGTGTTCTTAGACTTCCGAATAGGGTGTTCTTAGACTTTCTGGAAAGATAAATAAGTTATCTAACTAAACCTAGTTGGTGAGCCTCCCTGAATCGGCCATCTTCTACCCGCACCATCCAATTGGGCCGGTCCCCCCCCCCCCCCCTCTTTGGCCGGTTTTCCCCCTGGGCCTTGGCCCAGGCCCAGGTTGCCAGGAAAATTCAGGAAACCCCCAAACAGACATTATTTAATTCTTTCCTTTAAGGTCCCCCTCTCCAATTAAACAATTATTTCTCGAAAGACTTTTGGGGTATTACATTGCAGTTTTTACTTCATTGATGATGCGTTGAGTTCCCTTCATTTGAACAATTTTATAGGAGCAGTTTTGACTATATCATGGAATTTGGTTAGTTTTATGGCCAGCAATTTGATGTACGTGATGGCTATACATGCAAGTTGCCCTTTCAATGAGCATTGTTTGTCGAGTTTTGTGTTTCATGTAGAGCATGTTAGATTTCAAGATATGAGTTCTTCAATATCTATTCAGCACCACAGGTGATGTTTTTGCTATTTCATTGTGATGATTGAGTATTTAGATTAGGAGATCAATTGTACATACTCAGATTTTGCTAGGATTAGGAAAACCCATATTTGCTCACCTACTTTGTTGATAGTTTTGTGTTTGGACCTGCTAGTAGTTTGCCTAATTTGGCTTCATAAGAATCGGTTGCATAAGACTGTTCCAGTCTTAAATGTTTAGATTAGTCCTTTGGACTTTTGAGGCACAAGGTTTGTTGATTAAGACTTTTTTTAGGAAGTTTTTTATATTTTAGCTACAAGAGCAAATTCGTTTCAAGGTGGAGATTTTTAAAGTCTCATTCGAATTTGGATCATGTCCAAGCGGGACACATTCACGGAGCCACGTCAGACGTGGAATTGGCCGATGCAACCGACTATGTTTAGGTTTCCTTCTCCATTCGAGACTCTTATTCCTAGCCTATATATATACATGTTGTCACACGGTTTGGATACGCTAAAGTTTTTCATGCTTGTAAGCTCGCCTTGATACGGTGCTAAGTTCCACTACTACTACACATCCATAGTGGCCAAGACGAACGAGGGCCAAGGAGAACAAATTGGAAGCCGAACGCGAGCATGGCAAGTCCGCGAGGCGTGAGCGTGGCGAGCCTACGACCCAGTCGTGCGTAAGTCAGGATTCTTGGTAGGAGATATTTGGATTTCACATATTTCTTAATTTAGAATCAACATAATATTTACATGCATTGAATCTTGGGTTAGAGTTTTAATTTCTACTCATAGTTTTCTAGTCATTCACTATTCACATAGTTTTCTAGTCACTCACTATTCACATACCTGGGCATTGCCATGCATGCATGGCCAATGTGAGGCATGCACGGGGTGACACGTATGAATACGTATGCATGTACGTTTGTATATGGCTGTTGTGTACGAGTTCGTTTTTCAGTTTGGCTTGAGTTGGTGTGTTAATTGAGTCTGGCTAGAAGTTAACACAGAGTCCGTTTGTTAGTAGAAGGTATATGTGCAGGTGTGTGGCCACATAAATAGCCAGGGCTTCGGCCATGTATTGAACGAATCTTATGGAGTTGAGAAAAAAAACTATCCAGAAAACGCCATGGTGTTTGGCCGCCATGTTGTGTGCACGATCTTGTGAGATTATCTCTAAATTATCTCTGATTGCTATGTGGATTGATCTTGTGACGTTCACGAGCTGGTCCTCGGTGATCCATCTTCTTCGTTTGTGAGTTGCTGTGCTCGCGGGTGGAGGAGTGTCTAGGGTTTGGGGCACTTTAGATCAAGCTGTCTAATAAGGCTGCTGTTGCTGGTGGGAAGATTGAAGATCTCTACTGCCAACAAATAGGCGGCTATTGAATCATAGCTTGCTGTGGCAGTGTGTGAAGGACAGGCCCAGACCTCTTCTACAGCTGTTGCTGCTATTCGTGAACTACTTTACTGCCGTGGTTGCTGTGGAGAAGAAATAGGGGAGTCACTGTTGTTCTTGTACAAAGCGACGTGAGGTGAGGTTGGACGTGGCTACGCTTGGGAGGTCACGGCTTGTGAGAATTTTGCTAGTGTGGTGCTGCTTGATTGACATGAAAGCTAGAGATTCTTTCAAGAATTACAGACTCCACTGATTGCTATTCCTGCTGTTGTCTCATGACATGATCACTACAGTTGGTTCCTAGTGCAAGCCGAGGGAATCGAAGACACTTGAACTTCTAGAGTTAATTCCTTTTGGTCATTGTGTAGCTGTTGTTTGTAATCGTACCATGAAAGATCAGGCAAACTTACACACAAATTAGAGTCTCTAATTTGTGTCATATCATGCCTCGTATAGTGAATTCTGTCTTTATGTATCTGTAGTTTTTCCGTAAGGATTTTCCATGTTAAATCCGTGTCTCCTATTCTTTTGATCTTATATTTTTGCGATTCATTTTCTAACAATACCACCTGTAAATATGGATATGTGTACCAAGCAGGGGTCAAACTATCTATGTCCTAAATTTGGGCTTAAGCACTGGTGGATATATTTTTGAAGTGAAACTAGCCCTGTATCTATGTGTTGCAACGGAAACCCAAACTATAGAAGCAAGTACCACTACTACAGAAAGGTTAATAGTAGACACCAAATCACAGACGGTTTTGTGAAACCGTCTGTAATGTACACTATTACAGACGGTTTTAATTTGAAGGCCGTCTGTGGTATTTGTGGCGGGAAAAAGGAGTATCACAGACGGTTCTTACCGCTGAACAATCTGTGATACTGGGATTATCACAGACGGTTTTTAATAAAAAACCGTCTGTGTTGTGTCGACTATCACAGACGGTTGTTGTTAAGAACCGTCTGTGAATGTTCACAGATGGTTTTTAACAAGAACGGTCTGTGATGTCCCTTTGTCTGTCATATTCTAGATCAGAGGTTAATATATAAGTACACATTGCTTCTAATAACTTAACTACAGAACTACTGAGACAAGAGATCACAAATTAAAGGCAAATTTATTAATTTTAATTAGAGGCAAATTTATTACAAAAGTCGCACAGGTAAAGAGTTTCCCAGATTGTAATCTTTTGGGCTTCGTACGCTTCTTCTTCGACTTGGGGACTTGGAGGATCAGCCGCTAAATTCTCGAACGCCGCTAAGATTGCCCTTATCCTCAGCACTTCCTCCTCCAGCCTGGGCAAATGATCAGCAGCATCCATAATGTCGTAGAGGATAGCATGAAAAGATTCCTCAGAATCTGCCGTATTTGCTTGATCGGCAAGGTTATCCATCAGTCTCTCTAATGCGTGCAGAGCTTCTTCCGCTTTGCGCACATTGTGGAGAAGAACCAGGGTGAGGGCTGTTTCCCTTTCTTGAGCGGCAGCGAGACGCCTCCGTCGACAGCGGAGGATCAGGTCAAGCTGACGGATGCAAGAAAGTCGGGAAGGAGAGCAGGGCGGGTGCGGAGAAGCTGCTCCAGATGCAAATTGCTGGCCGCCTGTGTAAGGTTCCGGCCGAACAATTCTTGATGAACAGATGAGAGGAAGGAGATGATCACAAGAACAGTAGAAGCCATGTTGTATTGTATATTGTATTGTACGTACGTAGAAGAGACCTGGATTAGGCGCGCATATTTAACCTTTAGCACAGACGGTTCGTATACCCAAATATTAATGATATAGACGCTTCGTATAACGATTGAGAGACGTTAACTAGACGATCGAAACACGAAGCGTTCTGGCATCGAAACACACACGAAGCGTTCTGGTATGAAGCTTATGACAGACGGTTTTTTTATAAAAAACCGTCTGTGATAATATTTATCACAAACGGTTGTTAATAAAAAAACCGTATGTGATAAGCTGGTTATCACAGACGGTTTTTAGTTAAAAACCGTCTGTGATAATGGCTAAGGCATTTATTGCGCTGCTCAGACCGCATCTGTCTTCATTTCGATCCAGACCCAAACATTAATGGCATTTCTGCTTTTATAAGAGCTGCCGAGGAGGATATGTTGAATAAGGGGGTGGAATATATGTGCTGTCCATGCACTCACTGTTTAGATGGTACCGAGAGTGTGTGGCTGAGACACTCACGCAAAACCGTCTACATGCGTCACCGCCGGTTCCTTCGGAGGGCTCACCCATACCGCAAGATGAAGAAACAATTAGATGTTGTCCTCGGAAAGGGACGTAAATTGAGGGCTCATGAGAAGAACACCTGGAAGAAGAGATCAATATTTTGGGACTTACCTTATTGGGAGTACCTAGATGTTCGGCACTGCATCGACGTCATGCACGTAGAAAAGAATGTGTGCGACAGCTTGATTGATCTCTTACTGAACATCCGTGATAAAACAAAGGACGGCGTCAACGCACGGCTTGACTTGGCTGATATGGACATCAGGCCTGAGTTAGCACCGACACGCACTGATAATGGACGAACGTACCTCCCCCCTGCGTGTAGTTATTGGTGTCGTCTTAATTGCAACAGCCGGCAAAGGCTTATCACCGACGGTTCTAAACTTAGAACCGTCTGTGATATCGTATCACAGACGGTTCTAAACTTAGAACCGTCTGTGATATCGTATCACAGACGGTTCTAAGTTTAGAACCGTCTGTGATAATCTCCCTACATATACCCTCTCGCTAGGGTTTTCCGTGTGCGCTGCAGTTATTCGATTAGATCTAAATCCCGAGCCCGTCGTCGCCGCCGCCTCCCCGAGCCCTCGCCGGCTGCCTCCCCCAGCCCTCGCCGGCCGCCTCCCCGGACGAAGACGTCGCCGCAGCCTCCTCCTCCTCCGTCGCCGCCTCCCCGAGCCCGTCGCCTCCTCCTCCGTCGCCGCTGCCTCCTCCTCCTCCGTCACCGCCGCCTCCTCCTCCTGCGTCGCCGCCGCCTCCTCCTCCTGTGTCGCCGCCGCCTCCTCCTCCTCCGTCCCTAAGGTCACCAAAACCCTAAGGTCATCAAATCCCTCCCCGAGCTTCATGCTTACTGTTAGTGTTTAGGGTTGATGCTTGATGCTTCATACTGTTATGGTTAGTTGCTTAGTACATATTTAGGGTTGATGCTTCATGCTTACTGTTAGTGTTTAGGGTTGATGCTTGATGCTTCATACTGTTATGGTTAGTTGCTTAGTACATATTTAGGGTTGATGCTTCATGCTTACTGTTAGTATATAGTATATAGTATAGGCACATAACCCCTCTCTGTCCACATCACCCCTCCCTTCTCCCCCTTCCCTCTACTCCTCTCCTCTCTTCCTAACATTGAGAGCACAAATTTGAGAGCTTGCTTCTCCTCTCTTCCCTTCTCCCCCTCACAAATTTGAGAGCAAAAGATACATTGATCATTTGGGTGGAAAGAAATACATTGTGTCGTCAGGCTCATGACTGCCAATTCGAAGCATAGCATAGCATCCGAGGCACATCCGAGGCCTGCAGCTGTGTCTTGAAGAATGCCAAGAGCTGGTCATCAGATGTGGCATTCCTCAAACTATAAATTATGAATCTTATTCTCATAACCCATCTAAAGGCCAGCTCTTGGCATTCCTCAAGACACAGCAGCAGGCCTCGGATGTGCCTCGGATGCTATGCTATGCTTCGAATTGGCAGTCATGCGCCTGATGAAATAGTTAATCTTTCCACCCAAATGCTCCATGTATCTAGCCAAAAAACAGCAAATGAAGCAAGTGACATACTCTAGTGTTCCCGTTCAATGAACCGGATACACTAGTTTGTGTCATTTGCTTCATAGACCTTTGTTTAGGGACTTTGCTATTTGGTTTATAGTATTAGCAACTAAAGTAGGTGCTAGGATAGGCACATCACCCCCTCTCTATGTGATAACTTTCTCATCTTATCCTAATAGAACTTTGTTTAGAGACCTTGTAGTAATAGTATTACAAAATTCAAGGCAATTTTAGTAGAAAAGTACAAAAAAAAGAAATTCCCAGATTCTTCGGTGAGCAGCCGACATAGCCGACTTCTTCGGTGAGCGATTATCCATCTGCTTCTTCCCACTCCTTCTCTTCATCTCTGGTCTCTGGATCATGTACACCAGTAGCAATGATTCAGTTAGATGAATGATCGCTACTGGCGTACGTGATCCAGAGACCAGAGATGAAGAGAAGGAGGGGTAAGAAGCAGATGGATAGTCGCTCACCGAAGAAGTCGGCTATGTCGGCTGCTCACCGAAGAATCTGGAATGTCTTTTTTTGCACTTTTGTAATAAAATTGCCTTGAATTTTGCGGGAAAAAGAAGGACTTGATACATTGGTACATTGGTAAGATAGGCACATCACCCCCTCTCTATGTCCATATCACCCCCTCCCTTCTCCCCCTCCCCTCTACTCCTCTCTTGTCTTCCATTTTTTGCAGTGCCACCAGCAGCAGCCGGGCAACACATGTGGATACTACGTTTGCCAACATATGGAACTACTCCTCGATTCCTCGAGGCTCACCAATCGCAAGGTTTGTCACTCTTTCCATAATTACTTCATACTTATCACGTTACATATATATGCACATTGATATTCCTATCGACAGGCTGTGTCCATCCCGTCAACTGCATTGAAACTGTCTGATTTTGGAGGGATTCAAGGAGAGTTGGCGTACTTTTTGCTGACTCAAGTCATAAAGCCAGGAGGACGGTTCCACTACGCACCATGATTTCTTATTGGTCTTATCACTAAGTGTAAATGCAGTGTAGATCTTTTGTAACTGTTCATTTGTTAATGGATATTTCATTTCAATTCAATTAATCGATTTGCGAAATGGATGCATGCTTTATGTTTGTGAAATGAAGTGCCATGTCAATTGGATGTTTTATGTCTATGAAATGTATCTGAAAGCAAATGAGATGTGTGAATTGTATATTTTTTGTCTGTGATTATCTGCTTGTTTCAGAGGGCATGGCTAGCATTCCTGAGGCTAGCCAATAAGAGAAATATATGTATGGGTCGAAGGGAATATCACAGACGGTTTTTACTCAAAAACCGTCTGTGATAGGTTCGAAAACCGTCTGTGATGACCTTCGATTATCACTGACCCATAAATACAGACGGCTCACAAAACCGTCTGTGATGACATTTTCGGACCATCTGTGATGACCTTTTCTGTAGTAGTGTACCTCAATGAGTCAGCCTTCTGCTTTGTCTCCTGAAAAACCAATGTTAGAGGTTGCTATAGCTAGACAAACATGCAAGTTAACATGAGAAGAAGTCTTCAAGCAAGAAATAGGAAGGCAAAACCAATTGTAAACTTTAAGATACAAATTGTATATCTTGTTGTTAGCCACATCAACATATTGCTTTTATAAAAGATATAGCAAGTAGCCTCTTTTCTCTCCCTTAGAGAGAAACTCAACTTTCTATATTATTAGGTTGGTACTTGACCCCACCCTCCCAACAGTGATAAAATATGTAATTTGACAAAAAGGCAGAAGCCAGTCTCTAAAAACTAGATCGGATTAAAAAAGTTTGATATTAGTCAAATATATATAAACAAACATAGTCAAATATATTTAAAGTAGATATAAGGCAAATGTGGATATGAGTTATAGCCAACAGACCATGGCCATGTCCAGACCAAGCGCAATACAATTGCGTAACTTTTACTAATATGTAGGGACCCAGATTTTAAAATCCGGATTCCTCTGTGATTCCACCGCACTATTCCCTGGATCAGTAGATAGTACTCACAGTTTACAGTTTTGAATATCAAAGTACATATCATGCGGAAGCGTAAATATAATAGTAGACTTACTCATGGGCTGATTAGACCGAAATCATTAAATTGCAGCAGCGGAAGAACGAAGCACACAGGTGGGACATTCAGGACATGTCCACAGGCAGCCAACTGGAGATTCGCGACCTAGCCCTTGACATCTTTATCTTCTTTGCCATTATGTCCAATTGTGTTGCTGAGGCGTAGTGATCTGATTCTGAATTTGTTGTGAAAGTGAGTGTGAGCACAAACCACCGTGCTCCACGAGCCAATACACAGAATGCAAGTAAATAATATGCATGGCTTATCAAAGGAGAGGCTCGGGTTATTTTATTTGCAAAAATCGCCTTTAGTAGCATTATTATTATTTAATCATTGTGTTTTGTTACTACCTAAACTCCACATAACGATTGCCGTAATTGACTTATTCCACTGAAAATACACTTTCTTTATTGTTTGCTGTCTAAAACTCCAAACAGCGAGTACCATCATTTACTGAATCCACCGAGCATACTCTTTCTATATTGAGTGCTGTCTAAAACTCCAAACAGCGAGTGACATCATTTAGTTAATCCACCGATATATTTTGTATTCTAGATTCCTATCAATCCAATCTCGTGGTTGCTAATCAGCAACTCTTTATTTCTAAATTCTAATAATTATCCAACATAATTGCTTTTAAATCCACCGAAATCATTCGTAACAGGACTTTCTAACAATTCAATCCTTTTGTTTTTGATCCAAATCCATAATTTGCTCTTCCAATAATCAATTATCTATTTCTAACTAATTCACTAGTATACCTCCACCAAGAATATCAGTGACCAAGTCTATGATTCACTAGTTTACATCCACCAAGAATATCAGTGATCAAGATTATAATCCAATAATTGTTATCATTCACCAATATTCCCAGAAATTCAATTCATCCATCTAGTATTTGATCCAATCCTATTAATCCCATTATTGCCGTCATCTTCCAAGAATTTATATTAGTTATCAGTGTTGTAATCCAGCAATTACCTTTGCACTCCCTAATTCTCCAAAAATCATTTAAATCATCTATCTAGCCTATATATTCATTTAAGCTCCACCAATTTATTGCTGCCTAAAATCCACACTATTGTTTACCCCTTTTTATGATTGACAGGAATCCACCTACTTCTTTATGTGTTTACCTCAAACAACCATCTTATTTTCTTACGACTCTATTTATTCTTTCTGACATTTTATTTTGTGAGAAGTATCATCATTATGTAAATATATAATACATAGAAAATTTCCTGAGACCTAGCAATTTTGAACAAAAACATAATGTGTAAGAGAATGCAATAATAATAGCGATCCAGATTCTATCCACCGTTACATGGCATCCGCACCATATAGCATCTTTCAGCGTTATAGCCGCTTAACTTACCACTGGGATGACAAGGGCTTTCCACTGCCCTCCACTTTTCAATTCCACCCACAAGGTTATTTTTGAAATAGAACTATATCTGGTTAAGTTCCCATGTCCGCCCTTGACCGTGGGCACGGCTATTCGAATAGTTTTGACTCTGCAGAGTTTGTACACTTTCACCACAAGAGACAATCAACTCGTTGCCCCACACGATTCCTTAGTCATGTGGTTGAGCAAACCATCACAGTGACTTTTCAAAGTATCTAGTCCCTTTTGTCATCTCACTTTATGGGCTTCTCCCACTTGCGGTGGGTCCCATCTATGCACGGGATGTTCCCCACAGTTATTAACGCAGCCAGGCTCCACTTCCCGCAACGCTTAGAACAGTTGGAAACTTCACCCTCCACTTGTTGTCCCTTTAGGCCTCCCCTTGCTCTTGCGTATCCACTTCCATCCACTACCAGTGAGACGAGTCCGGGTGTTTCGATAAATTTACTTAGCCAAGTTGTACTTTACAGACTTGTGGTTGTACTGTTTTACACAGGAGGTCATGACAAAATTCAGTCCTTAGTGGTATCTGGGCGGTTCTACCACTAACCCACTTTGTGCATCCACTGCACCACACACACCCTCGAACCATCCGCCCAGATATTTAAGCAAGTTGGGGTTTTTGGGAACAGAAAATAATCATACCAACATATATCAGTCATTACCACCATGACTTACCAAACCAATTTCTCATGATTAAAAATGATAACGATGATTGGGGCACTTCAGTGTCCCCGAGTATTTAAGCAGTACTAAGCATGGCGTATAATTACGGACTTAGTTTTGAAAAGTTACCATTATAATTTTGCTAAGGCGACAAGGTTCACATATTCAAGTATTCCAAAGAAGGTGTAATATTATTCAAGGCAAATAATGGGCATATAACTAGAATATTAAATTAAACATGTATTTGCATATATAATAATAGCATGCAATTTGATAATTTAAACCAAAGTAATTTGCAGAAAATGTAGGTTCAACATGATCAAAGTATTAACTCGCCTGGCGCGGTTTACCGTGGTCTTGAGCTCACTCAAAGCTTTCTCATCGTTGGTCTTGAGCTTCTGGTCTTTGTCTGGATCTTGGTCTCACTTGTTCCAGTGAATCTTCAGAGCTCCAATTTCTAATTACGCGCTAAGCGACTGAATCCAAATAAATGCAAATAACTCAAAAAGTCCAAATAACTTCAAATAAGCCTAATTTTGTTTTATTATGAGTGAGAGGGTGATTTGAGGAAAGGTAGATTGGTTGCGGAGTATTGATGGAGCCGAACTAGTTGGAATGAAGCGATGATTGGTAGAAGGACATTCAATGAAGGAGGGTTCATGACACAGAAATATTGATGAGATTATTTTGCTTTAGATTTGGCGATGACTAGGTTGAGCTGGCCATAGAATACTATTGTAGTTAGGGTGTAGCGTATTGTCTTGTCTAGTGTTAGCTTTTAGGAGTTAGGGTATGAGTTATATACACGATGTATATATGGTTTCTGGTTTATTGAATTAATCTTATAGTTTATACCTTTAGCAATTCGAGATGTATGATTTTAGGCTGTGCTAATATCACCTTGTTCATTAAAATGCCAAGTGGTGAGATTATTTTAATTACAAATGACCTAGGGATTACTTTATTATAATTGCCACACACACACACACACACACACACACACACACACACATATATATATATATATATATATATCTTTCTAACATTTATATTTTATTCCTTAACTTTAACTTGGATGTCTTTCTAATTGGAGTCTTTATTAGATTTAGGATCAAATTCTAGTAATGCCTTTACTTAACAACTAGATTAAGATGGATAATAAAGGTACATTACCTATTTATGGTAATTAACCAAATATTAAATCCTAGATAACCTTATTCACCTCCTAACAAATTTTATTGGCTTCCATGGATTAATCCCAAATTTAAAATCTCAAATAATCTTATTTACTTTCTAATTAAAATTTTATTAGCTTCTCTAAATTATCCTCTAATTTTCCTTAATTTTTACTAATTAAAAGGGATTAAACAAAGCAAAACAAAAAGGGATGAAAAGAATGCGGTCGACGGGAATCAAACCGGGACCTGGGGAGACTGAGTGTTACGCGCGCTCGGGTAGCCAAGTGGGCCGAAGGCCTGGGCTGACTGAGAAGGCGCAGGGAATTAGATAAGGTTAACATGCAGCTGGGCAAAACAGAGGAAGAAGGTCGGCGCTCGGTGTTGCTATCGCCGGTGGCGGACGGTGGCCGGGGAGGCGGCTAGAACCGGCAAAATGGGTTGCACAGATGATGGCGAGGCTACGGGTGGCGGCGCGTCGGCTGGAGCTGCGGCGAGGTGGGCGGGCGATGGAGCTCAGCGGACGGCGGTGAGAGGAAACGGTGCGCTGGCGGCCGGGAGAGAGAGGGACGGAGAAGGGGCTCGTATGAGGACTAGAGGGGCGTAAGGAGCTCACCAAGGGGGTCTAAGGGGCTAGGGGCGCGACGAGGGAGCCCGGTGACGAGCACGGGCGGCGGCATAGGCACGCTCACGGCACCGGCGAGGTACCGGCGTTGGGAGGCCCGGGAGACGGTGGGGAAGGGTTGGCGGGGCCACGGTGTAGCTCCAGGGCAACGAAATCGGCCGGAGACGGCTTCAGTCAGCCGATTCTTCACCGATCGGAGTTGGGAGAGGAGGGCCGCCGGCGGAGCTAGAGGCGCCGGGAGGCCAATCCCTTGCGGGGGGAGGAAGAGTGGATGAGGGCGGTGCGATTGGGTGTCTCGGCCGGGTTTTATAGGCGACGAAATCGGCAGCGACGTGTGGGAGTTGGCCGCAGGGCATGGGCAGATGGCGACAGGGGCAGGGCGACGTGCGCGCGCAGGGTGATGGCGACGTGGAGACAACGGGGTTGACACGATGCGGCGTGGGAGGCAGTTGGGGTGACGCGCGCACAGGAGACAGGCAAGGCCGGCTTGGTCGGGCGACGTGGGGCAAGCTCTGCCATGAGAAGGAGGAGAGAAGGGGAAAAAGAAGGAAGACAACGGGCGCAGGGGTCGGGCCCGGTCTGCAGAGGAAGAATAGGGGAAAAGAAAGAGCAGGGAGCGGGTGCCGGGCCCGCTGGGCAGTGGGGAAAAAGAGAGAGGGGAAAAAAAGAAGCTAGCCCCCACATGTAATAGAGAGAAAAGAGTAAAAGAAAGGGAGAAAAAAAACTTAAGAATATCTGGAAATTGAATTTTTAAATTGAATTTCTATTTCACATTCGAGATTATTGATTTCAATTTAATTCAAATCTTGTTTCAAATATCTAGCTACAAAATCTATTATTTCTCTATTTTCTATTTTATTCAGTTTGCCCTCGGATTTCGATTTTGACATTATTTTGTTATGAATTGTATATATATACGTATAAATTTTGAATATTCATCCTTGGATTTTTGTTTTACTAATTGAATTAAAGGAAGAGATTTTTGGTTTAGATTTTTATGGGTATATTCTAATATTCTTTTTGGGCTCATTTTATTATCCTGAATTTGAATTCAAGATGTTGGTATTTTTGAATTCATGACCTATGATGACATTTTTCCATTCTTATAATTTACAAGATTATTATTTGCATTTAGGAGTATTCTTGATTATTAATTTGTATGGCACAAAACTCAAAAGATTTCAAATAAATACTCAGAAGAAATTTGAGTGCTGGCAAAATACAAGAAAAATTTTAAAAACTCCACATTTTTGAATATTTGAAATTTTAGGATGTTACATAATATAAGGGCACAAGTTCTGATACTTGTTAGGTGCCTTGGCAAAGTAGAAATGGAGATGATTCCTAGACCAAAAGAAGAAGAAATAAAGAAATAAAACAATAGAGATGACTAAGCATCTACAGGTAAGTGGCTTGCTCAAGTAATGCCTATTGATGCTCATCTTGTAGCATTGTAAGATATATTCATACAATTGACAATACTTCAATACAACTCTATTCAATATTCGACATTAGTAGGAGCATAGGACTCAAAATAGGAAAGCGAGTAGTCTCACAATTCATAGCCTCTATTCAAATAATTATTCTTCATATGATATGAAATAGGAAATAAAAAAGTCTCACAATGCTCATATTCTCTTCCTGCTTTTTATCTCAGCTTCATGCAACAAACATTTAAGCTTTTGATGACAAGCACATGTCTCCAAATCTGGCAAACACTGTATAATTGCAAAGCCACAAGCATGAATGCACTGAACTTCTTAGGACTGCATAATGATCAGAATCAAACTTGATATTCTTTTTGGAACCAGCGGCAAATATTAATTTTGGCATGTATCAGATCAAACTCCTTAATGAAATACCAAAAAAAAACAAAAATAATATTGATTGCTAGGTTTGAGCTTCTAGGCTCTTGGGAAGGAGAGTCCCCTCTGTTCTATCCTAATTCCTAATCACCACACTTAGGGCTTGTTCTTTATGGCTGCGGCTTTTGGCTTTTGCTATGGCTTGTGGCTTTTGGGTTGTTTGTGAGAGAAATTACAAAGTAACATAAACTCATGCGTGGTTTTTGCCGATATAAATAAAGTCACTACAGTGTGTACTACAATTAACTAGTAGATCCCATCTTAAAAAGACATTTCGTTTGAAAGCTACTTACTGTATAAAAGTCAAAAGCTAGAAGCCAAAAGCTGTAAAGAACAGGCCCTTAGTCTTGCAGATGTTGCTGATGTTGCTCAAGCTAGACCCTAGAATGTGCAGTGCAGGTTGCAATTTTTACTAATGGGATTGGATATTTTTTTGGGAGGGGGGCAAAAATTCAAGTGTTGTATGATAAATTGTTGGAATGATGCCATATTGCTTCACATTATATAAGATGTGCTCATTTAGCCAACCCAAAGGACACCAATGTGCACAACAATAAGCATTTACCATGGACCAGGTCATCGTCTTCTAAAAAGAGAAACTGTGAAGTGTGTTGTAACATATTCGCAAGTGATGCTGGAAATGTGATGAGCTTCTAGAGGCCGTAAATCAAATCTCCAAGTAAGATGATTTGATCAATTTACATGTTACTTTTGGGAAGTTAGATTGTCAAGAATCAAAATGAATACCATAGTTACACAAAGGAACTGAGTTATTTCTGACTGGCACATAATTCTTTGTTTCGGTGCATAAAAGAGATTTTACTCAAGGGTATAATTGCTTTTTTCCTAGGATAATCACGAATTTAGGCATATCACAAAACATAGACTACGCTCAAACTTAATGAAATAATATAAACCTTCCAAGCATTGCATTCAAGAATCTAAGACTCTAGGAAACATCATAAAACAACACAGAAACTACATGTATATAGATGAACAAGAACAGCAAGCAAAGATTGAGATACACTATCTTACGTTTGCAATCTTCTTCCTCTATTTAGGGGTTCACATATATTGTTGCTGGAGCACTATCCCACACCTCTATGGACCGCTTATCAGCCCTCGCTAATGCCATCCTACTGCCTCCAAAGGCCCAGCTTAGAATCTTGGCCTTCTCCTTAGCCCCCTCATCGCCTTCTGTCATCACCATGGATGGTCCACTCCCCACCCAATCCTCGTTGTCACCTTCTTCCCACCAGCCTCCGGTGCCAACTCCACCTGAAAATGGATAAGTAGTGAAAATCAGGGTCTGCTTTCTACAATTCAATATATGGAAAGAAAAAATGTACATGGAGAAAAATTACAATTTCCTCTCCTGGATGAGCATAATCAATCAGATCATTCGGAAGTATTACTTCCTTGTATCTGAGAAGCCTGCCAGTAGAACAATTCATGGGCTTTCCTGAAGAGTGAGTTTTTGGTAGTTCCTATATATGGTCTGTGAGGCAAAAAAGTTCAGTTATTAAAAGGAACAAATGCATACCCCACACAGGAAGACTATCATGTACCACATAACAAGAAAATAGAAATGCTGAAAAAGTGTCACTATTTCAGGCCACTTGCTCAACATTGATGGTGAATGGTCCTTTTGACTGGCATACAGGGCAGGAACAAACCTTCACTTCAGAGTAAGAGTTCTGGAAGAAAGGACCCAAGACAATTTCATATTTGCTGCAGTCATACTTGACCTACTACAGCTGTGGGAACACACCAGATCGTCGAGTAACAACACCCCCAATTCGAATCATTGTGTTAAGATGGATTTGCCTAAACAATGGCAAGTAGGATATAAGCACAGACAAATTAATTTGAGAGCTAAGAAATAACATGCTAAGGAAAATATAGTCTTTACCTGATGTGTATTTGATCATAGTCAGGAAGATTGGTTATTTGGACATCAGGTAAAGACCATATTTTCCTTAGCATGTTATTTCTTAGCTCTCAAATATGCAACATCAGGTAAAGACCATATTTTTTATGGATATTCTTGTAATTCTTGTGAATATCAAAAACAACATTTTTGGCAATTTCCTCCATAACTTCTAGCACCGATTGAGGTGCATCAGCCAACTTGATGACAATGTTTGGATGTATATAAATAAATTGCTTGTAGTCTATCTCTAAACTAACTTGTTTGCTACAAAATACGCAATCAGAGGTTAGATAGATGCGAATGAGTGCACACACAAGAGAGGAGACGGCACAGGACTCCATGTGCATGAATGAAGCAGGAGATGTGGAGCATGAGGAGGCGAGCCGAAGAGTGGCTGGGCGATGCACCAGCGATGGTGTTGTTGGGAATGGGAGGCCGGCTGTGCAGGGAGGCGGTGATGGCGCATGAGGAGGCCACGGGCCCTCAGGGAGCATCTATAGGCAGCGGTCAAAGGATGGGGACAACGTCAAAGGAGAGCCCCAGGTGACAACGGATGGTGGACGGTTCCAAGCAACCAAATACGGTGGCGTCAAATCTGACAAGCGGTGGAAGAGGTAGGGATTCGAAGCTTAGTGGCTACAGTGGTCCAGTGGTCGGATTTGCAGTGCTAGCGAGGCCCTGTGCCTTGTGGCTAAGGAGGAGGCGGTGACAGATCTGCACCGTTGAAGTCTAGATCCAGGTAGATGTTGCACGGTCTCCTTCGACCGCCACTATGCGTCTTAAACATATCCCTCATAGGGTGTGGTGGGGAGGATGCGGTGGCGATGAAGAACAGGCGGGGGAGAGGTGGAATAAGGCACGGATGGGAAGGAAAAGGGGCTAGGCGGTGTAGGGTGTGGTGGGGAGGAGGCGGCGGCAATGCGGAGATGTGGAGCATGAGGAGGCGAGCTGAATAGCGGTTGGGTGACACACCGGTGATGGTGGGTTGCCAACAGCAAGCTTGGCCAAGAAAGTACCTTCGGTTTAGCGGGCAGGGTGTCGTCCAAGAACCGACAGAGGTGGACACCGGGGAAGTCGCGGGCTAGATAGGAACGGAGGTGGCGACGAGCAGACAGCGCTGCTAGGAGTTGAGGAGAGGGCAAAGGGTTTGGCGGTGACCCTATGGGAACAGTCGAGCGAGGTGGGGCGGAAGGAAGAAAATTGGGAACACTATATGGGAACAGTCAGCACGAATCTTTTATGAGGAGGGGGAGTGGAATAATGAACGTACGTACCACTAACTTCTCTTTTTAAGTAGTAGAGATACTATAGAACACTATAGAATTTCACTCTGAAACAACAGCATAGCAAACGTTCCTTTGATCTAGTCGCTATTGCACGCATCCTAAAACGCTTCCTCCTCTTGGCCTGAATTCGATCCCCACTTGCACACACACCACTCCTCTCTCTTTCTCCATCATCTCCAATTAGGTTTCTGGAATGTAGCCTCCATGACGAGGGCTAGCGCTTGGGGCATGGTGAGCGAGCCATCCTCCCCTGTGACCCCTTCTCGACCACTGGTGTGCAAGCCGACGACAAGGGCCTACACGCGAGCATGGCAACTGCGTGTGTGATGACAAGGGCCAGCGCGTGGGGCACGCTGAGTGAACGCAATAGCAATCCCATCATCCATGATGATCCCCATCCTTCTTTCGTCTCTCCCCATTACTCCAACACCGACGCTCCCATTCACAGGTTTGCCTAGATTTGTTTATCCACTCATCATTTGTTAGCTTTGTGTTTTGTTGTACCAAATTCCAGATTAGATACATAGTTATTCTTGGATAAAAATGTCCCTATTGTTTTACTTTTTCATTTTGGAGAATGACTTAATGTTTAGGAGATAATATTCCATGAGGTGTCTTACCAAATCCAGCAAGAGAATGAACACTTGGAGCCATGATGTACTACTTATTTTTATTGAAGCTTGTTGTTCCCATTTGTTGTCTGATGGTTGTTTGAACTCTGAATGGAATGATAACATATAGGAATTGAACCGTTTGAATGGTTGATTTGAATTAAAAATTGCACCACTATAGAAAAAAACCACAGACGGGTAGAAGCATGAATTCTAAAATCGTACACTTTTGCTGATTAGTTATGTTCCCTTTTTACCAAACTGTACTCATGCTAGCGATTTTCAAAATTTTAGGTTCTTGATTTTCATGGCTTCTTATAGCTATTAGAATGAAGGATTGGTAAATATTTGGAGAAGATCTAAAGGCACTATTCATTCTCCTTCTGTTGTCATACTAGTCCTATAGACTACCACCCGTATTGCTATTGTGCCAACCCAAGCTGCAATTGTGACTATCACTACCACGACAACCAGTCACATCCACGCCACCTGGATGACCGCTACATCATATGGGTGCTGCACGGTTCCACATTTTTGCCCTAGGATTGTTGTAATTCACACCTTTATTGCAAAGTGCTATGTCAAGCTACACATGGTGCATTCATACAATTTTTTTTCAATAATGTATCTACACTACTTAAAAGATGGAGTTAGTTCATCAGCCCGTCCAAACCCCCCAGTTGTGCCTCTCTAAATAAAGTTCTAATAAAAAAGATATTTACTAAGTCCGTGTGGGTTAATAGGGCAAACAGCCATCGAGGCCCGTGTACTAGTGCCTAGTGAAAGATCAAGCTCCATTTAAGTTGGTTTTGGTGATAATGACAAATACTATTATGAGGTTTTAGTGATAATAGCAAATGTATTTGTAAGACTAACCTTGTTTATTGATTATGGTATTGCTTAGTCTCATTTGGATGAAAAAGTGAAATCAAAGAGGTATGAATTCGAAATTACATTCTCATATATTAGTGCATTCCTTGGATCCAAAATATAGATTGAACTCCACAAATATTCCAAAATGAATATGTGCGTATGTTTTCTTTACACATACTTGTATGCACACATTTAGTGTGAGTTTACTCTAAATTTTGAGGTTTTATAAGTATTGAACCATGTTTTCTTTAATATATATATATTTAGGATCTTTACTTTGAAACATATCTTTTGAGTATATATAGCTTGTGTAGTTTATATATACTCATTCGCAGTCGGGTTGTCATCTAACTTCTCCATTACGTATTAATGGTTGGATGATTAATGACAACCAGATAAGTAAGCTTTGCTTAAAGCTTATTGTCAAGTATGCAAGTGTTGTGTGCATGTTGTATACTCGCAAATACAATCTTTATCTTATTATTTGTTGAGATTGTCATGAATTATCAAAAAGAGAAAATTGTAGAATCTAGTCTCTCCATTATGTGTTAATAGTGAAGTTTGGTAATTGATGGCAATTGGCTTATGGACTAACATTTTCCATGAGTTGGATGAATAGGTTAGATTCCACAAATGAGAAAGATTTGGGATGACTTCATATGTTGAAGATCATCAAGTTAAGTGGTGGATGGATCATAAGTTGATGCATGCTCAAGAGGAGATGATCATGTGTTGATTATCAAGTCAAGTGAAGACTCATCATGTGTTGATGGAGTTGAAGTAATGGACACCTCATGAGTTGATGTATGTCAAGACTATGACTCAAGGCAATGATATGGCTAGTTAGGGCTAAGGATGTGTTCCTAGTCTTTTACCGGTATTAGTATTTGATTGGAAGATCGGATTGCTAATATAGGTTGTTGTACTATTAAGAGAGGTCATGTCTAGTAGCTTGAGTCTTATCATATATTGATGGCTTAACCTCACTTGCTTTAGCTCTCCATAGCATTAGGCTGGTATTTGCAAATGTGTTTTGCAAATAGTTGTGGCTCATGTATTTTACTCTTGTAATATGTGACTATACATTGCGAATATATTTTGCAAGTGTTTGAAGTCCATATTTCTATTCTTTGTAGTATGAGGCTTACATTTGCAAATGTGTTTTGTAAATGGTTATATATATATATATATATATATATATATATATATATATATATATATATATATATATATATATATATATATATATATATATATATATATATATATATATATATATATATATATATAAAATCCTTGTGTCATGATTCTAAAGTGCGCAGATGTGTTTTGCAACTTGTTGAGAGTCATGGATAATCCTTGTGTGCATGATACTGTAGTTTGCAAATGTGTTTTGCAAAATCTATTTAAGTATATGCACTTCTTAGAGAAATCAGAACTACCGCAGCGTAGTCTGCAGTACTACCGCTGACCGAAACTACCGGTGTTGTAATTACAAAACTACCACATTTGTTGGTGATCGGAAGACCTGTGTGGTCGAGAACCAACGTGGTCGATGAGCTGTGTGGTCGAAGATCGACGTGGTTAAATATCAAAATGGTCGAAACCAACGTGGTTCAGATCTATGTGACCGAAACCAATGTGGTCAAGATATGTGTTATCGAAGACCAGCGTGGTCGAACTAGCACGATCAGAACCAATGTAGTCGAGATCTGTGTAATCGAAACTAGCATGGTCAAAACCGACGTGATCGACATCCATGTGATCGAAACCAACGTGGTCGAAACCGACATGGTCGAGACCTATGTGGTCGAAATTGACATGGTTGAACTGACGTGATTAAGACAACGTGGTCGAAGATCGATGTAGTGGTCGGAGATTTGTGTGATCGAAGACCAACGTGGTCGAATATCGACATGGTCGATGTGGTCAAGACCTGACTGGTCGAAACCAATGTGGTCGTAGACCAGCGTGGCCGGAGAATTGTGTGGTCGATTCGGACAACATGGTCGGAGACTAGCGTGGTCGTAGACCAGCAAAGTTAGAGACCTATGTGGTTGATCCGGGTAACGTGGTCAGAGACCAATGTGGTCATAGACTAGGGTAGTCAACGATTGGAGTTTCTGACCGGCTCTGTGTGAGTGGTCCGATCAGCATGCGAAACTACTGGCTTTGTGTGAGAAGTATTTTCGATCTACGAAACGTCCGGCTTCTGTAGCGGTATGTTTTTCCAGAGAGGCACATGTGTGGTGGTCTTCTCCTCGCGAGAGCGGTAGTTCCGCATGTGGGAGAGGTACTTCCGATGATCGGATCTACCATAAATTGTACAGTGGAACCACCGGATTCGATTGGTCCTTTGTTTCAAACAGCTAGTTTTTTACCGTTGCGAGGGAAGAGGAAGTACCGCAATTTTGCAGCTAGTACTTTCGATAATCTTATTTTTTAGGGATTTGACTCCAACGGCTAGTTTTCTTTTATGAGGGTTATAAATACCCCCTTATGGCCAGTTAGAGTTGTTATTACTTGACCCATTTCTATTCTCTTGAGCTAGTATGAAATCATCCTCTCAATTATGCACGTGTTGTACCTTGTGAGCAAGGAGAGTGATCTAGAATGCATGTGTTGCATCTAGAGTTGGACTTAGTGTCCATTTGTGTTTGTGTATTTGTTGCACGTGGTGAGAGTCAAGCGAGGGGCTTAACTTATTACTTTGGAGTTTATCGACTCCTAGACAGCGTTGCAGGTGTCGTGCGTGGTAATTTTCTCAAAGAAGGTTGTGAGAAAAGCCAGCGAAGTTGTGAAGTTGGAGCCGATCCAATTTATTTGGGCTAACCTCAACGTGGACTAGGGGGATTAGCTAGTCTCTGAACACCACGGTAAAAAGAAACCGTGTCAATTGTGGTTTGTTTAATTGTGCTCAATTTACATGGAAGTAATTTGCATTCAAAAACTTAAATTGATTGCTTGTCTTTCTAGTATTGCAAACTTTTGACAAACACTTAAGTTATTGGTGCACTTAGGTGAACCTAATTGATTTAAGTTTTATTTGTGCTAAATCAAATTGATTTAAGTTTCTGCATTATATACTTAGTTTTAGCCAAATAGGTTAAATAAAATTTAATTGAAATATTTAGAAATGACTATTGACCACCTTTCTAGTTGGACTCCTCGATCTTACACCTAGACAGCAGAGCTACTGAGCTAGGGTAGCTTGGCAGCTCCTGGCTAGCCAGGGTAGCTCGGTAAGAGCTACCGAATCAAGGCGCTCAGCAGCCCTGCCTACCACATTATGAGCTAGCTTGTCGCCACCTGCTTTCGCTTCTGCCGCGCCTAGCCACCTCCTGTAGCATTGCCGCGGGCGTCTTGGCCTATCGAGCAAGGAGGCACAACAAGGATGGGGTGTTGTTTGCCACGACTATCAAGTTCAAGGAAGGGGTCTTTTTTTATATATAAAATTGGGCATCCAAGGGTCATTGTTGAAAAAATGCCATAGTGCTACTTATGTGAACGATTCTCATTGTTCTCCTCTTTCACTGCTCTTAAGAGTCTTCTCAACACGAACCTCTTCCTTAACATAGGCATTGCACTTGGCGAGATTGGGATTGTTTGGCTCTCCATGTTTTTGTACTGCTGGTACTTGTATAGCTATAATGAACAGATGAACTGTACTCTATGTAAAGAGCTAGTGGGTTGGAAAAGTCTAAACGTATTTAAGATGTTAAGTACAATTAGGAGGTTAGGTTGTTTGGAAAAAAGTAGCATTACGAATGACTCATTTATTCATAAGAGTAAGCTAAGAATATAATAGGAAGAGTGGAGGGAAAAATGTCTCGAAGGCGGAGGGACTATCACAAGATTCTTTCCGGGTTTTCGACTTTTCTTCAGTATATGACCACACATGCTATGATCAATCACCATGCTTTATCGTACCTATACATGTTTGAGGAAAAAAAACTAAATGTTTGGAGCTTGGAAGTACACAGGTCCTTGCTGTGTCAAATGTACGTCCCTTTCCCAAAAGAAAAATCGTCAGATTTTCCAGGTTGAAACTTGAAAACTTGAAACAAATCCATGGCCGGGCCGCCCACTGGTTAGACTCTGGGGCTCTGGGCTCACTGTCACTGTCACTGCTAGCGGGGCCCGCCCCGCCACGCCTTCTTAAAACAGGCACTACTCGACCGACCTGTCCCAGATTCCCAGTAAAATCAAATCAGCCCTCCTCTCCTCCTCTCCCCACTTCGACTCGGCGGCTTCCACACCATGCACACGGGCGCACCCATGGGGGAGGGGGAGGAGGGGATCGAGGTAGAAATGGGCGACGGAGGTGGAGTTTCGGCGGCAGCGATCGCCGGAGACGGGCGGAGGAGGGGGAGGCCGAAAGGGCGGGGCAAGGGGAGGCGGCGGCAGCGCGACGACCGGGCCTTCGCATCCCCGGCGATGAGGCCCGGGGACGAAGGGCGCGGGGTCGCGGCGGGGACCAGGGTGTTGAGGGAGAGGAGGCCGGCGCCCGATGCCTTCTATGAGCGCGACAGTGATGACGACGAGGTGGGGGAATCCCCTTTGCGTTAATACTGCTAGTTTTTCTTTTTTGAAACGGGTTAATACTAGTAGATTGGGGCTTTTGTTGTTTCACGTCTCGTTGTGTCGTGCGCCCATTGGTCGTTTTTGGCTTTGTTTTTACTGTACTTTTGTTCTTCCTATATGAGTGATCGTGCAGCGAAGTTTGGCTGCTCGTCATTTCCCCCTTATTGCTTCCCTTCTCTGTTTTTCCCCTGTACAAGTATCTGCTTTGGGGAAGGGAACAGAATAATCTAAAAAGACTTCCATCTTTCCTCGGATTGTCCACCACTTTGGGCGCCGGCGAGTTGATGCTGTCCTCCTTGCGAGCCTTGGGTTTTTGGTTCGAAGTAGGAAAATCGGAAAGATAATCATTCTATCATTCTGTACGATTCGCTGTTGATTTGACGAATTACTTGCCAATATCGATTAGGAAGGATGCGATTTTTTGTGAGGAATTGAGCTTTATCTTGCTCAGTCAATCAATTTGGTGACGAGCGTTAAGTTCTTGCAATTTCTGCACATTGTGTTGTACTACATGTAAGAAAAACTTCAATTTTTATGTACTTCCGTACTTCTGCATTGACATTTCAGGGACCGGGATTCTTTACTAATTTTGGACAAATTGTACTCCAATAAATATGTCGCTCTATTGTTAAGAATACTTTTTTTGGTATGAATGTACCGTCCAGAAGGGTCAACTTGAGATATGTGTTAATTTTATCTCTATTTGTCTGTCTCATTCTATGTAAAATGCCACGAACTTTTGTTTTGGATAATTTTTGCCATTTATTGCTCTTGTATGGGTTTTGGCTTTTGTTGAGGCTGAGCATCACTTGTTTAATTGCTGTGTTGCTAATAGGATGATGAGCAGAATGGAAATGATGAGGAAACTGTGAATAATCAGGTTCTAGAGCCTCTGAGTAGGTCCAAGAGAAGTGATGCTGGGAAGAAGAGGGGACCCCGAAAGAAGAAAGTAGAGCAAGAGGACAGTAAGGTCCAATTCTCCAACAGCAAAAGCCATGGCAAAAGCATTGGGGTAAATTACCCAACATCCGTTACAAAGTTTATTTTGGAATGGTTTGTAGCGGTGTATTTGACCATATTTGACTACAAGATTGTAGACCTTTGTTAGTTATTGTCTGTCCAATATTCAAACAACTTGTCACCAGTTCTTGGTCATTTCCAAGTAAGGCCAAAACTTTGCAACATTTTATTGATTTTTATTTAGTTTTGCGGAAATCTAATTCTCATCAGTGATTAGTGAAAGTGCAGTTTTTGTGAGCAATTTTGCTCACTAGTGATTGCTCAATAATCAGCCAATTATAGTGATTCATGTACTTTGCTGTATAAAGATTCAATCCTCACTGGTTTAATATAGATTTATGGACAGTGCAAAGGTTTGCTTATTAATGCTGTAACTAAATTCTTTATTTAAGCAAATTACTGGTTTACTGTTTTTGGTATTTCTTCGGGAGGATGCATTTTTCTTAAAGTTATTTTCATTTCTTGCTATTTCTGTCTTTCATCAGATTTTAGAAGAATATTTTTCATATTTTTGTTGCTATCTTGCTGTAGCACCTCTCTTTTTGGTGTTTACAAGGGTATGCTTCGATTTTCTTTGGTTAATGTTCTAATATTGTGCTAATAGGATGGCAAGGACATTTCATTGGGTGAGGGAACTGAGAGTGACAGGGTTTTACAGTCTGAGAAGATGAAGAGCAGTAGTGATGCTAGGAGGAAACGGGGGCCTGAGAACAGGCAAGCGGAGGAAGCAGACATTGAGGCCCAATTGTCCAATGGAAAAAGCCATAGTGAAAGCAATGTGGTAATCGTTGTCGTTCTTTTGATATTATACCTTGCTATTGTTTATAGGCATGTTTTCGTTAGTATGATATTATACATTGCTATTGTTTTGTTTTCAGCTTATAAATTTTGTTCTTTTGTACAGCATTAATACCTTTTAGTTTTGTACTCTAATGGTGGGGTTTGGTACCAATTAGAACATGAAGGTGGAACCTTTAATTCTGAATTTGTCATTTGATCATGAGCGGTGCACAATTATATTTGTTAAGCAGGATCCTATATTTTTTTGTGGACATCATATATATAAAGCATGTGCGGAAAACAAGCGATGCATTGAGATCCTGTGTCAGTAAACCTTGTATGATTGGACTGTGCAATGCACATCTTATACACTTGTCATGGTGTCTGTAGATCTTCAGGGCACTAGTATTTAATCCCTGGAAGATGTTTACTGTAGTTAGAATAATCCCTTTTTTTTGGGGGGGGGGGGGGATTAGCAATGAAATCTGTCCCTTTTCTTATATTTCTAAACCAGAATTTTGCCAGTCTTAGTATTTTCATTCCTTGACAGGATGATGCAGAGACAGCAAGGGTCAAGGAGTTAAGCAATGATGCGGTTTTGGAGACTGCAAAGAAGCAGAAGAGAAGAGATGCAGGAAAGGAGTTAATCACAAAAAAGTTGAAGAAAGAGGAGGAAGAACAAGATAAGGCCCCATCCTTCAAGGATAACAAATGTGATGAAAATTATAAGGTAAGCTACTCATGTCCTGTTATAAATTGTTCATGGAATGGTTCTTCACAACTATTTTGATGAGTGTCGTTCAATGATCTAGAAAGGGAAGAAGATGTTGACTGGGGAAAATGCCCTAATGTGCCACCAATGCCAGAGAAATGACAAAGGGAGGGTGGTCTGGTGTAAGATGTGCAATAATAAGCGCTTCTGTGTGCCATGCATAGAACGATGGTGCGTCAAGTTGTCCCAATCTTGTTTCTGCTAATTGGAATTGCCATCATCCACTGTTTTGCTGTGAACTTGTAATATCATAGTTCCAAATATAACTTACACCGGTTCCAAATATAACTAAAATACACCTATTTTGCTTTAAACAAACACTAATTTCTATATTATTTACTGATCTTTTTGCGCTTTAATCAACCGTTTTTGTCTACCATGCTGCATAAATCTTGATGCATTTTCCTTCTAATATTTTCATTTCATTGGCCACTGACGCATGTTTCTGTTATTTTGATTTTGTGTATTGCACAACACTCTAACTCTTTTTGGTTAATAGGTATCCTGATTTGCCAGAAGATGAATTTGCTGTGAAATGCCCATATTGTCGCAAGAACTGTAATTGCAAGGCATGCCTACGAATGAGAGGAGTTGAAGATGTTTGCACTCATTATCTCATCTCATCTTTACGGTTTTACCATTTCTTCTGCTGATTTTATTTGTGTTCAAACGATTCCATTCTAGTCTTCCTCCTTAATGACTTATCCTATTCCTCATGAACCAGCCTAAAAAGAAAGAGATTTCTGAAGAAAATCAAATTCGTTATGCTTGTCATATTGTACGCTTGTTGCTTCCTTGGCTGAGAGAACTGCGACAGGATCAAATGGAGGAGAAGGAATTAGAGGGTCAAATACAAGGTATGGTGTTCCATGACACAATCTGGTAATGAAGGTTGCTTTAAATGCTGATTTGATTTTGTTTGCAGGTGTTGCTTTTAATGAAGTAAAATTGGAACAAGCTGAGTGTGATCTAGATGAACGTGTCTATTGGTTTTGCCCCTTTCCTGTTTACTTTGTGCCATAAATATTATAGCAGCAAGCATCTGATCAGTCTTTTTTATTCTATTACTGCAGCAATAATTGTAGAACTTCTATAATTGATTTTCATAGAAGCTGCAAACATTGTTCATACGACTTGTGCCTTGCATGCTGCTGGGAACTTCGCAAAGGTGAGATTCCTGGAGGAGAAGAGGTAGAGAGTATTCAGTATGAAGAAAGAGGAAAGGGGTATGTTTTTGGTAATATTCCTAAGTCAAAGGATGGGAATAAAAGGGTCTCTTGGAGGAGGCACATGGAGATCCCAAATGCTGAGCCTTACAATGGCATGGCTGTTGTTGAGGACCCAAATAACCCTCTGCTACTGTGGAAAGCAAAGAGTGATGGTAGCATACCTTGTCCACCAAAGGAATTAGGAGGCTGTGGTGGTTCATTTTTGGACCTCAAATGTTTGCTACCAGAGAAGATACTTTCTGAGCTAGAAGACCAAGCTGACAAAATTGTTAGGAGTGAAACATTTGCAAAAGCAATAGCGGAGAGAGGTGATAGGTGCCCTTGCTTTGATTGTTCAGGCAAGATAAGGACACAGGCCGTACGAAAGGCTGCAAATAGGAAGGGCTCGATTGATAACTACCTATACTGTCCAGTTGCCACTGGTATCCAGGAGGATGACCTGGTGCACTTTCAGAAGCATTGGTCAAAAGGTGAACCGGTTATTGTTTCTGATGTTCTCCAGCTAACCTCTGGTCTGAGTTGGGAGCCATTAGTTATGTGGCGAGCATTGCGAGAAAAAAAGACCAATGGCGACGTAGAAGACGAGCACTTTGCTGTCAAGGCAGTAGATTGCCTTGATTGGTGTGAGGTTAGGAACTCTTTTCCTGAATCTGAGTGCATTGAATGACCTCTTTTTTTTTTGTCTATATGTGTATTTACGATTGTGGGGTTACAGGTTTTCGTGCTTTCTTTGTGGTGGGTATTTGTGTGTGCTTTATTGCATATTTGCATGCTTTTCCCCAACATTGATTTTAATGATGGTGGCAGAGCTTTGATAGATGATTTTTTTTACTACCACATGCCGCCTTTGAGAACCCCATTATCCTCTGTAGTTTTCAAAAGTGGACGGTCTTTATATTTCTGAAGTCCCTCCTTTGTATTCTTCCATACTTGTTCCTTGCAAACCTTTATTATCTTATACACCTATCTTGGAATTTATAAGATTTGACAGAAACACTTATCTTGGAAACTGGTTACTATGCAAAGAAATAACACAATGATACAAGTTAGTAGAGAGCTTCAATTCGTTAGTGAATTTAACTTTCCAGCCCAGTTTTCAAATAATGGTGTTTGTGTTTATGTTTCTGTTTCGATTTAGACAGACTGTGCTTTGTTCTTTTGCAGCTAACAGTACATTATTATGAACTTACTTTTTTATATTGCAGGTGGAAATTAACATACACATGTTTTTTATGGGATATTTGAAAGGCAGAACTCATCCAATGACTAACTGGCCTGAGATGCTTAAGCTAAAAGACTGGCCGCCATCTAGTTCATTTGACCAGAGATTACCTCGACATGGTGCCGAGTTTATCAGCGCATTGCCATTTCCTGAGTATACTGATCCACGTTATGGTCCGCTAAATCTTGCAGTCAAGCTTCCTGCTGGTGTACTGAAGCCAGATCTCGGGCCAAAAACTTACATTGCTTATGGATTTTACCAAGAGTTAGGTAGGGGTGACTCTGTGACCAAGCTTCACTGCGACATGTCTGATGCGGTATGTTGTTTTAATGGCAGTGATATTTTTTATTTTGTCGATCTTGTGGTTGTGTCTTTTACCTTTAGTTTTGAATAAAAGTGCCTTCTGCAAAGCCAGGTCTGACTCTGGCTAACCTGCATATCACTTTTTATGTTGCCCTCTCTGAGCTGATGTTTTTTCTGTCGTTGCTGTATACCTAGCTGGTACTAACCATGAATTGTCCTTGCTTTCTTATTTATCAGTTGCTTGGGTTTCATTAGTTTGTCATGAAGTGATTAACTGTGAAAATTGTCTGATTTAACCAGGTAAATATCTTAACTCACACAGCTGAAGTGTCCTATAAGACTGAGCATCTTCATGAGATAGAAGATACTAGAAACAAAATGAGAAAACAAGATCTTCAGGAGCTATATGGGGTTTTAGAATCAGGCAATGAGCGCAGGCTATCACAATCTCCAATTGAATATGGGGATAAAGCTGTCGATGAAGCGTCGAAGACCTCATGTAGCATGGAAACTGATCACACCTTTAAATATAATTCTAATGGTGAGCAGCACAAATTTACTTTTAGAATTGTATTTGATTTAAAATTTACGACATCTCTTGCTTGAGTCATGCAGGTTTGGACATGAATGCTTTACCACCTGATGATGCTGGAGGTGATGTTGGGGATAAGTCTGAGGTACAAAGTGAAGTTGTGCAGTGTTCACACCACAATCATGAGGTTAATAAATCTGGTGAGATTCATAATGGATCTCATTGTACTTTGGAGAATCAAGGTTATGCTGACAGGAGTGGGTATCGAAAGAAAGCCAGACGTGGCCGTCCCAAGACAGGTCCGGTGAGTTCAGAGCAACAGAAAGCTGGTGGTGCTTTGTGGGATATTTTCCGGAGAGAGGATTCTGACAAATTACAAGATTATCTTAGGAAACATGCCTCTGAATTTCGGCATGTTCATTGCAATCCTGTAAAACAGGTTTCTTTCTCTTTTTTCTGGTTGTGGTTCATAGGAATCATTTTCCTTTTATATTTTCTTATGCTGACCAGTAATTATATTAAATGTGCAGGTTATCCACCCAATTCATGATCAGACTTTCTACTTAACCGTGGAGCATAAGAGAAAGCTTAAGGAAGAATATGGTTAGTAAGCATGCTATTTTGAGAATTTGAGGTCCTTATATCTCTGCAACATAGTGTACCTAGTGATGTCATGTTGTTTTTCTTATCTGTTGCCGCGTGTTTTAGGTGTTGAACCCTGGACGTTCGAGCAGAAGCTTGGTGAAGCAGTTTTCATTCCTGCTGGATGTCCTCACCAAGTCAGGAATTTGAAGGTGTGAAGGAATTTTACCCGTGTGACATAGCAGCTCAAATTTTATTTTTAGTATAGCATCATGTATCTAGGTGCTTAAAACTGAATCTGTTCTCATTTGTGCAGTCTTGTATCAAGGTTGCGCTGGACTTTGTTTCACCTGAAAATGTTGGTGAATGTGTTAAGCTGACTGGAGAGTTTAGACGTCTCCCATCTGATCACAGGGCTAAAGAAGATAAACTAGAGGTTGGCATGGCATGTTTTCAATGATCTGGTTTGTCCTTATGTGTGATATTTGATATGACGACTGACCTGAAGTCAATTCTGTTTCCTTTTCCTTTTCAGATTAAGAAGATCGCTCTTCATGCTCTTAAAGAAGTTACTAATTTCTTGGATCCTTCCTCAGAAAGGTAAATGACACTAGCCCAATCTTGATTTTTGGCTATAAATAGGTTTGGAGATTTAACATAAGCTGAGACTTTTGGGCCACTGTTTGCTCTGTGATTGATGGATCAGGTCGAAGAGTGGGGATTACCAGCCCAACGATGGTGCAGCAGACAAGAATAAGCCTAAACGGCAAGGTGTTCGCCGAAGAGGTGACCTGAAGAGAGAATATCGGTCTGGCGATGAAGCTGTTGATGAGAAGCCTAAAAGGGGACGTGGCCGCCGAAGCGGCTCTCGCAGGTGATTGATTTAGTGATTTGTTTCTGCCATTTAAGGACCGAGGCATCAGAATGCTCTCTGGTCGTTGTGAGGCTGTATTGATGTGACTGAAACCATTTTGGAAGGAGCTCGTAGCTTAGGCAACTCAGGCATCACCCCAGATATCGTCACGGTGTCTGTTTTTGTTGATACATGGTGATTGCCGCCACTGAAAATCTCTAGTTTGTTGCTCCCTTTGGTTTCAAAAAATGGTTTGTTGCTCCCTGGAAAACGACTTATGCCAGTGGTAGTATAATGCTGTACTAGACGAACAGCCCCTATCCTGCTGATATTTTGGCAATTGACTAGAATAGCTGTAGTAAAGAAGTTTCTAACGCGCTTGTTCGCTGTGTTTCACTTGTATTCGTGGTTGTTGGGATCCATCCAGGCAATCCATGATTTCATAGGTTCCTTCTCATGATTCATTCAGGAGGCGGTAGCATCCTTGTCATAAATGAGTACCATGTGATGGGAAGAACCATTGCAACAAAAACTGCTTCTGTCTCGTTACGTAATCATTCGTATCTTTTGCTGAATGGAGTGGAGTATTTTACACATGTTTGGGACGTGGGGTTTTCGTAAGAATTTAATAGGAAATGAAAAATCCACTCTTAGTAAACCTGGGGTTTCTTACGATATTCATGTGTGAATTGTGCGTTTCGACGAGCTGAAAAGGTTGCAACTCCCATCACTTGGTTGACACATCGAGCGCCTAACATGAACGAGGCAAACGACGCGAAGGAAACTCGTCACTGAGTTGTATTAAATTAGTATTCTATCAATCCATTAATTAAAGACTACGTACACCATACAAAGCCTACTAGTTTTGAACCAGGGCTGCAAAAGATTTATGAAGGGCCAGTGCTTGCCTGTATAGAAGAGTCAAAACTCCGTATATTCGGGTCCAAAGGCATGCAGTGGCTTTGACAGTTTCACGTACATGTAGTACTACGTTTTAGTACCACATATTCCCGACCGGTTCATATGGTGCCTCATGCGCCAGCCTTAGCATCGAGCGATGATGAAAAGGAATTCTTGGTACGGATAATCTATTTTTTATTCGAAATTACAGAAATATATCCGCGGAATTTTTTTTTACAAAAATAGGCTCAAGTCGCACAATGGGAGGGCGACTGGATCCTATCGCCCAACCAGAAGCCGATTCTGTTCCTGTCGCTCAACCATTGGGCGACTTTAATGTAGTCGCCCAATGGTTGAGCTATAGGTATCAAATCTTCGCCAAAAATAGTGAAAATTGGTGGGGCTATTCTTCATACATCCAAAAGCCTTCAGAAAAAAATTTGAGCAATTTCGGCTACGGGATCAAAAGTTATAGACGGACTCAAATTCGTTTCGGCCTCGATTGAAACTGCTATAACTTTTGATCCCGTAGCCGAAATTGCTCAAATTTTTTTCTGAAGGCTTCTGGATGTATGAAGAATAGCCCCACCAATTTTCACTATTTTTGGCGAAGATTTGATACCTATAGCTCAACCATTGGGCGACTACATTAAAGTCGCCCAATGGTTGAGCGACAGGAACAGAATCGGCTTCTGGTTGGGCGATAGGCTCCAGTCGCCCTCCCATTGGGCGACTTGAGCCTATTTTTGTAAAAAAAAATTCCCGCGGGTATATTTCTGTAATTTCAAATAAAAAATGGATTATCCGTACAAAAAATTCTGATGAAAAGTGCCAGCACCGGTGGGTCCGGTGCCTCTTCCTTACCGAAATGATGAAGACCAGGCATTAGAGCAACTCCAAGAGGAGAGCTAAATCGTTTTCTAAAGGTAAATCCGCGCGCCCTCTAGTTCTTCTTCTGCGCGCCTCTGCTGCTTCCGCCGCCGGCTCGCAGGGCTCCTTCCGCCGCCAGCTCGCAGGGCCTCTTCCGCTGCCCGCACGCATCTTCCGCCCGGCGCCGCTCCCCCTGCAAGCGCTGTCATGTCCCTGCTGCCCCATCCTCGTGTTCCAAGCACCGCAGATCCCTACCGCCGTCCGCATCCTTGTGGATTTGCATCCTCGTGGCTGGACGAGTCTACGGCAGCCGGAACCAGCGGCCAGGACGACATGAGAAAGCCTGGCCGAGCGGACGACGAGGTCTTCGCGATGGATCCGAAAAGACGAAAGGTCCTGATGACGTGGCATGTTTGAATATGGAGAGTCCCAGTTTAGATAGCCTGTTGGAGTAGTCTAGTTTTTTTGGGTGAGATTCATTTTAGAGAATAGCTAAATCATTAAATTTAGATACTTCTTTTGGCTAATCTCTTGGAGTTGCTCTTATGGAGCTTTATTTCTTTTTGGCCCACAAAGCCACATTTCTACACAACAAAATGAAAAAAAAAATGGAATTGGAGATAAGATAAGGGGTATCCCTCTCTCGCATGTTGAGCGACCGCTATACAACCTAAGCTACGTACCTGGACAAAATAGAATTTTGTTTTTTCAAATTTTTGTATGTATGGCAGTATGAGCCCTTTTACTACGGAAATCGTTGCGATCCCTTTTCTTCTGGGATCGCAGGATAGAGAGACGTTGTACTAGACCGATCATGTATCACTAAGTTGCTGCTACACGCACACGAGAGGTAAAGCCAGTGAGACATCCTCAGACCCTTAAAAAAATAATTTTACTACTTAGAAAAAGAGTAAATGGTGATAGTTCATCTGACAACCCGTGTCCTCTTTTCACATAAAACTTACAGGCCAATCCCCACACGTCCTCAATCCCTATTACCACGTGTTATGGACGTGCTGCATACAACATGGTGACTCGTTGGCAATAGCCCACGATCTCCAGTAACTATATACAACGGCATGCTCCAATTTCGCTGAGTATGTTCAATACTTGCAGCATGCTCCTATATTGCATATATATCGTTTGAATCAATGATTTGCAGGCATCATCTCAAGTCACAGTTCTGGCTCCATCGTCTTCTCTCCGCCCATGCTCGCACGTTCCCCCACAACATCGCGCTCGCCCTCTCCCCATGATGTGTGATGACTGATTGACAAGGCCAATGGCCGTGACTAATCTACGGCGATGGGTGATGAGGGTAGGAGTCGAGGATGCTCTCGTGTGGCCACGACGGCGGCCGTATGAGCCCGTGAGTCGCAGTCGGCGAGGGTAGTGTCATCACAAGTGTGACAATGTGATGGTGCATGGGTCGGAAGTACATGCGCGGTGACGGACTAGCGGCGAGGGCCAGCCTCGAGTCATGTTACTTGTCGACGGCGGCGTAGCATGGCAGCACGACTGCCGTGCCGACTGTTCAGACATGGGTTTACGGATGTAGATGGCAAGGAAGCGGGGCGGCCGTGGGTCCGAGGATATGCGGTAGACTCAAGCGGGGTTGAAATCGTCAAAGCAATGGTGGATGGTGTGGTTGCTAGATCAAGGTGTCTAAAGTGATGCAGAGCAGAGAGGAATGAAGGACTGAAGGTAAACATGTCTATTCTTTTAAAACAGAAAACATATCAAAGAACCTAAGTAAACTATGCCCTAGCTATTATGGCAAGCTTTCATCTCATATGAAACAATGTTCAAGAAGGTGCTAGACGGGCGGCGAGGTGGGGCCTAGACGGCCGAATTAAAAATAAGGATAGTAGGCGAAAATAAATAATCATGTATATATATTTGCTGTTTAGATAGAGAAAATTATCTAGATTGAAAGAATTCTATTAAAAAAAAGTCTATTTGTAAATTTTAAAAACCATAAGGACTAAATAAAAAAAATACATCCCACGGTCCCACCCGACCCCTCCTCCTATTAACCCTAACACCCGACCCCGCCACCTTTAACCCTAACTCCTTCGGCCCTTCCTCTGCAGTCCGCGCTGACTGCTCTGCTCCCTACGTGCCGCACCGTCCTCTACGCTGCTCCCTCCGCACCGCCTATCCCCGCCGCCCCTCCACGCGCCTCCCCCGCCGCTTGACGTTTCCCTCACCAGCGGCCACGGGTGCGGCGGCGGGATCTAGCGCGGGGAGTCTGGATCCGGCGGCGGCAGCCACGGGAGTGGCGGCGGCGGGATCTAGTGTGGGGAGTCCAGATCTAGCAGCGGTGGCCACGGGATCTGGCGCGGGGAGTCCAGCGAGTCGACGGCGGCAGCGACGGTCTCGTGTGTGGTAACTCTTTTCCCCTCGCTCGGTTTATATACTTCCTCCTCTATTCCTTCATTCCTTTTCGTCATACGGTCACCCGCCACCACGCCCGCCCGGCCATCCACCGCGCCTAGGCCGCCTGGCCCTGCCTTGGACCGCCTTGGTCCTGCATTGGACCGCCTCACCGTCCAGCCACCCGACTAGGGGCCAAGGCCGGGCAGCACCCTGCCGCCCAGGCCGCCTTATTGAACGTTGATATGAAATGAAATGATGATATAATAATGGAATGTTATGTTGTGTAATGGCCTTGAACATGCCAAGATCAAACACTGAAAATAAAATTGAAAGATCACATATCGACTCATTCAATTGTATATAAAGTGAAATCATATACAAAATGACAACCGTCGCTCACACCTTAATGCTTTGGAATAAGATAAATTCATAAAGTATAGCACAAAAGTTCTAAAAAATGATTAAGCATGCTTAGTTCGCAACTAGGTTAGAGCACTCAGCTAGTAATAAAAAAATAGGCGAGCGATACTGCGGAGGAAACCAAGCACAATCTTGGAGGTCAAGGATGCTGCCGCGCAGAAGTCGAGCGACACGTCTGAGACGAATTAACCACGATTTTTTTATGGGAATTAATCGCGATTACTAGGCTGGCCAATGTGTAGCCCGTCCAACTAAACCGAATCTTTATGGTGGCTTGGCCCGGCGTGAGAAGGTACAGATATTTTCCTGCCCCAATTCAAGCCGAACAAGCGTCACTTGGCGAAATCTGGACACATTTGGACCCCTAAACACCCGAAATTCCACTTTTGGCCCCCAAATCAAAAAAATTCCACTTCTGGACCCCTCCCGACCGCGCGTTCACGAGCTGGAGCCACGTGTCCCGGACGCGCGGTCGGCGGCGCGGTCGCGCGGGCGGCGGGCGGACGCGCGGTCGGCGGCGCGGTCGCGCGGGCGGGCGGGCGGACGCGCGGTCGGCGGCCCGGTCGCGCGGGCGGGCGGGCGGACGCGCGGGCGGACGCGGGCGGACGCGCGGCGGACGCGGGCGGACGCGCGGTCGGGCGGGGCGGACGCGCGGGCGGACGCGCGGTCGCGCGGGCGAACGCGCGGTCGCGCTGGCGGGCGGCGGTCGCGCGGGTCGCGCGGTGGAGCGGGCGGTCGCGCGGCCGGCGGGGACACGTGGCGCCATCTCGCGAAACACGCGGTCGGAAGGGGTCCAGAAACGGAATTTTTTTGGTTTAGGGGCCAAAAGCGGAATTTTTGGGTGTTTAGAGGTCCACATGTGTCCAGATTTCTCACTTGGCGTTTCCACATCATCCTTTGCCGTATGCGCGAGTCTGCCGTGCCCGTGTGCAGTGTAGCTCCTTACGTGTAGACCTGGGCACTGACCAGACCTTTCAGGGCCGGCCCACTAGGCACGACATGCACGTGGCCCACTAGTGATTTGTCTTTGAGCGTCCGTCATTTTTTTCCCGCAAAAGTTTTTTACATAAAAATTTATGTCTTTTATCTCTATTTTTCTGTGCGTTATTTGCAACAGACATCTGACGCGTCAACAGCACTGGTGGCCGAGTGTGAACTGCATACCCCAGAAAGATGCCATATGAGGATATAGATTCAAATTTGTCAAAATTACCATGTTTAAGTATAAAGCATTGAAATTCAAGCACCCTCAGATGTGAAACACTAGGTGACCAACCAAAACGAAGCTCGTAGGAAGTCTTATGCAATTTAGCTCACAAGAAAAACCTATTCGAAATATAGCAAGCAGCCGAAATGGCTTCAACACAATACTTTCAAGTAGTAGCATGTTTATTTAGCATTGTTCTAGCTATCTTGACTAGGGTTCTATTTTTGTGTTCAACAACACCGTTCTATTGTGGCACTCGAGCTGATGAGAATTGATGGTCTACATCCTTTTCGGCACGAAAGGAAGCAAATAATTAGTTCTTGAATTCAGTTCCATTATCACTTATAATTGCATAAGTGTTCTTGGAAGTTTATTAGCTAGAATAAGGGTTAGCTCTCAAAAGTGACCGAAAGCTTCATCCTTATAGGCTATAAAATACACCTAGGAGTATCTAGAGTAATCATCAATAATAACCAGGGCATACCATTTACCTCCTACAGACTAAACCCTAGAAGGACTTACAGTGTCCATATGCAATAATTGTCCTGGGAAATTAGCCATTACTAGTGTGAGAGGGGGATGCAATGAGGCAACCATCTTATCATGTTGACACGGAGAACAGACTAGATCCATCAACTTTTTAGTGTTAAGATTAGGAATTCCTCTAACCAGATTCAAATTACTGAGCCGAGTTAGATGATCAAAGCCAATGTGACCTAATCTATGATGCCAGAAAAACAAATCCTTAGAGTCTGATGAAATAAGACACCTAAGTTCAGAAGATGTCGAATACAAAAAATCACCCTTAAACAACCGATCAACTCGACTTATTTTGCAAACCAGATCACCAGATGAATCTAAAATACAACAAGAGTGCCTTTTAAAGTTCACCTCAAGATTATCATCTACCAACTGTGAAATTGAAACAAGTTATAGCTCAACTTACTGATGAGAGCGATATTCTTTAAGATGAACTTGTCATTAACGTGCATGGTGCCTTTAGCAAGAACTCGTCCATAAGAATTGTCCCAAAAAGTAATCATTTCATCACCACGGACACGAGCGAGGGAGGAGAATCATCGTGAGTCTCCAGTCATGTGGTGAGAGCAGCTGGAGTCGATAAACTATATGTTCTCCTTCCTATTACGATGAGCCTATAGAGCACAAATAGTCATTGGTATCTTAGTACTAGGGTTAGTCAATAAAGATTTAGGTATCCAATACTGAGATACTCGACGAACAGGAGAAAAAATATGCACTGATAAATACTTAAGTTTAGCATTTGACATACTTTGATTAGTCGGTCGTTGAAATGCAGGTTCAACCACAGAGTAGACTGACCTTCTCAGAAGAGGTGGTCTTACAGTCGATCGGTTAGTTCGCATGCACGACACTGGTCAAAAACGATCCGACCGACTACGTAACAAGGGTCTAGCCATTGGCTGGTCTAAGCGAGCAGAAAATGCTGGTTGGAGGTCTTTTGAGCTGATCCGACCGCAAGAAACAACTTGTAGAAAATCTCGCTCGACCATTTTGGTCCAACCATGAGAACAACCCAGTTGAGCACCTGATCCATCCAGACAGACTTGACCACAGGAAGCAACTAATCGGAAATGCTTTTCTATCATGTCTTTCTTTTCTTTCTTTGCTTTTCTAAAGCAAAATTGAACCAAATGGCCATTTTTTCCACAATGAGTACTTTGATACTTGACTTGATGAGTGGTCTTATTGATCACCTTAACATCACTAGGTTGATAGAGTATTCTTTTGCAAAACCAGCAGACCTAAAAATGACTTGTTTTGATTCTAACTCTACATCAAATTTCCCTGGTTCGAGTACCTTGGTTACTTCAGGAGGATTATTTCAAGCATGTTCAATAAAATTAAATCCTAGACCATGATTTTTTACACTAGTTCAAGTACCTTGACTAGAATCATATTCAAATTCTTCTTGCCAAAAAAACATCTCTAGGTAGATTTCTTTAGCCGATGAGGAACATGATGAGCAATTAACATATTTATTTGAAATTTTTTTAGAAGCACTAGACTGAACCAATTTACCTTTTTAGCAAATTTATTGAGTTGTCTAGTCAGCGCTTCTACCTCAATGTTAAGCTTCGGACAATTAGAGCAAAAACGAGTCTCATGATAAACCATTTGTTGAATTGACTCTTGTGTGGAATTAAGTCTAGCCTAAAGCAGATCAGATTTAGTGCAAACTTTAGATTGAGTAGAGGAATTAGACTTGAGCATTTCAATTTCATCTCTTGCAAGTTTTAGTTTTTTATCACATGAGTCCTGTGCCAATTTTAATTCACCCAATTTAGCAGTTACATCATAACTTGAATCAAGGTTGATGCATTAATTTTTCTTTCAGACTCCAACTCAGAATGTAAAACTTGACATGACTCACAAGATTTATTATTAGAAATTGAAGCTCTAAGTCTATTGATTTCAGAATTTAAATTCTCAACAACAAGATGTTGGAAATATGCCCTAGAGGCAATCATAGAGATGATGATATTTCGTTGTATCCATGATTTAATAAATGTTCCTTGAATATTGCCTTTGTGTTGATTAACAAGTATGTGACTTGTTTGTGAAACTCTTTACTTATATGGTTATTCTAAAGTTGTCCCTAGTCGGAGTTCATGTGAGGACACACGTGAATGATGGATTAGCACATGTATCGGTTGATGACCATGTTTCACAGGTCATAGACATGGAGATGTCAAACCAATAATGTGGACACATGTTTAGAACATGGGTGTCGTAGGGGTGGCCCCCACCTAAACCCAGCAGGCCCGGTAGAAGATTATAAGGCCCAGAATAGGCCTTGTGTAATGACATAACTGCCCCCAGAGGGGATGACCGGATGTAAGGGTATAACTGTAAAAGCACTCCTCATGAGTATATATATATGCGAGTAAGCCATGGGGAGGGGCCAAGGCCATTACACTTATCTTCATCACTCTCCACTACCATCTCTCTCTCTGTTTGGTCTGTAGCCACAACAATGGGGTTGGACCGACCCAACATGAGACATAACAATTATACTTATGATTCTCTCTACACAATGTGTACGCCTTGTCCTTAGACCTGAGATTGTCGCATGTACTTGAGATGTGAATCGACCTACTTAGGGGCTATCAAACGCTACTCCGTAACTGGGTAGTTATAAAGATAGCTTTCGGGTTTGTCATGAAGCATGCTGCGAGGCATGGTCAGTCGAGATGGGATTTGCCCCTCTCTACCTGAGAGAGATATCTCTGGGCCCCTCGAGTGATCGAATCCAGAAATGCATGGCCATGCTACTTAAGGTTAAGAGTTAACCTAGTAAGGGATTTCGAATCACAGGATCGAGAAAGAGTGGTCAGCTTGGAGCTCGACCGAATATCGTGAGACAAAAGGATTGGCATGTACATAACGTTGTGATGGTTCGTCCGATATGATCTTTATGTGCGTTTAGGAGTTGGCACGTCTTGCTAGAGGCCGCTACCAACTATTGACCGAGTAGGTATACTCGCGTCATGTCTAAACATACGTGAACCTATAGGGTCACACTCTTAAGGGCTGAAGCCTAATTCGGATTGGATCCGAATTAGACTGGGCATTGAGTCCTAATGGGCCTCTATTCGTAGAAGCCCATTGTAAGGACGTCTATAAAAGGAGGGCAAGGGGCACAGGATTAAGGGATGAGTTTTTCGTGACTTCCTCAAACCCTGGCCGCCACCCCTCCCACGCCCAAGTCGCTTGCGCGGATCTAGTAGTCCGGCGTGCGTCGCTTCCTCCCGCACGTGTGGATACCTGTGGAGGCGCTGCATCTGTAGCGTTTGGACGAACCGCAAGAGAGGAGCTGTACGTTGGACGCTGTGACGAGGACGAGGAAGTAGTACGACTACTCTGCCCCGACGTGCTGCATCGACGTAGTACGACTACTCTACCCCGACGTGCTGCATCAATTCCGCACCTGCGCGTCTAGTGGTAATTCCGTGATCTATAACTGCAGTGATCTTGGTTTACGGGTAAAATTTTTATTAATTTGCGCTAGCGTAGCCTACCCCGTAGCCCTTCAGTGGTATCAGAGCCATTGCTGTCATGTTATAGGTTCGGGTGATTTGCATATGGCGATATGTAAGTCGGTATGATCGATGTGATCGATTGTATAGTTCTGGTAATGGATAGATCTAGTTTCCGTGATCATGCTGCTAAGGTCGTGCCACAACATACCCCTACCGGTCGGAATCACCATCGGGGTAGACAGTGACACGTAAAACCGATTGCGGAATGCGAAGATCAATATGATTGGTCGAATCGGAACCTAGATTAATAATAGATATTCCGTGATTATGCTGCTAAGGTCGTGCCACAACATACCCCTACCGGTCGGTATCACCATCGGGGTAAACAGTGACACGTAAAACCGGTTGCGGCACACGAAGATCAATGCAAATTGGTCGAATCGGAACAATAGTCGATTTGGGGTAAATATGATTTGCCGATCAAAATCCTAAGTAAAAATTGCATAGATTGGATCTCTGTTTTTTTACAAATGTGCGAGGGGCGCTGCCCCTTCGAACCCCGCGGGGGGAAACCCCCTCGACCCCCTTATCCGGTAGATTGCGATTCTATGCATAACTTGTTTTTGCAGGATGTATGTGACCAGTATGGCCTAATGTGTATGTTATGCATGTTTGTAATATTTTCATGACCTGCGTGTCGTGGGTTCGGCAACACGGCTGGAGCCATTGTGTTGTCAAAGTATTGTATTAACGGCCTGCGTGCCGACTTGTGATGATTCCTTGTATCCATGTATTTTATTACTAGCTGTTATGAGTAATAGCTTATATTAGTACTCGGAGGACACATCACTTGGAGGGATGGCACACATTAACCATGGAGATGGAGATCATCATGGTGGACAGATTCTATGGCGATGGAGATCACCATGAGAAAATGGGCCATACTGAGTCACAACTGTGTGAATGCTATTCCTGTTTGTTTTACTCCTATGCATGTTTGAATGGTAGAAGTATAAAGATCCCTCACAAAATGTTAAGTTAAACATATGCCCTCCCAACTAAACTCTGCACCATCCCATGTCTTGTAAATTGATGGTGGGTCTATAAAATTAGGGCACCATCGACTTTCCTTGACTAGATGGGTTTGTATCGGATACATACATGCATAAGGGTTGGTGAACTTAACAAGGTTATCATAAAGGTTATGGGCCTTGGGGCATAAAGGTTGGGCGCCGGGGCATAGAGATGTCACCCAACAACAAGAGTCATATATAGATATGATTAGTAAGGTGTTGCTTACCGAATTACCTTGTCTCCTAGCGGTGATGCAAAAGCTCACTAGTAGACTCGGTAATTGCGGATCTTGAATCGCTAAGAATCAATAGAGGGATGTTGATTTTAGTGGGAGTACATTCTATTAAATTTGTTTAATACAGTTTACTCTATCATGGTTCTATTTGTCTTAGTATTTTGCATTTCCTATTGTAGATCAATGGCATCTAGCAGCCGCGCACACCCTTTTGCTTTGCGATCGATTCTTGAGAAAGAAAAATTAAATGGAACAAACTATTCGGACTGGGTCCGTAACTTGAGAATTGTTCTCAGGGCAGATAAAAAGGAAAACGTTCTGGACACCCCAATCCCAGAAGAGCCTGCTAACAATGCGGCTGCAGCTGTTAAAACTACCTACAAGAAAGCATGTGATGATTCTCTTGAGGTTAGCTGTCTTATGCTTGCATGCATGGAACCTGACCTTCAAAAGCAGTTTGAGGATCAGGAAGCGTATGATATGATCATGGCGCTTAAGGACATGTTCCAGACACAGGCCAGGACTGAACGGTTCAATGTCTCTAAGGCTTTTTTGGAATGCAAGTTAACAGAAGGTGCACCCGTAGGCCCACATGTGATCAAAATGGTTGGTTACAGTCAGACTTTAGATAAACTTGGTTTTCCAATTGGCCAAGAGTTGGCAACTGATTTCATTTTGGCGTCTCTTCCACCTAGCTATGGACATTTCATTTCGAACTACCATATGCATGGGGTGGAAAAGGGCCTTAATGAGCTTTGTGGGATGCTCAAAACAGCAGAGAGTGACATTAAGAAGTGTGCAGGGCCTAGCCATGTGATGGCTGTGCAGAACAAGTCTAGCTTCAAGAAAAAGGGTAAGAAGCCATGGGCAAAGAATAAGGGCAAGGTTAAAGATATGATCTCGAAGCCAACGCCTAAGCCCAATGCTGGACCGGGAGCTGAGACAGTATGCTTCTATTGTAAAGAAACTGGCCACTAGAAGAGAAACTGCAAGAAGTACATGGATTCCGAGGAATGCAAGAAGAAGGCTGGAAGTAAGACTTCCACCCATGGTACACTTGTCATAAATGTTTTAGACATTTATCTTGCTGATTCTCCTATTAACTCTTGGGTATTTGATACCGGATCAGTTGCTCACATTTGCAACTCGATGCAGGGGCTAATAAGAAGTAGAGGAGTCGCAAGAGGTGAAGTTGATTTTCGCGTCGGAAATAAAGCAAGGGTTGCTGCGTTGACCGTCGGCACCATGCAACTTCAGATTCCTTCAAGATTTATTATGGAATTGAATAATTGTTATTATGTTCCTAGTATGAGTCAAAACATTTTATCCCCCTCATGTTTGATGAGAGATGGTTATTCATTTGCAAGTAAAGACAATGGTTGTTTGATCTCTAAAAATGAAATGTTTGTGGCTTTTGCGCCCATTGTGAATGGGTTATTTATTTTAAATCTTGATGATGCGCCCATCTTTAACATAAATGCTAAAAGACTTCGACCTAATGATTTGAATCCCACCTATGTTTGGCATTGTCGTTTGGGTCACATAAGTGAAAAGCGCATGAAGAAGCTCCATGATGATGGTCTTCTAACTTCGTTTGATTTTGAATCATACGAGACATGTGAAGCTTGTTTGCTTGGTAAGATGACCAAGTCACCTTTCAAAGGTTCTTTTGAGAGGGCATCAGACTTGTTGGAAATCATACATACTGATGTATGTGGACCAATGAGCACGACTGCTAGAGGTGGATTTCATTACTTCATAACTTTCACTGATGATTTTAGTAGATATGGCTATGTCTACTTAATGAAGCATAAGTCTGAAACTTTTGAAAAGTTCAAAGAGTTCCAAAATGAGGTTGAAAATCAACGTGCCAAGAAAATTAAGACTCTGCGATCTGATCGTGGTGGCGAGTATTTGAGTCATGAATTTAGCAATCATCTGAAGAGTTGCGGAATTGTTCCACAGCTAACACCGCCCGGAACGCCTCAAAGAAACGGGGTATCCGAGCGGCGTAATCGGACCTTGTTGGACATGGTTCGATCGATGATGAGCCAGTCAGATCTACCATTATCATTTTGGGGTTACGCTCTAGAAACGGCAGCTTTCACACTTAATAGGGTACCGTCTAAATCCGTAGTTAAGACACCATATGAGATATGGACTGGGAAGAGTCACAGTTTGTCTTTTCTAAAGATTTGGGGATGTGAGGCGTTTGTCAAGCGACTACAGTCGGACAAGCTCACACCCAAGTCGGATAAATGCATTTTCGTGGGATATCCGAAGGAAACCTTTGGATATTACTTCTACAACCGACTAGAGGGCAAAGTGTTTGTCGCTCGAAGTGGTGTTTTCCTAGAGAAAGAGTTTCTCAACAGGGAGACAAGTGGAAGAACGGTGCAGCTTGAAGAGGTTCAAGATGAACCAATCGGGGAAGACTCGACGAATGATGCCCACGTGGCAGAACAAGTTGAGGAACCCATGGCAAAGGAAGCACCACCACCACGAAGGTCGGAAAGGCTCCGCAATATGCGAGATATGTTATTGTTAGACAATGATGAGCCTACGACCTATGCGGAAGCAATGATGGACCCAGACTCTGAGAAATGGCATAGTGCCATGAGATCCGAGATAGCATCCATGGGAGACAATCAAGTTTGGAACTTGGTTGACCCGCCTGATGGTGTTAAAACCATAGAGTGCAAATGGATCTATAAAAAGAAGATTGATATGGATGGAAATGTTCATATCCATAAAGCTCGACTTGTCGCAAAAGGTTTTCGGCAAGTTCAAGGAGTTGACTACGATGAGACCTTCTCGCCTGTAGCGATGCTTAAATCTATACGGATCATTCTAGCTATTGCTGCATATTTCGACTATGAGATATGGCAGATGGATGTCAAAACGGCTTTCCTTAATGGAAATTTAACCGAGGACGTGTATATGATACAACCCGAGGGTTTTGTCGATCCAATCAATGCTAGAAAAGTATGCAAACTTCAAAAATCCATTTATGGATTGAAGCAAGCATCTCGGAGTTGGAACATTCATTTTGATGAAGTGGTCAAAGGGTTTGGCTTCATCAAAAACGAAGAAGAATCTTGCGTTTACAAGAAGGCAAGTGGGAGCTCGCTCGTATTTCTAATCTTATATGTAGATGACATATTACTGATTGGAAATGATATTCCTATGCTCGAGTCCGTTAAGACCTCACTGAAAAATAGTTTTTCAATGAAGGACTTAGGGGAAGCAGCATATATTTTGGGTATTAAGATCTATAGAGATAGATCAAAAAGGCTAATAGGATTAAGCCAGAGTACTTACATTGACAAAGTGTTGAAAAGGTTCAACATGGAGGAGGCAAAGAAAGGGTTCTTACCCATGTCTCATGGCATAAATCTTGGCAAGACTCAGTGTCCTTCGACAACTGATGAGCGAGATCGCATGAGTAAGATTCCATATGCTTCGGCCATTGGATCTATCATGTATGCTATGATATGTACTCGCCCAGATGTTTCCTATGCTCTAAGTGTTACGAGCAGATACCAGGCTGATCCCGGTGAGAGTCACTGGACAGCGGTTAAAAACATCCTCAAGTATTTGAGAAGAACTAAGGATGTGTTCCTAGTCTACGGAGGTGAGGAAGAGCTCGTTGTAAATGGTTACACCGATGCAAGCTTCCAAACCGACAAAGACGATTACAAATCGCAATCGGGTTTTGTGTTCATTTTGAACGGTGGTGCGGTTAGTTGGAAGAGTTCCAAGCAGGAGACTGTTGCTGACTCTACAACGGAGGCCGAGTACATTGCAGCTTCTGAAGCAGCAAAGGAAGGTGTTTGGATAAGGAAGTTCATATCTGAACTAAGTGTGGTTCCTAGTGCGTGCAATCCTCTGGATCTGTACTGTGATAACAGTGGGGCCATTGCGCAAGCCAAGGAGCCAAGGAATCACCAAAAGAACAAACACGTACTGCGGCGGTTTCATCTCATTCGAGAGATCCTCAATCGAGGAGATTTAAAGATATGCAAAATACATACGGATTTGAATATTTCAGATCCTTTGACGAAGCCTCTCCCACAGCCTAAGCATGAGGCGCACACAAGAGCTATGGGTATTAGATATCTTCTAGATTGACTCTAGTGCAAGTGGGAGACTGTTGCAAATACGCCCTAGAGGCAATCATAGAGATGATGACATTTCGTTGTATCCATGATTTAATAAATGTTCCTTGAATATTGCCTTTGTGTTGATTAACAAGTATGTGACTTGTTTGTGAAACTCTTTACTTATATGGTTATTCTAAAGTTGTCCCTAGTCGGAGTTCATGTGAGGACACACGTGAATGATGGATTAGCACATGTATCGGTTGATGACCATGTTTCACAGGTCATAGACATGGAGATGTCAAACCAATAATGTGGACACATGTTTAGAACATGGGGTTGGACCGACCCAACATGAGACATAACAATTATACTTATGATTCTCTCTACACAATGTGTACGCCTTGTCCTTAGACCTGAGATTGTCGCATGTACTTGAGATGTGAATCGACCTACTTAGGGGCTATCAAACGCTACTCCGTAACTGGGTAGTTATAAAGATAGCTTTCGGGTTTGTCATGAAGCATGCTGCGAGGCATGGTCAGTCGAGATGGGATTTGCCCCTCTCTACCTGAGAGATATCTCTGGGCCCCTCGAGTGATCGAATCCAGAAATGCATGGCCATGCTACTTAAGGTTAAGAGTTAACCTAGTAAGGGATTTCGAATCACAGGATCGAGAAAGAGTGGTCAGCTTGGAGCTCGACCGAATATCGTGAGACAAAAGGATTGGCATGTACATAACGTTGTGATGGTTCGTCCGATATGATCTTTATGTGCGTTTAGGAGTTGGCACGTCTTGCTAGAGGCCGCTACCAACTATTGACCGAGTAGGTATACTCGCGTCATGTCTAAACATACGTGAACCTATAGGGTCACACTCTTAAGGGCTGAAGCCTAATTCGGATTGGATCCGAATTAGACTGGGCATTGAGTCCTAATAGGCCTCTATTCGTAGAAGCCCATTGTAAGGACGTCTATAAAAGGAGGGCAAGGGGCACAGGATTAAGGGATGAGTTTTTCGTGACTTCCTCAAACCCTGGCCGCCACCCCTCCCACGCCCAAGTCGCTTGCGCGGATCTAGTAGTCCGGCGTGCGTCGCTTCCTCCCGCACGTGTGGATACCTGTGGAGGCGCTGCATCTGTAGCGTTTGGACGAACCGCAAGAGAGGAGCTGTACGTTGGACGCCGTGACGAGGACGAGGAAGTAGTACGACTACTCTGCTCCGACGTGCTGCATCGACGTAGTACGACTACTCTACCCCGACGTGCTGCATTAATTCCGCACCTGTGCGTCTAGTGGTAATTCCGTGATCTATAACTGCAGTGATCTTGGTTTACGGGTAAAATTTTTATTAATTTGCGCTAGCGTAGCCTACCCGTAGCCCTTCACAAGATCATGATTTTTTATTTTCTTTTTATATTTCTTAAGCTCCTCTATCAATCTAAGCATAACACAAGATAAATCGGTGTAAAAGGGTCTTACCTTATCCGAATCACTGTAGAAATCATCATTGTCGAAATCCTCACTCTTTGCCATAATGTACATCCCTGTGAAATCTACCTCCTTTACCTTCTTACCATTGTCCTCATCACTTGTAGATTCGAAATCAGTCAGATCAATCTCCTCAAGTGCTGAGAGTACCTTGTTAACAGCTTTGTGATAGTTGTGCTTCTTGCGTGAGGCAGTCTTGAACCGAAATCGATGAGTTGGTGCCTTGTCATCATCGACTTCCTTGCTCTTCAGTTTGGGACAATTAAACTTAATGTGATTGGGCTCACCACATTCACAGCATCTGACAGGACCTCCTCTCCGCTTTAATCTGATATTGTTAATTGCCTTGGTCACCCGATTGGAAAGAAGTATAAGCTACTATTCAGGGATCTCCTCCAATTGTTCATCTAGAATAGAGCATAATGTAGACAAGAAAATAATAAAGGAACTAGAGGAGTCGTTAGCTTGGTTAGTCACAAAACCCAGAGAATTCGACTTGTTTATCCTGGCCAAAACATCAATCTTATGTGTTTTCATCTTGGAATATAGATCATTTAAGGTAAGAGTTTCCATGCTAATAGAATGATTGATGGTACTGACTAAAACATTCCAAACAGATATATCCAGAGAATTCAAGATCTGTCGAGCATTGTAAAAATCTATATATGTGATACCAATAGATTACAAATCACTAACAATCTTATTGAAATGATCGAAAAGAGCATCTACTGATTCTCCAGGTTTCATATCAAATTTAGAGTACTCCTTTTTAAATAGATTTTGATGCACACCCGTAATAGACTTTGATCCTTCATGATAATCAGCTAGAGTAGACCAAATTTTATTTCCAGATTTAAGATGAGCAATTCTAACAAACTCGTTTCTACGTAAACCTTACAACAAAATATTTCTTGATTAGCATTAGCCTCTACAATAGTAGTAATTTCAGTGGTAACGACAGAAGGCACTTCAAACGAATTTTCAACTTTCTGCCAAATGGCATTACCTTGTACTTCTAGAAACACCTCCATGCGTGTTTTCCAGTAAAGATATTCTGTTCCATCAGAAAATAGTGGCTTACCAGAGAGCCAATCCTAATTTGGTGCCATTGCAACCTCGTTCTGATACCACTTATAGGTTCGTACGGCGCTATCGAAGGGGGGTAAATGATTACCTCTGCTTCATCAAATCTCTACATAGTCGATGATGAAGTCGATCGCTCGAACGAACACTCATTGCATAGCTTCACTCACAATCGTATGCTTCACCCAAACAGCAATCACCAGAACTCGTGCATCAGATTGATTCAAGATCTTATCTATTGCTGAGTTTACGTGGAGTTACAAAGTGCCCTCACAAGCATCCCTAAAAACCTTAGCACATAGACGCCTCACAAAAGCCACAATAAAATCATTAGCCTACCTTTGCTTTTATATTCTAGTGCCCACACCGTGTTTGACTCAAACACGAACACATAATCTTATCTCTTCCTGAAATCAAGGGACCCAAAACCCTTCCTAACACAGATTTTTAAAAACTCTATCTCTTCCTAGTTTTGGACTCCATCCACAACTCCTAATCCAACACGTGACGAAGCCTCCAAGAACACACCTCCTGTAGCTCCATCTCATATCATCAACTTCTGTGTCAAAGCCTTCAGGACCGAACTGCTCGTAGCTTCTACACGTATCACTACCTTTAATCTCCATGCACTCTAGCATTAGCCCGACCATTTCACTGACATCTTCAATCATCTGGACCTCAGATCTCTCTATCCTAGTCCCAATCCTCCTTGTCATCGATTGTGATCATCTCCACGCCCATCTGCACATGCAAAGACCAAAGAAATATTTTCCTGGTACAATTTCTTCATAACTTGACCGTCATTAGCACACACACTCAAAACACACCTTTAAACATCCATCATCATCAACTAGGTCAACCACGACTACTCACATCATGGCTCTCCAGAAATCAATCTAAAATCACTCATTATGACTTATAAAACCATCATTTTCCAAAACTCAGCCTCAGACAACACATTACGATCGCTAGCTCAATGAGTACTGAAAAACTGTAAGTACTCGGGAAATACCATCGCTCCACTCAAAACACTTAAGAATAACATCATCGCTACCGACTAGAGAACCAATGAGTACCGACAACTGAGTACTGATCACTTACCGCAAGTCTCAGATTACCGATCTTCGACCATTGAGTATCGAGCCCTTCTGACTATCGAATACCATGACCACCTGACCGCCATACACTAGCCAGTAATCCCATTGGCCTCACATGAGTACTCGAGGTACTCGAAGATCACAAGAAGTAAAGAACTCGCACCAACAATGAAGTTTATGAGTACCATTCCCAGAGTCTAAGACCACCGATCAGAAAAATCTATGACTACCGACCAGTGAAATCTACGAATACTGATCAGTAATGTCTACGACCATTGATCATAAAGTCTAAAGTCTACGACTATCGAGTACCAACCATGAAAGTCTATGCTCATGAAAAGTACTATAGCTATGACCATGAACAAATACCTAAGCAAATGGTCTTATGACCACCGACTGGTTCCTTGTATCTTATGACCAGTTCCCTATAGTTTATGACCGGATTCCTATAGCATACGATCATCAACCAAGTAAGGTCGTTCTATTGTGGTCTACTTACCGTGGTCAAAATTTGTGGTCGAAATCCATCGTGGCCAGAATGTCGTAGTTGAGTGGCCGTGGTCAAAGCCAAACGTAGTTGAAGTCGGTCCTGGTCGAAGTTCGGTGTAGTCAAAATACCCTGCTTGAACTGACGTGGTCAAAATGCCGTAGTCTAGTTACCGTGGTCGAAGCCAGACGTAGTTGAAGTCGGTTGTGTTCGAAGTGTGGCATAGTCGAAATACCCTGGTCGAACTGACATGGTCGAAGCTGGATGTGATTGAAGTTGAACATGGTCGTGGCCGGACATGGTCGAAGTACAATGATCATTCATCCGTGTGATCTTCTAAAGCCACTCAAATGCCGTTCGATGCACCAAAGCTACTCGAGCACCGTCCGATACACCAAAGCTACTCAAAAACTGTTTGATACTCCGCTGTTACTTGAAAGCCGTTTGATGCCACTTGAAGCCAATCGGACTGGCTAATTGGGTTACTGAGAACCTCCCAACTGTGTGAAGCTATTCAGACTGGTCCGAAAGTACTCGAAGCTGATCACAACCACTCGGAGTCGACCGAAAACACTCATCGTGACCAAAACCACTCGGAGTCGACCGAAAACACTCATCGTGACCAAAACCACTCGGACTTACAACCTTTGAGTGTGATTAACCAAAACTTTCACAAACGCAAATTTCAATGCAATCCAAATATCAATTATTGATCATCACTCTTAATCATATCTTCTAAATTTCTTTGAAGGAATTGATTACATTGGTGGTCATATGAGATTTTAGCTAAATAGTATAATCTCCACTATACCAAATTATGAACTGGTTATACTCTAAGATCGTATATCCATTATAGGTCTATTGGATAGACATTGGGTGTATCCATAGAAGAACTACTCAGAAATAGTTGCAAAAGGTAAGGCCTCATATGATTAAAGGACTAGATAGATTATCCAGCAAGTAATGAGGTATTGCAACTATATTCCCCTATATTACTCTAGGAGGATAGCATTTGCATTGCACTAGATCAAAAAGCGGTAATGTGAAAGTGTATATGTGAGAAAGGATATTGCTCATAAATTCTGCATACTCATGATTCTTGTAAGGACAGTGAGCTCTGAATTGGCATAAATAAATTTGTGAATATGTTCACAAGTTCCATGCCTACGTCTATTCAAACGGTAACTATACGGCAATGGAATGAGAAGAATACTTTGATGGTTTTCGTCTTTAGGGGAGCGAATATCTTATATGAATTTTCATGCTATGGACTGTACGTAGGTCTTAACACCAATGAGGTTTGAAAGATTCAGACTTATTATCTTATGGCTCCTATGTCCAGGGGAGCAACTTAGTCGGTTAAACTTTGTGAAGTTTTATACGAAGATATACCACTTGATCGTTTTGATCTTAGTGATCAAAACATTGGAATTGTATAAGTCACAATCAAATCTGCGAAGGACTAATGTTATACTCTTTTTCTCTTAATTCAGTTTTGTCTCACTGGGTTTTCTCAATTAAATTTTTTTAATGAAGCAATATGTGCAATGCAGGAATGCAAGCTATGTATTCTTTTATTCTTACCTTTTTTTCACTGCGTTTTTAGAATGAGTTTTTAATAAGGTATAAGCATGACATTGAAAAAATATCCAAGGAAGAGTGTTGTATATTGGCGTTCTGAGATGCGATTCTATATAGACATTTTACCTAAACGAAGGCCCATTAAGGGACCACCAGCCCACGTGGCCTATTTGCTAGTTTATTGCAAAAATAATTAATTTCAGGTGGGTTCTTTTCGGCTGCGGGTTATGCTTATGGCTGTGCTTATTTTTTTTGCCCTAGCGTGAGCGTTTGTGTGAATTAATCGAATGTCGATAAGTTGTTTTAAAAAGACTGTCCCGATAAACTGCTTCAAAATAGCAACGGAGCAGCTGCCTCATTTGTTACTAGACTTGTGTGTTTGTACTAAGTCATATGCCAAAAATAACTCGTTCATAAGGCCAATCAAGTTGACATGGTTATATTAGCACTCACTCGTACAAACACCCATTAAGACTACAAGCAGTCGAGCATCACATAGGAAGGAGGCGGGCGGCGTCCACAGCGAGGAGCTTATGGGCTGGGCAGCATCCATGACGAGTAGTTTGGGGGTGGAGTGGCGGCCACAGCGAGGAGCTAAAGGCGGGGCAACAACGACAAGGAGCTCAGCAGTAGGGTGGTCGAGGCCATGGCAAGGAGCTCGGTAGGTTCGAAGGTCTCAAATGGCTTGCATCTGGTTTGATTCGATCTAATCCAGTCAGGCAAAGGGTAAGGGCATTTCAGAAAATTTAATTGAAGAACAATACAATGTGAAATAGAGAAAACTAGAGAAAATGGTGTATACCAAAGAAATAATAAACTAGCGTGATATATATCTAATTTTTATAAAACTAAGTGGTATATCTCGATATGGTATATTTTAATGTGGTTATATATCTTATTTTAGCGGCAATGATTATCCTTCTTTCCGCGAAACGCCCAAACAAACGGCTAGTAGCCCACTACAGCGCTAGCCCGACCCACACGTTTTGTTTTGTTTCGACTTTCAACCCGCTCCACCTGCAGCCTGCACTCGCCAGTCTAATCTCCACCCAGTCTACCTGTCTATGGGTCTGTTCTTTTTGGCTGCGGTTTATGGCTTTTGGTTGAAATTTTTGAATTTTGGCTGTTTACGGTACAGATTACGGAAAGATCGATACTCACTTGCAATTTTGGTTGGTACAGATGTTGGGCTTTTAACATGTACTACGTTTAACTTGTAGACCCCGTCTTTAGAAAATACTCTATTTAAAAATTAGGTACTGTAGCGGCTGCGAAAAGCTGGCCGGCTGGAGGCCAGCCGAACAGGGCCTATATAACCGCCGGTCCACCTACAGAACGCCGCGCCTCCTCCCTCTCGTCGTCCGCAACACCGAAGGGGAGAGAAAAAATTTATAAAAGCAGCCGCCGAGATGAGCTACTACGGCCAGCAGCAGCCGCCCGTCGGCGTGCCCCCGCCGCAAGGTTCGCCTCTTCTGTTAAATCTATTCGCCTCGAGATCCGTCTCTCCCCTTCCTCTGTTATCTTGTACACGATCTGGCCGCTGGTCGATCTCGTGATTGATCTCGTTTTTCTGACGTGTTTTGGGTTCTTTGTGCCTGTGTTTGTGCGCAGGGTATCCGGGGAAGGACGCGTACCCGCCGCCGGGATACCCGCCGGCCGGGTACCCGCCGCCGGCGCAGGGGTACCCTCCGCAGGGATACCCGCAGCAGGGCTACCCGCCGCCGTACGCGCAGGCGCCGCCGCCGCAGCAGCAGAGCAGCGGGCCCTCCTTCTTGGAGGGATGGTACGCCCTCTCCCCCCTCCTCCGTAATTACCTATCCCATGCGTATCGCGTTACATGTTGACTAGATCTTTGAGGCGAGCCTACGTTCGCCGTCGATCTCACGATGCCGCCGGAGATGCCTCCGCGGGGGGCGGGGCGGGGCTGAAGCTAATCAGGGGATCGGTTCTTGTGTGGTGCGGACGCGAGCTGGGAGCGGACGCATGTATGGTAGCTAGGCGAGTGCCAATAGGCGGGTGGAGTGGGGTGGGATGGGTGGAGGTGGGGGCACCGCGCTAAAAGCTGACCATGTCATTGGTCCTGGAAAAGCTCGGCGTGTCGTCCCCAGTCTTGCTCATCTGTTTGGTCAGTGGCCAAATTGGCCCTGTACCTTCTTTTTCCACATGATGCTGACCTTGTACCTGACGCATCGGGCACCTCTCTCACAGTAGATTTTTGGTTGATTAATTTGCTCATATTAGGTGGAGAAGAATTGAGGAATCTAGGTAGGACGCATGCCAACAAGCATTGTTTCGATGTGTGCAGTTTGCATTTTTGATTTAAGGCTCCCTAAGTCAGTAGGTTATGTTTCTAAAACATTTCTGGATTTGCTGCGAGCACATCGAGTTTAGCTACCAAGTCCTCATTTGTTGATGGCATCCAAGTTGTATGTTTGCGTGTCTTTAATTGTGCTTGCTTTTTCCGCTCGATGTTGACATAACCACTTTTGGAAGAATAAACCAAGGCATTACTCCCTAGACTCTTGGTTTTGATTAATCAGTTAACATTTGGTGAACAAAATTGTCAGAATTAGAACGGAACAACAAAATTGTCAAAATTAGAACGGAAATTGGACACTACATGGAATGCCACATCAACTGACTACATATCGATTTGAAGATCTTTGCTTTACAAGCTTCCCGAAACTTAATTTGTAGGTGAAGCATTTCTGGAATAATTACAAGCATGTCATTCACAGGATCCTGATTTGTTGCTTCTTTTTCCCAAGCTGGTTACTCATGGTTTTGTATGTTCTTTGCATCGTGTTTTCCTCTAATGTTCATACAAATAGTTCGAGGAGACCAATACCCTCAGAAACAGTTTGTAGTGTGCACCTAGCTTTATGAACCTGTGGAATATGCTGATCGATGGTGATTGGTGATACACTCAAATACTTAATTAATGCCATGGGAATTTGCGCAAGTAGGGGTATTATTCATATCACTGTCCGTTGTTCTTATCTACCTAAAAAAGTATTAAAACCTAAAAGAAACAAAATATTTTGCCATCATAGTTTATCAGTTGCTCTTTTATTTCTTAAGAGATGTTTTACCTGTTTTGACAGCTTGGCCGCCCTTTGCTGCTGCTGCCTGTTGGAAGCATGCTTCTAAGCAACAGAACAGATTCGAAACTCCGCGCTTGATATGGACTTGGGCTTGCTTATTAATTACTCCATAGTGAACATTACTAGAATTCTTCTGCAATCACGTCCCTCCACCTCTTGGTATCTTTACATTCTGTAACTGTCAGATGATCGGTGTACCTAGTATACTCTCGATTGAAGTGTATGTTCTCTCGATCGAAGTTTATGTTCCCAATGGAAATTATGATGATAATTCGTCTAGCGTTGTGCAATTCCAGTTCTTTTCCTTTCTCTTTGGTTTCTGACCCCTTGTATCCGGAAAATTTATTTATTTGCCACCCTTACGACTCGGGTGGCAACAAATTTGTCACCTGGGTCCATTGTCAGTGACTCAAGTGACCCTACATGTAAGTGACAGAGTCTCGGTGTCAATTTTAAGAGTGACAAAAAATTGAATCTCCCCAAATTTTACCATGTCGTTACATCCCCAGGAAAATTTAGTTGGATGCCACACACAAAGTTGTACTAGTTTTAATCTTTTCAATTCTAATGAGCAAAATCTTATGAATTTTTTAAAAAATAATCAATTTTTATTCCGAATTATAGTATTATACCTACGTTTTTACTTTTTGCAATTTTGGCCACATGTTGCTCTACAGTTGGGCGACATGGTCTAGCCGCCCAACCGAGTTGAGCGACTAGTCCAGCTCACCTAATAATTGGATGATTTAAAATAATAATATTATAATTTTATTAATCCGATGAAAATAATTGTGAGGGAGTAAATGATAATTTTTTGTAGGTAATAAATTGAGCAAATCTTGTTTGTAGGTTGCTATTTTTTTAAAAAAAAGCAAACAATGTCAGTTAGTCTGTTCATGATTTCGTAGATTCAGAAGGGTACGAAATTTGTTAGACTCGCAATAACATTTTGTGATCGCCATAGTTGTTGTAGTGCAATAAATTTCCGAAGAATTTTGGGAGGACAATTGAGATCGCAATGATTTGTAAATAAAAAAGTAAGTAATATTGCGATGCACGAGAGAATTCATGCACAATCATACTATAGTAACTACAAAATAAATTATGTACTCAATAAATGCAAGTACAAAAAAGCCCTACGCACCGCCCGCCACACCACCTGCAGCACCACCTCAGTCGTCGCCACGTTCCACCCCCAGTCGGTGCCCGTCGATACAGCCCTATTAGCCTTCCTCAGGGTGGGGTGTTGCCGCTGGGCCAGGCCGAAGGGTCAGTGTGGGCACGTCTGTACACATCGGCACCACTGTCGTTCCTAGACCCGTACCAGGCAGCGCTAGGGCAGCACACGTTGTACCCTCAGGTGTGGAGGGCAACCTGGGGTAGTCATGTGCAAAGTTGTCAATACCGTACTGAAAGTCATACCGGTTTGGTTCTTGGAATGGTATATTCCGGTACTGGCCCATATCGGTGTTCCATTTCGGATTTAATATAATAATACAAGTATATTTTGTTTAATTATATGCACATCAAATGTCACTTGTAATATTATTTTAAATACATAATAATACAATCAAATATAACATATAGTTTAATAGATAATATTATCAATTCAATAGATAATATATTCAATTCCGCTGGTACCGACCATTATTTGACTGGTATCAAAGCCGTTATGACCGGTATTGGCCAGTATTGGCCAGTATTGAGCCGGTTTAACCAGTATTGGTTGGTATTTGGGCCGATACGGTATTATGCTTACTTGTACCAGTTTAGGTGGTGGTACGGTCGTATTGAAACGGTATTGATAAGTTTAGTCATGTGCCCACCCTGACCCTCTAGGTTGGTCAGCCAATGGTGGGGCACGCGGACGTGGCCCTACAGGGCCTACTATCGGAGTTACAGGGCATGGCGACCTTGGCATACGCGTCAACATGGCCACCTCCGAGAGCGTCCTGCATGACGCCAAGGCCTGGACACGCTTGGACACAGTATGGACCCAATGGATAACCTGAAGTAGCTCGTTGCGGGCCACCTCCAAACCGTGGGTGACCCTGTCCACGATCGACCTGGTGTCCCTCGCAATCCCAGCGGCAATGTCCGTCTGCAAGAAGTAGAAGAGAACATCAAACTTGTAATTGTAGTAACCATACTTAGACATTTTGAAACACGAGAATACGTACCGTGATGGACAAGTTTTGCACCAAGTATACAGTGTATGCGTCGGTCGGTTCAGGTATGTGAGCAGGGGAGGGTCAACGACATGCACCAGCCTGGTGCGTGTTTGAGGAGTGTAACAACGTTGGTACTCATCATACGTGTTGGGGTCGTACGGTGTGGCCTCCTGCACGAAGTCCTCAAGGGCCTCTGCCCACTCTTGCTTCCTCTACGCCATCTTCGCCACCCAGTTCATCCTGTTGCCACTCCTCCTGTTATGTCTACAAAATGTACCACTGCAATTAGAAGATATCCTAACAGAACTCAAAAAATTTACGGACATGTATTGTGTGTAACTCACGCATGGACCGAGTCAGGCACCTGACTTCCGACGGGAACTGGAACAACCTGGTAGAGGCCGAATTAGTGCATCACCCTGTACATTGTGTAGTCCTCGACAAACACGTCGAAGACGAGCTTCTTCCGCTTCAGCTAGTACGCCTGGTCATGCCAGCACAGTGAGAGGACAACCCTTTGGGAGCGTAGGCCTCCATCTCCTGAGCTGAGTATGGCTCCCGGCACACGTCATCAGCAGTCGAGGTGCTCGATGAAGTTGTCATACACACGGGTGACCTGTAGGTGTGCAAACTATGCCTACAAGCCAGAATAATGGTTACAAAGGATGACATGTAATACGCATATAGTAAAGATTCATGATAGTATGTACCTGCCTATGGCACCAAAGGACCCTGCGGTCGGCTGGTCCAGGGTGCCCCTATGGTACATGTCTATGTGGTACGGACCGCTGTTGAGCAGTATCAGCCATCCGAGGGAGAAGCGCTCGAATGACCACAACTGCAATAGGAGGGGGTAGCCTGTGAGGAAAGAGATCAGCCTCATCCTGCAGTAAGCATCGCACATGCCGCGGTACATCACGGCAAGTACGGCTGATCCCCAGTTGATGTCCTCGTCCCCGTCGGTGATCACCCTCCAATACCCCATGAGGCGGGTGTCGAGGAGTAACTGTGGCTACTGGTAAACAGTTCCCAGCCAAACAGCAATAGCAAGTACACCTTGAGGTTCCGTGATACCTGGTACTTGTTCACGTTCAGGTCTATCTGCTCGACCTGTGCACGAACAAAAAATTACTAAGCCCGTCATATGGCAAGGATAGAGCATCGCTAAACAGGGAAAACAAGCAGCATACGTACTCAGAACTGTGAAAGCCACCGCATGGGCGGCCCATGCTTCTGTCGCACTAGGAAGATGTAGTACGGTGCCATGGCCTCCACTGGAAGGACCCCCTCAAACTTGCCTAGTAGGTTGTCATGCCAATTGGCAGGCGCATTCGACAGGGAGGCAGCCTCTCCCACGATGGGCAGGTCGAGCAGCAGCACGACGTCCTATAGAGTGGGTGCCATCTCCCTGTCATTGTCGACCTGATTGTCGTCCTTGTCGATGGCCTCCACCATTCGCGCGAGAGGTAGGAGGCCGGCATAGCTCAGCCTGCAAAGCACGAAGAAGTAAGTACATAGCGAAAATACCGTAAAAATAAGTATCACAGTTTACAGACAAACTTGTCTTACCAGCGTGGATCCAGTCTCTAAGCCTGTCGAGGTGTACGCGTATGGATGACCCCCAACTGGGTCACCTCGTCCCCGCCCTTAGGATAGGGGGCACAATGGCTTGCGCAGTACTTCGCATTGACATGCCGGTCCAGCATGCCAAAAGGCTAGTCCGAACCACCATGGTCGCGAGCCATATCTGCAAATCAATATGAAGTTAGCAATTACGACATAATTCGTGGTTTAATTATTAATAGCGTAGCATTGAAATTTTTTTAAATCATTCCTAACCAATTTCACGTATGCAATTATGCCTATTTAATTTCTCATAGGTTCATACGCATTTATCTTAAATAATAATTATAACAGAAAGCAAATCTTAAATAATATTCAAATGAACTATACTAAGGCGTCTCTGCGGGATCTCTGAATTTTATTTCAATCATTTGCAAATTTTTACAACTCAAATGCTATTTAAATCGGAGCGTACAATTTTAATCACTATATGTAATCTTAAATCATCGTGAATTATTTTAAATCGGCACATGCTATTTTAATCATCACGAATAATTTTAAATCTTTTGGTGGATATTAATTATTCTAATAATTAAAAATGCTTATTACATGCTTCTACAATTTATAAGTGACTAACAATTTTATTTTTAGTCATTTGTGGATTTTTACAACTCAAATGCTATTTAAATCGGCGCATATAATTTTAATCGCTATTGTAATCTTAAACCATCACGTACTATTTTAAATAGACGTGTGCTATTTTAATCATCACAAACAGTTTTAAATATTTTAATGGCTATTAATTATTGTAATAATTAAAAATACTTATTAGGGGCTTTCTACAATTTATAAGTGACTAACAATTTATAAGCAATAGAGCGATCTAAACAGCAATACAACTATTAACAACTAAATTAGCATTAGTTTCTAAACTGCACATATAATTATTTTAGTTGCTATCATATCATATTTCAAAATTAAATGTACAAAGAAATACAGTGAACTCACCATCATCGATGCGCAGATCTCTCCTCCTATCTTCCCCTCCCTTTCCTCTCCTCTCCTCCCTCCTCTCCTCTCCTCTTCTCCTCCTTTTCTTTTCTCCTCTCTTTCTCTCCTCCCCTTCTTCCCTTCCTTTTCTTTCTCATGGGCAAAATGAGAGCACAGGACTTGCCCAACCGCACGCCACTTTGGGTAATATCATCTAGTCGCCTAACAGTTAGGTGACTTGGCCACGTGTCACCTAACCATTGGGTGACTAGCCCAAATCCTCTAACTGTGAAATAACATATGGCCAAAATTGCAAAAAATAAAAAAGCAAGTATAATACTGTAATTCGAAATAAAAAGTGATTATTTAAAAAATTGAAAATCTTTTACTTGAATGAAGGATAACTGAACACATGGGATAGGTAAGGTTCATCGTATCACGTCAAATACGATACTATTTGAACCCGTATTTACAAAAAATATCAGTATATATGTGGTATTGTCCAAAATGGCATTTTTGCGCCAAGCCACTCGACAGTAGGTGGCCTGCGTCCCGCCACCGGACGACAGGTAATTAAGCCGGCTTAATTACCTACCTTAATTATTTTTTATATGTACAATTTGTTCGTATTTTAAATATAGCAAATGAGCTCAAAAATTATGAAATTTATGTGCAGTCTCCTGACACAACGTACTTCATTGTATAATTTTTGAAAAATTTTATCTGCTTTGAATGTTGCTCAAAAATTCATACGATTATGATATTTGTAGGACTTATTACATATAGCAAACAAGTTTCAAAAATTACAAAATTTTATGTGCAGCCTCTTGACATAGTCATCCTAATTGTCTATGTTTTAGGAAATTTATGCACTATGAATTTTGCTCGACTGATGCTGGCGCACCCAGGTCTCGCACGGGTGGAGAGCCGTAACATGTTTTTTGAAGCAATTCCCCAGGTGGTTCAGTTTGCTATGTGTTAGGTCGCGCGTCGTGGCCCCCCACATAGCTGCCGTGTGCCATGTGTCAGGTCACGCGTCGTGGTCCTCCACACGCTGTGGCCATTGTACATGTTAAAATGCTCATGACAAGGGCCGGTCACTAGCATCAAATAGGACCCAGCCAGTGGAGGAGTGCGGATTCGGTCAAGTTTCGGTCCATCTTCATGCAAGTATGATGGATAGAATGATCCAAATGTGGTTAAAAGGTTTCAAGTTACCGGGTATGATCGACAGGATGATGCACAAGAGGCCATGGAGACTCAAATGGATCAGGACTGGCAGAAGTGTCTGTGATGTCATCGCCAACATCATCACTACCTTTAGCAAGAGCATTAATAGGAGTGCACCACCACCACCAAAAGTTGAGCAAGATGTTCCCTACAAACAAATAAGGCAAACTCGAGGATGTTGAGCTTCTCAGCAATGGACTGCGGCAATGAAATCAGCAACGTGAGGAGTGGGAACTTGGTAAGCCCCTTGTGCATTCCATCATCATCGGCATGGAAGGCCACGTGTTACGTGTGGATGCCGCTCTCGATGTCACTCGACAGCCACCAAAGTTCCTCCGGCCAGTCCCTCGCCTGTGCATCCGTCACGAACACCTTCTCTAGGAAAGCGTGCATTCTCCCCAGCTCGGCTGTTAGGAACACCACCTCCCCAGGGGGCGCCGATGATAAGCAGCCATGAGACAGAGAGAGAAAACAGCAAGCTAATGCTGGTGGTAGTGATAGTAGCGCTTGCTACATATGATAGTATAAATAGTACTGACAGCAATGAGCAGAGAGTTTCGCTTCAATTATTGTGAGGTATATGCAGATCTCTAAAAATTGGCTAAAATTTTCGTATAATTATGTATGTAGATATTTTAATTACTATGTCGAGAGGTTGCACATAAAATTTCGTAATTTTTGGAACTCGTTTGCTATATGTAACAACATCTACAAAAATCATAATCGTACAAATTTTTGAGCAATATTAAAAATAGATAAAATTATGAAAAATTTAAACAATGGAGTATGTTGTGTCAGGAGGTTGCATATAAAATTTAGTAATTTTCTGAGCTTGTTTGCTATATATAGTAACTCCTACAAATATCATAATCGTATGAATTTTTGAGCAATATTCAGAGTGATAAAATTGTCAAACAATTATACAATGAAGTACATTGTGTCAAAAGACTCCACATAAAATTTCATAATTTTTTAAGCTCATTTGCTATATTTAAAAATTCAAACAAACAGTACATATAAAAAATAATTAAGGCAGGTAATTAATCCGGCTAATTAGCCGGCTTAATTACCTGCCATCCGGTGGCAGGACGGCAAGCCACTTGCTGTCCAGTGGTCGGGTGGCCTCCATGGTGTTGCTGCCCAGTGGCCGGACAGCAAAACACTATTTTTATTAATACCATATGTATAATAATATTTTTGTAAATATAGATTCAAACAGTATCATATACGCCAATAATTCAGTTGACTTCGTTAGTAGCTAATGCAGTGTCGTCTGAATTATTGCGTTATTATCTGGCATCAACCTCAGGAGATAGGGCACATGAATACAATTGAGTGGTCTGTGGTCACAATGATGTACGCATTGTTATTTTACTAAACTCTCATACCACGCTTGCACAGCACTGATGTGGAAATGACAAGGCAAATTTCTCGCAACGACACAAATGCAATCATATCGTTTGGAATCTTACAACTTAGTCCTAGAAATTGTTTGAGTCGTAACAATTAGTTAGTGTTTACTTGACTGTTGGTTTTTTCATTTGCATGCATCATCTTCCACCGTCCAATTTGCTCTGAAATTCATGCACTCAGCCCAACCAGGGTTTACCCGCTCCAGTCCAAGGAAAATGCTATCGGTTTTGGGTATTTTACTGAACGTAGCCATATATCCGGTAACCGACAGTTACAGGATTTTTTGGATCCCCCCAAAAAAATATATTCGAATTGAATTTTGTAACGTCCAAAATTTTCCCAACAAAAGCCAAATTTTTAAAAATTATTGGGGTTATCGGCAAATTTTCAGGTGAATCAAGTTCATCACAGATTAACAAATAGAAACTGACTGACTAAGCATCTAATACGGCACTCTCAATAGCATGCGGAGAAATAGAACAAATTGGTACCCAAATCAACTTTTTTAAGGGAAAACAGTAGGAGAAGCTCCTACTGTGCAATATTACTTTAGTATAAAGTTACAAATATGTTACACGAAGGATCACAAACAGGATAAAAAAGTTAAACATTATCAAGCCATGTTAAAATGTTAGAATGAAAAGTATCGTTCACTCTATGCAAATGTAGAGTGACATCTTCCTTAAAAGCCCTCTTCCAGGAGTTGAGACTAGGATCAATGTGATCGAAAGTTTTTCTATTTTGTTGCTTCCAAATATGCCATGAGCCAATTATGACAATCTCCATTAAAAAAAGGCTGATTCATCATTTGCTTGGTGTGCTAAATTAAGGTAACTATAACTGTATTTTGAATCCCCAGGATGCCCAGCTTGTTGCAGCATTGCTTGCTAAAATGACAGCCAAAAAAGAGATGAAAAGTAGTCTCTTCAGCACCATTTGAGCAAAGAACACAATTAAGATCTGAACCATAACCAAAATGTCGACGCTTAAGCATGTTCTTGGTATTTAGACAATCAGAGAGTAACAACCAAGCAAAAACTTTGAGCTTCATAACACATTTAGTCTTCCAAATCCAAAAGAAAGCTGAGGGTGCTTGGACATGTTGAAACTGCTGATGACAATACTTATTCGAAGTATAAACACCTGAACCCCAAATATAAGTTTCACTGGACCCCTACTGAATGTTGTTATTAGACAGGTCATGTTGCATAGAGATGTATTCATCAAATGCCTCCAAAGATAATGTCAAGTGAAATTGCTCGTAGGAATCATTGTTAGTCATATAACCCAAGATAGAAACATCTTGAATTTTAGCCTAGGATACTTTTGACAAAGGATTACCCATTCCAATGATCTTTCCAAAAAAGAATACTATCACCACTGCCCAATGTTCCAGTTGATATGCCCCTAAAAGAGGATACACTCTTCATTATATCCCTCCACCAGAAAGATCCACACACTTTAGAAGCATGTGGGACTTCAGAAGAATAGTATTTGTCCCAAACCAGCTTCGCCCAGGTAGTACCATATTTGTTGTGTAATTTATGGAGATGTTTCAAAAGCAGAGCTTGATTTTGGGTTTGGAGATTGAGAACACCCGATCCTCCTTTTTTTTTATTTGGTTTACAAGCCACGTCCTAAGCTGCTAATAACTTGAATCGAGCGTTCAGGTCTGAAGATCCACGCCACAAGCAATGCTTTCGAGCTCGGTCTATATGATCAATCTCTGATTTCGGTAACTTAGAGAGCTCATAAAAAGATGGGCAGTGAGGCCAAATCAACTCGATTTACCTAAATCCTCTGCCGTGGCAGCGGTTGCTGCAGCATCCTGCACGGTCCTTCTCCCTGTGTTTTGGCGCATGTGTGTGTGGCGGCCATTCCCTTGCCCTAGTGTGTGTTGGGGTGGCTGCTTAAGAGCAACTCCAGCAGTAGCCCTCAAAACAGGGTCCCTACTTTTCATTTGAGGGCTCCCCCTACTTTTGAGGGCCCTATTTTTTTTGCATCTACTCCAACAGCACCCCTCAAATTTAAGCCCTCAAATCCATTCCACTACAACTGACACATGGGACCCACTCCTCATTCTCTCCCTCCTCGTCCGCCTCCTCGCATCCTCTGACGACGGCGAGGCCGAGGCGCTCGTCCGCCTCCTCACATCCTCACCGTGCGCGCCATGCGTCAGGAGCCGGGGAAGAGGAGCCGCCGAGGAGGACGGTGGTGGCGCGGGGCGCGGTGGCGGTGCGGGAGGAATCGCCGGGGAGCGGTGGCGGCGCGGGAGGAAAGAGGCGGGCGGAGGAGAGCAGGGAGGTGGGCGGAAGAGAGCGGGGAGGCGGGCGTCGGCGAGCGCTGGCGGCCGAGGGGACCTGGCGGGCGACGCGCTCGGGAGGGAGGCGCGCGGGGATGGAGGCGCGCGGGGAGGGAGGCGGGCGGCGCGCTCAGGAGGGAGGGAGGCGGGCGGGGAGGGAGGCGGGCGGCGCACTCGGGAGGGAGGCACGTGGGGAGGGAGGGGCGCGGGGAGGGAGGCGGGCGGCGCGCTCGGGAGGGGAAAGAGGCGGGCGGGGAGGGAGGCGGGCGGCGCGCTCGGGAGGGGAAAGAGGCGGGCGGGGAAAACGACTCAACAGTATTTTGAGGGCTTGGCCTAGAGCCCCAGGAATGAGGGCTGAAGGGGGGATTTGAGGGGCCTCTCAAATTTGAGGGCTCTAGTAGGGGCCCTGCTGGACCTCTATTTTTACCTCAAGCCCTCAAATATGAGGTTTGAGGGTTCAAGTAGGGGCCCTGCTGGAGTTGCTCTAATGCGTTGCCATTGGGCTGGCCCCTTTCTTTGTAGAGGTAACTGACAATATGCCAATCTATAGGTTGCCTCCTCTGTGTGTTTGTGGTTAGGCTAGCTCTGTAGCCTTTGCTCCATTGCATCTTGCTCTTAGATAGGGCCATGTGTATGATGATCAAGAATAACTAATTAGAGAAAAGTGAATTGGAGATTTTTAAATTCTTTTGACTAGAACACAATTTTATAGTGAGTATGCCCTAATTAAAATTGTTTTGCACAAACAAGATCTAAATCCTCTAGATTTCGCTAAGACACCACAAGCATATATCTATACTAGATACAATTCTAGCTACATATGTCTACACCATGTCGTGCTTCACTAAGCTGTCATCACCTTGTAGCCGGTTAGCCACCGTCGCTAAGTTCACTGTTGGCCGCCCTAGACCTCGCCTCCCACCGTGCCACCTCGCTTGGGGCTTTGCGCCATGTTGAAAACCCATTTTGGCCCTCCCTCTGGTCACTATGGCCCCTTCCGGCGTTTGCAAGCTGCGCCATGCTCGACAGGTGGAAGATGACTGTAGCACCATGATTTAGTTTAAACCTAGTGTAATTAGTGCTTAATGTCTATGCTTAGTCTTTGTTAAATCATAACTGATTGGTAGACCCCCTCTTCTGTTAAGTTAATAAGTGATTAACCAGTGGGCTCCTCCAGTTTAAAAACCTTTTGAAACATGGTTTTAAGTCTTAGACCTACTGACATGTGGGCCTGATTTATTGTTTGCACAGTAAATAGGTCCCACCTACCAGCCCCTCAGCCCTTTTTAGAAAACAAATCAAAATTTAATTAAAATTCCATGGGACCCTCTATCAACCTCTGTAGCTCTTTTCAAAGAAAATTAATTCAAAATTTTAATTTAAAATTTAGTGGACCACCTGTGAGAGAGAATTTATCTCCTCTGTTTATTTTTGGATTTAATCCAAATTTAAACTTTGAAGAGCCCGTTCTTGCTCATTTAGCTCCAAATTTAATGAAATTTATCACTAAATTTTTCTAAATTCAAGATCTATCTAATGGTATTAGATTTATTTAATTTAGAGTTTATTTAAAGTTACATTGGTATTTATTTATTTTGCTCATTTGTTTGTTTATTTTTTGGATATGATCGTCCAAGTAGGATACGAGGACATGGAAGAGCCCTAGTTCGAGTAAGCTCAAGAATTCCAATACTAACCTACTTGTGAGTTAGGCGAGTCAACAGTTTGATCATATTGAACCTATATTTTTGCAAAATTTATATTCATTTAGATTATCAAATTGCATACTTAATTTATTGTGCAACTATATGCTAAACTTAAGCTAGATACATGCCAACTTGATATCGCATTATTATTATGACATCCTTGGACACTTGAATCACATGATCCCTATCCCACTAGATATTTAATAGTAACCTTACTAGCTATAGGTCATACTTAAGGGTCATGCTAGTCTTGCTTAAGTACCAGGGCACTAATTTACCATAATCATCATCTTTCAATTATGAAACTTATTTTGGACAGTCATTAGTAGAAAATGACTGGTATTTTGAGATAACTTAGTTTTATACTTATCAAAACCCTAAAAACTTATTGTTACCATATCTAGGTGGATGGTTGGTACGGATGTAGCATAAGAAATTATGGTTTGTGATATGTACGGCCCAAATAACTTAAGGACTTAATATTATGATGACCTCCCAATGTAAACAGTGCAACCATAAGCCTATAGTGGCATCAACCTGGCTAAATAATTTGCATCCACCAATGTGAATTGCACCATTGGAGCGACAGATGAGTCGTGTCGCTGGTTTTAAACCATTGTGAACATATGTTGTATTGCTAGTGTAAACCACCGTGTGGCGTAAGAGAAGGTGTGGGTGTAGTTGATGTAACCACCCTCAGATGAAACCTTAGCGGGTGTAATTTGCATAGGGAGATGCATTGTAAAGGTCTTATAATGACCTCATTGATTCATATGTCCAAAAAATATGTAAAATATGACAAGTTGATTATCTCTTATAGGTAAAGTGTATAGTCTCTGCAGAGTATAAACTGTTCGAACAGTTATGCCCATAGTCAAGCACAGGCATGGTAACTTACTCGAGTTAGTTTCTATTTTAAAAACCTTTGTGGGCGGGAAGAAAACTCATCGGTTGGATATAACCCTGTTTTAGATTTTCCCTAGGTGGATGTAACTTAGTGTGGATAATTGGGTGGATATAACCCTAGTAATCAAAACTAGCATATGGTGGATGGAATCTACACCGTTATTAATATCGCACACATTCATTCTCTTTAATAAAATATGGTTTGGTTAAAATGCTAAGTCATAAGAATTTCTATTATTAGTAGTTTTTGAAATGTTGCCTTTAGCAAATAAAAAATTGAGCCTTCCTTGTTAAACCTTTCATGTATAAATATTACATGATGTGTGTTGGCTCACGGAGCACTGTCGCTTGTGCTCACCATCGCTCACAAAAATCCCTTAGAGCCTGTGGACCAAGGACACTAGGCGTACTATGATGTCCCAGGAGTTGATGGTGAAGAAGATGGCGAAGATTAGATTAGTCTCTAGTAGCCTAAGTCTCACCCCAGTCTGCTGACTAAGTTGGTATTTGCGTTCATCAATATTATTTAAGTCTTTGGTTAATATTGGTCATACAAAATTTACCCTAGTCGCTTGCCTATGGTGAGATGTGTCTTCTCCTTTTGCATCCGCAGTTTTTTGTAATATATCCATTTGGCTTAGTTGGTCATATTGTAAACTTAACCCAATGTGGTCTATTTGAACTCTGATGTTTCTAAACTAATGTATGATATGGTTTACATCCTGTATGTAATGGTTCAGTGATAGATCTGTGAGCACTATCTACTGATTTACGAAATAGTACAGTAGTTTCACAGAAAATTATAGATTGGCTAAACTGAAGCCGACAATTTGAGCCACTTGGGATGAAGGGATCGATGTTTTGGTGCTGTGACCTAGGGCAAAGAATAAATGAGGCCGAATGGGTCGGTTTGGGCCAGGTTTATATTAAAATTGGGTCGATTTTTTTTTGCCTGGTATGGATTTTTACCTTAGGGGTTTGGTAAATCCGATTTTGGTTGATTTTCATCCGATTTTCTGAACCCTGTCGATAACTGTGATTGTCGCTGAAATTTCACCGGTAGCTTTCCCGGTGAAGTGGAATAGCGAAGGCAGCTACTGACACTACAATTAGGAGGCGGCGCGCGGCATGGAGCTGCTAACGTCTTAGGTCTGGCGATGCCCGCGCTGCCAAAGTACCAATGGGCAATGGCACCAATGCCATCTCGGCTCTCGGGTTTGGCTGGACACAAGGTAGTGGAGAAGAGGGAAGGAGGTGAAGTGACAATTCACTCATTTCATTGACTTTGATCAAATATGTACGTTCCTCAAAATTGTTCCACATCCATATTTTACTCACAAAAGTTAAAATATTAAATTTAAATTTTAGCTTTATTTAATTTGGCCACTATGCCATCGTGTTGGCGTGGACTCATGAATATCTTATAGGAATTTGCTAAATGATACTCAAGTGTTTGTGTGCGTGTGTTTGTGAGTATTCAATTTTTTGATCTGTTGGATGTTACTTTGTGATCCACGTCGTGCTTTGTGATTTTGACTTTATGAGTTCTCTGGGCGAACAATGTCATAATAGAGTAATCAATATATTTAGAACCGTCGGGAGCCATAACATAAATGAACAGACAGGTGTTTTCTATAGTTTTCGCTATTTTATTTATAGTTTGCTTTGTTCCCATTTTTTAGACTGTCACATCATTTCTTACATAATTTAACTCCTATAAAACTAGTATACAATTGATGTAAGAAGGCCATGTAGTTGGAGCATTCCTCAATGTATCACATCACACATTAATAACTAACGTGCAAACCTGATCATTGTAGGGCACGCAACAAACACATGGATGGAGACATATATGGATGCAACGTCTAAAAAGTGAAATTTTTTTACGGATAACCCATTTTTTATTCGAAAATACAGAAATATACCCGCGACAAAATTTTTTACACAAATAGGCTCGAGTCGCCAAACCATTGGGCGATTTACGCTTGTCGCCCCACCAAAACGCGACTTAAAAAGAATCTGGTAACCGTTGGGCGATTAAATGCAATCGCCTCCCCGTTAAGCGATTCAATTGAATCGCCCCCCCGTTCGGCGACATAAAGAAGAGTCGCCCAACGCGGGGGGGGGGGGGGGGGGGCGACTGCATGTGAAACAGCCCGACGGCCGAGCCCCTTTTCTTCCCCACGCCTGCTCGCTCGCCAATCACTCTCTCCACCGCGCGAGAAGACAGAGCAGAAGAGAGGAAGGAAGAGGAGGAGAGGGGAAGAAGAGAAGGAGAGGGAGAGGAGAGGGAAGAAGAGAAGGAGAGGGGGAGGAGAGGGAAGAAGAGAAGGAGAGGGGGAGGGGAGGGAGAGGAGGAGAAGCCGCGGGATTTGCAGGTATTTTTCTAATTTTAGAAAATTAGTTTAGATAAATTTAGATTAGAAAATCTAGTGTAGATATTTAGTTTACAAATTTAGTTTAGATATTTAGTTTAGAAAATTAGCTTAGATATTTAGTTTACATATTTAGTTTAGAAAATCTAGTTTAGAACATTAAATTTAGAAATGTAGATGCAGTTTACAAATTTAGATGTACAAATTTAAATGTAGAAAAATATACTTTATTGTACAATATTTGTAATGCATTATTGTGGAAAATTTAATTTAGAAAATTTGTTTAGATAAATTTAGTTTAGAAAATGTAGTGTAGAGTGTAGATATTTAGTTTACAAATTTAGCTTAGATATTTAGTAGAGATATTTAGTTTAGAAAATTAGCTTAGATATTTAGTTTACATATTTAGTTTAGAAAATCTAGTTTAGAACATTAAATTTAGAAATGTAGATGCAGTTTACAAATTTAGATGTACAAATTTAAATGTAGAAAAATATTGTTTTTTTGTATAATATTTGTAATGTATTATTGTGGAAAATTTACTTTAGAAATTTATTGTAGATCATTCAATGTACAAATGTAGATGCAGTTTACAAAATTGAAATGAAGAAAATTTAAATGTAGAAAATTGTTGTGTCGAAATTTTGTATACTATTTTTCATGTATTATTGTAGAAAATGTAGTGTACGAATTTACATTTAGATAATTTTACAGTTATGGCGGGTGACTGGCGGTACACGCTGTTAGACGAGCACTTGGACCGCGTGCACCGCGCTTCCCGTCGTGCGCCGCCACCGGGGAGCACGGACGAGTCGACTGAGCTGGGAGTGGTCCAGACACGCACACCTCGTGTGGCCTGGGGACTCGACCCCCGTTGGACTGCCAGGTTTGCACTACGCCAACGTTTTAGTATTACCGTAAAAATATTTAATGCTGACCTTCACTTTATTTGCAGGCTGCGGGATGCCGGACTTCTCCCTCTTGCCCGGATGGTGCAGGCCACGGATGAGGACGGAGGTGCCTTGGCCGGGGAGGGGGACGAGGCGGGCGTGGAGCGATCACGACGCTTCCCGTTCGACCGTTCCCTGCTGACGGCTTTGGTGGACCGTTGGCGGCCCGAGACGCACACTTTCCATCTACCAGTCGGGAAGATGGCGCCGACCCTGCAAGACGTGTCCGTACTACTTGGCCTTCCGGTTGCGGCAGATGCTGCCTTCCTACCGGAGGCTCCCGCCGAGTGGCGCGAGGACCTGCTCGGCAGATTCCAGGGGGTCCTTCCACTGGCCGATCAGCACCACATCTTCGACGAGAGGCAGAAGCATGGACCGACGCTGAGGTGGCTGGCACAGTACCGGGTACGTGGTGTTTCAAGTCGATCGCGTCTTCGAAACTCTTATTTGTGCAATTACATACTAATAAAAACTTGTTCGCATTCAGGTTGAGCGCATGGTTGCAGATGCTGACGATTTCCAGGTCGCGCGCCACCTGGAGGCTTACTTGCTGTGGCTGTTTGGTTGGGTGCTCTTCACCACCAGCCACGGCAACACCGTTGACGCGCGCCTTATCGCTTATGCGAGGGCGATTGCGGACGGCGAGGTCGTCCAGATCAGCTGGGGATCGGCCGCACTTGCCGCGACGTACCGCGGCCTGTGCGATGCGTGCACGAGGATTAAGGCGAACTCGATCCTCAAGGGATGTCCCCTGCTGCTGCAGTTGTGGTCGTTTGAGCGCTTCAGTCTCGGACGACCTGTACTAGACGACATGGGTCCCTACGGGGCCGAGATGTACGCGGGGGGAGACATCGACCGGCCGACGATGGGTTCTATTTGGTGTCGTCGACGAGTGAGTTTTATTTTATCGTAGTCAACTTTTTAACGATCGTCGTACTAAAATAATTTGCCTTTCTTGCAGGTACAGTTCGCGCACGTGCAGGTCACGCGGGCGTACCACCCCTTCGTGGAGCAGTTGGACCGCCTCGCAGACTCCGACGTGCGTTGGGAGCCTTACGCAGCGGAGGCAGTGCAGGCCCGTGCTCCTGACGGGCTGTCTGCACTGTGCTGGCGTGACCAGGCTTTCTGGCTGACCCGCCGGAAGCTCGTGTACGGCATCTACGTGGAGGACTACGCACCGCAGCGAGTCATGCGGCAGTTTGGGCTACGGCAGGCACTTCCTGTACCAGTCGGGCCGCCGATTCCGCCCCGCGTGCACGCGTGAGTGATCGCTTCTGATATTTTATCGTACTTACTATTGTGATCGCAAGTACTTACATTACGTAATGGTTCCATAAACAGGCACACCACGAAGGGCGTCAAGAAAGGCACAGACTGGTCCAGGAGGATGCAGCCCTGGATTGCGCAGTGGGAGGGTGCGCTAGATGACCGCGTGGAGGAGGACCGGCCATACGGCATAGCCGACTACGCGGAGTACCTCATCTGGTACCAGGCGCGGACTCGTACCAGGCTGGTACATGTCGTTGACCCACCTGCCCCACACGTCGCCGCACCGACAGACGCGTACCCTGCGCACTTCGCACGCGACGCTCACATCGCGGTACGTAACTGTAATTTCAAAAATTCTCAAATGGCAATATCGTTTCGATGATGGTCCATTCTATGTCTTTTTGTCCAGGCTGACGTCGGTGCCGCGCTGTGGTCGGAGTCCTCCGCACTAGTGCAGAGGTGGGGCACAGGTGGGGAGTTGACCCGCGAGGAGGCCATCAGCTTTGCGCGACGGATGGAGGCCGAGTGTAGACGTATCGTCAGCCTGCTGTCCTGCACGAGGCTACCGGCGGTCTCCACACCTACTCCCAGTGCACCCCGACCACCAGTGCCACCCCGACCACCAGTGCCACCCCGACCAGCGTGGCACTACTCCGGAGGTAGTACGTGGACACGTCCACCTCCCCCGGAGCAGCCAGGGAGTTCTACGTGGACACGTCCACCTCCCCCGGAGCAGCCAGGGAGTTCTACGTGGACACGTCCACCTCCCCCGGACCAGCCAGGGAGTTCTCCTTGGTCACGGCCTCCTACGTACATCCCCGGCTTCCACACGGATGATTTCATGGCGCCATGTACGGGTACGCATCGTCCGAGCTTGTTTTTAACCTAAGACGACATGCAACGAACTAACGATATTACTATTGCAGGTCCTTACCAGCAGCAGGGACGCTTCTCCCCGGCCACATCGAGGTGGACCAGTTTTTTGCGGACTGGCCTGGGCCGTCCTCCGACGCAGCACCGGAACCGGACGTTCTCTCCGGCAGTGGTCTCCCCGGTGCACCGGATGCCACACAGCCGGAGGTGCAGGTGACTCCACCGGCGCAGCCGCGGGTGCGAAACCCACCTGCTCGTTTTACTTTTTCGGACCCTCGTCGCCCGCCGCCTCGTAATCCGTTGCACCGGAGGACGGCCAAGCGGGGCCGTATGGCAGGACGCGGGCGCGGTGATGCAACAAACACATGGATGGAGACATATATGGATGCAACGTCTAAAAAGTGAAATTTTTGTACGGATAACCCATTTTTTATTCGAAAATACAGAAATATACCCGCGACAAAATTTTTTACACAAATAGGCTCGAGTCGCCACACCATTGGGCGATTTACGCTTGTCGCCCCACCAAAACGCGACTTAAAAAGAATCTGGTAACCGTTGGGCGATTAAATGCAATCGCCTCCCCGTTAAGCGATTCAATTGAATTGCCCCCCCGTTCGGCGACATAAAGAAGAGTCGCCCAACGGGGGGGGGGGGGGGGGGCGACTGCATGTGAAACAGCCCGACGGCCGAGCCCCTTTTCTTCCCCACGCCTGCTCGCTCGCCAATCACTCTCTCCACCGCGCGAGAAGACAGAGCAGAAGAGAGGAAGGAAGAGGAGGAGAGGGGAAGAAGAGAAGGAGAGGGAGAGGAGAGGGAAGAAGAGAAGGAGAGGGAAGAAGAGAAGGAGAGGGGGAGGAGAGGGAAGAACAGAAGGAGAGGGGGAGGGGAGGGAGAGGAGGAGAAGCCGCGGGATTTGTAGGTATTTTTCTAATTTTAGAAAATTAGTTTAGATAAATTTAGTTTAGAAAATCTAGTGTAGATATTTAGTTTACAAATTTAGTTTAGATATTTAGTTTAGAAAATTAGCTTAGATATTTAGTTTACATATTTAGTTTAGAAAATCTAGTTTAGAACATTAAATGTAGAAATGTAGATGCAGTTTACAAATTTAGATGTACAAATTTAAATGTAGAAAAATATAGTTTATTGTACAATATTTGTAATGCATTATTGTGGAAAATTTAATTTAGAAAATTTGTTTAGATAAATTTAGTTTAGAAAATGTAGTGTAGAGTGTAGATATTTAGTTTACAAATTTAGCTTAGATATTTAGTAGAGATATTTAGTTTAGAAAATTAGCTTAGATATTTAGTTTACATATTTAGTTTAGAAAATCTAGTTTAGAACATTAAATTTAGAAATGTAGATGCAGTTTACAAATTTAGATGTACAAATTTAAATGTAGAAAAATATTGTTTTTTTGTATAATATTTGTAATGTATTATTGTGGAAAATTTACTTTAGAAATTTATTGTAGATCATTCAATGTACAAATGTAGATGCAGTTTACAAAATTGAAATGAAGAAAATTTAAATGTAGAAAATTGTTGTGTCGAAATTTTGTATACTATTTTTCATGTATTATTGTAGAAAATGTAGTGTACAAATTTACATTTAGATAATTTTACAGTTATGGCGGGTGACTGGCGGTACACGCTGTTGGAGGAGCACTTGGACCGCGTGCACCGCGCTTCCCGTCGTGCGCCGCCACCGGGGAGCACGGACGAGTCGACTGAGCTGGGAGTGGTCCAGACACGCACACCTCGTGTGGCCTGGGGACTCGACCCCCGTTGGACTGCCAGGTTTGCACTACGCCAACGTTTTAGTATTACCGTAAAAATATTTAATGCTGACCTTCACTTTATTTGCAGGCTGCGGGATGCCGGACTTCTCCCTCTTGCCCGGATGGTGCAGGCCACGGATGAGGACGGAGGTGCCTTGGCCGGGGAGGGGGACGAGGCGGGCGTGGAGCGATCACGACGCTTCCCGTTCGACCGTTCCCTGCTGACGGCTTTGGTGGACTGTTGGCGGCCCGAGACGCACACTTTCCATCTACCAGTCGGGGAGATGGCGCCGACCCTGCAGGACGTGTCCGTACTACTTGGCCTTCCGGTCGCGGCAGATGCTGCCTTCCTACCGGAGGCTCCCGCCGAGTGGCGCGAGGACCTGCTCGGCAGATTCCAGGGGGTCCTTCCACTGGTCGATCAGCACCACATCTTCGACGAGAGGCAGAAGCATGGACCGACGCTGAGGTGGCTGGCACAGTACCGGGTACGTGGTGTTTCAAGTCGATCGCGTCTTCGAAACTCTTATTTGTGCAATTACATACTAATAAAAACTTGTTCGCATTCAGGTTGAGCGCATGGTTGCAGATGCTGACGATTTCCAGGTCGCGCGCCACCTGGAGGCTTACTTGCTGTGGCTGTTTGGTTGGGTGCTCTTCACCACCAGCCACGGCAACACCGTTGACGCGCGCCTTATCGCTTATGCGAGGGCGATTGCGGACGGCGAGGTCGTCCAGATCAGCTGGGGATCGGCCGCACTTGCCGCGACGTACCGCGGCCTGTGCGATGCGTGCGCGAGGATTAAGGCGAACTCGATCCTCAAGGGATGTCCCCTGCTGCTGCAGTTGTGGTCGTTTGAGCGCTTCAGTCTCGGACGACCTGTACTAGACGACATGGGTCCCTACGGGGCCGAGATGTACGCGGGGGGAGACATCGACCGGCCGACGATGGGTTCTATTTGGTGTCGTCGACGAGTGAGTTTTATTTTATCGTAGTCAACTTTTTAACGATCGTCGTACTAAAATAATTTGCCTTTCTTGTAGGTACAGTTCGCGCACGTGCAGGTCACGCGGGCGTACCACCCCTTCGTGGAGCAGTTGGACTGCCTCGCAGACTCCGACGTGCGTTGGGAGCCTTACGCAGCGGAGGCAGTGCAGGCCCGTGCTCCTGACGGGCTGTCTGCACTGTGCTGGCGTGACCAGGCTTTCTGGCTGACCCGCCGGAAGCTCGTGTACGGCATCTACGTGGAGGACTACGCACCGCAGCGAGTCATGCGGCAGTTTGGGCTACGGCAGGCACTTCCTGTACCAGTCGGGCCGCCGATTCCGCCCCGCGTGCACGCGTGAGTGATCGCTTCTGATATTTTATCGTACTTACTATTGTGATCGCAAGTACTTACATTACGTAATGATTCCATAAACAGGCACACCACGAAGGGCGTCAAGAAAGGCACAGACTGGTCCAGGAGGATGCAGCCCTGGATTGCGCAGTGGGAGGGTGCGCTAGATGACCGCGTGGAGGAGGACCGGCCATACGGCATAGCCGACTACGCGGAGTACCTCATCTGGTACCAGGCGCGGACTCGTACCAGGCTGGTACATGTCGTTGACCCACCTGCCCCACACGTCGCCGCACCGACAGACGCGTACCCTGCGCACTTCGCACGCGACGCTCACATCGCGGTACGTAACTTGTAATTTCAAAAATTCTCAAATGGCAATATCGTTTCGATGATGGTCCATTCTATGTCTTTTTGTCCAGGCTGACGTCGGTGCCGCGCTGTGGTCGGAGTCCTCCGCACTAGTGCAGAGGTGGGGCACAGGTGGGGAGTTGACCCGCGAGGAGGCCATCAGCTTTGCGCGACGGATGGAGGCCGGGTGTAGACGTATCGTCAGCCTGCTGTCCTGCACGAGGCTACCGGCGGTCTCCACACCTACGCCCAGTGCACCCCGACCACCAGTGCCACCCCAACCACCAGTGCCACCCCGACCAGCGTGGCACTACTCCGGAGGTAGTACGTGGACACGTCCACCTCCCCCGGAGCAGCCAGGGAGTTCTACGTGGACACGTCCACCTCCCCCGGAGCAGCCAGGGAGTTCTACGTGGACACGTCCACCTCCCCCGGACCAGCCAGGGAGTTCTCCTTGGTCACGGCTGTTGGTGATATGCCCTAGAGGCAACATGGAGATGTTGAATATATCACATACTATGTTTATGATACATTGCTTTGTTCCTTGAAATAGACATTATCATTATTGATCAATGAGTATGTGACTTATTCATGAGACTCTTAATGCCAAAATGTTGCTATTTCTAAATGATCCCTGATCATATATCATATGAGGAACATATATGATTCAAAGATCAGCATATGTATTGATTGATGATCATGTCTCATGGATCATGGTATGGAGATACCAAATCAATAATATGGACATGTGTTAGTGAACATATGTTGGATAGACCCGCCATGAGACACTGCAGAGATTCCATGTGTCATTAGTTGGTCTCAAGTAGTGTTTATGTAGAATCGTTAGACTTGAGATCATCATGGTTCCCAACATGCGTAGTAGCCTATTTTGGGACTACTAACCACTACTCCGTAACTGGGTAGTCATAAAAGTAGTCTTCGGGTTTGCTATGAAACATGTAGTGGGATGTGAATGATCAAGATAGAATTTGCCCCTCCTTATGGGAGAGATATCTCTGGGCCCCTCGATGTAATGGATTATGAAAGTGCATGGCCATGCCAATGTGATTGAGGAGTCAATCACAAGTTTATAATCCATCACGGAATCGAGAGAGTGATTGAGCCATTAAGAGGATGACACAGGTCTCGCCTTGAGCTTAATCTATATCGTGAGGCAAAAGGATTCGTACATGAGAACATTACAGGTTCAGCCGATATGATCTTTACGTATACTTTGGGGTTAATATGTCTTGCTAGAGGCCGCTATTAACAGGGTGACCGGAAAGGTGTTTCCGGGTCGCGACCAAGTATACGTGAACCTACAGGGTCGCACACTTAACGGGTTGGAACACTAATTCGAATGTGATTCGGATGTGGGCTCAATTCGGATAGAGATCCGGATAGACTCCTATTGGGCCTCGGTCCACGAGGCCCAAGTGAGGAGGTCTATATATTTGGAGGCGGGGGGGCTGAGGGATGCACGCATATGTTCCTCCCGAACAAAACCCTAGCCGCCACCTCCCGAGCCAAACCCTAGCCGCTCGCGAGTGCTGGTACACTCGCGATCGGAGTTCCAGCCCCGGACGTGTGGATACCGGTGGAGGCGCTGCTCGTTGCGGCGTTGATCGGCATCAACAAACTACAGATTGGATCTGCTCGTGGTGTGGTTGATCGCGTGGAGGAGACGATCTGTTCGGGACGATCGGCTACTTCCACTACTACCTCGACGCGCGTGGTTGGATCGGCTTCTCCAACTCTTCTTCCGCTGCGCTGCGCGTCTAGTGGTAACGATCTATGATCCCTTCTTAGCATGATGTCCTGGTGTGCGCGGTAGAAATTTTTTATTTTCTGCTATCGTAGCCTACGCGCGTTCCTTTAGTGGTATCAGAGCCATCTTGCTTAGTTTGCGATCTGGATCAGCGCATATGATGATATGCGGTTGTAGTAGATTGGATCTATTACAGTCTAGATCAGTCGGTTCATGTGATGAATCGATGGTAGCACGGGTTGATGAGATCAATCGGTGAATAGGGGTTGGATGAGGCGCAGATTGTATCACTACTGGTGCCCTAGAGATTGTCTCGGATCGGCATAAGGTGGTTATGTCGAATACTAGTAGGATACGAATCTGATAGCCTCGGGCCAGTGGGAATACTAGTGCCCTAGAGATTGTCTCGGATCGGCATAAGGTGGTTATGCCGAATACTAGTAGGTTACGGATCTGATGGCCTCGGCCCAGTGGAAAAACTAGCATCCTAGAGAATGTCTCGGATCGGCATAAGGTGGTTGTGCCGAATAGTTTTTCCATTGCGATTTCATAGATTGGATCTGTAAATTTCGTAGGGTGTTCAGGGCGCTGCCCTGAAACCCGCGGGGGGCGGCCCCCCCCTCGACCCCCCGCCCGCTGACCGGCCAGCGGGACCGCCGTGCGTACCCGCCTTGTATAGCGTCTTGGGTTCACATCGTTAGGTAGAATACGATTCTACGTCTAACTTGTTTTTGCAGAGAATGACGTGAATAGTATGGCCCTATATCTTATTGGAATGTATGAGATGTATGTGATGCATGTAACATTCGTTCATGGCCTGCGTGTCATGATTATTTCAGCTATTGTTAGCTGTCTATATTGTATTTAACGACCTGCGTGTCGACCTTAATGCTTGAATCTATCTTTGTAATCTTCAATTTCTAGCTATTATAGGTAGTAGCCTAGTTTTGAGGTTACAAGCTTTCAAGCATGGTGGCCTAAAGGAGTGATGTGGAGGATGGAGATCGTCTACACCTACATGGAGATGGAGATCACCATTTGTTTGGGCCATACTACTTCACAGTTAAATGTGTTTATCTGTGATATTATCTATCTTATTCTTATGCAATGTTTTTGTCATATGTTGCTTTGGTAGGATAGAATCCCTCATAAAATTAGGTGTTCATGCCCTTCCATATGTTGCACCAAAAGATAATGATCACCGCATGGTAGGTCTACCAAAGTAGAGTGCCGTCGGTTATCATCATTATTTGGGGTAGATGTCGGACATCTACATGCGGAAGCATTTGGTTTACTTAACAAGGTTATCAAAACAGTTTTGGACCTTGGGGCATAGATTGGGGCCGGGGCATGTTGATGTCACCCAACAAGCAAGAGTCACATAGGGATGTGATTAGCAAGGTGTTGCTTACCCATGTCACTAGTTTTCTAGCCGTGATGCCAAAGCTCACTAGGAATTAGTGAAATGAGGTTCTTGACCCACTATGTAACTTAGAGGGAGTTTTGTTGCAAAACACATAGTGGGAGTCTTTTGTTAAATTGTTTAATAAAAGATGAACATAAACATAGTGCTAAACTTTGCATATTCTTTGTTGTAGATCATGTCAACTAATGCCGCATCCAGTTCTTTTAATTTGCGATCTATTCTTGAGAAAGAAAAACTCAATGGAACGAACTTTATGGATTGGTATCGCAACTTGAGAATTGTTCTCAAGCAAGAGCGCAAGGAGTATGTCCTTGAGTCTCATTATCCTGATGACTTGCCTGATAATGCTACTGCGGCTGCACGGAGAGCTTATGAGAAGCAAACGAATGATTACCTTGATGTGAGCTGTCTCATGCTTGCCACAATGTCCTCTGAGCTTCAGAAGCAATATGAGAACACAGATGCCTACAATATCATTGTGGGGTTGCGTGGTATGTTTGAGAACCAAGCAAGGGCTGAGAGGTTCAACACTTCAAAGTCCTTGTTTGCGTGCAGGCTTGCAGAAGGGAATCCCGTCAGCCCTCATGTGATTAAGATGATTGGCTACATTGAGAGTCTGGAAAAGCTTGGTTTTCCCCTTAGCCAAGAGTTGGCTACTGATGTGATTCTCCAGTCACTCCCCCCGAGCTTTGAGCCATTCATACTGAACTATCACATGAACAACATGGATAAGACCTTGGCAGAGTTGCATGGGATGCTAAAAGCTGCCGAGGAAAGCATTAAGAAAAGCAGCAATCATGTGATGATGATGCAGAAAGGCAAGGGCAAGCCCAATGTCAAGAAAGGCGCGGTCAAAAGAAAGTTAGCTCCCGATGAGATCGCGAGCAGTTCTAAGGCCAAGCAAGTCAAGAAGGGCGCTGCTCCTAATGCAGATTGTTACTACTGTAAGCAATCAGGTCATTGGAAAAGGAACTGCCCAAAGTACTTGGAGGATCTTGAGAAGAAGAAGGGAAGTACGACTTCCTCTCCAGGTATAAATGTTATAGAGATCAATCTTGCTACTTCATCCACTGATTCATGGGTATTTGATACCGGATCGGTTGCTCACCTTTGCAAATCGTTGCAGGGGCTAAGAAGAAGTAGAAGTTTGAGGAGGAGCGAAGTGGATCTTCGCGTTGGCAATGGAGCAAAAGTTGCTGCGGTCGCTGTTGGCACCATGCCATTGTCTTTACCTTCAGGATTAGTTTTGGAATTGAATAATTGTTATTGTGTTCCATCTCTTTCCAAGAACATTATTTCTGCTTCATGTTTGCAAGCAGAAGGTTATGACTTTAGATCTGTGAACAATGGTTGTTCTCTTTATTTCAAAGATATGTTCTATTGTCATACTCCATTGGTGAATGGGTTATATGTTCTTACTCTTGAAGAGTCACCGGTCTATAACATTAATGCAAAGAGGCAACGTTCGAATGATTTGAATCCCACGTTTATTTGGCACTGTCGCTTAGGTCACATAAATGAGAAACGCATGGAGAAGCTCCATAGAGATGGTATTCTGCACTCATTTGATTTTGAATCATTTGAGACATGCGAATCTTGTTTACTTGGCAAGATGACAAAGGCACCTTTCACCGGTCAAGGTGAACGGGCAAGTGACTTATTGGCACTCGTACATTCTGATGTATGTGGACCAATGAGCTCAACAGCCAGAGGTGGTTTTCAGTACTTCATAACTTTTACTGATGATTTTAGTAGATATGGGTATATCTACCTGATGAAGCATAAGTCCGAATCCTTTGAAAAGTTCAAAGAATTCCAAAATGAAGTGCAAAATCATTTAGGCAAGACAATCAAGTTTCTACGATCTGATCGTGGAGGCGAGTATTTGAGCCATGAGTTTGGCAATCATCTGAAGGATTGTGGAATTGTTCCACAATTGACTCCGCCAGGAACACCTCAATGGAATGGGGTATCTGAACGGAGAAATCGCACCTTATTAGATATGGTGCGCTCCATGATGAGCCAAAGTGATCTTCCGTTGTCTTTTTGGGGGTACGCTCTTGAAACAGCCGCTTTCACACTAAACAGGGTTCCATCAAAATCAGTAGAAAAGACACCATATGAGATGTGGACAGGACAACGTCCTAGCTTGTCTTTTCTTAAGATTTGGGGATGTGAGGCTTATGTAAAACGTTTACAATCTGATAAGCTCAGTCCTAAATCTGATAAATGCTTCTTTATCGGGTATCCTAAGGAAACAAAAGGATATTACTTCTATAATCAAGGAGAAGGCAAAGTGTTTGTCGCCCGGCATGGTGTCTTCTTAGAGAAAGAGTTTCTCTCAAGAAGGGATAGTGGGAGCATGGTGCAACTTGAAGAAATTCGGGAAACACCTGAAAACGTTTCAGCTCCTACAGAACCACAACAGGATGAACAAACTGTTGAAGAACCTGTTGTGGACACACCGGCACCACGTAGGTCAGAGAGGTCACGTCGTGCACCTGAAAGGTACATGTTCTTGACTACTCAACAACGGGACATATTGTTGTTAGACAACGATGAGCCTAAGACCTATGAAGAAGCGATGGTGGGACCAGACTCTGAGAAATGGCTTGAAGCCATGAGATCCGAAATTGAATCCATGCACAGTAATCATGTTTGGAACTTGGTTGATCCACCTGATGGTGTTAAAACCATTGAGTGCAAATGGATTTTCAAGAAAAAGATAGACATAGATGGAAATGTTCACATCTATAAAGCGCGATTGGTGGCCAAAGGTTTCAAACAAATTCAAGGTGTTGATTATGATGAAACTTTTTCGCCCGTCGCAATGATAAAGTCTATTCGGATCATTCTAGCGATTGCTGCATATTTCGACTATGAAATATGGCAAATGGATGTCAAAACAGCTTTCCTTAATGGAAATCTGAGTGAGGATGTGTACATGACACAGCCCACGGGTTTTGTCGATCCGCAATCAGCTGGAAAGATATGCAAGCTGCAAAGATCCATTTATGGATTAAAGCAGGCATCTCGGAGTTGGAACATTCGTTTTGATGAAGTAATCAAAGGGTTTGGTTTCATCAAGAACGAAGAAGAGCCTTGTGTTTACAAAAAGGCTAGTGGGAGCGCACTCGTGTTTCTGGTCTTATATGTGGATGACATATTACTGATCGGAAATGACATTCCTATGCTCGAATCTGTTAAGTCTTCATTGAAAAATAGTTTCTCTATGAAAGACTTAGGAGAGGCGGCATATATTCTGGGCATCAAGATCTATAGGGATAGATCAAGAAGGCTAATTGGATTAAGCCAAGATACGTACATTGACAAGGTGTTGAAAAGGTTCAACATGCAGGATTCCAAGAAAGGCTTCCTACCTATGTCACATGGTATACATCTTAGCAAGAGTCAGTGTCCTAGTACACCTGATGAGCGGGATAAAATGAATGCGATTCCATATGCTTCGGCTATGGGATCCATTATGTATGCCATGCTTTGTACACGTCCAGATGTCTCGTATGCTTTAAGTGCTACAAGTAGATACCAGTCAGATCCAGGTGAAAGTCACTGGATTGCCGTAAAGAACATCTTGAAGTACTTGAGAAGAACTAAAGATGTGTTCCTCGTCTATGGGGGTGAGGAAGAGCTCGTTGTAAATGGTTACACCGATGCTAGCTTCCAAACTGACAAAGATGATTTTAGATCGCAATCTGGATTTGTGTTCTGCCTGAATGGCGGTGCGGTGAGCTGGAAGAGTTCCAAGCAGGAGACGGTTGCTGATTCTACAACAGAGGCCGAGTACATAGCAGCTTCTGAAGCTGCTAAAGAGGCTGTTTGGATCAAGAAATTTGTTTCTGAGCTTGGTGTGGTGGCTAGTGCCTCCAGCCCAATGGACCTCTACTGTGACAATAGTGGGGCCATTGCGCAAGCCAAGGAGCCTAGATCGCACCAGAAGTCCAAGCACATTCTACGGCGATTTCATCTCATCCGCGAGATTGTGGAGAGAGGCGATGTGAAGATATGCAAAGTACAAACGGATTTGAACATTGCAGATCCGTTGACAAAGCCGCTTCCCCAGCCAAAGCATGAGGCTCACACTAGGGCAATGGGTATTAGATACCTACATGGTTGACTCTAGTGCAAGTGGGAGACTGTTGGTGATATGCCCTAGAGGCAACATGGAGATGTTGAATATATCACATACTATGTTTATGATACATTGCTTTGTTCCTTGAAATAGACATTATCATTATTGATCAATGAGTATGTGACTTATTCATGAGACTCTTAATGCCAAAATGTTGCTATTTCTAAATGATCCCTGATCATATATCATATGAGGAACATATATGATTCAAAGATCAGCATATGTATTGATTGATGATCATGTCTCATGGATCATGGTATGGAGATACCAAATCAATAATATGGACATGTGTTAGTGAACATATGTTGGATAGACCCGCCATGAGACACTGCAGAGATTCCATGTGTCATTAGTTGGTCTCAAGTAGTGTTTATGTAGAATCGTTAGACTTGAGATCATCATGGTTCCCAACATGCGTAGTAGCCTATTTTGGGACTACTAACCACTACTCCGTAACTGGGTAGTCATAAAAGTAGTCTTCGGGTTTGCTATGAAACATGTAGTGGGATGTGAATGATCAAGATAGAATTTGCCCCTCCTTATGGGAGAGATATCTCTGGGCCCCTCGATGTAATGGATTATGAAAGTGCATGGCCATGCCAATGTGATTGAGGAGTCAATCACAAGTTTATAATCCATCACGGAATCGAGAGAGTGATTGAGCCATTAAGAGGATGACACAGGTCTCGCCTTGAGCTTAATCTATATCGTGAGGCAAAAGGATTCGTACATGAGAACATTACAGGTTCAGCCGATATGATCTTTACGTATACTTTGGGGTTAATATGTCTTGCTAGAGGCCGCTATTAACAGGGTGACCGGAAAGGTGTTTCCGGGTCGCGACCAAGTATACGTGAACCTACAGGGTCGCACACTTAACGGGTTGGAACACTAATTCGAATGTGATTCGGATGTGGGCTCAATTCGGATAGAGATCCGGATAGACTCCTATTGGGCCTCGGTCCACGAGGCCCAAGTGAGGAGGTCTATATATTTGGAGGCGGGGGGGCTGAGGGATGCACGCATATGTTCCTCCCGAACAAAACCCTAGCCGCCACCTCCCGAGCCAAACCCTAGCCGCTCGCGAGTGCTGGTACACTCGCGATCGGAGTTCCAGCCCCGGACGTGTGGATACCGGTGGAGGCGCTGCTCGTTGCGGCGTTGATCGGCATCAACAAACTACAGATTGGATCTGCTCGTGGTGTGGTTGATCGCGTGGAGGAGACGATCTGTTCGGGACGATCGGCTACTTCCACTACTACCTCGACGCGCGTGGTTGGATCGGCTTCTCCAACTCTTCTTCCGCTGCGCTGCGCGTCTAGTGGTAACGATCTATGATCCCTTCTTAGCATGATGTCCTGGTGTGCGCGGTAGAAATTTTTTATTTTCTGCTATCGTAGCCTACGCGCGTTCCTTTAACGGCCTCCTACGTACATCCCTGGCTTCCACACGGATGATTTCATGGCGCCATGTACGGGTACGCATCGTCCGAGCTTGTTTTTAACCTAAGACGACATGCAACGAACTAACGATATTACTATTGCAGGTCTTTACCAGCAGCAGGGACGCTTCTCCCCGGGCCACATCGAGGTGGACCGGAACCGGACGTTCTCTCCGGCAGTGGCCTCCCCGGTGCACCGGATGCCACACAGCCGGAGGTGCAGGTGACTCCACCGGCGCAGCCGCGGGTGCGAAACCCACCTGCTCGTTTTACTTTTTCGGACCCTCGTCGCCCGCCGCCTCGTAATCCGTTGCACCGGAGGACGGCCAAGCGGGGCCGTATGGCAGGACGCGGGCGCGGTGATGGAGCAGGTGATGGAGCACCTTAGGGTGGGGAGTGAGGGGTGTATGTCATGCATGTAATGGATAAATATGCGGCATGTTACTGCGTTATATTATAAAGTTCATTTAAATTCAAACAATGCTATTATCTCTTCTTTTCGTATAGAAAATTATTTCTATATCAAGTAATGTGACAAATATTAAATACCAGTTCTTGTGAGACTTAATTACGAAATTAAAAAATAATGTGACATATACCAGTATATGTGACTATACCACATTTTTTACGAGTTTCAAATTACAAAATTCACAAAACCTTTAACAGGATCCATGCAGTCGCCTAGAGGTAGATTGGCGAGCAGGCGTGGGGAAGAAAAGGGGCTCGGACGTCGGGCTGTTTCACATGCAGTCGCCCCCCCGTTGAGCGACTCTTCTTTATGTCGCCGAACGGGGGGGGGGGGGGGGGGGGCGATTCAATTGAATCGCTTAACGGGGTGGCGATTGCATTTAATCGCCCAACGGTTACCAGATTCTTTTTAAGTCGCGTTTTGGTGGGGCGACAAGCGTAAATCGCCCAATGGTTTGGCGACTCGAGCCTATTTGTGTAAAAAATTTTGTCGCGGGTATATTTCTGTATTTTCGAATAAAAAATGGGTTATCCGTACAAAAATTTCCTAAAAAGTAGAGTACTCCGTCGCAAAATAGTACACGAATACGAGGAGAGGGATTATAATGAATGGATAGAAGCAAAGTGATTTTATTCATTGGATCTTGCTTCGAGTGTTCAAAATTGAAGTACTATTTTACGACAAAACACTCAAATATTGTGGAGACACCACCAATCCGGTAAAGCGACCAGGATTTGAAGGCGTAGCACCGGAGGTGTGTGTGTACAAACGTTGGAGGTTAGGACGGGGATGTCATGTTATGGTTGCATCGGATGGTGGATTAATACATCCGATTTTCCTTTTAAAAAGACAGATACGACGTGCCTAACAGGTAAGTGTGTCTCGAATAGACCGGTATCAGGAGATCTGGAGCAATCAGGCCATCAGGGGGGCAGCGGCAAGCCAGCTCCTGGACAGTTGCGCGCAGGGGCGGATCCAGAAATTCCAGAATGGGTATTCGAAGTTACAAAAATATTGTCCAATAAAAAACATAAAAGTCTACAATAGCAAAAATTAAAGTAGAAATGTTCATACTAGAGACAACTTCTCAAATAATATAAAGAAATTAAAAAATCACAAATTAACTTGACGATTCTTTGTGCCTTGGAACCGATTGAAAGATTACAATTAGTTTCACTAATATACAATTCCACTTAGCTCCTATTGTCCCTTCTAAAACTATCTATATGTACTATTCACATTAGGATAGTGAAAATCGACTTGAAACTATTTGTTCGCATTTGTGAAATACTTGGTATTTGTTCACAGAATCACAGGTAAGAGGTGGAGAATATGTATTTCAATAATTCATAAGCAATAATTTGTCTGCTGCTAAGGATCTTATTTCACAGATTCACAGTAAAGTGCTTAGATGAAGGTATGACATGAAGCTCAGTAGCTAACACCTCTGAAATACTTGGCATATAGATATAGGCTACACAGATTTAAAGATGTGGAGAACAAGGATTTCAATTCATAAGGCATAACCACTAATTTATAGATAATTGAGCCAAATACAGTAATCCACCACATCTAAACAAGATCTAAGCACCGAAAGTGAAACAAAGAAGAAATATTTGCTAAATCCACATCCATTCAGTCATCCACGGATCTATCATCCACTTAGCTCCGAAGTACAAAACTACAAACTTTAGGGGCACACAAGCAGAACAGATCTACCATCTACATATCTAGATTCTACAGCATGGGGGTCGCCGGGTCGGAGAGGACAAACATGCCCTAGTGTTGCAGCCCGTAGTACGGCAGTGCCTGCTTGGCCGGTGGCCACTCCGGCCTCCAGCGCTCCTGCCACTTGCGCAGCCTCCAGCCCTTTGCCACCTACGCCGCCTCCAGAAGACTAGAACCAGGAGCACGGACACCCACTGCCGCTAGGCGCTATCCGAGTGCCGAGAGATGGAGAGACGATTAGACGCTAGATGAAGAGAGGAGAGACTGAGTGAGACACGGTCTCATAACTGGGTATGAACAGGATGACAATGGGTCTCGGCCAGTGTCGATGGGAGGGGGAAATGGGCCAAAAGGATATGGTATCAATTTAGGCTAACTGGGTATGAATAAAATGAATTTAGTCCAACTACTAGTATACATATGTATTATATCTTGTATATAGTGATTTTTTTGTCAAAAAATTTGGGTATTCGATTGAATACCCATGAATTTAATTGGATCCGCCCATGGTTGCGCGAAACTGTGAACTTTGGAGCAGCAGCTGAGCAGTCACACATCCAGTTTGGCGACGCTTTGTAGCAGAAGGCACAAAAGACAATGCCATTTCACGATTTTTCTTCTATATCACGAAGCATTAGCCTTAGCAGACTATCGAGAACCATACGAGATGTCAGCGACCGGTCTATATATCTCTACCTGCAATTTGCAATGTTGTGATTGGTTCTCTCCAGATCCTGATACTCGTTTGTATGAGTTACACGTGTGGAACATCCTGAGGACCTATTGCACGTTCTTTGGTTTTTTTTTCGAGAACACTATTACACGTTCTTTGTCATCTCACCGTTTACTTCGGCTGAGGTTCAAATGTTCGGGGAAAATTATTTTCGCCCTGCTGCACTGCTGCCCAAAATTTGTTGATCACTGTTCGGTGCATTCACCCGAGAAACAAAAGAACTAAGTAGCAGCATCCATTGCAGCTTCCAAGACGAGCCAAGCCAATTCTCATGGGAAGGAGTGAGCTTTATATATGCTTCTCTCTCCTCCCAATATGGCAGCACAAGAACACCAGATGTGTAACACCTCACCCATTCTCTGGGCCTAGAGTGCTACCATCACTGCATAATAATACCACTTCTAGTCATCTGCTAAACAATTTAAGCAAACTCTACCTTGATCATGAAGCAACAACCATTTACACCATATTTTTTTTAACAACTTTTCTAACTTACTAGTAGAATTAAATATACTACCAAAAGCTAGATATGTGAAGTGCTGCAAGAACATGAAGTCATTCATGTGCTACACCCGCCCGTGCAAGACGTCCTCAATAGTTACCTAACAAAAAAAAACAACAACAAAGCAAGGGTGAGTCCAAAGACACAGCAAGTACATAATAGAACAATAGACACTACCAACATAAGCAAGCATATAAACATAATGCACATATATCTTCATGTTCATAACATCATTCTCATAACCAAACAATGCAATACCATCAATGCCATGCCTCATTACTCTACATGCTCATATGCTCTTCACTTTGCAAGTACCGGTACTGTCGAGTGAACACCCGTCGATGTTCACCCATCGTGGGCCCGCCCTCATAGGCACGGGACCCCTCCACTCCCGTGGAGGCCTACCGAAGTAGGTCTTACTCAAAAGCACTCCGGATTAGTCCGCTAGCTTTACTCATAGCTAGGGACTTTCTCACCGCCCTCACTCTTGAGTGCTCCTCATGCAAATGCATATGCCCATGATCATAATCACGCTCATCACTAGCATTACTAGTAGACAAGAATCTTTGCCTACCTCACTCCATCATCATTGCCATCATTTACCATGCAACCTTATGTCAGGTAAATATCACATTTCCACATAGATATCATGTAATCAACGCATTTCTACATAAATATCATCATACCAGATAAACATCGCATATTCATAAACCTTGGTCTATCGCTCTACCATGTACTTGCCTGTTAGCCGAGCGGAGCGGAACGACGTGCGGAAGGCGTCGACTCGCGACCTCCACCTGGGCAAACAAACAGTCCAATTTTAACGCATCATACAAGACCAGAGATTAAATGGGCCACGACGATACTACGCATATCCCGTTTCTGGCGCAGGAACGCACGGGTTTTAGGGATCTGCCGCGCAGGTCCCGAAAACCCCCCCTTTTTCCCTCTTTCTTTTTCTCCTCTTTTCTTTTTTTTTCTTTTTTTTCCTCTCTTTTTTTTCTTTTCTTTCTTCCCCTTTTCTTTCTTTCCTTCTCTCTTTCCTCTTCCTTTCCTTTTCTCCCCACCTTACCTGGCTTCTCTCTCCCCTACTCCCAATCGGCCGAATGGCCCTCACAGGGGCGGCGCGGCGGCACGCAAGGCTGGCCGGCGACCCCCTCACCGCCGGCGGCCCCTCCCGCCGTCCCCTTCTACCTTCCTTCCCTCCCTCTCTTTCTCCCCTACTCAACCCGGCCGTAAGGCCTTCTCCAGGCGGCGCACGGCGCACGGGCGCGCCGGCCTCCTACCCCTCGCCGCCGACCAGGGGGCCGCCGCCGGCCGTCTCCGCCTCCTCGGCTCCCCCTTCCTCTCACGCGCGGCCGACCGGAGCGGCGCGACCAGGCATGGCGGCGCCGGCCCGTGGCCTGTCGCCGGCGGCTCCGTCGGCCTCCCTACTCCTCCCCTCCAGGCGATGGCGCTCGGCGCGCTGGCCCCATCTCGCCGCCAGTCGCTGGGCCCCGCCGGCTCCTCCTCGACGTCGCCTCCTCCCCATACTCTCCCCCATCTCCCTGCGCCTCGGGTCCGGCCGGCTAAGCCCGGATCCGGCCCTCCCCCTTGCGTGCGGTGGCGGTAGGGTGCTGGGCGTCGCCGCCGGTCGGTCATGGCCATCGGCCGTCGGCCACCTCCGCCGGCCTCGGTCGCCTGCGCCACCTCGCCTCCTACGGCTCGCCGGCACCCGGCCTTGCCCCCTACTGCTACTCGTTGGCTCGCTCCTACAGATGGAAGGTGAGATTTACCCGACTGCCGAGCTAGAGAAAGGATGGGCGTGGACGAGGTTGGAAAGCTCGGGTGGTTCTTCCCCTAGCTGCCATGGCCGTCGATGCCCTTGCTCCCACCGTCCTCTTGCCGTCATGGCCGGCTGCTCCCTCTTCCTTGCCTCCTCCTCTTCGGGCTCCCTCTTCCCTGTGAAGCTTGGAGGATGTGCTTGGTAGCTTTTTTTTTGGTTTGGCAGTGAGAAGGGATGGAAGGTGTGCTTCGGTTTTATGTTGATTTAAGAAGGGGTTCTGCAGGGTTCATGGCCAAGGTGGCATGCATGCACGCTAGGGCAAGCATGCACCTTGCCACGTCTCCCTGGCAGTAGGTGAGGTATTACATTCTACCCCCCTTAACAGAATTCGACCCCGAATTCTGGCATTCAACAATCCGCACGAAAGAACAAAATAAACCTAACTGCACAAAATATAACATTAACTCATACTCAGAGTGAACAACTCCGGGTACTTCTCGCGCATGCGAGACTCCAACTCCCATATCGCTTTTTACTCAGACTAATGTGATCATAGCACCTTAACATACTTTATCAGTTTATTCCTCAACACTTTCTCCGATTCCTCCAGAATCCGAACTGGATGGGACTCGAAGGTGAGGTCTTGCTTTAAGGACACTGGTTCTAACGTAACCTCATGCTCTAGATCTCGCAAGAACTTTCTCAACATCGAAACATATTGTGCACTCCGTGCATAGACTCCATTCTCATGCCTCGGCATAAGAAAACCTCCAACCCTTCAGGAAAACATTCTCATTACTTGCACAAAAGAGACAAGTTTACTCTTATTTGCAACAAGGAGAGCTCTTTTTTTTACAAGAGAAGTATCACGCAACATTCATAGAATCAACTCATTCATCCACAAACATCAACCCTTCTCCCAAAATAGAAGGAAATTTGTTTCCTCACAGGAAACCATTTCATCACAATAAATCCACTCAGAGTGAAAACCGGACAGGAAATCAATCCTCATCCTAACAACCAACTTATGCCGCATATACCATGCGAAATATTTCTATTCTCCAAATCAGTCCTTTCTTTTCCAAGAAAAGGAAGCATATTCTTTTAGGCATAAGGATAACGCCTTAGCCAAAAACCACATAGACCACAAGTAAAATGCGGAAATACCGCAACTTTCCACTTAAATCCACTATCCCTCAAAGTGGTCCTGAACAAATGCCCAAATCAGGGGAACCCAAAATAATCCTTTGATTATCGATCAGTCACCTCAGGCGATAATACGAGATATTTTACTTCGTGTCCCTTAAAAATCAGTATCGATCACACATCCATGTGACTAAACTCGCAAAGATAGTTCTTCACTAACTCTCTTAGCAAGATTAATAGGTTCCCATGTTTTGACATATCAAAACATTCCAATTACCCATGTAATAGAGTACACCCCTGACTACTTATTTAAATCATGGCCACCAAACACGGTGGATAAAACAAATCACACACCAACTCTCAACTTCTCACATCCACAGAATAAGGTAAACTCCATTAGGATCTCATTTAATCTCAGATAACTAAATCTTCCAACAGCTCTACTTTAACTTTACCTCAATCCTTTAGCCTCTACTAGCTGTCAACAAATATGAGGCTCGTAAACCAAGGTTCCCAGTACTCCTCTAATAACTCCGATATTAGTATCATCACCCATCTGTACTCAATTCCTCATATCCACAAAATGAGGTAAGCTCTATTCAAGACCTCAGTTAACATCTGATAACTAAATCCTCTAATAGCTCTACTTCAATTTTTTTTTACTTCAATCTATGTTATGGGAATCAAGCAATCTAAAGCATTAACCCCTAACGCTAATTACCTCAAAAACGTAAGTCAGGGAAGTTATTTCACCAAAATCTCACACTCTCGTCGCTACCCATGACTTACCAGCTTAAATGTGACACTAGTCACCATTATTTCCCATAGATGCTACTAGTTGTGACAACACAATCGACCATCGGTTTTGCCTTTAAGGCCAATTTTATCCCTAATCAATTTCCCACCAGGATCATGGCATAGGATCAACTCAAAACTCTATTAGCCACACAAATCATTCTTATCACCCTATTACCAATATATCAACCATCTCACTTTAAATATAAGCCTAATAGAGCTTCAGGTTATGAATTTAACATTCGTTTCGAGAGCAAGGGATTCCAATCCTTCAGCAACCCTCCAAAGTTAAGAAGTCTACCAAATTTGAACATCCAAAATAGAACGAAATTCCAACAGCTTTCATTCTCCAACCAGACAGGACTTTAGAATGAGTTCTCACTCCCCCAAAACAACTACAAAACTCCCCCAAAATGGGATTCACTCATTCAATGGTGCAACGCTTAGACAGGAGAACCATTCCCTCTGGCCATAGCATCACATCACAACAAACAAATTAGGCAATTAACATCAAGAAAACGGAGAGATGCAACAAAATCGAAATATTACATTACCCTAGTCGACGCACCTGGGCCCACTTTAGACTCCCAACTCAAGAATGCCGAAATTACATGTTTGGGAAACGCTCAGGACTCACTCCTGAGTATGCCTAGGACTTTGTTCCTAGGTATGCCCGAAACTTACGCGCTCGGGAGCGCCACGGACCACTCGCTCGAGAAATCTCATATGCAGAAGTGAGGGAAGTCAGGTAGCACCCATGACCCAAGCACAAAAATCAGTCGGTGAATCAAGTGGATCTCCTACCGTACCTCCAAGCATTCTTCATTATTAGGAACTAAACATGACCTCCTTCGAAGTCATGAACTCCAAATGATAATGCACGCCAAAACACAAAGCATTACTTCTAAATACCAACATAGAAATCAATTAAAATTCTGTTCCCCATAACAACGTCAAGCCAGTACCTCCTGTACTGCTTGCACAGATTAGCAAATATCTATTCGCTCATACATAAGTTATTGATTTTTAGTATCCCATCTTGAACCTTTCCACAGCTCACCGGATACTTTATTCCTTCATATTTACTCTATAATTCATCAAACACTGCCACCTGGCTAAACAAAACAACGCAATCATAACGATTATCAAGTGCGCATACCACAAGATGTGGTCAAGGCACTTGATCAAAAGATCCACTATCAATAAATGATCTCATGAGCACCTAATTCCAAGGCGCTAACTAATCTCCACCAGCTCCGACTTTAAGGATGATCAATCACCTGGATTTTAGCACACATCATATGCACTTTCATAACCCACAATTGCTTTTAAGCATAGAATCCGTCTATTCTACTTCCGTAGGCGTGCACACGATTCCCTACAAAATGCAGTGCCAACTCCACCAACTCATGCTTAATTTTTTGCCACCAAATCTCACTAGAACATTATTAGCTTTATCGCTCAGAATTGAGTCTCACTTAACTCTATAACAATTTTTCCCCCATTCAATTTAACTGGAAGATTTATCCGACATTAGGATCCTCATTCTTATTCTCCCAACTAATCCCAATAGAGTTCTAACATTACTACTATTAGAATCTTCCAAAACATTGGTCATGATTATAATAATCAATCAGGGTGCGGGATTAGTGGACTTAGCTTTATAATCATTCACCTATTACCAATTGAAAGGATAACTCCCAGGAGGGATTTCCACCAAAATAATAAATTAGCACACTTCTTAGCATGCCTAGATTGCACGACTGGGCTAATCGATTGGGACCATCATGATACCATTCATTCAATGTGGCTCAACAGTCTAAGCAACTATAATTACCTACTTGTTCACCAATAATTCAAATCCAACTATTAAACAGAAATGGATATGCTTTACACTGCTACTTCTCATGTTACTACTGAATCCCCATTGAATTCAAATCAACTTTGATCCCACAACCATAACTAGAGTTAATTACTCTCCTAGGTTCTCACAATCTAGAATACTATGTCCTACCAACTTGTTATTTTAACCATCATATCCCACACACGCCTAATCCAACACTTCAACCACTATTGGATATTGCCTTCTCCAAAAATATTGGTCTCATCTTGCAAGTCACTCCAATCATTCATATAATCAGAATTCTCCCGAATACCAAACTTGCATAGAACACTCCCCGCTATCGGGTATTTATCAAATAACTTAACGAGTTGCTAACCAAAGGGAACCAACTTCCCGAAACTCAAGCAAAACATCACTACCTCAATGCCACAAATGGCAACATGACCAGGCTTCTCCAGTGGCCACGGTCTCAGTCTCTATTGCATCGGTACACGACACAATCACGGCAAAGTCCCGTAGGACACACAAATAACCAGTTCAAATGCTTGCTATCAACCCACAAGCATCAACATCAAGCATTGCAAATCAACAACATGACTAACAAAAGCGAAAACGCAATGCTTGACCCAATCCATCCTACTGTGCACACGTCCGCGTCATCTAGCTCTCGGCATCTCTGTTCAAGACAGATAGCCAATCACACAGCTTGCTCACAAACATCCATTTCAACAGCACAGATCAACATCAAGGCTGCGAAAGCGTAAATGCAATGTAAGACCCATTCCTCATCCTATGGTGCACCAGTGTGTCAAATTTTAATTTAATTATTAGGCCTAAGTCAAATTTTAGTTGAATAATTAACCTAGATTGTCAGATTTCTTTACCACGGACCTAACGCCCGCTCTGATACCAACTGTAACACCCCACCCATCCTCCGGGCCTAGAGTGCTACCATCACTGCATAATAATACCACTTCTAGTCATCTGTTAAACAATTTAAGCAAACTCTACCTTGATCATGAAGCAACAACCACTTACACCATATTTTTTTAAACAACTTTTCTAACTTACTAGTAGAATTAAATATACTACCAAAAGCTAGATATGTGAAGTGCTGCAAGAACATGAAGTCATTCATGTGCTACACCCGCCCGTGCAAGACGTCCTCAATAGTTACCTAACAAAAAAAACAACAACAAAGCAAGGGTGAGTCCAAAGACTCAGCAAGTACATAATAGAACAATAGACACTACCAACATAAGCAAGCATATAAACATAATGCACATATATCTTCATGTTCATAACATCATTCTCATAACCAAACAATGCAATACCATCAATGCCATGCCTCATTACTCTACATGCTCATATGCTCTTCACTTTGCAAGTACCGGTACTGTCGAGTGAACACCCGTTGATGTTCACCCATCGTGGGCCCGCCCTCATAGGCACGGGACCCCTCCACTCCCGTGGAGGCCTACCGAAGTAGGTCTTACTCAAGAGCACTCCGGATTAATCCGCTAGCTTTACTCATAGCTAGGGACTTTCTCACCGCCCTCACTCTTGAGTGCTCCTCATGCAAATGCATATGCCCATGATCATAATCACGCTCATCACTAGCATTACTAGTAGACAAGAATCTTTGCCTACCTCACTCCATCATCATTGCCATCATTTACCATGCAACCTTATGTCAGGTAAATATCACATTTCCACATAGATATCATGTAATCAACGCATTTCTACATAAATATCATCATACCAGATAAACATCGCATATTCATAAACCTTGGTCTATCGCTCTACCTTGTACTTGCCTGTTAGCCGAGCGGAGCGGAACGACGTGCGGAAGGCGTCGACTCGCGACCTCCACCTGGGCAAACAAACAGTCCAATTTTAACGCATCATACAAGACCAGAGATTAAATGGGCCACGACGATACTACGCATATCCCGTTTCTGGCGCAGGAACGCACGGGTTTTAGGGATCTGCCGCGCAGGTCCCGAAAACCCCCCCTTTTTCCCTTTCTTTTTCTCCTCTTTTCTTTTTTTTTTCTTTTTTTTCCTCTCTTTTTTTTCTTTTCTTTCTTCCCCTTTTCTTTCTTTCCTTCTCTCTTTCCTCTTCCTTTCCTTTTCTCCCCACCTTACCTGGCTTCTCTCTCCCCTACTCCCAATCGGCTGAATGGCCCTCACAGGGGCGGCGCGGCGGCGCGCAAGGCCGGCCGGCAACCCCCTCACCGCCGTCCCCCTCTACCTTCCTTCCCTCCCTCTCTTTCTCCCCTACTCAACCCGGCCGTAAGGCCTTCTCCAGGCGGCGCACGGCGCACGGGCGCGCCGGCCTCCTACCCCTCGCCGCCGACCAGGGGGCCGCCGCCGGCCGTCTCCGCCTCCTCGGCTCCCCCTTCCTCTCACGCGCGGCCGACCGGAGCGGCGCGACCAGGCATGGCGGCGCCGGCCCGTGGCCTGTCGCCGGCGGCTCCGTCGGCCTCCCTACTCCTCCCCTCCAGGCGATGGCGCTCGGCGCGCTGGCCCCATCTCGCCGCCAGTCGCTGGGCCCCGCCGGCTCCTCCTCGACGTCGCCTCCTCCCCATACTCTCCCCCATCTCCCTGCGCCTCGGGTCCGGCCGGCTAAGCCCGGATCCGGCCCTCCCCCTTGCGTGCGGTGGCGGTAGGGTGCTGGGCGTCGCCGCCGGTCGGTCATGGCCATCGGCCGTCGGCCACCTCCGCCGGCCTCGGTCGCCTGCGCCACCTCGCCTCCTACGGCTCGCCGGCACCCGGCCTTGCCCCCTACTGCTACTCGTTGGCTCGCTCCTACAGATGGAAGGTGAGATTTACCCGACTGCCGAGCTAGAGAAAGGATGGGCGTGGACGAGGTTGGAAAGCTCGGGTGGTTCTTCCCCTAGCTGCCATGGCCGTCGATGCCCTTGCTCCCACCGTCCTCTTGCCGTCATGGCCGGCTGCTCCCTCTTCCTTGCCTCCTCCTCTTCGGGCTCCCTCTTCCCTGTGAAGCTTGGAGGATGTGCTTGGTAGCTTTTTTTTTGGTTTGGCAGTGAGAAGGGATGGAAGGTGTGCTTCGGTTTTATGTTGATTTAAGAAGGGGTTCTGCAGGGTTCATGGCCAAAGTGGCATGCATGCACGCTAGGGCAAGCATGCAGCTTGCCACGTCTCCTAGGTGAGGTATTACAAGATGCCTCAAAGCTACCAGCCAGACAAAATATTACGCGCTTTGTACCAACGCTGAAGAGGCCTTCTACTCAAGAAACACGACAACCATGTTGGTTATCGATTATTCGCTTACAAACCATACACGATTCTACAATGTACAACTGGTGCAGAGGTTTTCATAAAAAAAAAAACCTCACGTGGAGCAACTAGATTGTTATCTTGTATGCTTCCAGTAATCATCTGACGGCAAAACCATTGACAGCCATATGTCCAATCTCTGCTGGCTGGAGCCGCTTGATGTAAAATTTTGATCCACGCGAAAGATTGATTCGTTTTCTCCTCTGTACAGGCAGGGATTCAATTGAGCACTCCTTGAAGCCACGCCGAACAAACCTGTGGAGGTTCAGATCTAAATATGAGTAACATTTGGCTTCTCCTAAACACTGACTGAATGTATGTCCAGTATGTTGTTAAGAAAAGAATGTGGTTTTGCCCCCAAGAAAAAGGATATAATCTAAAATCGTTAACAAACATAGCAGGCCCTATGGATGAATCGAGAAAGATGTTGACGTTACTAGGTTTGAGTAATTCAAACCTGAACAGTACTGGAAGGAAATGTAAAACATGCCATGATTAACCACAGCTGTCTTTACGACAATGCTTATTATCAAGCGACAGATTATTAAAAATGTTTGAACATAAATAGCATTTTTACCACGAGTAGAACACAAATACATACCAATCTGCTGTCCGTGTGGTAAGCAAGAATATTTTCTCAAGACCAAGGGATAATGCCTTCTTCTCAACGTAATCTGGAGGACAAAATCACCATGATAAAGTATTTGATGAATAGTAGTTAACTGTAGTGCACATTAATTAATGCTAGATAAAGACGAATTTTAAGATCACGAATTGAGAATTTTTGCAACCGCATCCAGCATGCAGAACAAGGTGGCCAAATTAGTCAGCTTTCAAATACCAGTCCTTGATTAAGTTCTTGTAGCTCTTGTCACCAGCAGTACTCATTTTGTTTTCTTATTCTTGATATGCAAGTTTGCAAGGGAATGAAATAAATTTTGAGGATAATGCAATGAAACATCAGATGTGACTTAAATCAGGCACAAGCTATTCTCAAAATGCCAAGGCCACGTTCATGACTTAATCCCAAAACTATACATTAAACATAATAGCAATATTAATTGATCATGGACGATATACGGATGCAAGTGTTCAATACGAAAGCCAGAAAAGGAGGACTAGGAACACTACTTTCAAGTTAATAACAAAATGGAGAAATTAAATGAATATGGTGCCAACACTATAGAGTAGCATATATACCACGCTTCATGCTCATAAAGTAATAAGGACGTATTTCTAATGTAGATCTTCATGCAGTGGAAGTCTTCAAGTTGTAGTGTCCATTCACTTTTCCCTACTGGGTAAATACCGAAACCTGGTTGGTTCTTGGAAACCGGTCAGTTTTGGGGATTCCTTGCTGGTTTTTTCCTTTTTTTTACTTATGTTATTCCAAGATTATATATTTGCAACATATCAAATAAACACTAACATAAACGTTCCAGGATAAATAACACAAAATAGAGGACAGCCTAGCCTTTACAGGGAAAACTGGTGTAGGACCGGTCCAGGGAAACCAGGTTGGAACTAGCCTGTTACCACGAGTTTTCCAAACCCCAGTATGCTAATTTAAAAAACAATGGAAGTATACTAATTTACAGAAATCCTACCAAGTAACTTGTCTCCTTGACCCTGTCCTCGACATTCTTCAGATACAGCAATAGCAGCAACTTCCCCAGATTTATCCTCAAGAAAAGGAAAGAGAGCAGCACATGCAATGATTGAACCATCTCTTTCCACGACAATAAATGACTTCAGTGCTTCCAGAAGCTAATGAGAAAAAAAGAGCATGCTTTGTTCAGTTGCATAAAAAAATTGAGACACAACACTGATGGACTAGTATTTCCACTGCTCAAGGTTCACAAGATAAGATAGTTTAAGGGACCTCTTTATCTGTTCGTCGCACTAGGACACCGGATTTTTCTAGGGGCTGAATGATTTTTCTAATACCAGAAAGATCTTCCTCTCTAGCCATCCTTGTTCCTTCATACATGTCTCTGTGAAATGAGAGGCAAAACATCAATCCCTGCACTTTGCTTGTGAAAGATATAAGCATTCCAAAAGTCCTACTTCAGATCAGATGCAAAAGCATTTCTTGGATAAAGGATAACGTTCTATTTTATGTGCTGGGCAGTAAAAATCTCAAGCAATAATGTTGTGTGGGCCCTCACATATTACAATGATAGTAAACTAGGAATTACCACAGCCAAGAAATGAAATGAAGTAGGAACTAGAAAGATCAGGTGTAACACGGATAGCATGCCTGCTTTTTGAGATCAGGTGTAACATGGGTGGCATGCCTGCTTTTTTAGCAGATTTCAGGAAGTGACTTCTTGTTAAGCAAGGAAAAATTATTTAAAAAATTACTTGTTCAACTGGCATCTAGGTACATCGCAGGTATGAAGCTACAGGCTTACACATCAAACCTGTAATGTTTCATGACAGCTAGCATAGATAAGAGTTTCAATATACCTAGCTATCATTGTTCCGACACCATCTCTTGTGAATAGTTCTAACAACAATGATCCACCAACAGTGCCATCTATGATATGAACTCTTTGGACGCCGCCCTGACATGTGGAGAGAGGAAATGCTAATCAGGATCAAGTAAAAAGAACAAGATAAATGATACAAAGAATACATGTCCTGATGCACATCAAATATTGTTGCCTCATGAAAACAGAACAATCCAAGTATCATAATAGGTATCATCATCTCCCATGCACCATTGAAGAAACAAATACAGTTTAGATAATTAAGACACAAGAAATTCAATCAAGGGAAAAAGTGGTCTTCGAGAAGGACAATGGTCTAAAATTCTAATATGTATAGGGCATATAACATTGAGAGTAGCCAAATGTCAGCCATTGTAATTCATAAGCAGTTTGGAAAATATGAGCATCCTACGATATTCTAGTTTTATCCTAACATTGCTGGAATCCGAGAAACCTATACCTAGTGCAGAAGTAGCAACTTGAAAACATCACATGTTTCGTACCTCCCAATCAAGAATCAGGAATCATGCAAAATTTAAAGAAAGGAGGCCATGTAAGAAGCTCAAAACTTACATGGCATACATACGCTGCTGCAGCCAACTCTGAAAGGTAACCGTTCGATCTGCTCAACCGCTCCTCCCCACCAATAGCAAACCCTTGTTCACCAGACAGACCATTTCCATTATTAAAACCCACACCATTCCGGAAAGATGCAGTGTAACCATTAACATAGTCCCTTCCATTCAATCCTAGTTCTTTGTCATCTTTGATAGGAAGATTGCAGACATAATTAATATCCTCCTCGTCTACAACCTTGACATAATTTGCAGCAATCTCACTCTGCTTAGCACGTGTTCTGATCAACACATCTGCTTCCTCAATAGACATGAAACGATTCACTTGGCCATGCTCATCAAATATTTGGCCATCGACAACACAGATAAGCTTGTCAGCTTCTATAGCTAAAGCGCATGCTGTAGCAACTTCATAAGTGCTGAAAGTTACCAAAAAAGAATAGCTATGTTAGTGCCAATTAAAGATAGAAATGGTGCAACCGCCATCATCTTGTATTTCATCAGAACTTTTCCATAGGTGAAGATTATCACATGTTTGATAGTGAATTTTAGAAGTGTCTAGACTATGCACGCTTCCTTTACAATAAATCAGAAAAAAACTACAAATGTGAATGGAGTAGACAGCATACTTGCAATTTAACACCTCTCCCGCGCTGGAGTATCCCATATTGCTCACAACTACTATGCTATCTCTATCGAGTCTTTCTTTTATCCGTGAAACATCTATTTTCTTAACTTCACCAGTGAATCCGTAATCAATGCCACCAACAACTCCTCGTCTCTGTCAAAACAAAAGTGGTATTTCAATTCACCATTTCAGGACTAATATCCAAAACATCACAGAAATTTAAACACAATATTTTTAGTACAAGTGAAAAAAAGGGATCGATACCACTTGCTGACTAGAGATGCTAATTATTTGTTAATTTCAAGCCTCGCCTTAGTAGTTCCAGATTACAAAATTAGGAAGTACATAATATAAATGCCTCCCAGTGATTCAATTAGTTATTAAATTAGGTCAGGTCAGATGTACTGTTGATGTGTTCATTGGTATGTTCCCCCCTTCCAACTGCACCTATTATCTGACAGTCACACTTATTGGACTGTAGTCAGGGAAAGTAAATTAACCTCTTGCGTCCTACTATCCTACTAGCAATGGATATGGTCAAGCTGCCAAAAAAATCAAGAATATTTGAACAAAAAAAATGAAAGAAATCCTAAGAAATGTTTGTAGGGTTCTAACTTCCAAGGTCATCTTTTGGAAAAACTTCAAATAAGTCCAACATATTTTCTCCCCCTTCCTCTGTCCTTGCTGTTGTTCTTATTAATGTAATTCCTAAAAATTTATAGCTCACATTTGTTTTTCTGTAGCTGTTCCAGCTACATGATGCCAGTACAAGATTTGCTTCTAGAAACAAATGAAAATGATCATAAGCTATGAAGAACCAGCATAGTTAAGTACAAAAAATTCACCTTAGCACCAAGAAAGTTTCCACTTGCAACATTATCAGAGATCTCATGCCAACGACCATTAACACCATGTCGACGAAGATTTAACATTGGTGGACCAGGAGAAAGCTTTGCTTCTATAGTTAGGCGTATTCTGCCAGCTGCCTCCATTGCGGCCTCTAATGAATCAGAATCAGTAATACGGTAACGACCAGCATACTTAGCCTTCTTTCCTGAGAAATTCATAAACTGAGCTCATTCACCTCCATGCACACAGCAGGATATCGGAATAAGGAAAATCACATACTATCTAAACTGGAAGCAATAGTGGCAAACTCATGTGAGAGCGCAAAAACAAAGAGTCAAGAGCAACAGTAGTACAAACTGCAGCGCTGGTGAAGTCACAGCTTTTACTTATGGTGCTTCACCAATCACCAAAACTACTTAAAAACTGACAAATGGTTAGCTTACTCTCCATTTCCAAAAGTGTGTTCTCGAGAAAAAAAAAACTTACATTTCCAAAACTGAGAAACCAGAGAAAAATTATGACTTAATGCAACGCAGATACTTATGTTATTGAAAAATAATGTATTAATCTCTCTAGTCGTTATATGTATAAACAAAAAAATAAATAAATAGGAAGTTTCCCTATGAGTATTTTTTCATCCAGAGACCAGCATATCCCAAACAATGCCCCTCTACTTTCGTTATATGCTATATCAGATACTGCATATATAAAGATGTAAAGAAAGAAACAAAAATATGGATTTTTTTTTGAAGTGCTAGTGAGTTGTCTGGGATGGAAAAAAAAGTTCTTTTTCTAAACAGTCCTTTTTTTTTATTCCAGCAGTAAGCAAACATGGTCAACTTCAATAGAAGGGGGCTCAGAACACATTATAACAAAGCGGTTCGAAGTATTTCAGCATATAGAAGAGTACAGATGCAAAGCTTCAGCTAACCTCTCTCAGCCAAGAGCTTATCAATCTGAACATGTGTTCCAGGAACAAGAACAAATTTGATCCCAAGACCATGAAGAAGTGAAATATCCTGCACGTTAAGTGAATGTAATGTAGCAGACGGTAACGAAGAGATGACAACTGCAGCAACCTCTCTATTTTATAAAGTAGAGTAGGAAGCTCCGCCGCATTACTTTAACTACTTGACTGTTCATGCAACCCCAGTACAATAGCCATAATAGGACAGTTGACTCAAAATAAGGGAAGAAAACAAGTAGTATGGGGGCATTGCAAGGAATCAGAGAAAATAGTGGACAGGTAACAACAGAAATTGAAGGGAAGAAGGGGGTCAGAGGGTACAAGCGAATACCTAGATGTGCCACAGTTATTAGCGCTGTGTTTGTCCGACTCTGTAGCGGCCGGCTAATGGCCATTTAACAATTACTGATTAAATTATTTGTGAAAAGCTTATCCTGGATACTGGTACAGTGGTACTCACCTACCTAGCTTGATGCAAATAGGACCAAACAAGTCAAACGAAATATGACCCAATCGGTGAAGAAAAATATGACCCAATTGCTTTCATTGATTGAACAGTACCAAACAACTAGGGTATGTAAGGTGTCCTTACCAGAAAAAGGATAAAACCCTTAAAAAAACAAAGATGGTGACAAAAAACAAGATGAATTATTTTAGAAACTTTCTTATATATGCTTCAGAAAACAATCTATTAAATTTTGTCTTAGCTTTTCTCGCCAAGTAAAGCAAGAGGAGCTGATCAACCTATCCAAATTTTTGCGAACAATAATATTCAACGGAACTGTTTGGACACAAAGGACTGAAATAGACGGTGAAACTAAAAAGGAATACACGTGCAACTGATAATCTGAAATTCTTTTTACCCAAATCGTTGGCCGAGTCAGAACTAGTTTGAACTTACTAGAATTAGCTTAACCTCACCGATTGTGCAACCCCAAGATCTTATATCCTGATATGGCTCTCATGGCAGGACAATTGTAGTATGAAGACAACGAACAATAACAGAACTAAAACTCGTCGTAAAGGCCATCAAAATGGTCCAATTTTGCTCTCTTGTGAAACTGATCGATTTCCCAAATCCACTGAAATGAAACAATTAAAACCTCAAAGGAGAAGGGATAAACTTCCATTTCTGATACTTTGATAGGCACAATAATTGACTGTTTCAATTTTTTGGACGACAAATGAAAACGAACCATTTCATGAACTGCCTCTTCTCCCAAACACCTCAGCTCCCCTGAATTAGGAACAAATCGGCAAAAGGGCCTCCATTCTTGGTCGAAACAAAACCATGAAATGAATGAAAAGACAAAGCAGAAGCGCTCCAAATCCACACAACCCAATATTAATCATCCATTTCCTTTTCATTTCCGTAAAAGCGAGGCAGGACCATCCTCGAGAGCGATCGGTACCTGCAGAATGCCGTCGAGATGTGGCCCGGCGACGACCTCCCCGGAAATGACGATGACGAAGGTGCTCCCCCGGTGACCCCGGATGTAGGGCCAGGCCTCCCGGAACCACCCCACGAACCTTCCCCCCTCCTCCGCCTCTCCGTCCCCCAAAACCCCGCCGAACGGCCTGGAGCCTCCGCCACAGCGCACAGCCAGGGGGCACCGGCGGCGCCGCAGCTGAGGAGGTGGGCGCATCGCGACCCTACCGGGTGGCGGCCGCCCCGATCCCGCCGCAGCGGCCGGCAAAGCCTTGCCGGCGAAGGGCGCGGCGGCGAGGGATGCCGCCATATATCGTTCGAAGGGAAGGGCGGTCGGGGTGCGGCTGCGGTGGAAGGGAACCCTAGCTTGGCATCGGAGAGCGGAGGAGGCTGGTGGCGTGGCGTGCTGGTAGTACGCGGCAAGAAGGGAAAGGAGAGAGCGGAGGAGGCGAGCGATGTGGCGCGCAGCGACGGGGGAAGCGGAGACTGGGGAGGAGCCTGGCGGAGTTTAGAGCAAGTCCAATAATAGAGTAAGTATTTAACTATAAATCAAGTTGTAAGAGCTAAGTTATACAATAATTTATCTACAATTTTTATTATTATTATGTGGTATCATGTCTCACATTCTCTTTCCTATTCCTCCTCACATACATTTATTATCTAGGTCCACCACGGCATAAGCTCCTGTACCCAGTTTGTTGCTTGCATGAGAGCCAAGTTCTCATATCTTCTCTCCTCCACATCAGCAAAAATACTGACTAGCTTGACTATTTATATAGGAAAAATTGCTCCCATGCCACACAGTTTAATGACGTTTGTTAAAATGCCCCATGATATCTCACTGACATGCGGGTCCAGGGCCCACATGTCAGTGAGACATCATGGGGCATTTTAACAAACGCCATTAAACTGTGTGGCATGGGAGCAAATTCCCCATTTATATATATAGGATTTCCGGTCGTGTTGTGTTGGGCTTTTCCGCTTTGTCCTTTTGGCGTTAATTTTGGTGATTTTCTGCTGATGACTCGATGTCTTGTACTTGCCTAATCCGATGATGGTCCGTGGAAGGCGAGGAGGAGACGGACGGCGTTCGCGTCTGGTGGGGTGGGGTGGCGGGCGCGCCGTCAGCCGTGCGAGGAGAGAGACGCGCCGGCGCGCGGTAGGTGAGCGAGTGGCTGGCGCCTGGCGGCCTTGCGCCCGTTGAAGGCCGAGGCGCGGCAGTCTGTCTCCAGGGGCGTGCGCCTGTCAGCAACTGAATGCGTGATGCGGCGCACGCCCCACGCCTGTGCCACTCTGTGCGCGGCGTGCCGCGGTTACGGCCGTCAAAAAAAGCCCGGTTTCCACAACCGTCTCGAATTCGGCTCGAGCTTTTCGGCTCGACAGAAAAATCGTCGAGGCCACGAGTACGGGCGGCAAAAAATTTGTCAGTGGGTTTGGTGGCTTGATTTAAAATTATTTTTAATTATACTTGTTAATTGATTAAACGTTGAAATGAGTTGATTTTAAGTAAATTTGAATTTTACTCTACCTCAGCTCGTTAACTTGTTTATAAAAATACTTCTAAATTATACGTAAAATGATATTAAATCAAACTATGTCAATTTTAGGAAAAAAACTCGATAAGATGAGGATTTGGCTCGATATCTATCCCTACTCACGAGCCTTGCCGAATAGCTCGTCGAAGATCCGTTATTTTTCTACACCCCGTGTGTGAGCGTGTCCCTTTCAATTCCCTAGCTCTTCCCCAGTCTTAAAAAATCTAACATCAAGCCCAAAAGACACCCACGGCCCACCACGGTCACACCTAAGACCATGACCGCACTTAGGCTCCACGACCGCAACAATCATCTCATAATCTCATTCCGCATTGATCCCCAACTCGTCTCTACTCCAGTACTCCACCACTATCACTCCTTCCATCACGACTGCCCCATCATCTCTCCTCCCACCACGTGGCCTACCACCCACTGTGGACGACTGTTCTAACCTCAGCTCCCATCACACTTGCCTCACCTCCTCTTCTTCCATTGGTCCCTCATCCAATCGTGGTATGGTGCCACCAAAGCATCAACGTCGTTTCGACACCTCCACACAGAGTCCAGTTAGTCCGCCGGGTCTAATCAGTCCGCTTAAACATCGCCTATTAGACCGCTCGGCTAAAACCTCAAAGACGTACCAAAAACATACTCTGTAGAAAAAAGTATCGGCTACACTGCCCAGTCGAGCCGCTCCACCGGTCATTCCGCCAACACATGGCTGATTAAACCGCTACAAGAGGGCTAGTCAGACTGCTGACATAGAGCTGGTCAGTCCAACTGCTCACACAGAGTTAGTCGTATCGCCCTAAAATTTCCAGTAAAGACAAATATGCATATGCTTTTATCAAATTTGCAAAACACATTCGCAAACCATAGTACCATGCAACCAAAGATCAAGTCATGATTCACAACAAGTTGCAAAATATATTCACACACTTTAGAATCATGACACAAGGTTTAGGGACATAGACTCAAACCGTTTGCAAAATATATTTACAAACTTAAATCACATACTACAAGAATTATGCATGAGCGTCAACTATTTACAAAACATATTCATAAATAATAGCATCATGCCATAAGGAGTAGATGCATGGACTTCAACTGTAACATCCTAGTTTTTCTGCCTTTTTAAAATAAAAATAACGATTTGGATTTTCTTGAATTAATTAAAGCTTAAATTGAATTTTTAGAAATTAAAATAATTTAATATGAATAAAGTAAACTTCAATTAAATCAAAACTTGCAAGGAATTTCTGGGTTTTTTTGGATTTTTGGAGTTTATTTGCTATTTGTTTGAGCTCAATTTGATTTATCCTATTTTTCTATTGAAGGTACTGCAGTAGAATGGTGGGAGTACTATTGTGCCGCTCATGCAGATCAACAAAATATCACTTGGACAGAGCTCACTATAGCCTTTTGTCATGCCCATATCTTGGATGGGGGCAGTCGAAATGAAGAAGGAAGAGTTACGTGAGCTTCAGCAGGGGAACATGTCAGTGAATGAATATCTCAATAAGTTCACTCAGTTAGCTCGTTATGCTCCATGGGATGTTGCCACAGATGATGCTAGTCATAAACGCTGGATTGAAGGTTCAGGTCATTGCCAATGATTATACTAGTTTGCAAAATATGATGGATAAGACTATATTTATTGAGGAATCTTACCATGAGTTGGAAGAGTCTCACAAGGGAAGGATGAATCAATAAGGAGCTCAGTTGCACCAGTCATATAGGGCTAGATTCAACACGTACCAACTAGCTATGTATCTTCGTAGGCAGATTTCAGGAGTCCAGCCCTAGTGCCTTGTCAGGATACTTCAGGACCGCACCCTATCGATGTCACCAATGAGCCTCACATGAGTGCTATCCCTGTAGCTTCAAGAACTTATTTCGAGTGCAATGAGCCGGGACATTTCACTCACACTCACAATGCCTGCAAAAGAGTCAAGCACTCACGCTGATCCCGTTCAACCTTGAGAGTACCCCCTGCAAAGACTTCTAACCCAGGAGCAGGCTATGAAACATCTTTAGCTCAAGGCAACCAGATACATCTAAGTATTGGAAGAAGAAGCCTGAACCATGTTATCTCCAACATCGCACCAGGTAACTTATTTTTTTAGTGAGCCTAAATCTCGGGGTCAAGATTTCGTTTAATTGTAAGGTTTGTAACATCTTGATTTTTCTGCCTTTTTCAAAATTTTAAAATAAAAAATAGCCATTTGGATTTTTCTTGAATTAATTAAATCTTAAATGACTTTTTAGAAATTAAAACAATTTAATATGAATAAAGTAAACTTCAATTAAATCAAAACCAGTTTTACTTAGGTTCTTTATGTTGCATGGATTTTTTTGTATTTTCTTGGATTTTTTGAAGTTTATTTGCTATTTGTTTGAGCTCAATTTGGTTTATCCTATTTTTTAAAATTTAGAAATTCCTAAAATCTGGATTTGGGCTTCGGGCCGAATCTCCTTTTGCCATCTAGCCCAACCCGCTTTGCTCCAACCTATTTTGCCTGGCCCATCTCTCTGCTCCAACGCTGTGTATGCGCCACGCATCACCCATCCACTTACCATCTCTACGTCGTCACCAACAGGTGGGCCCCACTTGTTAATCGCGCCATCTTCAACCCAAAACTTTCTTCTCCCAGTCTGTTCCGATGCCACTGTTGTTCCTATCCTAGACTCTTCCTCATCTGTGCATAAAAGGTCACACTGAGCCCCAAATCAAGCACCCTGAGCTGTCCCTAACTCTTTGCCATAGCCATCGCCTCTGGATTCACCATCTTCATCATGGGAGCAGAGCTTCGAGCTTTCGCTACCTTCCACAACTCTGACGAGAAATTTCACCATCGCTAGTAAGTACGCAACCCCACCGTCTTCTCCTTTAGCTTCGCCTTGTCGAGCCCTTTAGCCTCGCACTGTCGCCATGCCTCGAAACCCACCAGAGCTAGCCATAGCTAACCCAATTTGCCCCACCACCTAAACTTCATTGTCGGTTGACTCTAATGACCATCGATCACCACACCAAGCCCAACCGCATCACGATGCCCCCAGGGTCACATTGCGTGTTTAGCCTAGCCACGCCGAGGACTACCTCATTGGATTTGTCACTGCCAAGCTAGTTCCACTACCTTCTCATCGCCGACCACTGTGCCATCCCCCAAAGCCACATTCGAGCCACTGGATGGCTTCACCATGCCAAGAGAAGCTAAAGATGACCTTGTCGACCCACCATTCGCCCTCACTAGAGCACCATTGCCATCGATCTATCCCAATCATCATCCAACGTGGCCTACCACATCAGCGCTCAGTGCCACATATCCGCCACGTGGATGCCATGCAAGCCCCAGCTACCACCTTATTCCACTGCAATGGCTTGCCACATCATATGCCATGTCGCCTCCCACATGTCAGCCATGCCATGCAACCTCATCACTTTTTCCCATATGTTATCTCACATGTTTGCCCAATCACCATGCCATGTTAGCCAAATTCCCAAAAGGTTAGGTGGACTTAGTCTACCGTAGATTGAGCCACTAACATGTGGACGCCATTGTTATATTGTTGTGTCTTTTTCTTTTATTTAAATCTGATGTGAATATTCCAAAGAATATTCTCTTTTCCCTCTCAATTTCTAGGAATTTATTTTCCCAGCAAATCTTCCAAGAGTCCGTTCTCCTCCGTCCTAACTCCGATTGACCCGATTCTTCTTCATAAATTCATATAAAATTGAGATCTATCTTTTGGTTCTAGTTTTGTTATTTTTATATTTCATTTGGATTTTTTTGGATTTATTTCTATTTCATTCGCTTTTCTCTTGTTAGATAATGTCTTCGAAGGAGTAGAAGCAGCATTTGAAGATCAAGTTTTGGTAACTGAGCAGGACCAAGGCAAGTTATGATCTTTGATCATGTTGAATATATTGTTAATATTTTGTTTTAAACTACTATGCATTGCTAGTTTATTACAAACCCTTGTACTTAGTAGTTATTAACCAATTTTGATTAAATCCCTTTTTTTGATAATTTGAATGCTATGATTCTATTATCACTATAGGATGGTTAATTATCTAGTGATGCAATATTAGTATTCATTTGGGTTGTACGTCTAGTATACTTAGCCATGTGATTAATACATTGGGCTCATCGTCACATTGATCAATTAATTAATTTTGACTTAATAAGATATTGAATCATGATGGTAGCCATAGAATCAACACGAAATCTCCTAAGTTTCAAGGATATCTGCTATAATGGTTTCCACTTAGAAACATAGGACAAGGATGGTTTTAAGTTCCTTCTCCTCACTGAGAGAGTGGGATATCAAAAGGAAACTTTAGAGAAGCTCCCTAGTTTTTCATCGGGATTGTACTACATGTTTATCAAATGTGATGAATAATATGTTGTGATGAATACACTCCTAAAGGATTCAGACTTGTGTAGAACATGGTACAAATGTCTGGGACATCCTGGAGAAACTACGATGCACTGGATCATGAAGCATTCTGCTGGTCATCACTCAAAGCTAAGTAATATCCTTAAACACGCCAATTTGGGTGCGAAGCCTGTGCTCAAGGCAAATTGATAATGAGATCCTCATATCATAAACTTAATGATGAACTACCTAATTTCTTAGAAAGGATTCAGGGGGCATTTGTGGACCACTTGAGCCCATGTTGGGGCCTTTAAGGTACTTTATGGTACTAATAGATGCATTCATGCAGTGGACGCATGCGTGCTTACTATCCACTAGAAATCATGCCTTCACCAAGCTGATTTTGTAGATTATTGCACTAAGAGCCAAATTCCCAGATCAAAGGATCAATCCATATATATGGATATTGCTGGTGAGTTTACCTCCAAAACATTTAATAATTATTGTATGGCTTTAGGTATAACAGTGGAACACTCTGTTTCACATGTTCATACATAAAATGGACTTGCAGAATCTTTGATCAACAGGATCGAATTGATCACTCGATCCCTACTGATAAGAAGTAATCTCCCTACTATGTGTTTAGGATATGCTTTATTACATGCCGTAGCATCAATACAACTCCAGCTGTCAACATACCATGAGTATTCACCTGTCCAGTTAGTGCTCACAAAAGAACCAAGTATTTCCCATCTGCGTATAATTGACTATGCTGTATATGTACTGATCTCACCACCTTAGCGTACGTCAATGGGACCCACTGTAAATTGGGAATTTTCGTTGGATTTGAATCTCCATCTATAATCAAATATCTAAAGACCATGTCAGGGGATCCCTTGAAAGCAAAATACATTGATTATGTATTTAATGAAGAACTATTCCCAATATTAGGGAAAGGAAAGGACCCTAATTGGAATGCTGGGAACTATCATGGAATGGTAGTAGTCCTCATAACATGGATCCATGCACTAAAGAATCTGAGCAAGAGGTTCAAAGGATAATTGATTTGCAAATTCTTGTAAACAAACTGCCAAAATCATTCACGGATCACAAAGGAGTGGTGAAGTTATCTATACGTACAATGAATGCACATGTCAAAGTTGAACCACCTCCAGATTTGGGTTCCACTCATGAATCTCCTCCCTTGTGCAAGAGTGGGAGACCTCCTAATTCAAAAGATCTCAAACCATGGAGATGTCCGTAGAAGGGATGTATAGAACAGGGGGGTGTCACTCCTTGAATCGAACACGAATGAAGAATGTCCACTAATGGACATCGCACCCACCAGAGAGCTAATGAAGAATGTCCACTAATGGACATCGCACCCACCAGAGAGCTCAGGCAGGGGTGCCCCATGCTGAAGCATAGAATGAGGAGCCTAGTGTAGGGGAGAGCGCACCCATTGATACTAGGACAATATAACACTTAGACTCTACCATTTTGGTAAATCATGGAGAGCTGACTGATTTGAATATAATATCAACTAATTGAATAAAGAATTTACTATGAATTATGTGGAGACAGGGGAAATATACTCGAGACAATATGTGACTATTGCTGAGTGTGGTCAAGACACTTCAAGGCAATTGAAGCAGAACAAACTCGCTAAATAAGAGGAAAGTCTTTAGATCTGTGGTCAATACACCTAAGGCATCATTCCTGCTAGACACAATGTGTGTTCATAAGAAAGTAGAATGAACACAATGAAGTGGTGAGATACAAAGTGAGATTAGCAGCACAAGGGTTCATGCAAAGACCCATCATCAATTACGATGAAAGATATTCTCCTATAATGGAAGACATTATGTTCCATTATTCAATATCAATGACAGCAGGCATGAAACTAAATATGAAACTCATAGATGTTGTAACTACATACTTATATGAGTCACTTGATTCTGAAATCTTTTTGAATGTTCTAGAATGATTGTTGCTACGTAAACTAATCATTCGAAGATAATAGCACTATATGAGGCTACTCATGAGTACCTATGGCTTAGAAGATTGATACATTATATCCGAGAGTCATGTGGTGTAGAGGTGAATAAAGATCCCACAACCCTCTATGAAGATAATGTTGCTTGCATTCACAGATGAAAACTAACTATGTCAAAACTCCAATGACAAAGCATATTCTCCCAAAATATTTCTATCCTATGAGTAGCAGGAGAATAGGAATGTAGAAATACAGAGAATCCAAACTAGTGAAAATCTTACGAATTTATTCACTAAAGCGTTGCCAGCTTCAACCTTTGCAAAACATGTTCATAGCATTGGCATGAGAAGGCTCAAAGAGTTGATACCTTTAGTAGAGATTAATCTTCATACATATGTTCATCTTTCAAGATGGAATGTTGCACTCTTTTTGCTTTAATTAAGTTTTGTCCCATTGAGTTTTCTTAATTGAAAGTTTTTACTAAGACAACATGTGCAATGGTAAAAACGTAAACTATGCTCTTTGCTCCTAACCTATGTTTTTTCCACTGGGTTTTTTGGGAGGAGTTTTTAATGATGAGCATGATGTTGGTCAAGTGTCCAAGGGAAAGTATTGTGATATTATGATATATAGACACTTTCCTAAACTAAGAGTTTTGATAGATTATTAGTCTCTTTACTTGAGATGCAAGAAAGACCCCCTCCCACCATCATATAAAACAGCGGAGGGGGCTGCATATTGTATGCATACATCGCTTATGAGCAAGAGCAATAAAATTGAGAGGCTATTGGGATTATATCTTTTATCTGCTTCTACATGTGTGTGTTTGATCATCAGCTATGTGACCAATACTTCAACAGTATGGACTAAGAACGAACCATACTGTTTATTCCCATGGCGAGGGACCGCACAGGTTTTTAAACGTTACAATTTTTTTTTACTTGTTAACTCTTTGTATGCAAGCAATGTTCTTCCCTACGTCCCAACAATGCCCGACATGTCATGGAGTGCACCGAAAATGAAATAATTCACTCTCTTTATTTTAATGCAGAGAAAAGGGAACAAAATGGCCATAGGGGCGCTGAAGGCATATGCGGATTTTTAAACGCTACTCAGCCCCTAATGTTGGGACCACAGTCAGTCTCTAACCTTAGCATTTTTCTCTACAATGTGTGTTATATCATATGGCCTCTAAAATGAGACCCATAAAAGATGACGTGTTGTTTTGAATTACTTAATTGCTTTCCTTGAATGTATTTAGTCATGTAAGAAATTACTATTTTATTGCTTAGCTGCACCCTCTAGCCCTGGAGGCTATTCCAACTAAAAAACTTGTCATGAAAATCGCTTTGTAACCTACCTTTGTTTGGCTGGTTAAACCTCTAATCGACCTTTAAACCCCGAACTAAATGGTGCTATACGTCTGTTTCAATCATGTACCATACAGGCATACACAATATGGCCCGTAAATTGGAATAGTAAATGTTTTAGTTGTATCTACTAATGAAGTTTGCCTTCGACTACTAGAAAAGCTAGCGTGACACAAGATTCCGTTACTATAGATGATATGGCATATTGATGTGGTTTGTGAACCCGCATTGCAATGAGGACATCGTCACAATGCTCATCCGATCAAGAAGAAAATCCCCAGCCTTCTCCATCCACATAAAATAGAAAAAGGATCTCTGTCCCATCATGAAGAAGAAGATAAAAAAAAAAATCTCAGTTCCCATTCGACATTGATCTCTATAATTGCGCCTTATCTTCATATATAGCTTGTACGAAGCACTGATGCCCGGCAGGTCATCTGTACAACAGTGAGCCGGAGTTGGCCGGATGCACACGGGATCACTGCTGATCTGATCGATTAGATTTGACGTGAGGTTTTCCTTGTCTTGATCGGTCGCGCCCTCGTGGGTTTCAATTTCATCGTCCTCCCAATCTTTGTTTCTGACCAGAAAAACTCGTCGAAAAAACCTGGCCGCATCGGAGACGTGAAAACAAGGGCTAGCGAGCACCTCTCCTGCAAAAAGTAATTGCACCGCGCGCATGGACGGTGGAATGGTTTTCTGGTTGGTGGACCGATCGAATCTTTTAGTCTGCCCTTCTCCAAGTTGCAATTTTTACGCTTTAAAAGATTGTGAAATTTCTTATCTAAAGCACAAGAGAAGCCTATACTTTTTTCTAAAGTAAAAAAGTATGTTTCAACCTCTACATTTTTTTAAAGCTCGAAAATCAATGCTGAACTACAAAACTAGACATCTAATAACCCTCAACTATCAATACTACGTAAATTACCCCGTTGCAACCATTCCACTAGTGGTTTTGCGCATGTAAGCCCATTTTGCATGACGTGGCAACCATATGAGACCCACATGTCATCCTTTCATTCCTTTCTCCTTGCTCACTCATTTTATCTTTCTATTTCTGCTCCGGCGCAACCTCCTCTCTTTAGTTGAATCATCTCCCAGATCTGCTGCCTCCCACTTTGCTCTCCTTCCTTCCCCAAATCGGACATTTTGGTCATCACGCTGCAGCCCGACCGCTACCAGAGCTTGCAATTGCCGAAGATCCATCGCGAAGCTATGGCCACCATTGATGCCAGTTTCCCTAGGACCACCTACATTTTGGGCAACCACAAATATAGAGCCTCTGGTAGCCTTCATCCATCTCCAGATCTACACCTCACCACCACCGTCTCATCGTCGCGTCACTGTGCTACCGTCAATGAGCACTAGGAGGCCTCCTTCTCGGCGATGAGGGCATCAAGCAGCCAGCGGAGTTCAACGCTGGCAAGCACATCCCCTCCGCAGTTGGCATCCTCATCGCCACTCAGTTCTGGCTGCCTCCATCTGTCTCCAGATCTACAACTCGCCGCCAACGTCTGATTCCTAGGGAGAATTCGGGAGACAAGAAGCTGCATGACCTCTAGTTGTGGGCGTCACCTAGAAGCTCGTGGGCTAGCCATGGGCATCGGTGATTAGCTAAAATATGGGGATTAGAGGTGTGGGGAGAGCTCTCGGGGAGAAGCCGGCAGTGGCGGTCACTGGAGCCATGATTGGGGCAAGAAGGGGTGGGTGGAGAGAAAAGAGGAAAAGGTGGATATTATACAGCCTAATAACAGGAAGACCATTTTATTATCAAATTGCTAAATAGGCTGTCATCTCAGTTAAAAACCATCTCACGTGTCAAAAATCACTATCATGTCAGATAAAACTGGGTAGAATGGTTGCAAAGTGGTAATTTGTATGGTATTAATAGTTGAAGATTGTTGTATGTCCATTTTTATAGTCCGTGGTTGATTTTCAGACTTTGTAAAGAGTTTGCGGCTCGTATGTGTTTTTTCCATTTAAAAAAAATAAGTAGGAACCGGCACTTCGGAATTTATCAGGCTGAACAACGCACAAAAGATCCACAAGTTGCAGTTTTTTTTAAAAAAAGAGTTGCTAGCTGAAAGGGACTAGCATGATTTGAGAGGTGACGACATGCGGGTTAGTGGCTCCAGATTTTCATTGTTAAATTGTTCGTACTCCAGTTAATTAAGCTTCTAGTTGTCATCATCGGTTGTGCGTAGATTCGGAATGCACCATTCGTACTAGTTCCTTTTTAGTTTACGGATTACAATCCGTATCATCAAACTTCGATGATTCGATCGTTAATAAATGTAAAATTATTTAGATTAGTTATGTACAAATTATATCATTATATTTATTGTTAAAAATACTTATATAATTTTATAAGTATATTTTAATATAAAATTATAAAAAGTAATAATAAAAGTCATACCTCGAAAATAATAAAAAGTTAAAAACATCAAATAATAAAGGACCGAGAGAGTACCTTCTTTGTTTGAACTAATAATTTAAACCAATATGCTATTTGGTCGTAAGCCTACGGCCGAATTTGAATTTTCCAGGAAGCTAGCTCCGACTGCAATACTTATTGTTTGGTCCATGCAGCGCATACATATTGATCATGCGGTCAATATAGATTCAATAAACGCACGCATACATGTCTAATTAATTGTTTACCCACCAATCCCTCCTCTCAACACCCCCAAAAAAAAGTTAGATGAAATAATCTGCAAGAATAAATTCGAAGCTAACAGTGTGTGACTTACTCAAAAGAGGCCAGGGAAATATAACAACAGAGCTGTCGGACTCAAATTTTATCCATCCAAAATTATCTGTGATTCTATCATACTATTTTCTGAATTAGTAGATAGTCTCACAAATACATTACTGAATATCAAATATATACCTTGCAGAAACATAATTAATACAATCGTAAAACTTACGAATAGGTCAATCAGGTTCAAGAGCAGCAGCGAAAACGAAAACTTTACATAAGTGGGACCCTCAGGATATACCTATAGAAAACTAACTAGGGTGTGCGACCTAATTCTTAGCCTCATCAACTAACTAGGGTGAGCAACAGTGAGTACAAAGGTATTCAGCTAGCCACCACATAGAATGCAATAATACTATATACTAGACTGACAAGGGAGGCTTGAGGTTCTTTTATTTACTAAAGGCTTCAGTTGAAAATTACAATAAGTAGAAATTCCTGAGACTTAGCATTTTAACTAAACCATGTTTTAAAAAATGTAAGCGTGTGCAATAATAGGTTCAATCCATCTTTTATAGTACACAGTCGTGCGGTTGAGCGCCCAAGCGACTGTCGGCTGTGCGCAAGAAAAGAAAGAGAGGGAGAAGAGGAGAGAAAAGGGAGAGAGAGAATAGGAAGAGGAGAGTTTTGTGGTACTAGAGAGGGCCTCCTTAGCCTTTAGTACCTGCATTGAGGTTTTTAGGCATATGCTGTCCATGATCTCAGTTGATGGGACCTTTTTGATCAAGAAATACAAGGACTAGATCCTTACAACTATTAGCGTTGATGGCATTAATCAAATTCCGCCCTTAGCCATTACATTTGTTGATAATGATAATTACGACAGCTGGTTGTGGTTCCTTCGACATTTGAGAGTGAGGGTTGTTGGAGCTTGTCCTGGTGTGTGTAATCTATGATCACCATGCCGAGATGCTGAAGGCCATAAGAAAACTTTAGTATGATCCTGAGGAGCCATTCCATTGACCGGATATGAGGAACAGATGGTGCATTCACCATCTAGGGGCCAACTTCTTCAAGTAGTTCCCAAAACAACTGTTGACGAAACTATTCAAGAGGCTGGCTATGTAGAACCAGTAGCGCAAATTTGATGCTCTATAGGCACTGTTGGATGAGTACAGCAGGAAGCACGTCGACGAGAGAAAAAGGGGCCGTCATTTCTAGGGCGGCACAACCTGAACACCTCACACCACTGGCAGAGCTTGAACCTACTAGTTCGAGGAGGAGGACCTCAAGGAACATCAAGTACTTCTCCCACTAGATCGAGGCAGAGCCATTGGAGAAGTGGTCCCTACTGCACGACACAGACATCATAAGGTACGACATAATGACCACTAACCTTGAGGAGGTGTATAACTGGATTCTTAGGGGCCTTCATTTTCAGCCCTCGTCACTACCGTGGAAGGTGTTCTACATAGCATAGTCAGCTATTTCAGAGAGAGGCATGCAAATGCAGCACTTCATACCACCAACCCACAAACACCGTACTGCTGGAAGATTACAGTATTGTCGTAGGGGTGGCCCCCACCTAAACCCAGCAGGCCTGGTAGGAGATTATAAGGCCCAGAATAGGCCATGTGTAATGACATAACTGCCCCCAGAGGGGATAACCAGATGTAAGGGTATAACTGTAAAAGCACTCCTCATGTGTATATATATATGAGTAAGCCATGGGGAGGACCCAGGCCATTACACTTATCTTCATCACTCTCCACTACCATCTCTCTCTCTGTTTGGTCTGTAGCCACAACAGTTGGCGCCGTCCGTGGGGAGGACGGAGACAAGCCTGAAGACCGAAGGAAAAAGATGGCACCGAAAAAAGCTTCACCAGCGGCGGCGAAAGGAAAGAAGGCGGATGGGTCGGAGCAGCGCGTGAACACCAGGGCTTCGGTGTCGGCCGCCGAAGGAGTTGGCGGCGGCGTGCACGCCGTGGTCGTGGGCGTCGACGTCCGCGCGGCAACGACGGACCCCGCCAGCGCCGCTACGATGACATTCAACCCCGTCGCCGGCACTGCAACGGTAACCCCCGCCACCCTTGCCGCTAGCGCGGATCCGACGGCCGGGGGTAGCCGCAACGAACCATCCGGCGGATCTGGAGGTCGTGAGGTGATGGTCCCTACACCGGCCCGTCCACTGGGCGTTCCGGCGGCCCCAACGGCACCTACGGTGGAAAGCGCCCTACTAGCAGCCCTCAACGCGTTCCAGCGGGAACTAGGGGACCTTCGCGGAGCCGTCCGAGATATACAGGAGGCTCGGAGCCAGCAGGTCGTGCCAGCAGTCGTGCCCGAGCCCACGCCAGAGAAGGTGGACAGTCGCGAAGCCCCCACGTCTAGCCGTGTCCCGCTGAGACGTGTAGATCCGGAATCCCCGCTTTCGGCGGGGCTGCAGTAGGCGGCGTGGCCCGAAGACTTCAAGTTCCCTCGCATCACCGACCCGTACAAAGGCGACATGGATCCGCGCGAGTTCGTGCGCGTGTACGAAACAGCGATCGAGGCCGCGGGCGGAGACGACACCGCGAAGGCGAAGGGACTCCCCCTCGCACTGCACGGAGTGGCGCTCTCTTGGTTTTTTACCATAGAGCCGGGCTCCATCTACGCGTGGGAGCAGCTTCGCGACCGGCTTCGTAGCAACTTTCAAGGACATCATGTCGAGCGAATCGCTGCGGACCAACTCTTCGCCGTGAAGCAAGGACCCTCGGAGACGCTCCGGGGCTACTTCAAGCGCTTCGCCAAGATTCGAGGCCAGGTACACGATGTTAATGAAACCACAGTCGTTAATGCAGCCATACAGGGCCTTCGCCCGGGCCCGATGGCCGAATACAACGTGCGGAGGCCAATCACGACAGTTGGCAAGCTCTTCGACAAAATGGACGAGTATGCGCGGGCGGAGGAGGATGCGCGAAGGCGCAGCATCACCGCCCTCGGCCTCGCCCATGAGGAGCGCCCCCCGCGCGAGGTCGGGACAGGTGGTCCCCCCTCGAAGCCAGGCCGTAGCCGAAAGCCCCGAGGAGGCCCTCCCCGAGGCAGTGAGGCCGAGGTACAGGAAGGCTCTTCACGGTGCAGGCCTAAACCTCGGCGCCGCCAGCGCCGGTCGCAGGCGGCCCATCACGTCCTCGCCACCGAGAGCGCCCGCCAAGGACCCGACCCCGTCTCACGAAGGGGAGACCGGGGATCGGAGGGCGGATTAGACTATGGCAGCCAACCCCACGCAGAGCAGGAGCTCCTGCACTATGGCAAGTGGTGCGAGGTACACGGCTACGGCGATCATTACACAAGGGCATGCACCGCGGTGATGGAGCTGCGGAGGGTGACGGCCGGATCTCGGGCTCCACCTCCTCGGGCCCCCGCCGAAGCCCACGCGGGGCACCCAGGGGATAGCCCCAGGCGCGCCACCGCAACAGAGGGCGCGCAGCATCACACCGTCAACGTCATCACCGGAGGCTCCTCTTCGAAAGCCCCCGGGGAGCAGCCGCAACTGTGGATGCCGCCCCGCAACATCACCTTCAACTTGAACGACGCCAGGGGCGTGGAGTACCCTCACCAAGACCCTCTAGTCATCCAGGCCCACATAGCATGCTGTGAAGTCAGGCGCGTCCTTGTCGACGGGGGAAGCTCCGCGAACATCTTATTCGCAGAAGCCCTCGACCGCATGGCAATCCCCCGAAGCCGGCTGGAGCAACCAGGAGCTCCACTTCAAGGCTTCGGGGGTCAACCGCTGCAGGCCCTGGGGCACGTGTCCCTTCCTGTCACTTTCCGTCAGGAGGGCAACAAAGGTAATATCCGGACCGAGCATGTCACCTTTGATGTCGTGGATATCCCGCACCCCTACAACGCCATACTGGGGCGACCCGCCATCAACTCTTTCGAGGCAATCCCGCACCACGCCTTTTTGTGTGTAAAGCTCCCGGGCCCGGAGGGTGTCATCACCATCTTCGGCGACCAGGACCTAGCCAGACGTGCCGAAGGCGGCAGCCGCGTCTCGCATCGCCCGGTGCATGCCCTCTCCGGCACGCCCGGTGATGGGCCCTCCGCTCCCGGGTGGACGCCCAAGCCTCGGCCCGAGGGCGGCGTCAAGAAGGTGCCGCTCCAGGCGGAGGGGCAGTTTGTGTCCATTGGCGAGGGGCTCCCACCGGGGGTCGAACGGGAGCTGCTCCGAGTGCTCCAGAACAACGTGGACATCTTCGCATGGTCCCCGGAGGACATCAAGGGCGTGGACCGCGTGGTAATCCAGCATCGTTTGGCGGTCCGCCCCGACGCCAAGCCAGTCAAGCAAAGGCTCCGGCGTATGTCGATGGATCGGCAGTAGGCGGCTAAAGCGGAGGTGGCGAAGCTTCTTCGCGCCGGGGTCATCCGCGAGGTCCACCATCCAGAATGGCTCGCTAACCCGGTGCTAGTCAAGAAGGCCAGCGGGGCCTGGCGCATGTGCATTGACTTCACGGCACTCAACATGGCGTGCCCGAAGGACAACTACCCCTTGCCGCGCATTGATCAGCTGGTTGACGCCACAGCTGGGTGCGAACTCATGAGTTTCTTGGACGCCTATTCCGGTTACCACCAGGTTTACATGGCCGAAGACGACGAGGAGAAGACCAGTTTCATCACACCACTTGGGACGTTCTGCTTCGTCAGAATGGCCTTTGGCTTGAAGAACGCAGGCGCTACCTTCACCCGCCTTGTCGCCAGTGCCCTGGCCGCCCAGCTCGGGAGAAACGTCGAAGCCTATGTCGATGATGTGGTGGTCAAAACTCGGCAACTTGCTCTACACGGCCGGGACCTCCAGGAGACCTTCGACAACCTCCGGAAGGCGGGCATCAAGCTCAACCCCGACAAGTGTGTTTTCGGGGTACAGGCGGGCAAACTCCTAGGTTTCCTCGTGTCCGGGCGGGGCATCCAGGCGAACCCCAACAAAGTAGATGCTATCCTGGGTATGGAGCCACCCAAGACAACGAGGGAGGTCCAGAGGCTGGCGGGCCGCATGGCAGCATTTAGCCGCTTCCTATCCAGGGCGGCGGAGCGGGGCCTGCCGTTTTTCAAGACACTCCGCGGGTGCGATGGATTTCGTTGGGACGGAGACTGCGCGAAGGCCTTCAACGAGCTCAAGCAGCACCTGACAAGCCTCCCTACTCTGGTCGCCTCAGCACCAGAGGCTCCCCTCCTGCTCTATCTGGCCGCGTCAGCTACCGCGGTCAGCGCCGTCCTCGTCTTAGAGGAAGGCGCCATGCAGCGGCCCATCTACTTTGTCTCCGAAGCCCTTCAAGGCGCCAAGACAAGATACACGGAGCTTGAGAAGCTCGCCTACGCGCTGGTCATGGCCTCCAGGAAGCTTCGGCGTTATTTTCTGGCTCACCCGATCACAGTGCCTTCCTCATTCCCCCTGGCAGAGATGCTACACAACAAGGAGTCCACAGGCCGTATCGGTAAATGGGCCGCCGAGCTCGCTCCCTTCTCCCTACGTATGCTTCGCGGACGGCAATTAAATCCCAAGTCCTGGCGGATTTCCTCGCCGAATGGACCCCGCCGGCCCAACCCGGCCAGACGCACGACGATCCCGTCTGGACGCTTACAATCGACGGAGCTTACAGCGTCGCCGGCGCGGGCGTAGGGGCGGTGATCATCACGCCCGAGGGACAGCGTTTGCTGTACTCGGCGCGCCTTGCGTTCTCCGCCACCAACAACACGGCCGAATACGAGGCACTGCTCTTTGGCCTGGCGAAGCTCAAGGCAGTCGGCACGAGACGGGTGTTGGTCCGCACCGACTCGCGCTTGGTGGCCGGCCACGTGGACAAGTCATATCAAGCCAAGGACCCTGAGTTGGCCAAGTACCTCGCGGCGGTGCGGGCGAGGGAAAGGCACTTTTTGGGTGTCACCGTCAAGGCCATCCCCCGGGCGGAGAATGAGCAAGCCGACGCCCTCGCCAAGGCGGCCAGCCAGCAACTGCCCCCCTGAGGGGGCATTCTACGAGGTGTTAGCAAAGGCGGCCATCGCGCAGGACAACCGGGACGCGGCACTCGTCCACCGCATTGATCGGCCAGGTGATTGGCGAGAGCCCATTTTCAATTTCTTGCAAGGCCTCACCGAACCAGAGGACCCTGCCGAGCTGCGACGATTGCAGCACCGTGCACGGTCCTTCCAGGTGTTCGAAGGGACACTCTACAAGAAAGGGGTCTGCGCGCCGCTCCTGCGTTGCCTCTCGACTGAGGAAGGAAAGGAACTTTTGGCGGAAATCCACGCGGGCGTATGCGGATCCCACCTGGTGCCGAGATCATTAGTCGGCAAGGCGTTCAGACAAGGCTTCTACTGGCCGACTGCCATCACCGACGCCCAGGACCTCGTCCGTCGGTGCCAAGGGTGCCAGTGGATGGCGCGCATCATCCGCAGGCCCCCGACAAGCCTCAACGCAATTCCCCCGGTGTGGCCACTGGCACGCTGGGGTCTCGATATAGTCGGGCCACTCGCACGAGCTCCAGGGGACCTCCGGCTCGTGGTAGTCGCACTGGAGTATTTCTCCAGATGGCAGGAAGCGATCGCTCTGGCCAAAGTAACTTCTGCGGCCATACAGCGCTTCCTATGGCAAAATATCATATGTCGCTTCGGTGTACCTCGGAAGCTCACGGTCGACAATGGCCTGCAGTTCGACGCCGCCCTCTTCAAAGATTATTGTGACAGCATGGGCATCACCCTCCGATTCGCCTCGGTAGGGCATCCCCAGTCCAACGGGGCGGTCGAACGGGCGAATGGTGCCATTTCTGCCGCCATCAAAAAGCGCCTGGTTGGATTGCCGAAGGGCAAGTGGCCAAGCGAGCTTCACAGCGTTCTATGGTCGCTTCGCACAACGGTAACGCGCCCAACGGGGTTCACGCCGTTTAAGCTCCTCTTCGGTGACGAAGCGGTGACGCCCGAGGAAATCAAGGCCAGCTCGCGAAGGGTCCTCGTCCAAGCACCCGAAGAGGAGCGCCGTGTGTCCTTGGACCTCCTCGACGGGATGCGGGCAGACGCAGCCCACCATGTCGAGAAGTACGCGCGGCAGACAATGCGTACTCGGGACCGCTCTATATGCCCGCGGCGGTTCAAGCCTGGGGATCTCGTCCTCAGAGTGGCGCTCCAGGCGGAAACCGTTGGCAAGCTGGAGTCCAAGTGGGAAGGCCCGTACATCGTAACGGAGGCATTGCCAAAGGGGGCGTACCGCCTCACCACGCTTGAAGGACAAGCCTTCCGGCACACATGGAACGCGGACAGGTTGCGGCGGTACTACGCCTAGGAGCAGCACAGTAGGCGTAGAGCCACTAGCCCGTTGTTAGGCGATGCTCGCCCGCGCAAACGGGAGTTCAATAAAGGTTGCTGTTCCAAGAGCATCCCTTGTCCGCGCTGAGCAAAATAAGGCGTAGCGTCGAGCCTAGCTCCGCACGCGAGAGTCTACGGACTATAAATAAGACGTAGCGTCGAGCCTAGCTCCGCACGCACCAGTCCACGGACTTTAAATAAGACGTAGCGTCGAGCCTAGCTCCGCACGCGAGAGTCTGCGGACTATAAATAAGACGTAGCGTCGAGCCTAGCTCCGCACGCACCAGTCCACGGACTTTAAATAAGACGTAGCGTCGAGCCTAGCTCCACACGCGCGAGTCTCCGGACTATAAAGAAGACGTAGCGTCGAGCCTAGCTCCGCACGCACTAGTCCACGGACTTTAAATAAGACGTAGCGTCGAGCCTAGCTCCGCACGCGAGAGTCTGCGGACTATAAATAAGACGTAGCGTCGAGCCTAGCTCCGCACGCACCAGTCCACGGACTTTAAATAAGACGTAGCGTCGAGCCTAGCTCCGCACGCGAGAGTCTGCGGACTATAAATAAGACGTAGCGTCGAGCCTAGCTCCGCACGCACTAGTCCACGGACTTTAAATAAGACGTAGCGTCGAGCCTAGCTCCGCACGCGCGAGTCTCCGGACTATAAAGAAGACGTAGCGTCGAGCCTAGCTCCGCACGCACTAGTCCACGGACTTTAAATAAGACGTAGCGTCGAGCCTAGCTCCGCACGCGAGAGTCTGCGGACTATAAATAAGACGTAGCGTCGAGCCTAGCTCCGCACGCACCAGTCCACGGACTTTAAATAAGACGTAGCGTCGAGCCTAGCTCCGCACGCACTCTACGGAGTATAAATAAGACGCAGCGGGGGGACGCCTCCGCGCGCACTCTACGGAGTATAAAGAAGACGTAGCGTCGAGCCTAGCTCCGCACGCACTAGTCCACGGACTTTAAATAAGACGTAGCGTCGAGCCTAGCTCCGCACGCGCGAGTCTCCGGACTATAAAGAAGACGTAGCGTCGAGCCTAGCTCCGCACGCACTAGTCCACGGACTTTAAATAAGACGTAGCGTCGAGCCTAGCTCCGCACGCACGAGTCTCCGGGCTATAAAGAAGACGTAGCGTCGAGCCTAGCTCCGCACGCACTAGTCCACGGACTTTAAATAAGACGTAGCGTCGAGCCTAGCTCCGCACGCGCGAGTCTCCGGACTATAAAGAAGACGTAGCGTCGAGCCTAGCTCCGTACGCACTAGTCCACGGACTTTAAACAAGACGTAGCGTCGAGGCCCGCCTCCGCACGCGCGAGTCTCCGGACTATAAAGGAAATCGTAGCGTCGAGGTTCGCCTCCGCACGCGCCACTCCACGAAACATAAACGAGATGCGCGGACCTGTCCTCCGCGTGCGGTGGCAGGTAGCACCAAGCATAAAGCACTACTTGGTTCCATTGCAAAACCAAAGGGGTTACAGGATCACAAGCATAAGAACCAGTACATCATCCCCTTGCACCACCCGACCAACCGCTCAGCCTTGCCGCGGTGCAGACGAGCCCGCGCCGTCGTCACCGCGGCGCTGAAGGACCCCTTCAAGCCACTGGAGGAGGTCCCCTTCCCCATGCAACGTCTGCTGCACGGTGACTCTCGCTGCACCTTCCCCGAAGCGGCCCCAGATCCGTTGGTGGAAGTTCTGCAGGCTAGCCCCGATGGACCGGATGGCGTTCGACATAACCTCTGGCCGGTCGGGAGGATCCAGTTGAGGATTCGCTAGCTCATGGGTATGCCTACACCCACGAGTATGAAGCAGGGCGAGGGTGAAGCACGCACCAACATAGCTGCAGTGCTCGCCAAAGGTTCTGGCGCCACGAAGAGCAACGCCGGCCCCCTCCTCGATCAGCCCGAGCGTCTCCGACAGAGCCTCCGGCCTGTGCGTAGTATCTGGCACTCGGACGCACAGATCTCGAAGGGCCTGGTTCAGAGACTCCATGGCCCGCCATGCAGACATGGACGCATTTTCCAAGGCAAGGCGGTTCGCGGCAGCAGACTCCGCCAGCTGGGCGTTCTCCCCTTCTAGGACGGCGATCTGCTGCACGAAGGCGGCGCGTTCCCCAGCCGCGGCGTCCCGAGCTTCCGTGGCCGCGACTTGTGCGGCCACCAGGGCGTCCTCCAGCGCGCGAAGTTCTTCATCCTTCGCGGCGATAGCAGTGTTTGCTTCGCGGAGGCTGGCTTCCAGAGCCCTCTGCTCCCGAACGCGGGCCTCGTCAAAGGACCGGCTGAGGGCAAGCGTCTGACAGGAACAACAAATCAGCAGGCGTCTAGCAGTACCATACAAGCTGAAGCGCACGTACTTACCCTCATCTCGGAGGCCTGCAACGCGAGTGCCAGGAGGTCCCCCGCGCATGACGACAGCACCTCTCGGTTGAGGCCGTTGTCGGCACGCTCGGCGGCGGCGGTGAGGTCGCAAAATATCTTCGGGCGAGGGAGGAAGTCCGAGCGAGCGAGTCCCGGCCCCAACACGCCAGGATTTATCGTGGCCACGGCCACGTCAGTAGCAATGGACACCGGCGGGGCATCCTGCACGCGGCTCCCGACTTCGCGCATACCTCCGCTGCTCGATCCTTCGCCACGTACGGGAGACGTCGTCTCGCCTGATGTCGGCAGAATGAGCGAGCAGATCGGAGAAAGTCTCGCGAAGTCAGGGGAAGAAAGGACTCACACCTACCTCCTGCGCCCCTCGTCACGGTAGGAAGTGGCACCGGGTCGACCACCCATGGGGACGCGGGCGCCTCGACGGTCGGGGAGAAGGTCTTCTCGGCCGCGCCAGCCGCCGTAATCCCACGGCAAGGCCCCGCAACAGCAGAACCAGCTCCGGTCATTGTCGCCCCCGTGGTTTCCTCTGCAGGGGGCACGCCCTCGTCGGCCGCTACGGTTGATAACGCACCGTCCCCCGTGGTTTGCTCGCCGGGGATGACGCCACCCCCCGGGTTGACGGGTTCCAACTCAGCGGTGGCCGCGAGCCCGAGCACGGGCTCGTGGGCGTCGGCAGAAAGTGTCGGGGGATCCGCGGCAGCGCGCCCCTCCGAAGCAGTGTGGCCAGGCCCACCGCCGGTCGCACGTTCCGCCTCAGCTGAGCTAGCCGCCGGGGGGGCTGCCGGGTCGCATACGGCAGCCGGGGAACGGGCCCGGCGTCGCGAAGACAGCCCCCCCCCCCCGCGGGGCTATCACCGTCCTGAGCGCCTGGAGTCCCGGCGGAAAGCTCTTCCGGCACCATGCGCTCGGGCACGGCAATGCCTACAGCCTCGCAGGTGCGGTTTACCCGCCCCTGCTTAGCCGCCTTCACCGCGGCCTCGCGAGCCCGGTGCTCCTTAAGCGTGTACGGGCCGAGGAGCGCCGCAACCGCGCGCTCCGCATCTTCTAGCCGAGTCACTGCGCAGGAGATCACGTCAGTTAGGCGGAAGCCAAACCGATACAATGGCGCGATGGGCGACTTACAAGGGGCGGAGGGCGGAAGCACCCGAGACACACATGGTTCGAACCCGTCCTCACGGGGGCCATTCGGCACAACATACTTCCCCCGGGAGGAGAGTGGCGCCGCCCCATGCATCGTGAACTCCTCGGCTAGGTCGCGCACGCTCATTCGACGGGCGACAGCGACGAGGCTCTGTAGCTTTCGCGTGTCGTCAATCTCCGCCTTCAGACTCGGCGTGCTATTAAACGAGATCGGCCCGCCTCGGCACTGCATTCTGCTCTTGTCGGTCACGGTGTAGTAGAACCACCACCGCGTCCAGCCGGACGCCCACTGCCCTGACGAGGCGGACACAGGGAACAACGTCGCGCAGGACGCCCGGAGCACGAAGTCCACACCGCCAAAGTTGGACACCGCCCTGCCAACCTTTCTGGGTCGACAGTATGCATCGTGCAGGGTGGCGAATAAGCTGGCGCTGGGGCGCCACCCCTCTGTCCGCATCGCCCATGCGAAGACAGCGAGGCGGAGTATCGCGTGGGGCGTCAGCTGGGCTAGCTCCAACTGGTAGGCCCGCAGGAATTCGCCCACAAACAACGTGCAGGGCATCCGAAGGCCGGCATCGAAGAACGCGACGAAAACAATTGCCTCCAGGGCCCCGGGCTTCGGCTCCGTCTCGTCCCGGCGGGGTAAGCGAGCCCCATTGCGATCCGCGATCTTCCCCTCATCCACGAGCCGTTGCAGCGTCCCTTCCGTCATGCGGCTCTTCCCCAGCACACGGGAGCAGGAGCCTCCCGAGTGCTCCATCGCGTTCCACAACTTGTTGGCACGCGAGCTCCCCCGCGGCACCAGTTTGTACTCTTGGGAAGGATGGTTCACCTCACCCTGGCTAGGCAAGGAACCGCTGCGGGGGTGGTAGGTGGCGTCGTCGTGGCTGGCCATCGCTCTTCGCGACAAGGGAAGGAGAAGAAGCAGGCAAGGGAGCAACTGGCGTGACAATTAGCACGGGCGCAAGCGAAGCGGCAGATCAAAAAGCAAAACGAGAAAGGGTGCCTCCACCTCAACACTAGCACCTTATAAAGGCCGCTCGCCTGCCTTGGGGCTCAACGCACAGACGGATCAAATTCCCGGCGATTCGGCTGTCCAAGATTTGGAAAGAAGAACCGCCCGGACCTAGAAGGCCGCGCCTGGTAGGTGGCCAAGCAGCGCACAACGTCCCTACCTCTTCAACACGCGTCCAACTTCTCGGGGGACGAGGCGAACGGCCGCGGTCACGCAACCGCTCACATCCCACGACGCACTAGGCGTGAGTCGCCACGTGCCCCACCTGCAGCATGGCAGACTGCACGACGCGACAGCCTGACTTCTGCCAGGCCAGGCGTCGACGTAATTCCAGCCGCCATTAAAAGCGCACTACGAGACTACAAGGTCACAACAGCCCCGGAGCGCGCGCGTCTACTTCGACTAGGCGCCAGCTTCGCTGCCACCCGTTCGAAGGGTAGGGGACGGAGCGCGCGCGTCTACTTCGACTTGGGCGCCAGCTTCGCTGCCACCCGTTCGAAGGGTAGGGGATGGAGCGCGCGCGTCTACTTCGACTAGGCGCCAGCTTCGCTGCCACCCGTTCGAAGGGTAGGGGACGGAGCGCGCGCGTCTACTTCGACTAGGCGCCAGCTTCGCCGCCACCCGTTCGAAGGGTAGGGAACGGAGCGCGCGCGTCTACTTCGACTAGGCGCCAGCTTCGCTGCCACCCGTTCGAAGGGTAGGGGACGGAGCGCGCGCGTCTACTTCGACTTGGGCGCCAGCTTCGCTGCCACCCGTTCGAAGGGTAGGGGACGGAGCGCGCGCGTCTACTTCGACTAGGTGCCAGCTTCGCTGCCACCCGTTCGAAGGGTAGGGGACGGAGCGCGCGCGTCTACTTCGACTTGGGCGCCAGCTTCGCTGCCACCCGTTCGAAGGCTAGGGGACGGAGCGCGCGCGTCTACTTCGACTAGGCGCCAGCTTCGCTGCCACCCGTTCGAAGGGTAGGGGACGGAGCGCGCGCGTCTACTTCGACTAGGCGCCAGCTTCGCTGCCACCCGTTCGAAGGGTAGGGGACGGAGCGCGCGCGTCTACTTTGACTAGGCGTCAGCTTCGCTGCCACCCGTTCGAAGGGTAGGGGACGGAGCGCGCGCGTCTACTTCGACTTGGGCGCCAGCTTCGCTGCCACCCGTTCGAAGGGTAGGGGATTGAGCGCGCGCGTCTACTTCGACTAGGCGCCAGCTTCGCTGCCACCCGTTCGAAGGGTAGGGGACGGAGCGCGCGCGCCTACTTCGACTTGGTGCCACCCTCCGCTACCACCATCCCAGATTTCAGGCTCCCCAACCACAAGCTTGGAGAAATTCACAGGCCGCAGGGGACGGAGGGGGCCAAAGGACTCGACGACATGGCTTCGGCCCTGTGAAGCCCTTCACCATGAGAGGCTCCTGTCGTAGGGGTGGCCCCACCTAAACCCAGCAGGCCTGGTAGGAGATTATAAGGCCCAGAATAGGCCATGTGTAATGACATAACTGCCCCCAGAGGGGATAACCAGATGTAAGGGTATAACTGTAAAAGCACTCCTCATGTGTATATATATATGAGTAAGCCATGGGGAGTACCCAGGCCATTACACTTATCTTCATCACTCTCCACTACCATCTCTCTCTCTGTTTGGTCTGTAGCCACAACAAGTATACATATAGGCGAAGACAGAGAAAGGCCAGTCACACATGGTGTACGTGATGGGCAATATGGAGCATCGTTTCGATATGCTCCTCCAAGATAGAGTTGGATTTGGGATGACTCGTTCTCTTATCACCCACGAGGTATGCCTTAGAGATCATGTAAATGAACCTAGCTGCATATACAACAAGCTGAAGCCCTTACACAAGTCATACTCTCATGTCTTCACCGCATGCGATATTGTGCACATGGACCATTCGAACTTCATGTCCGAGTATTTCTTTAAGAAGAGGGTGACGCAAGTATGGTGTGGCATGATTAGGGAGTTCAGGGTTGTGGGTAACTTTACCACCTTAGATATTGCATAGAGGACCTGGAATTTAGATGTTGACATGCTGAAGAGTGGGAAGGGTCATCGGTAGAGTCATCATATGACCAATGATATGGATGAAGCGCAAGCCAGGGCATTGGGTAGACACTACGGGTGCTACGGCCAGGAGGGCCACACAGCGAGAAGATGCAAGGCGCATGCTGACGAGTAGGCACACTGGCATGGTTTGCGGTACCACTTCTTTGAGTGTGCAAAGTGGAACCAAGATTATAAATCAGTGTGCATTATCATCTGTACTTCGCTAGTTGCTACATTTGATGTATGTACATTGAATGTACTATTTATGTAACTATTGTGCTACTATCTGCCTAGTACGGGCCGTCTGCTTGAGCTAGCTATACTTTTTCTGTTTCTGTAATACTTAACTTTTGTACTTACTATGTGATGTCTTTAATACGGTTGCATTCTTAGTTGTACTCCTTTGTATGATGTACATTTGTTCAATGCATATCGATGCCTCTAGCATAATGCACGTGACACAGTACTACAAACGTTTACTCAATAAATAGCAACTGCAATGATGCGTCCACCATTTAGTTATATGCTTTAGGAGATTGAACATAACTGCATATAATAGGGGAGAGTACCGTGGTACAAGCTTCTCTGGGCATGGCTACTGGTAGAAGGTGCTTGGTGCTACCCACATGGAATGTTGCAGAGGGGGACGCCTCATACATGGCTGACCATCATTGTAGTGGCACGCACATATGCAGCTAGGATTCGCGTAATAGTAAGTGGGATCATAGGAACCTCCTATATTGATGACCTCCTCGTTGCCCCTCTAGTGCTATATCTGTTGGCGAATGTCATCGTTCTCCTCATTGAGATTGTTAATCCACGCCTCCAAATCTAAGATTTGGTTCCATAATGTATCTATGTATGTCACAACATGGCGTTCATGGAGAGGATCGATCCAGTGGACAAAGTTGCATTTCACCATATGATGCAAAGGAGGGTTAACATGCTCTATTAGCAATAACAAAAAAATAAACTATTGACTAATTGTACCCTAGAGTGTGGACATCGGAAGAAATGTCGTCCGCCTTTGAACTGGCCATCCAAGGCCTGCACGACCGCATCCTCCCTGTGTCTGCATTGCGGCCATATCGATTGAGTATGTTTGTTTGGCAGCAAACGGTCGTTAGGGCAAAAGTCCTGCCTCGTTTCCTAGGGAAGGTCTTGCTTTGGCAACAACGGTTGGAAAGGTCTCTCACCATCTTCCATTGTATGTTAGTATAGGACAGACAAGGTTCTCCATCCTACAGTTGGCAGGGTTGAGTGCTCCTACTTTCAAGGGGTGGGGCATGCATTTTATAACCCGTAGGGGGATGCAGCGTGCTTTGTCACATAGTGGATCATTTTTTAGCTTCCAGAGCAGCCACATCACCTCCATCAACACAGCGAGATGTGCCCTCCCTCTCTAAACGAGGTAGCTTTCTGCACCGATGTGACCTAACAAGACAGCTTTTCACAGTGATGTGGCGCAACAACCTAGCTTTGCATAGGATGTGACTCGACCAAGAAGCTTTCTGTTGTGATGTGACCCAACGAGCTAGCTTTGTGCAGGACATGACCCAATGAGATAGCTTTGCGTAGGACATGACCCAAGGAGGCAGCTTTGCGTACGACGTGACCCAAGGAGTCAACTTTGTGCTATACGTGACCTAAGGATGTAGCTTTGCATAGCAACGTGACGCAATGCTGTAGTACGATTCCTCACCGGGCCTGGTGCATCGTGGACACCAAATTTGCTTAAATCGAATTACACTCTAACCATGTCTGCCGATCCACATCACTACTTAAGTACTACCCAAACAGGGTACTCCTGCATTGTGACTACAACAACACCTTGCTCAAATGGAGAACCAGTGGGATGAGATTCACAGTTTCACAAGAGCTACTATAGCCCGCGATGAATAAAGGGAGCATGCCAGAAGGACACCGCCACACAACGACGCCTCCAGTAGCAGCAACCTCTACCTCAACATTCTGACTGAGCACTCACTGCAAGAACCGCTCAAGGGGGAGATGCCACCCCTCTATTGGTATAGGGATAGATGCAAGTTCTTCAAGTTGAAACATCAGCTTAGCCTTGGCATGCACTACTGGGGTTGTGCAAACTATACATAGGAGTATCCCGATCGCCGTTGGGACACGAGCTGCTACCGGTTGCTGGTAAGGACTTGGTATAACTTATTCCCATAACATTTCTCTCTCCAAATGCGCACTAACATCCTCTCCCATCTACCCGTAGTCTCCAAATCTGTTATGTGCCTACTGCAGTTGGATCGACTGACAAATCCACCCGCACGACCTATGGAGTCATGATTGTGAGGAGTGGGATGCCAAGACCCACTGCAAGAGGATGGAGGAGTGCTGCTGCGATGAAGAGCGTAGCGACTGTATCTAGTGGGAGACGCTGGCTCATCTCGAGGCATGCAGGCATAGGGAGCACGAGGCTCGTGAGAAGGAGTGTAAACTCGTGGCCAAGGCAAGGGCGGCGGGCGAGGAGTGTAACGTTGACCTTGTAAGGAAGGGTAAATGGCCACGATCCACATAGTAGTTTGAGACATTCCGTAGCAACCCCCTACTGGCTATATTGTTCCTTTATGCACATACATGTATTTTGGCATTAGTCGCATGATGGAAGTATTGATCTTTACTTAAGCAATTACCGGAAGCACTATGCCATGTGTCCGCATCATATGCGCATTAGTTCAGGGACTCATATATTACATGTTCCTTGTCTCTCAACTTATCTTTGTCCAGAATATTTCAATACTCTTATACCTTCTGCTGTATTTGAGCTATTTTTTTAACCTGGACAAATTCACTGCACCAAAAGGAAAATCACATTTTTCAGGACGTATGCCACATCTTAGGAGCACGTGAGAATTTTCCCACAATTTTTATACCTCATTTAGTCTCTATTTGTAAATACTAGCCTTTATTACCATTTAAATTAAAAATTTAGAAATTTTCTTTGAACAATGCCTTGAAATATTATTCCAACACATGTTGAACAACACCATTATGAATTTTCATAATTTTTGGAGGTTGCTTGCTATTTTAAATACTGGTCTTCAATCTTTTCATACATGCATTTTTTTTGTCTTTTTTCAAAAGATAACGATCAACTAACAGCAGTGGTGTCGTAGGGGTGGCCCCCACCTAAGCCCAGCAGGCCTGTTAGGAGGTTATAAGAACCAGAATAACATGTGTAAGGACATAAGTGCCCCTAATGGGGATGTATGGATGTAAGGGCATAACTGTAAAAGTATACCCCATGTGAATATATATATCAAGATGAGGGGGAGGGTGAGACAGAACACTCCCACCTCTCCACTACCATCTCTCTCTGTTTGGTCTGTAGCCACAACAGTTGGCGCCGTCCGTGGGGAGGACAGGAGCAAGCTTGAAGACCGAAGAAGAAGGATGGCACCGAAAAAAGCTTCGCCAGCGGCGGCGAAGGGAAAGAAGACGGTTGGGTCGGAGCGGCGCGTGAATACCAGGGCTTCGGCATCGGCCGCCGAAGGAGCTGGCGGTGGCGTAGGCGCGGTGGTCGCGGGCGTCGACGCTCGCGCTACAACGACCGACCCCGCCAGCGCCGCTACAACGACATCCAACCCCGTCGCTGGCACTGCAACGACAGCCTCCGCCGCCCTCGCCGGCAGCGCGGATCCGACGGCCGGGGGTAGCCGCAACGAAGCATCCGGCGGATCCGGAGATCGTGCGGCGAGGGCCCCCGCACCGACCCGTCCGCTGGGTGTTCCGGCGGCCCCGACAGCACCTGCGGTGGAAGGCGCCCTACTAGCAGCCCTCAACGCGTTCCAGCAGGAACTAGGGGACCTTCGCGGAGCCGTCCGAGATATACAAGAGGCTCGGAGCCAGCAGGCCGCGCCACTAATCGAGCCCGAGCCCACGCCGGAGGGGACGCACAGTCGCGAAGCCCCCGCGTCTAGCCGCGTGCCGCTGAGACGCGTAGATCCGGAGTCCCCGCTTTCGGCGGGGCTGCAGCAGGCGGCGTGGCCCGAGGACTTCAAGTTCCCTAGCGTCGCCGACTCGTACAAAGGCGACATGGATCCTCACGAGTTCGTGCGCGTGTATGAAACCGCAATCGAGGCCGCGGGCGGAGACGACACCACGAAGGCGAAGGGACTCCCCCTCGCGCTGCAAGGAGTGGCGCTCTCTTGGTTTTTTACCATAGAGCCGGGCTCCATCTACGCGTGGGAGCAGCTCCGCGACCGCCTTCACAACAGCTTCCAAGGACACTATGTCGAGCGAGTCGATGCGGACCAACTCTTCGCCGTGAAGCAAAGACCCTCGGAGAAGCTCCGAGACTACTTCAAGCACTTCGCCAAGATCTGGTGCCAAGTAAAAGACGTTAATGAAACCACCGTCGTTAATGCAGCCATACAGGGCCTTCGTCCGGGCCCGATGGCCGAGTACAACGCGCGGAGGCCAATCAAGACAGTCGCCAAGCTCTTCGACAAAATGGACGAGTATGCGCGGGCGGAGGAAGATGCGCGAAGACGCAGCATTACCGCCCTCGGCCTCGCCCATGAGGAGCGCCCCCCGTGCAAGGGGGGGCAGGTGGTCCCTCCTCGAAGCAGGGCCGCAGCCGAGAGGAAGGCTCTTCAAGGAGCGGGCACAAGCCTCGGCGCCGCCAGCGCAGGTCACAGGCAGCCCATCATGTCCTCAACACGGAGAGCACCCGCCAAGGACCCGACCCCGCCTCATGGAGGGGAGACCAGGGATCGGAAGGCGGACTCGATTACGGCGGCCAATCCCACGCAGAACAAGAGCTCCTACACTATGGCAAGTGGTGCGAGGTACACGGCTACGGCGATCATTACACAAGGGCATGCGCCGCAGTTATGGAGCTGCGGAGGGTGATGGCCGGGTCTCGGGCTTTGCCTCCTCGGCCCCTCGCTGGAGCCCACGTGGGGCACCCAAGGGGTAGCCCCATACGAGCCACCGCAACGGAGGGCGCGCAGCATCGCACCGTCAGCGTCATCACCGGAGGCTCCTCCTCAAAAGCCCCCGGGGAGCAGCCGCAACTGTGGATGCCGCCCCGCAACATCACCTTCGACTTGAACGACGCCAGGGGTGTGGAGTACCCTCACCAAGACCCTCTAGTCATCCAGGCCCACATAGCACGCTGTGACGTCAGGCGCGTCCTTGTCGACGGGGGAAGCTCCGCGAATATCTTGTTCGCAAAGGCCCTCGACCGTATGGGGATCCCCCGAAGCCGGCTAGAGCAGCCAGGAGCTCCACTTCAAGGCTTCGGGGGTCAACCGCTGCAGGCCTTGGGGTACGTGTCCCTTCCGGTCACTTTCCGTCAGGAGGGCAACAAGGGTAACATCCGGACCGAGCATGTCATCTTCGACGTCGTCGATATCCCACATCCCTACAACGCCATACTGGGTCGACCCGCCATCAACTCTTTCGAGGCGATCCCACACTACGCGTTTTTGTGTGTGAAGCTTTCGGGCCCAGAGGGTGTTATCACCGTCTTTGGCGATCAGGACCTGGCCAGACGTGCCGAGGTCAGCAGCCGCGTTCCGCATCGCCCGGTGCATGCCCTCTCCGGCACGCTCGGCGACGGGTAGGGGTGGAAAAAAGCTCGTTAGTGGGCTCGTTGGCTCGGTTCAAAAATGCCTCAATTATACTTGTTAATTGGTTAAACATTAAAATGAGTTGATTTCAAATGAATTTGAATTTTGCTCAAGCTCGGCTCGGCTCGGCTCGTTAGCTCGTTTCTAAAAATACTTTTAAATTATCCGTAAAATGATATTAAATCAAAATATGCCAATTTTAGAAAAAGCTCGATAAGACGAGCAGTTGGCTCGATATCCACCCCTAGCGACGGGCCCTCCGCCCCTGGATGGACGCCCAAGCCTCGACCCGAGGGCGGAGTCAAGAAGGTGCCGCTCCAGGCGGAGGGGCAGTGTGTGTCCATCGGCGAGGGGCTCCCACCGGGGGTCGAACGGGATCTGCTCCGAGTGCTTCAGAACAACGTTGACATTTTCGCATGGTCCCCGGAGGACATCAAGGGCGTAGACCGAGCAGTAATCGAGCATCGCTTGGCGGTCCGCCCCGACGCCAAGCCGGTCAAGCAAAGGCTTCGGCGTATGTCGATGGATCGGCAGCAGGCAGCCAAAACAGAGGTGGCGAAGCTTCTTCACGCCGGGGTCATCCGCGAGGTCCACCATCCAGAGTGACCAGTTTCATCACACCACTTGGGACGTTCTGCTTCGTCAGAATGCCCTTTGGCTTGAAGAACGCAGGCGCTACCTTCACCCGTCTTGTCGCCATTGCCCTGGCCGCCCAGCTCGGGAGGAACATCGAAGCTTACGTCGATGACGTGGTGGTCAAAACCCGGCAGCTTGCTCTGCATGGCCGGGACCTCCAGGAGACCTTCGACAATCTCCGGAAGGCGCCCATCAAGCTCAACCCCGACAAATGTGTCTTTGGGGTGCAGGCGGGCAAACTCCTAGGTTTCCTCGTGTCCGGACGGGGCATCCAGGCGAACCCCGACAAAGTAGACGCCATCCTGGGTATGGAGCCGCCCAAGACAACGAGGGAGGTCCAGAGGCTGGCGGGCCGCATGGCAGCATTAAGCCGCTTCCTATCTAGGGCGGCGGAGCGGGGCCTGCCATTTTTCAAGACACTCCGCAAGTGCGATGGATTTCGTTGGGACGGAGATTGCGCGAAGGCCTTCAATGAGCTCAAGCAGCACCTAGCAAGCCTCCCCACTCTGGTCGCCCCAGCACCAGAGGCTCCCCTCCTGCTCTATCTGGCCGCGTCAGCCACCGCGGTCAGCGCCGTCCTCGTCTTAGAGGAAGGCGCCATGCAGCGGCCCGTCTATTTTGTCTCCGAAGCCCTCCAAGGTGCCAAGACAAGATACACGGAGCTTGAGAAGCTCGCCTACGCGCTGGTCATGGCCTCCAGGAAGCTTCGGCATTATTTTCTGGCCCACCCGATCACAGTGCCTTCCTCATTCCCCCTGGCAGAGATGTTACACAACAAGGAGTCCACAGGGCGCATCGGCAAATGGGCTGCCGAGCTCGCTCCCTTCTCCTTGACGTATGCTTCGCGAACGGCAATCAAATCCCAAGTCCTTGCGGATTTTCTCGCCGAATGGACCCCGCCGGCCCAACCCGTCCAGACGCACGATGATCCCGTCTGGACGCTTACAATCGACGGAGCTTACGGCGTCGCCGGCGCGGGCGTAGGTGCGGTGATCGTCATGCCTGAAGGATAGCGTTTGCTATACTCGGCGCGCCTTGCCTTCCCCGCCACCAACAACACGGCTGAATACGAGGCACTGCTCTTTGGCCTGGCGAAGCTCAAGGCAGTCGGTGCGAGACGGGTGCTAGTCCGCACCGACTCGCGCCTAGTGGCTGGTCATGTGGACAAGTCATATCAAGCCAAGGACCCTGAGTTGACCAAATACCTCGCGGCGGTGAGGGCGAGGGAAAGACACTTTTTGGGTGTCACCGTCAAGGCCATCCCCCGCGCGGAGAACGAGCAGGCCGACGCCCTCACTAAGGCGGTCAGCCAGCAACTGCCCCCCTGAGGGGGCGTTTTACGAGATATTAGCGCAGGCGGCCATCGCGCAGGACAACCGGGACGCGGCACTCATCCACCGCATTGACCGGCCAGGAGATTGGCGAGAGCCCATCTTCAATTTCTTGCAAGGCATCGCCGAGCCGGAGGACCCCGCCGAGCTTCGGCGCTTGCAGCACCGCGCAAGGTCCTTCCAGGTGTTCGAAGGGATACTCTACAAGAGAGGGGTTTGCGCACCGCTCCTGCGCTGCCTCTCGGCTGAGGGGGGAAGGGAGCTCCTGGCGGAGATCCACGCGGGCGTGTGCGGATCCCACCTGGCACCGAGGTCATTAGTCGGCAAGGCGTTCAGGCAAGGCTTCTACTGGCCAACTGCCATCACCGACGCCCAGGACCTCGTCCGTCGGTGCCAAGGGTGCCAGTGGATGGCGCGCATCATCCGCAGGCCCCCGACGAGCCTCAACCCCATTCCCCTGGTGTGGCCACTGGCACGCTGGGGCCTTGACATAGTAGGACCACTTGCCTGAGCTCCAGGGGACCTCCGGTTCGTGGTAGTCGCGCTGGAGTATTTCTCCAAATGGCTGGAAGCGGTCGCCCTGGCCAAAGTAACTTCTGCGGCCATACAGCGCTTCCTATGGCAAAACATCATATGTCGCTTCGGTGTGCCCCGGGAGCTCACGGTTGACAATGGCCTGCAGTTCGACGCCACCCTCTTCAAAGACTATTGTGCCAGCATGGGCATCACCCTCCGCTTCGCCTCGGTAGGGCATCCCTAGTCCAACGGGGCGGTCGAACGGGCGAATGGCGCCATCTCCGCCGCCATCAAAAAGCGCCTGGTCGGATTGCCGAAGGGCAAGTGGCCAAGCGAGCTTCACAGCGTTCTTTGGTCGCTTCGCACAACAGTAACGTGCCCGACGGGATTCACGCCGTTCAAGCTCCTTTTCGGTGACGAAGCGGTGACGCCCGAGGAAATCAAGGCCGGCTCACGGAGGGTCCTCGTCCAAGCACCCGAAGAGGAGCGCCGTGTGTCCGTGGACCTCCTCGACGGGATACGGGTAGATGCAGCCCACCATGTCGAGAAGTACGCGCGGCAGACAATGCGTACTCGGGACCGCTCTATATGCCCGTGGGGGTTCAAGCCTGGGGATCTCGTTCTCAGAGTGGCGCTCCAGGCGGAGACCGTTGGCAAGCTGGAGTCCAAGTGGGAAGGCCCGTACATCGTGATGGAGGCATTGCCAAAGGGGGCGTACCGCCTCGCCACGCTCGAAGGACAAGCCCTCCGGCACACATGGAACGCGGACAGGTTGCGGTGGTACTACGCCTAGAAGCAGGACAGCAAGCGTAGAGCCACCAGCCCTTTGTTATGCGACGCTCGCCCGCGCAAACGGGAGTTCAATAAAGGTTGCTGTTCCCAGAGCATCCCCTGTCCGCGCTGACCAGAACAAAGTCCACGGACTTTAATAAGATGTAGCATCGAGGTCTGCCTCCGCACGCGCGAGTCTCCGGACTATAAAGCAAGTCGTAGCGTCGAGGTCCGCCTCCGCACGCACCAGTCCACGGACTTTAAATAAGACGTAGCGCCGAGGTCTGCCTCCGCACGCGCGAGTCTCCGGACTATAAAGCAAGTCGTAGTGTCGAGGTCCGCCTCCGCACGCACCAGTCCACGGACTTTAAATAAGACGTAGCGTGGAGGTCCGCCTCCGCACGCGCGAGTCTCCGGACTATAAAGCAAGTCGTAGCGTCGAGGTCCGCCTCCGCACGCACCAGTCCACGGACTTTAAATAAGACGTAGCGTCGAGGTCTGCCTCCGCACGCGCGAGTCTCCGGACTATAAAGCAAGTCGTAGGTCGAGGTCCGCCTCCGCACGCACCAGTCCACGGACTTTAAATAAGACGTAGCGTCGAGGTCCGCCTCCGCACGCGCGAGTCTCCGGACTATAAAGCAAGTCGGAGCGTCGAGGTCCGCCTCCGCACGCACCAGTCCACGGACTTTAAATAAGACGTAGCGTTGAAGTCCGCCTCCGCACGCGCGAGTCTCCGGACTATAAAGCATGTCGTAGTGTCGAGGTCCGCCTCCGCACGCACCAGTCCACGGACTTTAAATAAGACGTAGCGTTGAGGTCCGCCTCCGCACGCGCGAGTCTCCGGACTATAAAGCAAGTCGTAGCGTCGAGGTCCGCCTCCGCACGCACCAGTCTACGGACTTTAAATAAGACGTAGCGTCGAGGTCCGCCTCCACACGCACCAGTCTACGGACTTTAAATAAGACGTAGCGTCGAGGTCCGCCTCCGCACGCACCAGTCTACGGACTTTAAATAAGACGTAGCGTCGAGGTCCTCCTCCGCACGCACCAGTTTACGAACTTTAAATAAGACGTAGCGTCGAGGTCCGCCTCCGCACGCACTAGTCTACGGACTCTAAATAAGACGCAACGGGGGGACGCCCTCGCGCGCACCAGTCTACGGACTTTAAATAAGACGTAGCGTTGAGGTCCGCCTCCGCACGCGCGAGTCTCCGGACTATAAAGGAAGTCGTAGCGTCGAGGTCCGCCTCCGCACGCACCAGTCTACGGACTTTAAATAAGACGTAGCGTTGAGGTCCGCCTCCGCACGCGCGAGTCTCCGGACTATAAAGGAAGTCGTAGTGTCGAGGTCCGCCTCCGCACGCGCTAGTCTACGGACTTTAAACAAGACGTAGCGTTGAGGTCCGCCTCCGCACGCGCGAGTCTCCGGACTATAAAGAAAGTCGTAGCGTCGAGGTTCGCCTCCGCACGCGCCAGCCCATGGACTTTGAATAAGACGCGGATGCCCTCCCGGTGCACTCTACGGAGTATAAACAAGGTGCAGAGGTCTTCTTCCCTTCGCGTTCGGCGGCAGGTAACACCAAGAATAAGGTACTACTTGGTTTCATTGCAAAAGCAAAGGGGTTACATGGTTACAAGCGTAAGAACCAGTACATCATCCCCCTGCCCTACCCGACCAACCGCTCAGCCTTGCCGCGGTGCGGACGAACCCGTGCCATCGTCGCTGTGACGCTGAAGGACCCTTTCGAGCCACTGGAGGAGGTCCCCCTCCCCATGCAGCGTCTGCTGCACGGCGACCCTCGCTGCATCTTCCCCAAAGCGGCCCCAGATCCGTTGATGGAAGTTCTGCAGGCTAGGCCCGATGGAGCGGATGGCGTCCGACATGACCTCTGGTCGGCCGGGAGGATCCAGTTGAGGATTCGCTAGCTCATGGGTATGTCTACACCCATGAGTGTGAAGCAGGGCGAGGGCGAAGCACGCACCAAGATAGCCGCAGTGCTCGCCAAACGTTCTGGCGCCACGAAGAGCAACGCCGGCCCCCTCCTCGATCAACCCGAGCGTCTCCGACAGGGCCTTCGGCCCGTGCGTAGTGTCCGGCACTCTGACGCACAGATCTCGGAGGGCCTGGTTCAGAGACTCCATGGCCCGCCACGCCGACATGGACGTATTTTCCAAGACGAGGCTATTCTCGGCAGCAGACTCCGCCAGCTGGGCGTTCTCCCCTTCTAGGACGGCGATCTGCTGCACGAAGGCGGCGCGCTCCTCAGCCGCGGCGCACTTGGCTTCCGTGGCCTCGAGTTGTGCGGCCGCCATGGCACCCTCCAGCGCGCGAAGTTCTTCATCCTTCACGGCGAGAGCATTGTTTGCTTCACGAAGGCTGGCTTCCAGAGCTCTCCGCTCCCGAACGCGGGCCTCGTCAAAGGATCGGCTGGGGGTAAGCGTCTGGCAAAAATAACAAATCAGAAGGCGTCCAGCAGTACCTTACAAGCTGAAGCGCACATATTTACCCTCATCTCGGAGGCCTGCAGCGCGAGCGCTAGGAGTTCCCCCTCGCATGACGACAACATCTCTCGGTCGAGGCCGTTGTCGGCACGCTCTGCGGCTGCGGTGAGGTCGCAAAATATCTCCGGGCGAGGGAGGAAGTCCGAGCGAGCGAGCCCCGGCCCCAACGCGCCAGGATTTACCGAGGCCATGGCCACGTCAACAGCAGCGGACACCTGCGGGGCACCCTACACAAGGCTTCGGACTTCGCGCATACCTCCGCTGCTCGATCCTTCGCCACGTCCGGGAGACTTCGTCTCACCTGATGTTGGCAGAATGAGCGAGCAGATCGGAGAGAGTCTCGCGAAGTCAGGTGAAGAAAGGGACTCACGCCTACCTCCTGCGCCCCTCGTCGCGGTAGGAAGTGGCGCCGGTTCGACTGCCAAGGGGGAGGCGGGCGCCTCGGCGGTCAGTGAGGAGGTCTTCTCGGCCGCGCCAGACGCCGTAATCCCGCGGCAAGGCCCCGTAGCGGCGTATCGACCCCTCGCTGGCGGCGGGGACTGAGTCCGAGGGCGTTTCGCCTGCGGCGGCACAGGCGATTCTTCCGTGGCAACACCCGCTACGGTTACTGTCGCCCCCATGGTTTCTTTTGTAGGGGGTGCGCCCTCGCCGACCGCTGCGGTTGATAACGCACCATCAACCGTGGTTTTCTCGCCAGGAACGACGCCACCCCCCGGGTTGGCGAGTTCCAGCTCAACGATGGCCGCGAGCACGGGCTCGTGGGCGTCGGCAGAAGGTGCCGGGGGATCCGAGGCAGCGCTCCTCCGAAGTAGTGTGGCCAGGCCCACCGCCGGTCGCACGCCCCGTCTCAGCTGTGCTACCCGCCGAGGGGGCTGCCGGGTCGCATACGGCAGCCGGGGAACGGGCCCGGCGTCGCGAAGATAACACCCCCGCAGGGCTATCACCGTCCTGAGCGCCCGGAGTCCCGGCGGGAAGCTCACCCGGCACCGCGCGCTCGGGCACAGTAATGCCCAGAGCCTCGCAGGTGCGGTTTACCCGCCCTTGCTTAGCCGCCTTGACTGCGGCCTCGCGAGTCTGGTGCTCCTTAAGCGTGTATGGGCCGAGGAGCGCCGCAACCGCGCGCTCCGCATCTTCTAGCTGACCCACTGCGCAGGAGATCACGTCAGTCAGGCGGAGCCCAAACAGATACAATGGCGCGTGTAAAACGCGCTGGGCGACTTACAAGGAGCGGAAGGCGGAAGCAGACGAGATACGGATGGGCTGAACCCGTCCCCGCGGGGGCCGTTCTATCCAACATACTTCCCCCGGGAGGAGAGTGGCGCTGCCCCATGCATTGTGAACTCCTCGGCTAGGTCGCGCATGCTCATTTGACGGCGACACCGACAAGACTCTGTAGCCTTTGCGTGTCGTCAATCTCCGCCTTCAGACTCGGCGTACTGTTAAACGAGATCGGCCCACCTCGACATTGCATCCCGCTCTTGTCGGTCGCGGTGTAGTAGAACCACTGCCGAGTCCAGCCGGACTCCCATTGCCCCGGCGAGGCTGGCGCGGGGAACAACGTCGCGCACGACGCCCGGAGCACGAAGTCCACACCGCCGAAGTTAGACACCGCCCCGTCAACTTTTCTGGGTCGGCAGCGTGCGTCGTACAGTGTGGCGAATAAGCTCGCGCTGGGACGCCACCCCTCTGTCCGCATCGCCCACGTGAAGACAGCTAGGCGAAGTATTGCGAGGGGCGTCAATTGGGCTAGCTCCAACCTGTAGGCCCGCAGGACTTCGCCCACGAACAACGTGGAGGGCATTCGAAGGCCGGCGTCGAAGAACGCAACAAAAACAATCGCCTCCATTGCCCGGGGCTTCGGCTCCATCTCGTCCCGACGGGGTAGGCGAGCCCCATCGTGATCCACGATCTTCCTCTCATCCATGAGCCGCTGCAGTGTCCCTTCGGTCATGCGGCTCTTCCCCAACACACGGGAACAGCAGCCTCCCGCGTTCTCCATGGCGTCCCACCACTTGTTGGCACGCGAGCTCCCCCGCGGCACCAGCTCGTACTTCCTAGAAGAATGGGACACCTCGCCCTGGCTAGGCAAGGAACCACTGCGGGGGTGGTAGGCGGCGTCGTCATGACTAGCCATCGCTCTTCACGTCCAGGGAGGAAGAAGCAGGGAAAGGAGCAACTAGCGTTACAATTAGCACGGACGGAAGCAAAGCGGCAGATCAAAAAGCAAAGCAGGAAAGGGTGCCTCCACCTCAACACTAGCACCTTATAAAGGCCGCTCGCCTCTCACATGGCTCGAAGCACAGACAGATCAAACTCGCAGCGATTCGGCTGCCCAAGATTTGGAAAGAAGAACCACCGGGGCCTAGAGGGCCGTGCCCGGTAGGTGACCAAGCAGCACACAACGCCTACACGCCTTCAACACGCATCCAACTTCCCTGGGAAGAGGCGAACGGCCGCGGTCACGCAACCGCTCACATCCCACGACGCACCAGTCGTGCGTCGCCACGTGTCCCACCTCCAGAATAGCAGACTGCACGACACGACAGTCTGACTACTGTCAGGCCAGGCGTCGGCGTGATTCCAGCCGCCATTAAAAGCGCACCACCAGACTGCAGGGTCGCAACAGCTCCGAAGCGCAACAATATCGGTGCCAAGCTCCAATCTTAGCACGAAGCCGGAGCGCGCGCGCGCGTCTACTTCGACTTAGGCGCCGGCCTCCGCTGCCACCCGTTCGAAGGGTAGGGGACAGAGCGTGCGCGCGTCTACTTCGAGCTAGGCGCCAGCCTCCGCTGCCACCCGTTCGAAGGGTAGGGGACGGAGCGCGCGCGCCTCGACTTCGACTTAGGCGCCAGCCTCCACTGCCACCCGTTCGAAGGGTAGGAAATGGAGCGCGTGCGCCTCGGCTTCGACCTAGGCGCCAGCCTCCGCTGCCACCCGTTCGAAGGGTAGGGGACGGAGCGCGCGCGCCTCGGCTTTGACTTAGGCGCCAGCCTCCACTGCCACCCGTTCGAAGGGTAGGGGACGGAGCGCGCGCGCGTCTACTTCGAGCTAGGTGGCAGCGGAGCTACTTCGAGCTAGGCGCCAGCCTCCGCTGCCACCCGTTCAAAGGGTAGGGGACGGAGCGCGCGCGCGTCTACTTCGAGCTAGGCGCCAGCCTCCCCTGCCACCCGTTCGAAGGGTAGGGGACGGAGCGCGCGCGCCTCGGCTTCGACTTAGGCGCCAGCCTTCGCTGCCACCCGTTCGAAGGGTAGGGGACGGAGCGCGCGCGCGTCTACTTCGAGCTAGGCGCCAGCCTCCGCTGCCACCCGTTCGAAGGGTAGGGGACGGAGCGCGCGCGCCTCGGCTTCAACTTAGGCGCCAGCCTTCGCTGCCACCCGTTCGAAGGGTAGGGGATAGAGCGCATGCGCCTCGGCTTCGACTTAGGCGCCAGCCTCCGCTGCCACCCGTTCGAAGGGTAGGGGACGGAGCGCGCGCGCCTCGGCTTCGACTTAGGCGCCTGCCTCCGCTGCCACCCGTTCGAAGGACAGGGGACGGAGCGCGCGCGTGTCTGCTGCAACAAGGCACCTTCCATCCCAGACCTCGGGCTCCCCAACCACAAGCTTGGAGAAATTCACAGGCCGCAGGGGATGGAAGGGGCCAAAGGACTCGGCGACATGGCTTCGGCCCTGTGAAGCCCTTCACCATGAGAGGCTCCTATCGTAGGGGTGGCCCCGACCTAAGCCCAGCAGGCCTGTTAGGAGGTTATAAGAACCAGAATAACATGTGTAAGGACATAAGTGCCCCTAATGGGGATGTATGGATGTAAGGGCATAACTGTAAAAGTATACCCCATGCGAATATATATATCAAGATGAGGGGGAGGGTGAGACAGAACACTCCCACCTCTCCACTACCATCTCTCTCTGTTTGGTCTGTAGCCACAACAAGTGGCATAGAGGAAAATGTGTTGCCAAGAACCACCTACCAAACCAATAAGGTTCTTTGTCTATTGGGAATGGAAGTAGAAAGAATATACACATGTCCGAATGATTGTATCCTGTGCTATGAAGAGTATGAAAATTACATATTTATTCGGTGTGCAAAGCATTCTGATACAAGTATAAGAATGACTCTGATGACGGCGATGGCATCAAGATGAAGCAAGGACCTCCTGCTAAGATGTTGTAGTATTTGCCTATAATTCCCCATTTAAAGCGCTTATTTGCGAATCAAGAGGATGGAAGATTGCTGCATTGGCACTTGGAGGAGCGTAAGAAAGATGGAATGATAAGATATGTTGCTAATTCCGCCAAGTGGAGGAACATCGGTACGATGTTTGCAGACTTCGGTGCAGAATCGAGGAATATAAGGTTTGGGTTGAGTACAGATGGAATGAATCCTTTCTGTAACATGAGCAGCCGACATAGCACCTGACAAGTGAATGTATGCATGTACAACATTCCTCCTTGGTTGTGTATGAAGTGTAAATACATTTTAATCTCACTACTTATCCAAGGGCCAAAACAATCTGGGAACGATATGATGTGTACCTAGTATCATTGGTGAAAGATCTTGTAACACTGTGGAACGAGGGGGTATAGGTATGGGATGCGGACAAATGAGAGAACTTCACTCTATGCACCATATTGTTCTGTACCACCAATGATTTTTCTGCCCTTGGTAACCTATCAGGGTTGAGTACGAAAGGAACCAAAGCCTATCAGCGCTGCTTATATTATATCAAGAGTGTGTGGTTGAACAACTTGCACAAAACTGTGTACATGCGTCATCGTAGGTTCCTTCCAAGGTATCACCCATACTGCAAGATGAAGAAATAATTTAACAGAAATAAAGAGGATGACTCAGCACCAAGACCTTTTAGCAGGAAAGAAGTGTATGATATGGTCAAGGATATCGATGATGTGCTTGGAAATAGACATAAGTTGAGGACCCATCAGAAGAACATGTGGAAGAAGAGGTATTTTGGGACTTGCCTTATTAGGAGCACTTAGAAATTTGTAATTGCATCGATGTCATACACATAGAAAAGAATGTATGTGATAGCTTGATTGGTCTCTTACTAAACATTCATGATAAAACAAAGGATGGTGTCAACGCACAGTGTGACTTTGTCGCTATGAACATCAGGACCAAGTTAGCACTGATAGAGACCGGTAAAGGCCACACGAACCTTCCCCTAGCTTGTTACACTCAGTCTAAGTCCAAAAGAACTGAATTGTGTCAGTGCTTACATTGTGTGAAAGTTCTGTCTGGTCATCCGCCAGCATGAAGAAATTTGTTTCCATGGAAGATTTGAAATTAATTGGCATGAAGTTTTATGACTGTCATGTGCTAATAACACAATTGCTTCCTATTGCAATTAGAAGTATTTTGCCGAACAAGGTTCAAGTGATAGTCACGAGGCTATGTTATTTATTTAACGCAAATTGCTCGGAAGGCCATCAATTCCGATGGACTAGATGCTCTGCAAAGGAGGTAGTTACGACTCTATGTCATCTTGAGATGTATTTTCCTTCTTCATTTTTTGATATCATAGTCCATCTCATTGTCCACCTTGTGAAAGAAATAAAGATATGCGGCCCTGTGTTTCTACGTTATATGTACTTGTTCGAAAGATACATAGGAATTCTCAAATCATATGTACGCAATCGATCTCGGCCAGAGGACAACATCATCGAAGGTTATGTAACCAAAGAGATCATTGAGTTCTGCATTAGATCATTTAGTTCTGCATCGATTACATGGCTCAGGTTGAACTCATTGGTGTGCCTTTATCTCGTCACGAGGGGAGGCTAGAGGGTATTGGGACCATTAGAAGGAAAGCAATAACTCCCGATCTGGATATGTAAACTCAAGCCCATTTTATGGTCTTGCGATACATGACTGAAATATCCCTGTATATTGAAGAGCACAAGGACATACTACACCAACATAATCCAGACCGGTCGGAGGATTGGATCACGAGACAACACAACTGTCAATTCAACAAATGGTTAAGGGTGTGATTCACTAGGAGGTCGTCAAGTGAAATGCTACAATGGTTGGCAAGAGGGCTAAAATTTACAATTGTAACATGGCAAAGATATTACATTAATGGGTACACATTTTATACAATATATCAGGATAGAAAGAGCACAATGATGAACTTAGGTATCCGCATAGATGCATTTCCTGAGCAGTTCAGTACTGCTGCCCAAGCTCCTACTATAGGCTGTAGAGGAGATTTAGAAGCTCATCTACGTAATTTTCAAGATCCCTCTCTTTCGGTGCCATTGGGTCCAACTCCCACAGGGTGTAAATGTTGATAAGTACGGCATCACTACTATAGGCCTCGAACATGTAGGATACAAAGATGAACCATTTGTACTAACAAAGCAAGTTATTCAAGTTTTTATGTAACTGACCCAGCAAATAAGAAGAGCCACATAGTTCTTCATGGAAAAAGAAGGATTGTTGGAGTTGAGAATGTCGTGGATGTGGAAGAGTACAATCAATTTGACGACTTGCCACCATTCAAAGATGGCATCAGGCTTGAGGAAGAACCATAGGATAAAGCAAGCTATATACATATCGATCATTACGAATGGCTTTATTTAAAAGGAAGATAGACAAGTGGAATGATCCCACGTGGCGAACACCTATTTAGAAATTATTCCAATGTAATTAATAAACTCAGTATGTAATTAAGGAATTATTCCATTGTAATTAATTCAGTGATTTAGAAATAATTACATCTGTGATTGTATCTGCTTGCTTGTTTTCAGAGGGCATAGCTATCATTTCCTCATGCTAGCCGAAAAATCTGATATTATCACAGGCAATTTGATGGCACAAACCGTTTGAGATATATATATATATATATATATATATATATATATATATATATATATATATATCAATCATAGATAGTTCCATAATATAACCATTTGTGATAAGTACAATATCACAGATGGTTCCATAATATAACCTTCTGTGATAATGTATAACATCACAGACGGTTCCATAATAGAACCGTCTGTGTATGCTATACATCACATACACTTAAATCATAGAACCGTCTGTGATATTAATACCATAGTCGATTATTTAATAGAACAGTTTGTGATAGTTCTTCTATAAGTAATTCTCTTGCTAGGTTTTGTGCTCTTACTCCTCTTACTCGCACACCCCCTCCGTCTCCTCGTCCCCCACTTTCACTGCCGCCGCTAGATAACCCGATGTCTCCGTCCTCTCCTTCCTCACCTAGCATGGTGGTCCCATCACCTCTCCTCTTGATGCCGCCTCTCCTCCCGGCGCCGCCTCTCCTTCCCATCACCTCTTGTCCCGATGCCACCTCTCGTCCCGATGTTGCCTCTCCTCCTGAATGTATGGATCCCAAATCCCACTTTTTTACCTCATGTGTGATAGATCTGTCCATATTTGTTAATGTGTGTTTATGAGTTCTCTCCTCCCCATTGCCTCTCCTCCCTAAAGTATGGATCCCAAATCCCACTTTTTACCTCATGTGTGATAAATCTATCCATTAATGTGTGTTCATGAGTTCTCTCCACCCCATCACCTCTCCTCTCGAAGGTATGGATCCCAAATCTCACTTTTTAGCTCATGTGTCTTACATCCATCCATATCTGTTAGTGTCTGTTGTGGTTACAGACCAAACAGAGAGAGAGAGAGAGTATGGTAGTGGAGAGTTAGGTGAGCAATGGCTTAGGGTTTCTCCCCGTGGCCTGTGTTGTATATATATATCCACATGGGGAGTGCTTTTACAATTATACCCTTACATCCGAGTATTCCCCTTAGGGGCACTTATGTCATTACACATGTCCCATTTTGGGCCTTACATTCCTCTAACATGCTTGCTGGGCTTAGGTGGGGGCCACCCCTACAACAGGAGTCTCTCATGGTGAAGGGCTTCACGGGCCGAAGCCATGTTGCCGAGCCCTTTGGCCCCCCTCCATCCCTGCGGCCTGTGAGCTTTCCCAACGTTCGGCGGAGCCTTATTGCTTGGTGTAGTGTTCGCCCTGCAGCGAGGGTAGGCGTTGGGCGGGTTGGCGAAGTCCTCGTCGTCCACAGGGCCCTGCAGTAGTGGGATCGAGGTTGACCTCCGGGCTGAAGGTCGAAGTCGAGTTCGACATCGAGATCGGGGCCGACATCGGCATAGGAGCTAGAGTTGAAGTTGGGGTTGAAGTCGGAGTCGAAATCGCATCTGCCTTGGTGGGGTCGGTAGTTGCCCGGGCCCCCTCAGCCGCGGGTTCTTTGGGCTGCGAAGTCGAAGTTGGAGCGGAGGCAGACCTCGCGCCAATGGCTTTCCCTGGGCGCGAGGTGGGTGCGGCTCCGCCGCTTGGTAGTGCGCCTTAATGGCTCCTGAAATCGCGCCGACCCCTGGGATGGCAAGAGCAGGCTGCTGCAACCGTACGCACTTTTCCACTCGAGGTGTACACGCGGCGGGCTATGATTGGCGTGTCGTGGGCTGTCGGCGGTCGCACGACCGTGGCCGTTCGCCCATTCCCTAGAAAGGCGGGACACGTGGCGGGGTGCCATGGGCGCGTCATGCGCCGTCTGCCCACCTACCCGCGCACGCCCCCAGTTGCCAGCAGTTGTGCTTCCCGATTGTGGGTAGCTGGACTGCTGGGCTCCCGCTGGTTGCGCTTCCGCATGTGTGGCCGCCGGTTGAGGTTCCCGTCGGCTCGGGGACGCAGCGAGTATATATATATACACACACCGTCGTCCTTCGCCACCCTTCATAGGGCAACGCCTGGGTACGGCTGGAATGATCTTGGTCTCAAAAATAGGCTGCCTCTGTTCATCTGCATTCTTTGATGGGACTGTTTTGCGGCAGGATTAGCGCAGATGGGCGTTTTCATAGAATGTTGATGAATTGAAGGATGCCTATTTTTGAGTTTCAAAAAAAACATATCTTCGCCCTGGCGCCGGGCGCTGTGGTCCGACGGCTACGCTGTGCTGCTGCATATGACGCGCGTTCCGGGGACAGCTAGGGTGATCGTGCCCTCGTAGATAGGTCTTCCTCAGTCCATGCGCGCTCTTTGATGGCAAAGGATGACGATGGACTGAAGGAGGCCTATTTATGAGAGTTCGGTCAGAGCCTACTGACAATGGACAATCTCGCTTCTCGACTGAGCGCACGGTTCGTTTGGGCCTTCGGCGTCCGGGGGTTTGGAGTTTACTTAGTGGGGCCGCTAGTTGCCCTGGCCACCCTCCTCCGCAGGTTCTTTGTGCTGCGAAGTCGAAGTTGGAGCGGGGGCAGACCTCGCGCCACAGATTCCCCTAGGCGCGGGGTGGTTACGGCTCTGTGGTCCGGTAATGCGCTTTAATGACTCCTGGAGTCGCAGTGACTTCCGACTTTGTGGCGTTCCAACGAGATGTCCCTTTGCCGGGACGGGGCCGAAGTCGAAGCCAGGGCCTCACTGCTGGGACGGAGACCCCGTCGAAGCTGTTGCGGTTGAGTGGTATCGAGAATCACGCCGACACGCGCTGGGGGCTGCACCGCGTCGCATGATCTGCATTTGCGCCTGGTCGGAGCCGACAGCGGGGCGCTATTGGTGCGTCGTGCACTGACGGGTCTTTGTACGACCGCGGTCATGCCCGACTCACGTGGGCGGTCGCGACGCTTCGGCTTCGGTCGCGACGCTTCGACTCCAGTCGTGGGGAGGCGAGCGGTTTGTCATCCGCCGGTTATGCTTACCGGCGGTGCGGGAGACAAGGGGTCTTTAAATACCCCCGTGGTACCACGTCTGCGCCTCCTCCACACGCTTTCTGATCGTCTGTCTTGTCTCCTGCTTTGCTTTGCTTTTCTTGCCACCGCCCTTCCCTTCCACTGTCGTCTGGCTTCCGGATAACGATGGCGCGCGGCGATGAGTGTGCTCAAATGGTCGGTGACTACGCCATCCGTCGGCGGTCCTCACTGCTTGAGGTGGAGTACACGCTCAAGGGGTGCGACCCGGCGACGGCAGACAAGTGGTGGGTGGCGACGGAGAGGAAGGAGGGCCCGTACTCTAGCGCCTTGGGTCCGACGCTCCTGACGGAGGAGACGATCCATACACTGCTGCGTGAGGGGAAGCTGTCGGACCGCCAGGCGGTGCGGCTACCCGTCGATGACGAGGCGGAATTGCGACCTGAGGAGTCAGAGGCGATTGTTTTCGTCGCCTACTTTGAAGCCGGGCTTCGCATCCCGCCCGCGATGGTCGTTGGCGAAGGCTGGAGCTAGCACAACTGACTCCGAACACGCTGGCTCGCCTTGCCGTGTACAGCTGGGCCTTTTGCTCGGAGGTGTGCTGGCCCAGCGCCTCGACGTTCGCCTATCTGCATGATGCACGGTGCCAGCCGAAGGAGCAGAAGGATGGGACGCTGTCGAACTTTGGCAGCGTCAACTTCATTCTACGGTCGCTGTGCGGGAAGCTCTTCCCCGCGAACTCAACTCGAGCGAAGTGGGAGTCTGGCTAGATAAGATGGTGGTTCTACCACCGTGTGGCGAGTGGTAGCGGCCTCGAGTGTACGGGCCAGCCGATGGCATTCAACACCACACCCAGCATAACGCTCGGCCCCGAGGATAGGCGAAGGGCGCGAAGACTCATGGGGGTCACCGCCCGCTTCAACATGCGCGACCTCGCCGAGAAGTACGTTATGTACGGCGTGGCGCCGCTCGCCTATGAGTGGTGCCTCACCGTCGGGAAACTCCAGGACGACAACGTCCGCCCATCCGTTTGTTTGCTACCAGCGCCCTCCGACCTTCGTAAGCCTAGGCCGTGTCTTCCTTTCCATTCGTGCTCGCTGCATCGCGTTTAACCATGCTTCTTGCCTCGCCTAGGAATGCGCTTGAAGGATGCAGAACACGCGGTAAGCATGTTCCTTGTGCCATATACGGTCAGGGAGCACGAGCAGCGTACAGCTGCCACCGCGGTGGCGGGGCTGGGGCGGATAAACCACGTGTGCGAGGCCCTGGCCGCTCCGGCCTCGAGCCAGCCGCGACATCACGATGATGGCGCCCAAGGAAAAAGGTGCCGTCTCACGGGAAGACTTGGGCTTCTGCGACCGTGGCCGGCGCGGTGGCTGCCATTGCCCCCATCGATGCGGCAGGCACATTCAGACCTGCAGATGGGCGCGGATGACGGGGGCGAGAGGTCTCCGGGCGGTGCCAGGGACTGAGAGTGTGCCATGGACGACAGGAGGGGGAAGCCTGCCGCCCGCGGTGGTCGTGGAGAGTGTGTGTGTTGTAAAACACGAGCCGCCCATTTTCTTATAAATAAAGTACAAGTTGCCTCACCGGTGTTTTGACTTGTGTGCCCGCATGTCCCGAGCAGCTACCCGACCAGGGCCGGCTGCTAGTTTCTGACCTTGTGACCCGACGGCGTCTTCGGCACTAGCAGAGGGCCGAGGAGTCACTGGACTTCTGGGCGGGCCGGGCATCGTCGAGTGAAGCGTTGGCGCGAACGCGCACGAAGGAGCCGGCCGAGTAGCGGCTTCGAGCACCCGAGGCTGTTTGTACATTTTTATTACATGCCTTTGGAAGCATCTTCCGATGAATATAAACGGGAGGGGGGAGGTTTGGTTGAAAAATATCGACCGTGTCTCCATCCTTGTTTACGACCATGCAGTCCCGTGGTAGATTCAGGAAACTACACTGCGCTCACTTGTACGCAGCAATCTGGGTCTAGCCGAAGTCGACGTGCGGGCGCTCCGTCCCCTACCCTTCGAAGTGGCGGCAGCGGAGCTGGCAGCTTAGTCGAGGTAGACGCGCGAACGCTCCATCCCCTACCCTTCGAGGTGGTGGCAGCGGAGCTGGCGCCTTAGTCGAGGTAGACGCGCGAGCGCTCCGTCCCCAACCCTTCGAAGCGGCGGCAGCAGAGCTGGCACCTTAGTTGAGTTAGACGCGCGAACGCTCCATTCCCTACCCTTCGAGGTGGTGGCAGCGGAGCTGGCGCCTTAGTTGAGGTAGACGCGCGAGCGCTCCGTACCCTACCCTTCGAGGTGGCGGCAGCGGAGCTGGCGCCTTAGTCGAGGTAGACGCGCGAGCGCTCCGTCCCCTACCCTTCGAGGTGGTGGCAGTGGAGCTGGTGCCTTAGTCGAAGTAGACGCGCGAGCGCTCCGTCCCCTACCCTTTGAGTTGGTGGCAGCAGAGCTGGCGTCTTAATCGAGGTAGACGCGTGAGCGCTCCGTTTCCTACCCTTCGAGGTGGTGGCAGCGGAGCTGGCATCGCGGTTAGCCTCTGTTAAGGCTTGTCGGTGCTTCGTGTGATACTCGCGAGTGTAAGTTGCCGCCGCGTCTCATGTCGACTTTACGACACGCATGCGGAGGCAAGCCTCGACTACGTCTCGTGCAAACACTACGAGGTGCAGGCGGAGGCGAGCCTCTGCTGCCTTTTGATCGCTGCGAGGTGCATGCGGAGGCGAGCTTTTGCTACCTTTTGCGCGATCGCTGCGAGGTGCATGCGGAGGCGAGCCTCTGCTACCTTTTGCGCGATCGCTGCGAGGTGCATGCGGAGGCGAGCGTCTGCTACCTTTTGCGCGATTGCTGCGAGGTGCATGCGGAGGCGAGCCTCTGCTACCTTTTGCGCGATCGCTGCGAGGTGCATGCGGAGGCGAGCTTCTGCTACCTTTTGCACGATCCCTGCAAGGTGCACGCGGAGGCGAGCTTCTGCTACCTTTTGCGCGATTGCTACGAGGTGATACGGAGGCGAGCTTCTGCTACCTTTTGCGCGATCGCTGCGAGGTGCATGCGGAGGCGAGCTTCTGCTGCCTTTTGCGCGATCGCTGCGAGGTGCATGCGGAAGCGAGCCTCTGCTGGCGTCTTGTCAAGACTCAAGGTGCAGGAAGCGTCAACCACGCGTTGTTTATACCCCAGAGAGTACGCATTGGGATAATACCTATGCGTGTGCGGGAGCGTCCGCGTCTTATTTATACTCCGTAGAGTGTGTGGGACTATCGTCCACACCTTATTTATACTCCGGAGAGTACGCATAGAGATAATGCCTATGCGTACGCGGGAGCATCCGTGTCTTGTTTATACTCAGTAGAGTGCGCATGGACAACATCCGCATCTTATTTATACTCTGTAGAGTGCGTGCAGAGGTGGACCTCGGCGCTACGTCTTATTTAGAGTCCGTAGACTGCACGCGGAGGCAAGCCTCCGCATGTTGCGGGCGGTGAAGTTGCGTACGGAGGCGGACCTCGACGCTACGTCTTATTTATACTCCGTAGAGTGCGCGTAAAGGCGTCCCTCCACGTGCGCGAAGGTAAGCTTTCGCGCGCTTTTGCGGGAAACAAGACAACTTTTTGCAAACGGTGAACTTTATTAAATTCCCGTTTGCGCGGGTGAGCGATTACAGACCACTGATCGCTTAAAGACGGAAACGGCTGCAGCTGTTGTTGCCCGGTGACGAGGCGGGGCACGGTGGGAGCCGCTGCTGCTGGAGCGATCCGCACGGGAGTTTGGCGAGGTGCCTTCCAGAACCGCCAAGGATCCTCGCGCTTGCACACTCGGCCTAAGCATTTCGTTGAGCCTCGCGGTGCGGGCCTCCGGTTGCGAGCTCTATGCGCCGAGCCATATCCTAGTCGCTGTGGACGGTGATGATGGCCCGCGGTCCAGGGAGCTTCATGCATAGGAAGTCGTGGTGTGGGACTGCCCCGAGAGAGTTTAAGGTCAGCCGCCCCAATATAGCGTTGTAGGGGTACGAAATGTCAACGACGTCGAAGGTGGCGTCCTCACTCCTCACATTATCGTCTCGACCGAAGGAGACTTGGAGGCATATCTGGCCCAATGCCCGCAGGGGTTGGCCTCCGAAGCTCTGCAATGGGATTCCCGAAGGGCCCAATCGACTTCGGGGGATCCCCATCTGATCGAAGGCCGCTGCGAACAAGATGTTCGCAGAGCTTCCTCCATCGACCAGGACACGCCTAACGTCGCAGCCTGCGATGACGACCTGGACGACCAGGGGATCTTGGTGGGGGAATTCCACGCCCTCAGCGTCAGCGGACATGAAGGTGATTTTGCGTTGTGCCCATTCCGGTGGTGCTTGCGCTGGGTATGCCGCGACATGGTGCAACCTCCTCGCATAGGTCTTTCGCTGCCATGCCAAGGCGAACTCCAACGAGGGTCCCCTGGAGATGACGTTTATGACCCTGCGCTGGGCTCCCTCCGGGGCTAGCAGTGTTAGGAGGCCCTCCCGAGGTTGCTGTACATGGGCCTGAATCCGCAGGGGGCCTTCCTGGGGTTGCATCCCTTGATCCTGGGGGTGTTGGACGTGAGCCACGACGGGCGGACAGGCCTCAGGGTTTCTGTCTCTGGCGACGCTCTGCCGGAGTGCTGCGATAGTGGTGCACGCATGCGTGTCGTGGCTGCCCCGACCGTGTACCTCGCACCACTGCCCATGGTGCTCGTCGTCATACTCCCCGCGGGTTCTATTGTCGCGACTCTGCCCGCGCCCCCGTCCCCGGCCACGGCGTCCTCTGCCGCCACGACCTTCGGGCGCGTTATCTTCGGAGCCACCTTCGATGTCGAAGACATAGCGAGGTTTTTGAGATTTGCGTTGGTCGCGCCTGGGCTTGTCACCCGATGAGTCTTTGTGCTGGGTATCCTTGCGGTCGGAGGCGTCCTTCGATGGCTCTTGCTTACGTTTACCTTTCGAGGAGCCATCCTTCGGCGAGCCATCATTTTTCGCTGAGCCCTCCGCCTGGTTGGTGTCAAAGTCGTCGCCGTGTTGCCGCCGCGTGTCCTCCTCCTGATGTGACCACGCCGCCAACACGTACGACCATAGTGGCCAATATCAAGAATGAACTAAAGGTGAATTCGTTTCTTCAACTTCAACATATTTTAAATGAGAATATGATGCTACCTAATGATGAAAATATATATATTTGTAGCACCACATCACTTTGGAACCAATTGAAGCAAGGGTTCAACTTGGACAGGTTTTGGAATCCAATTCGGCCTCCAGATCAATTCGGATTCAGCTTGACAAGCCAACTTCAAACGGCCATAACTTTTGATCCAGAAGGCTTCTCGGGGCCCGTGAGTACTCGTTGGAAAGATCTTGGAGTCTACTTTCAGATGGATCTGGTCTCACCTCCAAACTCCACTCGAGCCGATCAGAAACTGCGAAACAAGGCACGTCACTTTTTCAGTCCGACTCAAAGTGGGCCGAGGGCCTTGTAACTTGGGCTATTTGGGCCGGTACTGTTCACGTGAACAGTACCACGTGCGTGAACAGTAACTAGGAATAGTACCACATCCCTTTTCATTAGATAAGTGTGGCTTCCCCCTCCCCTATTTAAGGAGGCCACACCCCTTTAGTTTTCCTTGGGTTTTGCTTAGATTAATCTGTCTTTGAACAGTTTCACCGTTCATCGGTTTGTGAGACCCCAACTTGTGAACTTAATATTTATTCGCAATTTCAGATTGCATCTTGTACTCTCTTGCTTGTGTTCTCGATTCGCTTGCAGGAGATAGCCTTCTTGGCGAGGTCAATCGTGTTCGGCACGGTTGATAACCAACGGAGCAGTGGTGTAGTGATTGCGAGGGGTTCGATCTGTTTTGGTCGGAGCCTTTGGATCATCAACGTCGAGATCTCCACAATCGACTTATCAGTACCTCTCGGAAGATCGGGCCATCGTCACATCAGTTGGTATCAGAGCAACGGTTGCCCGTGAGGTAATTCTTGTATCCCTAGTTAGTAGATTGGTTTTTATTTCCTATAGTCCAGAAAAAAATTGCCCCACAAAAAGAATTAATTCCGCTGTCCAAACCCCGTTGTGCCTTTCAATCTGTTAGTTTTGGTTTGCTAAATTGAATTTGTGTCCATATTAGCATTGTCTAGTTGCTGGTCATATCCTTGTTCCATTAAAAATCCAAACAAAAGAAAAATTCCCCACCCCAAAACCTAATTTCCAAATTCGACTGCTTCTTCCTTTCTCTGCAGCCGCCACCAAAAACGCCATATCTTTTGATTCCGAGATTATTTTTGAGTGGGACCACCGCCATTAGATTCAAAAATCTCTTATCCATCTATCTGTAAAATTTCACGTTATTCCAGGAAGTCAGTTAAGAGATATATGCGGTGAAAGTTGACTCAGTTATCTGTTTTGAATCTGCAACAGTCAGCAGTTGTGATTTTTGTGCGAATTTCTGCGTCGGGTTTTGGAAGTTGACCCCAAAAGAAAATATGTAGAAAAAGCCGTCATAAAACAGAGAAAAAAAGAATCAGTGAAAAAAAGGCATCTGACAAAAAGTTACGGCCAAAATACTGACGTACTGTCCAGTGGACAGAAATCTTCAGTTTTCAGTTTTGGGTCAATCCTTGTGTTCTTCAATTCCAGATTGCATTGGATTGAATTATCTTGTATTTACCACTCATACACATTGCCATACACTTGTTTTTAGCCTTCTTCCATTCTTGGTTGATCAGCAACATAGGCTAAGTGCTAGATACGGACTATAATTCAATTCTATGCAATTCTGAAATTAACTGATTGTTCTCTATTGCTACCATATTGTGCCTTCCAAGCTACACCTACTCTTGATCAAAACAGGTTCCCTCTTGCAATCGTACCCACGCTCGACACGGTATCACGAACCAGCCACCGGTTGTACCACCTGCTGCATTGGTAAGAACACTTGTAAGAGTGTAGTAAGATGCTTGAGAATGTGTGATTCCACCTTCCACCACCTAGTAGTTGATAGGGATAATACCTTTGTGTTGTCTTTTGTTTTCTACTAACCATGACAGGTGAGTCGTCTGATGATTAAGAGTGTGTTTTAAAGGGAGAGCTCATGACGCTCTTCGATGAACAACGCACTACCATTATTGAGGACTTCGACAGGAAGTTTCAAGCTACGACAGATACATTGCAGCGCGCCATCAATGAGAGTATTGCACGCCTTGAAAGAATGCTGAATCGGCCACCAAACATTGGACGCGAGTATGATCACGATGCGGACCACGATCGTGAGGAGGGAGATGATAATGAGAGACAAAACCGCGACGCCAGTGCTTCATTTGCTGCCCAAGATGCACGCCCACGACACCGCCTACATCAAAACTGTCACGGTATGGGAGGTAATAATTTTCAGCACCACAATGATCGTTCTAATCATGACCCATTTGCTAAAGTCAAGTTTACCATTCCATCTTTTCCTGGTCTTTATGATGCTGAAATATATCTTGATTGGGAGATGACGGTAGAGCAGAAGTTTAATTCTCACTTGGTTCCTGAGCAACATAGAGTTAGACAAGCTACTAGTGAGTTTAAGGACTTTGCTATTATCTGGTGGAATGATATGGGTACCATGCGCTTACAACCTGATACATGGAAGCGGTTAAAAGAAGCTATGCGTGCTAGATTTGTTCCTCCTGCTTTTAAACATGAAATGCATAAGAAATTGCAGTGCTTAGACCAAGGTAATAAATCTGTCGAGGAATATTATCAAGAACTACAAATAGGCATGTTGCGTTGTAATGTTGTAGAAGATGAGGATGATAAGATTTGTCATTTTTACGGGGGGTTACGGCGTGAAATTCAGGACATTGTTTATTATAAAGATTTTACTACTGTCAACCAGTTGTTCCAGCTTGCTTGTTTGGCAGAAAAAGAATTGCAGGGTAGGCAACAAAGGACGAGGAACAACTTTGGAGGTACGTCTACATCGAGATCAACGCCTGGGCAAGCCAAGATAGCCCCACCTCCTATTTGTCGAGCTGCTGCCCCCTCTGTGAGTAGGGCGCATTCAGCAGCACCGCCGCCACCATCACGCGCACCCGAGACGAGCAAATCTACCAGTGTGCAACCACTAGCACAGAGCTCTTCATTGGTTGCTTCCACGGGCCGTACGACGGGCATTGTGTGCCACCGTTGTAAAGGGATGGGCCACGTCATGAGAGATTGCACAAGTCAGCGGGCGTATATTGCGACAGAAGATGGTGGTTATGTAAGTGCTAGTGATGTTGAGGATGAATATGCTCTTGCAGCTAACCTTGCAGGTAATGGTGATGATCATGAGAACAAACCTGTGTTTGTGCCCTTTTCTGTGACTAACAACTTGCAGGTAGTTGAGAACCATGCCGAAGAGGAGCATGAGCTGATGGAATCATTGACCCCATTGGTGGAGAATGAAGATAAGGAGATGGATGCCCTTACATCATCTGAGGAGAGCCAAAAAGGTAAAGAACATGGAGCTATCATCGCTCACGGTACTGATTTGGTGCTACAACAAGACATAGAGCAACCTTGTGAGTATATACCTGTTGTAGTGCAATCTTTTGATATTCCTTGTGTTGACTTAAATGAACCATGTGCTAATCTAAATTCTCATAATTTTGCACATGTCGAATTAATAACACATAAAGAAGTTTTGACTAGAATTTCTCCTGCTAATTCATTGTGTTACATCATGTTGGATCTACCTATGAAATTGTCACATGCTATGGAGAAAGTTTCTGAACTTGCATGTTCGAAATTCTTGTTAAGTGCCTATACCCCTGGATATAAGTTTAATTTGATTGGAGATTATGATGTGGGAACTCAATTTCTTGTATATCGAATATGCATAACTTGCGATCACATGGATGAATTGAAACTTGCTATTTGGAACAACAATTCTTGTATGTTGAATCATGTTCAAAGTGAGAGGGAAGTAAAATTTAGTACTCATCCAATGCCTATGTATTCAACTCTTTTTACACCATCTAGTATAGACAATCTGAATAAAGATAATGAATTATGGCAGAATATACAAATCTCTTCACCCTGGCTAGATGAATTTACTATTGTTCGATTGAGATACGATTATATGGATGAACTTTGCTTGATTCCAAAGGTTGTAGTTTTGTCCATATATGCCACCACTACAAGTTTACAAAATCAAAGATTTGAATTGCATAAATGCTTCACTTACATTTGCAAAACAAGTTGTAATAATTACTGTGTGAGAAATTTTGAATTGCTCATTAACATATATGATTACTCTTGGGTTAATAATACAATGAGCTTTTATGATCATTGTTGTTTTATAACATTAATTGTGCAACAACGAAGAACTGTTAAAACGGATGACATATACATATACCATGCATACACCTTGGCTTCTTTGTTACCATATTTTCAGCTTATCAAAAGCCGAGGACGGCTTTGTTTGCAAGAAGGGGAGGATGATAAGAACATGAACCCTATGGATACAACCATATTTGCTCTACTTGTTGTTACAATTACAAGAGCTCCTACGCATCACTTAAATTATGAGGTGAGCTCGTTTCAAAGAGATTTTACTTTATTTGATAAAGAACTTATGATATTACATAATGAGAGTTTGTTGCGTTTGTTATCATACACCAAGATTTATGATCAAGATCATGCAATACGTGACACTACACATATGTTAAAACCGAGGACGGTTTTCCATCAAGAAGGGGAGGATGATGTGACCACGCCGCCAACACGTACGACCATAGTGGCCAATATCAAGAATGAACTAAAGGTGAATTCGTTTCTTCAACTTCAACATATTTTAAATGAGAATATGATGCTACCTAATGATGAAAATATATATATTTGTAGCACCACATCACTTTGGAACCAATTGAAGCAAGGGTTCAACTTGGACAGGTTTTGGAATCCAATTCGGCCTCCAGATCAATTCGGATTCAGCTTGACAAGCCAACTTCAAACGGCCATAACTTTTGATCCAGAAGGCTTCTCGGGGCCCGTGAGTACTCGTTGGAAAGATCTTGGAGTCTACTTTCAGATGGATCTGGTCTCACCTCCAAACTCCACTCGAGCCGATCAGAAACTGCGAAACAAGGCACGTCACTTTTTCAGTCCGACTCAAAGTGGGCCGAGGGCCTTGTAACTTGGGCTATTTGGGCCGGTACTGTTCACGTGAACAGTACCACGTGCGTGAACAGTAACTAGGAATAGTACCACATCCCTTTTCATTAGATAAGTGTGGCTTCCCCCTCCCCTATTTAAGGAGGCCACACCCCTTTAGTTTTCCTTGGGTTTTGCTTAGATTAATCTGTCTTTGAACAGTTTCACCGTTCATCGGTTTGTGAGACCCCAACTTGTGAACTTAATATTTATTCGCAATTTCAGATTGCATCTTGTACTCTCTTGCTTGTGTTCTCGATTCGCTTGCAGGAGATAGCCTTCTTGGCGAGGTCAATCGTGTTCGGCACGGTTGATAACCAACGGAGCAGTGGTGTAGTGATTGCGAGGGGTTCGATCTGTTTTGGTCGGAGCCTTTGGATCATCAACGTCGAGATCTCCACAATCGACTTATCAGTACCTCTCGGAAGATCGGGCCATCGTCACATCACCTCCGCTCTACTCTTCCATCTTGTCGAAGAGCTTCGCCACTGTCTTGATCGGTTTCCGCGTGTTGTACTCGGCCATCGGCTTTGGGCGGAGACCTTGTATCGCTGAGTTGATGACGGTTGTTTCATTGACATCCTTGACCTGACGCGTACCTTCGTGAAGCGTTTGAAGTAGTCCCGTAACCTCGCCGAGGGTTTCAGCTTGACTGCGAAGAGCTGGTCCGCATTGACACGCTCGACGTAGTTTCCCTGAAAGTTGTTGTAGAGCTGGTCGCGGATTTGCCCCCACGCGTAGATGGAATTTGGCTCGATGGTGAAGAACCAAGAGAGCACCACCCCCTGCAATGCGAGGGGGAGCCCCTTCGCCTTCGTGGTGTCATCTCCGCCAGTGGTTTCGATGGCGGTCTCTTACACGCGCACGAATTCCCGTGGGTCCGTGTCACCTTTGTACGCCTCGATGACACTCGGGAACTTAAAGTCCTCCGGCCATGCCGCCTGTTGTAGGCCCGCGGAGAGTGGGGACTCCAGGTCCACGAGTCGTGGTGGGACGCGGCTGGACGTACGTGGGGGTGTCGCGGCTATCCGTCCTCTCCGGTGTGGGTTCCGATGCGACCACCCGCGGAGATCCGTTAGCTCTCGCTGAAACGCGCTGAGTGCTGCCAGTAGGGAATTCTCCACTATGGATGTGGTTGGGGCCATCGGCGCGCCTGGCGGTGCGACTGGAGTGGCGACAACCACGGCCTGCGCTCCCGGACTGTCCACTGCGCTGGTGTGAAGGACTCTGGAGCCGGTGACAAAGCCCGCATTGCTGCCGGAACCGCTCACCGTGCCTACACCGGGTGGGAGAGCGGACGTCGTGCCGGCGCGGGCACCGACATTGCTGCCTCCGACCACCCAAGCAACGCTGCCGGCGACTATCGCGGTACCTGCTGTGGGGTTACCTACCACGCGTGGGGCGGTTTCAATTATCGCAGCGGCGGTGGTGCGGTTGGTCGTCGCGGCGGCGGCGGGGTCGAATGGCGCAGCGGTGGCGGCGGGATCGAACGTAGCGGTGGTGGCGGCGGGATCGAATGTCGCGGTGGCGGCGGTGGGATTGAATGTCGCGTCGGTGGTGGCGGGGTTGAGCATCGCGGCGGTGATGGCGGGGTTGAACGTCGCGACAGTGGTGGCGGGGTCGAACGTCGTGGCGGTGGTGGCGGGGTCGAGCGTCGTGGCGGTGGTGGTGGGGTCGAGCGTCGCGGCGTGAACACCGGTGTTTGCGACCGTCACACTCGCATCGCCACCCACGCCTGCGGCTGCAAACGCCGAAGCCCTGGTATTGACACGAAATTCCGCCGCTCCCACCTTCTTCTTCTTCGCTGCCGACAATGAAGCTTTCTTTGGTGCCATCCTTCTTCGGATCTGGAGGCTTGCTCTTGTCCTCCGCACGGACGGCGCCAACTATTGTGGTTACAGACCAAACAGAGAGAGAGAGTATGATAGTGAAGAGTTAAGTGAGCAATGGCTTAGGGTTTCTCCCCATGGCCTGTGTTGTATATATATATCCACATGGGGAGTGCTTTTACAATTATACCCTTACATCCGAGTATTCCCCTCAGGGGCACTTATGTCATTACACATGTTCCATTTTGGACCCTACATTCCTCTAACAGGCCTGCTGGGCTTAGGTGGGGGCCACCCCTACAACAGTGTCTTTTTTATGTGAAACCGAAAAAGGAATGGAAAATGGATGTGGGAGGGAAGGTGGGCCTACTTTGTGTCGGGCTGGAAGTGGTAAGGTTGTTGGGGGTAGTCTCGGTGTGGTCCTCATGCAAGTGAAGACATAGACGGTGGTCCTTTGTCATTGCCGAAAATTTCACCTTTATGTTGTCCTCACAGTCGCCCTTTTGGGTGTCCGGTATTCCACGCTCTTCTTTGGCTTCCACTATGTTCTTGTCTCCTCTCTTCCACTCTTCTTACTTCTATGGGTGGGCTACTAGTTCAAGTAAAAAAAGGGCATAAAACACTGCAAGTCGGAATAGTAAGTGTACAAGAGGAATATTATAGCACTATACACTTGAGCTTCAAAAGGGTGGATGCAAATTAATTTGCTTCAGCGCTTTTCAAGTCCATGTGTATGGTACTTTATTGTTCATCTTTTAATTATTAAGAAACACATATCCTCTCCTCTGACTCTCCTCACCTTACTTCTATAGGTAGGCTACTGGTTCAAGTAAAAACGGGCATGAAACACTAGAAGTCGGAGTATTGGTTGTACAAGAGGAACATTATCTCTACTATTATATAAAGAGGAGTTGGTGGTCGTTGGTGCGTTCTCCTGTCCCCTCTCTACAGCTATCTGATTTGATCTGAACCATTTGTCTCTCTCCTCGTCTCTCTCTCTCAGGATCCAACCGCCCATCCCCTCCACTTTCCCCATCTCCTCGTGCATTCTAGCCACCCTTCTCTCTCTGTCACTTGCTCTCCACTGTTGCAGTCACTCAAACAACCGACCCACTCCCAGAAAAGAAAAGAAAAGTGAAAACAATTGCCTACCCACTCGTCCATGCGTGCCACTCGACCCAAGCCCCTCCGTCCCCTCGCCTCCCCACCCGAATCCACCCACCTCCCTACTCCGCCTACCGCCGCGATGGATGCTGCCGAGGTGTCAGACCTCCAGGTGCGGCTCGTCGCGACCGTGCATGCACTCAACCATGGCGCACACCCCTCCGCCTGCCTCACTGCCAACCAGTGGCTCCTCGTCCTACAGCGATCGTCGTAGGCATGGGCGCTGGCGACCTCGCTGCTCGCGTCCCTAGATCCCACCCCACTCGTCGACTTCCTCTTCTTCACCGCCCAGATCCTTCGCCAGAAGATCAGTCTCCTGATGCACCGCTCCCCCACCCGGCGCGCTGCTCCTCGACGCGCTCCTCCTAGCCGTGCGCTGGTTCTACCTGGGGCCCTGTGGCTGCTCACGCAGATCTGCTTGTCCCTCACGGCACTTGCGCTCCACGTCGAGGGAGGCGTGGATGGGCTCTTCGCTCGGATGCGGCACCTGCCCAACCCCACCGTGCTGGAGCTGCTCACCGTGTTCCCCGAGGAGGTGGCGCAGGACTAGAGTGGCAACACGGGGGTCGACGCCACTGCGTGGTGTAGGTTCATGCGTGAGCTCCTCGCGCATGTGCCCGCCATGCTCAAGTTCCTTCTCCCCAGTTTGAGAAGGTGCCCGCGGACGACGGGGTCCCCCTCCACAAGCACAACTGCAGAATCCTACGAAGCATTCTAAGCTGGGTACATATGCACCTTCCTTTGTTTGTTTCATGCTTGCCTTACGCTAAGAGAAGCGACAGCATTGTAGGTCCGCATCGGATGCTTCTCGGAGATGCCGGTGGCTGCTCTCGCCATGCACCCACTTCTCCCTTTTGCATTCAACTCCCTGCAGGTGCGAACAATGCACCCATCGATTCTTTATAAGCTCGTAAAAGTGTACATCGAGGGATTAGCTATGCATACATGTGCTTGCATGCTATTTCGTTCTTGGGTGGCCAATGAAGGTGTCCTTCTCATTTAACATGGCCATGAGGTTATGACCGAGCTTGTCAGCCAGTACCAAATAAGTTCTACTCTTCTAATTCATTCTGTAGGATTCTGTTTTGCACTGGTGCAATCAACTGGTCAATTTGGTAGTTACATGAAATAGTGGTTGAATTGGGCTTTGTTAGCTAATGCCATGTTTTCACACAGTCCTACTCCACCTTTTGTTGTCGTGTGTATTTCTTTCGGTTAGAACTGTAGTATTTGGGAATTGGTATGTGCCAAGGAATGTTTTGCACAATTCAGTTTGCTCTCTTCTGTTTATGTTAAGACACTGATTTAATGCTTGAATAACTTGAACCAACTAATACATAGCTCATTTGGGATTAAATTTTATGATGTTTAGAGCATCATTTAGTTCATGAAGTATGTTTTTCCTTAAATATCTATATGACATAAAGATTAAAGCCGGAAGCGTTGCAATACTGTCCCTCTTTCTCATTTCTTGTCTCTTTGACAATATCTGATAAATTTATTCTATATAAACTGTGATTCTTGGACATGCCAGCTGGTTCAAGTTTTGATTTTTCCACATGCACACACTAATGCATTTTGTGCTGCTTCTGTGGTTGGTGCTCTGAGAAGCTCCAGTGGCATGGTATGAAGTAGGAGTACATCACCTGAGTTAATGATTTGAACGCTCCTTGTCTTTGTTTTTTCACTATATCTTGTCATCTATTAAATTGCCCCTGTTAAGTAGTTGACTTGTAATTTTGTTGAATATACAATGGTACTGTAAAGTTTTTGAATGGCTACTGTTCCATTGATGAATTTGTTATTTTACAAAATATTGTTCTATTAATATACTTTCAACTCATCATAAACTGAGAAATCCTTTACTGTATGCTGCTATCTGGTCGTAGGATTTACCTCAGGCTTTTCTGAGTAAGATGTCGTACATCAGAGAAGTTCTTCTACCAGCTCTAGCCAACATAAGTGAGAAGATAATTTCTAGTCTTACTTGTTTGATGTGTGAAGTTGGCAAGGCAGTAAATTCCGTCCCACCATTTTTATGACTTCTTTGCAATGCACGGGTCTCTAACTAGTAGCACTATACACTTGAGCTTCAAAAGGGTTGAAGCAAATTAATTTGCTTTAGCCCTTTTCAAGCTCATGTGTATGGTGCTTTATTGTTCGTATTGCAAAGAGGTCTTGTAGCAATAATATACGTCACCGAATGTTCTAATTTATTTTAAGATTAACCATGTGCCAATAATGTTTACGCTCACAACTCACTGTAATTATTTTTTTGTAAAAGAGATGATGTCATCATCGCCGTCATCGATGTTGCTCAATAGGACTGACACTCTAAAGACTGGGGTAACTAGGCATGGCAGAGGAGTATCAAAAAGGCCAGAGGATTGAATGACCATCATGGAGCTCTCTCCGAATGGGGTCCCTCTACAACTGAAGAAAGTAGTGGCAGCATTTCGGACTACCTACGAGATAGTTGGAAGGCAACTAGTCCGCATCACCATAGCAAGTTGGAAAGGTTTGACAAAAAATGAGAAAAGTGCGCTGTGAACAGAAATTTCAAACATGTTCGAGATTCCAGTAGAAGTCCAGGGACTTATGTGATAGCAGGCTCTCCTCATGATGGGAAAATTATGGAAGACCTTCAAGAACACGCTTGTCACGAAGTATGTGACCAAGGATCACACGCTCTTCATGAGGTATCCTTTTGTGTCACCAGAAACATGTGAGGCCTTTGTGTGGGTGAAAACAATGATCGAATTTTAACATGAAAGTATGGTGCACAAGGCTCTCTAGGCACAAAACACTCACCCCCACACATGCAGCATGTCACATCCCAAAATTTGCTTTCTGGAAAAATTTAATTTCAAATAAGTTAATTTAAAGTTTTTGAATTTTATTTGGCTTTTATTTGATTTTCTGAATTTTCTGGAGTTTAAAAATGTATTTTTGAAATTAAAAAGTATTTTAAGTATGAAAATTAAATATCAACAGTAGTTGGAAATAATTTTATAAGTCCAAAATATTCCCGGAAGCTTCTGTGAATTTTTCTGGAAATTTTGAAGGTATTTTCATATTTTTCTGAGGCCTAAATAATTTCCTAGCCTTTCTGAAAATAAAAAAAATCAAATTCTAAAAATAAAAATCCCTCCCTCACCCTCCGGCCGACGCGTGGACGGCCAGATCCGCCCACGTCGCCGCCCGGCCTAATCCAGGCCGCACTCCCCTCTCCCTCGCTGCCTCGCGGGCCCAGCCCGTCAGCCACCCGCCTCCCTCTCCCCTCGGGCCGACACCTGGCCGGCCCGATGCACGCCACGCCACCCGCGCAGTCCATCCGACCGCTCCTTCCCACTTAAGCGCGCCCGCCGCCCGATCCGCCTTCGGACCACGTGGCTGCAATCCGCACCGTTCGCACCCCGCTCCTCTCCTCTCACTGACCGCGGGACCCGCCTGTCAGGTCCTTCATCCCCGCGCGGACGCCGGCTTCTCTTTCTCCTTCCCCTTATCCCCGAAGATCCCGGCGACCGAATCCTACCCGAACTCTATCTCCTTCTTCGATTCATTCGGGGATTTGAACTCCCGGGGAGATAAGCTCCTTATCCCCTAAAAATTCGGACTCCGCGTCGCCTCCGTCGTCTTATCCCCGATTTAAACAGATCGCTGGCCGTCGACGACGGCGAGAAATCGCCGCCGCCTCGGTCACCCTCGGAGCCCGCCGTTGCCACCCCGAGCTTCCCCGCGTCCACGCGATCCTCCCCGACACCTCGGCCACCTCTCCCCGTCGCCGGAGCGCCGTCGCACCAAAGCACCCGAGCCGTCTCCGCTGCTCCCTCGCCGCCGGCCATCTCCGCTCATCCCCGGACCTCGCCGACCCCTCCAAGCGAACCCCCTTCGCTCCGGGATTGCATTTCACGCATTGCCCGAATCCCTCCGGCCTTCCCTCGCCGCCGCCGGCGTCGCCTCCGGTCACTCTGCTCGGCCCGCCAGCAGGTAACCCTCAAAGGGATTACCTACCCTTATTGGGTAGGCAACACCTCCCCGCCCGACTGGTTACCAGCGCTCTCTCTTCTTTCCCTTGACTCCCTTGGCGCGCGTTTGAGCCCTCGGCTCCGCACGCTGAGGTTGAGTTTTTCCTCATTTAATCGCGCTGACAAGTGGGCCCCACACGTCAGCGGCCGCCGGTCTGCGCTAGCCACTACCGCCTGGGTCCCACCCGTCTGCGTCAGCCTCTGACAAGTGGGTCAGATCCCAGTGGGTCCCACCTATCATAGGCTCAGATTAAAAGAATAAAAATAAAAGATTAAGAATTAAATATTCCAGTGGGTCCCACCTGTCAGAAATTTCGTAATTTCTGGAATTATTCAAACTGAGATTTTCAAATGAGCATAACTTTCTCATTTTAACTCCAAATTTAGCCATTCAAATTTCTAAATTAATCTAAAATAATAATCTATCCAGTTTTGGCCTCTTTTGAATTTTTGAATTTTATTTGAATTTTGTTTGTATTTATTTGTTTTGTTATTCTGTCTTTTCGCGCATTGAATCCAACGTTGTCGACGATCACTCCACTCAGCAGCAAGAAGACCCAGAGAACCTGCAAGAAGGTAAGTCTCCTTTGATCATCTTGAACCTATGATTTTGAAATGTTTTACTTATTTTAAATTATGTGCATTGCTATTTACATAAAACATTAGTTCAATCTTAAGGTAATAGTTAATCCAACCTTGTTATGCCCTCACTTGAAGTTGATTACCGTGTACCTTTGCAACCCTAGAAATTCCTTTGATTCATTAATGAGATTAATATATTAAATTGTTGGTATTAGAATAGTAGAACAATGCTTAGCCATGCTATGGAATACCTTATAAATCTTGCAATTGGGAAATTATGAATTACTGTAATACCCTTGTGTTTCTAAAGTCTAGTGGTGATTGGAGTTGCCACTAATCCTTTAAAATAAAATAAAATGTGGAAATTGGTTTAGATTAGGGTGGATGGTTGGTTTGGATTGGTGCAGGAAGCACGAGATCTTGTAAAGTGTATGTTCCACCCTAGTCAACTAAGGACCGACGCTTGTGTTTGTCCAGACTGAGCATTAACCGTACAACCACAAGTCTATATATGTACGACCTAGCTGACTAACTTATGATAGTTTAGTTTAGGTGCCACCAGTGGAAAGTGGGTGCCAGGGATGGACTGGTTATTCACAGTGAGGGACAGGGATTTACTGTACTCATATGGCGCAAGAGGGGGCTTCGGTTCGGGCAGTTAGCCTACCTGCGGTGAAACCTCAGCGGGTGGTATCTAGCTAGATTAGAGTAAGGTGAAGGCTTTGTGATATTTTATCTGGGTCTCATGCCAAAGGAAGCGTGTTGACTTTTAGGATAATTTATCTCTTGTGGGTAAAGTTGTACAACCTCTGCAGAGTGTAAAACTATTCGAATAGCCGTGCCCACGGTCAAGGGCGGGCAAGGAATGCTTTCACATGGTAGATTTCTGTTTTTGGTTTTAAAATCAAAGTTTTTGTATTCCGAGGGTGGAGGGAACTCTCGGAAGGGTATCCTGGCAGTTGGAGCCAGAGAGGGTGGATGGAACCCGCAGTTTTAAACTTGACCAATTGTAATTGGTTGGCTAGTGTTGGTAGATGGAACCTTCACTAGAAAGTTATTGATAGTTTCTGCTAAAACATTTACTTTATTAAATTGATGCCTTCGAAAATAATTAGAAGTAATTGAATGAAAATGTTGCTTTGTGCAAAAGAACCATATAGCCTTCCTTTGTCAGGCCTTGCATCTATTGCATTTTTCCCAAGACTTGCGGAGTACTTTATGTACTCACATGCTATACTCAAAAATAATAACCAGAGGAGTACGAAGCTCAAGAAGGCGACTACGACATCTTCGCGGGTGGATTCGACGAAGGATTCCACGAGTTCTAGGTCGCGCTTCCCCAGTCAACTGCCTGTGGCATCTTGATGGGTCTTCATCGAGTTTATCTTTTTGCTTCCGTTTTATTTCGTGTGTGTGAGGTCTTGAAACCTCATTGTAATAATGAGACCTTTCGGTCAGTACTCTTTATTATTGTAATAAATCGTGGATGGTGATGTATTCATTTCTGGTTATCTGTGTGCACTAGCTTTGATCTGGGACTAGTGCTGTAATACATAGAGGGACCGAGTTTGAGAATCCGGGGTCCCGACAGAGATGAAATCAGAGCCAATTTGACTGTAGGACGTGACCTAGAATAGGAATGGCAAAACCTTAAGGACTTATATTCATAAAAAGAGTATATCAAAAATTTATAAGCCTCTTTACTTCTACTCTCTTCTTACTTAGAATCTCGTTCTTGACTCTAAATCCTTTTGTTAAAATCTTTTTACTAATCTTCTCTTTTATTTCAACTTTGTAGATGGCCGGTTCATCCTCTGCTGCCCCGTGGGACTTCTACTCTCATGGTGAGGATGTTGGAGCCTTTGCTAGCCTTCTTCGTCAGCTCATGCAGTGTCTGGAGTACCGTCAGCCGCCCATTTTCAGGGGGCGGAAGACACGGATCCTAGATCGAGACTCGTGGTCGATGGAGGTATTCCTGTATGCACGGGATGGGGAATTCAACTCCCACACCTACCCCATCAAGCATCCACGGATCCGCTGTTTTGACGCAGTCCAGGATGCAGCACGCCTGGCCATTGATGAATTGTGCCATATGCACAAGGATGCTGTGCATCAGTCCCCTTTTTGCTTCTTCATCAACCCTCGATCAGGAAAGAGGTATCCAGATCCCTTTGACATTCCAGTTGATGATCCTCGACTGTCGCACCAGGTGCAGCTCACGCAGGCGATGGCGGTCACCTATGCTAGAGCTTTGGAGGAGATTGGACAGCTTCGCATGCTTCTCACTTCCAGCTACGACCACTCCGACACTCTTCGGGCACAGCTTCTTCGGAGCCAGGCAGCTGAGTTCGAGCTGGGACGTCTCAAAGCTGCAGCTGACTACACGCCGTCTTCACCCGTACCAGCCGTCGTCACCAACAACCAAGCACCAGCTTGACTTTCGGGACTCCGCACCAGGCTCACAACACGCAAGAAGGTGCGACGCCCCAGTCCGCCACCCGTCATCACCCTCAAGAAGCGCAAGCCTTCTCTTTCCCGCTCGCGTTCGACTGCTTCCAGTCGTAACCGTCCCCGTACTTCGGCCGCTTGTGATTGTTCACGGCATCACGGGAACGAGCACGAGGAACTTGAGGAAGAACCAGAGGAGGAACCAGAAGAAGAACCAGAGGAGGACCCTGAGGAGCGCATCATCATGGAGGAATAGTAGTCTTTAGAGTCAGTAGTACCTAAAATAAATGTCCACGATATTAGAACGCTTCATTATGTTTTGGTGTGCTAGATGGACTGTACCAGGCCTATGCGCACTTGTGGTACAGCCATTCTTAGAACTATTTTGATTTCAATATAAGTTTCTTTTGCTAAGTTGATTGCGTGCTTCCTTCCTGTGTGTTGGTTTGGGATGTGGTTTAGTTTTCCCCCTAAGTCTCTTACCTATGCTAGTTCCCTCCTACCTTTTGCTAACCCTGGAAACCGCTTCAGATGGTGAATACAAGGAGCAACCCTGGCAGCAGCCTTGACGCCAACAATCAGCCAGATAACAACATTCCACCACCTCCTGCTCAAGCGCCCAACTTGGAGCAGATGATGGCCATGCAACTACAGCTTCTTCAAGCCCTGGCACAGAATCAAGTACAGCAAGCTCCCCAGGCACCCAACCAGGCTCCTCAGTCTAAGTTGGGAGAATTCATGAGGACAAGGCCCCCTACCTTTGCTGGCTCAGTGGATCCCTTGGAGGCAGATGATTGGGTCAAGGATGTGGAGAGAAAGTTGGTCCTAGCCCAGTGCAGTGACAACGAAAAGGTGTTGTATGCTGCCCACCAACTCAAAGGAATTGCTACTAGTTGGTGGGAAAACTACTGTGCCGCTCATCAAAATGCACAAACCATCACTTGGGATGAGTTTGTTGAGGCTTTCCGCACTGCGCATATTCCTACAGGAATAATGGAAATGAAGAAGAGGGAATTCTACCAACTGCAGCAAGGAAACCTCAGTGTTTCCGAATACTTGAACAAGTTCACCCAACTGTCCAGGTATGCATCCGAAGAAGTCACATCAGAGGCAACCAAGATTTGGAGGTTCATGCAGGGGCTTGATCCCAACCTCAAGGTGCAGCTGGTGTCAAATGATTATCCAACCTTCCAACATATGGTGAACAAGGCATTTGTTCAGGAAGATGCTCAACGTCAACTGTATGAAACTAGAAAGAGGAAGTTTCAAGCTCAGCAGGGAGTAAGCAGTTCTCGGTTTCGCCCCAATCCACCACAGTTCCACAGACCCTCCGAGTCAAGCATACCAAGGACTCCATTTGCTGCACCTCGTCCCAATCCGCAAGCTCCCCGATCTGGCAATGGTGGGCAACCCCAGCAGAACAAGACTTCAGCAGCAGGAGTACAGTGTTTCAACTGCAAGAACATGGGGCATTATGCCAGCAACTGTCCCCAGAAGCGCCCAGCTGTGACTCCTGTTTGTTTCAACCTGGGGACCACTCCAGCAAGAGCTCCAACCGCAGGACAAGGACGTGGGGCACCACAAACTCCAAGGACTCCGCAGACCATGAGCAGAGGACATCTTAACCATGTCACTGTGGAGGCAGCCCAGGATGCACCCGACGTAGTTCTGGGTAAGTTTCTCGTCAACTCAGTACCTGCATCAGCATTATTTGATTCTGGAGCTTCGCATTCTTTTGTGTCAAGAGATTTTGTTGAAAGATATAATTGGGATGTGTGTAAACTACAGAACCCCATGCTAGTCCAATCTCCTGGAAGGGAAATGAGGACTAATATAGTTTGCCCTAGTGCAACTGTGAATATAAATGGAGTTAAGTTCCTAGAGAACCTTATTATAATAGACTCCCAGAGTTTAGATGTAATACTTGGTATGGACTGGTTAACCAAGTATAAAGGGTAGATAGATTGTGCCGACCATGCTGTTACTCTTACCAATTCTGAAGGGATTCAAGTAAGGTTTCAGTCAAATGCACCTTCTCAGAGGAGAAGTAAGTTAAACAGTTTGAGAGGAATAACGTTGGAAAAGGTGCCTATAGTAGGTGAATATCCAGATGTATTTCCCGAAGATTTGCCAGGAATGCCACCAGATAGAGAGATTGAATTTGTCATAAATCTGGTACCTGGTACAGCCCCAATTTCCAAGAGACCCTATCGCATGCCTGCAAATGATTTGGCTGAAGTTAAGAAGCAAATTGAAGAATTGCAAGATAAAGGATTTGTAAGGCCAAGTACTTCACCCTGGGGAGCACCAGTACTGCTAGTGAAGAAGAAGGATGGTAGTCTTCGCATGTGCGTAGATTATCGATCTTTGAATGATGCGACGATCAAGAACAAGTACCCTTTGCCCAGAACAGATGATCTGTTCGATCAGTTGAAAGGATCATGTGTCTTCTCTAAGTTGATCTTCGGTCAGGTTATCATCAAATGAAGATAAGACCAGAAGACATACCCAAGACAGCATTTGCTACCCGTTATGGATTGTATGAGTATACAGTAATGTCTTTTGGTCTGACCAACGCACCCGCATACTTTATGAACCTGATGAATAAAGTGTTCATGGAATATTTGGATAAGTTTGTGGTTGTATTCATTGATGATATTTTAATATACTCCAAGAATGAAGAAGAGCATGCAGAACATTTGAGAATAGTTTTGGAAAAGCTCAGAGAGCACCAGTTGTATGCCAAGTTTAGCAAGTGTGAGTTTTGGTTGAAGAAAGTGGCTTTCTTGGGTCACGTGATTTCTAAGGGAGGAGTGTCTATAGACCCCGATAAAGTAAATGATGTGCTCAATTGGACACAACCAAAGTCAGTATATGAGATCAGAAGTTTTCTGGGATTGGCTGGTTACTATCGTCGCTTTATTGAAGGTTTCTCCAAGCTTGCAAGACCTCTCACCCAGTTGCTAAAGAAGGAAAAGAAGTTTGAATGGAGTAAATCGTGTGAGGATAGTTTTCAAGAGCTAAAGAAGAGGTTAACTTCTGCTCCAGTGTTGACACTCCCGGATATTAGAAATGATTTTGAAGTCTTTTGTGATGCTTCAAGGCAAGGGCTAGGTTGTGTTCTAATGCAAGAAAGGAAGGTAGTAGCCTATGCTTCAAGGCAATTGCGACCCCACGAGGAGAATTATCCAACCCATGATTTAGAACTAGCTGCCGTAGTGCATGCTTTAAAAATATGGAGGCATTATTTGATCGGTAATCGCTGTGAGGTTTACACGGATCACAAAAGTTTGAAGTATATATTTACCCAACCCGATCTCAATATGAGACAAAGGAGATGGCTTGAGTTGATAAAGGATTATGATATTGGGATACATTATCATCCAGGAAAGGCTAATGTGGTAGCTGATGCCTTGAGCCGAAAGAGTTACTGTACCAAGCTGTGGATTAAGGACAGTGTGCCTGCACTTCAAGAAGAATTCCAGCAGCTCAATTTAGAAGTAGTAGAAGAAGGATTTCTAGCTACTTTGGAGGTTCAACCAACCTTAGAGGACCAAATAAGGACAGCTCAAAAGGAGGACAAGTATATCCGAGAAATCCAAGATAGTATGAAGGAAGGGAAAGCATCGGGATTTTCAGAAGATGAGCAAGGTACCGTTTGGTTTGGAAAAAGAATTATTGTACCTGAGAAGAAAGAAGTAAAAGAGTTAATCTTGAAAGAAGCTCATGAATCAAGATACTCAATTCACCCTGGAAGTACTAAGATGTACCAAGACCTCAAAGAAAGGTATTGGTGGTTAGGTATGAAAAGAGAGATTGCAGAATATGTAGCTTTGTGTGATGTGTGCCAGCGGATTAAGGCTGAACATCAGAAGCCTGCTGGACTCTTGCAACCACTGCAGATCCCTGAATGGAAATGGGAAGAAATTGGTATGGATTTTATAACTGGATTGCCGAGAACAAAATCAGGGCACGATTCAATTTGGGTTATTGTGGATCGCTTGACAAAAGTCGCCCATTTCATTCCAGTAAAGACCACATACTCTGGGGACAGACTCGCAGAGTTGTACATGTCAAGAATTGTGAGCTTGCATGGAGTTCCAAAGAAGATTGCATCAGATCGAGGAACTCAGTTCACTTCAAGATTTTGGCAAAGGCTGCATGGACTTTTGGGCACAAACTTGAATTTCAGTACAACCTATCATCCTCAGACAGATGGACAAACAGAAAGAATAAACAAATTTTGGAAGACATGTTGAGAGCTTGTGTCCTAGCAGACAAGACTAACTGGGATCAGAATTTGCCCTATGCAGAGTTTTCCTATAACAATAGTTATCAATCCAGTTTGCAAATGTCTCCGTTCAAAGCTTTATATGGCCGAAAATGCAGAACACCGTTGTATTGGAAGGAAACTGGAGAAGGACAAGTGTTTGGACCAGATGTGTTGAAGCAGGCAGAAGAGCAAGTTCGCCTAATTCGGGACAGATTAAAAACAGCACAAACAAGACAAAAGAGCTATGCGGACAACCGTAGAAGAAGCTTAGAATTTGTACCAGGGGATCATGTTTATTTGAGAGTGTCACCTCTTAAGGGAATGAGACGTTTTGGAGTCAGTGGGAAGCTTGCTCTCAGATTCATTTTACCCTTCCCTGTTGTAGCAAAAAGAGGAGAAGTAGCTTATCAGTTGGAACTTCCGCCTCAATTGTCAAAGGTGCATGACGTCTTTCATGTGTCCCAGTTAAGAAAGTGTCTCAGAGTGCTAGAGGATCAGATGCCATTCGATGAAGTAAACTTGAAAGAGGACCTAACATATCCAGAGTATCCAGTCAAGATATTGGAAGAAGTAGAGCGTTGTACGCGAAGCAAGGTCAACAAGTTCTGTAAAGTGCAGTGGAGCAACCATTCCGAGTCAGAAGCAACTTGGGAGCGTGAAGAGGATTTAAGAGCGGAGTTCCCTGATCTTTTTCCCAGTCTATCCGAATCTCGAGGTCGAGATTCGTTCTAAGGGGGGTAGGTTTGTCACATCCCAAAATTTGCTTTCTGGAAAAATTTAATTTCAAATAAGTTAATTTAACGTTTTTGAATTTTATTTGGCTTTTATTTGATTTTCTGAATTTTCTGGAGTTTAAAAATGTATTTTTGAAATTAAAAAGTATTTTAAGTATGAAAATTAAATATCAACAGTAGTTGGAAATAATTTTATAAGTCCAAAATATCCCCAGAAGCTTCTGTGAATTTTTCTGGAAATTTTGGAGGTATTTTCATATTTTTCTGAGGCCTAAATAATTTCCTAGCCTTTCTGAAAATAAAAAAAAAATCAAATTCTAAAAATAAAAATCCCTCCCTCACCCTCCGGCCGACGCGTGGACGGCCAGATCCGCCCACGTCACCGCCCGGCCTAATCCAGGCCGCACTCCCCTCTCCCTCGCTGCCTCGCGGGCCCGGCCCGTCAGCCACCCGCCTCCCTCTCCCCGATGCACGCCACGCCACCCGCGCAGTCCATCCGACCGCTCCTTCCCACTTAAGCGCGCCCACCGCCCGATCCGCCTTCGGACCACGTGGCTGCAATCCGCACCGTCCGCACCCCGCTCCTCTCCTCTCACTGACCGCGGGACCCGCCTGTCAGGTCCTTCATCCCCACGCGGACGCCGGCTTCTCTCTCTCCTTCCCCTTATCCCCGAAGATCCCGGCGACCGAATCCTACCCGAACTCTATCTCCTTCTTCAATTCGTTCGGGGATTTGAACTCCCGGGGAGATAAGCTCCTTATCCCCTAAAACTTCGGACTCCGCGTCGCCTCCGTCGTCTTATCCCCGATTTAAACGGATCGCTGGCCGTCGACGTCGGCAAGAAATCGCCGCCGCCTCGGTCACCCCCGGAGCCCGCCGTTGCCACCCCGAGCTTCCCCGCGTCCGCGCGATCCTCCCCGACACCTCGGCCACCTCTCCCCGTCGCCAGAGCGCCGTCGCACCGAAGCACCCGAGCCGTCTCCGCTGCTCCCTCGCCGCCGGCCATCTCCGCTCATCCCCGGACCTCGCCGACCCCTCCAACCGAACCCCCTTCGCTCCGGGATTGCATTTCACGCATCGCCCGTATCCCTCTGGCCTTCCCTCGCCGCCGGCGCTGTCGCCTCCGGTCACTCTGCCCGGCCCGCCAGCAGGTAACCCTCAAAGGGATTACCTACCCTTATTGGGTAGGCAACGCCTGCCCGCCCGACTGGTTACCAGCGCTCTCTCTTCTTTCCCTTGACTCCCTCGGCGCGCGTTCGAGCCCTCGGCTCCGTACGCTGAGGTTGAGTTTTTCGTCATTTAATCGCGCTGACAAGTGGGCCCCACACGTCAGCGGCCGCCGGTCTGCGCTGGCCACTGCCGCTGGGTCCCACCCGTCTGCGTCAGCCTCTGACAAGTGGGTCAGATCCCAGTGGGTCCCACCTATCATAGGCTCAGATTAAAAGAATAAAAATAAAAGATTAAGAATTAAATATTCCAGTGGGTCCCACCTGTCAGAAATTTCGTAATTTCTGGAATTATTCAAACTGAGATTTTCAAATGAGCATAACTTTCTCATTTTAACTCCAAATTTAGCCATTCAAATTTCTAAATTCATCTAAAATCATAATATATCCAGTTATGGCCTCTTTTGAATTTTTGGATTTTATTTGAATTTTGTTTTTATTTATTTGTTTTGTTGTTCTGTCTTTTCGCGCGTAGAATCCAACGTTGTCGACGATCACTCCACTCAACAGCAAGAAGACCCAGAGAACCTGCAAGAAGGAAAGTCTCCTTTGATCATCTTGAACCTATGATTTTGAAATGTTTTACTTATTTTAAATTATGTGCATTGCTATTTACATAAAACATTAGTTCAATCTTAAGGTAATAGTTAATCCAACCTTGTTATGCCCTCACTTGAAGTTGATTACCGTGTACCTTTGCAACCCTAGAAATTCCTTTGACTCATTAATGAGATTAATATATTAAATTGTTGGTATTAGAATGGTAGAACAATGCTTAGCCATGCTATGGAATACCTTATAAATCTTGCAATTGGGAAATTATGAATTACTGTAATACCCTTGTGTTTCTAAAGTCTAGTGGTGATTGGAGTTGCCACTAATCCTTTAAAATAAAATAAAATGTGGAAATTGGTTTAGATTAGGGTGGATGGTTGGTTTGGATTGGTGCAGGAAGCACGAGATCTTGTAAAGTGTATGTTCCACCCTAGTCAACTAAGGACCGACGCTTGTGTTTGTCCAGACTGAGCATTAACCGTACAACCACAAGTCTATATGTGTACAACCTAGCTGACTAACTTATGATAGTCTAGTTTAGGTGCCACCAGTGGAAAGTGGGTGCCAGGGATGGACTGGTTATTCACAGTGAGGGACAGGGATTTACTGTACTCATATGGCGCAAGAGGGGGCTTCGGTTCGGGCAGTTAGCCTACCTGCGGTGAAACCTCAGCGGGTGGTATCTAGCTAGATTAGAGTAAGGTAAAGGCTTTGTGATATTTTATCTGGGTCTCATGCCAAAGGAAGCGTGTTGACTTTTAGGATAATTTATCTCTTGTGGGTAAAGTTGTACAACCTCTGCAGAGTGTAAAACTATTCGAATAGCCGTGCCCACGGTCAAGGGCGGGCAAGGAATGCTTTCACATGGTAGATTTCTGGTTTTGGTTTTAAAATCAAAGTTTTTGTATTCCGAGGGTGGAGGGAACTCTCGGAAGGGTATCCTGGCAGTTGGAGCCAGAGAGGGTGGATGGAACCCGCAGTTTTAAACTTGACCAATTGTAATTGGTTGGCTAGTGTTGGTAGATGGAACCTTCACTAGAAAGTTATTGATAGTTTCTGCTAAAACATTTACTTTATTAAATTGATGCCTTCGAAAATAATTAGAAGTAATTGAATGAAAATGTTGCTTTGTGCAAAAGAACCATATAGCCTTCCTTTGTCAAGCCTTGCATCTATTGCATTTTTCCCAAGACTTGCGGAGTACTTTATGTACTCACGTGCTATACTCAAAAATAATAACCAGAGGAGTACGAAGCTCAAGAAGGCGACTACGACATCTTCGCGGGTGGATTCGACGAAGGATTCCACGAGTTCTAGGTCGCGCTTCCCCAGTCAACTGCCTGTGGCATCTTGATGGGTCTTCATCGAGTTTATCTTTTTGCTTCCGTTTTATTTCGTGTGTGCGAGGTCTTGAAACCTCATTGTAATAATGAGACCTTTCGGTCAGTACTCTTTATTATTGTAATAAATCGTGGATGGTGATGTATTCATTTCTGGTTAACTGTGTGCACTAGCTTTGATCTTGGACTAGTGCTGTAATACACAGAGGGACCGGGTTTGAGAATCCGGGGTCCCGACACAGCACCACTGGGTACGTGGGTAAAATCCCACAATGGAGGATGGAGGACGAGCTCGAAATCCGATCGGAGGCCTCCCCACCATTTGCTAGGATCACACCGAGCGCACCCGAAACTGTTTAAGAGCGTGGTCATCAACCACATCTTCGAGTGTCGTCTCTTTAAAAAACCCCCCAAACGAGGAAGTGTCCCAATGCCTATTAAGATATGTTAAACTATCTAGTTGTTAATTGATCTATAACTTCATGGGGTCTAAAATAACATGATTGCCTCTTGCAGCAAACATTGACTACCAAATCTTTCGAAGGCTCCTTCAAGCAGTCAGGGAGAGGGATATACTATCCACGGCCTTGAAAAATAAGGAGCACCTAGGTCACAGTGAGGCCTAGGGGTTTATGTATCCTGGAGGCACGAATTCCTAAATGACTCTACAACGTATAAGAGTAGGAAGAGATCCAAGGCCGAGCGCGAGGAATGTATGAAACGGGGCTTTGATGCAAAACTTGAGAGCATAACTACCTCACTTCGAGGAGAGAAAGATGCCTTGAGGGAAAAACTAAAAGAAGTCTGCAACTAGTGGCAAGCCACCCCCATTATTGTGGTACCCAGTCCCCCTCAACATTAGAGTAGTTGCGCGTCCGTACCACTTTCTGAATATAGCGATGCCCACTTACCTATCGACAACATCCAGGTAATGTACATCTCTAGAATGCTACATATATAGACCTGGTGGACGCCTTAGCTCATCGTGTATAGGCCATGCCATGTATCCTCAGAATCAAGGTTGTTGGCTCCATTCCCGTTGATGCTGGCTGGGGGTTGGCGTATCCATGCCTGCCAGGGACGTTGGTGCATGGTGCCCAGCTAGGGACCGATTTCACAATGGTCCAGGTGGATAGGATAATGATATTTTCAGGGCCATTCCACTAGAGAGGCTCTTAAACGGAGAAATTATGACACTACAGGATGCCACCCACACATTTGTCAAATGGCCTAAGAGGGACATCACCTTGGACCTTTCCATGTCGCGATCTCCACACGACCATGCCTGTCAAGCAAAACCCTTTATGGCTCCACCTTAAGCTCTGCTTCACAAGTCCATGACATCAGTTCTGGTGGAGACGACGCCAAAGATGTATTGCAAGCGAGGTGCTAAGTCCCAACCAAAGAAGACTAAGCTGCCTCTCAAATCCTGGAAGTACCAGCTCGGACTATTGTTGGTCTCCAAGTCACAATTACCTAGCCTTGGACAGGCTTATAGGTCTTTGCGTACCTGGTACATGCAGATTTCCAATAGGAAGCCAAACCGGCAAAGTGGATTCACCGTGAGATACATAGAGGAGCATTTCCTCCATGACGGGCTACATCGTCATGACCTTGGAAGACTTATGTTTTCTATTCAACCTCAACGAACTCGACACCTCACTTTTACGATGCTAGACACTATAAGTGTATTGTACAATGAAGTTCTACATCTATGTAATACCGATAATGTCATAACTCATTGCATATGTATAGATCCATGATGCAACAAGTCCAACAACGGTGACAACCAGTGGGTTTCCTCGACCCACACTTGGCCTCTGAGCAATCCATCAATGCAAATGCATCCTTTGTCGAATAATACATAACGATGAGATTGCTTGCTTACACTGACAAAGAGTATATCCTGGTACCTTCAACCAGGGATAAGTGCTTCATTAGTTTCCATACAAGTTTCATTTGTACTTTATACGCAACATGAACTTAGGATTAATCACTATGGCGACACACATGACTAGATCTCACTGAATTCTGATTGTGATTATACCAAAGTGGAGCAAGATAATATATCTTGATTCCCTATTTAGGAGCAACCACGACTTCACCCGTGTGCAACAAACAATTGATAGGTAAACTCATTTCCTCGTACATAACTCTATTATAGTCTTCTCTTTATTTGCAATGGTCAGGGCTAACTTTTTAGAATCACGTAGTCGTTCAGCACTTACGTTGCCTAGGGAGGGAGACACAAGGATTCCAACGCCACATTCTGACAGAGATGTGATTTTCAGTACCCTCTATAGCATAACAATCCTGCTATATCACACTTCATTATAATGCCTTTAGAACTAACAATACCTATGTATGTACTTCTATTTTTGTAGTGCCACCAGCAGCTGCAGGGCAACGTATGTGGATTTTATGTTTGCTGTCATATGCAGGAAATCATGGACACTAAGACGAATGATCTAGAGGGTTTTCACCCTGCCAGTAAATATTTCGTTATATATATATATATATATATATATATATATATATATATATATATATATATATATATATATATATATATATATATATATATATATATATATATATATATATATATATATATATATATATATATATATATATATATATATATATATATATATATATATATATATAATTTAACACCGCTAGTGACAGCGCGTGGAATTCGACAAAAGTACATTTGATCTTGACAAACTCGCTGAAATTCGAGGACATCTCTCCGAATTCTTGATGGGGGTGTGGTCATACACAAAAATGAAGAGTTCCCCGCTAGTGATGATGATTAGATTTTTAAACATTTGGTACAATTATAATCACTCAATTGTGCTTTATCAAACAATTCATTCAATTTTACTTCCTTTTCAATTGTTAAATTCATTTATGAGATCTGTGTAATGATTGTCGTGTACAATATTGTGCTATATGTATTTTGTTTGCTTGTTTTTAGAGGGTATGGCTAGCATTTCCTGAGCTATCTAGAGTAGTATAATTAGTAGTTCAAAGAGAAAAATCCAAAAGAACATTGGGTGCGATATTTTAATAACTTTTTAGAATCATTTTGGGCCTATTTTAATAGTCCTAAAAGTGATAATTTTTTTTAAAAATTTTTAGAGAGCATCCCTTCTCTCAAACTAGAGTTATTTTGAATGAGGTGAGAGCCGACGATCAAAGACGATCAAATGAAGAATGAGGTGAGAGCCAACGATCAAAAGAAGACTTTTAGGTAAGAGGATAATGCTAAAAGAGGTAAGAATTAGCAATACTCCTATTTTTTCATAATCAACCGTATGATTAGATTAGGTTTTATTTTTAATTCTACGTCCCTATTCTAATGGCTATTCTATCTAGGGCTTAACGTACAATCAGTATGGCTCTAATACCAATGCTATGGGGACCCAGGCGTGGAATACTCGAAATCACCGTATGTGTTTAGTACTAGTCTCATGATCAATAGCTAGTACACATATTCACATCATTAAGATCACATCCATACACATCGCATACAAATAAGTTATAACGAAAAGGGGTAATATGATAGCGATGCATAAAAAGGTTTACAACATATGGTTGTCTGGCCAAATAAACATTAGAGTCTAGAACAAAGTGTAGTGGAAGACTAGTAAATAAGAAAAAACATCCATTGGTGTGCCATCATAGCTCACGGGCAACCAACTAGAGTTAGACCCTAGAAAAACCCATCGTCGAATTCCTCGGTGCTGGGGGCAAAGTATACATCGTCGGGCACGTATCCTTCTTCATTCTCTGATAACAATAATTTAAGAAACGTTGAGTATATTGTGTACTCAGCAAGACTTGTTGATACGGGGAGGGGTCCCGATCTTCTCAGTGAGGAATCGTGGATAGTTGATGCGAAGTAGACGATGTCGCTAGTTGAACACTCGCGCCAATGCACGAACCCTCAACTCTTCGGAATACACCCAAAACACACCGGATAATTGTTCGTCGTGAGACCAAAAACGACGAACGCCAAGTCCCCAATTCCAAATGGAACGACGGCTTGACCTTGAATTGCAGAACGAACAATGGATCGTCTAGTTCTCTCTCAAAGTCCTCACATGAACTCTGGTGTTGAAAGAACAAGCAATAGCTATGTTTCAATCTTATGCATAAAATTGGTCTCCTTCTAAAGGCTGCCAATACAAGGCTTATATAGCCCCTTGGGACGTCCATATGGTCCCCAAACCAATTACAACTCAACCCTATATGGTTTTGGATACGAACTCTCACAAAAAGAAAACTATATTTTTCACCCTTCATATTGTTTCATTCATAACTTTTTATCTGTCATGAATTGGAAGGTGGGATGAGATTCATTGCGTAGCCCTTGAAATTATCTTTCCAACGAGTACAAGAACAGCTGAATTGGACTCCGTTTTTGAAAGTTATGGCCTTTTTAGTAACTGCCTGTCAGGCTGTCCCGAACCGAATCCGAGTTGAATTCTGAGTTGATCCGAGTTTGAATTGGGTTGAGCCCGTGGGAAGTCCGAATTTGGCTTGAAAATCTTATCCAAAACTTGTAGTTTAAGTTCTTGGTCTTCTCCCCTTTTGCTCTCCCACTGCATGGGCTTCTTTCCTCCTTGATCAGCTGCATGGGTTGCTTGGCTTTCTTCTTTCCATTTCCATGGGCTTTGAGCTTTTTGTTCTTGGTAGCAAATATGATTAACCTCCATGTGCTTCTCCATTGCTTTGGCCCCGGACTCATCATAATATTCAAATTAATCATGTGCATATCCGCATCATCCTCCCCTTCTTCAAGAAAAGCCGTCCTCGGTTTTTGGTAGCCTGAAATTGTACTAAGGAAAGAATACAACGTATATGCATGGTATATATATTTGTCATCAACACTTCTTTTGCTTAGCATATCACGAACATCTGAAGGGTAGTAGATAAAAAGAAAAACACATACGCATGTTATATGTATGAATCAATTATTGTGTCATTCTCGTTGTTCCACACAAACCAGTTAATATAACGACAACCATAAGATGTATACATTGCAATATTGTCTTTCATATCATTCTCCCTCCCATGAAAAAAAGTCGTCCTCGACTTTGCTAAGCACATGGACAAGTCATTAATGGGCCAAACCAAATTAAGTTGTTCAAATATGGGGGAGAAAATTTTTAGTTCCTTCCATGCTTCAACTGCGCTACTCTGATTATTTGTACATGATTGTACATTAAAGGATGAATAAGTAGGCATAAGAAATCTTTTAAAACATGAAGCACTATTGTTGAAACTCATCTCGTTGTGATCATGATATGGCACAAAAATTTGTTTATCCAAAATATGCAATTTCAATTCAGCAAGCTTATCACATGTAATGCATATTTGATAACATAAAACTTATCATCTATACCATAATTTCCAATCAAATTGAACTTATATGTATATTCATAGGTACTAACTAGTGATTTTAAACACGAAATTTCAGCAACTTTCTCAATCACACTAGATAGCTCTCTAGGATCATCAAACATGATTAGCACAAAGAATCATTAGGAGATATTCGAGTAAGAACTTCCTTATGAGTAATCAATTCCACATTATGTAAATTGAGCAAAGAAATTTCAGAACATGGAATTTTTATTCGCACATATGAGTTCTCACAAGTACTCACCGTTCCACAATTAATTCCAGCGCCAATATTGTTACCTTTATTGTTCTCCTCAGTTGATATAGGTGTTGTAGGTATTAAATCATCATGATGTAACAACGGGACAGCAAGTACTTCATCTTTAACCGTGGTTATCTCCTCATTTTTGACTTCCAATGATGCCGGTTGTTGAATGTTTAATTCCTCATCTTCAATTTCAACCTGCACAATGTGAGAAACAACACTAGAAGTAGACATTAATGTGTTAGTTTTAAAATCAACCTCACTTTGTCCATCAGCTACCTCTTTCTTCTCTTTTGGTGTTTCTCTCACACTCTCAATTGGGATGCTCTCAAATTCATATATGGTGGAATCACACAACTCACCCTTTTTAATACTCTCTTTCCCTTTGGCTATGTGGCTCTCACTCTCACATGGGTTTTGATGCATCTCAAGTGTTATTTGTAGCAATGGGGCAGCATGTGCACTTGGAGTAAAACTTCCAATAGATGGATTAGTTTTAAACGAATTGAAACGAGATGTGGTTTTACCTCCTGTAGGTGCTGTACAGGGAGTGTAGGAAGATGATTTTGAAACCCTCATGTCCTCTTCTGTCTCATTGTGCAGAACGACCGGAGGGCCGTGCACACTTGTGTGATCAGCTGGTGCACCCCCACGTAGATTGTGGTGTGCGAACATGGCACACAGCTCCTGAAAGTTATTGTTGATGGTCGTACGCAACTGTTTGACCTCCACCCCGAGGGTGTTCAGTCCAGTCTGAACTTCCCTGAGCTCATCGCGCACGCCATTGTCACCATTATGACGTTGTTTTTGTCGCATCTCGCGCAACCGAGTGTACTCGGTCCACGTAACCAGCGCCTCCAGATTAGGTGGATCCTCCTCGTGATCTAACATAGGAACGACTCACAAACAAGAAACGAGGTTATCTCCGGGTTAGTAAAACAAAAGCTCTCTCTATGTTTGCAACTCACTGTCCTGAAAACAAGACAAGCTTACAGTTCCATAGTGAATAAAGGACGGCAAATCGACAATTGTGACAGCGAACGACCTCAACCCGGTAATGTATGAGCGTAACGAAGAGCAAGGGAGTACACAAACGGGTGTCGGTGTAGCTTGGACAGTTATGTATTTTGTAGCAAGGAAAACCAATCAATTAATTTTAGAAATTGCACAGAATTGAATTATAGTTCGTATCTAGCACTTAGCCTATATTGCTGATCAACCAAGGATGTATGAAGGCTAAAATAAGTGTATGGCAATGTATGGGAGTGGTAAATACAAGATAATTCAATCGAATGCAATCTGGAATTGAAGAACACAATGGTTGACCCAAAACATGAAAACTGAGGATTTCTGTCTACTGGACAGCATGTGGGTATTTCGGCCGTACCTTTTTTTCAGTTGCCTTTTTTTCAATGATTCTTTTTTTCTCCGTTTTATGAAGGCTTTGTCTACAACTTTTGTTTTGGGGCCAAGTTTTGGAAACCGACCGAAAAATTCACACAAAATTCACAAGTGCCGACTGTTGCAGATTCAATTCAGAAATTTGGGTCAACTTTCACCGCATATATCTCTTAACTGCCTTGCTGGAATTACGTGCAATTTTACAGATAGATGGAAAATAAAGTTTGGAATCTAATGGCGGTAGTCTCACTCACAAATAATCTCGGAATCAAAAGTTATGACATTTTTGGTGGCGGCTGCAGAGAAAGGACAAATCAGCCGAATTGGAATTAGGGTTTGGGGTGGGGATTTTTTTTTGTTTGGATTTTTAATGGAACAAAGATATGACCAGAAACTAGACAATGCTAAGACGGACACAAATTCAATTTAGCAAACCAAAACTAACAGATTGAAAGGCACAACGGGGTTTGGACAGCGGAAAATAACTCTTTCTGTAGGGCAATTTTTTTTCTAGACTATAGGAAATAAAAACCAATCTACTAACTACGGGTAAAGAAATTCTCACCGAGTAAACCTAGAATCTGATACCACATGATACGGGGAGGGGTCCCGATCTTCTCAGTGTGGAACCGTGGATAGTTGATGCGAAGTAGACGATGTCGCTAGTTGAACACTCGCGCCATTGCATGAACCCTCAACTCTTCGGAATACGCCCAAAATACACCGGATAATTGTTCGTCGCGAGACCACAAACGACGAACTTCAAGTCCCCAATTCCCAATGGAACAACGGCTTGACCTTGAATTGCAGAACGAACAATGGATCGCCTAGTTCTCTCTCAAAGTCCTCACATGAACTCTGGTGTTGAAAAAATAAGCAATAGCTATGTTTCAATCTTATGCGTAAAATTGGTCTCCTTCTAAAGGCTGCTAATACAAGGCTTATATAGCCCCTTGGGACGTCCATATGGTCCCCAAACCAATTACAACTCAACCCTATATGGTTTTGGATACGAACTCTCACAAAAAGAAAACTATATTTTTTACCCGTCATCTTGTTTCGTTCATAACTTTTTATCTGTCATGAATTGGAAGGTGGGATGAGATCCATTGCGTAGCCCTTGAAATTATCTTTCCAACGAGTACAAGAACAGCTGAATTGGACTCCGTTTGTGAAAGTTATGGCCTTTTTAGTAACTGCCTGTCAGGCTGTCCCGAACCGAATCCGAATTGAATTCTGAGTTGATCCGAGTTTGAATTGGGTTGAGCCCGTGGGAAGTCCGAATTTGGCTTGAAAATCTTATCCAAAACTTGTAGTTTAAGTCCTTGGCCTTCTCTCCTTTTGCTCTCCCACTGCGTGGGCTTCTTTCCTCCTTGATCAGCTGCATGTGTTGCTTGGCTTTCTTCTTTCCATTCCCATGGGCTTTGAGCTTTTTGTTCTTGGTAGCAAATATGATTAACCTCCATGTGCTTCTCCATTGCTTTGGCCCCGGACTCATCATAATATTCAAATTAATCATGTGCATATCCGCATCACTTGTAGTGTATCACAAAATTATACATATATGCAAAGCTGTCAAAGGATGAGGCTCTATGCTAAGTTATTTTTAGTATGAAGCAAATTTCATTTGTAATATCAATAAGTAATAATTTACAAACAGAATTATAATGAGCATTCAACATGTAATGACATAACATTTATATAACTTTGATGACAGTAAATCACATCCATTCGCAGCCCTCATCGACTGTGAACATCGCACAATTTCCACCCATGGGATGGCACACAGAAGATGCGTACATGCCACTCCATCATGTTCACTAAAACAGTTTTGAAAATACACTATATCCATTGTGGCTACATCCAAGCTTGTTCATGACCGCGAGCACAGCTATTTAAATAGTTTTTAACACTCTCAAGAGATTGTACAACTTTACCAACATGAGATAATCAAATACACTATTAGACAACTTCATGCTTCCTTTGGCTTGTGATGAAAGTATTATCATATAGCCTTTAGATCATCTAGTTCTAACCTTGCACTAGCCCAATGCACATCGAACCTCTCTTAGATCCATCCCCTAAGAGAGCATTTGAATCCTCACTTAAGTCATCCCCTAAGTGAAGACCCTCACTTAGGTCCGTCCCACAAGTGGGCATTCATCGTTGTATCAACAAGGTTTGGCCCCAGCACCTTGGTAAAGGGAGCCCCTACAAGCAAACCTACCCGGAATGCTTTCACTACATCTGTGCCTACCACAATGCAAGGCTAGACCTAGACAACTTAATCAGCTAAAGCCAGAGCCCATATAGCACATGTGGTTGTACGGTGTGATTTAGATGTGCGGCAATAGTGTTTGGTCCTTAATTGATGTAGGCGAGAATCTCCCTCTATCTCCATGCTAGATACCCTCTCACACTTGATAGTTTATCATATAACTCACCCGCCTCCAAAAACTAAGTTTTTCATTTTGTTTTATACCAAACTAACATAGGTTCTCCTTTGGTCCAATATTTTGAAACCACCGTGTCCACATGAAAATTTATTCAAAAGTTCAAACTTAGCAGAAACTATTGTCTGGCTAAGCATCTAGAACATGTACTCAATGTAATATTCCTAGATTTTGACATTAGTTACTGCCTCACCATGTCCTAAGGGTTATAATAGTATGGATACAAATTTTCAAGGTAGTTTAATGCATTCAAGCCGACATAACTATCGATATCCACAATATAGCAATTTTGACAAAACATACATGCATGCATAATAGATTTTGAGAATAATATAAAATAATTGAAATATTGGGATCAACATAGTCAGGGGTGCTTGCCATACTCTTGTCACTCAGACAATGATTCGGACGCATTCTCGAAATTATTCGGCACGACATCGTCTATTCGATAAAATCCAGATAAATGCAAATAAGAGCCAAATAAATTTGAATAGAGACAAAACATAAATATTTTGTATATTCAGAAAGATCATGATTTTAGAAAAAAAATAGAAATAAAGATAACTAAATTTGGAGTTCGTATGCAAAATTTATACTCATTTTGGCTACGGTACTCTTTTCGACTGATAAAATTCTCATTTCCAACTACTACAATACTCGTTTCGACTATGTACTCTTTTCGACTATGGTACTCTTTTCGACTATGGTACTCTTTTCTTACTACTTCAATGATATTTTCGACTACACATACTCTACGACTGCTTCAGTGCTCTTTTTGACTACACACACTCTATGATTGCTACAGTGTGCTTTTCTACTACACACACTTTATGACTGCTACAGTGCTCTTTTCGACTACACTAAGGGGGATACGGCTCATCGCCAATGAGAGATTCATTGACGGATGGGGGTGTAAGCCAAAACAGTGCCGGGACCTTAGCCCGCATGCCTAGGTAAAGTATCATGGCCCAACATGGAGGATAGGGTAGTCAGCGGTGAGGTCCTACGGCGGTGCACAGTCGAGCATACCTCGACGGAGCTATGGGCTACTAAAACTCAATTAATTGGTAGGAGAGGATCTATGGGGGAGGAGGAGCTCATGGGAGGTGATGGCAGCTCTTGAGGAGGAGCAGAGGAGGCTGGCACCGAAGACCCTGTCGGCAGTGAAGAGGAGGCCCATGACGATAGCGAATTCCAACAGTAGTGAAGCTACAAAAGGGTGCGCATGAGCTTGCCTGCATGCATGCAGCGATATGGGTGAATGGAATTGGGGTACAACTCACCGGAGATGAAAGAAAGCTTATGACGACATCCTGGGCAGAGATGAGGAAGAAAGCTTAGCCCAAGTGGTCCACTACATGAAAGGTCAATTAAAGGAGTATGGTGCTTAAGGAAGAGGCAAGACACGTTGTGACGGAGTTGAGGAGGAGAGAAGCTCACCAGAGTTGCTAGAATGCAGTGGCGTGTTCACCGACGTCGCGAGCGACTTTGGTTTTTGGGTGTTTCAGTGAGTAAGGTGCTTAAGAAACACGCTCAAGAGGCCAAGGGGGCGAGCTGAAGAGCAAACATGTGGTTGGGGGCTTTGTATGTACGGAAGAGCAAAGAAACACGAGCATCCAACACCTATTGCAATTCGATTTCTCACCACTCTGCAAGTAATCACTCGACAACAAGCGAAGTATATAATCACAAGGAGTGTATGCGTATCCTGGGCAGCATGCTTCTCCAACAGCAGCAAAACAGGCCATTTCATTTTCACTGCTGCATCCATTTCCTGCAACAGGATGCATCCATTAAGCACCTTGCTCGTACATCTGGATCTTGTTCATACTATTGATTGGTACCAGGCACCTCAGATAATGGCATCAGCTCTACACCTGCATCTTCTCCTACCTCAATTTACTTTATGTCGCTAGTTGTTTTCCCTGCGATGCTATCAATCAGAGCAGGATTTGCTGAGTTCCTGACTTCAGCATTAGAGCAGGAGAGAGAATCTTTTTGGTGCCGGAAGGAGGATTTTGTTATGAATATTGTGCATTGATATGAGACCCAAAGGGCCATATATATAGGAGAGTACAAGAGGATATGCCACATAGAGATAAGGCATATATGGAATAGAATACAAACTCTATATCGTAATACAACTCTATCTCCTTAACACCCCCCTCAAATGCAAGGCGTATGCAATAGCATTGCATTTTAAAAAGAAGTTAAAACTAAAACAAGAAAACTCCGAAGTTCGAGTCTTGATAATGTCGTCGGTGCGTGCAGTCTTTGAATAAACTGTCAAATCAAACCGAAGAGGAATAGATAGAAGCATGACGGCGCAGATCGAAGCCCAAGAGGCGGCGGCGCAGTGCACAAGGTGCAGAAGACGCGCGGCGGCCTTTGAAGCTCGGGGCGGCGGCATCATAACGACTTCTACGATCTACACGCGGCTCAGAGAGTAGAGCGGCGGCTGCTGCCATGCAAAAGAAAATTTCTATACTTCTATGACTGACAATAAATTTGTAGACTCGCACGGCTTGGATGAACGAAAGATTAGAGACTACGGATTTGGATGGACCCAACGGTAGACTCGAAAACAGAAGACCCGAAAAACTGACTCAAAAGAAATGAGCAGCAGCAAAAAGAAAACCCCTTAAAATCCCTTTCTCCCTCTATCTCTTCACGTCTCACTCCCCGCCCTCCCCACTTCTCTCCACGCTCTCACCCCATCCCCTCTCTCGCGGGCGCGGAGGCGTGGGAGGCGGCAACCAAAGACGGCGGCGCGGGCTTGAAGGCGCGGGCGGCGGCGGATCCATCTTGGCGCGGGCGCGTAGGCCGGGAGGCGGCGGCACGGGCGCTGAGGCACGAGCACGGCGGCCGGGCATTGCCGACAGTAGAGGCGATGGAGAGCAGTGGATCCGGCCAGAGGCGGCCGGATCCAGGCTGAGCGGTGCGGCGGCGGGTGGCCTCGGGCGACGACGCGGCGACCTTGGGCGTCAGAGACTGCCGGATCCAGCCCGGAGAAGGCCACAGCAGAGCGGTGGATTCGTGCGGCACCAGACCGGCGGCGGGCGCCCGGATCCAGCGCGCGGAGCTCTTCATCCTTTGTAGCGTGAGCGTCGTCCGCTTCACGCAGCCTGGCTTCTAGGGCCCTCCGCTCCCAGATACGGGCCTCGTCTAGCGCGTCGCTGATGACAAGCGTCTGAAAGCAGCAATGAAAGTCACCAGGCGCCCGGTAGCATCATACAAAACACGCGGCACACGTACTCACCCGTATTTCCGAGGCCCGCAGCGCCAGCGCTAGGTGGTCTCAATCGCACGATGACAGCATCCGCCGGTCAAGGCTGCCGCTGGCGCGTTCTGCGGCCAGGGTGAGAGCACGGAGTACCCCCAGACGCGGGAGGTAGTCGGACAAGACGGGTTCGGACCCCACCGCGTCGAGGGCTGTGGAGGCTTCGGCCGCTTCGACAGCGGCAGATACTGGCGCGACACCCTGCACAAGGTTTTGGACTTCGCGCACTCCCCCGTTGCTCGATCCTTCACCACGCCCGGGAGACATCGTCTCGCCTGATGCTGACGGAATGAGCGAGCAGATCGGAGAGAGTTTCACGATGTCGAGCGGAGAAAGGGAGCCGCGCTTACCTTCTGCACCCCTCACCGCAGTGGGAGGTGGTGTCTGTTCGGCCGCCGTTCGGGGCGTGAGCGCCTCGGTGGTCGGATGCGAGGCCCCCTCGGCGACATCGGCCGCCACAATTCCAAGCATGGGGCCTGCAACGTTGTAGCGACCCTTCGGAGGCGGGGGGGATTGCATCCGAAGCCGTTTCGGCTGAGGAACTGAGGGCGATTCCTCCGTGACGTTAGCGGCCGCAGCTCCTACTCCACCTTCGGTCTCCGCCGCACCGGACATGTCCCTGGTAGTAGCAGCACCATCGGCCACGGCCCTCTCGTCAGGTGTAACGTTCCTTTCCGGGTTGGCGGGCTCCGGCCTAGTGAAGGCCGTGCCCGTACGCTCAGCAGCGTCTCCGGACAGTGCGGCCGGGGCGCGCCCCGCCGAACTGGTCCGGCCGGGCGCGTCACTGGTCGAGCGCCCTACCCCAGTGGCGCCAGCTGCCGAGGTGGCTGGCAGGCTGAGTATGGCAGCCTCGGAGCGAGCCCGGTGCCGCGAAGACGAGGCGTCTGCATGGCCGCCACCACCGTGATGACTCGAAGTCCCCGCGGGAGTCTCCGCTGGTATCGGGCGTTCCGACACAGCAATACCCAAAACCTCGCATGTGCGGTTCACCCACCCTTGCTTCGCCGTTTGGGTCGCGGCCTCGCATAGCTTGTGCTCCTCGAGTGTGTATGGGCCGAGGAACACCTCAGTCGTGCGCTCCGCGTCTTCTAGCCGAACCACTGCACAAAAGACGGCAGGGCGATCACGTCAGAAAGCGCGGATACGTCAAGAGATGCCTGCTGCACTCTAAACAACTTACAAGGGGTGGAGGGCGGAAGCAGGCGGGACACTGGCGGGCAGATCCCGTCCGCTCGGTCATTGCCCCGCCCCGTGTATTTCCACCGGGAGGACAGCGGCGCCACCCCGTACATTGTGAACTCTTCGGCCAGGTCGCGCATACTTAGCCGGCGGGCGACGCCGGCAAGCCCCCAGAGTCTCTGCGCGTCGTCAGCCTCCGGCTTCACGCTTGGCGAAGTATTGAACAAAATGGGCCCGCCTCGGCATAGCAGGCCACTCGGGCCGGTCACGTGGTAATAAAACCACCACCGCGTCCAGCCGGACTCCCACTTCCCCAGGGCGGTCGGCGCGGGGAACAGCGTCGTGCAGGACGATCGCAGCACGAAGTCCACGCAGCCAAAATTGGAGATAGCTCCATCTCCAGCCTTCTTGGGGCGGCAGCAGGCGTCGTGCAGGGTGGCGAACAGGCTCGCGCTGGGACGCCGGCCTTTTATCCACGTCGCCCAGCTGAAGACAGCTAGGCGGACTATTGCGCTCGACGTCAGTTGCGCTAACTCCAACCCATAGGTCTGCAAGACTTCGCCCACAAACATCTTTGAGGGCATGCGGAGGCCGGCGTCAAAGAACGCGACGAAAACGATCGTCTCTGTCTCCCGGGGCTTCGGCTCCGTTTCATTGCGACGGGGTAGGCGAGCCCCATCCCGATCCTCGATCTTCCCGTCACGAACAAGCCGCTGCAGCGTCTCCTCGGTCACGCGGCTCTTTCCCAACACGCGGCAACAGCGGCCCCCCGAGTATTCCATGGCGTCCCATCGCCCGTCGGCACGTGAGCGCCCCCGCAGCACCAGCTCGTAATCCCAGAAGGGAAGGACAGCTTGTCCCAACCAGACAAGGAGTCGCCGCCGGGAGGGCGAGACACGTCGCCATGGCTGGCCATTGTCTTCTGAAGGTAGGGCAAAAGAAACCAAGGCAGGAAGTCGCGCTACTACCGGCACGGAATAAACCGGAACTAAGCGGCAAGCAAGACAAAGTGCTCCCATCGCGGGGAGGGCACCTTATAAAGCCCGCTCGCCTCCCCCACAGCCAGAAAGTGCAGTTAGGTCAGAACCCCAGCGGTTCGACTACGCACGACCTGGAAAGAAGAACCGTCGGTACCCGGAGGGGCGCGCCGGGTAGGTGGCCAGACAGCGCACAACCCCAGTACGCGCTTGACACGCGTCCCGCTTCCCTGGGGAAGCAGCGAACAGCCGCGAGCACGCAACCGCTCACATCCCACGACGCGCCAGTTGCAAGCCGCCATGTGCCCCACCCACGCGAAAACAGACTGCATAACGCGACAGCCTGCCCTCTGACAGGCCAGGCGTCGGCATGATTCCAGCCGTCATTTAAAGGCACTATCAAGCCACGAGACCGTGGTAGCCGCGAAACGCGGGAAAGCCGGTGGCGCAGCACCCGCCTTCACCACTGCATCGCCCACGATTCCGGCCCCGCCCCCAACATGGACCCCGGGGCCAAGAAGCTTAAGTCCCGCCTCGACAGCTCCGGCTACGCCCGCGGGGGACGGAGCGCGCGTGTACTTCGACTAGGCGCCAGCTCCGCTGCCACCCATTCGGAGGGTAGGGGACGGAGCGCGCGCGTCTACTTCGACTAGGCGCCAGCTCCGCTGCCACCCGTTCGGAGGGTAGGGGACGGAGCGCGCGCATCTACTTCGACTAGGCGCCAGCTCCGCTGCCACCCGTTCGCGGGGTAGGGGACGGAGCGCGCGCGTCTACTTTGACTAGGCGCCAGCTCCGCTGCCACCCGTTCGGAGGGTAGGGGACGGAGCGCGCGCGTCTACTTCAACTAGGCACCAGCTCCGCTGCCACCGGTTTGCAGGGTAGGGGACGGAGCGCGCGCGTCTACTTCGACTAGGCGCCAGCTCCGCTGCCACCCGTTCGAAGGGTAGGGGACGGTGCGCGCGCGTCTACTTCGACTAAGCGCCAGCTCCGCTACCACCCGTTCGAAGGGTAGGGGACGGAGCGCGCGCGTCTACTTCGGCTACGCGCCAGCTCCGCTGCCACCCGTTCGAAGGGTAAGGGACGGAGCGCGCGCTTCTACTTCGCCTAGGCGCCAGCTCCGCTGCCACCTGTTCGAAGGGTAGGGGACGGAGCGCGCGCGTCTACTTCGACTACGGCCGCAGCCCCTGGTCAAGTTTGGAAAAGTTCACAGGCCGCAGGGACGGAGGGGGCCAAAGGACTCGGCAACATGGCTTCGGCCCTGTGAAGCCCTTCTCCATGAGAGGCTCCTGTTGTAGGGGTGGCCCCCACCTAAACCCAGCAGGCCTGGTAGGAAGTTATAAGGCCCAGAGTAGGCCATGTGTAATGACATAAGTGCCCCTGAAGGGGATGATCAAATGTAAGGGTATGGTTGTAAAAACACTCCCCATGTATATATTGAAGGACTACGGGTAGGCTACGCTAGCGCAAATTAATAAAAAATCTACCCGTAAACCAAGATCACTGTAGTTATAGATCACGGAATTACCACTAGACGCGCAGGTGCGGAATTGATGCAGCACGTCGGGGCAGAGTAGTCGTACTACGTCGATGCAGCACGTCGGGGCAGAGTAGTCGTACTACTTCCTCGTCCTCGTCGCGGCGTCCAACGTACAACTCCTCTCTTGCGGTTCGTCCAAACGCTACAGATGCAGCGCCGCCAAAAGGTATCCACACGTACGGGAGGAAGCGACGCACGCCGGATTACTAGATCCGTGCGAGCGCCCAGGGCGTGGGAGGGGTGGCGGCCAGGGTTTGAGGAGGTCACGAAATTCTCCTCCTACCCTGTGCGCCCTAGCCCTCCTTTTATAGACGTCCTTATAATGGGCTTCAGCGAATGGAGGCCCATTAGGACTCAATACCCAGTCCAACCCGGATCCAATCCGAATTAGGCTTCAGCCCTTAAGTGTGTGACCCTATGGGTTCACGTATGTTTAGACATGACACGAGTTTACCTACTCGGTCAATAGTTGGTAGCGGCCTCTAGCAAGACGTGCCAACTCCTAAACATACATAAAGATCATATCGAACGAACCATCACAACTTTATGTACATGCCAATCCCTCTGCATCACGATATTTGGTCGAGCTCCAAGCTGACCACTCTTTCTCGATCCTGTGATCCGGAATCCCTTACTAGGTTAACTCTTAACCTTAAGTAGCATGGCCATGCATTTCTGGATCCGATCACTCGAGGGGCCCAGAGATATCTCTCTCAGGTAGAGCGGGGCAAATCCCATCTCGACTGACCATGCCTCGCAGCATGCTTCATGACAAACCCGAAAGCTACCTTTATAACTACCCAGTTACGGAGCAGCGTTTGATAGCCCCTAAGTAGGTCGATTCACATCTCAAGTACATGCGACAATCTCAGGTCTAAGGACAAGGCGTACACATTGTGTAGAGAGAGAACCATAAGTATAATTGTTATGTCTCATGTTGGGTCGGTCCAACCCCATGTTCTAAACATGTGTCCACATTATTGGTTTGACATCTCCATGTCTATGACCTATGAAACATGGTCATCAACCGATACATGTGCTAATCCATTATTCACGTGTGTCCACACATGAACTTCGACTAGGGACAACTTTAGAATAACCATACAAGTAAAGAGTTTCACAAACAAGTCACATACTTGTTAATCAATACAAAGGCAATATTCAAGGAACATTTATTAAATCATGGATACAACGAAATATCATCATCTCTATGATTGCCTCTAGGGCATATTTCCAACAGTCTCCCACTTGCACTAGAGTCAATCTAGAAGATATCTAATACCCATAGCTCTTGTGTGCGCCTCATGCTTAGGCTGTGGGAGAGGCTTCGTCAAAGGATCTGAAATATTCAAATCCGTATGTATTTTGCATATCTTTAAATCTCCTCGATTGAGGATCTCTCGAATGAGATGAAACCGCCGCAGTATGTGTTTGTTTTTTTGGTGATTCCTTGGCTCCTTGGCTTGCGCAATGGCCCCACTGTTATCACAGTAAAGATCCAGAGGACTGCATGCACTAGGAACCACACCTAGTTCAGATATGAACTTCCTTATCCAAACACCTTCCTTTGCTGCTTCAGAAGCTGCAATGTACTCGGCCTCCGTTGTAGAGTCAGCAACAGTCTCCTGCTTGGAACTCTTCCAACTGATCGCACCACCGTTCAAAATGAACACAAAACCCGATTGCGACTTGTAATCGTCTTTGTCGGTTTGGAAGCTTGCATCGGTGTAACCATTTACAACGAGCTCTTCCTCACCTCCGTAGACTAGGAACACATCCTTAGTTCTTTTCAAATACTTGAGGATGTTTTTAACCGCTGTCCAGTGACTCTCACCGGGATCAGCCTGGTATCTGCTCGTAACACTTAGAGCATAGGAAACATCTGGGCGAGTACATATCATAGCATACATGATAGATCCAATGGCCGAAGCATATGGAATCTTACTCATGTGATCTCGCTCATCAGTTGTCGAAGGACACTGAGTCTTGCCAAGATTTATGCCATGAGACATTGGCAAGAACCCTTTCTTTGCCTCCTCCATGTTGAACCGTTTCAACACTTTGTCAATGTAAGTACTCTGGCTTAATCCTATTAGCCTTTTTGATCTATCTCTATAGATCTTAATACCCAAAATATATGCTGCTTCCCCTAAGTCCTTCATTGAAAAACTATTTTTCAGTGAGGTCTTAACGGACTCGAGCATTGGAATATCATTTCCAATCAGTAATATGTCATCTACATATAAGATTAGAAATACGAGCGAGCTCCCACTTGCCTTCTTGTAAACGCAAGATTCTTCTTCGTTTTTGATGAAGCCAAACCCTTTGACCACTTCATCAAAACGAATGTTCCAACTCCGAGATGCTTGCTTCAATCCATAAATGGATTTTTGAAGTTTGCATACTTTTCTAGCATTGATTGGATCGACAAAACCCTCGGGCTGTATCATATACACGTCCTCGGTTAAATTTGCATTAAGGAAAGCCGTTTTGACATCCATCTGCCATATCTCATAGTCGAAATATGCAGCAATAGCTAGAATGATCCGTATAGATTTAAGCATCGCTACAGGCGAGAAGGTCTCATCGTAGTCAACTCCTTGAACTTGCCGAAAACCTTTTGCGACAAGTCGAGCTTTATGGATATGAACATTTCCATCCATATCAATCTTCTTTTTATAGATCCATTTGCACTCTATGGTTTTAACACCATCAGGCGGGTCAACCAAGTTCCAAACTTGATTGTCTCCCATGGATGCTATCTCGGATCTCATGGCACTTTGCCATTTCTCAGAGTCTGGGTCCATCATTGCTTCCGCATAGGTCGTAGGCTCATCATTGTCTAACAATAACATATCTCGCGCATTGCGGAGCCTTTCCGACCTTCGTGGTGGTGGTGCTTCCTTTGCCATGGGTTCCTCAACTTGTTCTGCCACGTGGGCATCATTCGTCGAGTCTTCCCCGATTGGTTCATCTTGAACCTCTTCAAGCTGCACCGTTCTTCCACTTGTCTCCCTGTTGAGAAACTCTTTCTCTAGGAAAACACTACTTTGAGCGACAAACACTTTGCCCTCTAGTCGGTTGTAGAAGTAATATCCAAAGGTTTCCTTCGGATATCCCACGAAAATGCATTTATCCGACTTGGGTGTGAGCTTGTCCGACTGTAGTCGCTTGACAAACGCCTCACATCCCCAAATCTTTAGAAAAGACAAACTGTGACTCTTCCCAGTCCATATCTCATATGGTGTCTTAACTACGGATTTAGACGGTACCCTATTAAGTGTGAAAGCTGCTGTTTCTAGAGCGTAACCCCAAAATGATAATGGTAGATCTGACTGGCTCATCATCGATCGAACCATGTCCAACAAGGTCCGATTACGCCGCTCGGATACCCCGTTTCTTTGAGGCGTTCCGGGCGGTGTTAGCTGTGGAACAATTCCGCAACTCTTCAGATGATTGCTAAATTCATGACTCAAATACTCGCCACCACGATCAGATCGCAGAGCTTTAATTTTCTTGGCACGTTGATTTTCAACCTCATTCTGGAACTCTTTGAACTTTTCAAAAGTTTCAGACTTATGCTTCATTAAGTAGACATAGCCATATCTACTAAAATCATCAGTGAAAGTTATGAAGTAATGAAATCCACCTCTAGCAGTCGTGCTCATTGGTCCACATACATCAGTATGTATGATTTCCAACAAGTCTGATGCCCTCTCAAAAGAACCTTTGAAAGGTGACTTGGTCATCTTACCAAGCAAACAAGCTTCACATGTCTCGTATGATTCAAAATCAAACGAAGTTAGAAGACCATCATCATGGAGCTTCTTCATGCGCTTTTCACTTATGTGACCCAAACGACAATGCCAAACATAGGTGGGATTCAAATCATTAGGTCGAAGTCTTTTAGCATTTATGTTAAAGATGGGCGCATCATCAAGATTTAAAATAAATAACCCATTCACAATGGGCGCAAAAGCCACAAACATTTCATTTTTAGAGATCAAACAACCATTGTCTTTACTTGCAAATGAATAACCATCTCTCATCAAACATGAGGGAGATAAAATGTTTCGACTCATACTAGGAACATAATAACAATTATTCAATTCCATAATAAATCTTGAAGGAAGCTGAAGTTGCATGGTGCCGACGGTCAACACAGCAACCATTGCTTTATTTCCGACGCGAAAATCAACTTCACCTCTTGCGACTCCTCTACTTCTTATTAGCCCCTGCATCGAGTTGCAAATGTGAGCAACTGATCCGGTATCAAATACCCAAGAGTTAATAGGAGAATCAGCAAGAAAAATGTCTAAAACATTTATGACAAGTGTACCATGGGTGGAAGTCTTACTTCCAGCATTCTTCTTGCATTCCTCAGAATCCATGTACTTCTTGCAGTTTCTCTTCCAGTGGCCAGTCTCTTTACAATAGTAGCATACTGTCTCAGCTCCAGGTCCAGCTTTAGGCTTAGGCGTTGGCTTTGAGATCATATCTTTAGCCTTGCCCTTATTCTTTGCCCATGGCTTCTTACCCTTTTTCTTGAAGCTAGACTTGTTCTGCACAGCCATCACATGGCTAGGCCCTGCACACTTCTTAATGTCACTCTCTGCTGTTTTGAGCATCCCACAAAGCTCATTAAGGCCCTTTTCCACCCCCATGCATATGGTAGTTCGAAATGAAATGTCCATAGCTAGGTGGTAGAGACGCCAAAATGAAATCAGTTGCCAACTCTTGGCTAATTGGAAAACCAAGTTTATCCAAAGTCTGACTGTAACCAACCATTTTGATCACATGTGGGCCTACGGGTGCACCTTCTGTTAACTTGCATTCCAGAAAAGCCTTAGCCACATTGAACCTTTCAGTCCTGGCCTGTGTCTGGAACATGTCCTTAAGCGCCATGATCATATCATACGCTTCCTGATCCTCAAACTGCTTTTGAAGGTCAGGTTCCATGCATGCAAGCATAAGACAGCTAATCTCAAGAGAGTCATCACATGCTTTCTTGTAGGCATTTTTAACAGCAGCAATCGCATTGTCAGCAGGTTCTTCTGGGATTTGGGTGTCTAGAACGTGTTCCTTTTTATCTGCCCTGAGAACAATTCTCAGGTTACGGACCCAGTCCGAATAGTTTGTTCCATTTAATTTTTCTTTCTCAAGAATCGATCGCAAAGCAAAAGGGTGTGCGCGGTTGTTAGATGCCATTGATCTACAACAGAAAATGCAAAATACTAAGACAAATAGAACCATGATAGAGTAAACTGTATTAAACAAATTTAATAGAATGTACTCCCACTAAAATCAATATCCCTCTATTGATTCTTAGCGATTCAAGATCCGCAATTAACTAGTCTACTAGTGAGCTTTTGCATCACCGCTAGGAGACAAGGTAATTCGGTAAGTAACACCTTACTAATCATATCTCTATATGACTCTTGTTGTTGGGTGACATCTCTATGCCTCGGCGCCCAACCTTTATGCCCCAAGGCCCATAACCTTTATGATAACCTTGTTAAGTTCACCAACCCTTATGCATGTATGTATTCGATACAAACCCATCTAGTCAAGGAAAGTCGATGGTGCCCTAATTTGTATAGACCCACCATCAATTTACAAGACATGGGATGGTGCAGGGTTTAGTTGGGAGGGCATATGTTTAACTTAACATTTTGTGAGGGATCGTTATACTTCTACCATTCAAACATGCATAGGAGTAAAACAAACAGGAATAGCATTCACACAGTTGTGACTCAGTATGGCCCATTTTCTCATGGTGATCTTCATCGCCATAGAATCTGTCCACCATGATGATCTCCATCTCCATGGTTAATGTGTGCCATCCCTCCAAGTGATGTGTCCTCCGAGTACTAATATAAGCTATTACTCATAACAGCTAGTAATCAAATACATGGATACAAGGAATCATCACAAGTCGGCACGCAGGCCGTTAATACAATACTTTGACAACACTATGGCTCCAGCCGTGTTGCCGAACCCACGACACGCAGGTCATGAAAATATTATAAACATGCATTACATACACATTAGGCCATACTGGTCACATACATCCTGCAAAAACAAGTTATGCATAGATTCGCAATCTACCGGATAAGGGGGTCGAGGGGGTTTCCCCCCGCGGGGTTCGAAGGGGCAGTTCGTAAAAAAACAGAGATCCAATCTATGCAATTTTTACTTAGGATTTTGATCGGCAAATCATATTTACCTCAAATCGACTATTGTTCCGATTCGACCAATTTGCATTGATCTTCGCGTGCCGCAACCGGTTTTACGTGTCACTGTCTACCCCGATGGTGATACCGACCGGTAGGGGTATGTTGTGGCACGACCTTAGCAGCACAATCACGGAATATCGATTATTAATCTAGGTTCCGATTTGACCAATCATATTGATCTTCGCATTCCGCAATCGGTTTTACGTGTCACTGTCTACCCCGATGGTGATACCGACCGGTAGGGGTATGTTGTGGCACGACCTTAGCAGAATGATCACGGAAACCAGATCTATCCATTACCAGAACTATACAATCGATCACATCGATCATAACGACTTACATATCGCCATATGCAAATCACCCGAACCTATAACATGATAGCAATGGCTCTGATACCACTGAAGGACTATGGGTAGGCTACGCTAGCGCAAATTAATAAAAAATCTACCCGTAAACCAAGATCACTGTAGTTATAGATCACGGAATTACCACTAGACGCGCAGGTGCGGAATTGATGCAGCACGTCGGGGCAGAGTAGTCGTACTACGTCGATGCAGCACGTCGGGGCAGAGTAGTCGTACTACTTCCTCGTCCTCGTCGCGGCGTCCAACGTACAACTCCTCTCTTGCGGTTCGTCCAAACGCTACAGATGCAGCGCCGCCAAAAGGTATCCACACGTACGGGAGGAAGCGACGCACGCCGGATTACTAGATCCGTGCGAGCGCCCAGGGCGTGGGAGGGGTGGCGGCCAGGGTTTGAGGAGGTCACGAAATTCTCCTCCTACCCTGTGCGCCCTAGCCCTCCTTTTATAGACGTCCTTATAATGGGCTTCAGCGAATGGAGGCCCATTAGGACTCAATACCCAGTCCAACCCGGATCCAATCCGAATTAGGCTTCAGCCCTTAAGTGTGTGACCCTATGGGTTCACGTATGTTTAGACATGACACGAGTTTACCTACTCGGTCAATAGTTGGTAGCGGCCTCTAGCAAGACGTGCCAACTCCTAAACATACATAAAGATCATATCGAACGAACCATCACAACTTTATGTATATGCCAATCCCTTTGCCTCACGATATTTGGTCGAGCTCCAAGCTGACCACTCTTTCTCGATCCTGTGATCCGGAATCCCTTACTAGGTTAACTCTTAACCTTAAGTAGCATGGCCATGCATTTCTGGATCCGATCACTCGAGGGGCCCAGAGATATCTCTCTCAGGTAGAGAGGGGCAAATCCCATCTCGACTGACCATGCCTCGCAGCATGCTTCATGACAAACCCGAAAGCTAGCTTTATAACTACCCAGTTACGGAGCAGCGTTTGATAGCCCCTAAGTAGGTCGATTCACATCTCAAGTACATGCGACAATCTCAGGTCTAAGGACAAGGCGTACACATTGTGTAGAGAGAGAACCATAAGTATAATTGTTATGTCTCATGTTGGGTCGGTCCAACCCCATGTTCTAAACATGTGTCCACATTATTGGTTTGACATCTCCATGTCTATGACCTATGAAACATGGTCATCAACCGATACATGTGCTAATCCATTATTCACGTGTGTCCACACATGAACTTCGACTAGGGACAACTTTAGAATAACCATACAAGTAAAGAGTTTCACAAACAAGTCACATACTTGTTAATCAATACAAAGGCAATATTCAAGGAACATTTATTAAATCATGGATACAACGAAATATCATCATCTCTATGATTGCCTCTAGGGCATATTTCCAACATATATATGGAATACAGGCCATGGGGAAGGCCCAAGCCATTACTCATCTCCCTCACTCTCCACTACCATCTCTCTCTCTGTTTGGTCTGTAACCACAACACTAGGTCTTAGGTAATTTCTAGGTAATATACTTAAAAGCAGTTTCTGGCAAACAAAATAACCCGAGCCTTCCTTTGATAAGCCTTGCATATTACCTATTGCATTCTGTGTGTTGGCTCGCTGAGCACGGTGGTTTGTGCTCACACTTGCCTTACCAAAAATAGAAACCGGGAACCAGGACCACTATGCATATGAGGATGCCCCCACTGCAGGTGGAGGAATCAACGCCGAGGCTTAGGATGACTACTGTGCTCTTGGGGTCCTAGGCATATAGATTATGGTGTCGTGTGCCTATAATTATTGCTTAAGCTTAGGTAATAAGCATATGGCACATATTTACCCCCAGTCGCTGCCTGTGGACTATAGGCCTTACCTTGCTTTTGCTTTCGCTGTTGTACTTTTGTTATGTGAACATTTGACCTGACCGGCCCTTCTGTAAAACTATTGTCTGATGTGGCATAATTCAAACTCAGTTATGTAATAATATTCTGATTTGATGTGAATCATACGATGTATGAAATGATACAGCAATGTACCTGTGGGCACTATCTACTGATCTAGGGAATAGTGCAGTGTTTTCACAGAAGATTCTGGATTGAAAAATCCGGGTCTGATAGAGCTGGTATCAGAGCATACGACTGTAGGGTAAAAGCCTTAGAATGGTCATTAGGAGGGACTTAGGATCATAATTTTGAAAGCTTATAAAAAGAGTTTCTAAAAATATAGCGTATTACTTCTTATTTGTATCTTTCTTAGATCTGTTCTACTCTACCTTTCAGTTGTTATTTTAAAAGTTACTAACAATAGTATTGTAAATTACAGATGGCAGGAGCAGCTGGCGAGGGCCACTGGGACTTTCTGGCTCACGGCGTACACGAGAGAGAGTTTGTGAGTTTATTGTGCAAACTACTACACTATATGGGCTACAAAAGCCAGCCCATATACCATGGTCGGAGGACCACGGAAGGAGGAGTGGAGGCATGGATGGTGGAGATCTTCATCTATGCCAAGGACGAGAGAGATCCACCCCACGTCTTCCAATTACGCACCAGCGGAGCACCGTCACGATAGCCCTCCAGGATGTTGCCCGCTTAGCCGCAGCGTGGCTTTGCGATATTCACAGACCCTTACTGTGGCAGGCCCCCTTCCGTTACTACCCGTCTCACTGGGAAGGCGCCAGGTATAACGAGACCGTCATGCCCGTGATGGAGGACGACCCGATGCTTACGCATCAGGTAGACCTCACCTAGGCCATGGGGTCTGCCCATGTTGTGCCATTGGAGGAGATTATGGCGCTTCGACAGCATCTACTCACTTGCCACCACGAGGTAGAGACTCTGAGGGAGCAGCTCGCCGAGTGCGAGAAGGCCCTAGCAGCGGCCAAGGAGGAGGCAGCCGCCGCACACGCTCAGCAGGCCGCTGCACCTGCTGTGGCCCCAGCCCCACCCCAGCCATGGGCTAGTGGGCCCCGCACGAGGCTGACCGCACGCAAGAGCGTGCGCCCACCAGGACCCCAATCGGCCCTCTGCCGGGGAGAGACCGGTCACAGCCGTAGCAGCTCACATTCTGACTCCGACCCCTCGGAGTTCAGCGGCAGTCGCTCCCGCTCCCAGTCGCCGGACTACAGCCCCTCCTGCCCTGGCGCCAGTCTCATGGAGGAGTAGGTAGTTCAATATAGTGCTTGCTATGTGTTGGGTAGTATTAGCAAGCACTAGTCCCCATTGTAATAGTAGTAAGTCATGTTAGTTTCCCTAGGCAGGTACTCATACTGTCGTGATCTTAAAGTATTTAGCTGTAATCGTAAAGTCCAACATGGTCTAAAAACCGTAAAAGCTGGCTATGTGATGTATTATTTATGTTGAATGAAATGGCCTTGTGTTTGAAAATTGTTTTGTCGTTTATCTTGTTTGATTTGGATCTTTTTGTAGCTGTTTTGGGTTGATATTTTCTCACATGGCTAGTGCTAGTGTCTAAAATATACAACAATACCTGCAGATGGCCAGCCATAGAGTCACCCGCACCCAGGCCCGTGCCAACCCCGACATACAGGCCAAAGTAGAGGCCAATCAGGAGACGCAGGTTGCGGGTAGTAGAAGAGGCCCAAGCCAAGGGGGTAAATCTCCCACCCCCACCAGCCAACCCTTCTATGGCGCAAGTGATGGCGCAACAGACCCAACTCCTACAGGCCATATATGCAGGCCAACAGTCCAGTACCAACAATCATGGCTCCGACTTGGGCGATTTCTTAAGGACTCGACCACTTACTTTCACTGGGGCAGATGAGCCTCTTGAGGCGGAAGATTGGCTGCGGGACTCAAAGTGACCAAGCCGCCGCTGCTTGGTGGGAGAATTATGTGGCTGCTAAGGGACATGAGGACACCCCCACTGGAGCTAGCACGGAGGTTATATCGTGGGCAGAGTTCAAGCCAGCCTTCAAGGCCAACTTCATCCTAGCTGGTGTAATGCGGATGAAGAAGAATGAGTTTCGTACACTGAAGCAAGGAGGCATGTCAGTCAGTGATTACCTCACCAAATTTAATCAACTTGCCCGCTACGCTCCAAAAGATGTAGCGGATGAAGATGAGAAGATCGATAGATTCTTCGTAGGGATGAATGAAGAGCTATGGGTACAGCTAATCATCCAGGACTTCACCAGTTTTCACCAACTGGTGAATAAGGCAATAGTCCTGGAAAACGAGAAGAAAAACCTAGAAGCCAGCCGCAATCGCAAGCAAGCGGCTCAGCGACCCCAGGAGAGGTTTATTCAGAGGCTATTCAACAACCCCTCTTTTTCGCAGTCAACGCAGCCTAAGAATACCACTCCAGCACCTCAGTCAGGTAGTAGCTCCTTCCAGACCCCACGACTAACCGGCCAGTCATCCGGGATGAACTATGCGGCCAACTACAATTGTTTTAGCTGTGGGAGAAAGGGCATTTTGCTAGTCGATGCCCGCACAAGCAGAACACTCCTGTAAAGTTCAACCTAGGGACCACCCCTGTTCGAGGCCAAGCATCAATGCCCAACAAAGGGAATCAGACCCCAGACCAACAGGATTGCCTCAACTCCAAACCGTGGAAGGGTCAATCACATCACCGTGGAGGAGGCTCGGGAGGCTATCGGAGTTTTGATGGGTACGTTCTCTGTCAATACATTACCAGCACATGTTCTCTTTGATTCTGGGGATTCACACTCATTTATAGCAAGGAGATTTGTGGACAAGCTTGGGCTGCCCACCTACCCTTTAAAGAAACTATTGGCACTAAGTTCACCCGCAGGAATTATCAATGCCACCTTAGTGTGCCTTGGGGTAGAGATTACCATGGAAAGATGTGGGTTCCTAGCAGATTTAATAGTTTTGACTCCTAGACCCTGGATATTATACTAGGAATGGACTGGTTAGCGAGACACCATGGAGTAATAGACTGTGCCACTAGGAGAGTAAAGCTAACCACATGTCTCAGATTAACCATTGAGGTGAAGGTGGACTGACCGTATCGATGGGGTCGGGCAATTTATCATTTTGAGGATGTACCGCTGGAAGGAATGCTGGTAGTACAAGATTACCCTGAAGTGTTTCCCGAAGAGCTACCAGGCATGCCGCCAGACAGAGACCTTGAGTTTGTCATCAACCTAAAGCCCGGTGCAGCCCCGATTTCTAAGAGACCATACAGGATGGCCGTTCATGAATTAGAGGAGTTGAAGAAGCAACTCCATGAGCTGCAAGACAAAGGATTTATCAGGCCGAGTTCCTCACCTTGGGGATCCCCGGTACTCGTTGTGAAGAAGAAGGATGGCACCGCCCGGATGTGTGTAGATTATCGGGCCTTGAATGAAGTGACCATCAAGAATAAGTACCCTCTGCCTAGGATTGATGACCTGTTTGATTAGCTTGGGGGGGCCACTGTATTCTCCAAAATTGACTTAAGGTCAGGATATCATCAACTGAAGATTAGGCCCGAGGATTGAGAGACCATGTGGAGGTATCCCCATGTTTGTGATGAGTAATTGACGGTTGTGTTAGAGAGTTTGAGTTTGTTTTGGGTATTCTAGGGTTGAGTACCTTTTTACTTATGCTAATGATGATTATGCTGTTTCGTGCGATGCTATGTGATGGTTTGCTTGTCTGTGTGACCGCAGGACTTCGGAGCTAGGTCATGGTGACACGTCGGAGGACCGGGACTAGGCACAGGAGGTGTTGAGGTCCAGACGGTCGGGTACACCGAGGATGATCGAGGCTAGTGAGGTGGTTGCGGGTCGGGAGATGAGGAACCAGAGCTGGAGCTACCCGTGGTGGACACGATGGGCAACGGCGAGAGAACCGGGACTAGGCTCAGGGAGGAATCGGAGGTCTAGACGGTTGGGTGTCGGTTGCGATTGTGTGCGACGGAACAGACCAGGACTAGACTCAGGTGGAGTCGGAGGTCCAGTCGGTCGGAGTCAGGTGGACACGACGGGCAGCGGCGAGGTGGACCGGGACTAGGCTCAGGGAGGATGATGAGGACATCACTTCGTCAGATACACACAACACTCCTCCACTTGACATTCAAGGACCAATCACTAGAGCTCGCGCCCGACAATTGAATTTACAGGTGAGCTCGTTCCTAAGTACTTCTTTTTGTTCATTTGAGAATCGATTGCTACCTAATGATTTAATTATGATTAGGAACCATGGAGAGGACCTAGAAGTACATGGAGAAGGGCTACGAGGTGCACAAGTCAAGCAAGGGTGGTCAAATCATGATGGAGGTCCAACTCAAGCCGACTTCGAATCCAATTCGGAGTCCAGGACCGGGCCGCACTAAAATGGACGCCCAGATCACATCCGGACTCCGTTTTGGACGTTCCACATATGTATGCAAATCTGAGAAGACTACCTTTCCAATGGCTCTGGTCCCATGTCAAAATGCCTTCTGAGTCAACAGGAATCGTCGAAACAAGTGGGCGTTCAGAATCTGTCAGGGTGCTGCGCCACCGTCTTTGGGCCGTTCGGCTTTGTATCGTGTTGGAGCCCATTAGGGGCGCGTCTAGGGGTTTTGCAGGCCCCTAACTCCTTTATATCCAGCCGCCACCCCCACCATTAGGGTTTGGTTTTGCTTAGATTAATTCTGTCTTTGAACAGTATCGCCGTTCATCGGTTTGTGAGACCCCAACTTTCGAGTGCTAAATCAATACATCTGCAATTCAGTTGTGTTCTTCCTTGTTCTTGCTTGTGTTCTTCGATTCGCAGGCAAGAATTAGCCTTCTTGGTGAGGTCAACCGGCTGCGCACGGTTGATAACCTGAGGAGACGTGGTGCTGCGATTGCGGGGTTCGGAACGTGTCGTTCGGAAGCCGGATCGATTTGTGTCGCGCCTCCACCAAATCGAACATATCCAGAACCTGTTGGAAGATCGGGACCCCGTTCCCATCAAGTGGTAATCAGAGCTTCAGGTGTTCCTTCAGGTTCGCGTTACCCTCCTTTGTTGTTTTCGGTTTCATCCTAGAGTCCATGAAAAAGCCCTACAAAAAAAATTGTAGTCATAGGTTGTTTCCTGTCCTAGATCTCGTTTAGCCTTTGCACAATTTGATTCCAGAGTCCGTAGTGTTGAGTTTGTGTCCTTAGTCGAGTTGTGTTGCTTGTTTAGATCGTGTTTTGTTTCGGGTTATCTTGCTTCCGCTATCTCTCATACAAACCCTAGCCGTCATCCATCGCGTATTCCACCGTCTATTTTTGTTTTCCCACCCATATCCCGCCCTCTGTTTGAATCTTCCTTCGCATCTCGTGATCATACAGCACCATCCCCCACTTTTCCCCGAGCTTCCGCCCCCAAATTCCACCGATTTCCTCCACTCAATTTCGTTTTCGGCCTCCACAGAAACCATAACTCGGAGGCTCAACTTCAAACGGCCGTAACTTTTGCATACGGACTCGAAATCAGGCGATTTTTTTTTGAAATAGGGTGAAATTAAATTTTGCATCCGATACTTTGTCGGATTCAGCGATTTTATTTTCCCCAAATTCGGCCTGGAAAGTGCAGTACTCGAGCTCCGAAATTGAATCACCGAATTTCCAGCACATTCATTATTTTCTGTAGGCCACACCTTACATCAGATTGAGTTGAAACTTTGTGTGGTTCCTATTTCTGTGCTCTGCTCTGTGAAAAAAATAAAATTAAAAAGACACAAAAAAGAAAAATTTCGGCTTAGTAGAGAAGAGAGAGAAAAGTGCTATCCGTGGCCAAAAAAAAGAGAAAAACCGGACAGAGCACAGTTTTAGGTGACAGAGCTTCATTTGTTTTGTGCTTATGCTGAATTAAGTCTCTCAGTGCCTGGCCATCTTTGTTGCTGTCTTTGCCTTACTCCTTGATCATCATATCTTAATCCTGATATAGGACACATTTAGACCAGCAACTAGAACTAGTGCTTTGGACATTTATTCAGTATTACTATCTGTTATTGACTTGTGTTCCACTAACATATTTGGCCTTCCAAGCTCCATATACATACTTCCGGACAACACAGTTTTGACCCTTGCAATCGCCGGGTCACACCCTCTAGGTATCACGAACCAGCCACCGGTTGTACCACCTACTGTTTGCGATGGTAAGAACACTTGTAAGAGCTTGGTAAGCCACTTCCTTTGCGGGTTTCCACTGTCCTTCCTTTCTAGTTGATAGGGATAATCCTTTTGTTTTCTCTGTGTTTCCACTAACCATGGCAGGAGACGAAGGTGACGCGACACCGGTCGATTTCAACGAGTGTGTTAGTCGCGGCCATCTACAAGCTGCGCTCGACAAACAAAATGCTTCAATCACTGATCTCGGCGTGAGAATGGACACAATCGTCGCCGCCATTGCCAAGTTGAACACCACGGAAGGCATTGAGCGGGTGGAGCGGCGGTTGGCTGACCTCACTGGTCGGATGGACACATTGAAGGCACGCCTGCCACCTGTCAATGACGGTCATCGTCGTGATGATGACACAGTGTATGATGCGGATGGCAACATTGATCAGCGGGCGACACAAGATGCACGACTATGTCGGCGTCTTCAGCAAAACCGACATGGTATGGGAGGTAATAACCAGAACCGTCATGGTAACGACGACCCTTTTGCTAAAGTCAAGTTTACCATTTCATCTTTTGCTGGTCTTTACGATGCTGATATATATCTTGATTGGGAGATGACGGTAGAGCAGAAATTTAATTCTCACTTGGTTCCTGAACAACATAGAGTTAGACAAGCTACTAGTGAGTTTAAGGACTTTGCTATTATCTGGTGGAATGAACTAAGTAACATGCGCTTACAACCTGATACATGGGAGCGGTTAAAAGAAGATATGCGTAATCGTTTTGTTCCTCCCACATATAAACTTGATTTGAGAAAAAAATTGCAGCGCTTAGAACAAGGTGATCGTTATGTTCAGGACTATTATGCTGAGCTTCAAAAGGGTATGATGCGTTGTGGGGTTGTTGAGGACACGGATGATAAGATTTGTCGTTTCTACAGGGGGTTACGGCGTGAAATTCAGGACATTGTTGATTATAAAGAATTTACTACTGTCAACCAGTTGTTCCAGCTTGCTATGCTTGCAGAAAAAGAATTGCAGGGACGCAAGGAATCAGCGACGACACGCACCGGACGACCCTTCTACACGTCGCGCACGACTACATCGACGGGACTGCCCAAGTCTTCTTCGAGTTTTCGTTCTCCTCCACCACCTGTGAACAAGATTGCAGCAGCGCCACCGAAGCCACCTTCCACGTCACGCTTTGCAGATGCTTCAAAAAATTCCTTGCAGGTTCCAGCTAAGAGTTCTTCTTCCGTGGCTTCAACGGGCCGCTTCTCCGACATTCAGTGCCACCGCTGCCATGGGCTTGATCATGTGCAGAAGAATTGCCCTAGCCAACGGGCATACATCGCCACAGAAGATGGAGGCTACATCAGCACTTCGGATGTTGAGGAGGATGATGATGTTGCTGCTGCCTCAGACGAAAATGGCGGTGGTGATGACGACCTGGTCTTTGGTGGGGCGTCCACAGCGACGCTACGGAGCATCATTGTGCAGCGAGTCCTCAGCACACAGGTACAACAACCCGATAAGCTTCAACGCCATAATTTGTTTCAGACTTTCTTCGCAATCAACAACCGGCGCGCACGTGTCATCATTGATGGAGGAAGCTGCAACAACTTGGTGAGTTTTGATTTGGTCAAGAAGCTTGGCTTGACCACGCGACCGCATCCACATCCATACCATATTCAGTGGTTAAATGATTCTGGAAAAGCTAAGGTAACGCAAACATGCCGAGTCCATTTTTCCATTGGTGGTTATGCTGATTATGTTGATTGTGATGTGGTTCCCATGCAAGCATGCTCTCTTTTATTGGGTCGACCTTGGGAATTTGATAATGATGCTTTACACCATGGTAGTAGTAACAAATACACTTTTATGCATAAGGGAAAGAAAGTTACTTTACTGCCTTTGACCCCAACTGAGATTATAGAGGCCGATAGGGCGAGAGCTGCTGCTTCTAATGATCAAAAGGAACATGATAAATCTGAAAAACAACAAGTAATTCATTTGAAAAATTCTGTTATGCTTGCCACAAAATCAGACCTTGCTGAAATTGATGATGTTAATGATACATGCTATGCTTTTGTGTGCAAAGATGCTTTATTTTCTCTTGATAATATGCCTTGCACTTTGCCTGCTCCTGTCACTAACCTTTTGCAGGAGTTTAGAGATGTTTTCCCTGATGAGATACCTCCAGGACTTCCACCCATTCGAGGGATTGAGCACCAGATTGACTTGATTCCTGGAGCGAGTTTGCCAAACCGTGCGGCATACAGGACCAATCCTGAAGAGACTAAGGAGATTCAGCGACAAGTCCAAGACCTTTTGGACTGTGGGTACGTACGTGAGAGCCTTAGTCCTTGTGCTGTTCCTGTTCTTTTGGTTCCCAAAAAGATGGTTCTTGGCGTATGTGTGTAGATTGTAGAGCCATTAACCACATTACTATAGGGTATCGTCATCCTATTCCTAGGCTAGACGACATGCTTGATGAGTTGTGTGGTGCTGTAATTTTCACAAAGATTGACTTGCGTAGTGGATACCACCAAATAAGAATGAAACTTGGCGATGAATGGAAAACTGCTTTTAAAACTAAGTTCGGCTTGTATGAGTGGTTAGTCATGCCTTTTGGTTTAACTAATGCACCTAGCACTTTCATGAGATTAATGAACGAGGTTTTACGTCCTTTCATTGGCAAATTTGTGGTTGTTTACTTTGATGATATCTTGATTTATAGCAAGTCCATGGATGAACATTTGAATCACTTACGTGCTGTTTTTAATGCTTTGAGGGATGCACGTTTGTTTGGTAACCTTGGGAAGTGCGCCTTTTGCACGGATCAAGTCTCTTTTCTTGGCTATGTTGTGACTCCACAGGGAATTGAGGTTGATAGAGCCAAGGTGGAGGCGATATGGAGTTGGCCCACGCCCACGACGGTCTCCCAAGTGCGGAGTTTTCTTGGCCTTGCAGGATTTTATCGCCGCTTTGTCAAGGAATTCAGCACCATTGCGACACCATTGATTGAGTTGACAAAGAAGAGCGTCGTGTTCCATTGGGGGCCATCACAAGAGGAGTCCTTTAATCTTTTGAAGGACAAGCTTACACACGCACCATTGCTCCAACTTCCGGATTTTGGTAAGACTTTTGAGCTCGAATGTGATGCTAGCGGAATTGGTATTGGTGGTGTTTTGACGCAAGAAGGCAAACCTGTTGCCTACTTTAGTGAAAAATTGAATGGTCCTACTCTTAATTATTCCACGTATGATAAAGAATTGTATGCTCTTGTTCGTTCTTTAGAGACGTGGCAACACTATTTATGGCCTAAAGAATTTGTCATTCATTCCGATCATGAATCACTTAAGCATATTCGTAGTCAAACCAATTTGAATCGTAGACATGCTAAGTGGGTTGAATTTATTGAATCTTTTCCTTATGTCATTAAACACAAGAAAGGAAAGGATAATGTGATTGCTGATGCTTTGTCTCGACGCTATACCATGTTGTCTCAACTTGATTGTCGCATTTTTGGTCTTGAAACTATTAAAGCACAATATGCTTTTGATGATGATTTTAAGGATGTCTTGTTGCATTCTAAAGAGGGACAAGCATGGAATAAATTCGTGATCAATGATGGATTTTTGTTTAGAGCTAACCGCCTATGCATTCCAGTTGGTTCCGTTCGTCTTTTGTTATTGCAGGAGGTGCATGGAGGCGGTTTGATGGGACATTTTGGTGCTAAGAAGACGGAGGACATTCTGGCCACACACTTCTTTTGGCCAAAGATGAGGCGAGATGTTGAGCGGTTTGTGGCTCGCTGCACTACATGTCAAAAAGCTAAGTCTCGCTTGAATCCACATGGTTTATATATGCCTCTTCCTGTTCCTTCTATTCCGTGGGCCGATATTTCTATGGACTTTGTTTTAGGATTGCCCAGGACTAAGAGGGGGAGGGATAGTATTTTTGTTGTTGTGGATCGTTTTTCTAAGATGGCTCACTTTATACCATGTCATAAAACCGATGATGTCGTTCATATTGCTGACCTCTTTTTCAAAGAGATAGTTCGTTTGCATGGTATGCCTTCTACTATTGTTTCAGATCGTGATGCCAAGTTCTTGAGTCACTTTTGGCGTACTATATGGAACAAGTTGGGTACAAAGTTGTTGTTCTCTACAACATGTCACCCACAAACTGATGGCCAAACCGAGGTGGTGAACCGCACATTGTCTACCATGTTGCGAGCTGTTTTGATGAATAATTTGAAGCTGTGGGAAGAGTGTTTGCCGCATGTTGAGTTCGCATATAATCGAGCGGAACACTCCACCACCAAGGTAAGTCCTTTTCAGGTAGTGTATGGATTCAATCCTCGTGCCCCTATTGATATTTTGCCTTTGCCTACTAGTGAGAGAGTTCATAATGATGCTAAGGAGCGTGCTGATTTTATTGTCAAAATGCATGAGACTACTAAGGCAAACATTGAAAAGATGAATGAAAAATATAGGATTACTGGCAGTAAAGGTAGAAAGGAAGTTAAACTTGAACCGGGTGATTTTGTTTGGTTGCACTTGAGAAAGGATAGATTTCCTGAGTTAAGAAAGTCGAAATTGATGCCTAGAGCTGCTGGTCCTTTTAAGATAGTTGGGAAGATAAATGATAATGCATATAAACTTGAGTTGCCTCCCGAGTTTGGGGTTAGTCCCACCTTTAACATTTCAGATTTGAAGCCATACTTGGGAGAGGATGATGAGGTCATCCCAACCAAGCATGATCCCTCAAGCATCAACGATTCACCATCCAACATAAAAGATACAAATCATGGGCCACTTACTAGAAGCCGCGCCAAGAAACTACAAGAACAGGTGAATTCATTCCTAACTGATTGTGGTATCAATAATTCTAAGAATGTTATACTACCTAAATGTTCTACATTGATGTTACTCAGGTTTATTGGAGCAACAAGTTTACCGGATGGTGAAATCGGACAAGCAAAAACGGACCAGTTGGGACTGCTACAGTCAAAAACGGACCAGTGAAAGAAATGTTCATAACTTTTGATTCCCAAAAGCTATGAATGCAAATGAAGACATTTTGGAAAGTTTATGAAGTCTACGTTCCAATGCAACCAGCCCCATCTCATTTGGACTTCCCAATAATTATTTATGGTCAGATTAGTGAATGCTACTCTGAAGATCAACAGTCTCCCAGGACAGAATGTTGGTATAACTTTCCATGCAAAACTGTACCATTCTACAATAACTCGTGATGCATGGTATACATGGATGGAAAGCTTATCGAGTCTAGTTTCACACCCAACAAACGGCTTATCATTTCGACTTCCCATTAGGGAGATATGACTCATTTAGTGCAGACTGGTCAGGAGCTCAACAGCCGCGCGAAGACTCTTGGAAACTCCATTTCGTGGATGTCTGTTCACATACTCTATCTTTTCATTTACATTTCGTGTTCATACCTATCTAGGAGGGTTGTTCCTAGTATAAATATCCCATTACTCCCAAGCAAATGGAGACTTTTGATAATCAAAATACAGAACCTTTTGTTCAGCTGTGTGCTAACAAAACCAGAGAGAGATCTCTACCCCTTTGCTCTTGTGTTTTCCTTCGCGGAGATTACAGAAGCGGCCGCGTCATCGGCACCCAATCCGTGCTCCTGGTCCATTGATTCCAGGTTGCGTAGGTTGGTTCTTTGAGAGTGTGGTTGGGCGAATCCTTGGTTCAGGCTGCCGTATAGAGACGGTGGTTGGCTCCTTGTGCGTGTCGTCAGGTTGCACTAGTTATCGCTGCTTGCAGCAAGTTATCGGTTGTTCTACAGCTAGTTATCAAGATTGGAATCCTACGTCGTGAAGATCGGGACCAAGACTTCATCATCATGAGGCCGAGTTGAGGACAACTCTGCTTCAAGAGGGGGAGGATGATGAGGACATCACTTCGTCAGATACACACAACACTCCTCCACTTGACATTCAAGGACCAATCACTAGAGCTCGCGCCCGACAATTGAATTTACAGGTGAGCTCGTTCCTAAGTACTTCTTTTTGTTCATTTGAGAATCGATTGCTACCTAATGATTTAATTATGATTAGGAACCATGGAGAGGACCTAGAAGTACTTGGAGAAGGGCTACGAGGCGCACAAGTCCAGCAAGGGTGGTCGAATCATGATGGAGGTCCAACTCAAGCCGACTTCGAATCCAATTCGCAGTCCAGGACCAGGCCGCACTAAAATGGACGCCCAGATCGTATCCGGACTCTGTTTTGGACGTTCCACATATGTATGGAAAGCTGAGAAGACTACCTTTCCAATGGCTCTGGTCCCATGTCAAAATTCCTTCTGAGTCAACGGGAATCGTCGAAATAAGTGGGTGTTCAGAATCTGTCAGGGTGCTGCGCCACCGTCTTTGGGCCGTTCGGCTTTGTATCGTGTTGGAGCCCATTAGGGGCGCGTCCAGGGGTTTTGCACGCCCCTAACTCCTTTATATCCAGCTGCCACCCCCACCATTAGGGTTGGATTTTGCTTAGATTAATTCTGTCTTTGAACAGTATCGTCGTTCATCGGTTTGTGAGACCCCAACTTTCGAGTGCTAAATCAATACATCTGCAATTCAGTTGTGTTCTTCCTTGTTCTTGCTTGTGTTCTTCAATTCGCAGGCAAGAATTAGCCTTCTTGGCGAGGTCAACCGGCTGCGCACGGTTGATAACCTGAGGAGACGTGGTGCTGCGATTGCGGGGTTCGGAACGTGTCGTTCGGAAGCCGGATCGATTTGTGTCGCGCCTCCACCAAATCGAACATATCCAGAACCTGTTGGAAGATCGGGACCCCGTTCCCATCAGAGGAGCTGAGTTCCAGACGGTCAGGATACCGGGTGCGGTCGTGTGCAGCGGAGCGGACTGGGACTAGACTCAGGAGGAGTTGAGGTCCAAACGGTCAAGGTGCCGGTTGCAGGAAGCTTCCGGGAAGGTGCTTGAGGGCAATTCGGACAATTGACTCTAGCCTGGTCGGAGGTGGCTGGTTTTTCCCTCCAAAATTGTGTTGACTTTGACCCTTGCCCCATTTGGATGAGAGGCATGGAGTGGAAGAGGGATGACACTTCTTGATTTGCTAATTGAGGAGGTGAGGACCTTCTATTTAGCAAAGGGTGCAGCAGTAGGGAGCTCAAGCATTTTGGAGAGGAATGGAGTGATGTGAGCTCAAGAAGAGTGTGGGTTGTGCTCTCCTGCGTGAGTGTGTCCAGGAGAAGCATGTAGTGTGTGTTCTCATTTCTAACTGCGTATGGGGCAGTAGTGTGAGATGGCATGAACTCTTGTAATCATCCATGTCTTTGATTCAATATGAGATGGACTAATTTCTTTCTCTCGGTGATGGATTTCTGGTTTAGTTTGTTATCTGCGTTCTCTGCTGATTCTCCTATTTTGAGTGATTCTTGTTTGAGTAGCCTTCTTTGGGTTGCTCTGTGATGGGAGCATCCTCAAAGCCATTTGGCTAGCCATTCCCTAGAGCAAATGAATTCAAGAAGCTAATCTTTCCCAAAGAAATGAAGCAAGGCAATTTCTCTCTGTTTTTCATTGTAGCTAGGGTTTATTGCCAGAGCATGTTTGAATCTTTGATTTCCCTACATTAGGTGGCTTCAAACTTGTGGTGTGCTGTTGTGGGACCATCTCCAGTTGGTTTTCTCGAGTTCTTGAGCAAAGGATTAGAGATTAATGAGTAATTTGAAAATCAACTCATTCTCTGTAAAAGTTTCAGACTTGTGCTCAAAACCTGATTCCTAGCTCTCTTGATGAATTCCTTGGATTTCAAAGGTCTCTATTGTGTTTAGAAGAGGTTATTGCTCTTTTGGCCAGAGAGAAACAGCTGCAATTCATCAATTTGGCCGAAATCTGTATTCTCAGTAAAATATGTGAAAAAGGGTTCAATCAGCTGTTCTAGTTTCAGGGAGCCGGTCAGACCGCTAACCCTAGCGGTCAGACCGGTCTGACAATGGCGGTCAGACCAGGCCTATTACTCCGGTCAGACCGGTATGGCATAAGTGATCAGACCGGTGCATTATGGTCGGTCAGACCGGCGGCCAGGGTGCGGTCTGACCGGCCCATATATGGCGGTCTAACTGGCCCCTCCTGACTATGCTGGTCTCAGTGCTCTCTGCTGCTGTTTTTCTTGTTTTGCTGTGATTTTTCCTTGCTTCTTTCTCGTGGTTGTCCAGTATGAATGTCCAGAGAGTTTGACTCGTATCCTTCATAGCTTTTGTTACTATTGGAGATAAGAGACGCTCGTGGATACTTGAGGGGTGTTTTTAAAAGAGGCACCATTCACCCCCCTCTGTTGGCATTTTCGATCCTACAAGGATATTCCAAAAACTACTTTCACCACTAGATATGGACTGTACGAGTTTACGGTCATGTCTTTTGGTTTAACCAATGCCCCAGCCAATTTCATGAATCTCATGAATAAGGTCTTCGTAGAGTACTTGGATAAGTTTGTGGTGGTATTCATCGATGATATTCTCATCTACTCCAAGACTGCAGAAGAACATGCTGAGCACTTACGCTTAGTGCTAGAAAAGCTGAAGAACACCAACTTTACGATAAATTCAGCAAGTGTGAATTTTCACTACTAGATTTTTGGCCTAATGCCACGAAAGAAATTGCAACACCACCAATTTGGTTGTAATAGGTAGGACTTATTGCAACGTTTTTCCAAAACGGTGGCAATAGGTGGACTTTATTGCCACTATTATATTGCATTGCGATATTCGTAAATGTCGTTGCAATAGGTAGGTGTTATCGCAACCATTTTGAAAACGTGTTGCAATAGGTTGGATATATTGCCACGACACTCTTTTGTTGCGTTAGTGTTGATTTTCGTTGCAATTATTTGCTACTATTGCAACCATATATAATTTCGTTGCTATTGGGTGATATTATTGGCACGGTGTTTTTTCGTTGGGATAATCTTCAGCGGCGTTGCAGTAGGTAGATGTGTATTGCAACGAAAAAATAAATCGATGCAATAACATATTTATATTGCCACGTGTAAATTTTGTTGCTATAGAGTAGTGTGTTTCGTTGCAATATGGTATTCTATTGCAACTCTTTTGTTTCGTGGGCTTTTGTTTAGCTATGTAGTCATGCAGCAAAAAAATTATGAAAATTGAAAAAATGGGAAGCCACCTAGGAATCGAACTAGGGACCGCTTGATTGGCAGCCAACGCTCATACCACTAGGACACAAACACATTAGTAATTAGGGCACCTGCAATCGACTTGGTTCTAGCTTCCTCTAGGACACTAGAACTTTTAGAGACTATTCCCAAGAAAATTGCTGCTGCAAGAAAGTAAAATTCCTTTTCTTTCACTGAACATCATGTATGCCTGCCATACACTTATTGCGCGCCTTTCGTCCTAGTTACAATATGTACTGCATGTTGACGCGGATACGCTTATGTCTTGCACCTCTCGGTTAAATATATTATTTAACTGGAAGGAATTATTGAGTCGCATTAAATATTATCAGGTGAGCTCTAATTTAATTGGGTGTTTAACTATTATATTTGGAGATACAGAGCTACTACTATTTTATTTAATTATATGCAGGCACATACTCGATCTGTACAAGCCTAAAGTGAAGATGTGTTTAGAAATTAAGTCTTGTCGACACTAGTGCATCGTCCATCATTTTAAGTGTACAAAATAATGAGGACATCACGACTGGACCGATTATGCGAGCACGAGCTAAAAAGATTAATCCAACAGGTGAACTCGCTCTTAATTAAATTTGGTTTTAATTTACATGAGAACTGGCTTCTACCTAATACTAGTATTTTATTTGTTCTCAGGTTTGAACGGGAGACAATTAACAAAAAGAGCTGTGCAGAGGGAGGCAACAGACAGCATTAAAAGTTTTGATTGGAAAGCAAAGAAAGAAATATCAAGAGAAAAAATACAACAACAAAAAAAGAGAGAAGACAAGCATGCAAGACTTGGAGCCATCCAGCGCCGGCTCTGGCGGTCATGTCCTTGACCGTGGACACGGCCATCCAGGATAGTTTGTTACTCTGCAGAGGTGTACAACTTTACCCACAAGACATGTTCTCCTGTTTTGCCACCGGGTTAACACACTTCCTTAGGTGTGCGGCCGAGGAGATCATGATAAGGCTGTTCCAATGTTCCATTACCAAATTAGCCACGCCGCCACTAAGGTTTCACCACAACATGAATCCACATGTTGGAGCCCCCTCTTGTGCCATGTGAGGCTTCTCATGGCCTACGCCACGCTCACATTCAGCCTATAGCGAAACTAAAATGAAACTTCACATATTACTTAGCCAGATCTGTCCCATACCAGACTTGTGGTAGTACGGTGTGACTTTGTATTAGTAGTTCACAGACCGGTCCTTAATTTGACTTAGGCCTACCCGCATACCCCTTGTGCCTGGCAGTCAACATCGAGTCAACAAACTACGACGCATGCCAGCAAGCACCCACCACCATACCAATGCCTAAGTCTAAAACAGGTTTTATACATTTCATTTTATCAAAATTTCATAGACTTTCTTGACTCACCAAAGCCAAGAATAGATTTTATAAACCAACATTTTGTGTGAAACCATTCTTCCCACCTAAATTAATCTATGCAAGGCTAAGCAATTCTATAATATGTTCTAGTCAATACTAATGTACCAACTAAGTTTTCATCTATAGTGACAAGGTATGTTCGTTCAATTTCAAGATTGGCCATACACAAAGGAATTCGGCATAACTAAAGTTTAAATCACATTTGAACTAGTTTGAATAAAAGTACGCATGCATATTAATTTAAAAACAACATAAATAATTTAAATTACTGGGATCAACATGGTCAAAGGTGTAACTTGCCTTGCTCGAAGTCTTGCTGCGATTCGTCGAAGAAATACTCTCCGGATTCGTCGTAATCTACACGCGAAGAACCAAAAGAAAATTCAAACAAAATTTAAATAAAATCCAAAAATTCAAAAAGAGTCCAGAAATGGGTAGCTTAGGATTTTATAAAAATTTAGAAATTTGAACGAGTTAAATCGGAGTTAAAATGAAGAAGTTATGGCTTTCGGAAGTTTAAAACTAAAGAAAAAGGAAAAGACTAGTTTTCTGTATTATTTTTATACTGAAAATTCCATTTATGACGTCAGCAACCATTTTTGATTTTAGGCCGATTTATTTTTTCATTGAAAAAGGCTTTAATTCTATGACAAGTGGGGCCTGTACATGGTGAACTGAGTTCACGGGTTGGGGTAGTCCACCGTGGACTCGGTCCACGGCTGACGTGGCATAGAGGGAGGATGTGGCGGCCGGGCGCTGACGGGGCGGCGCCGGCCGAAGGCGGCGACGGACGGTGCGGCTCGCCGGCGCTCCGGCGCCGGGCAGCGGCGGCGGTGTTGCGCAACGGCAAGAGGGGGAGGCGGGGGTTCGGCTCACCTGGGCGCGGGGTCCGAGAGGCATGGGAAGAGGCCAGCGGCGAGGTTGGCAGCGGCGGCGCACGGGTCTTCGGCGTCGACGGGGCTCCGGTGGCGGCGTCGCTCGGCGGAAAGAGGGATGGTGGTCGCCGGCGCACGGGGGTCGTGAAGGCGTCGACGGAGAGGCGCTGAAGGGACCGGAGCGACGGCGATTTCTCGCCGGAGCTCGCACGGGCGGCGGACGGACTGCACGGTTCGGGGGCCGATTCGGCTCGGGAAGAAGGGGGAAAAGAGGTGGTGGTGCACGGGGGAGGCAAATGAGGGGAGGACGGCTCGGGGGAAGGGGCTTTATAGGGCGGGGAAGGAGGTAATGGGCTCACCGGAGTTAAGGACTTTAGAAACGGCCGCATAACGGCGAGAGGGCTTTAAGCCGACGGGAAACGGGCGGAGGTGGGGCGGTTACTAGCGCGGAGGCTTAAGGGCCATTAAGGGCTTCGGTTGCTGGCCGAGGGAGGGAGTAACCGAAGCTTTAAAAACTCGGGTGGGGTGTTAATGGAGGTCGGCGGGTTGGGGAAGAAGGGGAGGAGGAAGAAAGGGGTGCGAGCCCCGGCTGTCGGCGTGAGAGAGAGGAGAGAGGGGAAGGCGGACGGCCGGATTGATGCCACGCATGCACGAAGGAGATCGGGCCGTTGGATTCAAACCGAAGGGGTAAGTGGATGGGAACGGCCCAGATTAGATCGGGCGGTGGGGCGGATGCGATCTGGGTGCGCCACGTGTCAGCTCGAGGGGTTTTTGGCTTTTAAAATTCGTTTTAATTTCCAGAAATGCTAGATAACTTTATAAACACTTAAAAATTAGTATTTTAAGCCTAAAAATTTTAGGAAAATTCATAATAATTCCTGGAGGCATTTTAGACTTAATAAAAATATTTATAATTTCAGATTGGCATTTAATAATTTTATAAAATACTTTTTAACCTTTAAAATTGATTTTTAAATCCAGAAAATTCTCAAAAATTAACTAAAAATTTAGGGAAGGTTAGGAAAAATAGAATAAACTCTTTTGGCTTTAATAAAATAATTTAAATACATTTTCTTGCTTTAGATTTTGAAATAAAATCCAAATAAATCCAAATAAACTCTAGAAAATCAATAAAAGCCAAATAAATTTTTTGGGATGTTACATAGGCCGGGGGGCGACAGCCTAGGGCCCCGGGCCAGGAGGGCCCACCCCCCGCGCGCCCCACGGCCCATGCCTGGCGCGACGCTTGGACACTCCAGACTCCAGTCGCTAGAAGTCAGAAGAACGCGGACGCAGCGCCGAACGTCGAAGTCCCGAACCCGAAACCGAACGTGATTACGTGAATCAATCAACTCCCACGTGATTACGTGAATCAATCAACTCCCGACTTGACTTCCCGAGGCGAGGCGACTCCGTTCGCGGCTTCAACAGTTCGACGTGAGTCCGTGATCGACCGCAATAACCGCATCAAACCCTCAAGTCCTCAACGCCGCGCCGAAGTGCCGAACGCCCGAACCTGAACGTGAACTCCCAAGGCGACTCCGTCCGCGGCATCCGCCGGAAGCCATCCGCCGAAGTTCCGAACGCATCTAAAAAGCCATCAGCGAGAAAAGAAGGCGCATCTAAAAAGCTACGCATTCAGCAAGTAATGTTCAAAGCCATCACGTGAAGGTAATAGCACAAGGTATTTAATTTTGTAGTATTATTTATTTTGTTGACTAATTCTAGACCTATCCAAAAAAATGCAAGCCAGAGGCTAGTATACAATTCAAGCTAGGGAATTCAGGCAAACTCGCTCATTAGCTCTTCATCAAGTAGGATTTCAGACCAACTGGGCAACAGACTTGTGCTGCCATCGCAGTTTGAGGTGCTGATAGTATTACAAAGGTTGGAAGTTGACATGTCAATGAGCGGTGGAAGGGAGTTTTCAGATAGCAACAGGCTTTTCTGGCTACTGTTTTCTCCCACACCTGTTCAGGCCTGCAAGAAAAATATGTTGAACTACATTTTCCGTGAAATACATGTGCATGTGGGAGAGAGTCAGAGAGAGATGTATGAATACCAGCAAGTTCAGGTAGGGCCTTCCAGCTTCCATGGCCATGCTTCTGGATGTAGCTCGTGAGCTTCTCGTCTTCTTCAGGAGTCCAGGGGCCTTTCTTGAGGCCATTCTCATCACAACAAGGGGGCCTCCCCATTGATGGATAAGAATAGGATAGGACAAAGCCGGTAGCCGGTAGGAGGGGTAAGATGAGCTGCCTCCCCTTCGTCCTTGGGACTTCTTGTCTTTCAGATGGCTGCTCGCCAGAACATAGCTTTCATATATATAATGGCTTGCTGATCCCTATTTCCTATAGGAACAACACCATGCCAAACATAAGTTATTCAAGTAGAAAATACTGATATGCCCTTTGTACCTTTTTAGTTCACTTTATGATAGATAGCTTGTTGCTGGTGCCTGCAATTGCATGAGCATGGTCTTGGGCAAGGGTCTTGGCTGTGTCCATACTAAAATATACATAGCCCTTGATTCTGTTGACCTGAGAATGCTGGCTATTCGGGCAATCAATAAAAATACACTGAGGTGATAGAAACCTCACCTGCTACTTTTTTCCTACCTTTGTCTTGTGTTCCTAGTTGTTTTCTGTGTGTAATGTTGTGCTTGGTCCTGTTAGATATAGATATTTAAGAAGTGTCATTAGAGCTTTTGCTTTTGAACAATCACCAACTTGATGGTCTAGATTTTATTTTCCATTTTTATCTGAGGCAAAAAGGTATTATGGAATGAAAGGTAATCAAATGATAGAGCTGCAGCTTAGTATGACTTGAAAAATTGTATTCTTGGACTTTTATGCTTACTCTGTGTTTCCTTACTGAAACTGCAGAGGATAGGAAACGATAAAAGAGAGGTCAGAAGGAAGCAAGTGAAGGATCCATGTTCCAAGGCAAGGAATTCAATAAGTAACCAAGAAACTTAGTGGCTGCGAGCTACTAACCTGGCATATATTGCATTCATTTTGTTCTGTGAAAGTATTTGTTTTGGAAGCATAATGTCACATGATGATAGGAGGTGGATGCGCATGGATAGGACTAAAGTTGAGTGGCAGCAGAAATTCCAGAAATTTATTGAAACCACATTTGCTGGCACGTCGAAAGGAGGAACTGCTGTGTGTCCATGTGCTAGATGTCGATGCCTGGCATACAGAACGCAATCTGAGGTTCAGAATCATTTGCTTGTTAAAGGGTTTGATGAAAGTTTCATCCAAGGGGACGGTACAAGGGAAGGTTCAGCTGATGATGACAATACTGATGTAGGATTAGACAATGATGACACTCTAGTTGATACTTCTGCCGCCAAAAATATGATTTCCTCACTAATCAGGGGTGCAATACATGGAGACATTAGTACTGATAATGAAGAGCCAAATGAAAGTGCAAAGAAATTCTATAAATTATTAGAGGAGGCACAAAAGGCATTGTATCCAGGTTGCAAGGAGGCAACTAAGGTTTCTTTTATTGTGCGGCTCTTTCAGATTAAGTGCATGCATAGTATTAGTAATACTGCCTTGGAGAACATACTTCATCTTTTTTTGCTTGTGCTCCCTGAAGGCCATTGTATCCCAAACACTTTGGACAAAGTGCAAAGGGTGGTTCGAGATCTAGGCCTGGACTATATTAAGATACACGCCTGTGAGAATGATTGTGTGTTATTTTGGAAGGAAAATGAAAAATTGGATACATGTCCAACATGTGGCGAGTCTAGGTGGAAAACGGCCGATGGTGCTCAGAAGGGTGATGAGGCTAGTGGCACTGGTACAAAGAAGCGTGTTCCACGTAAAATCCTACAGTATTTCCCGCTTATTCCTCGGCTGCAGAGATTATATATGAGGGCAACCACATCATCGTATATGCGATGGCATAAGGAAGGATTGGTCCGTGATGGCAAAATGCGTCACCCTGCTGACTCCTTGGCATGGAAGCACGTGGATGGCAAGTATGAGTGGTTTGCTTCAGATCCTCGTAATGTTAGGCTGGGTCTTGCATCTGATGGTTTCAATCCATTTGGGATGCTGAATGTTACATACACCACATGGCCTGTGATCATAATCCCTTATAATTTGCCTCCTTGGTTGTGTCTGAAACAACCGTATTGGATGTTGTCGATGTTGATACCTGGTCCGAAATCACCTGGAATTAATATTGATGTATATTTGCGGCCCCTTATCGATGAGCTAAAGGATCTTTGGGAGAATGGTGTTGAAACATGGGATGCAAAGGCAAAGAAGAATTTTACTCTACATGCTGTTCTACTTTGGACAATTAATGACTTCCCTGCATATGCGATGCCATCTGATTGGAGCACGAAAGGCAAGTTTGCATGTCCATACTGCCACAAGGATACTGACTACTTGTGGTTGAAATTCGGGTGCAAGCACTGCTACATGGGACATCGTCGTTTTTTGCCTTTGAACCATCGGTGGCGTAGGAACAGGACGAGCTTCAATAACAAGGTTGAAAACAGGGAGGCTCCTGTACCACTGTCTGGTAAAGATGTATTGCAACAGTATGAAAGCTTTGAGCAAGTGCCATTTGGGAAGACATCAAGAAAGAGGAAGCAACGTGAAGAAGATAATAGATGGCACAATTGGAGGAAGAAGAGTATTTTTTTTGAACTGCCATACTGGGAAACATTGCTTATAAGGCATAATCTGGATGTGATGCACATTGAGAAAAACATATGTGAAAGCATATTGGGTACTTTGCTTGGCATAGAAGGCAAATCGAAGGACAGCGAGAAGGCCCGGCTTGACATGGAACATATGGGGATAAGGACGGATCAACATCCTGTGCTCGACAATAATAATTATACATTGCCACCAGCATTGTACTCTTTAGGTAAGGATGAGAAGACAATTTTATGCAAATTTCTAGGAGTGAAGATGCCTGATGGGTTCGCCTCCAATATCAAGAGATGTGTTGACGTGAATGCGTGTAAGGTGTCTGGACTCAAAACTCACGACTTCCATGTTATCCTACAGAAACTTTTGCCCTTAGTTGTACGAAACATATTGCCTGAAGATGTTGTTATCCCATTGATTGAGCTTAGTAGGTTCTTCAATGCAATTTGTTCGAAGGAGCTGGTGGAAAAAGATATTGAAACCCTTAGCACTTCAATTAGAGAGACTCTATGTCGCCTTGAGATGGTCTTCCCACCTGCCTTTTTTGATATCATGATGCATTTGCTAGTTCATCTAGCTGAAGAGGCTAGACTTGGAGGACCTGTGTGCTATAGATGGATGTATCCAATTGAGAGATATCTACGTACAGTTAAAGGCTATGTGAGGAACAAAGCGCACCCAGAAGGTTCAATAGCTGAGGGATATATCTCTGAGGAGTGCATGACATTTTGCTCTCGATTCTTGGAAGACATTGGTACCAAGCTGAATCGAGCTGATCGGCATGAAAGTGCCGCTGTGAATGAGCCACCATCTGGGCTGTCGATATTTGGCACAATTGATTACATGAAGAAAGGGTTTCAAATCGAGACATTATCTTCATTTGAGTTGAAGCGGATGAGGCACTACTTAATAACAAACTGTGAAGAGGCCAGACCATGGATTAAGTAAGCTATACATTTTTTTATTACAGTAGTATTTGTTGTCATCATTTTTTTAAAATTAAGAGAAGCCCTATTTTTTGGTATGTAATATGAAAGTTTCTGTTCAATGCAGTGAGCATATGGACGAACTAAAAAAAGCTGGTTCAAGGAGTCTTGATAAACGACACGAGCAGCAATTTGTGGGCTGGTTTGAGCGAGAAGTGAGTAATTAAATACCACTATTTGTTTTGAACTATCTACTGACATGTACTCGTTGACAAATGTTATTCACTGACCCTTATATTTTCAAACTGAGTTTGCAGATCACCAGACTATATGAAGCAGGGGAAGCAAGTGATCTGATGTATGCCCTTTGTCAAGGACCGGACCATCATGCTCGTGTGTTCAATAGATGCTTCATCAATGGTTTCCTGTTTCGAACTTATGATGAGAGAATGCAAAATAAGCCTGAGGATCTAGACATTGTTGAATGGCACTATCTGGTGTTATACTTTGGCACTGAACAATTCAAGGTTCAATGGAATTTACTTTAAGTTTTCTACTAGTTTAGCTTCAAATAATGCTTCCTTTTTAGAACTTTAACATGAACTCATTTTGCAGAAGATAAGCAGCCAGAATTCTCAAAACAGACATCTACAACAGACCAAGCATCTCATGGGCTCGAAACCTTTTTCCCAGTGTAGCTATGAGCAGGTAATGACATGAAAAGAACATGTACTTGTTTTGTTCAATGATGAAATATTCATATGTTAGATTCTTCCCGACTTAGAGAGACCCGGAAACTGGAGAAGAGCCAAATGATTTGAGTCTTTGGATGACAACGCACACAAAGCATGGGCAATGGTCAAACAGTGCATCTAAGGCTATCTATGTGAGTATATAATAATTTGTAATGAGGTTATTGGCTGTGATCGCTTCTGCTACTTGGGCTGTGGCTGCAGCAGCTGCGGTATACATTTGAACAGCTGCTGCTACTACTCAGCAGCTTGTATGTGTGCAGCTGCAGCAACAGCTGCAACCCAAGAAGCACAACCGATCAGGCCAACTAAGTCATTCATAATATTGGCCTACACTTCCAGTCTCAATTGACACCTACAAATATGTTCTGTGCGTTAGGATACTGCAAGCAGCAAAATAACAGAGAAGGAATTAGAGTCACAAGATAACTTCATTTCATCACAAGAGGAAAACTTTGTTTTCCAGTCATCATATAAGGAAAGCACTAGGTGCAAATCATCGAAAACTCATGGTAATGGATACTTGGCGTACTATCCAACACGAAGGCAGCTATACAATGAAAATTTGCAAATGCAAGCCCGACATTCTGCGGAATCCCATAGGACAAGGTTAGAGCTACTGTCTGAGGTTCGAATGTTAAAAGAACAACTTGCAAACCAAGTTGCGGAAAGGGCCAACGAAAAGGAAGAAAGCAGGCGTCAGATAGAAGAATTGTTGAATTCGAGGGACACAATTAAAGAAGAACTCAGGCAAGAGTTTATGTCCATGCTAGGAACACAAAGACAAGGAGCCTTCCAGGAGATAATAATTTTGAAACAAATTTAACTTACAGTTAATAGCAATTGTGTTAAAATGCGTGAGGTTTCAATAAATTTCTGTAATAGTCTGTGGAGTTGTTTTTTCATCAAATCTGTTTCCACAAGTAATCATTGCATGCTTCCTTTTATTTTATATTTATCCCTTGGCTGATAGTTTCTTGGGTTCTAGTTGCACGGTTACTTGGCTGTTGGTTCTAGTAGGTTTGTTGCAGCTCGAGTTTTCAATGATAGTGTCTGAGTTTCAGTTCATTTTTTCCATAACAATTAGTTGCAATATTTCTGTTTTGTAAGCTTTAATATATTACTCACTCAGTGATAGTGAACTTCAATTTAGAACGTGAGTGAGTAATATATCGTCTAAGATAAAAATATGACCAATTAGCATCAGTTCCTTCATGGTTTTGGTCATTATATGAGAGCTAACTATTTGAAAACTAAAATTTAAATGCAGGCTAACCAAGCTGCCAACGAAACAATACATGTTCCTGCTGCCCCAACCGAACGAAATGACACGACTCCACGGAGTGAAGAAACAACACCGCAGGTAATAGAAATTGCAACATGTTTACAGGCAACATGGATCACTACACTGTATGAGCCCTGAAATGTTTTCTCGAATTTTTTGACAAGCAGACTAACCCAGATAGCAACCTGGAAACACAACATGAAGCTAGGCGAACTGCAGAAACCAATACTCGCACCCCTAGAAGTAGTGTTCTTAACCGAACTCTTCCCCAAAACAAAGACAGGAATGCGTCAGTGAATTATATTACTACAAAAACACTAAAGGCTGCTGTTGCTACTAAACGTGCACGCACAAGGAGTCAACAGGTATGCATTGCAGAGGGATTTTTTTATAGCTGTAATGCCTATCTACTACAACATTGCAAATTGTAACCCTTCATATTAATGTACATAAAATATCCTGCAAATCCTTAGGTTTATCTGTGTTTATTTTGTTAAATATTGATCATCTCATCAGCCGCTAAATATAGATTAGAATTACCACATTTGATTAAGTCATGATTATCAATTTGGCAGTAGTCAATGTCTCTGGGGTTTTGGCTGCATGTTCTACGCGCAATCTCAAAGGCCGAGAAGAAGAAAAGGTATCCATCTAGAGGTAAAACCATGCACAAATGATTCACTATATATATTGACACTAATATACATTCAGGTACTTTGAGAAATGAGTGTTGTCTTTTTCTGTGCATGTAATCAAATTTCATTATATATGTCCGGCCAAAGGGTCTAATAGCCCTTTATTGCAAAGCACTTGCTAATACAATTGCTCCTGTACGAGCATGCTCATGATATATAGTTACAAATTTGTAATCTTGTAGTTATTATTACCATATCCCTGCAGCATTGTGTGGGCAAATCGCCAAGGGAGGCGTCAGGCGGACACAGCAACAGTATTCTGATTTGGTAGCATTAAGCGTCAGCAGAGGATTGCCTTGTCCGTTCGAAATAAATTGCTCCGCGTAGAATTCATTTATGTGAATAACAAAAATGGTTTTGCGCTGTATATCGCCAGAAGCCCTTCGCTTCCTGCATGTAGAATAATTTTGAAGTGATCCATGGGGTGCACGGCTCTATGCTAATATAATTTGGTAATTGAAGTTGGGTACACATCAGTCAGCCACTGCACAGTAAAAAATGGACCATTTGTACCATGTCCCTACAAATTTTATGAGCACCCATAACTTTTGTCACATTGTAACCCTTCATATTAATGTACATAAAATATCCTGCAAATCCTTAGGTTTATCTGTGTTTATTTTGTTAAATATTGTGAATTACTGTATATTAAACCAAAACAGGGTATATTGGACTTACTGCACATGCTTCAGTGACAACTAGCAATTTCTATAACAATAGCTTCTTTACAGTCATTTAATCCTAGTAAAGTAGTAATGTAAGACGGTTTTGTGTGTTAGAATTTAGAATACACTAGTTTTTGTTGTGATCATTTTTGTGCCTTTTGATTTAACATTTGATGGCAGTGCTCTCCAACTGTACAATATGTTGAAATTTCTGGTTAACCTATGTACTTTACTCATCAATTCTTCAACCAGTTAGCATCTTCAAAACTTGCAGTAGCTATTATGCTTCTTAGCGTCTATGACCCAGTGATTTTGGTTGTAGCCAAACTCACCTGCTATCTAAGGATAGGGGCTTTACCTTTAATTCAAAAGAAAAATAGAAATAGCAAGTGTGACACATGACTTGTCCCAAGGAAGGTGTTATCTTAATAAGTTTAACGATGCAGATTCCTGGTAGAAGGTGAATTTGTTGTTTTAGCCCCTTCTCCAACCTTTATAAGAATAAACCATAACCCGATGTAGTGGATGGATTTTGTGGTGTGGCACCTAACTGGGGAAGATTGCTTGATAAATGATAAAACCGTATCCCAATGTAGTGGATTTCGTGGTGTAGCGGCTAACTGGGGGAAGATTTTTTGATAAATGACTTACTATAGAATATAAATGATGTTTGCCCAGACTGCAGAAGTGGAGGGTTGCTGTCTGATGTATGATATTACATTTGGGGAGAACCAAAGTTCAGAAAGGTTAACTAGACTGGTATAATGGCCCTGACTGATGAAAAATGCAAGTGAAAATTCGGATTATAGAAACTAGAGTTGTAGGAGAAGATGCAGTGATTTTTGGAACCTTGTCATTTCTTTCTGGCCCCTCTTCCATGCTATATTGTATATGTTACTTTTCCATATGGACCCATAAGCATTTATACATCTACAAATTTGAAGCAACTCAAACAAAGGCTCTGTTATTGATTGTTAAAACATGCTGTTTTCTGAGCTATGATATGTAATCTTTATAGCAATGGTGATAATCATGTATTTTAGTAACTGAAGTGTGTAGTTTTCTTGGATTGGTTGGATACTACAGATGATTCATAGAAGGGTTTTCAAAGCTCTCCAAACCAATGACCCACTTGCTCAAGAAGGAAAAAAGTATGAATGGATAGAATCTTGTGAAAGGAGTTTCCAAGAGCTGAAGATGTGGTTAACCATAGTTCCTATGTTAGTCCTGCTAGACATACACAAGGAGTTTGAAGTTTATTGTGATGCCTCACACCAAGTTCTTGGCTGCGTACTTATGCAAGGAGGAAAAGTCATGGCCTATGCATCAAGATAACTCTGTCTTCATGAAGACAACTATCCAACTCATGACTTGGAATTAGCCTTAGTAGTGCATGCTTTGAAAATTTAACGGCATTACTTGATTAAAAACCATTGTGATATCTACACTGATCACAAGAGCCTCAAGTGCATCTTCACCCAGACAAACCTCAACCTATGACAGAGAAGATGGCTAGAGCTAATCAAGGACTATAACTTAGACGTCCACTACTACCCTATAAAGGCTAATGCAGTGGCTGATGCATTAAGCCGTAAAACCTACTGCAGCAATGTCATGGTTCAGGAATTTCAACCTGAGCTCTACAAGGAGCTAGAAGCACTTAATCTAAAGATAGTAGAGCAATGCACTATAGCTACCATGGAAGTGCACTCAACTCTAGAAGAGCAAATCAAGGCCACTCAAGAAGGACATCTAAGTATTCAGAGATTCAAGCGCCTCATGCCCAAGGAAAAAGTCCCCAAGATGATTGAAGATCAATAAAGAATCCTAAGGTACGAGAAACGTCTCTTTATTCCCCCACCAAAAAGAACTTAAGGGCTTGATACTCAAGGAAGCCCACAACTTAGTATATTCCCTACACCCAATAAGTACTAAGATGTATCAGGACATGAAGACCTTATATTGTAGCCACTACCCAATAAGTATATTCCATGCAACCACTACAGATCCCTTGGTAGAAGTGGTAAGAAGTTGGGATGGATTTCATCACCGGTCTACCCTGAATCAAGTCTGGATATGATTCTATATGTGTCATAGTGGACAGATTGACAAAAGTCACTCATTTTATCCCTGTGAAGACCACCTAAAAGGGAGATAGATTGGTCGAGCTGCATATGGTATGTATCATCTGTTTACAGAGAGTACCCAAAAGGATAGTCATAGACCAAGGTTCTCAGTTTACCTCATATTTTTGGGCTAGTCTGCATGATGCACTTGGAACCCACCTAGCTTTTAGTACAGCATACCACCCTTAGACTAAAGCACAAACACAAAGGGTGAACTATATTCTAGAAGACATGCTTTGAGCTTGTGCTATGGAATTTACCATAGATTGGGAGAGATACTTACGTTATGCAAAATTCTCCTACAACAACAGTTATCAGTCTAGTTTGAAGATGTCCCCGTTTGAAGCACTTTATGGCAGGAAGTGCATAATCCCTCTGCATTGGTTAGAAGTAGGAGAAGGCTATATCTTCGGGCCAGATACCCAAAAGTAGGTAGAAAAGAAAGTTTGCTTGATTAGAGACTGACTGAAAACTGCCCAATGTAGACAAAAGAGTTATGCTAACAATCCTTGCAAGGAGTTAACTTTTGAAGTTGGAAAACATGTTTATCTCAAGGTGCCACCTCTTTGCGGACACTGAGATACATAGGCCCATTCTCATTCACTGCTAAACATGGAGAAGTGGCATACCAACTGGAGTTACCCGCAAGACTGGCAGACATTCACAATACGTTCCACATCTTGCAACTCAACAAGTGTCTCAAAGTACCTAAAGAACATTTCCTGGTGGAGACCATCAAGCTCCAGATAGACCTGACCTATCCTAAACTTCTGATCAAGATCCTCGATGTCATAGAGAAGCAAACGAGACACCAGATCATCCGACTCTACAAAGTTTAGCAGAGCAATCACTCGAAGAGAGAAGCTACCTAGGAGCACGAAGATCAGCTAAAGTTAGATTACCTGTTCCTATTCTCTGAATAGTTCAAATCTCAGGGTTGAGATTCTGTTCAGGGGGTAGGATATGTAACACCATTTTGGGACTCTAAAATTTGCTCAAATGAAAGTTCAAATTGAATTTTAATTCAATAGTGTAACTCAAAAATTCAATCGCATTTTCAAAAATTCCTAAGGCCCAAGCCTAAACCCAATCCTTCTTAGGCCAAGCCTAGCCCATCTCCCCCTTCCCGTTGGCCCACTAGGCCATCAGCCCGGCATACGCTGGCCAATGCCTGCTTGGATGCACCTCGGACGTGTGCTAACCGCAATTTTCATGCCCTGTGAACGCCACCTACCACATCCACCACTTCTGCCTATGCCATAGTACGTCGTAGCCTTGCCCTATGTGTGTGCATTGCCAATGTTGCGCTGCCCCTGCTCCACCTAGACCCCCTCTTCTCCTTCTTTCCCATGTGCCATGTTGTGCCCCCGACCACTGTGCCCACTCTGCGTTGTGCCCGCATGCCCATGCTTCCTGCGATCGACCATTGGGGGGTTGTCACCTTACCTTAACTCCCTTCACATCGTCCACCTCATCGCTGATCGGGTTCACGTCGCCAGGCCATCCTCCTCATCCCTGACCTCTATCTCTACTCTTGGTGAGTTCCTCATAGCCCCTAGTTGCTTCCCTAGCAACGAATTAGGCTACAAAGATGTGTAGGGCCACGGTGCCATGCTCTGACCACCGCTGTCTCATGAGCTCGCCATCGACCACTCTACACTCTAAATCAGGTAGCACCACCTCCCCTGGAGGTTCACACCGAGCCAAGGGTTTTGTTACAAGGTTCCACACAAGATTACTGCAAGGAGTTTGTCGATTGGGTTCATATCAATTCTCTTTATCATTTTTCTTGCGCATGCCGGCTCTTCTACACAACAGGATTGCATGACATTGTGGCTCTTCAGTTTGACTACCAAGAAGATATGACAGATAGTTTTATACCATTGTCTATGTTTCTCTGGACTTTGATCACTTAATATGGATGACGGAGAACAAGAGGGTAGAAGCCTCCAAATCTAAATTTGAGCAAGCTCTAAGGACCTACTCAGGTCGATATGAGAAGAGCTATTCTCGTGCTACACTTAAGAGTTCTGGCATGGTGTGAGTTCTGTGATGAAAATCTAAGAGTTCTGTGTATAATTGACCTCATCATAAACCATACCTTCTATCTCAAGAGTGGAAATTTGATGCAATCCAAGGGCATGCTTGCAACATAGTTGATTGCATCATGAATGGGAGAAATTTGATGGTGTTGATTTGATCATTCAAGAAATTGTCTCTTCTAAGAATAATGGAGTCAAGCGTATCTATTACGCTCCATACATCATGGCTTTTATCATAAGGAAGACGCACTTTCGAGAGGCACGGGCGATAGTTCACAAGTTGTACAAGCCTAAAGAAGGGCCTCCAATACCAACGGCAGTCCCTCCTCATGTTCAAGTGGAAGAGGAGCAGGATTAGGAGCACGAGCATCCTTCTCAAGCAGCTCAAGCCTCCGACCCTATCACTTTGTCTCAAATATATTCCGCTGTCTTGGAGATATGTGATGCGTAGTTTGAGACAAATGACCAATTAGCAGCTTTGACTCAATGCATGAGTGCGTTGAGTGTCCTCCTCTTCGGCGGCACCTCCTTCACCACTTCATTGCCAACATCACCGCCATCATGATCCTTCTCGCTATGAGTGAACCTTTTTGGTACTTGATGCCAAAGTGGAAGAAAAGGAAATAAAGCTTGGAGAAGTAGGGAATGAAGTTTGGAGAAGAAAGTCTAGTTGGGTCGAAGTTATCTATCTATCTACATACTATTAGTTCTATCTACTACTAGCTCTATTTGGATTTATCTTTTTGTTTTTTGCATCATGATAAGCATGTAATAGTTAAAGTTATGCACAATTATTGAACTTGTAACTCAATGCTATTATGTTTATATTGCTATCCTTTCTACCATTATCTTGATTATGCTAAGTGTCAAGTTTGTCTCATGATTGCTTCTTATGGCTAAATTCTTTCCATGATTGTCACATTAAAATGCTTCCACAAATTCAATAAATAAAGGAAACTCTGCCAAAATTTTCTAAAATTCCGCACATGTGCATGAAAATCACTTCACAAACCCATATGCACATGTTTAGGAGAAGTTTTGTTTATTTGTTGTTGACTTTTGAACGAAACTAATTCTTCATCTCATTTGAGCCTATTTCAAGAATTAGTTGCAAACCAAAAGTCAAAACAAGTATATGCAACTTGTTTTTGAACTCGGTGTATATTCAAACCTTTCAATTCATTCATATTTCTTAAGTTGTCATCAATTACCAAAAAGGAGGAGATTGAAAGTATCTAGGCCCCTAAAAATATTTTTGGTAATTAATGACAACAATGATTAGAGAGAGTAACGTGTATGTTAGATGTTTGAAAAGTTTAGTCCTGGATTATGAATAACAACATGGAAATGGCATGCAAAGATGATAAAAGTTTGGCATGGCTCACGACAAAGGTATTATGTAGTCAAAGGACCTTTTCTATAGTTTTTTTCGACCTTGGTGATTAGTGGAAAGACTAGATTTATAGGCTAGATGGCATACTATAAAGAGAGGCCACAACTAGTAGCTTAAAAGTTTATCTTGTACTACTTTGATCAATTACGGGTCAAGCATGCATTTGAATCTGCAATTGGTAACCTAACTGTGCCTAATCTAAAAAGCGGTATTACCGTGACCTTATTGGTGGTACTACGCAATACAGTATGACCGCATAAAGGGCGCGGTAGTACCGCACCATGGTAGGTCCTAAACCTACATGGCGGTAGCTAATTTCCAGAGAAGTGTTTTTGGGAGCTTTTTCCTCCCTAGAAAATCGGTAGTACCACATGTAGGTAGTGGTACTATGGCATGATCGGTAGTACCGGCCCTTCTATGTATAGTAGTACTAATTTGACGTTTAAGGGCTAATTTTTGAGCATTTAATGAACTACAAATAATAGTTGAATAATAGGTGCGGTAGTACCAGCCAATACATGGCTGTAGTGCTACACCTGCTGAATTTTTTGGGATTTTTGCCCTAACGGTCGAAACTGTGGTTGAGGGCTATAAATACCCCCTCACTAGCACCAAACTAGATATACTTGATATCATTGAGTATATTTGAGACATTAGTGCCCTCTCCTCTAGTCATTTACTCCATTTTCATACATTTGAAGTAGTTGAGAGCATTCAAGTGCGTTGGATCAATTAGTTGATCCTTGTGGTACTTGAAACCTACAAGCTAAAGCTATGATTTTTTACTCTTGATGTTTGCCAATACTAAATAGCTTGGAGAAAGTTGGGCGGTGATCTCTTCAAAAGAAGCTTGTGAAGAGACCCGACGAGTCTGTGAGTGGTGTGGTGCTCGCCATCTCTAGAGCGGAGGAAGAGCAACCATTAGTGGATTGAGGTGGTTAGGCTCAATTCATGGAACTGGTCTAATTTATTTGGGTTTACCTCAACATAGACTAGGGAAGATTGACAGATCTTCGATACCACGGGAAAACATCGATTGTGTTCATTGTGGTTTTCCTTATTGTCTTTACTCTTCTGTATTTACATTTCTAGCTTGTTAATTGTGTTGAATTGTTTAGCTAGAATTGCATCTAGTATTGACATAGGCTTGGGGTGCCTTAGTGAAACATTAAATTTTAGCTCTTGACTTGTGATAGAACCTTGAATTAGCTCATAGTTGCTAGAATTGTCAATTAAAGCATAAAAATTTTAAAGCCTCCTATTCACCTTCCTCTAGTTGGTCATCTTGATCCTACAAATGGTATTAGAGATTGGTCCCTCATTTTATTATACTTTACCGTCTAGGAGAGAAATGATGGCTAGTGTGGATATATTCATAGGCAAAGCACTTCTTTTTAATAGATCAAATTATGCATATTGGAAAATTAGGATGTCAATTTATTTAAAGATCATGAGCCCAAGTATATGGAGAATTGTAAGTGAGGGTTTTGTTATGCTCCTTAATCCTACACACCCTATGGATCATGTGGAACAAAATGCTCACCTCACTGCTCAAGCTCTTTTTGGAGCTTTGAATGCAGATCCATAGTCAAAACAGGTCACATCCACGCTCTCAAAAATTCATAAGGGCACATCCATAGTCAAAGAGGTCAAATTACACAGGCCTCGGATTAAATATGGGATATTTACAATGTTGTGTTATGAAAACATTAATGAGATGTGTTTTAGACTCAACAATATTGTAAATGAGATTAATGGCCTAGGTACTTCACTAGTCGATGTTGACATTGTTTGCAAGATTCTTAGGGCCCTATTGGAGAAATAGGAGACTTTGGTGACATTATTCCTCAATTCACCTAGGTTGCCGAGGATGACACCAACCAACCTTTTGGGTAATCTTATAACTAATGAGTTGTACAAGAAGGATAAGGAGGAGTTTTTCGAGCAATCCTCCTCTATGAAGAATATTACTGCTTACAAAGCAAAAGCTAAATCAAGTGACAAGATAGAGAATGAAGAAGAAGACTCCAAAGAGGAGTTGGCTCTCCTTGTGAAGAGGATGAAGAAATTGATGAAGAAGCGCACAGACCAGAGCGCTTACTTCGACAAGAGTAGAAAGGGTCACTCCTCCAACAATAACAAGCGCTATAATAATATCTGTTGTTATGAGTGCGATGAGAAGGGGCACGTTGCCTCTCATTTCCCTAAAAACAAGGATGACAAGACCAAGTCATCTAAGAAGAAGGACTTCAATGGCAAGAAAAAGCTTAAGGATGGCAATAATGAAGCACATATTAGGGAGTGAAACTTCAATGAGAAGTATTCCAACTTTGATTTCTATGATGAGTCCTCAAAGAAGAGGGGTTTGTTGGCATTGCCATCAAGTAGGCTTCATCACTTTTCTCCTCTTCTACATGCCTAAAATATCAAGATAACTGTAGAGACTCAAATATACAAATCAGGACTCTAATGTGTATTTTGCACCAGTCCAGAATCACGCTAGTGCACATAGTATAAACAAAGATGAAATATCGACCATATCACGATTTACTAAGAAAAGACTCAAATATTATTAATAATTATCATAGTTGCGACTTTATGGCTAAGCTTACAAATAATAGCCTGAAAGGCTTAAAAAAAACTAGCAACGAAAAACAAGAAATAAGCGTAGTAGCCACTCGAGATGCCCACATGCAATCGTTTGGGGAGCGAAGTCCTAATCTGCGAAGTCATCGAAGTATCTTCCTTCAGATACCCCTGCTGGTCTGGTTATTCTACCTCAACTAAGCAAATATGGATATAGTCGTGAGTACATAAAGTACTCAGCAAGTCGTTTGTAACAAAGATGCAAGGCTTACCAAAGGATGGTTGTAAGGCTAATTTGCGTAAAACAACAATTTAAAGTAAATACGATAAATAGATTGAAAAGCAAACTTTGAAAGTGATAATAAATAAGTAATCAAAGGAAGTGAGAAAAACCACAAGTGAATTGACCATTCACCCCAATGAATCACCCGTGAACTAAGATTCACGTAATGAACCACCAGTGAACCAACCATTCACTTCTCAACTTAACCCATCCAGACTTTTATGAAAACTCTACCCCTCGTGTGAAATCACCGAGCATTGTCCGTAACTGGGGACACAACTATTTGAATAGTTTTACACTCTGTAGAGGTTGTACAACTTTACCCACACGATGTGATCATCTTGTAAAGTCACCAGAATAACATGCTTCCTTTGGCATGTCGACTAAGAAGATCACAACAAGGCCTTTACAATGTTCAATCTCAACTCAATTCCGCCTCGCTAAGGTTTCGCTATCCGACCCCCTTTTGCGCCAATGTGGATCCATGGCCACGACCACACCATACTCATCTCAATGACGGAACCAAAATTGAAACATCACAAATTAATCAGCCAGATCCATCCCATACTAGACATGTGGTTGTACGATAAGGCTCAGATCAATGGCGCACAAAATTAAGTCCTTAGATTTACCCAGTCGTAACATCCACATCCCAATGTGAAAACTGCACCCCTTTACTACACGATCATTCACCCAGGTGGAAAACATTTTTGTGCATAACCAACACCAATGACACTACCCACGTCATGGTACTCAAATTTTAAAACTGTGGCTAACCACCATGTTTCAATATATCATTAAGTCAAAATTAATCAATTCATCACATGTGATGATAAACCAAACGTTACTATAAGCATAGCTAAGCAATGTAAATGTACAACCCATGTGACAACTAATATTGCATCACTAGATAATTACCCATCCTATGGTGACAAAGAATCATGGCAACCAAACTATCGAGGGATTAATCAATTTGGACGATAGCTACCAAGTACACAGGCTTCATAATAAAGTAGCGATGCATGAAAATTAAAAATAAAATAACACATAATAGATTTCAAAACTAGGTTCAACATGATCAAAAGACATGACTTGCCTTGGCCTTGCTCAGTTAATGGCTCTTGATCTTCAAATCTTACTTCAACTCCTTCGAAGGCATGATCTAACGAGAGAGAAAACAAAACAAAACATAAAATAAATTCAAATAAAATCCAAATGAACTCTAAAAATTACAAAACTAGAATAAAAAAATAGAGCTCAATTTTAGATGAATTTACGAAAAAGAATTGAGTCAATCGGAGCTAAGACGGAGAAGAACGAGCTCTCAGAAAATCTAATCTAGAGAAAATGGCTGGAAATTGGAAAAGGTATTGTGCTGTGAACCTAGTGCACGAAAATTCTGGTCTACCATGGACTCGGTTCACGGAACAGTGCACGGCGACTGGGCATGGATGATGTGGTGCTAGGGCTGACATGGCTGCTGGCATGGCTGCTGACTCAGCTATATCAACTTACGGGTCTATGGAACAGTGCTCTGACAGGTGAGGCCAAAGTGTCAGAGAAACAGCTCACGGTGAGCTGGGTTAATGAAGAAGTCGAGGGCTCACGGAGGCGCGAGTGCGGGCTGACGGCGCTGACGCATGCGGGCTCCTGGACTGAGGGGACGAGCAGCACTTCGTGCGAAGCGGTGGGGAGAGCAGGCGAGGGTGCTGGAACTGCTCGACGATGGTGACTGGCTGAGGGGACTCATTGGCGAAGAACGATGGTGAAGCAGATCAGCGGAGCGAGGCGAAGGTCAGCAACAATGACCGAAGGCGAAAACAGATATGACGGTGGCGACTTATGAACTCTGGCGAACCCAACGGCGAAGGTGGCGAGAGGGAGCGGCTCAGCAAGATGCGAAAAACGAGGGGCGTGGCTCAGCTATTTATACCCGGACCTCGAGGAGGTAGGGACGAGCACGACATGGACGCCGAGTCGGAGACGGCCTAGAGGCCTAGTGGGGCATGATCATCGAGACGACGGTGGGGACGGAGACTGCCTCAGAGACGACGACGAGAACCTGGGAAGACGATGAACAGTGCCAGCATTGATGGATGCACAACATGAGGCAATCATACGGCTATGGGAGAAAGCACAATTCAACAGTGCTACATCCTCCAGATGCTCAACGCGTGCCCAAGCAAGAATCGGACGGCAGAGAAGGAAGGCGGAGCTGGCGGTTGGATGCGGGAAGGGAGAGACAGATGGCCGACGTGTGTCTTGGCAAGCAGGTGGGCTGGGCTGGAGAAAGAATGAGCTTCGGCCCAACACTGTTTAGGATTTTTGAGGGATTTTCTATTTCAAAAAATTCAACTAAATTCATTTGAGCTCTAGAAAACAGCAAATAAATCCAAATAAATCATAGAAAATTCCATAAAAATTCCTTGAGATAAAGAACCCAAATAAAATACTTTCACCAGATGTTAATGTTTAATTTAATCATGTTAAATCCTTTCAATTATTAAAAATTCAATTTAAGCTTTTATTAATTCTAGAAAAATCCAACTGGAGAATTTTATTCTAAAACTTCAAAAAGGCTCTAAAATCAGGATGTTACAATAATGATGAGCCTTCTTATGAGGAGCTAATGGATATGCTTGAGGACTTAAATAAGTACATCAAAAATGAGAAATCAAAATTCATGGTCCTGAAAAGAGAATTTCTCTCTGTAAAGATTGTGCTCATGATTATCTCCTTCTTAAGGACCTCACTAAGTCTCATTCTATTATTGGAATTAATTACAATATTATTGATAATTTACCTAGCGTAGAGATGGCTCCTAGTATTATTACTAAATCTAATATCTCTACATCCTATAATGATATATTAGTCATGCCATGCTTCTCTAAAATTGTTTCTAGCTCATGTATGTCTAACCCCTGTGATTCATCACATGTTATTGAAAAATGAATTAAAAGAGCAAGTTACCAAGCTAAGTAAGTGCTTGGAGAGATGTTTCAAGGATAAGGCAACCCTTGAAAAATTATTAAGTGAGAAAAGATACTCATTCAACAAGGAATAACTTGGGTTTATTCCTAAGAAAGGTAAAAAGCCTCTTTACAAGCCCATAAGGTTGGTAAAAGAAAATGGGAAGTATTGTCATAAATGTCGAGGTGTGAGACACTTGCAAAATTCATGTCTCGTTGGTAAGACTACATCCATTAGTATTTTTTATTTATGCTACACGCTCAAGAAATCCAAAGATGGTAAGGTTATTACTAAATTTGTTGGCAATTCAATTCTAGGCGCTAAACAGAATGCTATTTTGGTGCCCAAAGCCTTGGTTACTAACCTTCAAAGACCCAAATAAATTTGGGTACCTAAAAGAACTAATTTTTCTTTTATAGGTGAACTATAAAACCGGTTGCACTCAATAATGACCGGAGACCAGAAGTTGTTCACCATATTTGAAAATGTACGAAATGAGAAAATAACATTTTGTGACAATAACAAAGGAAAGGTAGATGGTTTGGGTGAAATTACTATCTCATACAACCTTCCAATTTCTAATGTATTTCTTGTAGAAACATTAATCTTTAATTTGCTATCTATTATTAAATTATGTGATCTTGGTCTTGTTCATTGTCTTGAGATGGTGTTGTGATTTCAAAGGAAAAAGAAGGAGATTTGGTTTTCAAAGGTTTTCATTTTGGCAATCTCTATTTGATGGATTTCTCGTATAGTGATTCATATTTGAAAATGTGTTTAATTACAAAATCCTCCTTGGGATAGCTTTGGCATAGACAGCTAGGTCATGTTGGGATGATTCAACTCAAAAAAAATTTCAAATATGACTTAGTGGTTGGTTTAAAAGACGTAAAGTTTGAGAAAAATAGATTGTGTAGTGCTTACCAAGCCGAAACACAAATTGCAAACTCTCATCCTTCCAAAAGTATCATGTCTACCTCTAGGCCATTAGAGCTCTTACATATGAATTTATTTGGATCAATAACCTATAAGAGCATTGGTGGCAATAGTTATTATTTAGTCATTACGGATGATTACTCAAGGTATACTTTGGTTTTCTTTTTACATGATAAAGCCCAAGCCTCTGACATTTTCAAAAGTTTTGCAAAAAGGGCTCAAAATGAATTTGATTTCAAAATTAAGAAAATCCATAGTGATAATGGTTCCAAGTTCAAAAATAGTAAAATTAAAGATTTTTGTGATGAACTTAGAATAAAGCATAAACTTTCTACAACTTACACTCCAGAACAAAATAGAGTTGTAGAAAAGAAAATTACATTAGTTGAAATGGCTAGGACAATACTTTATGAATATAATACTTCCGATAGCTTTTGGGCAGAAGCAATTAGTATCGTTCGTTGTGCCATAAATCGTCTTTATTTGCATTATCTTTTGAAAAAAACTTCCTATAAGCTTCTTATTGGAACAAAACCGACCATCTCCCATTTTTATGAAAAGGTGTTCGTTTTTTAAAATTCCAAAGTCGTTATGATGTTGGTTTTCTTTCGGTTATTCCTCAAATAGTAAAGTTTATCGTGTCTTCAACAAAAACTTCGGTTTAGTTGAAGAGACTTGTGATATACAATTTGATAAAAACTAACAGCTCTCAAGAAGAGTAAGAGAATTTATATAATGTAGATGACAAAAGTTTGAGGCAAGCAATGAAGAACATGCAAATTGATGACACGAAGACAACGGAAGATTTAAATGACACACCATCCTTCACCCAAGTTGAACTCTCTAACTCTTCCACAATGAACTAAATTCAAATTGATGAAGTAGAAGAAAAGGAGGAAGGGCAAGCACCAAACCTAACCATAAGGTCCACAACGTAATTACAAAATATTATTCATTATACCAAATATAAGGGTTCCAAACTTGATCTTATATTGCTTCTTATTGTGAATATTACTTGTTTGTCTCTTCCTTTGAGCCAAAACATGTAGATGATGCACTTGATGATCTGGATTGAGTAACGTTTGGACATTAGCGGAAAGACCCAAAGAATACAATGTCATTGGCACAAAATGGGTCTTTAAGAACAAATAAGACAAAAATGGAGTGGTGGTAAGAAACAAAGTAAGATTGGTCGCTCAAGGTTTCACACAAGTTGAAGGTTTGGATTTTAGTAAAACTTTCACTCCCGTTGCTAGACTTGAGTCTATTCGCATATTACTTGCCTTTGCATCATGTTTTAATATTAAACTATTTTGAATGGATGTTAAAAGTGTATTTCTAAATGGTAGAATAGCCAAACTCATATTGTTTAGCAACCACACGATTTTGAGGATTTTAAGAATCCAAATCATGTGTATAAACCTTTAGATGAAAGCCATTTTTGCAAATTGAGGAATAAGTTAAATGTCATAAGATATTCAAATATTGTTTGAAATCATGCATCATGTCATGTGATCTTATTATAGTTATTGGAGTTCTTGAGAAAATTTAATTTAAAAATATATTCTGAAAAATCTCTATCTTAATAAAAAAACTATGTTTTTTGGGTGTTATGCTTAAGGATCATTTGCATTCCTTCTCAATCCAAAATTTCTTTAGAAAATTAGTACTACTGCACCTATCACTGCGGTACTACCTCCCAGTGGTACTACTAGCCCTAACGTACGGCACTACAACCCCCTAACTGGTGGTCCTAAAATTGGAAGTAACTGGCTCCTTATCCTCTTCTATTTGTTCTTATCATGCCCATCCAACCAAAGAAGTTCTAAGTTCCCAAGAACAAGAACTCCCTCTCTCTCTCACTCTTCTCAAAACTCCTCTCCAAATCTTCAAGGATAGTAAAGCATTCTATGATCCCTTGTTAGGTAATCCCTCTTGGAATCTTCTCCTTTCCCATTTTTGGCACCTAGGTCCTTTTTCTAGGGATTGGACAAAATGTGCATGAATGGATTTAAAGCCTTTGGGCAAAATTGTTGGAACTAGTATTTTGGTGACCCATTATGTCTGTTTCATGGATCGATACATGCCAAATACTAGTTGAGATCATTTTTTATCAAAGCCCTAGAAGCACCCACACAGGTGCGATACTACTGCCCCATGTCATATGATACTACCGCAAGCCGGTAATACCGATGGACACCTACGGTACTACCGCACTTGCAGAAAGTATTCAAGATGTTTCATGAAAATTTGTTTATGTCCTATTCTCTCCTGTCCTAATCATCTTCACCTTTCCTATAGTGATAACGCCAAGGACTAAGACTTCCATCCGCAAGAATACCTCTTCCAAAGGTGAACTACTTGATCACTATGCAACTCATGCTGGACCTTCATCCTCTCTCTGCAAGGAGGTCTCCCAGAAGTCAGCATCAATTAGGGCTCCTCCAACTCAAAGAGAGGACAGCGACTCCAAAACTAATTACTTCTTGCAAGCCATGATGGCTTCAGATAGGGGCTAATCCTCCAGGCAAGTACATGAAGAGGAAGAATCTAAGTCAGGTGATGAGGAAGACTTTGAGGAAGAAAGTAAGGAACAAAATGATAATGATGATGAGGAAATAATTGAGGCCGTGGAACTGGGCATAAATCTCTTGCAAATCACGAGTGATGAGTATCCTACACCACATCACCCGAATCAATTTACAAAACGTAGAAGCTCTACGAATCCAAGGTTCCACACAAGATTATAGCAAGAAGTCTTTGCCCAAATCTACAATCACCACAAATAGTTCGCTAACCACAAGTATGTGGATTGGGCTCATCTTAATTTTCTTGATCGTTTTTCTGGTGCATACCATCTCTTCTACGCAGCAGGATTACAAGAAATTGTGGCTCTTCGATGTGACTACCAAGAAGATATGATCAGACAGTTTTATGTGAATGTCTATGTTTCTCCTGACTTTGATCACTTAATATGGATGATGGGGAACAAGAGTGTGGAAGCCTCCAAATCTAAATTTGAGCAAGCTTTAAGGACCTACTTAGGTTGGTATGCGAAGATCTACTCTCGCACAGCATTAGAGCCCCAGCATGGTGTGAGTTTCATGATGAGAATGTGAGATACACACCTAGAAAGCTGGCAAGACTCCTCCCTTTACCAAGTATAATCAACTGCATCATAAACCATACCTTCTATCCCAAAGTGGAAATTTTGATGCAATCCGAGGGCATTCTTGGAACATAACTAATTGCATCATGAATGGGAAAAATTTGATGTTGTTGTTCAGATCATTTAGGAAATTGTCTCTTCTAAGAATGATAGAGTCAAACACACCTATTACACTCCATACATCATTGATCTTATCATGAGGAAGACGCACTTTCGAGGGGCACGGCCGATAGTTCATAAGTCGTACAAGCTAAGAGAAGGGCCTCCAGTGCCAACTGCAACCCCTCCTTATGTTCAAGTGGAAGAAGAGCACGATCAGGAGCGTGAGCATCTTTCTCAAGTAACTCAAGCCTCTGACCCTATCACTTTTTCTCAAATCTATTTAGTTGTCTTGGAGATTCATGATGCACAGTTTGAGACGAACTACCAGTTGGTGACTTTGACTCAGCATGTGTGTGCGCTTGAGCATCCCTCCTATGTGGCGGCACCTCCTCTACCACTTCGTTACCAACATCGCCACTGTTGTGATCCTTCCCCACATAAGTGAACCTTATTGGTACTTGATGCCAAAGGGGAACAAAAAGGAAGTGAAGCTTGGATAAGAAGGGAATGAAGTTTGGAGAAGAAGAAAATCAAGTTGGGTTGAAGTTATTGATTTTTTTTAAATAATCTACTTTTTATTCTGAATTACATTATTATACCTACATTTTATTTTTTACAGTTTTGACTATCTGTCGCTCCACGGTTGGGCGACTTGGGTAATCAGCCAACCATTGGGTGACTAGCCTTTGTCTCCCAATAGTTGGGCGACTTGCTAGGGGGATATACCCCTCACGCACATGTGGCCATCCGCACGCCATGCTCTCATTTCAGCACCTGGTCGCCCAATCGTTGGGCGATTGAACTTGTCGCTCAACTAGGTTGGGTGACTTAGGGCCTGTTGCCCAACCATTGGGAAACAGGGAATATGTCGGAAACCGGAGTAACGACTCCTGGATCCTCTGTGTAAATCGCACTAGTCTAGGATCAGCTAGTGCACACAGTACAACAAAGATAAATACCAAGCACAAATGACTAATTATATTAAATAAGAGAGTACGGCCTTATGGCCAAGTCTTACATCAACGCTCATTGGCAAAATAAATAAAACAAGGAACTGCGGAAGCAAACTGATAAATAGCGACGCCCAAGCCTTCCCACAGGCAAACGACAGTAAGACGCGGCCTACTCGTCTAGATCTTCACTGTAGTCGACGGTATCTTCCTCTGTATGGAGATTGCAAGGTGAGTACAAACTTGTACTCCGCAAATCACACGGAGAAATGCAACATAATGATAAAGGCTTCAAGGGAAGGCTTATAGGGTTAGTTTGCATAAAACATCATTTAATGAAATACAATAGATAGATTGAAATTGTTGAAATTAATACAGTAAGTAAAAAAACAATACTTATAATTGAAAATAATACTGACAGTGCAGGCTTCGACCAAACACCAACCTATCCACGGGCATCCCACCCGGACCATCTTTTCCAAATGATCACGTATGGATTCCATCCATCCACACATTTCCAAACACTCGTGGATTCCATCCATCCACAAGCTTCCAATCTCTCTCATGGGTTCCATCCACCCACAAGGTTTTCATTCTCTCATGGATTCCATCCATCCATAAGGTTTTCGAAAATCATTTTTGAAAAACAAAATCTAATACATGAAAAACTTTTACTTAGCACGCCCATGACAGTGGGCATGGCTATCCAGGATAGATTATACACTCTGCAGAGGTTGTACAGCTTTACCCACAAGACACGATCATCCCATATTGCCACGCGAGTTACACACTTCCTCGGGTGTGCGGCAAGGAGTCGTGACAAGGCCTTTACAATGCAAAGCCTTCAACCTGGCCAAGCCAACTCTAAGGTTTCACCCCAGTAAGGAATCCACCAGACTGGGACCCCCTCTTGAGCCTGAGTGAGACTTCTCATGGCTACAACCACGCTCACCCAAGTGGGACTTCACATGGCACCAACCATGCCCACTTTCAACCTACAACTTGACTCAGGTTGTGACTTCACAAATTATTCAGACATGGCTGTCCCTTACCATCCATGTGGTAGTACGATAGGGCTTTGCAACAGTAGCTTACAGACCGGTCCTTAATCTGACTTAGGCACAACCACATATCCCTGTGCACGACAATCAACCACTGCGGCTCCAACCAACAGGGCATGCCTGCCCTCACCAATCTAACCAATTGTCTAAGTCTAAACCAGTTTTTATATTTTGTTTTCAAAACATTTCATAAACCTCCTTGACTCACCAAAGTCAAGAGTACATGTGTAAAGCCCATCATTTCATGTGAAAAGCTCATCATTTTATGTGAAAATATCCCAACCCAATTAATATGTCTAAGCAGGGCTAAGCATTTGATTTAAACTCTCTAGCTAACACTAATGTATTAACTAGAGTTTGATTCTAGGGTGATAAGGTATCGAGGAATTTCAATATCAATGGAGGAATTAACAAGTGGGCAATAACTAAATTTAAAACTGAATTGAAATACGTTGAATAAAAATATGCATGCAAGATAATTTAAATTACCATAATTTTATTTTAAAAACTGGGATGAACATGATCAAGGAGTGTGACTTGCCTTGCTCTCCAACTTGGTTGAATCTTCGTCGAAGAATTTCCCGAATCGTCGAAGTCTACACGTAAAAATAACCCACCAAATTCAAATAAATTCAAATTTACTTCAAATATTTAAATTGAGGCCCGAAATTGGTAGAGGGGAATTTTTGATGAATTTAGAAATTTGAATGGGCTAAATCGGAGTTAGGACGAAGAAGAACGGGCTCCAGGAAGTTTGAAATTAGGGAAAAAAGAAAAATCAGGATTTTTGGAATTATTTTTCTAAAGGAAAATGGGTTTATGGCGTCAGCATTGCATCAGCCCTGAGATTTTTATTTGGGCCAAAACTGACATGCGGGCCCGGGTCCATGTGGACCGAGTCCATGGACTCGGGCGGGGCTGATGTGGCGCGGGGGGTGGTGTGGCAACCGGCGCTTGCGTGGCGCCTGCGTGGCGGCCACGTTGGCTGCCACCTCACCCTCGACACTGACGTGGCAAGCGCCAGCGAGGGGAGCTCGGGGCTACGGCGGCGGTGGCGCTCCGGCGCACGGCGGCCGGCGGCGAGGGGCGGAACCGAGAGAGGTGGAGATGGGGAACTCGGGGGTGGCTCGGGGCTTACCGGGGAAAGCCGGGATTGGGCCGGCGGCGAGCGTGGAGCGGCGGCGGCTCGGGTGCTCCGGTGAAGACGGCGGTGGAGCGCACGGGAGGGGATGGGGAGCGGAGGGGTAGGAAGTGCGGAGAGAGGTGGAGTGAGGAGTGCCTTTTATAGAGGTCGGGGAGGAGGGAGGTGGCGTGATTGCTCACCGGAGTGGCGCGGCCATGGCGACGGTTACGAAGGAAGTGGGGGAGATGGGGCGCGGAGAAGGCGGGGGAGGAGGTGGGGAACGGGCGCGCGGATGACGGGGGAGTGGGCGCGTGGGGATGACGTGCGTGGGAGAGAGGAGGGGCGCCGATTAGGGCGGGGCGGCGCAACGGCCTGGCGACGGCGAGACCGAGGAAGAAGGGGCGGGGGTAGGGGACGATACTAACAGGCGGGCAAGGCATGTCAACGGGCTGTGAGGGGAAAGGGGCGGGCGGTAGGGATGGCGGCACGTGGCGCCGGGTGGATCGGGCGGCCGAAATGGAAGGGCGGTGCGGACGGGTGGATGGGAGCGAGGGGGCGGCATGGCGCGGATCGAGCCGGCCAGGTGGCAAGCGAGGAAGGGGGCTAGGCGGGATCGGGCGGGGCGCGTGGGCTGATCCCGGCCATCAACGTGGCGGCCGGAGGGGAGGGAGAGGAAATTATTTTTATTTCCTGATTTAAAATTTTTCAAAAAGCCTAGAAAATCCATTAAATAATAGAAAAAATATGAAATTAACTCCAAAAATTCCAGAAAAATTCAGAGAATCTCCTGGAGACATTTTGGACTTATTAAAAATATTTCCAACTAATGTTGGTATTATATTTTTATACTCAAAATATTTTTAAATTTCAAAAATAGATTTTAAACTTCAGAAAACTCAGAAAAACCAAATAAGAGCCAAATAAGTCCAAATAATTATTTTGAATTAGGATTTTTATATAAAATCAAAATATCATTATATTTAATAATATTTTTAGGTTTTCACTTTATTTACTTTTCAAATCAGGCTTTTAAAAAAACAGAAATCCAACGCAAAACCAAAAATAAAATTTAGGCACAAAAATACTTATTTTATTTTAATTACTTTTTATTTATTTATTTTTTTAATAAAAACCTGGGTTGGTACAGAATAGTCACCCAACGATTGAGCAACTTGGCCACATGTCACCCATGGTTGGGCGACTGGCCCAAGTCTCCCAATGGTTGGGCGACTGATGGTTAAAACTGTAAAAAATAAAACACAAGTATAATACTGTAATTCAAAATAAAAATAGATTATTTAAAAACTTTGAAGCTATCTATCTACCTACTATTTTTGGTTGTTTGCATCATGATAAGCATGTAATAGTTAAAATTATGCACAATTATTGAACTTGTAAACTCAATGCTATTATGTTTATATTGTTATCCTTGCTACCATTATCTTGATTATACTAAGTGTCAAGTTTATCTTATGATTGCTTCTTATGGCTAAATTCTTTCCATGATTGTCACATTAATATGCTTCCACAAATACAATAAATAAAGGAAATTTCACTAAAATTTTTGAAAATCCACACATGTGCATGAAAATGACTTCATAAACCCATATGCACATGTTTAGAGAGAGTTTTGTTTATTTGTTGATCGACTTTTGAAAGCAACTAACTCTTCATCTCCTTTGATCCTATTTTAAGAATTAATTGCAAACCAAAAGTCAAAACAAGAATATGCAACTTGTTTTTGAACTTGGTGTATATTCAAACCTTTCAATTCATTCATATTACTTAAATTGTAGTACTGCACTTACTAAATTTTTAGGTATTTTTGCCCCAACGGTCGAAATTATGGTTGGGGCTATAAATACCCCCTCACCAGCACCAAACATTTGAGACATTGGTGCACTCTTATTTACTTATTTACTCTATTTTTCATACATTTAAGGTAGTTGAGAGCATTCAAATGCATTGCATCAACAGCTATGATTTATTACTCTTAGTGTTTGCTAACACCTAAACGGGTTGGAGGAAGTTAGGCGGTGATCTCTTCAAAAGAAACTTGTGAAGAGACACGATGAGTTTGTGAGTGGTGTGGTGCTCGCCATCTCCGGAGCGAAGGAAGAGCAACTGTTCATAGATTGAGGTGGTTGTCCTCAATTCATAGAGTCGGTCCAATTCATTTAGGCTTACCTCAACATGGACTAAGAAAGATTGAAAAATCTTCAATACCATGGGAAACATTGATTTCCTTCATTGCGGTTTTCTATATTGTCTTTACCCTTCCGCATTTACATTTCTAGCTTATTAGTTGTGTTGAATTATTTCACTAGAATTGTATCTAGTATTGACCCAGGTTTGGGGTGCCTCGGTGAAACATTGAATTTTATCTCTTGACTTGTGCTAGAACCTTGAATTAGCTCATAGTTGCTAGAATTGTCAATTAAAGCATAAAAATTTAAAAACTTCCTATTCACCCTCTCTAGTCAGTCATCCTTGATCCTGTAGATGTCCAACAGCCACCTTCCTCCCACGGCTATGTGTGGTCCTCTACCTCACCTCGAATTGCATCCCTTCACCTTCAATCACCCCTGAACGCCTTCACCCTCCTCTTCTTCCTCACCTATGGCCCGAAGGAATCTCGAGACCCGCCATGACTCCACCGAATTACTCACATTTGGAGCACTATTTGAGGATCCTGAAGCTTCCCCGAGCCTCATCGAGTGACTTCATCCACTCCAGTGATCCCTCCGTGTTGTTCACCTCGTTGTCAATCGGGTTCACATCGCCAGGCCATCCTCCTCATCCCCCTAGTTGCTTCCCTAGCGAGGAATTAGGCTCCAAAGCCATGTAGGGCCATAAAGCCACACTCTAGCCACCACCGACCGTTCCACACTCCAAATTAGGCCGCGCTGCCTCATTTGGAGGTTTGCGGTGAGCCATTTTGGCCCTTTCCTCTTACCGCTGTCTCTCCTTTCACTGGCGATGAGCTCATCTCCTCTCGGCGGGAGGAAGAAGACTGTAGCGCCATGATTATTTTAAGCGAGTGACATTAATTAGGCTAATGACTAGTAATTAGTTTCTGTTAAACCGTCACTGACAAGTGGGCCCTCCCCATTAAGTTAAAGCTCGTGTCCCTATGACAAGTGAGCCCCAGCCAGTTAAGAATTCTTTTTAAATCAATTAAAAGCCTTAGAGCTAGTGACAAGCCGATCCCACCTGTCAACCTCAGAGCCTTTTTCCTTTTAGAAGCAAATCGAATGTGACTTAAAATCCTGTGGGACCCGTCTATCAATCTTAGTGGCTTTTTTCAATAGAAAATAATTCAAAATTTCAATAAAATTTGGTGGACCCCACCTGTTAGTGAGAGAGTACTCTCTCCTCTATTAATTTTTTTTATTTAATTCAAATTCAAACTTTGGAGAGCGCGTTCTCACTCATTTTAATTGTGAATTTAATGAATTTGTTTCTAAATTTGTATAAATTTGAGGTTTATCTGTGGTAGTGGAGTTGTTCAGTTTGGAGTTTATTTGAATTTTATTTTGTATTTATGTTCAATTTGGAGTTTATTTGAATTTTATTTTGTATTTATTTGTTTTGATAGTGTGTGTATTTCCTTTCCAATGTGATCGTTCGAGTAGAGTACAAGGACACAAAAGAGCCCCAGTGCGAGACAACTCAAGAATTTTAAGATCAACCTGATTGTGAGCCAAGCGAGTCATTACTTTGATCATATTGAACCTATATTTTATGCAAATTTATATTTATTTAAATTATCAAATTGCATGCTATTATTTGTTATGCAAATGTATGTCAAACTTAAGGTTAGAGATATGCCTACTTGACACTGTAATATTATTATTGTTGTGGCTACAGACCAAACAGAGAGAGAGATGGTAGTGGAGAGTGATGGAAATGAGTATGATGGCCTCTCCCCTCCCCATGGTCGGATGTTCTATATATATACATGGGGAGTGCTTTTACAATTATGCCCTTACAGCTGATTATCCCCTTCAGGGGTATTTGTGTCATTACACGTGGCCTATTCTGGGCCTTATAACTTCCTACCAGGCCTGCTGGGTTTAGGTGGGGGCCACCCCTACGACAGGAGCCTCTCATGGTGAAGGGCTTCACAGGGCCGAAGCCATGTCGCCGAGTCCTTTGGCCCCCTCTGTCCCCGCGGCCTGTGAACTTCTCCAAACTTGACCCGGGGCTACGCTGTGGCCGAAGCAGATGTGTGCTCTTCCGGCCGTCCATGTGGTGAAGCGTGCTTGGCGCGGTGCGGGCCTTGAGGCGTCGTGACCATCAATGTGACGGCGGACTCCCGGCATTTGGACCTCTGGGGCACGCGCGCTCCCCCCGCTTGTGCTTCCACCGGTTGGCGTGCCGCCGATTGGCATCCCTCCACGCTGGCGGCTCTTCGCCTGGTGAGGCCGAGTATAAATATGTTGGCGCCGGGGGCCGCTCCCTAGACATCCCTTGCTGTACATCCCGTACCTGTTCATGGTTAACTTCTCATATGTAGGGAAAATTTTGTTCACATGCGTTTGATGACTGCGTCGACTGGCGTCAATGCCCGCGAGCGCCGGTGAACAAAATACGTCCTATTTGTGGGAATGCTTCACAGCTTGAAGCGGAAATGGCAAGGCCTGACTTGCTCTCGTAGACAGATATGAAGTCATCCATACGCTCTGATCGTGCGAACGAGCATATGCTGGTGTGGCGACGCATATCTGTTTACGAGATCATGTCTGCTCTTGCCACAAATTGACCTTTGCATGTTCGAGTTACGGTGGTCGTATGTGCTGTTCTCCGTTCTTCAAGCTCGCTCCATCCCTATTCTTCGAATGGGTGGCAGCGGAGGCCGGCGCCGAAGTCGAAGTAGACGCGCGCGCGCTCCGTTCCCTACCCTTCGAGCGGGTGGCGGCGAAGCTGGCGCCTAGTTGAAGTAGACGCGCGCGCTCCGTCCCCCACCCTTCGAACGGGTGGCGGCGAAGCTGGCGCCTAGCCGAAGTAGACGCGCGCACTCCGTTCCCTACCCTTCGAACGGGTGGCAGCGAAGCTGGCGCCTAATCGAAGTAGACGCGCGCGCGCTCCGTCCCCTACCCTTCGAATGGGTGGCAGCGAAGCTGGCGCCTAGTCGAAGTAGACGCGCGCGCTCTGTCCCCCACCCTTCGAACGGGTGGCGGCGAAGCTGGCGCCTAGTCGAAGTAGACGCGCGCGCGCTCCGTCCCCTACTCTTCGAATGGGTGGCAGCGAAGCTGGCGCCTAGTCGAAGTAGACGCGCGCGCTCCGTCCCCCACCCTTCGAACGGGTGGCGGCGAAGCTGGCGCCTAGTCGAAGTAGACGCGCGCGCGCTCCGTCCCCTACCCTTCGAATGGGTGGCAGCGAAGCTGGCGCCTAGTCGAAGTAGACGCGCGCGCTCCGTCCCCTACCCTTCGAACGGGTGGCAGGGAAGCTGGCGCCTAGTCGAAGTAGACGCGCGCTCCGTCCCCTATCCTTCGAACGGGTGGCAGCGAAGCTGGCGCCTAATCGGAGGAGACGCGCGCGCTCCGTCCCCTACCCTTCGAACGGGTGGCAGCGAAGCTGGCGCCTAGTCGGAGGAGACGCGCGCGCTTCGTCCCCTACCCTTCGAACGGGTGGCAGCGAAGCTGGAGCCTAGTCGGAGGAGACGCGCGCGCTCCGTTGCCGACCCTTCGAACGGGTGGCAGTGAAGCCGGAGCCTAGTTGAAGCAGATGCGCGCGCCCCGTCCCCTACCCTTCGAACGTGTGGCAGCGAAGCTGGCGCCTAGTCGGAGTAGACGCGCGCGCTCCGTCCCCTACCCTTCGAACGGGTGGCAGCGAAGCTGGCGCCTAGTCGAAGTAGACGCGCGCGCTTCGTCCCCTACCCTTCGAACGGGTGGTAGTGAAGCTGGCGCCCTCGCCTCGCGAACACCGCCACGCGTACGGTGACTCGGGATCTTGCAATGCGGTCTTGCGCTGTAGAGGTTCCTGGAATCACGCCGGCCCCGGCCTGCCAGGGTTAGGTTCCCGTACCGTGCGACCCGACGCGCCCGGGGCACGTGGCGGCCTACGACTGGCGGGCAGCGGGATGTGGACGGTTGCGTGTGCGTGGCCGCTCGCCTCTTCCCTAGGCAATGGGGACACGGGGCGGGCAGTGAATGGCACGGCGCCGGAGCGGTTGTGATCCCCTGGCCCATTAATGCGCCTTTAACTGCGGCTAGGTAGCGTCGTGCTGTGACGGCCCTTGGCGCTTGTGGTCGTGGCCTTCCAGCTTTGGGTATGGGGCATGGCGCTGGACGGGCGCTTGTACGACTGCAGTCGCGCCCCGACGCGGACCTTCGCGACACTTCGCTTTCCGTTACGGGGGATCGTGCGGGGCGGACCTTTACACCGCTGCGGTTGCATCCGGCACGCGGATCGCTGCGACGCTTCGATAGCAGCGGTACGGGCGAGGTGGCTTGAAATAGCCCCCCCTGTAACAGCGCCCCCGCACCTTTACGCCCTTTTTCCTGCCTGCTCCGCCTTCGACATTTTCGCGATATCTTCACCGCTTCGATCTCTCCGTGGGAAGCGATGGCCTCCAGTAGCGAGCGCGGCCAGATGGTTGGTGGCTCCGTCGTTCGCCGGCGGTCCTCGCAGTTAGAGGTGAAATACACGCTCCAAGAGCGCGACCCGGCGGCGGCTGACAAGGAGTGGCTGGTGGCGTAGGAGGAAGGCACGTTCTCCAGCGAGTTAGGCCCCTCGCTTGTGACTGAGGAGACGATCCAAGGGCTACTGCGCGCGGGGAAATTGTCGGAGCGCCAGGAGGTACGATTGCCCGCTGCCGACGAGACGGAACCACATCCCGAGAGGTCGGAGGCGGTCGTGTTCGTTGCCTTTTTCGACGCGGAGCTCCGCATCCCCGCGATGGCGGTCGTGGGCGACGTGCTGCGGACCTTCGGGCTGGAGCTGGCGCAACTGACTCCGAACGCCGTGGCCTGGCTCGCGGTGTACAGCTGGGCCGTGCGCTCGGGGGCGTGTTGGCCCAGCGCCTCGTTGTTCGCCTACCTTCACGAGGCACGATGCCAGCGCAAGGACCGGAAGGACGGGACGTTGTCGAGCTTCGGTAGCGTCACCTTTGTCCTTCGTCCGTCGTGCAAGAAGCTCTTCCCCGCGAACGCTACTCGCGGGAAGTGGGAGTCTTACTGGATGAAGCGGTGGTTCTACCACCGTGTGGAGAGCGGGAGCGGCCTTGAGTGCACAGGCCGACCGATCGCGTTCAAGCCCTCGCCCGGCCGAACGCTCGATGACGAGGACAAGCGGAGGGTCCAACGGCTCGTAGGTGTGGCCGCCCGCTTCAATATGCGCGACCTCGCCGAAGAGTTCGTGATGTACGGCGTGGCACCGCTTGCCACCGAGAGGCGTCGAGACGACAATGTTTTGCCGTGGGTTTGCTTGCTGCCGGCGCCCGGCGATCTCCGTAAGCCTCGCTCGCGTCTCTCCTTTGTTCACGCGGAATGCGTTATATGCTGATGGTCTTCTCCTTTGTTTCAGGGATTTCCTTGGAGGAGGCGGAACAAGCCGCGCGCGTATTCCTGGGGCCGTACACCGGCAGGGAGCATGAGCAGCGTGCGGCTGCTATTGCCGAGGCGGGGCTGGGGCTCTGGGCCTTGCCATGCCGGACCGTGTCGCTCCAGACGACGGTGCAGCAAAGAAGAAGAAGACCCCGTCTCGGAAGAGGGGCCGCGACGGGGCGCCTGCAGCGCTTGGCGCGGCGGCTGCTGCTGCTGCTACTAGTGCTTCCGAGGGTGCGGCGGACGCGGAGTCGGACTCGGCGAGGTATGTCGATTCCGGTTTGGGCGGCGCAGACGTCGAAGGCGAGGTCTCTTCGGCGAGCGTCCCGGACGGCGGGTTTGCCGCGAGCGGCCAAAGGGGGGAAGCCTCACCGCCCGCCGAAGTCACCGAGGCGGCACCCGTGCGGACCGGCGATGTCGAGGTGGAGCTTTCGACCGTGGCCGCTGTGGTGCCGGAGGTGCCTTCCGCGGGGGCGCACGAAGCCGTGCTGCCCTTACCGACAGCAGCAGAAACCGAGGTACCCCCTGCGACAACTGCCACCATGGAACCTTCGCCCCCGGGCGCGGCAGCCGCGGGGGCTTCGCTAACCGCGGCTGTGGGGGCGGTGTCGCCGCTGGCTGCCCCGGCCAAACGGCCGTGCGTGCGGCCAGAGCTCCACCGGACACCGCGGGGATTCGTCGTGGCCACGGGCATCAGAAGCTTGTGGGACGCCAGCGCAAGCGCCGGAGACCCTGCGGCATACGCGCCTTCTGCCCCCCTGGCCACACCGCCCGCCGCGCGGGGACAGCCGCCGCCATCCCCGAACGCGGAGGCTTCTGCCCGCGGCGGGACCATTCCTTCTGGTACCGAGGGTAAGGTGGCTTAGCTTAGTCTGGTGTGTGCTTTTATGCCTTGGGGTGCTCACCCGTATCTCTGTTTGCAGCGTTGCTCATTCCAGAGGGGGAGCACTCGGCGGAACACGGAGCCTCCGAGCACGTAAGCCCCGCTGACTTCGTGCCGCCTCCGGATACGCTGAGGGTGTGGCGCGGGATTGTGAATGACGCGGCCACGAGCGTCGACCCGCAAGTGCTGCAGGCCTACGGTGCGGGACGCCTCGAGGACGCCTTCGAGGTGTCTGGGGTGAGGGTAAGTACTCATGCGACAACGCCTGATCTAGCTGAGCTTGCTGAGTCTTCTCCCTCTGCAGACCCTTGTGCTGGGGTAGGCCTTGCAAGCGGTCTATACTCGTGACCGAAGGGCGCTCGAGGATAGACTGCGGGTCGCCGAGGAGGGGCTACGCGAAGCCTCCAGAGCCCGCTCTGCCCAGGACGCCCGCATCCGCCAGCTGGAAGCGGAATGTGCCGAAGCGAGGGCACACGCCGAGGGACTTGTTGCGTCGGCGCAGGAGTCGGCCGCGGCAGCTGCTGAGGAGAAGTTTGCGGCGGAGCGGGACGGGCTCCTGGCGCAGGTCGCCTCGCTAGAGAAGGAAAAAGGCGAGCTTGCCTTGACTCTAGCGGAGCGTAACCAGACGCTTGGCGACGCCTCGGTGGTTGCGTGGGACGCCATGCAAGCGCTGGAGAGCCATCTTCAAGGGCTGGTAACCGAGGTGCCGGACCGCGCGTTTGGCCCGGAGGAGTTGTCTCGGACCCTCCGCTGGGTCGGGGATGCCGCCAACGTCGCGCGCGGCGCCGCGACGTCCTTTGGCACCCACTGCGCGTACACTTCGGCCTGCTTGGTGTGCGCGCTCCTCCAGCACCGCGGCTGTACGCACGTCGCCGGGCTGGATGACCCCCAGCTGGAGATACCTGGCGGGGCCGGAGTAATGTCCGGCGCCGTCCGCTCCGCTCGCCGTGCCCCTGGGCCCTTCTTCGACCGGATCTGGGATTACGTCGGGCCGGAAGCTGCATGGATCGAGCTCCGGAAGTCGCTCTACGGGACGGGGAGCCTCGGCCAATTTTTGGACGGGGTCCCTCGACTCGGCGAGGGCGACGCTGGGCCCTCCGAAGGCGCCGGGAACCCGCAGGTCTGATGTCGCGGTGCCTAGGCGTAGGCGTGCGTTGTACTGTTCCTTGTCTTTGTGAATAAAGTACGCACTTGCTGCATGCATTCTGACTTTCACCTATATCCCGGGCAGCTTCCTCGCTGGGGCCGGCTTCTTGTGGCCGACCTTTCAACCCGGCGACGCCTTCGACGCTGGCGAAGGGCCGAAGAGTCGCTGGACTTTTGGGCGAGCCGGCCTTCTTCGAGCGAGGCCCCGGCTTTAGCGCGTGTTAAGGATGAACCCGCGGGATAGCGGCTTAGAGCGGCAGGGATGTTGCCGGACCTTTGTACTTGTGATTTTTCCGGTATGCAGACTTCCTGGTATTTGAGGATATGCGCTGTGTGTTGATGCCACCGTTGGTGAAGTAGCTGCGTCGGGGTGCCTTAGAACGGACAGCCCGTAGACTGCCGTGTGCAGAGGCGGACCTCCGCACTTTGCCTTACTTAGAGTCCGTGGACTAGTGCGCGCGGAGGCGGACCTCGACGCTACGTCTTCCTTTATAGTCCGGAGACTCGTGCGTGCGGAGGCGGACCTCGACGCTACGTCTTATTTAAAGTCCGTGGACTAGTGCGTGCGGAGGCGGACCTCGACGCTACGTCTTCCTTTATAGTCCGGAGACTCGCGCGTGCGGAGGCGGACCTCGACGCTACGTCTTATTTAAAGTCTGCGGACTAGTGCGTGCGGAGGCGGACCTCGACGCTACGTCTTCCTTTATAGTCCAGAGACTCGCGCGTGCGGAGGCGGACCTCGACGCTACGTCTTATTTAAAGTCCGTGGACTAGTGCGTGCGGAGGCGGACCTCGACGCTACGTCTTATTTAAAGTCCGTGGACTAGTGCGTGCGGAGGCGGACCTCGACGCTACGTCTTCCTTTATAGTCCGGAGACTCGCGCGTGCGGAGGCGGATCTCGACGCTACGTCTTATTTAAAGTCCGTAGACTGGTGCGTGCGGAGGCGGACCTCGACGCTACGTCTTATTTAAAGTCCGTAGACTGGTGCGTGCGGAGGCGGACCTCGACGCTACGTCTTATTTAAAGTCCGTAGACTGGTGCGTGCGGAGACGGACCTCGACGCTACGTCTTATTTAAAGTCCGTAGACTGGAGCGTGCGGAGGCGGACCTCGACGCTACGTCTTATTTAAAGTCCGTAGACTGGTGCGTGCAGAGGCGGACCTTGACGCTACGTCTTATTTAAAGTCCGTAGACTGGTGCGTGCGGAGACGGACCTCGACGCTACGTCTTATTTAAAGTCCGTAGACTGGTGCGTGCGGAGGCGGACCTCGACGCTACGTCTTATTTAAAGTCCGTAGACTGGTGCGTGCGGAGGCGGACCTCGACGCTACGTCTTATTTAAAGTCCGTAGACTGGTGCATGCGGAGGCGGACCTCGACGCTACGTCTTATTTAAAGTTCGTGGACTGGTGCGCGCGAGGGCGTCCCCCCGGTGCGTCTTTTGTTTATACTCAGGCCCGTCACCTTTGGCTACGGCGAGTGCACACGCAAACATGCGACTTCGATTTATACTCAGTCCCGTATCCCTGGCTACGGCGAGTGCACACGCGAACGTGCGTCTTTGTTTATACTCAGGCCCGTCACCTTTTGGCTACGGCGAGTGCACACGCGAACGTGCGACTTCGATTTATACTCAGTCCCGTACCCCTGGCTACGGCGAGTGCACACGCGAACGTGCGTCTTTGTTTATACTCAGGCCCGTCACCTCTTGGCTACGGCGAGTGCACACACGAACGTGCGACTTCGATTTATACTCAGTCCTGTACCCCTGGCTACGGCGAGTGCACACGCGAACGTGCGTCTTTATTTATACTCAGGCCCGTCACCTTTTGGCTACGGCGAGTGCGCACGCGAACGTGCGACTTCGATTTATACTCAGTCCCGTACCCCTGGCTACGGCGAGTGCACACGCGAAGGTGCGTCTTTGTTTATACTCTGGCCCGTCACCTCTTGGCTACGGCGAGTGCACACGCGAACGTGCGACTTCGATTTATACTCAGTCCCGTACCCCTGGCTACGGCGAGTGCACACGCGGACGTGCGTCTTTGTTTATACTCAGGCCCGTCACCTTTTGGCTACGGCTAGTGCACAGCGAACGTGCGACTTCGATTTATACTCAGTCCCGTACCCATGGCTACGGCGAGCGCACACGCGGACGTGCGTCTTTGTTTATACTTAGGCCCGTCACCTTTTGGCTACGGCGAGTGCACACTGCGGGAACGCGTGCGTTGGCTAAGCCTACGCGCCTTCACCGCGTGTTTGCACGTGATAAAGGAAGATTAGTGACAAACGGCGATCTTCATTACATCCCCGTTTGCGCGGGTGAGCAACTACAAAGGATAGATATACTAACCGTTTGCCCTTGGTGCGGCCGAAGCCTCTAGTCGCTAGACATCTGCAGGGCCCTGTAAATGGCCCCGCGGACCTCCGCGCGGTGACGCCAGCTCTAGGAGCGCCGTTGGGCTTCGCGACGCGGGCACCTGGTACCCGGCTCGATGCGCCGGGCCATATCCTAGTCGCCTCGGACGGTGATGATGGTCCGGGGACCCGGGATCTTCATGCATAGATAGCCGTGATGTGGTACCGCGCCGAAGGAGTTGAGGATTGGGCGCCCTAATATGGCATTGTAGGGGTACGGGATGTCGACCACGTCGAAGGTGGCATCTTCGACCCGCACATTGTCATCTTGGCCGAAGGAGACATGAAGGCCTACTTGTCCCAGCGCCCGCAGGGGTTGTCCCCCGAAGCCCTGCAGTGGGATTCCCAAGGGCCCTAGGCGGCTTCGAGGGATCCCCATCTGGTCGAAGGCCGCCGCAAACAATACGTTCGCGGAGCTACCGCCGTCCACCAGGGCACGCCCCACGTCGCATCCCGCGATAGTGACCCGGATGACCAGGGGGTCCTGATGAGGGAAGTCCACGCCTTGGGCGTCGCTGGGTGTGAAGAATGTAACCTCGTGCCGTGCCCAGTCCGGGGGTGCTTGCGCTGGGTATGCCGCCACATGATGTAGTCTTCGCTAGGGGTGGAAACGGATCGGATACGGTCGAATAGTCTCAAATACGAATACGAATCCATATTTTTAAAACGAATACGAATACGAATTCGAATATTTTCAAATACGGATACGAATATTCTCGAATACGAATACGGATATTTTCGAATACGGATTTTCTCGGATACGAATATCGGATAAAACGGATTCCTAACGGTTTTACCGATTTTTCATCGGTTTTTGACCGGTTACCAGTTTTAAACCGCCTAAATTCAAGTTTTGAATCACAAAATTTGTACGGATTTTTCATGGGTTCTAGAAACGGATCGAATACGAATCGAATAGTCTCGAATACGGATACGGATACGAATATTCTCGAATACGAATGCGAATACGAATACTCTCAAATACGGATACGAATATTCTCGAATACGAATACGAATATTTTCGAATACGGATTTTGCTTACCATATTCGGATTTCTCTCGGATACGAATATCGGATAAAACGAATTATCCGTTACCGTTTTCCACCCCTAGTCTTCGCGCATAGGCCTTCTGTTGTCGTGCTGAGGTGAACTCCAGCGCAGAGCCTCCGAATATGACGTTAATGATCCTGCGGTGGGTTGCCTCCGGAGCCTGCAGCGACAGGAGGCCCTCCCGAGGCTGCTGTACGTGAGCTTGGATCCGTAAGGTGCCTTCTTGGGGTTGCATCCCTTGCGCCTGTACCTGCATGGGGGCCTCGTACGGGAATTGGACATGGGCCACCGCAGGCGGACGCGTCTCCGGGTTCCTGTCTCTAGCGACGCTATCGCGGAGCGCCGCGATGGAGGTGCAGGTGCGGGTATCATGATTGCCGTGGCCGTGGACTACACACCACAGTCCCTGGTGCTGGTCGTCGTAATCTCCGCGACCTTTATCGTCGCGGCCCCGGCCACGGCCACGCCCGCGGCCACGGCGCCCCCGGCCGCCTCGGCCCGCAGGAGCGCCCTCATCGGAACCGCCCTCAATGTCGAGGACGTACCGGTTTCGCCTCGACCTCTGCTGGCCGCGCTTGGGCTGATCAGACGACTCCTTATGCGAGGCGTCCCTACGGTCGGGCGCGTCCCTGGATGACTCCTGCTTACGTTTTCCCTTCGAAGAGCCGTTCTTCGGCGGATCTTCGGCTTTTGCGTAGATGGAGCCCGGCTCTATGGTAAAGAACCAAGAGAGCGCCACTCCTTGTAGCGCGAGGGGGAGTCCCTTTGCCTTCGTGGTGTCGTCTCCACCCGCGGCTTCGATCGCGGTTTCGTACACGCGCACGAACTCGCGGGGTCCGTGTCGCCTTTGTACGAGTCGATGGCGCTAGGAAACTTGAAGTCTTCGGGCCATGCCGCCTGCTGCAGCCCCGCCGAAAGCGGGGACTCCAGATCTACGCGCCGCAGCGGCACGCGGCTAGACGTGGGGGCTTCGCGACTGTCCGCCCTCTCCGGCGTGGGCTCGGACGCGATTACCGACGCGGCCTGCTGACTCCGAGCCTCTTGCATATCTTTGACGGCTCCGCGAAGGTCCCCTAGCTCCCGCTGGAACGCGTTGAGGGCCGCCAGCAGGGCACTTTCCACCGCCTGTGCAGGCGGGGTCGCCAGTACTCCCGACGGGCGGATCGGCGCGGGGACGACCGCGTCGCGAGGTCCCGAGCTGCCGGTCGCTCCGTCGTGGCTACCTCGAACCGCCCGGTCGCGCCGCCGGCGAGGGTTGCATTGGGGGCGGCGAGGTCGGCTGTCGTTGCGTCAGCGGGGTCGGCTGTCGCCGCACCCGCGTCGACGTCTTCGACCGCGGGGTCCGTCCCCGCAACGCCGGTGACGGGGGGGGGGGTCGTCGCGGTGCCGGTGGCGGGGTTGGTCGTCGCGGTGCCGGTGACGGGGTTGGTCGTGGCGGTGCCTGTGACGAGGTTGGTCGTCGCCGCGCGAACGTCGCCGCCTTCAGCCACTGCGCCTGCGTCGCCACCCGCGCCCGTCGCTGCCGATGCCGAAGCCCTGGTACTCATACGACGCTCTGGCCCGGCCGCCTTCTTTCCCTTCGCCACCGCTGAAGGAGCTTTTTTCGGTGCCATCCTTCTTCTTCGGTCTTCAGGCTTGTCCTTGTCCTCCCCACGGACGGCGCCAACTGTAGTGGCTACAGACCAAACAGAGAGAGAGATGGTAGTGGAGAGTGATGGAAATGAGTATGATGGCCTCTCCCCTCCCCATGGTCGGATGTTCTATATATATACATGGGGAGTGCTTTTACAATTATGCCCTTACAGCTGATTATCCCCTTCAGGGGTATTTGTGTCATTACACGTGGCTTATTCTGGGCCTTATAACTTCCTACCAGGCCTGCTGGGTTTAGGTGGGGGCCACCCCTACGACAATTATGCTATCCTTTAAACACTTGAATCACATGATCCTCGTCACCCTAGATACTTAATGACAACTATACTAGATGTAGGTCATAATTAAGCGTCATGCTAGTCTTGCTTAAGTACCAGAACATTAACTTGCCCGAATCATCATCATTTAGTCATGAAACTTGTTTTAGATAGTCATGGTAGGAAATAACTAGTATATTTGTGATAACTTAGTTTTGTGCTTCTCAAAACCCCAAAACTTGTTACCATATCTAGGCAAATAGTATGATGGTTGGTATGGAGAAATTTGATATGTGGCATGTACCGCCCAGATAGCTTTATGGACTGAATTATGTGATAACCTCCCAATGTAAAATGGTACAACCATAATTCTATAATGGGTACAATCTCGCAAAATAATTTGTATCCACCAATGCGGGTTTCACCATTGGAGTGACCCACGAGTCATGTCGATGGTTTTAAGCTGTCGTGGACATGGGTCATGTCACTGGTGTAAACCGCCGTGTGATGCAAGAGGGGGTCTGGATGTAATGGACCTAACCTCACCCAGATGAAACCTTAGCGGGTGTAACATACATTGGGTGATGCATTGTAAAAGCCTTGTGGTGATCTTCTTGATTCACATATCCAAGAAAATATGTGAAACATAACAAGTTGATTATCTTTTGTGGGTAAACTGTATAATCTCTACAAAGTATAAACTGTTTGAACAGTCATGCCAATGCTCAAGGGCAGGCATGGGAACTTACTCAAGTTAGTTTCTATTTCAAACCTTTTGGGTGGGATAAAAACTTGTCAGGTACATGTAACCCTGATTTTGGCTTTTTCTGGGTAGATGTAACCCAATGATGATAATTGGGTAGATGTAACTCTAGTAATCAAAATTAAGCATATGCTGGATGGAACCATGTAACAGGTGGATGGAGCCTGCACTGTTATAAATATTGCACACTTTTACTCTCTTTAATAAAATGTGGTTCGGTTAAAAATGCTAAGTCATAGGTATTTCTAATAATTGTAGTTTTCAAATGTTACATTTAGCAAATAAAAGAACCCGAGCCTACCACTGTTGAACCTTGCATATATAAATATTGCATTTTGTGTGTTGGCTCATGGAACACTATTGCTTATGCTCACCCTGGCTCACAATTGCCTTAGAACCTATGGATCAAGGACACTACACGTACTACGATGCCCCATGAGCTGATGGTAAAGAGGATGGAGGAGATTAGATTAGTCTCTAGTAGTCTAGGTCTCATCCAGTCTTACTGACTAAGTTGGTATTTGCATGCACAAATATTATCCGAGTCATTGATTAATATTGGTCGCACACAACTTACCCTAGTCACTTGCCTGTGACGGGATATGCACCCCCATTTGCTTTCGCTTCCATGTTTATGTTTTGTATCCATTTGGCATAATTGGCTCTATTATAAACTTGACACAATGAGGTCTATTTTAACTCTGATGAATGCAATATTAATGTGTGGTATGGTTTACATCATGTATGAAATGATTCAATGATGTATACTGTGAGCACTACTTACTGATCTAGAGAATAGTGCTGTGGTTTCATAGAGGATTCTAGATTAGCTAAATCTGGGTTCGACAGAACAGTGTGCCGTGGGAGCAGGGCTCCCATCTGGACTGACGGTGGCTATCTGAAGAAAGGGACTGGGAGTAGGCTATGACGAGAGGCATCGACCTTTTGGGAAGGGGGTGGGAGGTTTGGGCCGCCGAGTCCACTAGCCAATAGCGAATGTCTATTTCGTCAGGTTAAGCTCAACTTGAGTAGAGGGTGAACCATTGCTTAAAATTATGGTCATCGCTATTAAAACCTATATACATATGACATTCCGCCATACAATACCCTTACAACATGAGATATCACCAGCAATGAGGCCCACCGAATTGGCTCGGATCACACACAAGTCGGGAAGGATCGTACTACTATGGTAACCAGAAGGATCGTATGTGAAGCATTTTCCTAACACAAATAAGTGTAGTCGAATAATTTATGCGTTGACGCTTTACGAAACTAGCACATTAACACCAAACAACCCATTCAGTCTATTTTCATAACTTATTGTGTGAACACTTTATGAAATCAACACATTAACGCCAAACAGCCCATATGATCTATTTTCATAACTTATTCCCATTGTTTATTTAGATCATGAGATCTCCTCACCCTATAAATATGGGAGTAGGAACAAAGAACAAACTCCTTGTATATCCAAGTCTCACCATATTAACATAAAGAGAAAATGTTGATGGGACTACATCTTATATCTACTTCATATTTGTGTGTTGAGATACAGGGTAGGCTACACTATAAGTAAGGGATGACGAATTGTTACCACTAGACATACGGTGTAGTGGAAAAAGGGTTAGAGCAGTCTGGTTTAATGTAACACGTGGCATGCGTCACAGTAGTTGATCGCTCAACTTGGCAGTCGAAAATCTCCTCCAGCAGCTTCACGCCCTTCATAAACCTCGCCAATCGCCAACACAACAACAACTATAGAAGAGCCTCTACTAGTACCCACATGACCTGGGTTGAACGCCATGCACCGGTGTGCTAGCACCACCATGCACAACAAGGTCTTCGGGGAGGTGGTGGCTAAGGTTTTCGTATGTTGCTTGTTCCTCGGCCCCACATTTTTTTATAGTGCCCCCTCAATGGAACCCTATGCTAGAGGCTCATTAACGTGCAAAGCCAGTATGGTGCATTAGCAACGGATCCTATCTGAACTAATGTGTTCTAGTCTGTTAAATGTGTAACCCTCTAGGCTCATGTATATTCGGTCATGACCCAGAAACCCCTTTCCGATCCACAAGTTGGTAGCAATCTGTAGCAGGACATAACGACTCCTAAATACACATAAAGATAATATCAGATGAACCTATATAGTATTCATGTACCCATCTCTTTGCCTCATGATACCAATCAAATTTAAGGCGAGAAGGGTGTCATCCTAGATAGCTCGATCATTCACTCAATCTTGTAATAGATTACTCAATTGTAGTTAACTCCTCAACCAGATTTGGCATGGCCATGCACTACACTAATCCAACTACATGAAGGGTGTGGCAACCCGACCTGCCACTGCCTTAGGTAGCAAGTCTTGTCTTCGGCTTATCAATCAATAAGATATATCTCACTCAGATAAACACATCAGAGTAGCATAACAGAAGTATTGCAGTTGTACATAGTGATTATAGAAATATTGAAAACCATGATATATGAAATTTGAATACATAACGACGAATTTAATAGTGGAAGTCTTTGAGATAAGAAAAGATGGCATGCCATATAGGGCTAACTTAGAATTACTCTGATGCTTATGACAACTACTAGGATCCTATTTATGGCTTCAAGTGTTGTCGGCATCATCAAAGATGGGATGGTCATAGTGGTCCACTCCATCTCCATTGTTGTCTTGGGCCTCTCCAGCAAATGTCCCTTCATCAGTCATTTGGTATTCTTCTCCTTGATCATACAACTCGTATTCTAACAAAGGAGAGATAGAATAGGGGATGAGTATGAAAGGTATTCAACAAATCCATGTATAGGAAAGTGAATGACATGATTGCTATCATAGGATCCATGGTCCTACCAATGGAATGAAGTTTTAGAAAGCATTTCTTAGAGAAAAGAGTTAGGTTTAATTATTCAAAAATCTATGATCATCAGGCAAACGCGGTTCCTTCTTGGAATAAGGAGTGGCAAGCAACACTTCAATTGCACTATAAAGAGGTGCTCTACTTTACCCACAGACATCTTGGTTGCCATGCCAAAACATAAACAAACTTTCTGTGGTGTGTGACAAAACCAAAGACATAAAGCTTTTGAGAGACCATATGGAGATGGCCCCTTGTTTGTGATGAGTAATTGACACCGGTTCTAAAAAGTCTGAGTTGGTTTGTGTGGTTCGTGCCATGTCGTTGCGTGATGTAGTCAGATTCGGTCGAACCTGGTTGAACTAGGTCAAACATGCTTAAGTCGTTTATTCTTCTTTTCGACCGGTTTTGGCTTTGAGTATTTCTTCTGATGCGAATGTGTGATTACATTATCTCGAGCGGTGCTATATGATGTGTTTCTTGTTTGTGATAGCTGCAGGACATCGAGGCGGAGTCGTGGCGAGGCACGGGATGACCGGACTAGGCACAGGCGGTGCTGAGGTCAGAACGGTTGAGATGTACCGAAGACGGCGAGGACTCGAGGTGGTTGCGAGGCTTGGACGGCAAGAACTGAGGAAGCTTCCCGGGAGATGCAGGAGTGGCGTTTTGGTAAATACGCAAGGCTGCATGAGAGGAAGCGGATTGGGTTTTGAGATAACGGGTGAAGTGCAAAAGGTGAACCCGTTAGTGGGAGTTTATAAAAGGAGAGGCTTAGCATGTAGAGGAGGTATCCTGGTTCCCTCCCTTGTTCTCAGAATGTAAGAAATGGCAGAGATGGTTGTAGACAAACTTGATGTTATCATTCATGTCTATGTCTATGAATCCATTTGAGTTTATTTGAGTCTAAGATGCTTTGGTTTCAGCTTTTCTCTGTGTGTGCCTCTGTTCTTTTTGCCTTCTTCTGTTCTTATCTGATCATGTTGTTTTGAGCTCTTTTCTTGATCAAATCTGCGTTGAATCCTTGTTGTTCTGAATGGGGTATCTCCTCAAGGTCTTTTGGCCAGCTTATACCTGAGAGCAACTAGTTTAATCGCTATGTTCTTCCCAAAAGACCATTCGCTTGAATTCCTCTGTTTCAATCAAAACTAGGGTTTACTATTTGCGTAAGCAGAGGAATTCCCAAAAGATTGAGTTTGGTTTGTGCGTATCGTGCCATGATGGCATTTGGCTCGGTCGGGTTTGGTAAGTCGGACTTAAGGCGTATTCTTCTTCCCGATCGATCTTTTGGGCCATTTTATGCTTGAGTACGATTTGTTGATGCTAATGAGGATTACTTGTTTCGAGTGGTGCTATATGATGTGTTTCTTGTCTGTGATGGCTGCAGGACATCGAGGCGGAGTCGTGGCGAGGCACGGGATGACCGGACTAGGCGCGGGCGGTGCGGAGGTCAAAGTGGTCGAGGTGTGCCGAAGACGGCGAGGGCTCGAGGTAGCTGCGTGGCTTGGAAGGCAAGGAATGAGGAAGCTTCCCGGAAGGTGCACGAGGGGCGTTTTGGTGAATATGCAAAGCTGCACTAAAGGAAGTGAATTATGGATAAAGCATTGGAGTTGTTGAGGCTTAATGGGCAAAGCAAATTTCAAACCCTTTAGTGGAAGTCTATATAAAGGAGGGGTGTCTCCTGCATGGGATATAACTTAAAAAGAGGGGTTTGAATCTGTTTTACTTTGTGCTTTAGTTGTTGAGAGTGGGTGAGAGGGACAGAGGGATGTTGTGCCCCTTCTCTGTGTGTTCTTGAGCTCTCCCCTCAAGCATGTAGTGAGGAGGAAGCATTTTCTTGATTCAATGGCGTATGGGGACTCCTTTGTAATCATCTCTTGTCAATGGGAAGGATTGTGATGAGTTGTTCTCATTTTCTTGCTCATATGTGATGAATTTCAGTTTCTGAAATTTTCTGTTCTTGCTTGGTTTTCTTGAGTTCTTGAGTTGAATCTTTGATCCACTAGCTGTTTCTTGATCTCTTTGTGATGGGAAAGACTCAAGGCCTTTTGGCCATTCCATTTTTGAGATCAAGTTGACGATCCAATGATTTCTGTAATCTCTCAAACCCTCGTCAGTGTCTCCTCTGTATTTTTCTGTTTTAGGGTTTTGGAGGCAGGGGATTCATGAATCTTGTGGTTCGCTTCATAAGTTGCCATGAGATTTGTTTTGGGAAGTCCTGAGTTAATTGCTAAAGCGATTGCAAAGTTTCATAAGCAATAGATCAAAGATTGGCAAGCAATCTGAAATTTAGTCTCTTCCCATGACTATTTTCAGATTTTTGACTTAAATCTCAAGTTCTTGATGTCCTGATGATTTCCTTTAAGATTTGGTGCCCCTCTGCTATTTACTTTATGTTCTTGACCTTTTGGCTTGGATAGAAAAGAAGAAAATCTCAAATTCCAAGTTTGTGAGCAGATTTCTGAGTTTGTTGAAAAATTACAGGCTGCTGTGCCCGAGGGCCGGTCTGACCGGGGCTATATGGGCGGTCAGACCGGGCTTACAGGGCTGGTCAAACCGGTGTGTCCCGGGCGGTCTGGCCGCCGGCCAGGATGTGGTCAGATCGGCCTGATGCCTGCGGTCTGACTGGCCACCCCCTTTTTGGCCTGTGCATTTCTTGCCTTGTCTTCTTTTTAATTGCCTAGCTTTCCTCTCTGTTAGTGTAGGGCTCCAGTGAACATTTGAACTCAGTTTCATAGCTTCCATAGCTATTGAAGAGGAGTTTCATTCGGGGATATTTTTGAGGGACAAATTTTTAAAGTCGACATTCACCCTCCTCTGTCGCCGATTTCAATCCAACAATTGGTATCAGAGCCAGTTAGCTCTTCTCGATAGATCTTAACCGGTCTCTAGAGCCATGGCGATAGACAAATACTCGACCAAGCCCCCGGTCTTCGATGGGATCGACTATCCCTTATGGAAGAGCCGGATGGATACCTACATCCAGGCTCAGGGCTACGCCATCTGGCGCAAGGTCAAGGTCCAATATGTTGTTCCTGCCGATGAGAACATCAACGCTGGAAACATGCTTGATGTTGAGGCGAACGCTAAGGCGAGGAACATCATAATTCAGGGTCTGAGCAGAAGCGAGTTCGATCGCATCTCTCATCTGACGTCGGCCTTCGACATCTGGGAGAACCTCGATGCATACCATGAGGGCACCACCCAGATCAAGATGGTTCGACAGGACCAGTTCAAGCGAGATTACAACAAGTTTGAAATGCTCGCTGGTGAGTCCCTCGATGAGTGCTTTGCGCGTTTTCACAAGATTTTGAGCAACCTCCGAGCGGTCGGTCTCACATACCCCGACTCGGATAATGCTCGACAGATGCTCACAGCTCTTGATTTGCGTGTTTGGGAGATGAAGGTGACTACCATCAAGGACACCACCGATCTCTCGACCTTGACTCTTGATGCATTGTACTCACGCCTCAAGACTCACGAGATTGACATAGTCTCTTGATGCGTTGTACTCACGCCTCAAGACTCACGAGATTGACATAGTCTCTTGATGCGTTGTACTCACGCCTCAAGACTCACGAGATTGACATAGTCTCTCGTAGGTCGAAGTCACAGTCGATGGCCTTAGTCACCGATCCCAGTCTGATTTCTGGATCTTCTTCTGAGTCGATTTGTGGATTCTCTCTAGCTGCTCTCTGTGACGTAACTGATGATCAGTTAGAGCAGCTGCCAGAGGATCAGTTAGCCCTTCTAGCTCGAAAGTTTTCCCACGCATACAAGAGGGTGAGAGATCAAAAGAGGAGTGGTCCGATCATTTGCTTCGAGTGTGGTGGCCCCAACCACATTTGGGCAAACTGCCCCAAGCTGGGGAAGGACAAGAACGACTATAGCGGTGTGAGCAAGAATGACTACATCGACAAGAACCGCAACAAAAAAACCCTCAACTCATGCCCAAGGCAAGAAGAAGTTCCACGACCTTGGCAAAGCCAAGAAGCTCTTCCACCGCGTCCTCACCGCCTTCGACGACCTCGACCTCAGCGAGGTGGAGGGGTGGAGCGACGACGATGGAACGGACGAGCAAGACCCCAAGGGCGGCGACGACTTCTCCAGCATGTGCTTCATGGCTCTTGAGGGCGAGATCAGCGACAGCGAGCTTTACTCCGACTCTGACGAGGTTCGCCAGGCAGGGAAGAGAGAGGTTTGGCTTGTAGACTCCGGTTGTTCCCGACATATGACCGGAGACTCCCGTTGGTTCTCTTCCCTAGCTCGTGCTCCAGGTGATGAGACGATCACCTTCAGAGACGCTTCGTCTGGGCGTGTCATCGCTAAAGGTACAGTGCGCGTTAATGAGTCTTTTATTTTGAAAGATGTTGCCTTGGTTAGTAAGCTGCAGTATAATTTGCTTTCTGTTTCTCAGCTTACCGATGACGGTTTTGCGGTGAGCTTTAAGAAAAACGCTTGCAAAATTCTTGATTCTTCGGGTAGTCTGGTTTGCGGGATTTCTCGTTATGGGAGGATCTTTCGTGCTGATTTTTCTGAGTCTTCTGATGATCCTCTCCGGTGTTTAGTTGCTTCTGAGTCCCGGGACCTTACTTTTTGGCATAGGAGACTTGGTCATATTGGATTTGATCATTTGACCCAAGTTAGTGGCCATGATATCATTCGTGGCCTGCCGAAACTCAAGATGGTCAAAGATATTGTTTGCGCTCCTTACCGGTATGGCAAGATGGTTGCCGCTTCTCACCCTCCGGTCACAGTGACTATGACCGATGCACTGGGACAGTACTCCACATGGACACAGTTGGACCAGCTCGAGTGCAGTCTGCAGGAGGGAAGTGGTATGTTCTTGTCGTGGTCGATGACTTCTCGAGGTTCTCTTGGGTGTTTTTCTTAGCCTCGAAGGATGAGACGTTTTCACATTTTCGAGGTCTTTTCAGTAGGCTTTCTGTTGAGCTCCCGGGTGCCTTACGAGTGATCTGCAGTGACAATGGCACGGAGTTCAAGAATTCCTACTTTGAGAGGTTCTGCGATGAGACAGGTGTAGAGCACCAGTTCTCTTCTTCGCACGTCCCACAGCAGAATGGCGTCGTGGAGAGAAAGAACCGTACATTGGTCGAGATGGCCAGGACAATACTTGACGAGTATTCTACACCTAGGAAGTTTTGGGCTGAGGCTATAACGACCGCGTGCCATGTTTCGAATAGAGTTTTTCTTCGGGCACACTTGCATCGCACTTCCTATGAGCTGAGATATGGGCGAAAGCCCAATGTCTCTCATTTTCATGTGTTTGGTTGCAAGTGTTTCATTTTGAAGTCCAGAAACCTAGATAAGTTCAAGTCACGCTCTTGTGATGGTATCTTTCTAGGCTACTCGACTTCTTCGCAGGCGTATAGGGTTTGGAACTACGAATCTAGTAAGTTGGTAGAGACCTGCGAGGTGACTTTCGACGAAGCCAGTCCGAGGACTAGGCCCAATATCTCAGGTTCATTAGAGCTGTCCGAGCCCATCTTTGTGGACGATGAGGATGATAGAGACGAGGGTTGTCTACCCGATCCAGTTCCTCATCTTCCCCTTGAGGTGCCTTCTTCCACGGCACCTCCAGGTGATCAGCCCATGCCTTCTGCTTCCTCTGGAGCTAGTGGCTCTGTTCCTACCTCATCAGCTCATGAGGTAGAGCACTTCATCTCATCCAGGACCTCCCCGACATATCCAGAAAGACCATCCTTCCGAGCAGATGATTGGAGACCTCTTTGAGCGCGTCACTCGCTCAAAGTCTGGCATGTCACATTTCTGTCTCCATTCTGCCTTTGTTGCCACCTTTGAGCCCAAAGATGTTAGTCATGCTCTATCTGATGAGTCTTGGGTCAATGTCATGCATGAGGAGTTAGAGAATTTCGAGAGAAACAAGGTTTGGTCGCTTGTTGAGCCCCCTCGCGGTCACAATATCATTGGGACTAAGTGGGTGTTCAAGAACAAGCAAAGTGAGGATGGGGTCGTCATTCGAAAAAGGCTAGACTGCTAGCTCAAGGCTTCTCCCAGGTTGAGGGTCTAGACTTTGAGGAGACCTTTGCCCCTGTAGCTAGACTTGAGGCCATTAGAATCCTACTTGCTTTTGTAGCTTCTAAGGGTTTCAAACTTTACCAGATGGATGTCAAGAGTGCCTTCCTCAATGGGTTCATTGAGGAAGAGGTCTATGTGAGACAGCCTCCAGGTTTCGAGAACCCCAAATACTTAAACCATGTCTACAAGCTTTCCAAAGCCTTTTATGGACTTAAGCAGGCCCCTAGAGCTTGGTATAAGAGGTTTAAGTCCTATCTGTTGAGTCATGGTTTTGAGATGGGTAAGGTAGATAAGACCTTGTTCATTCGTAGGCATGGTACTGATCTACTGCTCGTCCAGATTTGCGTGGATGACATCATCTTTGGCGGCTCTTCTCATACTCTTGTTTCACAGTTCTCGGATGTCATGAGCACCGAGTTTGAGATGAGTATGATGGGCGAGTTGACCTTTTTCCTTGGCTTCCAGATCAAGCATACTCGGGAGGGTACTTTCTTGCATCAGGGCAAGTACACTCGTGACCTCTTAAGACGCTTTGACATGAGTGATGGTAAGCCCGTGTCAACTCCCATGGCGTCCACAGCTTCTTTTGACCCAGATGAGGACGGCGAGCCAGTTGATTAGAAGGAGTATCGCAACATGATTGGCTCCCTCTTATACCTCACTGCCTCAAGACCGGACATACACTTCGCTGTGTGTCTTTGTGCTCGGTTTCAGGCTTTTCCTCGCGTATCTCACCGCTAGGCGGTGAAGTGCATCCTTCGGTACCTTCGAGCTACCATTGACTATGGTATCTGGTACTCTTCCTCGTCTTGTCTTTCCTTGAGAGCCTATTCGGATGCAGACTTTGCTGGCTGTAGGATAGATAGGAAGAGCACTTCTGGCACCTGCCAATTCATTAGCACTTCTTTTGTTTCTTGGTCTTCGAGGAAGCAGTCCGGTGTTGCTCAGTCCACCATAGAGGCCGAGTATGTTGCTGCCACCAGTTGCTGCAGCCAGGTGCTTTGGATGGTTTCGACCTTGCGGGACAGTGTTCCACTCTTTTGTGATAACACTTCTGCCATTAACATTGCCAAAAACCCAGTGCAGCATTCTCGGACCAAGCACATTGATATCAGATATCACTTCCTTCGAGACCATGTGGAGAAGGATGACATAGTGCTCCAGTTTGTGGAGAGTGACCACCAGTTGGCTGACATCTTTACCAAGCCTTTGGATAGCTCTAGGTTTTCAGCCTTGCGGGGAGAGCTTGGGGTGGTTTGTCCTTGTGGACTGTTGTGAGGGGGAGTTTTGTGCTTCATGTTTTATCATGTTTATTATGCTCTTACTCCTCTCTGTTGCATTGCATATGGGTGCATTGGGTTTAGTCCTTCTAGCATAGATTAGAGTGTTTCTCTTGTCTAGTTGTTTAGACTTCTCCCTCTCATCTTGTGATTCTGGGATGCTGCTTATTAGATGTTTCTCTTCTCACTAGGTTGAGCTCACTCACTTCTTATAGGTTCTAGCGAGGGTTGGGTCACCCTCGGGTAGACGGGATACGTGTTTACTCCTTAGTATGTTAGATGATCAGTTGATAGTTTTAGAGTCATATGGGGTAAATGAGAGTCAGTCTGAGCCATAGTATCCTCTATATCTCATCTATGCTTTAAGGACTGTCTTTTCTGTTTTTCTTGCCAGCTTCTCGATTTTATATCTTTGGTTCAAGGGGAGTTCATTTGGGAGCTTCGAGATCTTAATATTGACATAACTCAACTTGAACTAAAACTGCATCACATGTTGAGGGGGAGCTGGATTTTCTTGCATTTCTTTCTGCAATGTAATATAACTACATAGAGCCTTGATTATTATCCTGTTATGACATGTTTACAATGCATTACATCTTGCCATGATTTGAGCTTACTTGCTAGATATATCATGACTTCATATGTGTAGTCAAGTCTTTGCCATGATAGGTTGCTTAAAATGCTCAACTTGAACTAATTCATGTCATGTTAGCTCTTGAGACTAGTCTCTCTTTAGTTATCCTTTTATGATTCATGCCATGTCAAATAGGCTGAGTTGTATCACATGTTAGCTATGTTAGTTCCTTAATGAAGCATGAGTTAGTACAAGTCTTATGTTCATGAAAATGCAAAAAGATCTCTTTTGTGCGAAAAAACTGATCGCATCAATTCTTTCTCATGAGACGGCTTGTCATTGCACTAGGCATGAACTCAGGGGGAGTTTTGGTTGACCAAGATCATTTCCTTAAGCTTCTTGTTTGGAATGGTCTCATAAGGCTTGAGATCTAGCACATGACTAAACAAAAATCCGGTTGGGAATAATCATGAGATTTCTAAAGACAAACATGTCAATTGTGCTCAATTTGCTAAAATTACAAGACTTTCAAGTACTTTAACAAATGTCTCATTCTTGAGCTAGGAGCACTCTAAATTGACTCAATACTAGCTTCTTGGTTCCACTTAGATTATTGACATGGCTTGCATCATCTTTGGATACCTTTAGCTAGACTATACTCTTGGATAACTTGACATGCTAAGAAATTCGACTAATTTTTAGATTATGACTTATTTGGCCTAGCTTGTCTATACATATCTTGTCATGATCTTGATAGCATACTTATGTGTTATGGCTTGATGTAATTCTTATATGGTCATGTTGTATAATCTTCATGGCTCTAAATGCTTAAAATAAATAAACTTCAGCCATTTCATCCAATATCATGCCTTATTCTCTCTTTTGCATCCTTGATGATTTTATTGCCAAAAGGGGGAGAATAGCGGAGAAAAAAAGCCATTTTCAAGGCAATCTTGGAGCTTTTGAGGAAAACATGCTCTTTCTGTTGTTGCTCCTTTGTCGACATGGTCATGAGCTTCTTTGTTTCTTCTTTAGACCATATTTGATTCTCTTTCATTTTCAAACTCAACTTTACGCTTTTTCTGGGTTTATCAATACACTCATCAAGGGGGAGATTGAGAGACCATGTGGAGGTGACCACATGCTTGTGATGAGTGATTAACGAGTATTCTGAGAAGATTGAGTTTGGTTTGTGTGTTTCGTGCCATGATGGCATTTGGCTTGGTCGGGTTTGGTAAGTCGGACTTAAGGCATATTCTTCTTCCCGATCGATCTTTTGGGCCGTTTTATGCTTGAGTACGATTTGTTGATGCTAATGAGGATTACTTGTTTCGAGCGGTGCTATGTGATGTGTTTCTTGTCTGTGATGGCTGCAGGACGTCGAGACGGAGTCGTGGCGAGGCACGGGATGACCGGACTAGGCGCGGGCGGTGCAGAGGTCAAAGCGGTCGAGGTGTGCCAAAGACGGCGAGGGCTCGAGATAGCTGCGTGGCTTGGAAGGCAAGGAATGAGGAAGCTTCCCGGAAGGTGCACGAGGGGCGTTTTGGTGAATACGCAAAGCTGCACTAAAGGAAGTGGATTATGGATAAAGCATTGGAGTTGTTGAGGCTTAATGGGCAAAGCAAACTTCAAACCTTTTAGTGGAAGTCTATATAAAGGAGGGGTGTCTCCTGCATGGGATATAATTTAAAAAGAAGGGTTTGAATCTGTTTTACTTTGTGCTTTAGTTGTTGAGAGTGGGTGAGAGGGACAGAGGGATGTTTTGCCCCTTCTCTGTGTGTTCTTGAGCTCTACCCTCAAGCATGTAGTGAGGAGGAAGCATTTTCTTGATTCAATTGCGTATGGGGACTCCTTTGTAATCATCTCTTGTCAATGGGAAGGATTGTGATGAGTTGTTCTCATTTTCTTGCTCATATGTGATGAATTTCAGTTTCTGAAATTTTCTGTTCTTGCTTGGTTTTCTTGAGTTCTTGAGTTGAATCTTTGATCCACTAGCTGTTTCTTGATCTCTCTGTGATGGGAAGGACTCAAGGCCTTTTGGCCATTCCATTTTTGAGATCAAGTTGACGATCCAATGATTTCTGTAATCTCTCAAACCCTCGTCAGTGTCTCCTATGTATTTTCCTGTTCTAGGGTTCATGAATCTTCTGGTTCTCTTCATAAGTTGCCATGAGATTTGTTTTGGGAAGTCCTGAGTTAATTGCTAAAGAGATTGCAAAGTTTCATAAGCAATAGATAAAAGATTGGCAAGCAATCTGAAATTTAGTCTCTTCCCATGACTATTTTCAGATTTTTGACTAAAATCTAAAGTTCTTGATGTCCTGATGATTTCCTTTAAGATTTGGTGTCCCTCTACTATTTACTTTATGTGCTTGACCTTTTGGCTTGGATAGAAAAGAAAAAATCTCAAATTCCAAGTTTGTGAGCAGATTTCTGAGTTTGCTGAAAAATTACAGGCTAGTGTGCCCGAGGGCCGGTCTGACCGGGGCTATATGGGCGGTCAGACCGGGCTTACAGGGCCGGTCAGACCGGTGTGTCCCGGGCGATCAGACCGGCCTGATGCCTGCGGTCTGACTGGCCACCCCCTTTTTGGCCTGTGCATTTCTTGCCTTGTCTTCTTTTTAATTGCCTAGCTTTCCTCTCTGTTAGTGTAGGGCTCCAGTGAACATTTGAACTCAGTTTCATAGCTTCCATAGCTATTGAAGAGGAGTTTCATTCGGGGATATTTTTGAGGGACAAATTTTAAAGTCGACATTCACCCCCCCCCCCCTCTGTCGCCGATTTCGATCCAACAGTCTGATTTTCTGGTTCTCCATAACAGATAGTGTCTGCTTGGTTTTGCCTTTTTAGTATGCTCTTGATCTTTCTCTTCTCAGTCCTTGGTTTGAGCTTTACTCTGGGTTCTGAACTTTGTAGCTTTGGTCAAGACTAATCTATAGTTCCTGGTCCCTTCAAACTTTTCAAGAGTTTATTTCAGTCAAGCTTCTTCTGCCTTCATAGCTACTATAGCTATCGGAGACGAAGATTTTGTGAATACTTGGGGGCGATTTTTGAAGGCACCATTCACCCCCCCTGTTGCTATTTCGGTCCTACAATTGGTATCAGAGCCGGTTAGCTCTTCCTCGTAGATCTTAACCGGTCTCTTGAGCCATTGCAACGGACAAGTATTCCACCAAGCCCCCGATCTTCGATGGGATTGACTATCCCTTCTGAAAGAGTCAGATGGAGACCTATATACAGGCTCAGGGCTATGCGATATGGCGGAAGGTGAAAACGCGCTATGTTGTTCCTGCCGATGAGAACATCAATGCCGAAAATATGGCTGATGTTGAGGCGAATGCTAAGGCGAGGAACATCATTATCCAGGGTTTGAGCCGAAGCGAGTTCGATCGCATCTCTCATCTGACGTCGGCCTATGACATCTGGGTGACCCTCGATGCTTACCATGAGGGAACCACTCAGATTAAGACGGTACGATAGGACCAGTTCAAGCGAGATTACAACAAGTTTGAAATGCTCACTGGAGAGTCCCTTGATGACTGCTTTGCGAGGTTCCACAAGATTTTGAGCAACCTCCGAGCGGTCGATCTCACATACCCCGACTCGGACAACGCTCGACAAATGCTCGCGGCTCTGGATTTGCGTGTTTGGGAGATGAAAGTGACCACCATCAAGGACACGACCGATCTTTCGACCCTAACTCTTGACACGTTGTATTCACGCCTCAAGACTCACGAGATTGACATTGTCTCTCATAAGTCGAAATCACAGTCGATGGCTTTGGTCACCGATCCCAGTCCTGCTTCTGGTGTTTTCTCTAATAATGCTGCTGGGTTTTCCCTAGCTGCTCTCTGTGACGTTACCGATGATCAATTAGAGCAGCTACCAGAAGATCAGTTAGCCCTTCTAGCCAGAAAGTTCTCCCATGCATACAAGATAGTGAGGGACAGAAAGAGAGGTGGACCGATAATTTGCATTGAGTGTGGCGGCCCCAACCAGATTTGGGCGAATTGCCGCAAGCTGGAGAAGGGGAAGGGCGACTACGGCGGTGTGAGCAAGAACGACTACATCGACAAGAACCGCAATAAGAAGCCCCCAGCTCATGTCCAAGCAAGAAGAAGTTCCACAACCTTGGTAAAGCCAAGAAGCTGTTCCACCGCGTCCTCACCGCATTCGACAACATCGACTTCAGCGACGTGGAAGGGTGGAGTGACGACGACGGCAAGGATGATCAAGATCCCAAGACGGCATGTGCTTCATGGCCCATGAGGGCGATGTCAGCGACAGCGAGCTCTACAGCGACTCCGATAAGGTATGTCCCTCCTATGACCAGCTCAATGATGCATTTCTGAAGCTAGAAAAATTTTATGCTAGATCTAGAGTTAGAGTTGTTGATCTTGAAAAGGAGGTAGATAGATTGTCACGGGAGCTTACTTCACTTATATCTGCTCCCTCCCGTGACGAATGTGACATGTGTTCTTCTCTGTTGGAGATATGGAGAAACTAAGGACCTCTTATGATAGTCTGACTTCTGTGTTTGACATGGTTAAGGTGGAGAATGTTAGTCTGCTTGCTGAACTAGAGATTAGTAGGGTAGTCGCTCTTTCATCTACTGTTGTTGAGACTACATCTTGCACCTCATGTGAGGATAAGGATAATGCATTTAGAGGTCTTTATACTATGCTTCTTGATCTGCCAGAAACATGTGAAAATTGCAATAACTTGAAAATAAACTTAAAAAAGGCATATCATAAAATTGCTGAGTTGCATGCTTCCTTGCTTGAGCCTATTGTTTCTTGTACCAATTGTCCCAAATTAACCTTTGAGCTTGAGTCTGTTTCTAAGCAATTTCAAGAAATGGTTGATCATAACAAGAAAATGGCTCAATATGCTTCTAAGGACCCTGTTAGCTCACCATACAATAATTGTGAAAAACTAAAATCTGATTTGATTGATTTGAATGAAAAATATGTGAAGCTAACTAAGGACCTTCTAGTAAAGCCATCAACTGATTGTGATGTGATTGCTTCGGTGGAGGAGAAGCCCAAGGAAGTGGTAGAGACGCTTAGGCACGAGGACCAAACTACTAGAAGTAGGATTGTCCCTCCTATTTCTTGTGAAGACCTCAATGTTGAGGCGGCGGTGCGTGCACATGCCATTCCTTCTTCTGCAGTTGGCTCTTCTTCTTCTCCTGCTGTTGTCTCCTCTTCCCCCTACTCTTCTTGCACCTCTCTCTTTCGGGAGTGTCAGTATCTTATGAACACTCTTGAGAGATGTGTAGGAGGCAAGAAGAAGCTGAATCTTATTCTAGACCAGTCCAAGATTTGCATGTTCAATCAAGGTCTAGGATACGATTTTCTTGAGGATGTTAGGAAGCATCCACCTGCTGTTCTCAGACCCATAGCAACAGGTGTGATCGAGGTCAAGCCCAAAAACAAAAAGGTTGAGTTCAAATCTGCGGGTTTTGTCCAAGGGATCTCTAACAGTAAGGTGGCAACACCTGTCGCTTCGACCTCCCAGAAGGCGAAGTTTCACTGTACCTTCTGTCAGAAGGATGGACACATGGTCGAGAGATGCTTCCGGCACGCCAAGATCGCGCGGAGAGATCGTGTTCACAATTTTAGGCGTATTCAGGGTCAGCCCTAGACCTTGAGTGCACCTAAGACCAACACGAGGCTTAGGGTTGATCATTCTGAGGTGTTTAGGCAGCATCGAGGACTTGGTTTTTCCGGTGTTCCTGATTTTCATCCTCGATTTGCCTCCAGTCGTGATATCCACCGTCTTGAGGGTAGATCTCATTTTCCCCATCGAGACAGCTACCCGCGGTGAGATCAGCATGTTGCCGGTTCACCGACTTGCTCTTCCATAGCAGTCGGACCCAGCAACAGCTTCAGGTCTGCTCATAGACCTTCTGGCTTTCTGAGTGATGGAGAGCGTAGGGTAGTTAGAGGTCAGTCGTGTGTGACTACTTCTTATGCTCGTGTGACTCAGTATTGGGTTCCAAAATCTCTTTTGATTTATCCTAGTACTAAGTCATTTCTCTCTCGTTGACTCAGGTTTGCCGGGCAGGGAAGGGAGAGGTTTGGCTCGTAGACTCCGGCTGTTCTCGACATATGACCGGAGACTCTCGTTGGTTCTCTTCCCAAGCCTGAGCTCCAGGTGATGAGACTGCCATTTTAAAAGATGTTTCCTTGGTTAGTAAGCTGCAGTATAATTTGCTTTCTGTTTCTTAGCTTACCGATGACAGTTTCGAGGTGAGCTTTAAGAAAAATACTTGCAAAATTCTTGATTCTTCGGGGAGTCTGGTTTGCGGGATTTCTAGATATGGGAGGATCTTTTGTGCTGATTTTGTTGAGTCTTCTGGTGATCCTCTCAAGTGTTTAGTTGCTTCTGAGTCCCGTGGCCTTACCTTCTGGCATAGGAGACTTGGTCATATTGGATTTGACCATTTGACCCGAGTTAGCGGCCATGATCTCATTCGTGGTTTGCCCAAACTCAAGATGGTCAAAGATCTGGTTTGCACTCCTTGCCGGCACGACAAGATGGTTACCGCTTCTTATCCTCCGGTCACAGTAACTATGACCGATGCACCAGGACAGCTACTCCATATGGACACAGTTGGTCCAGCTCGAGTGCAGTCAGCAGGAGGGAAGTGGTACGTTCTTGTTGTGGTCGATGACTTCTCAAGGTACCCTTGGGTGTTTTTCTTAGTCTCGAAGGATGAGACTGTTGTGGTTACAGACCAAACAGAGAGAGAGTATGGTAGTGGGGAGTTAGGTAAGTGAATGGCTTAGGGTCTTTCCCCATGGCCCATGTCCTACATATATACATCCACATGGGGAGTGCCTTTACAATTATACCCTTACACATGAGTACTTCCCTCAGGGGTACCTATGTCACTATACATGTCCCATTCTGGGCCTTACACTCTTAACAGGCCTGCTGGGCTTAGGTGGGGGCCACCCCTACAACAAGAGCCTCTCATGGTGAAGGGCTTCACGGGCCGAAGCCATGTTGCCGAGCCCTTTGGCCCCCTCCGTCCCTACGGCCTGTGAGCTTTTTCAATGTTCGAAGTGTAGTGTTCGCCTTATTGCGAAGGTATGGCACCGGGCAGCTTGTCGAAGGCTTCGTCACCCACAGAGTCCTGCCGTGGCGGGGTCGGGTCTGTTGTCCAGAGTGAAGATCGAAGTCGAGGTTGGCCCCGCCGCCAAGGGGGCGGATTGGAGGCCGAAGTTGCCTCCGATTTGGTGGGGTCGGTGATTTCCCGGGCCAGACTGGGGGTGTTGGCGGAGTCAAGTGCGTCGGCATAGGAGGCGGTGCGGGTCGTAAGTCGTCGCGCGCGCGCGCGTCTTTGGCGTCGAGCGCCCTTGACTATAAGTGACTGCCAGCCTACCCAGCGGGGCCTGGTTGACATGACACGAGACTTGAGGGGGGCGCGGTGATACCATGTTGCGACCTTCCTTCTCCCGGCGCGGATCTTGGAGCATCGCGGTGGTACGATACTGCGACGCTCCCCCGCCGGTTGGACTCCTGCCGGTTGGACTTTCGTCGGTTGGACTTCCGCCGGCTGGACTTCTGCCGGTTGGCTTCCCCACTGATGGGGTATATTTATAGCGTGCTGGTGTGACATTGTACCTGCGTTGTGTGCTCGGATAGGTGCTGCTCCCCTAAAATGGGCCTCTTCAGTGCATCCACATTCCATGGCGGCACTACGCGGCTCGGGGAATGTTGATGTACTGATGGAGGCCTATTTTTCTCGGGAGCTTGGTTAGCGTCTGTTGACGGCAACTGCTCGCACCTGCTGTGCTCGCGCCGTATTTCTGCATATAACGGCAAGGTTTGCCATGTTCTCTTAGACAGGCTCACCTTCAGTCGGGGCTTCTGATCAAGCCCGTCTCTCAAAAGAATATTGATGCACTGAAGGTGGCCTGTTTATGAGAACAAGGCAAAACTTGGCGTGACATAACCTGCGCCGGTGCGATGTGTGGGGAATGCCGTCGGACGTGCCGTCCCGCCGAAGCGGTGCCTACAAGGCGGGCGGCGGGGCGGTGCTCCGAAGCCGCTGGTCTCCTGCCTTGAAGGATAGTAGCCGCGGAGAGCAGGCGTTTGCGGGGTGGTTCGGGGGTGCAACGTGCGTGGGGGTAAGCGCGCGGGCGCTTCGTCCCCTAATCTTCGAAGTGGTGGCGGCGGAGCTGGCGCCTTAGTCGAAGTAGCGGCTTCGACGTGGCAGCAATGAAGCTGGCACCAAATCGAAATAGACACGCGAGCGCTCCGTCCCCCATCCTTCGGAGTGGTGGCAACGGAACTGGCGCCTAGTCGAAGGAGACACGCGAGCGCTCCGTCCCCTACGCCTCGAAGTGGTGGAAGCGGAGCTGGTGCCTATTCGAAGCAGACGCGCCAGCGCTCTGTCCCCCATCCGTCGGAGTGGTGGCAACGGAGCTGGCGCCTACCGAAGTAGGCGCGCAAGCGCTCCGTCCCCTACCCTTCGAAGTGGTGGCAGCGGAGCTGGCGCCTAGTCGAAGTAGACGCGCGAGCGCTCTGTCCACTACCCTTCGAAGTGGTGGCAGCGGAGCTGGCGCCTATCCGAAGTAGACGCGCAAGCGCTCCGTCCCCTACCCATCCAAGTGGTGCAGCGGAGCTGACGCCTAGTCGAAGTAGACGCGCGAGCACTCCGTTCCCTACCCTTCGAAGTGGTGGCAGCGAAGCTGGCGCCTAGTCGAAGTAGACGCGCGAGCGCTCCGTCCACTACCCTTCGAAGTGGTGGCAGCGGAGCTGGCGCCTATCCGAAGTAGACGCGCAAGCGCTCCGTCCCCTACCCATCCAAGTGGTGGTAGCGGAGCTGGCGCCTAGTCGAAGTAGACGCGCGAGCACTCCGTCCCCTACCCTTCGAAGTGGTGGCAGCGGAGCTGGCGCCTAGTCGAAGTAGCGGCTTCAACGTGGCGGCAACGAAGCTGGCACCTAATCGAAGTAGACGCACGAGCGCTCCGTCCCCCATCCTTCGGAGTGGTGGCAACAGAGCTGGCGCCTAGTCAAAGGAGACGCGCGAGCACTCCGTCCCCTACGCCTCGAAGTGGTGGCGGCGGAGCTGGCGCCTAGTCGAAGTAGACGCGTGAGCGCTCCGTCCCCTACCCTTCAAAGTGGTGGCAGCGGAGCTGGCGCCTATCCGAAGTAGACGCGCAAGCGCTCCATCCCCTACCCTTCGAAGTGGTGGCAGCTGAGCTGGCGCCTAGTCGAAGTAGCGGCTTCGACGTGGCGGCAACGAAGCTGGCACCTAATCGAAGTAGACGCGCGAGCGCTCCGTCCCCCATCTTTCGGAGTGGTGGCAACGGAGCTGGCGCCTAGTCGAAGGAGACACGCGAGCGCTCCGTCCCCTACGCCTCGAAGTGGTGGCAGCGGAGCTGGCCCCTATCCGAAGTAGACGCGCAAGCGCTCCGTCCACTACCCTTCGAAGTGGTGGCAACGGAGCTGGCGCCTAGTCGAAGTAGACACACGAGATCTCCGTCCCCTACCCTTCGAAGTGGTGGCAGCGGAGCTGGCGCCTATCTGAATTAGACGCGCAAGCGCTCCGTCCCCTACCCTTCGAAGTGGTGGCAGCGGAGCTGGCGCCTAGTCGAAGTAGACGCGCGAGCGCTCCGTCCCCTACCCTTCGAAGTGGTGGCAGCGGAGCTGGCGCCTAGTCGAAGTAGACGCGCGAGCGCTCCGTCCCCTACCCTTCGAAGTGGTGGCAGCGGAGCTGGCGCCTATCCAAAGTAGACGCGCGAGTGCTCCGTCCCCTACCCTTCGAAGTGGTGGCGATGCACTCCCCGGGGTGAGCGCGACCCCGCGGTAGTGCGACTTAATGGTTCCGGGAATCGCACCGACCACTGGGCTGGCACGAGCGGGTTGCTGTATCCATACGCACTTGTCCATTCGAGATGCAAACGCGGCGGGCCATGATTGGCGTGTCGACGGGCCGTCAGCGGTCAAGCCCCTTCCCCAGAGGGGCGGGGCACGTGGCACGGCGCTGTAGGCGTGCCGCACGCTGGCTGCTCGCCTTCCAACGCCCGTCACCGGCTGCTAGCAGTTGCGCTTCTTGCCGATCTTCGGTTGCCCATGTCACGCAGATTTGCGGTTGTCCCTTCAGACAGGTGTGGCCAGGGTCGGGGGGTCGGTGACCACGTTTGGGCTATCACGGTTTAGGGTTCGAAGGGCCACGTCGACGCGCGCTGAAGGCTATGTCGGGTCGCGCGACCTGCGTTTATTCCTTGCGCTGACCGACACGCGGTGGGACGCTAGTGACGCGTCGTGTGGTGACAGGACTCTGCACGACCACGGTCGCATGCTGGCTACGTGTACCGCCGCGACGCTTCGGCTTCGCCCGTGGGGAGGTGAGCGGTTGTTGCTCGCCGTTTGCGCTTACCCACGGTGGGAGGCGGGGGGCCTTTAAGTACCCCCCTGGGCGTTGTGCCTGCGTCTCCTCACGTTTTCTGGTTGTTCACGTCGCCCCCCCGCATCCGCTCGCCCTGTTCCTGCGCTCATTTTCGCCGCCGAGTTCCCCGTGGATGCTGATGGCGACTTGCGACAAGCGTACTCAGGTGGGCGGCTACGCCATCCGCAGGCAGTCCTCACCGCTCGTGGTGAAAAACACGCTGGAGGAGCGCGATCCGGAGATGGCAGACAAGTGGTGGGCAGCGAAGAAGAGTCAGGGTCCGTACTCCGGTGAGTTGGGCCGCACGCTTGTGATGGAGGACACGATCCGGTCACTGCTGCGAGAGGGGAAGCTTTCGGACCGCCAAGCGGTGCGGTTGCCCGCCGATGATGAGACGGAGCCGCGCCCTGAGAAGTCGGAGGCGATCGTCTTCGTCGCCTACTTCAAAGCCAGACTTCGCATCTCGTCCGCAGCAATTGTTGGGGATGTGCTGCGGACCTTCAAGCTGGAGTTGTCACAACTGACTTCGAATGCGGTGGCTCGCCTCGCCATGTACAGCTGGGCCCTGTGCTCGGAGGGGTGTTGGCCCAGCGCCTTTCTGTTCGCGTATCTGCATGAAGCCCGGTGCCAACCAAAGGAGCGGAAGGACGGTATGTTGTCAAAATTTGGCAGCGTCAACTTCGTCCTGCGGACATCATGTGGGAAGCTCTTCCCCGCGAACGCGACCCGAGGGAAGTGGGAGGTCAACTGGGCGAGGCGGTGGTTCTACCATCGTGTGACGAGTGGCAGCGGCCTTGAGTGCGCAGGCGGGCCTATTACATTCAAGACCTCTCTTGGCTTAACGCTTGACCAGGAAGATAGGCTGAGGGCGCGAAGACTTGTGGGGGTCGCCGCCCGCTTCAATATGCGTGACCTCGTCGAGGAGTACATGATGCTCGGTGCAACGCCGCTTTCCCACGATTGGTGCTTCACGGCCGGTGAACGTCGGGATGACAATGTTCGCCCGTCCATTCGCTCGCTGCCCGTGCCGACTGGTCTTCGTAAGCCTCGACCATGTCTTCCTCTCCGTTCGTACGTATTGCATTGTGTAAATGTGCTCTGTCCGGTGTAGGGACTCGTCTTGAGGACGCGGAGCGCGCCGCGCGCGTGTTCCTTGGGCCATACACCGGCAGAGAGCACGGGCAGCGCGCAGCTGCGACTGCGAAGGCCGGATTGGGGCGGATAAACCGCGTGTGTGAGGCCTTAGGGCTTCCTGTGCCGGATCGCACCCCTCCGGACCAGCAACATGAGCATGACGGTGCCGTAAAGACGAAGGCGTCATCCAGCAAGAGGACCCGGAGTACTGCGACCACGCCCAGTACGGCGGTTGCCGCTGTTCCTGCCGGCGCGGTGAGCCCGGAGTCGGGTTCGGCGAAGCATGCCAACTCAGACTTGGAGGGCGCGGGTACTGAGGGCGAAGGCGCCGGCGGCGGAGGGCGCGCCGCGGAGGTCTCGTTGCCCGCGACCGTCGCTGTGGTGGTGGTGCTGGCTGGCGGCACCGGTGCGGAGTCCTCGTCTCTGGCCATGGCTGTGGCGGGACTGCCCTCCGCGGGAGTGTGTGGAGCGCAGCCTTCGCTAATAGCGGCGGCCGAGGCTGAAGTGTCCCCCGCAGAGGTCGTGGGGGCGAAGCCCCTGACCGCTGTCGTTGTAGCTGTGGAGACCCCTTCGGCGAGTGTTGTTGCCACAGGGGCTCCTTCTGTGGCAGGTACCGAGGTGATACCTTCCCCTCAAGCGAAGCGGCCACGCCTGCCGTCCCCCCTTCCGCGGACTTCACGAGGGTTCGTTGTGGCGACCGGTGTTGGGAGCTTGTGGGACTCCGCTTCGGGCACCGAGGTTCCTGCACCCCGCGCCCTCCCGGCCCCTCGGGCCACAGTGACCGTGGCGCAGGATCGGTTGGCGCTAGGTCCCGACTCGGAGGTCCCCCGGCCTTGCGAGACAACGCCGTCCGTTGGGGCCGAAGTAGAAGCGGTCCCACCCGCGGCTAGGGAGACGTCTCCGCGAAGTCCCCCGTCTGCCACCGAAGGTAGGTTGTGACGGCACTCCTTCGACAATTTTTGCACGCCCCGTGACAAATGCGTACTTCCTCTTTGCAGCGGCACTTATCCCGGAGGAGGAGCCGTTCCTTGAGCGCAGGGGTCCTGGTACTGGCGACACAGATGCCGCGCGCCCGAGCCCGGCGGACTTCGTCCCTCCGTCGGATGCTCTGAGGGCATGGCACGGGATTGCGGAGGACGCAGCCGCCAGCATCGGCCAACAGGCGTTGCAGACCTACGGGTCAGGGCGCCTTGGAGATGCATTGGAAGTGTCGGGAGTGAGGGTAAGCATCTGTCTTTTAGACCACTTGCAGCCGTTTAGCGCTTGCTAACTCCTGCGCCGCGCAGACACTCGTGTTGGCCCCGGCCCTGCGAGGTGCTCACGTTCGCGAAGGAGCAGCACTATGGAGTAGGCTGTAGGCCGCCGAAGAGGAGCTGCAGGGAGCTACAGGAGGGCGCTCCGCCTAGGATGCTCGTATACGCCGACTGGAGTTGGAGTGCGCGGAGATGAAGACGCGCACCGAGGGGCTCGTTGCCATAGCGCGAGCGTCGGCCGCGGAAGCGGTGCGGCAAGAAGCTGCTGCAGAGCGGGATGGCCTTCTGCAACAAATCGCTGCTCTAGAGGGGAAAACAGCGAACTTGCTGCCTCTCTCGCGGAGCGAGATCGAGCCTTGGGCGACGCTTTAGTAGCTGCCTGGGACGCCATGCTGGCCCTGGAAGATACCCTTAAGGGGCTTGTTGCCGAAGTGCCGGCGCACTCCTTCGGACCCGAGGACCTGTCGCGGTCACTCCGGTGGATTGGAGATGCGGGTGGCGTTGCACGCGACGCCGCGGCGACCTTCGGCAATCACTGCGTCTACGTGGCGTCGTGTCTGACATGCGCACTCCTGTGACACCGCGGTTGTGAACATGTTGCGGGGCTAGTCGATCCTCGACTAGAGATGCCCGCCGGGGGCGGGGTAATGTTCGGCGCCGTGCGCGCCATACGCCGCGCTGCGAAGTTCTTCCATGAGCGGATATGGGAATGCTACGGCGAGGCCGCAGCCATAGTTGAGCTGCAGAACAACTTGCACGGCGAGGGAAACCTTGGCCGGTTTCTGGACGAGGTCCCCCGGCGTGACGAGGATGGCGCTGCGGCCCCAGAGGACACCGCGAACCTTCAGGTGTGACGGGAGGTTGTCGTGTGTTGGTGTGCGTTGTAACCGAAGCCCGGGTTGTCTTTTTTTCTTGGTAAAGAACGGAGTTGTTTCCTCGCTGTTCTGATTCCTGTCCCCTTGTCCCGAGCAGCTACACAGTTGGGGCCGGCTGCTAATCTCCGACCTTGCAACCCGACGGTGTCTTCGGCGCTGGCAAAGGGCCGAGGAAGCGTTGGATTTCTGGGCAGGTCGGGCCTCTTCGAGTGGAGCCTCGGCACGGACGCATGTTAAGGATGAGCCTGCCGAGTAGCGGCCTGGTGTGCCGGAGGTGTTTGTGCGCCTTTGTAAGCATCCTTAGCGAATGCAGAGAACAGTCTTGATTAGATCCTGCGAAGTGCATCTCCGCCCCTCCGGCTACGTTGTCCCATGGTAAACTCGGAGGGTTACTACGCTCGCCCGTATGCGACGATTTGCGCCTTGCAAGGGCGGTGCGATCGAGGTAGACGCGTGGTTGCAATAACCGCACACACACTCAGTTCGATATCCCTTCGAAGCGGCGGCAGCGGGGCTGGCGCCTAGTCGAAGCAGACGCGCAAGCGCTCCGTCCCCCATCCGTCGGAGTGGTGGCAACGGAGCTGGCGCCTAGTCGAAGTAGACGCGCGAGCGCTCCGTCCCCTACCCTTCGAAGTGGTGGCAGCGGAGCTGGCGCCTAGTCGAAGTAGACACGCGAGCGCTCCGTCCCCTACCCTTCGAGCGGTGGCAGCGGAGCTGGCGCCTATCCGAAGTAGACGTGCGAGCGCTCCGTCCCCTAGCCTTCGAAGCGGTGGCAGCGGAGCTGGCGCCTAGTCGAAGTAGGCGCGCGAGCGCTCCGTGCCCTACGCTTCGAAGTGGTGGAAGCGGAGCTGGCGCCTAGTCAAAGTAGACGCATGAGCGCTCCGTTCCCTACCCCTCGAAGTGGTGGCAGCGGAGTTGGCGCCTCGGTCGAGGTAGACGCACGAGCGCTCCTTCCCAAGATTATGCAAGAATAGCCTCTGGTGTTTCTCGCTCGCGGGTGCGCTCGCGCGGGAGCTAGCCTCTGACACGTCGCCTTGGTACGTCGCGGGCGGCGCGTGGGAGTGGGCCCTCGTGGTGCACTTTGCACTCCATAGAATTAACCGGGGTAACCTGTGCTCTAAGTACGTGGGGCCAACAGCCACGTCTTGCTTAACTCCGTAGAGTGCGCGGGGATAGCATCCGCGTCTTTTTTATACTCCGGAGAGTGCGTGGGATCGGCATCCACGTCTTATTTATACTCCGAAGAGTACGCACTAGGGCAACGCCCATGCGTGCGCGGTGTCCGCGTCTTGTTTATACTCTGTAGAGTGCGCAGGGATAGCATCCGCGTCATTTTTATACTCCGGAGAGTGCGTGGGATCGGCATCCATGTCTTATTTATACTCCGAAGACTACGCACTGGGGCAACGCCCATGCGTGCGCGGTGTCCGCGTCTTGTTTATACTCCGTAGAGTGCGCAGGGATAGCATCCGCGTCTTTTTTATACTCCGGAGAGTGCGTGGGATCGGCATCCATGTCATATTTATACTCTAAAGAGTACGCACTGGGGCAACGCCCATGCGTGTGCGGTGTCCGTGTCTTGTTTATACTCCGTAGAGTGCGCAGGGATAGCATCCGCGTCTTTTTTATACTCCGGAGAGTGCGTGCGGAGGCGGACCTCGATGTGACTTCGTGTTGTGCCCATTCCGGCGGCGCCTGCGCCGGGTATGCCGCGACGTGGTGCAGCCTCCTCACGTAAGCCTTCCGTTGCCGCGCCGAGGCGAACTCCAGCGAGGAGCCTCCGGAAATGACATTGATGATCCTGCGCTGGGCTCCTTCCGGGGCTTGTAACTGTAGGAGGCCCTCCCGAGGTTGTTGCACATGTACTTGAATTCGCAGGAGGCCTTCCTGGGGTTGTATTCCTTGGTCCTGGGGTGTTGAACGTGGGCCACAACGGGCGCGCGCGTATCCGGGTTTTTGTCCCTGGCGACGCTCTGCCATAGCGCTGCGATAGTGGCGCAAGCACGCGTGTCATGGTTGCCTCGGCCATGGATTTTGCACCACTGCCCGTGGTGCTGGTCGCTGTACTCTTCGCGGGTTCTGTCGTTGCGACCCCGGCCACGTCCCCGTCCTCGGCCTCGGTGCCCTCTGCCTCCGCGACCTGCGGAGGCGTTGTCTTTGGAGCTGCCCTCGATGTCAAAGACGTAACGAGATTTCCTGGACTTGCGTTGGTCGCGCTTGGGCCTATCGCCTGGCGGGTCATTGTGTTGGGAGTCCTTGCGTTCAGAGGCGCCCTTTGGCTGCTCTTGCTTGCGCTTACCTTTCGAAGAGCCCTGCTTCGGTGAGCCTTCGCTCTTTGCCGAGCCCTCCGCCTTGTTGGTGTCAGAGTCATCACCGTGTCGTCTCCGCGCGTCCTCCTCCGCTCTAGCGTACTCTTCCATCTTGTCGAAGAGCTTCGCGACCGTCTTAATGGGCTTGCGCGCGTTGTATTCGGCCATCGGTCCCGGTCGGAGGCCTTGTATTGCTGCGTTGATGACGGTTGTTTCGTTGACGTCCTTGACCTGGCAACGCACCTTCGCGAAGCGCTTGAAGTAATCCCGGAGTCTTTCCTCGGGTTTTTGCTTGACTGCGAAGAGCTGGTCCGCATCGACACGCTCGACGTAGTTTCCCTGAAAGTTGTTGTAGAGTCGGTCGCGAATCTGTTCCCACGCGTAGATGGACTGTGGTTCAATGGTGAAGAACCAGGACAGCGCCACCCCTTGTAACGCGAGAGGGAGTCCTTTTGCCTTCGTGGTGTCGTCTCCGCCAGCGGCTTCGATAGCGGTCTCATACACGCGCACGAACTCTCGCGGGTCAGAGTCGCCTTTGTATGCCTCGATGACGCTCGAGAACTTGAAATCTTCAGGCCATGCCGCCTGCTGTAGGCTTGCGGAGAGCGGGGACTCCGGGTCTACGCGCCGCAATAGGACGCGACTAGACGTAGGGGCGTCGCGGCTATCCGCCCTCTCCGGAGCGGGTTCGGATGCCACCGCCGGGGGGGCATGTTGGCTTTGAGCCTCTTGCATGTTCCGCACAGCTCCGCGGAGGTCTGTTAGCTCCCGTTGAAATGCGCTGAGGGCTGCCAGCAGGGCAGCCTCCACTGCGGGCGTGGCTGGGGCCATCGGTGCGCTTGGCGGTGCTACCGGCACGGTGGTGACCACGGCCTGCGCGCCCGGGCTGCCCGCCGCGTTGTCCTGGAGGACCCTGGAGCCGGTGACGAGGTTCGCGTCGCCGCTGGGGCCATTCACCGCTTCTGCGCCGGGTGGAAAAATGGATGCGCCTGCGTTGCCATCGCCGGGGTTGGTCATCGGGGCGGTGCTGGTGGGGTCTGGTGTTGTGTCGCTAGCGGGGTTGGTGGTCACGTCGGTGGCTGGGTTGGGCGTTGCGTCGGTGGCGGGGTTGGTCGTCGCGTCGATGGCGGGGTTCACGGTCGCACCTGCACCACCGCTCATACCTGCGGCTGCTAAAGCCGAAGCCCTAGTGCTGACGCGAGATTTTGCCGCTTCCGTCTTCTTCTTCGCCGCCGACGGTGAAGCTTTCTTTGGTGCCATCCTCCTTCAGACCTGGAGGCTTGCTCTTGTCCTCCCCACGGACGGCGCCAACTGTTGTAGTTACAGACCAAACAGAGAGAGAGTATGGTAGTGGGGAGTTAGGTAAGTGAATGGCTTAGGGTCTTTCCCCATGGCCCATGTCCTACATATATACATCCACATGGGGAGTGCCTTTACAATTATACCCTTACACATGAGTACTTCCCTCAGGGGTACCTATGTCACTATACATGTCCCATTCTGGGCCTTACACTCTTAACAGGCCTGCTGGGCTTAGGTGGGGGCCACCCCTACAACAGAGACATTTACCCATTTTCGGGGTCTTTTTAGTAGGCTTTTTGTTGAGCTCCCGGGTGCCTTACGAGTGATCCGAAGTGACAATGGCACGGAGTTCAAGAATTCCTACTTTGAGAGATTTTGCGATGAGACAGGTGTAGAGCACCAGTTCTCTTCTCCGCACGTCCCACAACAAAATGGCGTCGTGGAGAGAAAGAACCGTACCTTGGTCAAGTTGGCCAGGACGATACTTGATGAGTACTCTACACCTAGGAAGTTTTGGGCTGAGGCGATAGCCACCGCGTGCCATGTTTCCAACAGAGTTTTTCTGAGGGCACACTTGCATCGCACTTCTTATGAGTTGAAATATGGGCGAAAGCCCAGTGTCTCGCATTTTTGAGTGTTTGGTTGCAAGTGCTTCATTCTGAAGTCCGGGAACCTAGATAAGTTCGAGTCATGATCGTGTGATGGGATCTTTCTGGGTTACTCGACTTCTTCGCGGACGTATAGGGTCTGGAACTACAAGTCTAGCAAAATGGTAGAAACCTGTGAGGCGACTTTCGATGAGGCCAGTCCGGGGACTAGGCCCGATATCTCAGGTTTTGTAGAGCAGTCCGAGCCCATCTTTGTGGATGATGAGGAGGATGGAGATGAAGGTGGTTTACCTGATCCAGTTCCTCCTCCCCTTGAGGTGCCTGCTTCTTCCACTGCACCTCGAGGAGATCAGCCCATTCCTTCCACATCTTCTGGAGCTAGTAGTTCTATTACTACCTCATCAGCTCATGAGGTAGAGGCCACTTCTTCCTCTCATCCAGGACCTCGTCAGCTCATGTGCTATGTGATGTGTTTGTTGTCTGTAATGGCTGCAGGACATCGAGGCGGAGTTGTGGCGAGGCACAGGATGATCGGACTAGGCACAAGCGGTGCTGAGGTCAGAATGGTTGGGATGTGCCGAAGACGGCAAGGACTCGAGGTGGTTGCGAGGCTTGGACGGCAAGAAATGAGGAAGCTTCCCGGAAGATGCAGGAGTGGCGTTTTGGTAAATACGCAAGGCTGCATGAGAGGAAGCGGATTGGGTTTTGAGATAACGGGTGAAGTGCAAAAGGTGAACCCGTTAGTGGGAGGCTATAAAAGGAGAGGCTTAGCATGTAGAGGAGGTATCCTGGTTCCCTCCCTTGTGGTTGTTAGAGCTTTGATGAGTTAGTTTTGCTTTTTCTTGTGCTGTTGAGGAGTTGGTGGTGTATGCAGAGGTTGTTTTGCTTTTGTCTTTGCTAATTGCATATGGGTCAGTAGTTCGTGAGTTCTCAGTTCTTGTGTTGTGTTCTTCCTCTCGCGTATGTAAGTTCTCAGAATGTAAGAAATGGCAGAGATGGCTGTAGAAAAACTTGATGTAATCATTCATGTCTATGTCTATGGATCCATTTGAGTTTATTTGAGTCTAAGATGCTTTGGTTTCAGCTTTTCTCTGTGTGTGCCTCTGTTCTTTTTGCCTTCTTCTGTTCTTATCTGATCATGCTGTTTTGAGCTCTTTTCTTGATCAAATCTGCGTTGAATCCTTGTTGTTCTAAACGGGGTATCTCCTCAAGGTCTTTTGGCCAGCTTATACCTAAGAGCAACTAGTTTAATTGCTATGTTCTTCCCAAAAGACCATTCGCTTGAATTCCTCTGTTTCAATCAAAACTAGGGTTTACTATTTGCGTAAGCAGAGGAATGTGGTTCTTGTTGTCTCAGCAAAGAATTTTGTTCTGGACTTGTGTTTTCTCATTGTGAAGTCAATCCCCGTTGTGCCCAGGAGCCCCAGGATCAAAAGACTTGAGATTCAATCACTGTTTGGTTTTTGGGCACTTTCTCTGTTTGATTTTAGTTTTCAACCGAATCTCCTCTTGGTAGTAGGTTCTTGGTTCCAAGGTCAAGCAGCTAGTTAGATTGATGACCAGTTAGATTGACCTGATAAGATCAAATATCCATTCGTCATATACTCTGTTTCTTGGCCGTTTTTAGTAATCTGTGTGCTGGCAAATTTTCAGTCTGAATTTTCCCTTCGGTTCCTTTTCTGCCTTGCTGCTGAATTAACTCTGTTTCAGATAGCAAAATTGTGATTGATGATGTCCGTTTTTTAGTGCTTGCAATATTCAGTCTGTTTCAGCCTTCTGTCTCCTATAGAGCGCCCGACTGCATTTCGTTCTCATTTTTTTTAGTTTCAGTCTGATGTTAGTTTTTGGCAATTGAAGTATTTACTGTATCGGCAATTGTCTATCTTCTGTTCTCTGTTTTGTCTTCCCCTAATAATCCGATTTCAGTCTGTTCAGTGCAGTTTTGGTCATCAAGTCCATTTTTCAGTCGTTGGTTTTTCTTCAGTTTTCCATTCGGCAAAATTAGTATTCTCGATACTGCTCTGTTTTCACTGACTTCATCCCGGTCAGACCGGCTGCATCATTGCAGTCTGATCAGTTGAGCCACATTAGTCAGACCGAGGCAAGCAACTGTTTGTGTCTTTTTGTATTGCCTGTTCACAACCTAATATGTGCTTATTAGTCCTCAATCTGCTGTTCGGCTTGTACAAACTGATCTGAAAAACTATGTTGACTGTTGAATAGTTTCGGTACTAGTTGAGGTAGATGCACACCGAACTGCAGTTTTATGCTTTGTTCTCTGCAGCCGATTTTCTTTCTATTTTCAGCACCCTGTCACTCTTTTAGGCTTGCAGCATTGGATCTTTGTTCAGTGATTGGAACTCAGGCTATTCTCTGCTTGTGCTCACTGAACTGGTACCCGGTCAGACCGACCACACAACTGCAGTCTGACCAGTCCGGTTCTCTAAAGTTTTGTGGTTCTTTGTGTCTCATATTCTTCCCTGTTTTTGGTTCAGTTTTTGCAGCTTCCATTTCTCTCCTTTTTCAGTCAAGTACAATCCTTTGGCCATATCAGTTGAAGCTTTTGGTCTGATTTTCTGGTTCTCCAGAATAGATAGTGTCTGCTTGGTTTTGCCTTTTAGTATGCTCTTGATCTTTCTCTTCTCAGTCCTTGGTTTGAGCTTTACTCTGGGTTCTGAACTTTGTAGCTTTGGTCAAGACTAATCTATAGTTCCTGGTCCCTTCAGACTTTTCAAGAGTTTATTTCAGTCAAACTTCTTCTGCCTTCATAGCTACTATAGCTATCGGAGACGAAGATTTTGTGAATACTTGGGGGCAATTTTTGAAGGCACCATTCACCCCTCCCCCCTCTGTTGCTATTTCAGCCCTACACTTTTCATCAATCCCATCTACCAATCACATACTTGGCTAGTACAAAACTGGTGCCATTGTAGAAGGACATCATCTACTACTCCACCACGCATATAGCGTTCCCAACTAGATCACCATCAGTGGCTCTTTAGTCTTTATGGGTACTGACACCTACCCAAGCGTTACATACTAATACACTCCATGAGGGACCTGGCATTAAGAAGGCATTACTTAGCATTCACCCATCCCATACTAAGTCATGTGGTCAACATGGGCCTTACGACGCTAGAGTTCCAACAGGCATTGATCATATTAAACTTAAGGTGATATTGCCCTATGTAGTGGAACCCACACAACCTTGATTTTTCATTCTAGGGTTCTAACTACTAGCCATCGCATAATTCAAAGGAATTGGCTTAGCGGACCCACAACAATCAATTTAGTTCTTCAAAAACTATCTTTTACCATGTAGGTGATAATAATAGAATAGGGCCTTATTTTTTTCAGCTTCTAAAAGCTACTTTTTGGCTTTTCTACAATAACTAGCTTTTAAACAGAGTATCTTTTTAAGATAGAATCTACTAGTTAATTATAGTACATATTATACCGACTTCATTTATATCGGCAAAAACCGCACGTGAGTTTCTGTTACTCTATAATCTCTCGCACGAACAGCCTAAAAGCCACAAGCCGCAACCAAAAGTCATAAGCTTCAGCCAAAAAGAACAAGCCCTAAATATCAAATAGTTTTCTAGAGAATTAACAGAATAATGATGATCAAGAAATGGACTTGTCTGAAGTAACCGGATGAACATAACCTGGAAGTCTAATTCCCAGGATATGATTAAGAAGGAGATAGAAGAGATTAAACCTAATGCTTAGATAGATGAAGATTGATTTTTAAGGTACATTTCTATCACTTACTCATCTTTAGCATCCAGCAAAATCAAGAAGGGGAAAGACAAGATCAAAAACAATAAGATCAAGAGCAAATCAACCAAAATAAGAGGGATGAATAAAGTTAATATGTTGCTACTTCAGGATGAAGATTTTATAGCCACTTCATCTGAAAGACAAGAAAGAACACCATAGCACTCACACTTCTTTAACCCTAACCTAGAACATTTGGCTTCAATGAGCAAAGGTTGGATGTTAAATTGACAACACAACTAGTTTTATTTAATCCTGATGAATAGTATCCACTTAGCACATATGAGGGATACCCGTTAACCCCACACAACACGAGTTTTATTCATATACTACACTTGTGCACGCTTTTGAAAAGCACATAAACCCAAATTCGCTAAGTTCTTAACCTTCAATCCAACTTAATCTTCTCAGCTTCTCCTTGACCAAAACCGCTCTCCCAAACACTGCTCAAGCATCGCGATTTTGATCAAAGATAGTTTCTGGTATTTTGGTCAACTTACCAAAATACTCTTTCTTGAACTTGTTTTCATCTTCCTTTACAAACAATCGTCATGCTTACCACGTACAGGTGCACCATTGGCTTGCCACACATCGGCAAGTCTCTCTTATTCCGGTTCCACCAGATCATACCTTATTTGGACCGACTAAGCCACATGGTGCCTATATTTCTCGTGTCATGCTTGAGCTCAGTCATCTCATCTGGCATTCTTGATCGTTCTTGGTCTCGACTCCTCTATGAGCATAGCGATTCTCACATCCAAAAACCAAGAAATTGTTTGCAGACATAAGTTCTTCAGAACTTAACCTATATTAGCTACAACATGTATCATATAACACATATGCACTAACCAAGTCAAACTAAATCATCCCATAACTTACCGATCAGACCGCCAACTCTGAACGGTTTGACCATTGGTGATGGCAGGTCAGACCACTAGGGTCGGCCGATTTGATCACCATCTCTAGCCGGTCAGATCGATAAAACTGACAACCGCCCTGAAAACAATAAATTTATAAAAATCAAATTTTCACTACTCCAACGTAGTAATACTTTGTCACAACGAAACCCTGTGCCTTAATTGAGGCTGCCCGTGAGTCTAGTACTTCCGTGTGAACTAACCGCACATGGAATTCACACGGAAGTAGGGCATCATGCATCCAGCTCTTCCATGTCACATTCGATCGGACACCTCCGGACCTCCACGTACTGTGTCCAAAATATACTACTTTCCAAGTCAACCGCCATGAACAGAAGCTTCTACTTGACCAGCGTGCACTCAGCCAATTTCTTTTTTTTTTTAAGATTTAACCACCCCACTTTCCCTTAATACGACCACCACTCGATCAGTCGAGTTCTCAAAAGCCTCCGTCTTAATCACCTTGACGCGCCAGAATTGAGACGCCAACTAGCTAGTTAGCCATGTTCTGCGGCACGTCCAGCTTCAAGCACGTCGACGAGGACCTTGCGGCGCGCAGCGGGGGGTCGCCCAAGGCGAGGAGGAAGCACGGCAGCGGCAAGTCCAACCCCTACGCGGCGCGCGGGCTGGACAAGTTCACCACCGTGCTCTCCGAGCTCGAGTCCCGCCGGGACAAGATCCTCCGCCGCGTCGGCTCCCACACCGGCCTCGTCATGGTCCGCTTCGCCCAGTCCAACGGCGGCTGGGCGCCCATCATCGTCAAGCTCCCCGACAAGCAGCAGCTCAACGACGCCGCCAAGAAATCGAAGGCGTCAGCCGCCGCCGTCGCCGCCGCCGCCGCGCCGGCGCAAACGGCTGCTTCGTCACCAGCCTCGCCGAGGGAGGTCGCCGCCGCCGTGTGCGCCAGGGCGCCGGCGAGGAGGGCGGGTTCGTTCTCGTGGGGCAGGATGCGGCGGCCGGCGTGCTACTGGCCGGCGGTGATGGTGCTTACGCTGGTGAGCCTGGCCGTGTTCGGGAGGGTGTTCGCCATCTGCTGCACCTCCATCTGGTGGTACCTCGTGCCAACCCTGAGCAGCGGCTGCTCTAAGGGTGCCGGCGAGGACGCGCACCAGGCCGGCCTGAGGAGGTCCATGGAGAAGAGGAAGGTCGCCTCCCACGCCAAGAAGAGCAGCAGCTGCGGCGTGCACGAGGTGGTAAGCTCGCCGAGAAGCCATGCCAAAGGTAAGAAAGGGTGATTGGTGCAAACATTGCATGCAACTGTTCATATGAATAAGTTTGTTATGCCCTTTGCAATAAGAGCATGGCTATGACATGCATGTGTTTGTTAGTGTGCATCGTGTAGTTGGGTAGCTAGAAAGGGGATCGACTTTGATTTTTCAGGTAACCTTTTGTTTTCTTTTTATTCTTGTTGATTTTGAAAGTTTTCGTTTAGAATTTGGTTCTAATTAGTGTTCATGTACACGAATCAGTCACTTCTCCTGCGTGGCTACCTCTGAAAGAACCGAGGAAGAGTTCCTAAGGGCATCTGTAGTGTATGAAAAGAGGAGATCTTAAGCCACCTTAAGGTCAACCTTATACATTACAGGGATGACCTTAAGCAGACCCTAAGCAAAAAAAAACTTAAGGCTGATCCTCAAGCTAAAGACCTGACCACAAGCATTAAAATACAATTTTTCTTTATCTGCCAAGTGGGACCGTCTTAAGGCCCCTTGGGTTATATACACTATGGAGTTGATCTTAAGGTTTAGATGGGATCTACCTTAAGGCCCTTTGGGTTATATACACTACAGATGCCCTAAGTCAGTACATACTATAAGGCGAAATGGTTGTTGCAATGAATGGTGCATAATTCCATACACGCTATACGTCCAGTGGCGAAGCTAAAACTGAAACCCTGTTGAGGCAACTCCACTAAAATCTTGGAAGTTTTATGTCTCTTGATGCAAATATCAATTTTCCTACCAGATCGACAGCAATTTTAGGTTGATATAATTCTTATTTGGGATAAAAAAATGCACACATTTTAAATATCTGATGACTAATATAACTAACTACGGCTTAATTACCCAGCCCGTTAACTCTTGCGCGTGCAGCACACAGGGAAAACGGGAGTAGAGTAAAAAATCGCGCACATGTACTTCTAGAAGTTGAAACGAACGTACGTATTTGCTCAGACACGCAAACTCATCGCAGGCGCGCGCGCGCGAGATAAGGCGCTGCTGGAAAGAGCTTTTTTTTTAGTGGTTTACGACTGAAAAATGATGTAGCTAATTAAAAAAATATTGTATCTAACAGAGATTTATTTAGCATAATTAAATTTAAAAAATTTAAAAATAGAAGAAACATGTTAGCCCATCACATATAATGCAAATAAATACGAGAAAAAACCACACAAAAGCTAAAAAAACCAAAGTATAGAAAAAGACAAAATTTATAAATAACACAAAATAAGTTAGAAGCTTAAGGCTGTGATCGTTTTGGCTTCAGCTTTTAGCTTCCGGCTTATTTTTCATTATTCATAAATTTCGTCTTTTTCTGAACTTTTGGTTTTTTGTTGAGCTTTTTTGCCAATTCTTTTTTTCCCGTATTTGTTTGTATTAAACGTAATGGGCTAACATATTTTTTATATTTTTAAATTTTTTTAAATTTAATTATGCTAAATAATCTTTTGTCAGCTACAATATTTTTTGTGGGACCCGGAATAGAAACTTCCGAACCCCCCTGTGCATTACAGTACTAGTCCCAGATCAAAGCTAGTACACACAGATAACCAGAAAAAAAAACGGTACATTGTCATCCACGATTTATTACAATAATAACTGAAGTTTTACATTGGTCATTGCCTTACAAAGGTTCACAGAACCTTAAAAACGAAAATAAACACAGCGGAAGCAAAAAGTAAATTAATCGACCCTTCAATCTGCCACAGGCAATTGACTGGGGAAACGAGTCCTAAGCATCTGGGAAGAATCCACCGCATCCACACTCGGCACAGAAGTCGTACTCTCCAGCTTGAGCTTCTTCATCCTCTGCTATTATATTTATAGAGCAACAGGTGAGTACAAAAATGTACTCCGCAAGTCTTGGGAAAGATGCATAGATGCAAAGCTTCACAAAGGAAGGCTATATGTTTCTTTTGCAAAAATCTGCATTTTATTTTAAATCTACTTAATTACTTCGAAAGCCATTTGATAAACACTTTGTTTTTCATAATTGAAATTAGATAAATAACTTAGTGAAGGTTAAACCACCAACACTAATATCTCAGGCCATCTGCCAACTTTCAAAAACCTCAGGTTAAACTACCTGATCTGGTTACACCACCAGATTTAAATCACGAGCGTTATACCACTCTCAAATTTGCCAAATCATTTTATTATAAAATCAAAATCAAACTTCTACCATGTGAATGCATTCCTTGCCCGCCCTTGACCGTGGGCACGGCTATTCGAATAGTTTTTACTCTGCAGAGTTTGTACACTTTACCCACAAGAGATAAATTATCTTGATAGTCAACATGCTTCCTTTGGCACGAGACCCAGATAAAATATCACAAAGCCTTTCACCTACTCCAGTATAGCTAGATACCACCCGCTAAGGTTTCACCACAACTCGAATCCACGAGTCGGAGCCCCCTCTTGCGCCGTATGAGTACAGTAAACCCTGTCCCTCACTATGAGTAACGAGTACACCCTGGCACTCAATACACCACTGGTGATATCTAAACTACACCTTTATAGGTTAGTTAGCTAGGTCGTACCCATATAGACTTGTGGTTGCACTGTTTTGCTCAGTTTGGACAAACACAAGCGTCGGTCCTTAAACGACCAGGGTGGTTCATTCACAATTCCAAAAAAATTCTCGTGCTAACTGCACCAGCCAAACCTTCCATCCACCCTTGTCAACTTTTCCCTTTGAAATTCATTTTTACTTTTAAATTAACAGTGGTAACATCCATTACCACTTTTCAAACAAATCATTTAACAATGGTAACATCTATTACCAATGTTCAAACAAATCATTCATCAAATCATTTAGCAAACATGCTACTCAATTGAGCATTATTACATTGATTTGCTACGCTAAGCATTTGCTAGTATTTACAAATTCAACAGATGTAATACTAACTCATTATTGAGTCAAAGGGATATCCTAAGTTGACAATGGTACAAGTTAAACAATTTTCAATGGAAGGTATAACAAATTGGGTATTTAATTAAATTTTCTAAATCAAATTATCACTTGATATAACATAAGCATGCAATAATTTAAAATAACTACCTAATCATTTTATAATTCATTTGAGCAAGTTGATCAAAGAAAACTTGCAAAACATAGGATCAAAATGATCAAAGGAGACTTGCCTTCCTGTGCTGAGTTGAAATTTTCCGGGGCTTGCTCTTGAAGTTCCTCGGACAAATCGGTCTCTACACGTAAATCAAGAAATCCAAATAAATAAAATAAAATAAAAATTCAAAAATTGAAGCTAAATATACCAATTGAAAGATTAGAATTTTAGATGAATTTAGAAATTTGAATGGATCAATTTGGATTTAAAATGAGCAAGTTATGGCTGTTGGAAGTTTGAAATCAGAGAAAATGGAAAAAGATAATTTCTGGAATTATCTTTTAACTGAAAATGAATTATGACGTCAGCATAGATTTTCTGGGAATTAATTTACTGAAGAAAATTACAATTATGACGTCAGCATGGAATTAAAAATAAATTACAGAGGCTGACATGTGGGGCCAGCCCACGGTGGACCAAGTCCACGGACCCACAAAATTGCTGACATGGCAGACCAAACTGACACGTGGCATGCTGACGTGGCAGTGCTGACGTGGGACGGGCGGCGGTTTTCGGCTGACGTGGCGCTGACGTGGCAGACACGTGTCTGCCACGTGGCTTGACACGTCGGATAGGACTGACGTGGAGGCTGAGGTGGCGGAGCTGACGCGGCGGGTGCGCGGCTGTCGACAGAGGTGGATCGGACGGCTGGGATTTCGAACGCGTGGCTCGATCCCGAGCGTTGGCTCAGATCCAGATGAGCGGCGGTGATGAGGCGGCGGAGACGCGGGCGTCCGGTGGATGGATGCCGCGTGGCGCGACGCGGGCGACGGGGCCGAGGCGGTGCGGACGTGGACGGCCGAGATGAGGACGCGTAGGCGCATCTGAGCCATCGAGGAAATAACGGTGGAGATGGCGCGGTGCGAAGGCGGGAGTCCGGGCGATCGACGACGCGTGTCCAGGCGCGTCGCACGAGGCGTCGCGGACGCGAGCGCGCGCGGGCGAGCGCGGACGCGGGCGGCGCGACCGAGGGAGCGGAGCGGGAGCGTCTCCCTGGCGCGCGGACCGAGGGGCGGCGCGAAACGGAGGGCGCGGCGGAGGACTCACCGGCGGCGACCAAATCCCACGGCGGCGACGGTTTGAACGGCGACGACACGCACGCGAGAGAGGAAGAGAGAGGGAGAGAGCGAAGGGGTGAGAGTGGTGGCCGGGGCTCGTTTTATACACGGCGGAGATGGAAACGCCCGCGCGAACCTCGCCGGCGTAAATGCGACGGTTACCGACGCTTCGCGGCGGAAACGGGGCGTCTCCTCGGGTGAAAACGGGCGCAGTTAACGGCGGCGACGAGCGGACGCTCCCGGTTCATTAAAGGCGAAGAAGTAACGGCCGAGGAGGCGAAATGCGAGCTCGGCGGCGGCGCGATAATGGCGGCGATGCGCGAGAGAAGGAACGGTCGCGCGGGGACGAAGGCCTGACAGGTGGGACCCACTGGCAGTGACCTACTCTGACCGACGGTCTCTGACGGGTGGGGCCCGCTTGTCAGCGCAAAAACAAAAAGAAACTCAACCTCGCGCGCGGAGCGGGGCTCGAACGCGCGCCGAGGGAGCGAGGAGGGAAGAGAGCGGCGGTGTAAACCAGTCGGGCGGGGAGGCACTGCCTACCCAATAAGGGTAGGTAATCCCTTTGAGGATTAGCTGCGGGGAAGCCGGCGGATGTACGACACGTGGCGCACGGAGAGGGAGGGAAGGCGGGATGGCGCGGACGGCGGGGATCGATCCGGGCGGAGATGGACGGATGGATGGCTGACAAGTGTCAGCCCGAGGAAGGGTTTTGATATTAAATTTTTTTTTATATATTTCAGAAATCAGTAGGAGGCTTTAAAATAGTCAGAAAAATACCAAATAAATTCCACAAATTGCAGAAAAATTCACATAATTCACTGATAATATTTTGAACATATGAAAAATATTTCCAACCTATTTTGATATTAAATTTTTATTTTTAAACAGAACTTTATATTCTGAAAAATCCAAATAAATTGAGATAATTAATTTAAAATTATTTCTTCCAAATAAAGCAAAAATTGGGATGTTACAAACCTACCCCCCTTGGAAGGAATCTCGACCCCGAGATTCGGAAGGACTGAAAAATAGATCAGGGAACTCTGTTCGAAGATCCTCTTCACGCTCCCAGGTTGCTTCCGATTCTGGATGATTATTCCACTGCACTTTGCAAAATTTGATAGTCCTGTTTCTTGTACAGCGCTCTGCTTCTTCTAAAATCTTGACAGGAAATTCTGGATACGTCAAGTCTTCTTTTAAATCCACCTCTTCTAAAGATATTAATTCCTCTGGTACTCTTAAGCACTTCTTCAACTGTGATACATGAAATACATCATGTACATCTGACAACTGAGGAGGAAGCTCTAATTGATATGCAACTTCACCTCTTCTGGCTATAACTAGAAATGGTCCGATATATCTTGGAGCAAGCTTTCCACTGACCTTGAAACGTCGCATCCCTTTTAAAGGTGACACCTTCAAATACACATGATCCCCTGGTGCGAATTCCAACATTCTGCGACGATTATCTGCATAACTCTTTTGTCTGGTCTGTGCTACTTTCAATCGGTCTCGTATTAATCGAACTTGCTCTTCGGCTAACTTCAAGACATCGGGTCCGAATACTTGACTTTCTCCAGTCTCTGACCAATATAATGGCGTTCTGCATTTCCTGCCATACAAGGCTTCAAACGGAGACATCTTCAGACTAGACTGGTAACTGTTATTATAGGAAAATTCCGCGTAGGGTAAACTTTGATCCCAACTGACTTTATTGGCTAAAGCACACGCTCTTAGCATATCTTCCAATATCTGATTCACTCGTTCAGTCTGGCCATCTGTTTGAGGATGATAAGCAGTACTGAAATTTAAATTGGTGCCCAAAACTTCATGAAGTTTCTGCCAAAATCTTGAGGTAAATTGCGTTCCTCTATCCGATACGATCTTCTTTGGAACTCCATGCAGACATACAATTCTTGACATATAGAGCTCTGCCAACCTATCTCCTGAATAGGTAGTCTTTACAGGTATGAAATGTGCAACCTTTGTTAAGCGATCCACTATAACCCAGATTGAATCATACCCTGACTTGGTTCTTGGTAGTCCTGTTATGAAATCCATTCCGATTTCCTCCCATTTCCATTCAGGTATCTGCAGAGGTTGCAAAAGACCGGCAGGTCGTTGGTGTTCTGCTTTAACCCTTTGACATATATCACATAAAGCTACATATTCTGCAATTTCTCGTTTCATACTGGTCCACCAGTAACTTTCTTTTAGATCTTGATACATCTTTGTACTTCCGGGATGAATGGAATATCCTGATTCATGAGCTTCCTTTAGAATTAAATCTTTTATTTCCTTTCTCTCCGGTACTAAAATCCTTTTTCCAAACCAAAGAATTCCTTCTTCATCTTCTGAGAATCCAGGTGCTTTGCCTTTCTTCATGTTCTCTTTTATTTCCTTAACATACTCATCTTCTTTCTGAGCTGCCTTGATCTGATCTTCTAAAGTGGGTTGAACCTTTAATGTAGACAGAATTCCTTCATTTATCACTTCCAAATTGAGACGCTGAAATTCTTCACGAAGAGTTGACTGACTGTCTTGAATCAACATATTGCTAACATGGATCTTCCGACTTAAAGCATCTGCCACTACATTGGCCTTTCCTGGATGATAATGTATTCCCACATCATAATCCTTTATCAGTTCAAGCCATCTTCTTTGTCTCAGATTAAGATCAGGTTGAGTGAATATATACTTTAGACTTTTATGATCCGTATATATTTCACACCGATTACTAATTAGATAATGCCTCCACAACTTTAGAGCATGCACTACAGCAGCTAGCTCTAAATCATGAGTGGGGTAATTTTCTTCATGAGGTCTTAACTGCCTTGATGCATAAGCAACAACCTTTCCTTCTTGCATTAGTACACATCCAAGACCTTGTTTGGATGCGTCACAATAAACTTCAAAATCTTTTCTAATATCCGGTAATCGCAGAACTGGTGCTGAAGTTAACCTCCTCTTTAACTCTTGAAAACTATCCTCACAAGATTTGTTCCATTCAAATTTTCTTTCTTTCTTTAACAACTGAGTTAAAGGTCTGGCAATCTTGGAAAAGCCTTCAATGAATCGACGATAGTAACCGGCTAATCCCAGAAAACTTCTGATCTCAGTTACTGTCTTGGGTGGAGTCCAATTTAATACATCCTTAACTTTTCCAGGATCTACAGATACTCCTTCTGCTGAAATTACGTGTCCCAAAAACTCAATTTCCTTTAACCAAAACGCACACTTGCTAAACTTGGCATATAACTGGTGTTCACGGAGTCTTTGCAACACTATCCTTAGATGATCCTCATGTTCTTTATCGTTTCTCGAATAGATAAGAATGTCATCTATAAAGACAACAACAAACTTATCTAAATAATCCATAAATACTTTATTCATCAAATTCATGAAGTATGCCGGGGCATTTGTCAGACCGAAAGACATCACCGTGTACTCATATAGTCCATATCTTGTGGCGAAGGCTGTCTTTGGTATATCTTCTGGTCTAATCTTCAACTGGTGATATCCTGACCGAAGATCAATCTTGGAGAAGACACTTGATCCTTTGAGTTGATCGAACAGATCGTCAATCCGGGGTAAGGGATACTTATTCTTTATAGTTACTTCATTTAAAGCTCTATAGTCCACGCACATACGCTGACTACCATCCTTCTTGTTTACCAAAAGTACTGGGGCTCCCCAAGGTGAAGAACTTGGTCTAATGAAACTTTTCTCTTGTAATTCCTGAATCTGCCTCTTGACTTCAGCTAAATCATCAGCTGACATCCGATAAGGTCTTTTTGATATTGGGGCTGTACCAGGTACCAAATTTATAACAAATTCAATCTCTCGATCTGGTGGCAATCCTGGCAATTCCTCAGGGAAAACATCAGAGTATTCGCAAGCTACCGACACATCCTCCAAATTTTTCCCTTTTACGTTAGTTAACATAATGTTCTTCTTTGAGTGCATAACTGCCTCATGTCTTATCTGAATTCCGTCAGAATTGGTAAGAGTAATGGCACGATTGGCACAATCTATCTGTCCTTTATACTTGATCAACCAATCCATACCAAGTATTATATCTATGCCATCGGAGTCTATTATAATAAGGTTCGCTAGGAACTTTACTCCATTTATAATTATGGTTGCTCTAGGGCTAACCAATTTAGTCCTCAATTCTTTTCCAGGAGATTGAACTATCATAAGGTTCTTTAGCATACAAATATTCCAATTATTTCTTTCAGCAAAAGCTTTTGTTACGAATGAATGTGTAGCTCCAGAATCAAATAATATAATTGCTGGTACTGAATTAACCAGGAACTTACCCAGAACTACGTCTGGTGCATCTTCCGCTGCTTCTGCGGTGACATGATTGATACGCCCTCTGTTGAATGGCTGTGGAGTCTGAGGAGTCTGAGGGCTTCCACGTCCTTGACCGGTAGTTGGAGCTCTTGCTGGTGTAGGATCCAGGTTGAAGCGGACCGGGGTTACCGCTTGACGCTTCTGTGGGCAACTGCTGGCATAGTGTCCCATATTTTTGCAATTGTAGCATTGCACTCCTGCAGCTACATTTCTATTCTGCTGTTGTTGGGCTGCATTTCCAGTTCTAGGAGTTTGAGGCAAAGGGCGAGGCGCAGAAATGGGTGTCCTTGGATGATTATGCACTGGAGGCCGGTTGTACTGTTGTTGAGTAGGGCGTTGACGGGAACTGCTAGCAAACTGTTGGGCTTGAAACTTCCTTTTCCTAGCATCAAAAAGCTGACGCTGGGCATCTTCTTGTACTAAAGCTTTGTTCACCAGATGTTGAAAAGTAGGGTAGTCATTGGAGACTAACTGAACTTTGAGGTTGGGGTCCATTCCTCCCATAAACCTCCAGATCCTTGCGGCATCAGTCGCCACATCTTCCGGTGCATATCTTGATAATTGGATAAATTTACTCAGATATGCGGAAACACTAAGGTTTCCTTGTTGTAGCTGATGAAACTCCTTCCTCTTCATTTCCATAATACTCATAGGAATATGAGCAGTACGGAAGGCTTCCAAAAATTCTTCCCATGCAATATTCTGGGCATCTTGATGTGCGGCACAGTAGTTATCCCACCAATTAGCAGCAACTCCCTTGAGTTGGTGGGCGGCGTACAGAACCTTCTCATGCTCTGCACATTGAGCCAAATTGAGTTTCCTTTCTATTTCTTTAATCCAATCATCCGCCTCCAAAGGGTCAACAGATCCTGCAAAGGTCGGAGGTCGAGTTCTCATAAATTCCCCAAGTTTAGACTGTGGCTGTTGAACTGGTGCTTGCTGGACTTGTTGGACTTGATTTTGGGCCAAAGCTTGAAGTAGTTGCAACTGCATGGCCATCATCTATTCCATGTTGGGAGCTTGAGCTGGCGGAGGTGGAATGTTGTCTTCTGGTTGAACATTAGGGTTACGGCTACTGCCCGGGTTGTTCCTTCTGTTCACCATCTGAAACGGTTTCCAGGGTTAACAAAAGGTAAGAGGGAACTAGCATAGATAAGAGGTTAGGGGAAACTAAATAACATCCCAAGCCAACACACAAGAAGAAACCAGCAACCACTTAGGGAAAACTTTATTGAAATCAAGATAATTTTATGAATGGCTGCACCACAAGTGCACATAGGCTTGGTACAGTCCATCCAACACACCAAAATATGATAAAGCGTTCTAAAAACGTGGACAATTATTTGGGTACTACTGACTCAACTAACTACTCATCCTCCACGATGACGCGCTCCTCCGGATCCTCCTCGGGGTCCTCCTCTGAATCAGATAAGTGTCTCTGTCCACAACCACGGCAGTTGTTCGGCGAACGCGACCGTGATCGACTCTGACTAAAGTCGGAAAAACCGGAGCGAGATAGCTGGCGTCCCCGGCTAGATCCTCCAATATCAATGTCGGGTGGCGGACTGGAGCGTCGCACACTCTTCCTCGCAGTAAGCCTAGTGCGAGGTCCCGTAAACTGGGCTGGAGCAGCAACAGGAGCTGGTGGAGTCGGTGTAGTGGTAGCAGCTCGAAGACGCTCTACCTCTGCCTCGGCAGCAGTCCTCGCCTGAACGGCATCGGCGTGGGCAACCTCACTCTGCAGTAGCTGGGCTCGGAGAGTGTCGGAGTGGTCGTAGCTCGACGTAAGCAGCCTCCGAAGAAGTCCGATCTCCTGCTGAGCTCTGGCGTAAGTCGCTGAAGCTGCCAGAGTGTGCTGGACCTGGTGAGACAAGCGCGGGTCGTCTACCACCAGCTGGAAAAGCTCTGGATGAGTCTGTCCTGCTCTCGTCGTCGGGAAAAAGCAAAAAGGTGACTGTCGTAGCTCCTCCTTGTGCCTCCTGCACAACTCCGAGATCGCCAACTGTGCTGCATCCTGGATCGCATCTGAGCAGAAGGTCCGTGGGTACTCAATATGACGCTCAACTGGGTCAATCCTCCCGTCTGGAGCGTAAATGAACACCTCCATGCTCCAGGAGTCCGTGCTCATCACTCGTCTGTTCCGCCCTCTGAAGATAGGCTGTTGGGTGTACTTCAGATGCTGCATTAGCTGCCGTAGAAGAGTCGCAAAAGCTCCCTCACTCTCGCCATGAGAATGGTGATCCCACGGGGCTGATGACGACGAACCTGCCATCTACAAGTTGGAAAAAAGGAGAGATCAGTAAAAAAAAATTTAAATAGTGAAAAGGGAGGACAGAAACAAGATACTAAGTAAGAGGAGAATAGAAGCAAAGAAGCTTATATATTTTTAATATATTCTTTTTAAACATAAGTCCTTAAAACTTCCCAAAACCTAGGGTTCGTCCTACAGTCAAGATGGCTCTGATACCACTTCTGTGGGACCCGGAATAGAAACTTCCGAACCCCCCTGTGCATTACAGTACTAGTCCCAGATCAAAGCTAGTACACACAGATAAGCAGAAAAAAAACGGTACATTGTCATCCACGATTTATTACAATAATAACTGAAGTTTTACATTGGTCATTGCCTTACAAAGGTTCACAGAACCTTAAAAACGAAAATAAACACAGCGGAAGCAAAAAGTAAATTAATCGACCCATCAATCTGCCACAGGCAATTGACTGGGGAAACGAGTCCTAAGCATCTGGGAAGAATCCACCGCATCCACACTCGGCACAGAAGTCGTACTCTCCAGCTTGAGCTTCTTCATCCTCTGCTATTATATTTATAGAGCAACAGGTGAGTACAAAAATGTACTCCGCAAGTCTTGGGAAAGATGCATAGATGCAAAGCTTCACAAAGGAAGGCTATATGTTTCTTTTGCAAAAATCTGCATTTTATTTTAAATCTACTTAATTACTTCGAAAGCCATTTGATAAACACTTTGCTTTTCATAATTGAAATTAGATAAATAACTTAGTGAAGGTTAAACCACCAACACTAATATCTCAGGCCATCTGCCAACTTTCAAAAACCTCAGGTTAAACTACCTGATCTGGTTACACCACCAGATTTAAATCACGAGCGTTATACCACTCTCAAATTTGCCAAATCATTTTATTTTAAAATCAAAATCAAACTTCTACCATGTGAATGCATTCCTTGCCCGCCCTTGACTGTGGGCACGGCTATTCGAATAGTTTTTACTCTGCAGAGTTTGTACACTTTACCCACAAGAGATAAATTATCTTGATAGTCAACATGCTTCCTTTGGCACGAGACCCAGATAAAATATCACAAAGCCTTTCACCTACTCCAGTATAGCTAGATACCACCCGCTAAGGTTTCACCACAACTCGAATCCACGAGTCGGAGCCCCCTCTTGCGCCGTATGAGTACAGTAAACCCTGTCCCTCACTATGAGTAACGAGTACACCCTGGCACTCAATACACCACTGGTGATATCTAAACTACACCTTTATAGGTTAGTTAGCTAGGTCGTACCCATATAGACTTGTGGTTGCACTGTTTTGCTCAGTTTGGACAAACACAAGCGTCGGTCCTTAAACGACCAGGGTGGTTCATTCACAATTCCAAAAAAATTCTCGTGCTAACTGCACCAGCCAAACCTTCCATCCACCCTTGTCAACTTTTCCCTTTGAAATTCATTTTTACTTTTAAATTAACAGTGGTAACATCCATTACCACTTTTCAAACAAATCATTTAACAATGGTAACATCTATTACCAATGTTCAAACAAATCATTCATCAAATCATTTAGCAAACATGCTACTCAATTGAGCATTATTACATTGATTTGCTACGCTAAGCATTTGCTAGTATTTACAAATTCAACAGATGTAATACTAACTCATTATTGAGTCAAAGGGATATCCTAAGTTGACAATGGTACAAGTTAAACAATTTTCAATGGAAGGTATAACAAATTGGGTATTTAATTAAATTTTCTAAATCAAATTATCACTTGATATAACATAAGCATGCAATAATTTAAAATAACTACCTAATCATTTTATAATTCATTTGAGCAAGTTGATCAAAGAAAACTTGCAAAACATAGGATCAAAATGATCAAAGGAGACTTGCCTTCCTGTGCTGAGTTGAAATTTTCCGGGGCTTGCTCTTGAAGTTCCTCGGACAAATCGGTCTCTACACGTAAATCAAGAAATCCAAATAAATAAAATAAAATAAAAATTCAAAAATTGAAGCTAAATATACCAATTGAAAGATTAGAATTTTAGATGAATTTAGAAATTTGAATGGATCAATTTGGATTTAAAATGAGCAAGTTATGGCTGTTGGAAGTTTGAAATCAGAGAAAATGGAAAAAGATAATTTCTGGAATTATCTTTTAACTGAAAATGAATTATGACGTCAGCATAGATTTTCTGGGAATTAATTTACTGAAGAAAATTACAATTATGACGTCAGCATGGAATTAAAAATAAATTACAGAGGCTGACATGTGGGGCCAGCCCACGGTGGACCAAGTCCACGGACCCACAAAATTGCTGACATGGCAGACCAAACTGACACGTGGCATGCTGACGTGGCAGTGCTGACGTGGGACGGGCGGCGGTTTTCGGCTGACGTGGCGCTGACGTGGCAGACACGTGTCTGCCACGTGGCTTGACACGTCGGATAGGACTGACGTGGAGGCTGAGGTGGCGGAGCTGACGCGGCGGGTGCGCGGCTGTCGACAGAGGTGGATCGGACGGCTGGGATTTCGAACGCGTGGCTCGATCCCGAGCGTTGGCTCAGATCCAGATGAGCGGCGGTGATGAGGCGGCGGAGACGCGGGCGTCCGGTGGATGGATGCCGCGTGGCGCGACGCGGGCGACGGGGCCGAGGCGGTGCGGACGTGGACGGCCGAGATGAGGACGCGTAGGCGCATCTGAGCCATCGAGGAAATAACGGTGGAGATGGCGCGGTGCGAAGGCGGGAGTCCGGGCGATCGACGACGCGTGTCCAGGCGCGTCGCACGAGGCGTCGCGGACGCGAGCGCGCGCAGGCGAGCGCGGACGCGGGCGGCGCGACCGAGGGAGCGGAGCGGGAGCGTCTCCCTGGCGCGCGGACCGAGGGGCGGCGCGAAACGGAGGGCGCGGCGGAGGACTCACCGGCGGCGACCAAATCCCACGGCGGCGACGGTTTGAACGGCGACGACACGCACGCGAGAGAGGAAGAGAGAGGGAGAGAGCGAAGGGGTGAGAGTGGTGGCCGGGGCTCGTTTTATACACGGCGGAGATGGAAACGCCCGCGCGAACCTCGCCGGCGTAAATGCGACGGTTACCGACGCTTCGCGGCGGAAACGGGGCGTCTCCTCGGGTGAAAACGGGCGCAGTTAACGGCGGCGACGAGCGGACGCTCCCGGTTCATTAAAGGCGAAGAAGTAACGGCCGAGGAGGCGAAATGCGAGCTCGGCGGCGGCGCGATAATGGCGGCGATGCGCGAGAGAAGGAACGGTCGCGCGGGGACGAAGGCCTGACAGGTGGGACCCACTGGCAGTGACCTACTCTGACCGACGGTCTCTGACGGGTGGGGCCCGCTTGTCAGCGCAAAAACAAAAAGAAACTCAACCTCGCGCGCGGAGCGGGGCTCGAACGCGCGCCGAGGGAGCGAGGAGGGAAGAGAGCGGCGGTGTAAACCAGTCGGGCGGGGAGGCACTGCCTACCCAATAAGGGTAGGTAATCCCTTTGAGGATTAGCTGCGGGGAAGCCGGCGGATGTACGACACGTGGCGCACGGAGAGGGAGGGAAGGCGGGATGGCGCGGACGGCGGGGATCGATCCGGGCGGAGATGGACGGATGGATGGCTGACAAGTGTCAGCCCGAGGAAGGGTTTTGATATTAAATTTTTTTTTATATATTTCAGAAATCAGTAGGAGGCTTTAAAATAGTCAGAAAAATACCAAATAAATTCCAAAAATTGCAGAAAAATTCACATAATTCACTGATAATATTTTGAACATATGAAAAATATTTCCAACCTATTTTGATATTAAATTTTTATTTTTAAACAGAACTTTATATTCTGAAAAATCTAAATAAATTGAGATAATTAATTTAAAATTATTTCTTCCAAATAAAGCAAAAATTGGGATGTTACATTTTTTCAGTCAGCTACAGTGATTTTCAATCATAAGCCATCAAAAAAAGTCCAAATAATAAAAAAACCATAAGTCAAAATAAAAGGACCTAAAACTCACAATGGCTACTCCCACTACACACATCATAGTCATGGGTTGGCGGTGGATGTACGTGACCACAGTACGCCCATGTTGACGAATTCAATCACAACGGTCAGCCTTGGCGTACGTGGGCCATTCTTCACGGCCGGCGCGGAGCCCCCTCCGTTCCATCGACCCGCAGACCAAACCGCTCGCGCAGCTGAGAGTTCAACGCAGCCAGGCCCGACCGAGCCGGTTCGATAAAATTAATAAATAATAGCCGGTCTAGTTTGGTGCAGCAATATTGCTCAGTTGGTCACGGGGGGTCATTCAATCTATATACGTGGGGGCTGTAAATATCGCTCGAACCTCGCGAGCTGTCGGCCTCAGCTCTGTCAGCCTCAGCTCGTTTGGAGTAGGTAAGGAGTTTACTCATGAGTTTCAACTGAGCTAAACTGAAATAGTTCATTAGTGTTTAATTTAAATTTGAATATCGATATATGTTAATTTTTACTGAACTTATTCATGACAAGCTTGAGTTTGAGATTTTCTTATCGTTAAAAATTAGTGTATGTTGAATTATTTTTACTACTATCAATCTCGAGCTTTTTTATTGCTAAAAATGAGTACATATTAAATTGTTTTGATTGTTATCAAGTTGCTTAAGTCAAGTACGAGTCTAAATCTAAGCTCAGATGTTAACTCAAACTCACTTAAATTTAAGAAGTCAAATTCTTTCGAGCTCGGCTCACTTACACCTCTAAAGCTGCCTAGTGATCAACGTTCGAATCATCCCAGCAAGCGCAAATAACTTTTAGTGCGCGTGGGAGTGAAGCTGATCTGACCATTCCTGGTTCGACTGCGTTTTCACCGGTTTAGAGCGGCTCCATGACTTGTCCGGCCTTTGCTGCAAGTCGGACTGGACCAGGGACCGTCCCGGTTTGTCCCGTTAAACTCCTGCTTTGGTCAGGTTTTTGTACTATGATCGGAGGGATGGATGTTTTCTGCCTGCCACAGTGCAGTGACTGCTACCTCGGGATCGCCGCCGGCAACTACTTCGACAAATCGGCAGAATCAATGAACCAGACGACGACACACCGCGACAGAAGACGACTTCGGAAAGTAGCTGGAGTCAAAAGGGATGCCTAATGTCTAGACCAGGAACAGTAGCTCTAGAGCAGTTCCGTTGCGACGACAGGTGGCTGCAGCGTTTGGGGAGATGACAGATACCACAGTGCGTTGCGACAACACGGATCACGTGCCGGTTGCTCTCATGGATCACGTATTCGCTTGCACGTTATTTTCACTGTAATATTCTAGTACGTACGAGCGGCGGCTAGCAGCGAAATAATTTAGCTGCAGGCGGAGTGATCAGCTTCAGTAATTGTTCCTCTAAAAAAAGTTCTGTAAGGGCCACAGGAATGGCGTCACTGGACATCCACTTCCAATTCAATATGAAAAGAAGAAAAAGAATAATCCTTCTCGTTAGTGCCACTAAATAAGTGTAAAAAAACCTTATTTTGACGCTGACATGGTGGGACTATATCCGTATGCCAGGGAGACATTCAGTGACATATGAAAATATCTAGTGAGATTAGAGCATCTCTAATGTGCATTTGTAGCCGGTACCAAGAGAGGAATTGATGTCTTACAATGGAGGAGAATTTGGCACCGCTTTCGAGCCTGGTATCAAGCCAAGGAAAAATCACACGAACAACTTGTCATGGTATGCACCGTGCTGAGTTACGGATAGACTACACTACAATAAATTAAAATTTTTACTGCGTAAATCAGAAAGTCATACGAGTAAAAGATCATAGATTGTTACCACTAAACACGTAGTGCAATGAAAAAGTGTTAAAGCAGCCCAATTCAACGTAGCGCGTATTGATGTGATAGAAGTAGTTGATCATCCAATGTCTTTGGAAAGCAATCTTGGAAGCCAGTCGTTCTCTAACGGTAGTCAATCTCTACAAGTCGATTGTCTTCTTCTCGGATTGTCCCGATCAACATCGCAATCACAGTAGCTCCTCTACAGAAATCCATACGTCCAAGATAGAGCGACGTACGCCGGTGTGCTAGCACTAGCCTACACAGCAAGGGCTTTAGAAGGGAGCGGCTAGGTTTCAGTGAGTGGTCAATGTCTTTCTATCTCACTTTTTCACACCAACACATAGCCACAATGCTTCCCTTTATATAGAGCCTCCAGCTAAATCCTAATCCAACACAAGTATAGATCGTATCCCACTCGGAGAGTTTCCGACCGGATCCTTTATTGTTCTAACCTATTACGTGTGTAATCCTGTAGGTTCATATATACTTGGTTGTAATCCGGAAACACATTTCCTATCACCAATCGGCAGTGGCGGAACCAGGATTTAGCTACGCCCCCGGGCTGAACTCTAACAACCTAAAACTAGCGCTAATTTGTACCCATACAACGATATAACAACAATATATCATAATTGGCTAATTGCATTACTGATATGAAACTTGAGTTCAATACTAAACAAGTAAACATAAAGCATAATAAGAAAAACATGGCATAATATTAAAATATAAAAAATGTAACACGACAGAGATACAATTTGAGTACCTAAATTACGAAGATTTGCTCTCTATCCTATCATGTCATTTCTTCATTGATAGTTGGACATGAATCAGAACCTGTAAAGACAACATATGAGAGTAAATCAAACATGTGTATGAATAAATACGAACAACATGAAGTTTACATTTATAAGAAGCTAACTTACCACTAGCACGGGATAATTGTTTCTTCGCCCGCTTCATTTTGTATTGAGTATTGACTAATAACTCCTTGTTTCCTACAGCAAAAATTCAGATGTTTTTTAAGACATAAAACACTAATATTTTTTCAAGAACTATAATACAAGAACAGTTAGGATCAATCAGTCACATCTCAGTTATTCAGTTTATCAGCTGAATAAACCCCTGGATTTTCACATAAGAACAAGAAATATCCCTGGCATAGCTTGCCATGGGGATCTAGCATCTGTATCAATTCACATCTAACATCTTTATCAATTATCAATATCAGTATTTCACAAATCACAATTCACATCTAACATCTTTATCACTGATTTCAGTATTTCAAAAATCACAATTCACAATCTGCATAGTATTTCACAAATCACAATTCAGTATCTAACATCTGGCATAGTATTTGACAAATCACAATTCACATCTAACATCTTTATCAATTATCAATATCAGTATTTCACAATTCACATCTAACATCTTTATCACTGATTTCAGTATTTCACAAATCACAATTCACAATCTGGCATAGTATTTCACAATTCACAATTCACAAATCACATCTTTATCACTGATTTCGGTATTTTACGGTTTTACCGAGGTTAGAAGGCAGGAGGAGCCGTTGAGGCGTCAAGCCGAGGAGGGGCGCCAAGACGGGTCAGGAGGCGGCGCGGCGCCGAGACGGGTCAGGAGGCGGGGCGGTGCCAAGACGGGTCGGGAGACGGCGAGACGGGTCGGGAGGCGGGGCGGGCGGCACCGGGAGGCGGGCCGGGCGGCGCCGGGAGGCGGGGAGACGGCGAACGCGACGAGGTGGGCTGGGAGGCGGGGAGACGGTGGACGCGACGAGAAGCTAGGGTTTTCACTGTTGGGCTGTTGGCATTTGAGCGCAGCGACCGGCGCCGCAGGCAGCGCGTGAAGAGCCGCGCGGAGACAGTGCTGGGCCGCGGAAGACCGTGGGCCGCTGGCTTAGTGGCGAATTCCGAAATATATATGGGCTACATGGGCTAAATATTAGCAATTATATCCGGAGCTGGGCTGAGAATACCTGGGCTATACACTGCACATTTTCTTACGCCCCGGGCTAAAGCCCACCTTGCCAGGGGCCCAATTCCGCCCCTGCCAATCGGTATCGATCCCTAGCAGGACATATTGACCCTCAAATGTACACAAAGATGCAATATGATCTACAACCAAGTCCTATTAACTCATGATCAGTTCGTAACCCTTTACAATTAAATCATATTTGGTTACGACTAATCTGCATCCCTATACGAATAGTTCGCATATTAGTTTGTAATATATCCGATCAACTCACGACCAATCACGTACTTGCTAACATTTATAAATAATAATTCATTCAAGTAACATAATAGCATATTATTTAAATACTATAAATATAAAAGTGATATAATCATCTCTATGATTACCTTTAAAGTATATCATTAGCACTCTGGCCATCGTTGCCCACGCCGGGAGGGGGAGGCTTTACCATGGTCGTTGTCACCCTCACCAGTGGGTGGGGAGGGGAAGCTAGCTAGCACCTGCTGTCGTCACCTCTTGAACCCGTTGCTGCATATCCAGGACGTCACGTCGTCGCTGAATAATTGTGGAACGCCGCTGTCGGACCGAGGACGAGGACGAAGTTGTGCCACTGCACCGACTGCCGTCACCCGCATCGTGGCGCTCACGTCCGGATAGGAACCTCGCTTTGGAGGTGAGCGCGGAGGGTGGGTGCGGTGGTAGGAGGGTGCAAGAGAAGAGGAAGTGGGAGGCTGGGCAGGCGGCATCGTTGAGGAGTGAGATGCGAGCGAGGAGAGAGAGCAAGCGTTGAGGTTGTGATGGGGATTTTCCTTTTTGATTATTCCATGGGTCTCACTGAGAGGTTCTACACATCAGTGTGTTGTGTGCTAACTTGGCACCTTTCTACGGGTCCCACTTTAGTACCTCCAAGAGATACTTCCACAGATCTCACCCTGAATGCCCTAAGATTCCAAAGCAAAAGAACCACTGAAAATATATCAGGGTCTCAAAATGTAAAAGCCTTTTCATGACTATAGCAGTATACTAGGTACTCTATCCGTTACCAAGTACTTACAACACTTTTGACCAATAATGCATAGTAAATAATCATGTTCTTGACCAATCTACCCTCTAATATTGTCACAAGCACAAAATAACGAGGTGATAAAGCAGACGAGAGAGGGTTTGGGAAAGTGTGCCTAGCGAATACAAAAATGTCAAATATTTGCGAACAATATTTTCTTAAAAATGCCAAATAATTTAGAACAGCGGAAGAAGTGTTACAATGTCTTCATTTTATTGTTCCTTTGCTAAATGTCAATTTAGCATCTTTTCGGAATGAATAGTGTTAAGCAGCACTACATGTACATCAAGCATTCAAACCTGGTGTGGTGAGTGAGACCTTGCTCAGCGTCGAAAGTCTGCTGTGTTCGTCCATGGCCTGGGTTGAGTGCAGATTATAGTATGCACATGCCACTCAAGTTTTCGACATGACATGTTTCGGATAAGCGACATACTTAGCTCTCTCATTTCTCTAATTCATAAGCATACAGAATTTTTCAGGGGAAAAATCGGCAACTAGAACATAAAGTATGAGACGAGTCATGAGACACAAGACTACGTGCTATTCACATAATCACATCAAACATGGAGGATAAAGAAAGTAACAATATCGGTAAATTAGCACCCTGGTGACTACTCTTTCTGTTTTTCTAGATTAGAACAGAACTTCCTCAGTTAAGAAAGCAAAAGCTCGGGTGTGACTCCCCATGTCATTACCCCGAGCATAATTACACTTAAGCAATGGATTATTATTAGTTTACTCAGTAGAACACTACTCCAATGAATAATAAACTTTTACCAGAGTCGCGCAGCAGAACAATAATATAAATATTGTCTCTTTATTACAGCATTTGCCACATATGGTTATGATCTTTAATACAATTATTTGAATAGAGAAGGTGTGAGACATATACCATATCTCTTGTCTGCTCGGCTCAATGTGACGCCTACTCATCCTAACCACTGTATAGAGTGTCCACCTCACCCTGGTCCTTGTAACCATCGCCCTCGTCCCCTACAGCCACGTCGATGCCTACGAGCCCTTTATCCCACTCAGGGTAATCCCCGGTCGGACTAGGGTCTAACAAAGAAAAATAATAGCAAGGGTGAGTACTAGTGTACTCAGCAAGCATTAATTAGCAAAATGAACTATATCACACTTCTCTGTTCGTTATCACATTTTCTACTCACCCTTAATTTACCAAATTAAGTAGCAAGTTTTATTTTATGAAAGCACTACTTTTCACTTGGTGAGAAGAAAGATTCCTAGTGACTTCCGTAGCCTTCAATCCAGGAGACAAGCATGAATTCATGATTTTATTGTGCACTGCGTAGGCTTATGCCACTATATCCATAGCTACTCCGAGCCCTTATAAAACTAGGTATCCCGCACTTCCTTAGGTGTGTTGTCAAGTTCAGAGTACAAAATGTTTTCCAAGTTACATTGTTTAAATCTACACCCATCTATTTTCCACGGTGTCCCGGGATGCTCACCCAGCATCCACCAACTTCAAATAGCATTGGTTGGGCCGGCTATCCTTTCACCTAATACTCCACCTACGCTAATATATACGCTTGAGAATCACTCACATCCGGACTTGCGATACCGGTCCTGAGCTCCTCCATCACCACTCACACTTATAGTACTTACCCGTTGTGGAGAGGATAATAACGTAACAGGGTAGCATTTCTGCTTGTTGAAAACGGAAAAATGGCTAGCACTTAATTATGGCTCCCTTTATGGGTGATTGTTTTGTTGGTCCTTATGTTCTATCCACATGTAAAAGGGTCCTACCTGCTCTCTTTTCTCGTATCTCACCTCTTTTATCCAATTTGGCTCTGAGATAAAGTTTTGATGCATGTATAGAATAGATGATATAGAATGTAGTTTGTACATTTAATATAACTATATTTGTGATCAAAGGACAAGCTTGCCTACGTAGTAGTAGCAAGCGTTTGCATCAACTGCAACTGAGTCCGCTGTCTCGGCCTGAGCCAACTTGCCTTCTGCATTTAACAGGCATACGCGCAACTTGAGAAAATATTTTAATTAGGACATTTATATTTTAGAAAGTCATTTCCTCCATTTTGGTGGATTTCTAGCCGATTTCATTTACCACAAAATTTTCGAGCCTGCTAGGAAAGTTAGCGTTCCTAGGGTCTTTTATTTCTCTCTGGGCCGACTTCCTATTCGCTTGGCCTACCCAGCCCACTTACTATGCACAGCCCACACACACAGCACAGCCGCACGGCCCAACACACACATGGCCTAGCCACTCCATGGCCTGACCACACAAGCATGGCCCAACACACGAACGACCTTAACACACCCCCACGCACTCACACCCGCACACACTGGGCACTCAACACACCACACGCACTCGGCTTCACACCGACGCCTCTCCCTCTCCTTCTATCTTCCTCCCCAGGCTCCTCCCTCGCCTCTCCGCTATGGTCACCGATGCCGCTCCCAACTCCTCTACCGTGGTCCCGCGCCTTCCCTTACCGGATTTACTCAGAGCGCCTCCTTCCCTTAGCTCACCCCTTGCCGCTTCCTCTTGGCTTGGATCTAGCTGGTCCACCTCCCCTTGGCTCGGACCTGGCCATTTCGCCATCCGTTGGTTCACCTCCCAAAGGATCTACTCGGATTGTCGCCTCTTGGGTTGCCTTCTACCAAATCTACTCGGTGCGCCGCCCCTTGCGTCACCTCCCACCGGATCTATTTGGAGTGCCACCCCTTGAGTCGCCTCTCACTGGATCTACTGGGAGCACGCCCGCCGCCCCTTGGGTCGCCTCCCATCGAATCTACTCGAAGCGCTGCCCCTTCTCACCAGATCTACGGCTGCCACCGTCGGCTACTTTAGCACTGTGGCTTCCTTAGCTCCGTGGCTCCCTTGACTCCGTGGCTAACTCGGACTCCTTTGCCCTCATGGAGGCCACCGCCAGTTGGAGTGGCTCTAGAGTAGGCTTGACTGTGCCCGAAGGCCATTGGCTTCGGTGTTGCTAGCTATGATTCGATGGCTCACCGCTACTCAGCTTCCTCCTCAGGATGGTTCAACCCCTTATTCCCCTTGTTACTTTTACGCGTTTTGTTTTAGTTAATGTTTCTGCTATGCTTCATTTCCCTACCACTCCTAGTATTGGGAGGACCTATGGATGCTACGGTGAGGGGACTCAGGAAGGGGAGTTTTGTGCTGGGTAGCATGCTCCTCTTATTCGAGGGCGCACGTGGCTCTATGGTTTGCCGCCAGTGGTATGGTAGCCACTAATCGGGTGAGGCGCCTTACCTGGTCGGGCGTGCTGAGGTGTGGTGCGTGATGTGTGCAGTGCTTTGCTGTGGGACCGAGAGGGATAATGATAGGGAATGTGGGAGGAATGTGAGCATACTTGTGTCAGGCTTGGAATGGCAAAGATGTTGGAGACGGTCGTGGTGTGGTCCTCACATGGGCGAAGACGTGGACGATGTTCCCCTTGTTGTCGAAGATGTCGTCTTGCGGTCACGGCTGCCCCACTAGGTTCCTATGGTCCATGCTCTCCTTCGGCTTCCTCTACTCCTTTGCCTCCTCTCCTCCAGCTCTCCTCTCCTCACTCCTCTCTCTCTCTCTATGTGGGCTGCTTGGTTTGGGGAGTGGCTGTCTAGCCTTGGCCGAGAGGAGCAATGCTAGGGCTCCTTGGCTCTGCTTGGCCAAGTGGTGTGCTTGTGGGAGTGTTGCTAGCTTTCTTCGGTTGGCTTCAGGGGCTCTTCTCGGCTGTGAGGAGAATGTAATGGGCAATGGCGAGGGAAAAGAGCTAGGGCTTAAGACAGAGAGGCACTCGGCTACCTTACTCTCTCCTATATTGTTCATGACCAAAATGCTTTCATCTTATTCCCATATGAGTCTTGGGTCACTATGGGGCTTATGGACCATTAGTCCGAAATGTAGGCTGTTGTGGCTACAGACCAAACAGAGAGAGAGAGCATAGTAGTGGAGAGTTAGGTGAGCAATACTTAGGGTCTCCCCATGGCCTGTATCGTATATATATATACCCACATGGGGAGTGTTTTTACAACCTTGCCCTTACACCTGAGTAACCCCCTCAAGGGTATTTATGTCATTACATATGTCCCATATTGGGCTTTACAGCCTTCTAACAGGCCGGCTGGGCTTAGGTGGGGGCCACCCCTACAATAGGAGCCTCTCATGGTGATGGGCATCACGGGCTGAAGCCATGTTGTCGAGCCATTTGGCCCCCTCCGTCCCCACGGCCTGTGAACTTCTGTATTGTTTGATGGAGCCGTATTGCTTGGTGCAATCCCCACCTTGTACCAAGGATATGGATCCAGACTGGCTGCCGAAGCCGTCTTCGGCCTCGAGGTCCTTCGGAGACGGGCTCGTGTTGCAGACGTGCCGAGGCGTGATGCAGGTCCAGCTGGCATTCATGGCGCCGCAGCCGAGTGCGGGATCTTTACGTGGAGGTGGGTCCGAAGCAGACGCGCCGCGGAGGTACCTTCCGGGGTCGCGCTACAGGCGTGGAGTCGGCCTGTGGTCCAACAGCTTCGGGGGTCGGGGGGACGTCTTACTGGCGGCGGGAATCGCGCCGACTTGTCCGGGACGGGCAACTGCAACCACATGCGCTGTCCCGATGGAAAGGCACACGCGGCGGGACGCGAGTGGCGCGCCGTGGACCGTCAGCAGTTGCACGGCCATGGTCGCGCATCCCTTCCCAAAAGGGGCGGGACGCGTGGCGGGACACGATTGGCGCGCCGTGCGTCGCCAGGCGGTGCGGTCCGGCTGCCCGGCTGCCAGCTGTTGGCGCGGCATAGAGTTTGAGGCGTCGTGGTCACATGCCATTGCGACGCTTTTCGTTCCGCTGGTTGACGTCCCGCCGGTTGAGCTTCCGCCGGTTGAGAGTGCCGTCGGTTGACCTTCCGCCAACCTGGCGACTCCCCGCCAGGCGAGCTTGGGTATAAGTACGTCGGTACCACGGCATGTTCCTCCCTCATCCCTACTTGCTCGTCTTGTTCCTACGCGTGGTTATCTTCTCACGAGTAGGCCTACTTTTGTTCATCTGCGTTCGATGATTGCGTCTACGGACGCTAGTATCAGCCGGCGTTGATGAACAAAAGGAGGCTTATTTATGAGAATCAGGTCAAGATTTGCCGTGGATCAGCGCGTCGTGGTTACGCGTGCGGCGTTTGGTTAGAGCAGGGAGACAACCGCGCCGAGGTCGTAGCCGAGGCTGCATGGTCAATGGCCTGAGTGCGTCGCCCTCTGTTTCGCCCGCTGACCTTCCGCCGGTTGGACTTCAGCCAGTCTAGCTGGTCTTCTGCTGGTGGGGAGGTCGGGCCGCGAAGCTACCCCAGATGCGTGAGGCCGATTCAGAGGCCCGGCTGGACCTCAAAAATATGGGCCGGAGTCGGCGCTGGGGTGGACCCACGCGACCAAAGTCGAGGTGATCTTCGAGTTCGCCGCGTGCACTTGCGAAGCCGAGGTGATCGTTTGCGCTGCTCCACGAGTTCGGTCGGAGCTGACTCCGGGGTCTTCGCGCGGGCTAGAGACCGAAAGGCCACATTGTATTCCGCGGCTCTGGGACGGTGCCACGTCGACGTTGTTAGGCCGGCGTTTGCGCGTCTGCAGACTTCGCCCATCAGGGGCGGTTCGTGAAGACGAAGCCAAACCTGCATCCGACCGAATTCCGTGGGTATTATTTGCGAAATGTTAATCGCGTAAAGATAATTAGAATGTTAGGATTGGGCCGCGAAGTTGCCCCCCGTGTGCGAGGCCGAGTCGGAGGCCCGGCTGGACCCCAGAAATATAGGCCGGAGTAGGTGCCAAGGTCGACCCGCGCAATCGAGGTCGAGGTGGTCTGCGAGTTCGCGGCGTAGGCTTGTGAGTGCGCAGCAGGGTGCCTCTTCACGGGAACAGAGCTGAAGTCGGAGCCGGAGCCGCACTGCGAAGACGGATCCTGGGTCGGAATTGCAGCCGGGGTTGACCGATCAAAGGCCCGCCCATGCTGCATTAACGTCTCTGAGAATCGTGCCGACACAGTAGAGGGCATGCCGTGTTGTGCGGCCTGCATTCATTACCGAGGGAGTAGACGCGTGGCGGAACGAGATTGGCGCGTCGTGCGCTGTCAGGCCATCGCACGATCGTGGTCGTGCGTCCATTTCTGACGGGGCATGATGCGCATGGGTGGCCGCGCCGCTTCGGCTTCAATCGTGGGGAGGCGAGCGGTTCGTCTCCCGCCGGTTACACCTACTGGCGATGCGGGAGGTGAAGGGGCTTTAAATATCCCCCCTGTGGCACCACGTCTGCGCTCTCCTCACGTCTTCTAATCACTTTTCCTGTGCCCTGCTCTCTTACCTTCTTTGCCTCCGCGCTGCCCCCGTCGTCGTCTAGTTCCCAGAGAGCAATGGCACACGGCAAAGAACACGCTCAGTAGGCCGACGGTAACGCCATCTCCCGGCGGTCGTCGCCGCTCGAGGTGAAGTATACGCTCGAGGGGCGCGATTCAATGCTGGTAGACAAATGGTGGGTGGCGACAGAGAAAATGGAAGGTCCGTGCTCCCGTGTTTTGGGCCCGACGCTTGCGACGGAGGAGACGATCCGCCCCCTGCTGCGCGTAGGGAAGCTGTCGGACTGTCGGGTGGTGCGACTTCCGGCCAGCGACGGGACAGAACCGCACCCCGAGAAGTCGAAGGCGATCGTCTTCGTCGCTTACTTTGAAGCCAAATTTCGCATCCCGGCCGCCATGATTGTCGGTGCTGTCTTGCGAACCTTCGGACTTGAGCTGGCGCAGCTGACCCCGAACGCGATAGCCGCCTAGCCGTGTATAGCTGGGCCCTGCGTACGGAGGCATGCTGCCCAGAGCGTCGCTGTTCGCGTTTCTTCACGACGCACGGTGTCAGCCGAAGAAGCGGAAAGACGGGACGTTTTCCAACTTCGGCAGCGTCAACTTCGTCCTGTGGTCGGCATACGGGAAGATCTTCCCTGCCAACTCGACTCGAACGAAGTGGGTGCCAAACTGGATGAAGCGAGCGGTAGCGGCCTCGAGTGCTCGGGCTGACCAGTGGCATTCAATACCACGCCTGGCACGCCGATTGACGACGAGGACAGGCGGAGGGCATGGAGGCTCGTGGGGACCGCCGCCCACTTCAACATGCGCGACCTCGCCGAGGAGTTCGTCATGTATGGCGTGGCGCTGCTTGCCGATGGATGGTGCATCTCAGCTAGGAACCTTCGGCGCGACAATGTCCGCCCATCCGTGTCTTCGCTACTAAGACCCGCCGAACCTCGTAAGTCTTGGTGACATCTTGCTTTTCCCCTTTGGCCTATTGGACTGTTTTGTAAACCCCGCCCCTTGCCGCTAATAGGGACCTTCCTGGAGGACGCGGAGCGTGCGGTGGGTGTGTTCCTCGGGCCGTATACGGCCAGGGAACACGACCTACGCGCAGCCGCAACTGCGGAGGCAGAGCTGGGCCGGATAAACCGCGTGTGCGAGGCCTTGAGTATTGAAGTGCCGGAGCGCGCCACTCCGGCCCCGAGCCAACTTCGCCGTCGAGACGACGATGCCATGGGGAAGGGGCTGCCGTCTCGTCGGAGGGCTCAGTCCTCCGCGGCCGCTCCTGGCGTGGTGGCTGCCACCGCTCCCGATAGTGCGGCGGACGCCGATTTCGATTCGGTGAAGTATGCCGATTCAGACCTGGAAGCGGGTGCGGAGGACGAAGGCGAGGGGTCCCTGGGCAGTGCTAGGGACCGCGGGGGTATCGCGGACGACCAGGAGGGGGAAGCCTCGTCGCCCGCGGCGGTCACTGAAGTGGGGGCGCCACCTGTGGATGATGTAGGGGCAGAGTCCTCGCCCGCGGTGGTTACCGAGGCGGGGCTGCCACCTACGGAGGTTGCTAGCACAGAGCTCCCGCCTACGGCGGTTACCGAGGCGGCGAAGATGCCACCTACGGGGGTTGTTAGCGCGGAGCTCCCGCCTGCGACGGTTACCGAGGCGGCGGAGCTGCCACCTACAGGGGTTGTTAGCGCGGAGCTCCCGCTTGCGGCGGTTACCGAGGCGGCGGAGCTGCCACCTACAGGGGTTGTTGGAGCGGAGCATCTGCTTGCGGCGGTTACCGAGGCAGGGTCCCTGCCTTATTCCCCCAAGGCGAAGCGACCGCGCGTACGATCACCTGCTCGCCCGAAGGGGAGGTTCGCTGTGGCGACCAAGGTCGGGAGCCTGTGGGACTCCGATTCCGACATTGAGGCCCCCCGGCCCCACGTCCCCGCGGCTCCCTTCGAATTTGCGACGATCGGGGTCAGGATTCTACCGAAACTAGCCTCCAACCCAGAGGTCCCTCGGCCTGGCGGGCCAGCTTCTTAAGGGACACAGGCATTCTTGCGATTCCTTCGGGGGCTGGGGGACGTCCTGCAGGAGTCCACCAGCTGGTGCCAAAGGTAGGCTCACCGTCTTTGGCCTAATCCTGTGGTGCATTCGTCGAGCTCTAACCGCTACGTTTCTCCGTAGCGGCACGCTTCCCCAAGCGCGGACAACCTTCGGGGCGCGGGGACGTTCCTTTGGGAGGGACGCCCGCCACCGTCGTCGTGGATGCCGCGCGCCCAAGTCTCGCGGATTTCGTCCCTCGCTCGGAGGTGATGGGAGTGTGACAAGGGGTCGCGGATAATGTGGTCATGAACCTGGATCACCAGGCGCTGCTGACATGTGGGCCGGAGCTCCTTGGGGGCGCCCTGGAGGTCTCGGAAATGAGGGTGAGTATCTGACCTTTTAGCGACGCGTGGTCCTTTTGAAGTTTACTAACGGCCTTGTCGTACGGACCCTCGCCCTTAGTCGGGCGTTACAGGCGGCTCACGCCTGCGAGCGGGGGGCGTTAGAGGACCGGCTGCACGCTGCCGAAGAGGCCCTTCGCGCAGCCGAGGATGCGCACTCCGCCAAGGACGACCGCATCCAACGTTTGGAGGCGGAGCGTGCGAAGGCGATCTCATACACCAAGGCGCTCGTGGCGGCAGCGCGGTTAGCGGCCACAGAGGCGACACGGGGAGTGGCCGTGGAGGAGCGGGTCGGCCTGCTCTAGCAAATCACTGCGCTGGAGAAGGAGAAAGGCCGTCTCGCCGTGTCTCTTAGGGAGCAGGACCGGACTCTGGGCGACGCCTCGGTGGCCGCATGGGATGCCATGCTGGCTTTGGAAGGCGCCCTTGAAGATCTTGTCGCCGAAGTGCCGCCTCGCTCCTTCGGGCCCGAAGAGCTGTCGCGGACGCTTCGTCGAATCGGGGATGCAGCCAACCTTGCTCGCAACGCCGCGACGTCCTACGGCAACCACTTCTCCACGTGACCTCGTGTCTGGCGTGTGCGCTTCTCCGGCACAGGGGCTACCGGCATGTCGACAAGCTGGCTGACCCCCAACTAGAGATGCCGGCCGGGGCCGGGGTGATGTCCGGTGCCGTGCGTGCTGTTCGCCCCGCTGTTCGGGTTTTCCACAAGAGGATTTGGGAGTACATTGGGGAGGCCGCGGCGAAGGTAGAGCTACGGCGGACCATGTACAATGAGGGGAACCTCGGCCGATGGCTGGATGAAGTTACACAGCGCGACGAAGGTGGCACCGAAGCCTCGGGGCGTGACGCGAACCCACAGGTGTGACATCGGGGTTCTCGTGTGTTGGTGTGCGTTGTAATATGCACACCCCCTTCTATGAATAAAGTAGAAATTGCCCCCATGTTCTGATTAGTGTATCCCTGTGTTCCGAGCAGCTGCTCGATAGGGACCGGCTGCTAGTTTCTGATCTCGTGACCTGACGGCGTCTTCGATGCTGGCGGTGGGCCGAAGAGTTGCTGGATTTCTGGGCGGCCTAGGTCTCTTCAGGCGAGGCTTCAGCGTGGACGCATGTTAAGGAGGAGCCGGCCGAGTAGCGGCTGTGAGCATCCGAGGACGCTTGTACATTTGACTTTTACCGCGCCCCCTTGTAAACGTCCTCCGACGAATGCAGAAAGGGCTTTAGTTGAAGTATGTCTCCTATGTCTCCGTCACTTCTTACGACTACGCTTTCCTTCGGTAGACTCGCAGGACTTTACTTCGCACTCATCTATACGCTAGGTAGACCTTCGCGTGCTCCGTCCTCTACCCTTTGAGGTGGTGGCCGCGCGAGCGTTCCGTCCGCCACCCTTCGAGGCGGCGGAGACGGAGCTGGCGCCTAGTCGAAGTGGACACGCGAGCGCTCCGTCCCCTACCCTTCGAAGTGGTGGCAGCGGAGCTGGCGCCTAGTCGAAGTAGACACGCGAGCGCTCCGTCCCCTACCCATCAAAGTGGTGGTAGCGGAGCTGGCGCCAAGTCAAGGTAGACGCGCGAGCGCTCCGTCCCCTACCCTTCAAAGTGGTGGCAGTGGAGCTGGCGCCAAGTCGAGGTAGACGCGTGAGCGCTCCGTCCCCTATCCTTCGAAATGGTGGCAGCGGAGCTGGCGCCTAGTCAAAGTAGACGCGCGAGCGCTCCGTCCCCTATCCTTCGAAGTGGTGGTAGCGGAGCTAGCGCCTAGTCCAGGTAGACGCGCGAGCGCTCCGTCCCCTACGAAGGCTGACCCGCGGGTAGGGATGCTTCCCAGCGCTGATGACTCCCATACTCGCTGTCATGGGGCGCGCGCGGGGACAACGGCCACGCGCCTAACTTGTGCTCCACGGGGTGCGCGTGGGGGCAAGCCTCTGCTGCGCCTTATCGGCACCCCGTGGAGTGCGCGCGGAGGCAAGCCTCTGTTGCGTCTTGTTTATACTCCGTGCAGTGCGTGGGACCATCAACCACATCTTATTTATACTCCGAAGAGTACGCGCAGGGATAACGCCCATGTGTGCACGGGAACATCCGCGTCTTGTTTATACTTCGTAGAGTGTGTGGGACCATCAACGACGTCTTATTTATACTCCAGAGAGTACGCACAAGGATAACGCCCATGCGTGCGCGGAAACATCCGTGTCTTGTTTATACTCGGTAGAGTGCGCAGGGACAACATCTGCGTCTTATTTATACTCCGTAAAGTGCGTGCGGAGGCAGACCTCGATGCTACGTCTTGTTTATACTCCGTAGAGTGCGTGCGAAGGCGAACCTCGACGCTACGTCTTGTTTATACTCCGTAGAGTGCGTGCGGAGGCGTCCCCCCGCTCGTCTTTGTTTATACTCACAGAGAGTGCGCGCGCGAACGCGTGTCTTTGTTTATACTCACGGAGAGTGCGCACGCGAACGCTTGTCTTTGTTTATACTCACAGAGAGTGCGCGCGCGAATGCGTGTCTTTGTTTATACTCACAGAGATTGCGTGCGCGAACGCGTGTCTTTGTTTATACTCACGGAGAGTGCGCGCGCGAACGCGTCTTTGTTTATACTCACGGAGAGTGCGCGCGCGAACGCGTGTCTTTGTTTATACTCACGGAGAGTGCGCGCGCGAACGTGTGTCTTTATTTATACTCACGGAGAGTGCGCGCGCGGAGGCAAGCCTCCGCGCATTTTTGCAAGAAATAAGACGAGTTTCACAAACGGTGAACTTTATTGAATTCCCGTTTGCGCGGGTGAGCGATTACAAAATACAAGGTACTAACCACTAATCGCTCGAGGGCGGGAACAGCAGCGACTGTCGTTGCCATGGTGGCGAGGCGGGGCACGGTGGGAGCCTTTACTGCTGGAGCGGTCCACGCAGGAGCCTGGCGGGGTGCTTCCTGAGGCCGCCGAGGGTCCTTAGGCTGGCGTGCCCGGTCTAAGAGTCCCGTTGAACCTCGTGAGGCGGGCCTCGGGTGCCAAGCTCTATGCGCCGGGCCATATCCTGGTCGCCATGGGCGGTGATGATACCCCGCGGGCCCGGGAGCTTCATGTATAAGAAGCCGTGGTGCGGAACCGCCCCGAAGGAATTTAGGGTTGGTCGCCCCAATATGGCGTTGTAGGGGTACAAGATATCGACGACGTCGAAGGTGACGTCTTCGCTCCTCACGTTGTCGTCCCAGCCAAAGGAGACCTGCAGGCATATCTGGCCCAGCGCCCGCAGGAGCTGACCTCCGAAGCCCTGCAGCAGGATTCCTGAGGGGCCCAAGCGGCTTCGGGGGATCCCTATCTGGTCGAAGGCCACTGCGAACAAAATGTTCGCGGAGTTTCCTCCATCGACTAGGATGCGCCTAACGTCGCATCCTGCGATGGCGACCTGGATGACTAGGGGATCTTGGTGGGAGAACTCTACGCCCTCGGCGCCAGCGGGCGTGAAGGTAATTTCGTGCTGCGCCCAGTCCGGCGGTGCTTGCGCCGGGTATGCCGCCACGTGGTGTAGCCTCCTCGCGTAGGCCTTCCGCTGCCGCGCCGAGGTGAACTCCAGCGAGAAGCCCCCGGAGATGACGTTTATAACCCTGCGCTGGGCTCCCTCCGGGGCCTGAATCCGCAGGGGCCCTTCTGAGCTTGTTGCACGTGGGCTTGAATCCGCAGGGGGCCCTCCTGAGGCTGCAACCCCTGATCCTGGATCCGCATGGGGCCTTCCAGGGGTTGCTGGACATGGGCCACGACGGGCGGCCACGTCTCAAGGTTTCTATCCTTGGCGACGCTCTGCCGCAGCGCCGCGATGGTGGTGCACGCGCGCGTGTCGTGGCTGCCTCGACCATGTACCTTGCACCATTGCCCGTGGTGCTGGTCGTCGTATTCCCCGCGGGTTCTATCATCGCGTCCTCGACCGCGCCCCCGCCCCTGGCCGACGGCCGACGGGGGCGTTGTCTTCGGAGCCGCCCTCAATGTCAAAGACATAGCGGGCTCTCCGAGACTCCTGTTGGCCACGCTTGGGCTTGTCACCCAACGAATCCTTGTGCTGGGCATCCTTGCGCTCGGAGGCGTCCTTCAATGGCTCCTGCTTGCGCTTGCCCTTCGAGGAGCCTTCCTTCGGCGAACCTCCGCTCTTCGTCGTGCCCTCCACTTGATTGGTGTCAGAGTCATCACCTTGGCGCCGCCGCGCGTCTTCCTCCGCTCTGGCGTACTCTTCCATCTTATCAAAGAGCTTCGCCACCGTCTTGATTGGCTTTCGCGCGTTGTACTCGGCCAGCGGCCCCGGGCGGAGACCCTGCACCGCTGCGTTGATGATGGTTGTGTCGTTGACATCCTTGACTTGGAAGCGGACCTTCGCGAAGCGCTTGAAGTACTCCCGGAGCTTCTTCGAGGGTTTTTGCTTGACCGCAAAGAGCTGATCCGCGTCGACGCGCTCGACATGGTTCCCTTGGAAGTTGTTGTAGAGGCGGTCGTGGATCTGCTCCCATGCGTAGATGGAGTTTGACTCGATGGTGAAAAACCAAGAGAGCGCCACTCCCTGTAACGCGAGAGGGAGTCCCTTCACCTTCGTGGTGTCGTCTCCGCCAGCAGCTTCGATGGCGGTGTCATACACGCACACGAACTCCCGAGAGTCCGTGTCGCCTTTGTACGGCTCAATGGCGCTGGGGAACTTGAAGTCCTCGGGCCATGCCGACTGCTGCAGGCCTGCCGAGAGTGGGGACTCCGGATCCACACGTCGCAATGGGATGCGGCTGGACGTGGGGGCGTCACGGCTATCCGCCCACTCTGGCGTGGACTCTAGCGCGACCACCGGCGGGGTCTGCTAACTCTGAGCCTCTTGCATATCCCGCACGGCTCCCCGGAGATCCGCTAACTCCCGCTGGAGCGTGCCGATGGCCGTCAGCAAGGCGCTTTCCACTGTGGGCATAGTCGAGACAACCGGCACACCTGGTCGCATGCCGGGACAGCAGCGACCGCGGCCTGCGCTCCCAAGTTGCCCAACACGCTAGCGCGGTAAACTCCGGGATCGGTGACGAGGTCCGCGTTGCCGCCAAAACTACTCACCATTCCCGCACCGGGTGTAGGGACGGCGGTTGTGCCAACCTGGGTGCCGGCGTTACCGCCCCCTACTACCCGGTCGATGCTGTCGGTGTTGACCGTCGCGCCCGCAATGGGATCGCTCGTCGCGCGCTGGGCGGGGTCGGATGTCGCGCCAGCGGTGGCGGGGTCGGCGGTCGCGCCAGCGATGGCGGGGTCGATTGTCACGCCATGAGCGCTGACGTTCGTGGCTGCCGCGCCCGCGTCGACGTCCACGCCCGCGACTACCGACACCGAAGCCCTGGTGTTGACGCAGGACTCCGTCGCGCCCCCCTTCTTCTTCTTCTTAGGCGCCGATGATGAAGCTTTCTTCGGTGCCATCCTTCTTCAGATCTTAAGTCTTGCTCTTGTCCTTCCCCACGGACGGCGCCAACTGTTGTGGCTACAGACCAAACAGAGAGAGAGAGAGTATAATAGTGGAGAGTTAGGTGAGCAATGCTTAGGGTCTCCTCATGGCCTGTATTGTATATATATATATACCCACATGGGGAATGTTTTTACAACCTTGCCCTTACACCTGAGTAACCCCCTCAAGGGTATTTATGTCATTACGTATGTCCCATATTGGGCTTTACAGCCTTCTAACAGGCCGGCTGGGCTTAGGTGGGGGCCACCCCTACAACATAGGCTATGCACTATGGTGGATTCTTTGCGGTTAAGGTAAGTCTATAAAAATATGTGTCGGATTTTGAGTGCCAGATGATGAAACCCACTTATGGTAAAAGGCGCCAACTGATTCAGGATGGTTCAGGAATCTCGATGAACGCAACTCTAATCGACTTCTAATAACCGCTGGGTTTTGACAATGATTTCCTTTTATTCCCTTTTATTTTTCCCTTGGATTGTTCTTTTTTACTCGCTCTCTGATTGCAAAAGAAAAACCGCTGCTAGGGGTTTTGGTCGGCTTTGGGGATCCTACTCGTCAAGCAATACACGGTAAAACAAGACAAGGCAAGGATACAATGCAATTTATTTAATCTTGCTTTAATGTAATTTTCTGCCATGCACTAGTTTTTCACATTTGCTTAGGATTCTTGTAATTAATCAAGCATTGTAATAATGTCTTTATTTTCTTTAGGAAGGCCCAAGGCCTTTTGTTGTAATTAATTTTTGTAATTCAATGGGTTGTAATTATCTTATTAATTCTTGACTTACTGTTAATTTCACTGCTTAGGGTTAATTATGATTTCGGGTTCTTTCATCGGGATGATCGTTTCTCCAGCTATACATGCTATCAGTTAGGAACAAAGAAAAAATATGACATCAAGTTGATCTTACTCCTAACTCCATTCTAATAATGTACCCAAGTTCTGTTCTGTAACCTGAGAAGCAAAGCTGCCTTTAGTTCATTTTCTGCAGCACTCCCTTGGTGATCATAATCGTCAGGCAGTGAGGAGATATCTAATGGTCCTGCCAACAACAAAACCTGCTTTAACTCTTTTCATTATCAACATTTGTCGGAGTTAGAAAAACACGTACCCCGCATTGCCTTGCTTTTTGATAGAACGGATCATTGATATGTACTCTTTGATCTTATCACAAAAACAAAAGGCAGCCTGATGCTCGTTAAGGTAAGGCAGAGCTGCATTGACCAAACCTATGAGACTTCATTGCTTCCTTATTCACAAGTTCCGTCAGGTATTGATGTGAGGATTGCACTGTTCAACATCAAACAATACATGCCAGCGCTTCATTTATCCTCTCACAATGGTTCTACTTTCTTTTTTAGGAGCAAACATGTCATTTATTCTCTCCTGCTCCCATAATTCAAGGATTTCTGATGCTGATGGCATTTCTGCATATGAACTATCACCATATGGATTCATGGAATCAAGTGCTTCATCAATTGCAGATACTTGCGTGCCCCAATGCCAAAGATCATATTGTTCATTTTGTTTGCCTTCAGAACACGAACTGCATAGTACAATATCCCCACCCAAGCTAGCATTGGCAACGAACTGAGGGATGTCAATATTGCAATCAGAGATCTCACTACCAACTTTCTCACCAGGAAATATATTCATGTCCAGTGAGTTCTTGCAAGTTAGCTGATCTTGTTCTGTCAGCTTGCTACTTGAAGATTTTTCTACATTCTCTGGCAATGCGAGTTGAGCCTGTTTAGTATTGGTACCATTAGCCAGAAAAGTTGCGTCGTCCTTCACTGAAGTTGTCGCACATTGAGACTGCAATGCTCTTACAAAACTAAGTGCAGGATCCAATTTGATGGTATCACTAGTACTGAGGTACATTAAAAGGTCTTTCAAAGCATCCACGCTGAATTGATGCATATTTTGCTGAAGTAGGTTGCTCCACTGCAGTTCATTGACATCGATTGAAGCCTCAGTCATAACATTCATGAGATGCAGTGCCCTTGCATAGTCACTTTGAGCAATAGTTTGACATATCATTTCACTGATTAACTGTACATCAGGGATTTCTCCTCTTTCAAGTATTGAATCAAGTGCATGCTCCAGCAAATAGGGCTGCATACAAAATCACAGAGTAAATAATTCCTGCCCTTGGTCACATTCGGTACAAGCACATTTCACAACGACTGCCAGCAGTAACTATAAGCATTTGGAATGTCCCCTGTTCATGTAAAGTGCACAAAAGCACAAACTTGACCAAAAAAATGTCAATGCGAATTAAAAAGGTTGAGTTTGAAAGAAATAAAGACTTGGTTGATGATGACAGCAAGGACAACAAGGTGGACTGGGAGGTGCCACATTTCCTTTGAAGTAGAAATTCTCACACTAATTGACATAAAAAGAAAGAAAAAAGTCCAAAGCATCTATCAGTGGAGCCAAATTATACTAATCAGACACCAAAATAGATATTAAAATCCCATGATGAACACAACTTTACTTTTAAATAAAATGTAAAAGCACATAAATTGGTTTTGAGCTAGTATATTTGCATAAATTTTCTAAAGCAGATTTATCAAAATGCATATAAATTGGTTTTGAACCAGTACTGCATTAAGAATTGAACCAACATGTCACATACCTCAAAACGATTATTGAGATTGTAGATAATAAACATTACCTTTCCAGCTCTGGATGCTTTGATGAGCAACCACGAATATTTACTTTGATCTAGATGATGATGAGAGAGAGCCATCTCTCTGTACACATTTTCAAAGTACTCCCACTGTTGCGCAGATGCAGATGCTTCAAGCATAGAGCTGTATGTATATGCGTCCGCTTTAAGCGATGAATGATTAGAAGTATATGGCTGAGAACTAGAGAAATTAGCCTTGGTGGTCTCAAACAAGTCTTTTGCCTTCCCAAACATATCACAACGTCCATACACTTTTAGCATGGCATTTACTGTACCAATATTTGGAGTACAGTGGTCCTTCATTAACTCAAATATCGAGATACACTCTGAGATATATCCACCATCAAAAGAGGCCAATATCATGCCAGTAAATGCGAACTCCAGCGGTTTAGTGAGGGGAAGTTGTTTCAGCTTCTCAACCTGAAACAGAAAATTTAACTTAAAAAAATCATCTGTCTAGGTTCGTATTGTCCTCACTCCTCAGTCTTCACAAGGGGACTTTGCATGTGTAATAAGGATAACAATGTTATGCTGACGATTATGACAGTAAAGATGTTTTAAATTGATTCTGCAAAGAATCTGGTGCCGTATGGGGCTACTGCAAAACTCGCAATGAAAGAGGGACAAGCAATCTTTTTCAAGACAAAAACAAAAAGTTGAAACAAAATGGCACGTCAATCCACTGAAAATTGAACATTATCTAGTGCCAAACACAATGATTTAAACTTCACACAGATAAAATAAACACCCATGTGTTGCTAGCAGTCAATATTTTGCAACAGCAAAACTCAACTTTCAGCATGTATGACCATTGCAACATGAAGTGGCATGAACCCCCCTAATGGGCAAAAAGGCATACCTAGTAGCTTCACTAGCAAACAGTTTAGCTATTCTCTATTAAATTCAGAAACAATTTCCAAAATCAGAGGGTTTTTTCTTAAGCTTGTTCCTCCCACCCAAAAGAACGCAATCACATTTTTTTTTCTTAAGCTTGTTGGCACATTTGACACGGTTCATGATCTGTTCATGAATTGAATCTCGATTAAAAAATAAATCATATAAATAGCACTATCGTAAAAAAAAATTATTTGACTAGTTACACTGAAAATAAGACAGCAGTATAGTTCAACATATGAAATTATGAATGCTTATAATAATTCACAAACCTGTAACATAGCATCTTTCCACCTTCCTTTATTGCAGAGACAGCAAGCTAGTTCATAGTAAACACTTGCAGCTCCAACGACTCCTCTTTGTTCCATGTCCTTAACTGCTTCAACTGCTTCATTTACTTTTCCTTGTTCCCAGAAGGCTCTTACTAGCACTGCGTGCAAAATTAGATGGTCAACTACATGAATTTAAATGTCAAATAATATATCAAATGAGCCTTACTGCAATGCTACCTTTGTAAGTTATTGCTCTAGGAGGTACCCCATTTTTCTGCATCTTCCCAAAGAACTTCTGAACAAAGTCATACTTCTTGGCTTTAAGCATGACCTTTCATCAGGCAGCTCCAGTGAGTATAGCAGTATGCCAAAACAGATGTGACAGATCAAAGAGTCAACTAAGAAAAACACCCTTTTCTTAGTGGTTTGTTTGCGCATGCCAATATTAGTTGCTTGAGAGCGAAAGATTGGACAAGAGCATGCACTAAGAATATCTAGATGAACTATTCTTGAGTCTATCAAGATATGAGATGAAGGAGATGGACAGCAGAGGAAGAAGAGAAATAACTTGAGATAGGGAAATAAAGGCAGGATAAGACCAGAACATTAGAACAATGCAAATAGAGCTCAGCACTCCTAAACCAGTTGCCAAGTTACAAACTCCACAAAGTGTTTCCAAATATGTGTAACAAACAAGCATAACTCCAAACTACCCAAAGAATAGTACCAATGACTAAATGACCAATTAAAAAGCTTACCTCCATGGCCAACCCAAATGTTGCTCCTGTAGGTGTCAAACCACTAATTCTCATTTGCTGAAACACCCAAAAGACCCCTTTCCACTGCTGTGATAGAACACAGGCATTAAGAACCTACAAAACCAAAAAGGTTGAAGTCACAAGGCAACCATGTTTTAAAATGAGAACAGGACTTCTTCCAAGAAGGATCTAGGGGCACAGAAAGAAAAGAAAAGCTTCAAATGCTATCCTCATTCCTCACCGAGTTATAAATGAGAACATCTGGTTCTAAGGAAGGATCCCAATCTTTGCGTCGCATCTTCATTACCCTTTTTGCAGGTTTCTGTCTCATATGTTCTATTATCTTAATTAGCTCATTTAGAAGTCCAGCTCGACCAAGTGTAACAGCAATACTATGGTATGCAGCCATATCAGGGTATATTTGAGCATCTCCCTGTTGTGAAGCAAGATGAATTGTTTATGCCATTTAGTTTACTGATTTTTTTAGGTGGGGACAAGTGAAATAATAAATGAATAGAAATATTTTAATTGTGCAGCAAAAAACTCTTACCTGCATGATGGCGAAAACTCGAAGTGCTTCAGTTGGCCGCCATGCTTTCCCAAGGATCGACAGCAATTTCGTATACACAAACCTAGATATGGAATAATTCTATTAGTTAAGGGTATTGGTACTCCAGCTCAATTTTGTAGCACAAATTATGCTTGCACTGACCTTAAAGCAAAAAGTGAGTGAAAAATGAAAGCATAGACATAAAATTACCTGCTTTTTCGATGCTTGTAACTGTTCTCATTGTACACCCACTCAGTAACAGATAGAGCCTGCCTCCAGTTTCCTCGTGCCTCAAGCCCTTCTAGTATTCGTAGCAGATTATCTTCATTATATATCAGGTTGGATTTTCTCATGAATCTAGTAAGCCTCCAATCACGCAAACTTAGATCATCTTCGTTCAGCCTGGTGGAGAAACTTGTTTATTCAATCATGTTAAAATGCAAAACTTCACACAATTCAAAGGTGACTTTGCACAGATTAAGTGACTCAACCTCAGAAGCAAGATAGGTATTCGATAAGAACAACTTAATGCGATAATGGTATAAGGATAACGAAAATGCACACTGAAGTTAAGTGCACATTAGTGTGTACTCATATAAAAAACATATGTGTATGCCTATCAGATTCAATACATGCTAATTCTAATACTCTATATTAATGACTTTTCCATTAAGGTGCCTGCCTACCGCATGGATCTAAATGATTCAATTATTTATCATTCTTGTTTTCCTCAAGTAGTATTGTAGGTTTTATTACAAGGCTCTCGTTTATTTGACCTTAAGGAGGTTTCATTCCTAGCATATCCCAACTTGTTTGGGAAAAAGGCTTTGTTGTTGTTATTGATACTGCTGCTTGACAAGCTCTTTAATTCCTTTTAATAGTGTAATAGTTTCTACTATTCAGTTTTCCTGGTTTCATTATTACGAGAATTAGTAATAATTCCAGCTTTCAATTTGTACAGCTCGCCACATTCTTCCATTTTTTTTTCATGTTATTGCAAATGTAAACTACTTAAGTTCAGAAGCAACCACAGTCGTCCAAAGCAGGACTTAAACCGAAGGCAAGAAGTCTGAAACAGCAAGAGCAGGAAAGCACGCATACCTCCTCACCAGCCACTCGATCCTCCTCTCTTCGTCCCCAACCTCATCATTCCAGCCGGCGCTGAGACGCCCCTGCATCCGCTTTGCCCCATTCGCCGCCCACTCCTCAACATCGTCGTCCAGAAGCCACCGGAGTTTGTCTCCCCTCCTCGCCGCCAGCATCCCCCGCAGGCCGTCGAGCCCCTCTTCTCCGAGGGCCCCGCGCGGGGGGCCCGCAGCGCCGCGAGCGCCGTCCCAGGGCCGACCCATGAGCGCGCGGTACTCCGCAGCGGCCGCGCGGAAGCGGGCCTCCTCTTCTTCCGCTAGGGCGTCCTCCTTCAGCGGCGCGTTTGCGGCGGCGGCGGTATCCTTCCTGGCCCGGCGGAGGGACTTGAGGGCCTCCTTCTTGCGGAGGGCATGGAGAGTCTTAGGCGTGGGGGAGACGCCCTTGCGGAGGAGGCGGCGGCGGAGCGTCTCGGTGGTCGGGGTCGGGTGGGGCTTGCGGCTCGGGGCTGGGTCGGGGCTGGGCTTATGGTTTTGGAGGTGGAGGGAGAGATGGAAGCGAGGGGACGGGAAGGAGATGGCCATGGCCGGCGCCCGGCGGGGATGCGCGGGATGGAGCAGTGTGTGGCCGAAGCCGAGTAGGGAGTCAGTGCTGCACTTTGGGTTGTCAGTGCTGCACTTTGGGTTGGCTTCAACTTACATCTCTGTACAAATGTGGCGAAGTTAACGCTTAATGTCCTTTTCGTAACAACTAAGGGCCACTTTGGGTGAGCCCAAATGACCCATGTTCGTATATGCATGGGAGAAGCCTACTCTCCGTTGCAACTAGGGTGGAAACAGTAACGGATAATCTATTTTATTTAATATTTATATCTAAAAATATAAATATGGTAAACAAAATTCGTATTTAAAAATATTTATATCCGTATTCGAGAATATTTGTATACATATTTAAGAATATTTGTATTCACATTTATATTCGAGACTATTCGATTCGTATTCGATCCGTTTTCGGAGCCGAGGAAAAACCTCGACAAATTTTGTGGTTTGAATTTTGAATTTGAGCGGTTTGAAACCGATAACCATTCAAGTAACCGGTAAAAAACCAGTAAAATCTCTAGGAATTTATTCTACCGATATTTATTACAGAAGTTGTAAGAGGATATTCGTATTTGACCGAATTAAGTACATATTTAATTCGAATTCTTATCCATTACGACATTCGATTCATATTCATATTCAAGAATATTCGAATTCACATTCATATTCATTTTAAAAATATGGATTCATATTCGTATTTGAGACTATTCGACCGTATCCGATTTGTTTCCATCCCTATTTGCTACTAATTTACCTAATTAAATATTTGTGTATTGTGAGACCATATGGAGATTATCACATGTGTGTGATGTGTATTTGACTTTATTGTACTTCAATTTCGAAGTTTGAGTTTGATTTTATGTCATTTGCTCTCTGGTTTTGATGTCTGGGAGATAGCGGTCTGACCGACCTGTAAAGGCAATTGGACCGCCTCTGCACGCCGGTCTGTCATTCGCTTTGTGGTTTTGCTCTCTGTGAGACAGTGATCTGACTGTCCTGCAAAGGCAGTCTGACCGCCCTACAGAGGCGGTTCGACCGGAAGGAGTAGAGCGGTTTGACCGGTTGGGGTTTGACGGTTTGACCAACTAGGGTTTGGCGGTCTGATTGGCTTGGTAGTAGCGGTCAGATCGCTCCCCTGTTCCTAGGGTGAAATAGGGCTGTCGGACCAACCTGGGCTTGACCGCATGACTGGTGCTGGCGGCAGTGTATTTGGGTGAGTGCACTATGGTTTGTAGTTTAGTCCTAAAGGTTAGGATCAGTGGTATAGGTGCACACATGTTGCATGATGCATTATTTTGACTAACATGAGCCAAGTGCATGGAACTTAAGCTCGAAATATTTGATTGGCCTTTGGATGTACAAGTGGGTTGGAGGATGTAGCGGTCAACGGCATTGGATTGGGACTAGGCGGGGGTGCTGAGGCCTAGAGCGGTCATGTAAGTCTAAGTGAGGCTATGTAGCTCAAGTAGGAGCATAGAGAAGACAAAGATTGTGGAGAGGCGGGTTGGTGCATGTTGTGCACTACGTGATGAGACCAATGAACGTAGAGATGGTTTAGGGAGATCAAATGAGTGAAGGCATGATGGCTAGTCATTGGGAACTACGGGTTGCGTGTCAAAACATGCGGAGATGGTTTAGGGTGAAGGTAAGTGTTCATGGCTCATCAATGGTGTTAATTGATGATTTTATGTATGGTTTAGTGCTATGTGATGGTTTGCTTATTATATTGGTTGTTGGACTCTGGAGGTAGGTCATGGTAAGGTTGGTGGTACCAAACTAGGTGAGGGGTGCTGAGATCCAGGGTCTAGACTAAGCTTAGGAAGAGCCGAGGTTCGGACTAGGATCAGGGATTAGCTGAGGTCCCATGGGATCAGGGAGCCACTGGAAGATGACTGAGGCTTACCAAGAAGATAAGGAGCCGAAGCGAGAGCTACCGATGGTAAACATGATGGGCAACGGTAAGGCAGACCGGTACTAGGTTCAAGGATGAACTGTGGTCCAGACTAGGCTCAAAGAAGAGCCAAGATCTTACACAATGAAGGAAGCCAGATACAGTCATGGTGAAGATGAAGCATGTGGTGTGCCAAGTAACTTGTGTCCGTTTGCAAGCGATAATTGCTCAATGGGATCCGGATGTGCGAGAGGCTTGGCTACAAGTCATTGGGGCCACATGAAAGATGGCAAAATATGCACGATGTTTCAAGGCAAAGGAAGCGGGAAACTTCGTGGAAGACGGTAGAGGGGTATTTAGGTAAATTACCTAATATTAGAAAAGTTGCAGTGTGCGAAACCACGGCGATAGCCTAAGTGGTTTAGGTTATGGTTATGTTGAAAATTGTGAAGTGGATCAAGTGTTGATTCACTAATGGGTTAATGGGTGTATACGCTTTGAGAAGCGTGCATACGTGAGTCTAAAACCCGATATTGCGTTGGGTTAACGAGTTAGCCCATGTAAGTAATTAAAGCCTTACTAAAGTGCTAGTTAGGGTTTTTTTTCTTATGAGTCTATATAAGGAGGGAGCTATGTGGCTAGGATTAAATCTTAGGAGAGTTTAGGCTTAGCCTTGAGAGGAGAGTTAGAGTTCTTGAAGAGAATCTTCGAGGAGATGAGTTGTGGTTCTTTGTCTTGAGCTTGTTGTTATCCTTAGACTTGTGAATTGTCTTGGGAGTGGCTACAAACATTTATCTTCAAGTATCAATAGTGATCAAATTCACCTTTTCTAAAGTGATGAAAGCTTCATTTGGCTTGGAGAACAAGTCTTGATTTGGTTTGGTTTTTGGTGCTTATCCTTCCCCTCTTGATCTTACTTGGTGCCAAGGACGTGTAAGTGATGGGGATATCTCTTTGAAACCATATTCCATCTATCTAGACACTTGTTCTTTGCAAATTCTTAAGTTTGCCCGGTTTTGATGAAAGAAAGTGTGATTTTGGGGGCTTTTGGCTTGATTCTTGCTGTGATTGTGGATGCTAGGATATGTGGAAAACCATCCCTAATCATCTTAGCTTGATTCCTCCCATGAGCTCCTCTCAATCATTATTTTTGTATTTATCCTAGTTTTGTGCAACCTTCCTTAAAATTAAGAAATGTCAAATCTTTGCAAGGATTTGCTTTGATTTCTTATTGGAGTAGGTTCACAATATCCTTGGAAAGGTGTGTGCAAAATTTCAAGTAATTTAGAGTCACAGATTGAAATTTACATCAAATTTAGTTTATGAAATCGTGCTAAAGTTCAACTCTATCCTAAGGAGAGAGGTCAAACCACCCCTAAGAGATATCAAACTACCCTGAGAGGGGTCAGACCACCCCTAGGCCTATTAGGCTATCCCATACACTACAGTTAGACTGCTTGGGCATGTCCAGATCCATTTTACTTGGTTTTTCTTGGATCTTTCCTTGTGAGTAACTGGTTTTTGATCTTTATAGCTTCTCGTAGCTATTGGAGTAAAGAGCTTTGTTTTCTCCTTTGAAAAAGATTTGAAAAAGCATTTAATTGTATTGACTCTTATTCACTCTCACTCTAGTCACCATTCTTAGTCCTACGCTATAAATGAAAAGATTATACTAACCTAGCATGTCAATGATGCGGATACGCACATGCTTAACATTTTTCAGTCACATACATTATTTCACTGGAAAGAAGTATTGAGCCGCATTAAATATTGTCAGGTGAATTTGTTTCTTAATGAATTTTCTTCTATTCATGGGAACGATATACTACCTTATGCCAAAGTCTTGTTTATTATTAGGTTTGAATATTATGATGATTCCGGAGCCAAAACAATGGAGAAGCACAAGGAGGGTAATCATATTTGCTACTAAGAACAAAAAGCTCAAAGCCCATGGGGATGGAAAGGAGAAAGCCAAGCATCCCATGCAGCTGATCAAGGAGGAAAGAAGCCCATGCAGTGGGAGAGGAAAAGGGGAGAAGCCCAAGAACATAAAGTCCAAGTTTTGGACAAGATTTTGAAGCCCAATTCGGACCTCCCACATGTACAACCGAATTCAAACTCGGATTCAACTCAGAACTCAATTTGGATTCGATTCGGGACAACCCAATAAGCACCTACTAAAACGGCCATAACTTTTACAAACGGAGTCTGATTGAGGTGTTCTTGTACTCTATGGAAAGCTCTTGAAGTCTATTTTCACATGGATCTAGCCTCACCTCCAAATTCCCTATGAGTCGATCAGCAACTATGAAACAATTCATATCACTTTTTCAGTCTGAGTCAAAGTGGGCCTAGGGTTTTGTAATCGAGTCCTATTCGGCCTCCAAGTGTTTGGCCGACTCTCCACCCCTTGTATCTCTTTAAAAGACAGCCACCACCCCTGTAAAAGGGAGACCACTTTTGATAATAGAATACTTTTGTTCTTTCTGTTGGCCGAACCAACTTGAGGGAATTGGGAGTTCGCTGAAATCAAGATCGTTCAACCTTTCCGCTGGGAATTGGGAGCGCGACGGAACTTCATCGCTGGTCGTGAAGTTCAGCACGTGAGATTGGGCGAATTATATAGTGCTAACTCTTGCATTGGCAACAGGAGATCAATACGGTTCATCGAATCCTCGTGAGTATCCAGATCCTACGTCAAGAAGATCGGGCGACCCCGTATCATCTTGCTATCAGAGCGCGGTTTACTCGGTAGGATTATCTACCCTTACTTTTATATTGATTTATTTTTGTTCCTATAGTCCATTTAAACCAAAAATTGCCACAAAAAATATCCGAACCTTTAGATTAATCTGTTATTTCGTGAGTTTTGTTAAGTTCTCATCCATTATAATCTTGTTTAGGTGCTGATCATCGTGTTCCTTTGCGTCGCTTGATTATTGTGTTATTTCCTTTGTTTCTCCTAAACCAAAAAAAATCTGATCGCTATAGTGCGTGAACAGTACCGTGAACAGTACTGCTACAGTACCGCAAAAAATTCCATTCACCTTTGAGACTAGTCTTTGATAATTGCATTAAGGGCTGCTCTTGGTATTAATCTATATTTGCTAAAATTTCCAGTAATTGTGCAAAGAAACACTAAACATTAGTGCCAACCACAAGTACAAAAAAAAGAAAGAAGAAGAGCCTCGACAAAAAAAAGTGAGTGTTGGCCAAATTGGGGTTAGCTAATTCTACTATATAATTTCAGCTTGTGTATTTAATTTCTTTGAGCAATCTTGTGCCCTTACATTCATATTATTGCAATTGGCTAGCGTCTCTTCTAGTACTTGATGCAAAACGAGCTATTTTATTATTACTTTCATATTGCTTCTAGCTAGCTCATTCCTTTGTTTGCATTAAGTCACATTTATCTTTGTGTGTGTGTTCATATACTTTACTTAAATCTTTTGGATCAGCACTTAGGCAAAGTATTCTAGCCTGGATTATTACTTAACTTTACAACATCAAGAAGTTCAGATTGCTAGGATATACACTTCCATACCAAGCTCCACCATATAACCATTGTTGTGTAAGTAGTGAACACTCTTGAATTCGCTTAATCATCACGTTGTTGTTGTCACTTCTACCAGGTGTAAATTTTTATTGGCCTTAATTCACTTTGGAAGGGTAAGAACTTTACTTGGGAAAGAAAATAGTGAGATTGAGTGATTTCCACATATATATGTGTTGCATAACTAACCATGACAGGATATTCAACAATTCGTTCCTCTTGGTTTGAACAAAATAGGAATGAATCTTCAGTATTTCGTTCCTCATGGTGCGATTCCAATCCCAACAATTTGTCTCTTCCGTTCTGTGTGAAGTGAAGATCCAGAGGAGTATCTTGAGTGGGAATGGCGATTGGAGAAAAAGTTTAGATTTCAGAAGCTTCCCAAAGACCAAGAAGTGATGCGTGCCACTATGCAGTTTAAAGACTATGCTTATAGTTGGTGGCAACAATTATCTGGAAAATGATTCATTAGATCTTGATCAGATTTGAAGGTAATCATGAGAACTAAATTTGTGCCAACCTATTAAGCGTGGGAATTGCTTCACCATGTGGAGAGCATCACACAAGGGAGTAACACTGTTCAAGACTACTATTATAAGCTAAAGCGTGCATTGCGACGTGCCGATGTCACTAGTGCAATAAAAGAACAGGTATACTTCAAAGGAGGCTTGAATTATAAGATTGCTGCTGCACTTCAATATAAATATTTTAGTAGCGCGTATGATCTTGTGAATTGTGCTATTGAGGAGGAGAAGAGACTTATGGATATGCGTACACCACAGTTTCAACCAAGTTCATACTTCAACTCTTATGCCTCAACAAGTGTGATACATGGGAAGATAACCGAGCATGGGACTTTCCCTTCAGTCAAGAAGACATGTAGTGCTGCTCTATTACTACAAACAACACTTGAGATGTATCAAAACCCATGTAAGGATGAGTGCCACATATCCAAATTGAGTGAGAGTGATAAAAACAGTGAGTTGTGTGATTCCACCAAACGTGAGGTTGAGAGCATCCAAATGGAGAGTGAGAGGAATACACAAAAAGAAAAGAGAGATAGAGATGATAGGAAAAGTGAGATTACTTTTTATACTAACGACTTACTCTCTACTTCTAGTGTTGCTTCTCATATTGTGCAGGTTGATAGTAAAGAAGAAGAGCCGAATGTTCCACAACCGGTACCCCTAGAGAAAATAGATGAGAAGATAACCACAGTGGAAGATGAAGTATTTGTTGCGCCGTTGTTACATCATGACGATTTGATACCTACAACACCTGCATCAACTGAAGGGAATGATAAAGGTAACCATATTGGTGCTGAATTTATTTGTGAAAAGGTGAGTAATTGTGAGAACTCATGTGTTTAATCGAAAATTCCATGTTCTGAAATTTTTTTGGTCAATTTACATAATGTGGAATTAATTACTCATAAGGAAGTTCTGACTCGAATATCTCCTAGTGATTCTTTGTATTATATCATGTTCGATGGCCCTAGAGAGTTATCTAGTGTGATTGAGAATGTTGCTAAAATTTAATGTTTAAAATCACTAGTTAGTACATATGCTTACACTTTTAAGTTCAATTTGATTGGAGATTATAGTGTAGATGACAAGTTTTATGTTTACCGAATATGCATTACATGTGATGAGCTTGCTAAATTGAAATTACATATTTTGGACAAACAATCTTTTATACCACGTCATGATCACAATGAGATGAGGTTTAACAATAGTGCTTGCTGTTTACAAAGATTTCTTGTGCCTACTTGTTCCTCTTTCGATGAACAATCATGTACAAATAATCAGAGTAGCGCAATTGAAACAAGGAAGGCACTTAAAATTTTCTCTTCCATATTTGAACTATTTGATCTGGTTTTGCCCATTAATGACTTGTCCACGTACTTCGCAAAGTCGAGGATGACTTTTTCTTATGGGAGGGAGAATGGTGTGAATGAAAACATTGCAATGTATGCATTTGATAGCTATTGTAGTATCAATTGGTTTGTGCCAAACAGTGAGAATGACACAATAATTGATTTATACATATACCACACATATGTGTTGTTGTTTATGCTTACTACACCTCTAGGTAATAATAATGTGAAAGACGGAAGGGGTGTAACTGACCAATACATATACCATGCATACACATTGTATTCCTTGTTTACTACAATTTCAGGCTATCAAAAGCCGAGGACGACTTTTCTTGAAGAAGGGAAGGATGATGCGGATACGCACATGCTTAACATTTTTCAGTCACATACATTATTTCACTGGAAAGAAGTATTGAGCCGCATTAAATATTGTCAGGTGAATTTGTTTCTTAATGAATTTTCTTCTATTCATGGGAACGATATACTACCTTATGTCAAAGTCTTGTTTATTATTAGGTTTGAATATTATGATGATTCCGGAGCCAAAACAATGGAGAAGCACAAGGAGGGTAATCATATTTGCTACTAAGAACAAAAAGCTCAAAGCTCATGGGGATGGAAAGGAGAATTGGGAGCGCGATGAAACTTCATCGGTGGTCGTGAAGTTCAGCACGTGACGTTGGGTGAATTATAGAGTGCTAACTCTTGCATTGGCAACGGGAGATCACTACGGTTCGTTGAATCCTCATGAATATCTAGATCATACGTCGAGAAGATCGGGCGACCCCGTATCAGTCAGGTTCTACCTTCGCTGCACCCTTGACCCCCCGCCATGCCTAGCCTACATTGTCATCCTCGATGTTGGGTTGCTTGTAGCCAAATTAGGATCGTTGATGCTAGGTACTGATGAATAGACAAACTGTGAGCATGGACGATATAGGGCACCATGTTGAGAATTTTGTGAGACGTGTTCTATATTGTGGTCGCATTGCCAACATTCAAGCACTGAAGAACTTAGAAGAATATAAAGAATACAAGATGTAGTTCTAACAACCTTCTCTCTCTTTTATCAATATGATGTGGTGGTGTATACAATGAGAGTTGTATGCCCCCTTTATATAGACATAAGAGGTCTATAGGACTAAACTACACTAGTAAGCCTAATAGACCTACTGCTCCTAATAGACTAGTTTAGGTAAAGTATTTGTAACACTCCAACTTAACAAAAGTTTAGAATGTCACCCACAACTACAAACATGTAACATCCCGAAATTCGGATGTTTAGAAATATGAAATTTTCAAAACTTTTTCTTGCATTTTGCTGGCATTCAAATTTCTTCTGAATATTTATGTGGATCTTTTTGAGTTTTGTGTCATGCAAATTAATAACCAAAAATAATCCCAAGTGCAAATCATGATCATGTAAAATTGACATTGCAGATCCTGAATTCAAAATACCAAAATCTTGAATTTAAATTCAAGTCAATAAAATGAAACCAAAAATTTCCTTCTATTAATTTAGTTAGCATACAAAACCCAAGGTTGGGCATTCAAAAATTTGTATAAACAATTCATAACAAAATTCAATAGAATTGAAAATAGAAGACTATTAGATTTTGTAATTGAACCAAGACTGAATTGAAAATCCAAAATTAAATACAAAGCTTAAATAAAAATTCAAATTTTGAATAACATGCAAAACTCCAAAAATCAATAAATCCTAATGCAAATTAAAATTTAAATTAAAAATCCAAAATGCAGAATAATGCTTGAGCCCTTCTTTTCCCCTTTTTCTTTCCCTTCCTCTTTTTCCTCACTTCCATGTGGGCCCCATCTTTTTCTTCTCTCTTTCTCCCTCTCCCTCTCTTTCCTTTCTGCCGCGTGGCCCGAACCCCCTCCTCCTTCTTTCCTTCCCCTTCTCCATCCTCCCGTTCTTTCTTTTTCCCGTCTGTGCTCTGCGCCCGTCTCCTCCGCGTGGCAGCCATGCGGCCGCCATCGCCCACCGATTTCCTGCCGTCGCTCACCGTTCTTTTGCTACCACCCAGATCTTCTCTGCCACCCCCATGGCCCTACAGCCGCGCCCTGTCACATCACCGTGCCTCCCTTGTCTTCTTCCACCGCTCAAAGCTCCACGGTGCCCACCTCACTCAACGCCTATAAAAGCTATTGGAGCCCACCAACGCCTTCCTCACGCTCCCCTCATTCTCCCATCCCGCGGAATCGAAGTCCCCAAGCCCCTAGCCCGCCAGCGACTCTGTCCCCTCCAACGCCGACCGAAGAGGCCACGGCCGGGTGGAGCTGTCTCCAGCCAATTCCTTGCTCTAGGATCATCCCCTCAGTGCCCTGGACTCACCCCCACCACCAGCCGGAGCTACCTCCCACCCCAGCTCGCCAGCGCCGTGAGCATACCCATGCCGCCCATGGCCTCTGCCGCCGGCTCACCTCGGCCCCTCTCTCGCTCGGCCAACCCCAAGGTAAGCTTCCCTTGGTCCCCCTCATGCTCGTGCTCACCTCCGCTCTCTTCCCCATCCTCTCCGGCGCCGTCGCCCCGTGCCCACCCTCCGCCGGCCGCTTCGAGCTGCCGCCCGCCCACCTCGCTACTGCTCCGGCCAACGCGCCACCACCTCTAGCCTCCCAATCCTCTATGCAACCCGTTTTGTCGGTTACTGCTTCCTCCTCGACCACCGTTCGCCGCCGACAACACCAGCACCGAACGCCGGCCACTTCCTCTATTTTCACCCCGTCCAACCCCTAGTTCTTCTATTTGTCTGCCCCTGTATTGTCAGCCCAGGCCTTCCTCCCATTTGGCTAACAGAGCGCGCTAAAACTTACAAGCCCTCAGGTCCCCGGTCCGAATCCGCCGGCCGCACCTTTTCCACCTCATTTTTATTTTATTTTTTGTAATCCATTTCAAGTAAGAAAAATCAAGGAAAATTAGAGAATAATTTAGAGAAGCTAATAAATTTAATTAGGATGTAAATGAGATTATTTAAGATTTAAATTTGGATTAGTTCATATATGATTAATTAATATGGTTTGAATAATTATCTAAAATCCTAATTATTAATTAAAGGCATTGATAAAGAAAAATAACTTTGGTTAAATGCCCAAATTTAATAAAGATTACCCTTGATTATAATTAAAATATATGCCCAACATTTGACATGCCGCCATTCAATAAATCTTAGTGGTAGATTTTGCTAAATAGCAAATATTGAAATATGAGCCTGTATATCAAGCTTTGCCCAAATAACTAAATTTTAATTAAGATAGAAATAAAGCTAAGCCTGATAGTAACTAAAGTATAGGCAAGATAATAATGGTGCCATTAATTAAATCCTAACGATAGATTTAATGAATAATAATATTGAGCATAAATATATACAACAAGCTAGGATCCGTATAAATAGATCCTAATCAAATTAAACTAAGCCTAGTGATAACTAAGGATACATAAAATATCGTACCACAAAATGCTATAAACTCAGACTGTAAGATTAATTCGGAAAGCTAAAAATTGTATACATCGCATCTACAACATATGCCCTAGGAATTAGCACTCAACAAAATAATGCTCAGCTAAACTTGTACACCAATTCATAGGTCTAACCTGACTTATGGAACTTCCTTGATAAATACAAAAAAAATAAAAGAGGTTATTAAGAAAAAGATCGAGTCATCGTATTCTACCACCGACCTTGCCTCAAATCACCTGAATAACCCATTAACTCATAATAAAGCTAAATTGAGTTTATTTGGATTTATGTGGGTCTTTTGAGTTATTTGCCTTTATTTGTATTCAGTCATTTAGCATGTAATTAGAAATTGGAGTCCTGAAGAATCAAGGGATCAAGCGAGATCAAGAGTGAAGTGAAGATAAAGACCAGAAGCTCAGCCCCTCAAATGAGACAGCTTTGGGTGAGCTCAAAACCGCGGTAACCGCGCAAGGCGAGTTAATACTTTGATCATATTTGAACCTACATTTATGCAAATTTATTTCCATTTTAAACTACCGACTTGCATGCTATATTTTATGTGTCAATTTATGTTTGATTTCAAGTTGCTAGTTATACACCCATTATTGCACTTGTTAATATTACTCTCCTTGACACCCTTGGACATATGAGCCTTGTCACCCTAGCGAAATTATAATGTTATAACTTTCGAAAAGTCCCTAGCTATTCGCTCTGCTTAAGATTGCTTAGATATTCGGGGGTATCACAAGTGCGCCAAAACATTACCTTTAAACTATGAGGAACTGATTTGGGAGGTTATGGTGGAAATGTTTGGTATATTTGCCGAGGATATTTTATGTTCCCAAAAACCCCAACTTGCTTACTTATCTGGGCGGATGGTTCGGGGGTGTTAGTGGTGCAGTGGAAGCATAAAATGGATAGTGGTAGAACTGCCTAGATAGTCCTAAAGACCAAATCTTGTCATGATCTCCTATGTAAAACAAGTACAACCACAAGCTGGCAAATTGTAGGCAGGGCTAACTAATTTGCATCAACTTAGTAAGGGTTGCACCGGTGTGACCATAGGCAGGCAGAGGATGGCCACATCCTCCGATGTGATGCACAAGAGAGGGCTCCTGGAAGGGTGGTCGTACCCCGAAGGGAGTGAAACCTTAGCGGACATAACTCTGCTAGGAAAAATGCATTGTAACAGCCCTGTGATGATCTACTCAACTGTATAGCTAAGGAATCATGTGGGGCAACGGGCAGATTATCTCTTGTGGGTAAAGTGTACAAACTCTGTAGAGTAGAAAAATTATTCGAATAGCCGTGCCCACGGTCAAGTAGCAACATTATGAACCATAAAAGAGCTAAGGGAAACCATTTATCAACTAATTGTTGTAGGGGAAAGTACTAATGAGATTATGACAGTAAGTGATACATTGCTAGGTAGAGTGAAGAGATACAAAAATGCAATATTTCATGTTCTACTTCCACCCCATGTATATCGCCTTCAACGTTCATTTAAAAACAACATCAAAGCAAAGGTAAGTCTACGACTCAACAAGCACACCATAAAACAATAAGAAGAACTTCATATTCATATCAATTATCAAGTTCTACCATTCTTTTCCCATCTTTCTTTCTGTTAACACAATGCAATGATCATGCCCATGTCTATTTCCTTTTTTGTAGCTCATACCAGCATAGTGGAGGGAACACCTGTCAATGTTCAACCATACCTCCATACCGTGGACGTGCCTACCGAAGTAGTTTTTTTCTTTCATCCTGTGGAGATTCCTACCTCTGTAAGTCTTTGATGAGGCCACCCTTGTCCTAACTCCTCCAATTGAAACAACAGGACCGATTACGCGAGCACGAGCCAAGAAGCTCCAACAACAGGTGACTTTATTCTTTAAAGAATATAATTTTGATGAGAATATGCTACTACCTAATTCTAGTGTGCTGTGCGTACGTAGGTATGAAGAGGAGCTCATTCATGAAGGTCAATGCGTTTTGGACAAGGAAAGCCCTAGCTCCCACGAACGGCGCATCGCAAAGAATTCCAGACAGAGACGTTCGGACCGTCTGGACTGTTCTCCTCGAACGTTCGGACCGTCCGAATAGCTACCACGAGCGGTTGCGTTGCGAAAAATCCCAGTCGGAGACGTTCGGACCGTATGGATGTTTTCCTTTGAACGTTCGGACCGTCCGAATCAAGAGGCGTGTTCGGTCCAGACTGTTAAGAGATTGTTCGAAGTTTGTAAAGTAGAGTTTGTTTCGGTTTCTTGATCCGAGTTGCTTTTCTATTTCGAATTAGTTTCTATATAGGGCCGCACCTTGTGGTGCCAATATAAGGCCAGGCATAGTTTCATTGTTAGGGGGACCACTTTTTCAGATTGAAATTAGAACAGCACATTGCTTGTTTCTTTTCACCAAAGTATCCATGTGAGGATTACTTGAGAGGAATTGAGTGATCGTTCTTGAATCAAGGTTGTGTTTGCTTTTCCATTGGGAATTGAGGGCACAACGTTTCTCCACTCGTGGTCTCGTGGAGAAATCCTTTGGTGTATCTTGGCAATTTCCAAAGAGTTGTGAGTCCTTGCATTGGCATGGGTGTACAGCTAGAGAGATTGGTTGAGAGACACTAGTTATCGTGATCCTACGTCGAGAAGATCAGGGCCGCCCGTATCAGTCTTTCTCAAGAGCATGCCAGAATAGTCAAATAGTTTTACTCATAGTTATTTGACTTACTCACCACCATGGCTTATATGCATAAGTCATGTCAGGAGTGCAATATTCCGTTATTTTACCACATGTCATATTTATTATCAAATTATATCATACTGAACAAAAAGGTAATCAAATATTGCATGACATGAATAAATCAATAACAATGAACACTTATGAACCACCATCTATAATTTTACTATGCATCTACCTTTTTTAGTTGTGATGACTGGGTTGATTAGAAGATGACACTAACCTCGATGCTACTTCTCCTACAGTAATTATCCAATCTTAATACAAGCCACATCAATAAAATATAATAAATAAAAAGACAACGCTCCTACACGCTTTCTAAATCCAAAATATTCCCCTTTATAGGATAGCCACCTCTTACTGTTTTAGTACTAAAAATAGCATAACTTCTAACTCCCAAATCCTATCATAGCAAACAGTACTAGTTCTGAAATCTACACAAAATTTTCTACAATTTCGTAGTTGGCCACATGCCAAGATTGAACCATCAATCCCCCCATTATTAATCTAGAAGATAGATCTATCCTCTTTGGGACAGTAGACTTAATATTTTCATATATATTATCTAACATTGCAAATGTAGTAAATCACGAAATTTTTAGAAACTATAGAAAATTAACTACCCCTTCTAGTTATGCCTTACCTTCTAAATAGTTTAATTAATAATTTTCCCACGACTACGTCCAGCAACAACCTATTTTGGACATTAGTCTTACAAAATTTACAACTTCAGCTCTACGCATCAAAAAATCATGTTATTGAACTATTTGGAATCCTTAAGAAATTACCTATACTTTTCATGTAGACCAAATACCATAATTACTTCATTTACTATTTTTAATCTACTGTTCATTCTAGTGGTGCCAATTGACTATAATATACTAGATAATAGGTTTACAAAAATCATAACTCGAAATTTAATCATCTAATCGACATGATTAAATATTTTACAGAAGGAAGCAATATTCTCTACAATTGTCTAGTAGATGATATTCTCCAATTATATCCATATAGTACCTAAAATTACAGTAGAACAAAATAGCAGATTAATCAATCTACTATTTGATCCTCCTGAGGAACACTTGCAATTCTCTCCTCTAATCTAGATTCTAATCGCAAATTAAATATATAAAATATAAAAAAATAACCAGATCGTTATCTAAGAGAGAAAAACCTAAATCACGATCTTTTCTCCTAATTTCCCTTCTTTCCTCCCTCGGACTTTTCCCACTGTTCCTTCATTTCCCTCCCGAATTCCTCTGCTAGCACTGAGCAACACGTGACAAACCACCGGCGGCGCTCCCGAGGCAAGATTAGCACACGCGTGTGCGCTAGCGGAGGAAACGAGCGGCGTCATCTGGCTTGAGGCGTCATGCGGGACCACGCGGTGCTTAGCGCGCTCGCCAACGCACGGCGGCAGGCGGCGTCGCACCAACTCACGCGAGCGGACAGTGTGAAAGGCTGGAGCGAAGACCCTGCTGGCATGTGGCGTCGGCAGTGTTTCTTCCCGCATGCGTTCTGGCGATGGCTAGCGGATTCGTGGACAAATGGCGATGGCAAGCAGTCGCTCGTGCTGATGGAGGCGCCAGGAGAAAGTAAAACGATGGCTATGGCTTCTCGGGTATCTCTCCCACATTCTCTTTTAATACGGTACAAGAATGACTCAGCTGATGCTTAGTTAGGCTGAGTTTTAATGGCTTATGGCTAAATTTTTATTATAGCTGATTGGAATTATACTGTAACTGATAATAACTTATTTGGTATAATTAAAATTTAAAATTTTAAAAATAAAAAATGGATTAACCCATCACGTATAATGCAAATGAATACGAAAAAAAAGAACGGGAAAAAACTCAAAATAAGCTGAAAAGTTAGAAAAAGACGAAATTTATAAATAACAAAAAAAGCTAGAAGCTAGAAACCTAAGCCCAAATCTCCACACGACTTCCAGGAAGCCAATTCTTCTTTAAAATTCTAAGCATCTCATTTTCACATATTCTCTTTTCACTAATTACATATAGATTCTCAAGAGAGTAATTCTAACAGTACCCTTACGTTCGGGCCTTTAAAACAGATGGATATAGAACACAAAATTAGTTTGTCAAGAGATGTTCTTTTTTTTTTGTTAGAGGTTTATTTAGAGAGGTGACAATATACCACCACAATTCAACCACTAAATCTTTTGAAGTAGGTAATTAAAGACAAACCTAGACTTTTCTATTTAGCTTACGAGCTGCCTTGTCTAGCTCGAAATTACCACGTGCAAAACTACTTGGTTGTTGCCGTTCGAAGTCACCAAACAAGAATATGTTTCCCATAACATGATTTCCCGTAGAGGAGTAAGCGCCTATCGCTCGGAACGACTTATCCTCCGGCTGGAGCAAAGGGAAGAAAGGATCCAAAGGTTCCCTCGATCGCCTAGGACGCCACACGACGTCCCCTCGACCGACTCTTAAGGGCATCTGTAGTGTATGAAAATAGAAGGTCTTAAGTCACCTTAAGGTCAACCTTATACATTACAGAGGTGACCTTAACCAGGCTATAAGCAAAAAAGGCTTAAGGTTGGTCCTCAAGCTAAAGACCTGGCCACAAGCATTAAAATACAATTTTTCTTTATCTGCCAAGTGGGACCGTCTTAAGATGCCTTGGGTTATATACACTATAGAGTCAGCCTTAAGGTTTAGATGGGACCCACCTTAAATCCCTTTGGGTTATATACACTATAGATGCCCTAAGTCACTCAACCAATGCAGAATGCAGGCACAAATTTGCGAGCTAGTGCGCAGGAGTACTAGGGTTAGACAATAAAGATTTAGATATCAAGTACTAAGATACACGATGAATAGGAGAAAAAACATGCAAAGATTTAAGTGAAGCATTAGTATATGATATATTTTGATCAGTCAGTATTGAAAAGCTTGTTCGACCATGGGTTGTATGACCTTCTCAATAGAGCTGGTCTGACAGCCAATCGGTTCAATCGCATGGACGACACTGGTCGAAAATGATCTGACCGACTACATGAAAATGGTTTGGCCATCAATTGGTCTAAACGAGCAAAAAACACATGTCAAAAGTCTCTTGAGAAGTTGATCCGACCGTGGGAAATAACCGGTCAAAAGTCTCTTGAGAAGCTGGTCCGATCGTGAGAAACAACTGGTCAAAAATCTTGTTCAACCACTCTGATTTGACCATGAGAAGTGATTGGTCGAGTGCCCGGTCCAGCCACACTGATTCAACCATGGAAGCGACTGGTCGAAAATTCTTCTCTATCCTGTCTTTCTTCTCTTTCTTAGTTTTTCTAAAGCAGAATTGAACCAAATGACTATCTTTACCACAATGAGTGCATTGATACTTGACTCGATGAGTGATCGTATTAGCCAACTTTATAGTACTCAATTTGGTAGGGTATTCTTTTGCAAAACCAATAGGTCTAAAAATGACATGTTTTGGTTCTGATTCTACTTCAAATTTTCCTGGTTCGAGTACTTTGACAACTTTAGGAGGATTATTCTTACCATGCTTAATAAAATTAAATTCTAAACCATGATTTTTCACACTAGTTTTTGACTTATCTAGGATCATATTTAAATTCTTCTTGCCAAACGAAAACATCTCTAAAGTAATATTAAGGTACTTGTTTTCTTTAGACAGTGTGGAATACAATGAGTACTTAATAGATTCATTTTCATTTTGAGAGACCATGTGGAGGTCATCCCGTGTGTGTGATGAGTAATTGACATCGGGTTAGGAAAGTCGAGTTTGGTTTGGGTGGTTCGGACCATGTCGTTGCGTGGTGCAATCGGCTTCGGTCGGACTTGATCAAACCTGGTCAAAGTGCTCAGGATGCATATTCTCTTGATTCGACAAATTGAGCTCTATCATGAGTAAGTATGTTTCGTTGATGCTATTATGCTTTCATGTATCGAGCGGTGCTATTTGATGTGTTTCTTATTTGTGATAGCTGCAGGACATCGAGACGGAGTCGTGGCGAGGCACGGAGGACCGGACTAGGCGCAGGTGGTGCCGAGGTCAGAACGATCGAGGTGTGCCGAAGACGGCGTGAACTCGAGGTGGTTGCGAGTCGTGGACGACAAGGAACGCGGAAGCTTCCCGGAAGGTGCAGGAGGGGTGAAATGGTAATTTCGCAAGGCTGCACAAGCGGGAGCGGGCTCCGTTCGGGTTTAGCGGGCATAACGGGTTGGAGACCCATTAGCCAAGGGCTATAAATAGGAGGGAGTGGCTGCATACCCCCTCATGGCTTTGGGAGAGAGTTAGGATTTTTTTTGAGTCAAAAGAAGCTTTGGGAGGTTGTTTTGCCTTTGCTCTTTAGTTGTTGGAGAGTAGTTGAGGGCAGCAGTGGTTGTCTCCCGTAGCTCTTCTCTGTGTGTGTGTGTTCATCTCCTCTCAAAAGCATGTAGTTGAGAGTGTTCTTGTGTTTGGGAGAGGGAGAGGATGGTTTGAGGAGCTTGTAATCCTTCTTGTTCTAATGTCCATGCGTATCGGGACTCCTCTGTAATCCTCTTTTGATTTGGAATGAAAATCTAAAGTTTTTCTCCCGTGCACTCTTTTCTCTTCGATGCTCTCTGTGTTGAATTCTTGAGTTTTTCATTTTCTTGTTGATTCTTGCTGAGGAGTGGCAAAATGGATTGCTCAGTGATGGGAATAGGTCTCAAGATCATTTGATTGGATTTTCCCAAGAGCAAAGTGAATGAATCAAAGATTTGCATTTTCCCTACTTTTCTATTCTTCAGTTCATCTCTAGGGTTTTGGTGCTTTTCACGTTTCCCTTCATGAGATGGCATGAAACTTGGCATGTAGAGTCCAGAGGCTATTAAGTAGATATCCTCAAAGTTTCATGACCAAAGGATTAAAGCTTGGGGAGTAATTTGATTTTTAGCTCAGCTCGTGCAAGATTTCAATTTTTAGCCCTAATCTGAAATTCTTGTTCTTTTCTTTGATTTCTTTGTTTCCCAAGCCCTCTTTGCTATTTAGAATATAGTTGTGGTGCTCTGGGACAAAAAGAATGGAAGAAATCCACTTTGTTCTTTGATTTTTGAAGTTCTGAAATTGTACTCAAATTTTAGGATTTTCAGAGTCTTCTCGGGTTGCCTGGGGACAGGGGGGCGGTCAGACCGGCACACTTGGAGCGGTCAGACCGGGGAACAAGGGGCGGTCAGACTGCCATGCACTGGGCGGTCAGACCGACGGCATGTGACCGGTTAGACCGGTCCTTCAACAGCGGTCTGACCGGCCTCCCCCTGGCAGCCTGTATTGCTTGATGTTTTTGATGAGTTTTTGGCTTCTTGGTTTCTCTGTTTTCTGTGCTCATTTCCTCTGATTGCTCAAGTGTCCAGAGAGTAAAATCTTTCCCCTTCATAGCTCTTCATAGCTATTGGAGAGGCGATTTACGAGTAAGTACTTGAGGGGGGTCATTTTTAAAAGAATCAACATTCACCCCCCCTCTGTCGCCTACTTCGATCCAACACATTTTCCTTAGAAGCACTAGACTAAACCAATTTCTCCTTTTTAGCAAAATCATTAAGTTGTCTAGTCAATGTTTCTATTTTAACATTAAACTTAGAACAGTTAGAGCAAGAAAGAGTCTCATGATAAGGTATTTGTTGAATTGATTTCTGAGATAAGTTAAGTTTAGCTTGAAGCAGATCACACTTAGAGCAACCTTTAGATTGACCAGAAGAACTAGGCTTGAGTTTTTGAATTTCATCTCTTGCAAGTTTTAAATTTTCATCACAAGAGTCGTATGCTAATTTTAATTCATCAAGTTTAGCAATTACATCACCAAATTGAACCAATGTTGATGCATAAATTTTCCTAGTAGACTCCAACTCAGAATGTAAGATTTAACAAGACTCACATGAATCATCAGCAGAGAGAGAAGCTCTTAGTCTATTAAGCTATCAACAGTAAAATCATGATTTTTAACATTATTTTTATATCTCTTGAGCTCCTCGGTCAGTCTAAGCACAACACGAGATAGATCGGTATAAGAAGGCTTTTCCTCATCAGGATCACTGTAGAGATCATCATTGTCGATCTCCTTACTGTTTGCCGTAAAACATATCCCGTTGAAGTCCACCTCCTTTGCCTTTTTGCCATTGTCCTCCTCATTACTTGCAGACTCTACATCCCTCAAATCAATCTTCTCAAGTGCTGAAGGAACTTTGTTGAACGTCTTGCGATAATTGTGCTTCTTGCTTCAGGCAGTCTTGAATCAGACACGACGAGGTGGTGTCTTGTCATTGCCCTCCTTGCTCTTTAGTTTAGGGCAATTAAACTTGATATGATTAAGCTTACTACATTCATAGCATCTGATAGGACCTCCTCTCCACTTTATTCTGACATTATTGATTGCCTTGGTCACCCTATTGGAGAGAAGTACAAGCTGCTCTTCTGGTATCTCCTCTAACTGTTCATCTAAAATATAGCACAATGCAGACAAAAAACACTAGAAGAACTAGATGAACTAACAATTTGGTTAGTCACTAAACCCAAGGAGTTAGTCTTGTCTATCCTGACCAAAATATCAATCTCATGTGTTTTTATCTTAGAATAAAGATCATTCAAAGTAAGTGTTTCCATTCTAACAGAATGATTAATAGTAATAACTAACACATTCCAAATAGACATATCTAAAGAATTTAGAATCTATCATGCATTATCAGAATCAGTATATATGACACCAATAGATTGCAAGTCACTAACAATCTTATCAAAGCGATCGAAAGGAGCATCTACTGATTCTCCAGGTTTCATCTGAAATTTACAATACTCCTTTTTGAATTTATTTGACGAACACCTTTAATAGACTATGATTCTTCATGATAATCAGTTAGAGTAGTCCAAATTTTATTTGCAGATTTAATATGAGTAATTTTGACAAACTCATTTCTACTTAAACATTCCAATAAAATATTTCTAGCATTAGCTTTTACATCAGCAGTATTTTCAATGGTAACTACAGAAGGCATTTCATACGAATTTTTAACTTTTTGCCAAATAATATTACCTTGTGCTTGTAGAAACACTTTCATTCATGTTTTCCAATAGAGATAGTCTGATCCATAAAAAAATGGTGGCTTACCTGAGAACCGATCTCGATCTGATTGCATTGCAACTTGGCTCTGATAACACTTGTAGGATCGAATACTGCAATCAGAGGGGGTGATCGATTGCCTCCACTTTTTGAAATCTTTAAATAGTCGATAAGGTTTCAATAGCTCGATCGACTACTTGATGCTTAGCTGCTCACCAGATCGCTCAGCTTCAATCTTTGAACAGATTGAACGTACTCGAAAATGTCAATCTAGAAGCAAAACCTCTTGATCATCTTTGAGCGTAGTCGTACGCTTCATCTTAACATCAATCACCAGAAGACTTCAACAAATCTCATACCAGATTGATTCAAGATGTTCTTTATTACTAGATTTCCGTGGATTTACAAAGCGTCCTCACAAGCACCCCTAAAAGTCTTCCTAACAAAAGCAGTAAATCTAGTCTCTCTCAAAACCTGCACAAAACTCTAAAACCACACGTTAACCTATAGCCACTCCTTACCTTTATATATTAATGCCACACACCATATCTACCTTAAACACGGACTCAGAACTTTATCTCTTCCAAAACCAAAGGACCCGACAAGCAAGCCTGATCAATTGATGTGTAGGTAAAACAAGGCCAAATGATCTATTCCTAATTTGAAATTGGCCAACAGATCGCATTATAAAATCTGGCCCTTCCAACCTATCCATAGGACGAATAAATATTTCTACTGCCGGAAGAATATCACCCATAGAAAATTTAACAGGACCATTCTCAAAAGTATATTAACGATTATGACAATTTACTTCTAATGAACCTTGGTTATGCCGAGATTAATAGTTCTAAGACCCATGGTCTACTTCTTGTTGACACGATGGTTGTAGTGATGCATCCCATGGGTTAATATGGCCATGTTGCTTCTAAAAGCTATTTTTTAGTAAATAATTTTTCTATAGTATCTAACTTTTAAACAAAATATATTTTTAAGGTAGAATCTACTAATCGTACGTGAGTTTCTCCCTTAGTGCGGCTAACTACAAACTATTACTATTTATAAACTAAAGTAAAAAATTATAAAACAAAAACTAATACGAATATTATGGAGCTTCCTGTGCATAAGCAGCCGGCAAGTTAGCCGATTCCGTGTATAACATTAGATGGCACATGAATGGACGTATCCCTTGAGTCAGTATATGATTGGACTGTGGTAGGCAAGATCGGTGGCTGAACCGATTCTGCGCGAACGGTTGATTGCTGATCTGACGACCGCCGAGAATCTGAGAAACCGGCGAGTACGCCGATTGTACAGAGTATGGATCAATGAAATTTGGACGCTTTTGGCACTGTTGATCCTGTAAATTCCAAAAATAGCGTCGGTAGAAACAAAATTCTAAATCTAGCCCCCAGCCGACCGCACCATTTAACGGGGGGCAACACGTGTTAATGGTGCGGTCAGGGAGCGCACGATATGGAGGTGGTGACCGCACCACTCGGTCATGTCAGGGCAAATGGTGCGGTCGGGGACCGCACCACCTCCATATCGTGCGCTCCCCGACCGCACCATTAACACGTGTCGCCTCCCCGTTAAATGGTGCAGTCGGCTGGGGGCTACGTTTGGAATTTTGTTTACACCGACGCTATTTTTGGAATTTGCGGTAGCAACAGTGCCAAAATCGTCCAACGGTCTGGATCAATATGCACGGATGATTTAGGCCTTGCTAATTTCGGCTTAAACGTCTGGTTTCTAATTTATTTTTTACTATTTGTAAATTTTGTTTTTTCTATTTTTTTGCTTTTTAAGCTTTTTTATCGGTTTTTTTCTGTATTTGTTTACATTGTCTATGATAAGTTAACCTATTTTTTATTTAATTTTTTTTTAAAATTTAGTTACGTCAAATAAATCATCATCAGCTATAATTTAATTTCAATCAATTATAATGTAATTTTAACTATAAACTAGTATAATTCAGCCTAATCGAATAGCATCTTAGAGCAGTTGGTTGGACCGATTGCGCGTACTCACACGACAAAGAAGTCGAGTGCTCCCGAACAACTGGTCGTGTATCTTGAGAATTCGGCGGTACATCCGAATTATAATATTCTGATGGTTTCTCACGTAGACTTGTACACCATTAGATGTTGAATTAATATCCCGATAATCGTAACGTGAGTATTAGGCACAATTAGGTTCAAAGCCATAATTAGTGTGTACACAGAATGCTTGCTTCCTGTTGAAATTTTGACAGTGCTGAAGCATCCTTGTTTTATTATACAAGCATCTGATAATCCAACCCGCAGTGCGTACGTGGGCTGCAAGTATGTCGGGTGAACCGACACATCTGCCGATTCTGTACGAGTAGTCGGTGGTCGGTCCGATCGCACATCTGTACCTGGGACATGAATTTGGTACAATTGGTAGGTACGCTCATTCTATTGGCACGTTAATTTGCGTATGTGGCAGAGGCACCAGCAAGTATGCCGATTTCGACGGTACATCAATCTGGGCAACCGACGGATACACCGATTGTACGCTCATTTGTATCAATAGACTCATATATAGATAGATATTTTTCTCTAAGAGCATATCTAAGACTAGCCGCTAAACAGTGATTTGGATCGGCCACTTCATACTTAAATATCACGATAAAAATCTGGATACTCAAGTTGGGATGGGTTATCTTTGATGCGCCGGATCTGTTGTCGTAATTGTTGTAGACGATGGTCGGGAGTTGATGAAGATTGTGTCCAACCGAGCGTGCTAAGAGTATGTTGTCACCATGAGATTTCCACACATCAGCACCCCGTCTCTATGGAGAATGCAAAGGTCAAGCACATGGTTGGTCTATCAACCAAGGCGTGATAGCCGATTTGACCGAAATCGGTAAGGAGATGTAAACCAACGGCAATCACCAGTAGCAAGATAACTTGGGCAAAAATCGATCATGAACGATACATCAATGTGAAGCAATATCGAACATAAACAACTCTTACATAGGCATAAACCTATGGGATTAAGACATGGATGCGATGTAATATTGATCATCATTAAATTATAGAGGGTAGATTATATCTACTAATTAAAACTAAAAGCTACTCTTAAATTATAGGAAAACTAAAAATACACTGTAAGATAAATTTTATGTGATCTTTGAGAGAGTCCCTTGGTGTTAGCCTACCAAGCCGTCCAACGCTTCGTTTTGCATGCATGAATCAATGTGATGCCTCATACGTTAACCAGGATATTAAATTAGAGTTGCTGCATTTATTCATATTAGCAGTGGCTGCATGTATTCACATTAGCGTCACCATTGTATATATCCTTGTATATCAATGAATCTAATACGGGGTCACCCAATCTTCTCGATGTAGGATCAAGATATTCACGTGGATTTGAAGAATTGTAGTAATCCCCCGATGCCAATGCAAAAGTTAGCACTCTATAATTCGCCCAATCACACGTGTTGAACTTCACGACCACCAGATGAAGTTCTATCGCGCTCTTAATTCCCAACGAAAAGGTTGAACGATCTTGATTTCGATGAACTCCCAATTCTTCCCTCAAGTTGGTTCAGATAATAGAAAGAACAATAGCAATTTGCTAAAGTAATCTATTATCAAAGTAGTATGTTTTTTCCATGGGGTGACAGCTACCTTATAAAGGATGATCCCCCCTCAAACGCACACGTAATGGGTTTGAACCCAACTCCTATTCTATTCGGTCATTGAAACCAATTTAGATCCTAAAACAATTCAGAATTGAACGCTAACTAGTTATATGGCTGAATTAAGCAATCTCAGCCCATCATTGGCACGCAAGCTCGCAAACTCTTCAATTGACAGGTTCGGTTTATCTCCATGGCCGAGTGGGTATGTGTCTCTTCTTCTAGTCCCGGGTTGAATGGAGCTTCCCCTCCTTTTGACATGTGACCGCATGGGCATCTTCTCTTGTGGCTGCATGGCTCTCTTTCTCCTTAGGGCTGGCCGGTTGTTCCTCCCTCCTTATTCTTCCATTGCTTCAAATCTGAGAACACACAATGTATTTGCATTAGGTAGTATACCATTCTCATCTAAAGCAATAGGGAATTATCTAAAAAACAAAAGCACCTGTTATTGGAGTAGTTTAGCTCTTGCTCTTATCATAGGACCTGTTGGAGCCTCATTACTAGCTTTATCATGCACACTTGAAGTGGAAGATGAATATGTAGTAGAGATGTCCTCATCAGAATCAGTCAAGTGCTTCTTTTCTATGAACCTTCATGGTATCAGAGCCTCCTCTCTGAGCAACTTTTTCTCTCATCCACCACCCTTCTTCCTCTCATCTAGCTATGGGTGACACTGGCGACGACAATGGCAACACCACCGTTAAGGCCGCCCTCTGGGCACAGGCTGTTGCTGTGGCTAGCATAAAGACCCTGGTTCTGGTCACTCTCGATCTCCAGGTTGCTAACTACTCCCAATGACGAGGCCTCTTCGAGGTTGCCATGTACAAATAAGCACTCGACGACCATGTCAAGGATGTTGCTACTTCTTTCTCCGATGCACAATGGAAGCGCCTTGATGCTCTCGTCCTCTCATGGATTTACGGATCCATCTCCACCGAGATCCTTGCCATGGTGATGGCCTCGAACACCACCACAAGTGTTGTCTGGATAAACATCGAGGGCTTGTTTCACGACAACGCTGAGACTTGTGCCATTTATTTGGAAATGGAGCTTTGGAGCCTTGTCAAGGATACTATGTCCATCTTGTATTACTGCCACAATCAGAAAACCCTAGCCAATGCCCTCGGTGCTGTTGTTCAACAAATTAGTGACAAAACTTTCATCCTCAACACCCTCTACGGATTAAACGAACAGTATGCTTTCATGCCTACACTTTTGCCCATGCAGAGACCATTTCCCACCTTCCTAGAGATTCGTTCTGCTCTCACACTTGAAGAACTAAAGAAAGTTTCTAAGGTTTCACAAGCCTCAGCCTTCATCACCTCCTCTGGCACCGGTGGCACCTCCGCAAGGGGTGGCGGCTTCAACAAGACTCGTACCAGTGATTCCAACCATGGCACTTGCACAGCAGCAACAACTTCTACAACAATCACTGCCAAAACCATGGAAACGCTACTAGGTTTCTCATCTTGGCACTCGCTCTAGCATCCACGGGCCAACTCAATCCACATGTGCTCGAACTAGGGACTTCACTGACCCTCTCGGCTTGGACTTCTTAGTTCGTGCCCCACTGGTGCACCACAGGCGTTCACCACTTCATTCCCACTGCAACCCCATTTCCCGACACAGCCATGGGCCGGTGCGCCATGGGCTGGTGTGTCAAGCGCACCATGGCAAGGAGTGCCATGGCACAACGCGTCATGGCAACCATCCACCCCAACTGCCACTTCGTCTACCTCATCACCATTATGGTACCAGAACCAACTTGTACACACCTTCAACACCATGACACTCACACCACCATCCTCTTTCGAATGATTCATGGACTCTAGTGCATCTGCCCACATGACATCGGAGCATGGTAATCTCTCTTCTATATCAAATTTTTCTTCCACTACATCTCCTCATGTCATTGGTGGCAATGGGTCCTTTCTTCCCATTACCCATATCGGACACAACTCCTTTCACTCTCGCTCACTCCTTTCACCTAAACAATGTCACACCTAATCTAACTAAAAATCTTATTTCCATTTGTCAATTCACTTTAGATAATCATTGTTCTGTCGAATTTGATCCAGATGGCCTTTCTATAAAGTATTTTCGAACCAAGAACGAGATCATCAGTTGCAATAGCCACAGTGACCTCTACTCATTTCAGTGGCCGCCCCCTACTCCTTGCACTCTCACCACCGCTACAACCTCATCTGCTACCATGTGGCATCGGCGTCTTGGACATCTTGGCTGTCATGTTTTGTCACATTTAGCTAGCTCATCTCTTATTCCATGTAATAAATATATTCCAAATGATCCTTTATGCCATGCTTGTCAATTTGGCAGACATATTTGCTTACCTTTTTCTTCTTTGATGTCTCAAACAAACAAAGTCTTTGATTTAATTCACTGTGATATTTGGACTTCTCTGATTCTCAGTGTCTTGAGCTACAAATATTACCTTGTTATTCTTGATGATCACACTCACTATCTCTGGACCTTTCCTCTTCGTCTCAATACCATTCTCTCCAATTTTCTTGTCTATAGCACCACTCAATTTTGTACGCCTATCCGTAGCATTCAGTATGACAATGGTGGCAAGTTTGATAACATCACTACGTGCACATATTTTTTTAGCCCATGTCATCACACTCTACATGTCATGTCCTTATACTTCTCAACAAAATGGCAAAACTGAACATGTAATTCGGTCTACCAATAATATTCTCCATTCCCTTCTATTCCAAGCCAGCCTCCCTCTAGTGTATTGGGTTGAGGCTCTTCACACTGCCACCTATCTTCTAAACTGCCACCCTTCCAAAATGCTTAATTTTGACACCTCGTACCACGCTCTCTTTGGCACACCACCATCCTATACACACCTCTGCATTTTTAGATGCCCCTGCTATCCTAACATCTCCGCCAGGTTGCCACAAGCTTGCACCCCATTCTGTCTAGTGTGTGTTACTTGGGTATCCTGAACATCACAAAGGCTACTGGTGTCTTGATCTCTCCACAAACCACCTCATCATTTCTCGCCATGTCACATTCGATGAAAACTCTTTTCCTTTCGCCGAACTCCCCAACCCGCCTACCCCTTCCGACTTTGATTTTCTTACTAAAATCATCACCACCATGCCGGCCTCTATTCCACCACCCATTATTTTCTCAGTTCATTCAGCACCAGCACACCCCACCACCTCGTCACCTGCCCAGTTTTCACCATCCGTCGAGCTTATTGCCCCTCTAGTAAACAAACATCTTATGACTACTGTTGTGGTTACAGACCCAACAGAGAGAGAGAGGTATGGTAGTGAAGAGTTAGGTGAGCAATGCTTAGAGTTTCCCCCATGGCCTGGATGGTATACATATATTCACATGGCCGGATGAAAATTTCCACCCTAAGGTTCTTCTAACGACCATTCTACGGCTTTTACCCTGCAGTCGTATGCTCTGATACCAGCGCTGTCAGACCCAGATTTTTCAATCCGAATCTTACTGTGTTTCATTGCACTAATCCCTGGATCAGTAGTTAGTGCATACAGGTACATTGCTGAATCATTTCATACATCGCATAATCAACCATTATATTACATAAACTGAAATACACCACGTCGGGTGATAAAGTTTACAAAAGGGGCCGATCAGGCCAATTGTCTTTATTACAAACACGCACAGCGGAATCATAGCAAAAGCAAACCCAAATCCACAGGCAAGCGACTGGAAGGTACTGTGTGCATTGTATGTCACCAGCTAACTAGTAACATACGTGCACACAACGCCGAATGTCCACTTGTCCATGTCTAATCAACGAAGCCTACGCCTTAGTTTCCTTCGTCATTCTTCTCCTCCGTAGCAGGAGCTTCCTCGTAGGCGTAGTGGTCTTGCGTTCCTGTTTCCAGATTTTTGCCGCAAAGCGAGTGTGAGCACTCCGACCCCGTGCTCCGCGAGCCAATACACAGAATGCAGTATATAACATGTATGGCTAATCAAGGATGGCTTAAGTTTATTTTCTTTTGCGAAGAGTGCTTTTGAATACAATTATATAAAAATTCCTAAGACCTAGCATTTAAACAAGAGCATAATGTTCAAGGAATATTAATATGAATTTCCCTACATATGGCATCACACCATATGCCTAATATTACCATAATTTCTCCATACATACGGCATCACACCGTATAACATTTTTCAGCGTTATAGCCGCTTAACTTACCACTGGGACGACACCCAGGACAACTCAAATCAGGGCTTTCCTCTGCCCTTCCACTTTTCCATTCCCATTTTTCAATATTTTTGTAAACAGAACTATATCTAGTTAAGTTCCCATATCTGCCCTTGACCGTGGGCACGGCTATTCGAATAGTTTTGACTCTGCAGAGTTTTGCACACTTTACCCACAAGAGATAAATCCACCCGTTGCCCCACATGATTCCTTAGCCATGCGGTTGAGTAGACTATCACAGGATTGTTACAATGCATAATCCTACTGTGGTTACGCCCGCTAAGGTCTATCTTCCGTAGGATACGACCATCCCTCGGGAAGGGTCCCTCGTGAGCCATCACGGGCAAAGGCGGGGATGCGACCATCCATCCCTTTGCTCGTGGTCATACCTTCACGTAACCACCTTAGAGCCACACAAATTAGTAAACCCTGCCTACATTTTGTCAGCTTGCGGTTGTGCTTGTCATACACGGGGTGACTTGACAAGATTCAGTCCTTAGGGTTATCTGGGCGGTCTACCACTAACCCACTTGTTGATCCATCACTAACTCAAAATTTTGTGCTTCCACTGCACCACACATACACACCCTCGAACCAATCCGCCCAGATACTCAAGCATGTTGGGGTTTTTGGGAACATAAAGTAATCATACCAACATATACCAGTCATTCCCGTCATGACTGCCCAAATCAATTTCTCATGATTAAAAGTGATGTTTGGGACAATTTCTTGCCCCGTATTCTTAAACAATGCTAAGCATGGCATATAATTAGGGACTTATTTTTGAAAGGTTACTATTATATTTTTGCTAGGGCGACAAGGTTCACACATTCAAATACTCAAAGGAGGGGGTAATATTATTCAAGGTAAACAATGGCATATAACTAGAATATCAAATTTAGTATGCGTTTGCATAAAAATAACAGCAATGCAATTTGTTAATTTAAAACAAAGTAATTTGCAGAAATGTAGGTTCAACATGATCAAAATATTGACTCGCCTTGGTCACAGTGGTCGGGATCCGGATTCTCTGGTGCTTCTAGAGTTGCTGCCTCGATCTCTTCTTCTTGTGCCTCGTATGCTATTTTAGCGCGCGCCAAAAATTTGTACAAAAAGAAAAGCAGCAAATCAAACCAAATAACACCAGAAATTCAAATGAACTCTAAAAATTAGGATTTTAGTTCCATTGGATAGATCTCGATTTTAGATGAATTTAGAAATTTGTCTCACTCAATTTGGAGTTAAAATGAAAAAGTTATGGCTATTTGAAGTCTCAGTTCAGTAAATTCCAAAATTTATTAAATTTCTGACAGTGGGTCCCACATGTCATTTTCTTTTTATTTTAATTCTTTTCTTTCTGTACCACTGACGAGTGGGTCCAGGTACTATTCATTGGGGTCCATCTGTCAGCAGTGGCTTAGTGCAGTCGTGCCACTGACCGGTGGGGCCCACCTGTCAGCGGGGATTTTAAAAGAAATCGCTCGACCGCAGGCGCGGAGCCGGAGGCTCGAACGCGCGCCGCGGGAGCGAGGGGGAGAAGGAGTTGGCGCTGGAAGCCACTCGGCCGAGCCGAGCGATGCTTACCCATATAGGGTAAGTATACCTTTTGAGTTAGCTCGCTGAGGGGGCCGAGCAGAGGAAGAAGAAGGCGGTGGCGACGGCGGCGAGCGGTGGCCGGAGACGTTCGGGTCGTGCGTAGAATACAACCCTGGCGTGAAGGCGAATCTCCTGGTGTAGGCGGCCGGGGTGGAGGAGCACGGTGGCGAGCCGGCGGTGTGCGGCGGCGGAGGTTCGGGAAGGCTGTCGTCGCCGGCGAAGCTCAGGCGACGGGGGACCCAGTGGAGGAGGGGGTTAGCTTCGCCTGGCTCCGGAGATGGTTCATGAGCAAGGGATTGAGCTCTGGTGGCTCGGTGTGGTGGGTGAGCGTTCGCCGGAGTTCGGGAAGACGAGGGCGCCGGCGAGGAATTGGGGCTTCTCAGTGCAATTGCGGGCAGGGGAGGGAGAAGTGATGCAAGGCGACGCGTTTGCGATCTCCAGGTAGGGCTTTTATAGCCGGAGAGAGGGGCGCGTGGCGAGGTGACAGTGGCCTCCGCCCTGCTCACGCCGGCGAGAGGGGATGAATCAAATCTCCCCGAGATTTTGTGTAAGAGAGAGAGCACAGGGGTGCGCTGAACTTTGCCCGCGGGTGTGAGAGAAGAAAGAGAAGGATTGGCTGCGCAGAGGGAGTGAGCGCGAGGGAGAGGAGCGCAGCGCTGCGGGCGCGTGGAGAAGAAGAGGGAGGAGGAAGAAGACGCGGGCGGAGCCACCGGTCAGAGAAAGAAACCGGCGCGCGGGGGCCGCGAGGCAGCGGGAGAAGGAGCAGGCGAGGCACGGGCCCGCGGCGCAGAGGGAGAGGCGCGGGTGGAGGCGGGTCCACCGGCCAGCGGAAGGAGGGGCGCGAGAGAGCGGGGTCCGCTCGCCAGCGAGAGCGGGCGCGCGCGAGAAGATGGGCCGCGGGGCGCTGGCCCATGCGGAGAGGAGCTGGGCCGGGGTAACGGCCGGCCCGGCTGTTTCATTTTCTATTTCTTTTTCCTTTTTCTTTTATTTTATTTTGCTTTTGCAATTGAGTTTTACATGTATATATATATTTGCACATACATCCTGGGGTATACACCTATATACATATTTTTATTTCCTCTGATTTTTGTGTATGTACACATATATTTATCTATTTATTCTTTCACGTAGTATACATGTACATATATACATATATATATTTGTTAACATAACATTTTTATTTTGCAGACTCCTTTACTATTTATTCCATTATTTTTAGAGGTGAGATTTTATGGTTAACCAAATATTCTCCCTTGAAATTTTATAGATCATCTTTTCAGATTCTTTATTTGATGCTCATGTTTTATTATTTTATGTGTTGATTTCTTCCTTCTTTTTATTTTTGAAATTCCTTTGTATTTACAAAAAGCCAATAAACTCCAAAATTCAACAAAAAGCAAATAAAATAATCTAAAAACTCCATAACTTATTATTTATATTTTTTCGGGATGTTACAGTTGCCTAGCCATTTGGCCCCCACCGTCCCTGCGGCCTGTGACCTTAAGTGACCTTGGGCAGAATTCTTATTCGGCAGTGCAGCCAAACTTCGCATTGTGAGAGACCATGTGGAGTCGGGGGCCTGCTGGAGTTAGACTCTAGCACGAAGGCCCCTCGGCCCGGAGGGCCGGCCTCGTCAGGGGGTGCTGGCCTCCTTGCGATTCCGTTTGAGGCTGAGGGGACACCCCAGCGGAGTCCACCAGCTGATGCCGAAGGTAAACTCACCGTCCTTGGAGTAATCCTATGGTGCGTTCGTAGGGCTCTAACCGCTACGTCCCTTAGTAGCAGCACGCCTCCCCGAGCGCAGACAATCTTCGGGGCGTAGGGACATTCCTTTGGGAGGGACGCCCGACGCTCTCGAAACTATCGTCGTGGAGACCGCGCGCCCAAACTTAGCGGATTTCGTCCCTTGACCAGAGGTGCAAGGAGCATGGCGGGGGGTCGCGGATAATGCGGCTGCGAACCTGGATCGCCAGGCGCTGCTGACACATGGGTCGGAGCTCCTGGGAGGCGCACTGGAGGCCTCGAAAATGAGAATCTTGCTGACTGCGGCATCTTGCAGACCCTCGCCCTTGGCCGGGCGCTGCAAACGGCCCACGCCCATGAGCGGGAGGCATTAAAGGACCGGCTGCACGCCGCCGAAGAGGCCCTTCGCGCGGCAGAGGAGGCGTACTCCTCCAAGAACAACTGCATCCGCGCGGAGGCGATTTCATATGCCGAGGCGCTCGTGGCGGCGGCGTGGTGAGCGGCTGCAGAGGTGGCACAACGAGTAGCAGCGGAGGAGCGAGACGGCCTGCTCCAGCAAATCGGTGCGCTGGAAGAGGAGAAAGGCCGCCTCACTACGTCTCTTGGGGAACAGGAACGTGCTTTGGGCGATGCCTCGGTGGCGGCGTAGGACGCCATGCTGGCATTGGAGGGCACCCTTGAAGACCTTGTCGCCGAGGTGCCACCTCGTTCCTTCGGCCCCGAAGAGCTGCCGCGGACGCTCCGTCGAATCGCGGAGGCATCCAATCTTGTTCTTAGTGCCGCCAAATCTTTCGGCAACCACTGATCCTTCGCGACCTCGCGCCTGGCCCTTGCGCTGCTTCATCACCGGGGCTGCCGGCACATCAACGAGCTGGCTAACCCCGAGCTGGAGATGCATACCGGAGCCGGGGTGATGTCGGGCGCCGTACGCTCCATTCGTCGGGCCGCCCGGGCCTTCCATGAACAAATCTGGGATTACATCGGGGAGGCCGCGGCGAAGCTAGAACTTTGACGGACCATGGGCGACAAGGAGAACTTCGGCCAATGGATTGACGAAGTGCCACGATGCGGCGGAGGCGGTGCCGCCGCCGCAGGGCAGGGCGCGGGCCCATAGGTGTGATGCCAGGGTTCCAGTGTGTAGGTGAGCATTACCGTGTATGCACCCCCCCCCCCACTTTTCCCTGAATAATGGAAATTGCCCCGGCATTCTGACCGCATGTATTTCCGTGCTGTGAACAGCTACTTGATGTGAAAATATCCCAACCCAATTAATATGTCTAAGTAGGGCTAAGCATTTGATTTAAACTCTCTAGCCAACACTAATGTATTAGCTAGAGTTTGATTCTAGGGTGACAAGGTATCGAGGAATTTCAATATCAATGGGGGAATTAACAAGTAGGCAATAACTAAATTTAAAACTGAATTGAAATACGTTGAATAAAAATATGCATGCAATATAATTTAAACCAACATAATTTTATTTTGAAAACTGGGATCAACATGATCAAGGAGTGTGACTTGCCATGCTCTTCAACTTGGTTTGGATCTTCGTTGAAGAATTTTCTCGAATCGTCGAAGTCTACACGTGAAAATAACCCATCAAATTCAAATAAACTCAAAATAAATTCAAATTGACTTCAAATATTTTAATTGAGGCCAGAAATGGATAGAGGGGAATTTTTGATGAATTTAGAAATTTGAATGGGCTAAATCGGAGTTAGGACGAAGGAGAACGGGCTCCGGGAAGTTTAAAATCAGAGAAAAAGAAAATGATTAATTTCTGGAATTATATTTCTAAAGAAAAATAGGTTTATGGCGTCAGCATTGCGTCAGCCCTGGGAATTTCTATTTTTGGCCGAATTATTTTCCTTTTAGAAAATGAGGTGTGAGGCTGACAATGGGCTCGGGTCCATGTGGACTAGGTCCATGGACCGAGGGAGGTGCTGAGGTGGCACGGGTGGAGGAGGCGGCTTGCGTGGTGCCAACCGGGCACAGACAGGGCGAGATGGAACTGAGGTGGCACCAAGTCATCCGCCACGCAGACACGGCCTGGCTGACGTGGCCGGCCGGCAAGGGGGTGCTCGGGCCAGGCGGCAACGGCGACACTCCGATGGCCGGCGGCCGGCGGCGACAAGCGGAGGAGGGAGAGGAGCGCGAGGGGATCTCGAGGGTGGCTCGGGGCTTACCGGGGAAGGCCGGAATTGGGCCGGCGGCGAGCGAGCAGAGGCAGCGGCGCTCGGTGCGGCGGCGATGGAGAGGGAGGAGTGGCGGGGGAAGATGGGCGAGGAGAAGCGGAGCTGGTGGGGGTTTAAACAGGGGTCGGGGAGGGGGAAGGCGCGGCGAATTCCTCGCCAGAGATGCGCGGGGCGGCGGCGGTTATGGGAGGCCGGCGCGGGATTGGGGGGAGGAGGTGGGCGCGTGGGGCACTGGTCGTGCGGAAGGGGAGGTGGGGGAGTGGGGGAGGGCGGCGGTTGGGCTGGAAGGAGTGGGGGTGGTGGCCGGGAAAGGCGGCGGTGGCCGTTGCGGGCGGCGGCGCGAGAGGAGGAAGAAATGGGGCCGCGCGGGGAAGAGAGCGAAGGCGCGGGAGGTGCGGATGAAGCCGCGTGGCAGGAGAGGCGGATCGGGCGGCGGGTGCGATTAAGTGGGAGGGGACGGCGGCGATTAAGGTGCGCGGATTGGACGGTCGTGGAGGAGCGCGAGCAGACGGCGGGGAAGTGGCCGATCTGAGCTGGCCAGGTGGCAAGCGCGGGAGAGGGGTAGGCGGGGCGGGGTGGGTGACGTGGGCGGCATCTGGCCGTCCACGTGGCGGCCGGAGGGAGAGGGTTGGGTTGTGGATTTTTATTTTTATTTTGTTGATTTTCAGAAAACCCGAGAAATTACAATAAAGCTCAGAAAAATATGAAATAAACTCCAAAAATTCCAGAAGAATTCAGAGATCCTTCTGGAGACATTTTGGACTTATTATAAATATTTCCAACTAATTATATTTTTATACTCAAAATACTTTTTAATTTCAAAAATAGATTTTAAACTCCAGAAAAACCAAATAAATCCAAATAATTAATTTAAAGTAGAATTTTTATAGAAAATCAAAATATCATTTTATTTAATAATTATTTTTAGGTTTTACGTAAAATACTTTTCAAATCCAGTTGTTGTAGCTACAGACCAAACAGAGAGAGATGGTAGTGGAGAGTGATGAAGATAAGTGTAATGGCCTGGGTCCTCCCCATGGCTTACTCATATATATATATACACATGAGGAGTGCTTTTACAACTATACCCTTACATCTGGTTATCCCCTCTGGGGCAGTTATGTCATTACACATGGCCTATTCTGGGCCTTATAATCTCTTACCAGGCCTGCTGGGTTTAGGTGGGGGCCACCCCTACGACAGGAGCCTCTCATGGTGAAGGGCTTCACAGGGCCGAAGCCATGTCGCCGAGTCCTTTGGCCCCCTCCGTCCCCTACGGCCTGTGAATTCCTCCAAGCTTGTGGTTAGGGAGCCTGAAGTCTGGGATGGTGGTAGCGGAGGCTGTCGCCTAAATCGAAGTAGGCGCGCGCGCTCCGTCCCCTACCCTGCGAACGGGTGGCAGCGAAGCTGGCACCCAAGTCGAACTAGACGCGCGCGCTCTGTCCCCTACCCTTCGAACGGGTGGCAGCGGAGGCTGGCGCCCAAGTCGAAGTAGACGCGCGCGCTCCGTCCCCTACCCTTCGAACAGGTGGCAGCGAAGTTAGCGCCTAGTTGAAGTAGACGCGCGCGCTCCGTCCCCTACCCGTCGAACGGGTGGCAGCGAAGCTGGTGCCTAGTCGAAGTAGACGCGCGCGCTCTGTCCCCTACCCTTCGAACGGGTGGCAGCGAAGCTGGCGCCTAGTCGAAGTAGGCGCGCGCGCTCCGTCCCCTACCCTTCGAACGGGTGGCAGCGAAGCTGGCGCCTAGTCGAAGTAGGCGTGCGTGCTCCGTCCCCTACCCTTCGAACGGGTGGCAGCAAAGCTGGCGCCTTGTTGAAGTAGACGCGCGCGCTCCGTTCCCTACCCTTCGAACGGATGGCAGCGAAGCTGGCGCCTAGTCGAAGTAGGCGCGCGCGCTCCGTCCCCTACCCTTCGAACGGGTGGCAGCGAGGCTGGCGCCCAAGTCGAAGTAGGCGCGCGCGCTCCGTCCCCTACCCTTCGAACGGGTGGCAGCGAGGCTGGCGCCCAAGTCGAAGTAGACGCGCGCGCTCCGTCCCCTACCCTTCAAACGGGTGGCAGCGAAGTTGGCGCCTAGTCAAAGTAGATGCACGCGCTCCGTCCCCTACCCTTCGAGCGGGTGGCAGCGAAGCTGGCGCCTAGTCGAAGTAGGCGCGCGCGCTCCGTCCCCTACCCTTCGAACGGGTGGCAGCGGAGGCTGGCGCCCAAGTCGAAGCAGACGCGCGCGCTCCGTCCCCTACCCTTCGAACGGGTGGCAGCGAAGCTGGCGCCTAGTGGAAGTAGACGCGCGCGCTCCGTCCCCTACCCGTCGAACGGGTGGCAGCGAAGCTGGCGCCTAGTCGAAGTAGACGCGCGCGCTCCGTCCCCTACCCTTCGAACGGGTGGCAGCGAAGTTGGCGCCTAGTCGAAGTAGGCGCGCGCGCTCCGTCCCCTACCCTTCGAACGGGTGGCAGCGAGGCTGGCGCCCAAGTCGAAGTAGACGCGCGCGCTCCGTCCTCTACCCTTCAAACGGGTGGTAGCGAAGTTGGCGCCTAGTCAAAGTAGATGCGCGCGCTCCGTCCCCTACCCTTCGAGCGGGTGGCAGCGAAGCTGGCGCCTAGTCGAAGTAGGCGCGCGCGCTCCGTCCCCTACCCTTCGAACGGGTGGCAGCGGAGGCTGGCGCCCAAGTCGAAGCAGACGCGCGCGCTCCGTCCCCTACCCTTCGAACGGGTGGCAGCGAAGCTGGCGCCTAGTGGAAGTAGACGCGCGCGCTCCGTCGCCTACCCGTCGAACGGGTGGCAGCGAAGCTGGCGCCTAGTCGAAGTAGACGCGCGCGCTCCGTCCCCTACCCTTCGAACGGGTGGCAGCGAAGCTGGCACCTAGTCGAAGTAGGCGCGCGCGCTCCGTCCCCTACCCTTCGAACGGGTGGCAGCGAAGCTGGCGCCTAGTCGAAGTAGACGCGCGCGCTCCGTCCCCTACCCTTCGAACGGGTGGCAGCGAAGCAGGCGCCCAAGTCGAAGTAGACGCGCGCGCTCCGTCCCCTACCCTTCGAACGGGTGGCAGCGAAGCTGGCGCCTAGTCGAAGTAGACGCGCGCGCTCCGTCCCCTACCCGTCGAACGGGTGACAGCGAAGCTGGCGCCTAGTCGAAGTAGACGCGCGCGCTCCGTCCCCTACCCTTCGAACGGATGGCAGCGAAGCTGGCGCCCAAGTCGAAGTAGACGCGCGCGCTCCGTCCCTGTGCTGAGATCGGAGCTTGGCGCCGGTATGGTTGCGCTCCAGGGCTGTTGTGACCTTGCAGGCTGGTAGTGCGCTTTTAATGGCGGCTGGAATCACGCCGACGCCTGTCCTGGCAGAAGTCAGGCTGTCGCGCCGTGCAGTCTGCCATGCTGCAGGTGGGGCACGTGGCGACTCACGACTGGTGCGTCGTGGGATGTGAGCGGTTGCGTGACCGCGGCCGTTCGCCTTGTCCCCCGAGAAGTTGGACGCGTGTTGAAGATGTGGGGGCGTTGTGCGCTGCTTGGCCACCTACCTGGCACGGCCCTCTAGGTCCCGGCGGTTCTTCTTTCCAAATCTTGGACAGCCGAATCGCTGGGAATTTGATCCGTCTGTGCGTTGAGCCACAAGGCAGGCGAGCGGCCTTTATAAGGTGTGAGTGTTGAGGTGGAGGCACCCTTTCTTGCTTTGCTTTTTGATCTGCCGCTTCGCTTCCGCCCGTGCTAATTGTCACGCCAGTTGCTCCTTTGCCTGCATCTTCTTCCCTTGTCGCGAAGAGCGATGGCTAGCCAGGACGACGCCACCTACCACCCTCGCAGCGGTTCCTTGCCTAGCCAGGGCGAGGCGACCCATCCTTCCCAGGAGTACAAACTGGTGCCGCGGGGGAGCTCGCGCGCCAACAAGTGGTCGAACGCCATGGAGCACTCGGGAGGCTCCTGCTCCCGTGTGCTGGGGAAGAGCCGCATGACTGAAGGGACGCTGCAGCGACTCGTGGATGAAGGGAAGATCGTGGATCGCAATGGGGCTCGCCTACCCCGCCGGGACGAGACGGAGCCGAAGCCCGGAGCCATGGAGGCGATTGTTTTCGTCACGTTCTTCGATGCCGGCCTTCGAATGCCCTCCACGTTGTTCGTGGGCGAAGTCCTGCGGGCCTACCAGTTGGAGCTAGCCCAGTTGATGCCCCACGCGATACTCCGCCTAACTTTCTTCACGTGGGCGATGCGGACAGAGGGGTGGCGTCCTAGCGCGAGCTTATTCGCCGCCCTGCACGACGCACACTGTCGACCCAGGAAGGTTGACGGGGCGGTGTCCAACTTCGGCGGTGTGGACTTCGTGCTCCGGGCGTCATGTGCGACGTTGTTCCCCGTGCCAGCCTCGTCAGGGCAAGGGGCGTCCGGCTGGACGCGGTGGTGGTTCTATTACACCGTGACCGACAAGAGCAGAATGCAGTGCCGAGGTGGGCCGATCTCGTTTAACAGTACGCCGAGTCTGAAGGCGGAGATCGACGACACGCAAAAGCTACAGAGCCTTGTCGGTGTCGCCCGTCGACTGAGCGTGCGCGACCTAGCCGAGGAGTTCACGATGTATGGGGCGGCACCACTCTCCTCCCGGGGGAAGTATGTTGGACAGAATGGCCCCCGCGAGGACGGGTTCGACCCATCCATATCCCGCCTGCTGTCGCCCGCCGCCCCTTGTAAGTCGCCCAGCACGCTTTACGCGCGCCCTTGTATCTGTTTGGCATCCGGCTGACTGATGTGATCTCCTGCGCAGTGGCTCGGCTAGAAGATGCGGAGCGCGCGGTTGCGGCACTCCTCGGCCCGTACACGCTTAAGGAGCACCGGGCTCGCGAGGCCGCAGTCAAGGCGGCTAAGCAGGGGCGGATAAACCGCACCTGCGAGGCTGTGGGCATTACCGTGCCCGAGCGTGCGGTGCCGGAAGAGCTTCCCTCCGGGACTCCGGGCGCTCAGGGCGGTGATAGCCCTACGGGGGTGCTATCTTCGCGACGCTGGCCCGTTCCCCGGCTGCCGTATGCGACCCGGCAGCCCCCCCGGCGGTTAGCCCAGTTGAGACGGGGCGCGCGACCGGCGGTGGGCCTGGCCATACTGCCTCAGAGGGGCGCAGCGCCGCGGATCCCCCGGCACCTTCTGCCGACGCCCACGAGCCCGTGCTCGGGCTCGCGGCCATCGTTGAGTTGGAACTTGTCAACCCGGGGGGTGGCGTAGTTCCTGGCGAGCAAACCGCAGTGGAAGGTGCGTTATCAACCGCAGCGGCCGACGAGGGCGTGCCCCCTACAGAGGAAACCGTGGGGGCGGCGGTAACCGGAGCTGGTCCTGCCGTGGAAGAATCGCCTGTGCCACCGCAGGCGAAACACCCTCGGACTCAGTCCCCGCCGCCAACGAGGGGTCGATACGCTGTTGCGGGGCCTTGCCGCGGGATTACGGTGTCTGGCGTGGCCGAGAAGACCGTCGCCCCGACTGTTGAGGCGCCCGCCTCCCCCTGGGTGGTCGAACCGGCGCCACCTCCTACCGCGACGAGGGGCGCAGGAGGTAGGCGTGAGTCCCTTTCTTCACTTGACTTCGCGAGACTTTCTTCGATCTGCTCGCTCATTCTGCCAACATCAGACGAGACGAAGTCTCCCGAACGTGGCGAAGGATCGAGCAGCGGAGGTATGCGCGAAGTCGGAAGCCTTGTGCAGGGTGCCCCGCAGGTGTCCGCCGTTGTTGACGTGGCCGTGGCCTCGGTAAATCCTGGCGCGCTTGGACCGGGGCTTGCTCGCTCGGACTTCCTCCCTCGCCCGGAGATATTTTGCGACCTCACCGCCGCCGCAGAGCGTGCCGACAACGGCCTCAACCGAGAGGTGCTGTCGTCATGCGCGGGGGACCTCCTAGCGCTCGCGCTGTAGGCCTCCGAGATGAGGGTAAATATGTGCGCTTCAGCTTGTAAGGTACTGCTGGACGCCTGCTGATTTGTTGTTTCTGCCAGACGCTTGCCCTCGGCCGGTCCTTTGACGAGGCCCGTGTTCGGGAGCGGAGGGCTCTGGAAGCCAGCCTCCGCGAAGCAAACACTGCTCTCGCCGCGAAGGATGAAGAACTTCGCGCGCTGGAGGGCGTCCTGGTGGCCGCACAACTCGAGGCCACGGAAGCTCAGATCACCGTGGCTGGGGAGTGCGCCGCCTTCGTGCAGCAGATCGCCGTCCTAGAAGGGGAGAAGGCCCAGCTGGCGGAGTCTGCTGCCGCGAACCGCCTCGTCTTGGAAAATGCGTCCCTGTCGGCATGGCGGGCCATGGAGTCTCTGAACCAGGCCCTCCGAGATTTGTGCGTCCGAGTGCCGGACACTACGCACAGGCCGGAGGCCCTGTCGGAGACGCTCGGGCTGATCGAGGAGGGGGCCGGCGTTGCTCTTCGTGGCGCCAGGACCTTTGGCGAGCACTGTAGCTATGTTGGTGCGTGCTTTGCCCTCGCCCTGCTTCATACTCGTGGGTGTAGGCATACCCATGAGCTAGCGAATCCTCAACTGGATCCTCCCGACCGCCCAGAGGTTATGTCGGACGCCATCCGCTCCATTGGGCCTAGCCTGCAGAACTTCCATCAACGGATCTGGGGCCGCTTCGGGGAAGGTGCAGCGAGGGTCGCCGTGCAGCAGACGTTGCATGGGGAGGGGGACCTCCTCCAGTGGCTTGAAGGAGTCCTTCAGCGCCGCGGCGACGACGGCGCGGGCTCGTCCGCACCGCGCCAAGGCTGAGCAGTTGGTCGGGTAGGGCAGGGGGGTGATGTACTGGTTCCTACGCTTGTAACCATGTAACCCCTTTGCTTTTATAATGGAACCAAGTAGTACCTTATGCTTGGTGTTACCTGCCGCCGAACGCGGAGGGCAGGTCTGCGCATCTCATTTATACTCCGTGGAGTGGCGCGTGCGGAGGCGAACCTCGACGCTACGACTTCCTTTATAGTCCGGAGACTCGCGCGTGCGGAGGCGAACCTCGACGCTACGTCTTATTTAAAGTCCGTGGACTAGTGCGTGCGGAGCTAGGCTCGACGCTACGTCTTCTTTATAGTCCGGAGACTCGCGCGTGCGGAGGCGAACCTCGACGCTACGTCTTATTTAAAGTCCGTGGACTAGTGCGTGTGGAGCTAGGCTCGACGCTACGTCTTCTTTATAGTCCGGAGACTCGCGCGTGCGGAGGCGAACCTCGACGCTACGTCTTATTTAAAGTCCGTGGACTAGTGCGTGCGGAGCTAGGCTCGACGCTACGTCTTCTTTATAGTCCGTAGACTCTCGCGTGCGGAGGCGGACCTCGACGCTACGTCTTATTTAAAGTCGTGGACTAGTGCGTGCCGAGCTAGGCTCGACGCTACGTCTTATTTATACTCCTTAGAGTGCGCGCGGAGGCGTCCCCCCGCTGCGTCTTATTTATACTCCGTAGAGTGCGTGCGGAGGCGGACCTCGACGCTACGTCTTATTTAAAGTCCGTGGACTGGTGCGTGCGGAGCTAGGCTCGACGCTACATCTTATTTATAGTCCACAGACTCTCGCGTGCGGAGGCGGACCTCGACGCTACGTCTTATTTAAAGTCCGTGGACTGGTGCGTGCGGAGCTAGGCTCGACGCTACGTCTTATTTATAGTCCGCAGACTCTTGCGTGCGGAGGCGGACCTCGACGCTACGTCTTATTTAAAGTCTGTGGACTGGTGCGTGCGGAGCTAGGCTCGACGCTACGTCTTATTTATAGTCCGCAGACTCTCGCGTGCGGAGGCGGACCTCGACGCTATGTCTTATTTAAAGTCCGTGGACTGGTGCGTGCGGAGCTAGGCTCGACGCTACGTCTTATTTATAGTCCGCAGACTCTCGCGTGCGGAGGCGGACCTCGACGCTACGTCTTATTTAAAGTCCGTGGACTGGTGCGTGCAGAGCTAGGCTCGACGCTACGTCTTATTTATAGTCCGCAGACTCTCGCGTGCGGAGGCGGACCTCGACGCTACGTCTTATTTAAAGTCCGTGGACTTTGTTCAGCTTAACGCGGACAGGGGATGCTCTGGGAACAGCAACCTTTATTGAACTCCCGTTTGCGCGGGCGAGCATCGCATGACAAAGGGCTGGTGGCTCTACACCTGCTGTCCTGCTCCTAGGCGTAGTACCGCCGCAACCTGTCCGCGTTCCATGTATGCCGGAAGGCTTGTCCTTCGAGCGTGGCGAGGCGGTACGCCCCCTTCGGCAATGCCTCCGTCACGATGTACGGGCCTTCCCACTTGGACTCCAGCTTGCCAACGGTCTCCGCCTGGAGCGCCACTCTGAGGACGAGATCCCCAGGCTTGAACCCCCGCGGGCATATAGAGCGGTCCCGAGTACGCATTGTCTGCCGCGCGTACTTCTCGACATGGTGGGCTGCGTCTGCTCGTATCCCGTCGAGGAGGTCCAAGGACACACGGCGCTCCTCTTCGGGTGCTTGGACGAGGACTCTCCGCGAGCCGGCCTTGATTTCCTCGGGCGTCACCGCTTCATCACCAAAGAGGAGCTTGAACGGCGTGAATCCCGTCGGGCGCGTTACCGTTGTGCGAAGCGACCATAGAACGCTGTGAAGCTCGCTTGGCCACTTGCCCTTTGGCAATCCAACCAGGCGCTTTTTGATGGCGGCAGAGATGGCGCCATTCGCCCGTTCGACCGCCCCGTTGGACTGGGGATGCCCTACCGAAGCGAATCGGAGGGTGATGCCCATGCTGTCACAATAATCTTTGAAGAGGGTGGCGTCGAACTGCAGGCCATTGTCGACCGTGAGCTCCCGGGGCACACCGAAGCGACATATGATGTTTTGCCATAGGAAGCGCTGTATGGCCGCAGAAGTTACTCTGGCCAGAGCGATCGCTTCCGGCCATCTGGAGAAATACTCCAGCGCGACTACCACGAACCGGAGGTCCCCTGGAGCTCGGGCAAGTGGTCCTACTATATCGAGACCCCAGCGTGCTAGTGGCCACACCGGGGGAATGGGGTTGAGGCTCGTCGGGGGCCTGCAGATGATGCGCGCCATCCACTGGCACCCTTGGCACCGACGGACGAGGTCCTGGGCGTCGGTGACAGCAGTCGGCCAGTAGAAGCCTTGCCTGAACGCCTTGCCGACTAATGACCTCGGTGCTAGGTGGGATCCGCACACGCCCGCGTGGATCTCCGCCAAGAGCTCCTTTCCCCCCTCAGTCGAGAGGCAGCGGAGGAGCGGTGCGCAAACCCCTCTCTTGTAGAGTATCCCTTCGAATACCTGGAAGGACCGTGCGCGGTGCTGCAAGCGTCGCAGCTCGGCAGGGTCCTCCGGCTCGGCGATGCCTTGCAAGAAATTGAAGATGGGCTCTCGCCAATCTCCTGGCCGATCAATGTGGTGGACGAGTGCCGCGTCCTGGTTGTCCTGCGCGATGGCCGCCTTTGTTAACATCTCGTAGAACGCCCCCTCGGGGGGGCAGTTGCTGGCTGGCCGCTTTAGCGAGGGCGTCAGCTTGCTCATTCTCCGCACGGGGGATGGCCTTGACGGTGACACCCAAAAAGTGCCTTTCCCTCGCCCTCACTGCCGCGAGGTACTTGGCCAACTCAGGGTCCTTGGCTTGATATGACTTGTCCACATGGCCAGCCACCAAACGCGAGTCGGTGCGTACCAACGCCCGTCTTGCGCCGATTGCCTTGAGCTTCGCCAAGCCAAAGAGCAGTGCCTCGTATCCAGCCGTGTTGTTGGTGGCGGGGAAGGCAAGGCGCGCCGAGTACAGCAAACGCTGTCCTTCGGGCGTGACGATCACCGCCCCTACGCCCGCGCCGGCGACGCTGTAAGCGCCGTCGATTGTAAGCGTCCAGACGGGATCATCGTGCGTCTCGACGGGTTGGGCCGGCGGGGTCCATTCGGCGAGAAAATCCGCCAGGACTTGGGATTTGATTGCCGTTCGCGAAGCATACGTCAAGGAGAAGGGAGCGAGCTCGGCAGCCCATTTGCCGATGCGCCCTGTGGACTCCTTGTTGTGTAGCATCTCTGTCAGGGGGAATGAGAAAGGTACTGTGATCGGGTGGGCCAGAAAATAATGCCGAAACTTCCTGGAGGCCATGACAAGCGCGTAGGCGAGCTTCTCAAGCTCCGTGTATCTTGTCTTGGCACCTTGGAGGGCTTCGGAGACAAAATAGACGGGCCGCTGCATGGCGCCTTCCTCTAAGACGAGGACGGCGTTGACCGCGGTGGCTGACGCGGCCAGATAGAGCAGGAGGGGAGCCTTTGGCGCTGGGGCGAGCAAAGTGGGGAGGCTTGCCAGGTGCCTTGAGCTCGTTGAAGGCCTTCGCGCAGTCTCCGTCCCAACGAAATCCATCGCACCCGCGGAGTGTCTTGAAAAACGGCAGGCCCCGCTCCGTCGCCCTGGATAGGAAGCGGCTTAATGCTGCCATGCGGCCTGCCAGCCTCTGGACCTCCCTTGTTGTCTTGGGTGGCTCCATACCCAGGATGGCGTCTACTTTGTCGGGGTTCGCCTGGATGCCCTGCCCAGACACGAGGAAACCTAGGAGTTTGCCTGCCTGCACCCCGAAGACACATTTGTCGGGGTTGAGCTTAATGCCTGCCTTCCGGAGGTTGTCGAAGGTCTCCTGGAGGTCCCGGCCGTGCAGAGCAAGCTGCCGAGTTTTGACCACCACGTCATCGACATAGGCTTCGACGTTCCTCCCGAGCTGGGCGGCCAGGGCAATGGCGACGAGGCGGGTGAAGGTAGCGCCTGCGTTCTTAGGACCTCGTGGATGACCCCGGCGCGAAGAAGCTTCGCCACCTCTGCTTTGGCCGCCTGCTGCCGATCCATCGACATACGCCGAAGCCTTTGCTTGACTGGCTTGGCGTCAGGGCGGACCGCCAAGCGATGCTCGATTAGTGGTCGGTCCACGCCCTTGATGTCCTCCGGGGACCATGCGAAGATGTCGACGTTGTTCTGAAGCACTCGGAGCAGATCCCGTTCGACCCCCGGTGGGAGCCCCTCGCCAATGGACACAAACTGCCCCTCCACCTGGAACGGCACCTTCTTAACTCCGCCTTCGGGCCGAGGCTTGGGCGTCCACCCGGGGGCGGAGGGCCCATCCCCGAGCGCGCCGGAGAGGGCATGCACCGGGCGACGCGGGACACGGCTGCCGCCTTCGGCACGCCTGGCCAGGTCCTGGTCGCCGAAGACGGTGATAACACCCTCCGGGCCCGGGAGCTTTACACACAAAAACGCGTGGTGCGGGATCGCCTCGAAAGAGTTGATGGCGGGTCGCCCCAGTATGGCGTTGTAGGGGTGCGGGATATCTACGACATCGAAGGTGACCTGCTCGGTTCGGATGTTACCTTTGTTGCCTTCCTGACGGAAAGTGACAGGAAGGGACACGTGCCCCAAGGCCTGCAACGGTTGACCCCCGAAGTCTTGAAGTGGAGCTCCTGGCTGCTCTAGCCGGCTTCGGGGGATCGCCATGCGGTCGAGGGCCTCTGCGAACAAGATATTAGCGGAGCTTCCCCCGTCGACGAGGACGCGCCTGACGTCACAGCGTGCTATGTGGGCCTGGATGACCAGAGGGTCTTGGTGAGGGTACTCCACGCCCCTGGGGTCGTTCAAGTCGAAGGTGATGTTGCGAGGCGGCATCCACAGCTGCGGCTGCTCCCCGGGGGCTTTTGAAGAGGAGCCTCCGGTGATGACGCTGACGGTGCGATGCTGCGCGCCCTCCATTGCGGTGGCTCGTATGGGGCTATCCCTTGGGTGCCCTGCGTGGGCTCCGGCGGGGGACCGAGGAGGCCGAGCCCGAGACCCGGCCGTCACCCTCCGCAGCTGCATAACTGCGGTGCATGTCCTTGTGTAATGATCACCGTAGCCGTGTACCTCGCACCACTTGCCATAGTGTAGGAGCTCTTGTTCTGCGTGGGGTTGGTCGCCGCAATCAAGTCCGCCGTCTGGTCCCCGGTCTCCCTGCCGTGGGGCGGGGGCGGGTCCTTGGCGGGCGCTCTCGGTGTCGAGGACATGACGGGCCGCCTGCGACCTGCGCCGGCGGCGCTGAGGTTTAAGCCTGCTCCTTGAAGAGCCTTCCTGTACCCCGGCCTTGCTGCCTCTGGGAGGGCCTCCTCGGGGCTCTCGGCTGCAGCCCGGCTTCGAGGAGAGACCACCCGCCCCCACTTCGCGCGGGGGGCGCTTCTCATGGGCGGGGCCAAGGACGGTAATGCTGCGTCTTCGCGCATCCTCCTCCGCCCGCGCGTACTCGTCCATTTTGTCGAAGAGCGTGGCGACTGTCTTGATTGGCCTCCGCGCGTTGTACTCGGCCATCGGGCCCGGGCGAAGGCCCTGTATGGCTGCATTGACGACGGTGGTTTCGTTAACATCTTTTAGCTGGCATCGAATCTTGGCGAAGCGCTTGAAATAGCCCTGGAGCGTCTCCGAGGGTCTTTGCTTCACAGCGAAGAGTTGGTCCGCCTCAATTCGCTCGACACAGTGTCCTTGGAAGTTGCTACTAAGGCGGTCGCGAAGCTGTTCCCACGCGTAGATGGAGCCTGGCTCTATGGTAAAAAAACCAAGAGAGCGCCACCCCGTGCAGTGCGAGGGGGAGTCCCTTCGCCTTCGTGGTGTCGTCTCCGCCCGCGGCCTCCATCGCGGTTTCGTACACGCGCGCGAACTTGCGAGGATCCGTGTCGCCTATGTACGGGTCGATGATGCTAGGGAACTTGAAGCCTTCGGGCCACGCCGCCTGCTGCAGCCCCGCCGAAAGCGGGGATTCTGGATCTACGCACCCCGGCGGGACGCGGCTAGACGTGGGGGCTTCGCGGCTGTCCGCCTTCTCTGTCGTGGACTCGAGCGCGATTACTGTCGCAACCTGTTGGCTCCGAGCCTCTTGTATATCTCGGACGGCTCCGCAAAGGTCCCCTAGTTCTCGCTGGAACGCGTTGAGGGCTGCTAGTAGGATACCGTCCACCGCTGGTGTCGTTGAGGCCGCCGGAACGCCCAGCGGACGGGTCGGTGCAGGGACCATCGCCTCACGATCTCCAGATCCGCCGGATGGTTCGTTGCGGCTACCCCCGGCCGTCTGATCCGCGCTACCGGCGAGGGTGACGGGGTTGGATGTCGTCGTAGCGGCGCTGGCGGGGTCAGTCGTTGCCGCGCGAGCATCGATGCCCGCGACCACGGCGCGTACGCCGCCGCCAACTCCTTCGGCGGCCGATGCCGAAGCCCTGGTGTTCACGCGCTGCTCCGACCCAGCCGCCTTCTTTCCCTTCGCCGCCGCTGGTGAAGCTTTTTTCGGTGCCATCTTCTTTCTTCGGTCTTCAGGCTTGTCTTCGTCCTCCCCACGGACGGCGCCAACTGTTGTGGCTACAGACCAAACAGAGAGAGAGATGGTAGTGGAGAGTGATGAAGATAAGTGTAATGGCCTGGGTCCTCCCCATGGCTTACTCATATATATATATACACATGAGGAGTGCTTTTACAACTATACCCTTACATCTGGTTGTCCCCTCTGGGGGCAGTTATGTCATTACACATGGCCTATTCTGGGCCTTATAATCTCTTACCAGACCTGCTGGGTTTAGGTGGGGGCCACCCCTACGACACCAGCTTTTTCAAAAAACAGAAATCCAGCGCTCCGTCCCCTACCCCTTCGGAGTGGTGGCAGCGGAGCTGGCGCCTAGTCGAAGTAGACACACGAGTGCTCCGTCCCCTACTCTGGATCCGCATGGGGCCTTCCAGGGGTTGCTGGACATGGGCCACGACAGGCGGTCGCACCTCGAGGTTTCTATCCCTGGCGACGCTCTATCGAAGTGCCGCGATGGTGGTGCATGCGCGCGTGTCGTGACCGCCTCAACCGTGTACCTCGCACCACTGGCCATGGTGCTGGTCGTCGTATTCCGCGCGGGTCCTATCATCGCAACCCCGGCCCTGCCCCCGGCCTCGGCGAGTCCTGCCGCTGCGGCCGGTGGGGGTGGTACGTCTTCGACATTGAGGGCGCCTCCTTCGGCGAGTCTCCATTTTTCGTCATGCCCTCCACCTGATTGGTGTCGGAGTCATCACCTTGGCGCCGCCGCACGTCTTCTTCCGCTCTGGCGTACTCTTCCATCTTTTCAAAGAGCTTCGCCACCGTCTTGATTGGCTTTCGCGCGTTGTATTCGGCCAGCGGCCCCGGGCGGAGGCCCTGCACCGCTGCGTTGATGATGGTTGTGTCGTTGACATCCTTGACTTGGAAGCGGACCTTTGCGAAGCGCTTGAAGTACTCCCGGAGCTTCTCCGAGGGTTTTTGGTTGATAGCAAAGAGCTGATCTGCGTCGACACGCTTGACGTAGTTCCCCTGTAAGTTGTTGTAGAGGCGATCGCGGATCTGCTCCCATGCATAGATGGAGCTTTGCTCTATGGTAAAGAACCAAGAGAGAGCTATTCCCTGTAACGCAAGGGGGAGTCCCTTTGCTTTCATGGTGTCGTCCCCGCCTGCAGCTTCGATGGCAGTCTCATACACACGCACGAACTCCGAGGGTCCGTGTCACCTTTCTACAGCTCGATGGCGCTAGGGAACTTGAAGTCCTCCGGCCATGCCGACTGCTGCAGGCCCGCGGAGAGTGGGGACTCCGGGTCCACGCGTCGCAGTGGGACGCGGCTGAACGTGGGGGCGTCACGACTATCCGCCCGTTCTGGCGTGGGCTCCGGCGCGACCACCGGTGGGGTCTACTGACTCCGAGCCTCTTGCATATCCCGCATGGCTCCCCGGAGATCCGCTAACTCCCGCTGGAGCATGTCGATGGCTGTCAGTAGGGTGCTCTCCACTGTTGGCATAGCCGGGGCAATCGGCGCACCTAGTCGCACTGCCGGGACAGCGGCGACCACGACCTGTGCTCCCGGGTTTCCCGATGGGCCGGCGCGGTAGACTCCGGAGTCGGTGACGAGGCTAGTGTTGCCGTCGAAACCGCTCACCGCTCCCGCACCGGGTGTAGGTCATGCCAACATGGGCGCCGGCGTTACCGCCCCCGATTACCCGGTTGGTGTTGCCGGTGTCGACCATCGCGCCAGCGGTGGGGGCGCTCGTTGCACTCGGGGCGGGGTCGACCATTACGCCAGTGGTGGTGGGGTCGATCGTCGCGCCATGAGCATCGATGTTTGTGGCTGCCGCACCCGCGTCGTCATCCGCGCTCGTGATTGCTGACGCTGAAGCTCTAGTATTGACGCGGGACGCCGTCGGGCCCCACCTTCTTCTTCTTAGCCGCCGATGATGAAGCTTTTTTCAGTGCCATCCTTCTTCCGATCTTGAGGCTTGCTCTTGTCCTCCCCACGGACGGCGCCAACTGTTGTGGTTACAGACCAAACAGAGAGAGGTATGGTAGTGGAGAATTAGGTGAGCAATGCTTAGGGTTTCCCCCATGGCCTGGATGGTCTATATATTCACATGGGGAGTGTTTTTACAATAGTATCCTTACATTTGAGTATCCCTCTCAAGGGCATTTATGCCATTGTACATGTCCCATTTTGGGCCTTTCAGCCTTCTAACAGGCCGACTGGGCTTAGGTGGGAGCCACCCCTACAAAACTACCCATGGCAACACGGATTTCATCAACACATCCAGCATCTCAACCTGAATGTTATCTCTCCATCTCCCATTCCGAGAACCTATCGTGCTGCTCTCAATGATAAGCATTGGCAGTGGCTATGCAAAGCGAGTTTGATGCCCTTTGAGCAAACAACACTTGGGATCTTGTCCCTCGCCTCCCTAGTGCTAATATTGGCACTGGCAAATGAATATTTTGTCACAAGTTGAAACATTATGGCTCCTTGGATCTCTATAAAGCTCGTTGGGTCCTATGTGGTTTTTCTCAAAAACCTCTAGTTGATTTTGATGAGACTTTTAGCCCAGTTGTCAAACTAGATACTATTCGCATTGTTCTCACACTTGCTTTGTATAATGACTGACCAGTCCACCAACTTGATGTGAACAACGCCTTTTTAAACAGTACCTTATCCAAAATCATTAACTGTCAACAACCTTCTGGTTTCATTGATACCGCGCGAAGCTCTCATGTCTGCTGGCTAAACCAATCTTTGTAGGATTTATTGATCATATACCCTCCATTTAGATGGAAATTTAAGATTTACCCTCCTGGCCCACGTGTTAGTGACTTATGATGACCCCACATGTCATTGAGATGAGGAGGGTAAATCCTGAATTTTCCAACTAAAGGGAGGGTATATGATCCAATCCCCCATCTTTGTATGGCCTTAAACAGGTCCCACAAGCCTAGTTCAACCGTTTCGCTACCTTTCTTTTGTCCCTTGGTTTCGTTGGGTCTAAAGCTGATTCATCCTTGTTTATCTATACTTGTGGCTCCGATATTGCCTACCTGATTCATCCTTGTTTATCTATACTCGTGGCTCCGATACTGCCTACCTTCTTCTCTATATCGATGACATTGTTCTCATAGCATCCAATCCAACACTTCTTTGGTGGGCAATTAATTCTCTTCACAGCGAGTTCTCCTTGAAAGATCTTGGCAGCCTCCACTTCTTCCTTGACATCTCCATTCACTGTTCCCATGACGGCTTCTTTTTGTCCCAACACTAGTACATTAAAGACATTCTTAATCGTGTAGGCATGACTAACTACAAACCTTGCACCACACCAGTTGACATGACCTCCAAACTACCCTCCTCAGGCCTTCCTGTCAAGAATGCCACCCACTACCGAAGCATTGCGGGCGCACTCCAGTATCTGACATTCACTCGCCTAGCTATTACGTATACTGTGTAGCAGGCCTGCCTTCATATGCATGATCCGCGTGAGCCACACTACAACCTTCTGAAGCACATACTTGCTATCTCAAAGGTGCCATCGATCACGGTCTACAACTACACCGAACAGTGACCTGCTCTAGTTTGAACGTTTTACCCACTCCCGTTCCAACTGTGGTGGGGTGTTAGCCTACCACGCCGTCCAACGCCTTGTTCTACATGCGTGAATCAATGTGACGCCTTCAACGTTAACCAGGATATTAAATTAGAGTTGCTGCATATATTCATATTGGCAGTGGTTGTATGTATTCACATTAGCATCACCATTGCTCGAAAGCGTCAATGGCATACTGAAAAGCCTCACCAGCAACGTCAGCAGCAACCTTTGCCTCCTTGGTAGCCTTATCTGATGTAGGAGGTGCAGAAGTAGACGGCCTAGGAGGAGACTAAACCAACGGTCGCAGAGAAGGGCGTGCACCGGTCACATGTCCCCAAAGGCAGAGACCATCAAGCGTGATCTCCATGAGAGAAGACTATAATATGTAGTTCGTTCCATGGAGCTTTGTTCCCGAGAATGGGATCGCAGCAGATGGAATGGAAGCCATCGATAGGCGGCGCTGGACGGCGCAGTGACCAATGCAACAAAGTCTATCAGGCGGCACTGGACGGCGTGGTGGTTAGATCAACGTTATATTTTTTTCTTCTTCTTTTCTTATTTTTTGCACTAAAACAAAACGACGTCGGCCGAAACTTCACAAACCAAACATAGACGGCCGACTCGGCTTGTACATCCCTAAGGCGATGAGCAGGCGGCCGGCGGAGTGACGGCAGGCAAAGCGTCAGCCGATGGCTCAAGGGCAATGTGTGAGCAGACGATGGCAGTGCAGTTGTCGGCAAAGCAGTGGCTGAAACGGAGGTGGCTTCAGTCGAGCGACAGCGATGGTGGATCTGGCAGCAGCAGCGTCGGATCTAGTGGAGACGACAGCGGCGACACGGGCGGCAGTGGCGGCGATGATGGATCGGGCAGCAGTAGTGCCGGATCTGGCGAGCGGTGCTAGATCGAGCGGGTAGCGCCGGATCGGGTGGAGACGACGGTGGCGGCTCGGGTAGCGGGTGGAGCTCGGGCGGCGATGGCCCCGGTGGCGGTGGCGGCGGCGGCTCGGGCGGCTACAACCCGGGCGGTGGCGGCAGCCTGTGCAGCGGTGGCAGTAGCCTGGGTGGCGTCGAAGGCAACGGAAGAACAAGGTCAGAGCCCTAGTTCTGATACCATATTATGAATATTGTGTCTATATTCATGAGGTCCAAAGGGCAATATATATATGGACTTATGGAGTACAAGGAAATTTACAGAGGAATATGGCATACATAGATAAGGAAACCAAGTAATATACGGAAACGAATGATAATCTTATTCTATCCTTAACAACTATTATATATATCCTGATATATCAATGAATCAGTCAAGTGGTTCATTTATATGAGCCTTCACTTGGTGCTTATTTACACTCAAAGTCGGAAGCGTGCGCACATTGGTTCCCGAAAACTCGATATGGTTCGGCAAGGAAGGCGTGTTGGTGTTGGACTCCAGGTATGACTTCCTGATCAAGTCGGTTAACATCACCTTCCTTTTTTATTTTCAAGACCCAATCGGCGGAAGCAGCAACACAAAATGATACCCTTCGTAAATGCATGCATGGATGGAAATCAATCAACATCTTTACGTGTCATCATGTCGTAATTAGCCTCAACTGGGTAAGCTCCCACATTCAATGGGGGATTCATGATTGAAGTACGCCTCGGGCTAGATTTTAATTAAGTAATAATTTAGCATATCACAAATCTAGAACCATGTTATAATATAATAAAAATATATCACAAATGCATCATCGATATGAAAATTTTGCTTAATGCTCAATAGTTGAAGAGTTGAAATTTTCAACACAAATCATAATAAAGAAAGTATATGAAATCATACAGAATGTAGCGTAATAAAGATACATCAAGTACCTCAAATCCTAAATGAAAATTTGCTCACTATCCTATGCGGCTAGCCCACCAAATCCTCATCAATGGCAGGACAAGAATCAGAACCTACAAAGGCAGCATAAAAACAAAAATAAAATAAAATATAGATAAATTCAAAGAGCATGATATTACATTTGAAATAAACTAACTTACCACTTGCACGAGAAAGTTGTTTATTACGTGACCTCATACATTGAAAACGCTCTAAAATCTTCTCATCTTTAATACTTACAAATACATCTTGCTCAATATAGCATACCATGCTATGACTCATCCACTCATCATTCATCTTGTTTCGTAAATCAGTCTTAATGATGTTCATAGCCGAGAAGGCTTTTTTTTACAGTTGTTGTCCATCCATCCATACGGTTTTCAAAATCTCTTATGGATTCCATCCATCCATAAGGTTTTCATAAACCATTTTTAAAAGCAAAGTCTAATCCGTGAAAAAATTTACTCAGCTTGCCCATGACTGTGGGCACGGCTATCCAAGATAGGTTATATACTCTGCAGAGGTTGTACAGCTTTACCCACAAGACATGATCATCCCGGTTTGCCACGCAAGTTACACACTTCCTTAGGTGTGCGGCGGGGATATCATGACAAGGTCTTTACAATGATCCGTTGTCAACATAATCACGCCGCCACTAAGGTCTCACCACAACATGAATCCATATGTTGGAGCCCCCTCTTGTGCCATGTGAGACTTCTCACGGCCTACGCCGCGCCCACATTCAGCCTATAGCGAGATTAAGTTGGAACTTCACAAATTATTCGGCCAGGTCTATCCCATACCAGATTGTGGTAGTACGAAAGGGCTTTGCAACAATAGCTCACAGACCGGTCCTTAACTTGACTTAGGTCTAACCACTTACCCCTTGTGCCTAGCAATCGACATCGTGTCACCAAACGATGCATGCCAGCAAGCATCCACCACCATACCAATGCCTAAGTCTTAAACCAAGTTTTTATATTTTGTTTGAAAATATTCTCATAAACAATCTTGACTCACCAAAGTCAAGGATACACGATAAAAAGTTTTCATTTTATGTGAAAGATTAACCCAAACCATAAGTATTCTAAGCATGGCTAAGCATTTCTACAAAATTTCTAGTTATTACTAATGTACTAACTAGATTTTATCTAGGTTTGACAAGGTACAATAGCATTCAATGTCAAATTTGGCTGTCCAAAGGATTTGGGTATAACTAGAGTTCAAAATTGAATTTAAACTAACTTGGATAAAATTATGCATGCAATAATAATTTAAAATCAACATAAATAATTTAAAGTAGTAGGTACAACATGGTCAAGGGTGTAACTTGCCTTGCTCGAAGACCTGGCGCGGTTCGTCGACGTCGTTCTCTCCGAGATCGTCGAAATCTACGCGTGAAGAACCAAACAAATAAAATTCAAATAAAATTCAAAAATTGAAAAATATTTGGGTAGTTTATGATTTTAGAAGAATTTAGAAATTTGAACGGGTCAAAACGGAGTTAAAATGAGGGAGTTAGGGCTTCCGGAAGTTTAAAAAAAGAAAGAAAATGGAAAAGCTGATTTTTCTGATTTGTTTTTGTACTGAAAAACAATATTTATGACGTCAGCGAAGTTTGAATTTTGGGCAGGAATTATTTTTAAAAGATAATGCTGATGTGGCAAAGAGGGCCGACGTGGCCGGCCACGGGGCTGCCACTCGGCCGCCACGTCGGCACGGCCGGCTGACATGGCCGAGGCGCACGGGCGGTGCACGGAGGCGGCGCGCTCGCGGCGTGCGGGCACCTGGCGGCGGCCGGCGAGGGGTGGCGGACGGAGGGGTGGCGGCGGGGGTTCCGTGGCTTACCGGCGCCGGACTTGGGGTGGTCGGAGGGAGGCGGCGGCGGCGAGAAAAACGGTGGCGCACAGAGGAGAGAGATAACTCGCGGTGGTGGCTTAGTGTTGGCTTCGGTGGGCAGGAGCTCTGGCTGAAGAGGGGAGGAGGGGCGGCGGTGGGAGGGGTGTCGAGAGAGGTGCCCCGGGGGGGTTTATAGGGGGAAGGGGCGGCGGGCTCGCCAGTTTTTGCGGGGGTAAACCGGCTCGGCCGGGTGTGAACGCGGTGGTGGGCGGCACAATAAAGGGGCGGCGGGGTGCGGCGGCGAGGTGGGGAGGCCGAGGAGGCGTCTCGGGAGGCGGGGAGCCGGCCGAAAACCAAGGTCTTGCGGGCATTAATGGTGGCGCACGGTTTGAAGGAGAGAGATGGAGGGAGGAAGAAGAAGGGGGAGGTGGAAGATGGAGATGACGGGTGGGGTCCACGCGTCAGTGAGAGAAAGAGAGATGAAGAGGTATGGGCGGTCGGATTTGCGACACGTGGCAAGAAGGAAGGATCTCGGCCGTTGGATGAAGTGAAGGGTTAAGTGGTTATGGATGGCTAGGATTAGATCAAGGAGACAGATGGATTCAATCCGGGCCGGACACATGTCGGCCTGAGATTAAATCTGGATTTAAATTCGGATTAAATTTTCATAAAATACCACATAATTTTAGAAATACTTAGAAAATAGTAAATAATATCTAAACATTCCAGAAAATTCATAGGAAATTCCTGGAACTATTTTAGACTTAGTAAAAATATTTTTAATTCAAATTTAGCCTTTTAAAATTTTATAAAAATATCTTTTTGACTTTTAAAATTTATTTTGAATTCCAAAAAATTCTCAAAAATTCTATAAAAGGTTTTAAACTTACTAAAAATATTTCCAACCTAAGGTTGGTCTTTTAATTTCCATAAAAATACCATTTTAGCTTTGAAATTGATTTTAAAATCCTAGAAAATTCTCAGAAATTACTATAAATTTAGGAAAGCTTGAGAAAAATAAAATAAACTCTTTTTGGCTTTAATTAAATATTTTAAATACTTTTTCTTGCTTTTTGGCTTTAAAATAAAATCCACAAAACTCGAAATAAAATCCAAAAAATCACAAAAATTCCAAATAAAAGCCAAATGCTTTAAAAACTTAATTTAAAATAGTATTTTAACAAAAATTTGCAAATACCTTTTTATTTAATAAAATTTTGTGTTTCTAGTTAAATTACTTTTAACAAAAGCCTTTTTCCAAAGCTGAAAATAGACAAATAATATCTCTAAAATTTAAGGAACCAAAGAACACTTATTTTTATTTTAAATTAAATTAATTTTAATTTTAATTTTTTTACTGAAATTTTGAAATAAACAGTTGGGCTGTTACAGTTTTTGAGGCTTCAGGCTGGGCTACTATACCAAGTATATTGTTGGGTACGGTATATACTAGAGGGGGTAGTACTAGTAGCATTGCTGAGCCTTGGGCTATAGCCTACCCTGCCCGAAGCCTAGTTCCGCCCCGGCACATATTTGTATAAGTACATCGTCAATCTTACTTAGAATTCGAGGAATAATACATCATTGCAATCAGCGTAGCAATATCTTCAATATGGTAACATCCAACACCAATTCGCCTGTTGATTATCCCACTTATTGTTGGCCTTGTCTCAGGGTCCCCATTGTCACTCTAAAATTGCCAAATTTAGGCGGCAAACACATGCCCCTTTTTCCGACGAATAGCTAGCAAAGCTGTTTCTCAAAAAGCAAAACTAGACATTGGTAACCATCTAACACCTTGGTGAATAACTAATTGTGCCATTCTCATATCACCACAGGCAATCGTAGAAATATGGTCCCGACATTGAATTATTCTCAAAAATTGGCGTGCACATAGTCCTCCATGTCGTTACGTCGTTGACCCATCGAAAGCTTGGTGTTTTCATCACAATTTTTTCATCCTTTCTTTGAATAGGACAAATGATATATATACGTTTCGATCGTCATGATGAGAGCATCATCATAAGTGCCTCCAAATTGGGATTTGAAGCATCGCAAACCAGGAGACTGAACGATGCAAGAAGACTGAAGCAACATCCACGTGCAGACTTTGGAAGCACTGCAAACCAGGAAGGCAAGCGATGAGGTGAAGTAATGTTGGAAATATGCCCTAGAGGCAATCATAGATATTATTGTATTTCATTATGTTCATAATTTATTGGATAATGTATTATCTTGTTCCTTGGATAATATCGTCAATATTTATTAGCAAGTATGTGACTTGATTGTGAAACTTTATATTTCTGCGATGATTATTCTTAAATGATTCCTAGTCAAAAATACATGAGGACACATATGAATATACTAGTATATGTATTGGCTAATGATCATGTTTCACAGGTCATATATTTGGAGATATCAAACAAATAATATAGACACATGTTAGCGAACATAGGGTTGGATTGACCCACCATGAGACATTATGAGAATATTGCATTCGTACATATCATCAATCGGTACTCGAGATGCATAATGGCCATGCATAATGTCTGACTTAGGGGTTACCAAACACTCCTTCGTAACTGGGTAGTTATAAAGGTAACTTTCTGGTTTTGTCATGATGCATGCATCGAGACATGGTTGATTAAGATAGGATTTGCCACTCCATGAAATGGGAGAGATATCTCTAGGTGTTGGATCGGAAATGACAACAGAGGGGGGGTGAATGGTGCCTCTTAAAAATCGACCCCCAAAGTATCCGTGAAAAACTCAACTTTGAAAGCTATGGAAGCTATGAAGTTGAAAAAGAACAAGCGCTAACAAGATTAAAACAACTGAGCTCAAAATAAAGTCACGGCAGAAACGAAGCTCAATGCCTTGTCACGGCAACGAAACATCAGTACAATTTTGCCAAGGCAGAGAAAACAGCAGCAAAACAAAGTCACGGCAGGCACTATGCTCGAAGCATTGTCACGGCAGCAGATACTGAGGAATCGGCTGCCACGGCAAAGCAAATCGGCTGTCACAGCAAGGAAACAGCTTAAAACAATGTCACGACAAGACGTTGCAGTCACGGCACGAAAACGGCAGAAAACGATTGCCACGGCAAAGAAACAACCGAAAAAGGCTGTCACGGCAGAGAAAACCGAGTGCTATGTTGCCACGGCAAGACAAAATAACCAAATCGCTGCCACGGTAGCTGCTGGCCGAGAACTACATACAGACTGCTAGTGACTTGCCACGGCAAAGAAAACAACACTAAAATGCTGCCACGGCAAGACAAAATAACCAAATTGCTGCCACAGCAGAGAAACAGAGAAGCTTTGCTGCAGAATAAAGAGAGTCGAAGCCTAATACTTTGCAGCCAAGAGCAAAAGAAATAAAAGGAGCTAGCTGATCCAAGGCTGCCGAACTGCAAAGAGAATCAAACAAAAGACTTGGACTGCACTTGCTAAAAAAAAGTAAACTAAAGAGAGCAAAACCCTGAAGTTGTAGAACACATACGGCAATAGACAGCACACAACCAACCTGCTAGCATCTTTCTGCTCAAGAAAACAAAACAGCACTCATGACCAAAAACTCCAAAGAACCATAGGGCTTGCAGCAAAGGAGTATTTGAACAAAATAGCCAACTCACAGCCCTACTCTCAGACATGTTCTGGCCAAGGGGCCTTTAGGCTATCTCTGAGCAGAGGGATTTGCAGAGAAGCAAAACAAGTAGTCAAATAACAAAACACATGAGCTAAGAGGCAAAAGAACTCAAACAAAAACTGAGGCTCAATCTCTGAAACAAAAGAAAGGGGAGCACAAAACTCAAACACAGATCTTCATATTAAGACAGAGACAAGAATGCTTATACAAGATTTCTCTCAGCTCATCTTTCTCTCAATCTCACACTAACTAAGTCCCCATACATGCTTGAAAAATCAAGAACTCTACATATTCTCCTCACAACTCACATGGAGAGAAACTCAAAACATAGAACACTCAAAAACCCACTCTCTCAAGCCGTTTCTCTCTAAACTTCTGCACATAGCACTAAAGAGCACCTCTCTATTTATAGCCTCCACTAATGGGTTCACAAGCCACTTTACCCATTAGCTCTCAACCACTCATGGCACTTTATCCATAATCCACTTCCTTTAGTGCAGCTTTGCGTATTCACCAAAACGCCCATCTCGCACCTTCCAGGAAGCTTCCTCATTCCTTGCCCTCCAAGCCACGCAGCCACCTCGAGTCCTCGCCGTCTTTAGCACACCTCGACCGTTCTGACCTCGGCACCGCCCGCGCCTAGTCCGGTCATCCCGTGCCTCGCCACGACTCCACCTCGACGTTCTGCAGCCATCACAGGCAAGAAACAAATCACATAGCACCGCTCGAAATATTGTAACCATACAATAACATGATAAAGCCCAAACCGATCGAAACAAAAAATAAACGACTTAAGCACGTTCGACCTAGTCCGACCGAAACCGATTGCACCGCGCAACGACATGGTCCGAACCACACAAACCAAACTCGACTTTTCTAAAACAGATATCAATTACTCATCACACAACCGGGGTCACCTCCACATGGTCTATCACTAGGTCTCTCAAGTGATTGGATTCCAAAAATGCATGGCCATGCTACTCACGATTAAAGAGTTAATCGTAGTTGGGGAATTCGAGTCACATGGTCAACAAAGAGTGGTCACCAACAAGGATGACACATACTCGCCTTGAGCTTGACCGATATCATAAGGCAAAGGAAAATACATATAAGTTTTGTTGATGCTCGTCTGATATGATCTTTACGTATACTTTGGAGTCAGCATATCTTGCTAGAGACCACTACCGATTAGTAGACGAGTCAGAGTACTTGGGCCATGTCCAAGTGTACGTGAACCTATAGAATTGCATACTTAAAGGGCTAAGATATAATTTGGATGGTGATCTAAATTCATGTGGGCCACGAGTTCCTAATGATCCTCAAGTTCGAGACGCATCATGGATGCCTATATATAGAGGGCGGTGGCATAGGGCTTAGTGAGAAATTGGGAATTCCCGAAACTCTAGACACCACACCTTCCTCATCCAATACCATGCAGTTGACGCTAGAACTCCAGTGCATGGTGTTCCTGCCCCATACATGTGGATACCTTGGAGGTATTGATGCGAAACTTTAGCACTAGTATGATCCGCAACTTCTGACGATCACAAGGAGCTGAAAAAGGAGACGTGTGGCTAGTATGACTACCAGCACACTAACACGCTACATCGACTCTACTTCCACCATGACTCTGAACGTCTAGTGGTAATCCTGTGATCTATTACTAGCGAATGTTCCTTGTCTATGCGGTAAATTTTTGAAATTGTGCCAGGATAGCCTACCCATGGAGAAACAGTGGTATCAGAGCCATCCCATCTAGTTTTAGATTCGAATCAGATACATATGGTGATATGAGGGAGTCGTAGACATGATCTATTACTATTTCTGTTGGTCGTTCTATATGATAGATTGATTTTGGGGTAGTCGATATGATTGTCCATGCACGGTGGTCTAAAGATGGGTTCATGATTGCTATTCCATGATTGTGTTTTCATGGTCGAATCATGACTTGCCTCTATCGATCGATTTCCGCCATCAAGGCAGATGGTGAAGGTGTAAATCCATGGAGCACATGAAGATCAATTTTAGTTGATTGAATCAGAGTTGTGATTGAAAGGGGTTAATGTGATTAATCCAACGTGATTTGCATAGACAGAACAGTATATTGGATCTACATAGTCCAAATATAACTTGGACCATGTGACTAGGATAATAACTTGATACGTTAGATAGAATGTGATTTTATGCATATTTGTTTTGTATGATTGTTATGAATAGTATAGCCCATTACACATGTGAATGATGTATGACATGCATATATGTATGTAATATTCATAGCCTGTGTGTCATGCTTATTGTAGCCGAAGGCTGTTTATATTTGTATAACGACCTGTGTGTCGACTTATGATGCTTCTTCACTCCTTGTAACTTTTACTAGTATGTGCTATGAAGTAATGGCTTAGAGGGAGTACTTAGAGGTTTTGGTCACATGGAGACATGGTGAACAGGAAGTGTGGTGATAAAGATCACAATGTGGAAGGGTCATACCATATCACGATGCAATTGAATTGTCTATGAATGGTTTTACATTTTTGTTCATTTATTTCTATGCATGTTATTTAATTGCTTCCAATGTTTTTAACATGGTAGAAATAAAATTCCCTCACATAATATTAAGCTGAATTGATGTCCTCCCAATTAGATACACCATCCGAAGCTATGTGTTTTAATGGTAGATCTTGCTAAAGCAGTGTGCCTTTAATTTTCCTTGACTAGATGGGTTTGTGTTGGACACTCACACACAAAGCATTGGTTTAACTTGACAAGGTCATCATAACGGTTATAGACCTTAGGGTATAAGGTTAGGTGCCACAGCATAGAGATGTTGCCCAACAATAAGAGCTATATATAGATATAATTAGCAAAGGGTTATTTACCAAATTCACTAATCTTCTAGCAGTGATGCCAAAGCTCACTTGTAGATAAGTTGATTGTGGGTCTTGAATCACTAAATGTCATAAGAGGGATATGGTATTTAGTGGGAGCATCTTTATTAAATTATTTAATAGAAGTTATTTTTCTTGAACATATGTCTTAGTTTTACATATTTTACATTGCAGATCATGGCACCAACTGTTGTACCTACCTCTAGTTTTGCTTTACATTCGATACTTGATAAAGAAAAACCAAATGGAACAGATTTTATGGATTGGTCCTGCAACCTAAGAATTGTTCTTAGGCAAGATAAAAAGGAATATGTTCTAGAGGAACCAATATGAGAAGTGCCTACCGAAAATGCTACTGTTACTATTAAAAATGCCTATAAAAAGGCATGTGATGAGTCCCTTAAAGTTAGTTATCTCATGCTTGCTACCATGGACTCAGACCTTCAGAAGCAATTTGAGAACATGAGGTGTGCGATATGATCGTGCCGCTCAAAGGCATGTTTGATATACAAGCAAGTACTGAGAGATATAAGATCTCGAAGAAATTATTTGGCTGTAAGCTAGCTGAGAGCAGTCTAGCGAGCCCTCATGTGATCAAGATGGTTGGTTACATACAGAGCTTAGAAAAATTTGGTTTTCCCCTTAGCCAAGAGTTGGCTACCGACTTGATTCTTGCTTTGCTTCCTGCAAGCTATGGGCAATTCATTCCGAATTTCCATATGAATGGCTTAGACAAGAATCTCACCGAGCTGCATATGATGCTCAAGACTACAGAGGATGACATTAAGAAAAGCAACAGTCATGTGATGATGGTGCAAAAGAGTACAAGTTTCAAGAAGAAGGCTAAGACTTGGGCCGAAGCAAAGGGTAAGGCTAAAGCTTTGGATCAGATCCATAAAAACAAGCCTAAGCCCAAGACTAAGTTTGGCCCAACTCTAGAAACTAAATGCTATTACTGCAAAGAGCTAGGCAATTGAAAGGGAACTACAAGAAATACATGGTTGATCTGAAAAATAATGGTGGGACTAAGCCTTCCACTTCAGGTATTAATGTTATAGATGTTTTTCTTGCTAATTCTCCCATTAACTCTTGGGTATTTGATACCAGATCGGTTGCTCATATTTGTAATTCGATGTAGAGTCTAGCAAGGAGTAGGAGAGTTGCAAGTGGTGAGGTGGATCTTCGCATCGGAAATAAAGCAAGGGTTGCTGCATTAGCTATCAAGACCTTGCCATTATATTTGCCTTCAGGATTTATTATGGATTTAAATAATTGTTATTACATTCTAGCCTTGAGTAGAAACATTATCTCTACCTCATGATTATTGGTAGAGGGTTATAAATTCATTATTAAGGACAATGGTTGTTCTATATTTTTGAATAAAATGTTTTATGGCTTTGCTCCCATTGTGAATGGGTTGTTTATTTTAAATCTTGATGATGCACCCATCTATAATATTAATTAAAAAAGGCTTTGGCCTAATGTTATGAATTCCACTTTTATTTAGCATGTTGTTTGGGTCACATAAGTGAGAAATGTATGAAGAAGATCCATGATGATGGACTTCTAAACTCATTTGATTTGGAATCATTTGAAACTTGTGAATCTTGTCTACTTAAAAAGATGACCAAGGCGCCTTTCACTAGACGAAGTTAGAGGGTGTCTGACTTCCTGGCACTCATACATACATATGTGTGTGGGCCAATGAGCATGATAGCTAGATGTGGTTTTTAATATTTCATTACTTCACTGATGACTTTAGTATATATGGATATATCTACTTAATGAGGCACAAGTCGGGATCCTTTGAAAAGTTCAAGGAGTTCTATAGTGAGGTACAGAATCAACTTGGCAAGATAATCGATTTTTTACAATCTGATCATGGAGGTGAATATTTGAGCTTTGAATTTGGTTATCATTTGAAGCAATGTGGAATTGTCCCACAACTTACACCACCGGGCACGCCACAGTGGAATGGGGTGTCCGAGCAGCGTAATCGAACCTTGTTGGACATGGTTCGATTGATGATGAACCAATTAGATTTGTCATTATTTTTTTTTAGTAATGCTCTAGAAACTATCACTTTCACTTTAAATAGAGTACCATCTAAATCAGTGGATAAGACACCATTTGAGATGTGGACTGTAAAGAGTCTAGTCTGTCTTTTCTAAAGATGTGGGGATCTGATGTCTATGTTAAACGTTTGATGTCTAATAAACTCACACCCAATCAGATAATTGCTTCTTTATAGGATATCCTAGAGAAACAAAGGATATTACTTCTACAACCGAGAAGAGGGCAAAGTATTTGTCGCTCAAAATGGTGTCTTTCAAGAGAAAGAGTTTCTCTCAAGAAGGGCGAGTGGGAGAACCATGCAAGTTGAAGAGGTTTGAGAAACTCCACTTGGGGATGACCTAGGCGCAAATGCCTCGGTAAGGGAAATGTGGTTGGAGAACCCACAGTCGGGGATCCCTAGTTGGGGAAGCACCAGATCTACGAAGGTCAAACAGGACACGCAAAGTACCTGCTCAATATTCGCATGATATATTGTTGTTGGACAACAATGAGCTTATGAATTGTAAGGAAGCGGTGATGGGCCCAAACTCTAAGAAATGGCTTGTAGCCATGAAATCTGAGAGACTCCATGAGAGATAATGAGGTTGGAACCTAGTCAATTCGCCGATGGTGTTAAAACCATTGAGTGCAAATGGGTCTATAAGAAAAAGATCGATATAGATGGAAATGTTCATATTTATAAAGCTTGACTGGTAGCAAAAGGGTTTCGGCAAGTTAAAGGAATTGACTATGATGGGACTTTCTCGCCGGTAGCGATGCTTAAATCTATATGGATTCTCCTAGCTATTGCTACATATTTTGATTATGAGATATGGCAAATCAAAACAGCTTTTATTAATGGAAATCTAAGTAAGGATGTGTACATGACATAGTTTGAGGGTTTTGCTAATCCAAAGAATGCTAGTAAAGTATGCAAACTTCATAAATCCATATATGGGTTGAAGCAAGCATCTCGAAGTTGGAATATACGTTTTGATGAGGAAGTCAAAAGGTTTGGTTTCATCAAGAACAAATAAAAACCTTGTGTTTACATGAAGGTTAGTGGGAGCGCATTTGTAATCCTAATTTTATATGTAGATTATATATTATTGATTGGGAATGACATTCCTATGCTGGAATCCATTAAGACGCCAATGAAAGTGTAACATCCCAAAAATTTGATTTCTGAAAAATTTAATTTCAAATTAATTATTTTAAAGTATTTGAATTTTATTTGGATTTATTTGGCTTTTATTTGATTTTCTGAGTTTTTTGGAGTATAAAACCTATTTTTAAAATTTAAAAAGTAATTTAAGTTTAAAAATTAAATGCAAACATTAGTTGGAAATATTTTTATTAAGTCCAAAATGTCACCAGGAGCTTCTGTGAATTTTCCTGGAATTTTTGGAAGTATTTTCATATTTTTCTGAGGCCTAAATAATTTCCTAGCCTTTTCTGGAAAATCAAAATCAAAATCTAAAATTTAAAAATCCAAAACCTCCTTCCGGCCGACGCGTGGACGGCCCAGATTCGCCCACGTCGCCGCCCGGCCCAATCCCGGCCGCTTTCCCCCTCTCCCTCCGCCAAGCGGGCCCAGCCGTCAGCCAGCATCGCCTTCCCATCCTCTCGGCCCAACGCGTGGCCGGCCCGATGCGTGCCACGCCACCTCGCTCACCCCATCTGGCCGTCCCCTCCCACTTAACCGTACCCGTCGCCCGATTTTCCCTCCGAGCCGCGTGGCTTCATCCGCGCCGCCCGCTCTCTCCCTTCCCTTCTCTCACTGCGCGCGGGCCCCGCCTGTCAGATGCTTCTTCCCCCTCCCGCGCGCCTCCTTTCTTCTTCTCCCTCCCTCTTTCCTTCTTTACTCCGGCCGACCGTTTCCGCGCCAAACCCGGCCTTTACTCGCCTGCTTCTCACCGGTTTGGAAACCACCGCGACCGAATCCCCAATCTCCGCGCCCCCTTTCCCTCCTCACCCCCCTTTCCTTTTTCCTCCACCCGAATCACCGCCGGTTACCGAGATCTCCGGCGAGCAATAAAAATGCCCCCACTCCTCTCCGCCCCTATAAAAGCCCCCCTCGGCTTCACCTCCCTCCGCCCAACCTCCCGCTGCTCTTCCCCTCCATCCCCGAGCACCCTAGCGCCCCGCCACCGTGCTCTCTCCCTCTCCGAGCTCCGCCACACTCCGGCGAGCAATCGCCGCCGCCCCGGTCCTCCCCAGAGCCTGCCGTCGCCACCTTGAGCATCCCCGCGGACGTGCGAAGCTCCCCGACCCCTCGGCCGAGCCTCCCCGCCGCCGGGACGCCGTCACACCAAAACACCCGAGCCCTCTCCGTCGCTTCCTCGCCGCCGGCACTGTCGCCTCCGTTGACCTCTGCCCGGCCTCCTCCAGCAGGTACCTCAAAAGGTATACTTACCCTATATGGGTAAGCAACACCCGAGTGACTAGATGGCTAGCAGCGTTATCCCTTTCCCCCCTGTTTCCCTCGGCGCGCGTTCGAGCCCCCAGCTCTGCACGCTGAGGTTGAGCCATTTCTTTTAATTTCCGCGCTGACAGCCGGGCCCCATTCGTCAGCGGCCGCCCATATGCGCTGGCCACTAGCGTCTGGGCCCCGCCCGCCTACGCTGGCCACTGACATCTGGGCCCAGAGCCAGATGGGTCCCACCTGTCAGTGACCAACAGCTTGAATGGTCACTGACAGAGGGGTCCCACATGTCAGAGACCGAGCGCAGTCGGCTCACTGTCATGTGGGTCCCACCTGTCATAGACTCAGAGAAAACAATGAAAGAAAAAGAATAAAATGTAAATTCTGCAAGTGAGCCCCACCTGTCAGAAATTTAATAATTTATGGATTTATTCAAACTGAGATTTTCAAATGAGCATAACTTTCTCATTTTAACTCCAAATTGGGCTTTTCAAATTTCTAAATTTTTCTAAAATCATAAGCTATCCAAATGTGCCCTTTATTTGAATTTTTGATTTTTATTTGAATTTGGTTTGTATTTATTTGTCTTGTCTGCTCTGTCTTTTCGCGCGTAGATTCCACCGTTGTCAAAGATCTCTCCACTCCGCAGCAAGAAGACCCAGAGAGCGTGCAAAAAGGCAAGTCTCCTTTGATCATTTTGAACCTATGTTTGTGAAATATTTTTAATTATTTTAAATTTAAGTGCATCGCTATTTACATAGAACCATAATTTTGTTTTAACAAATTAGTTAATCCAACCTTGTTATGCCCTCAATTGAACTTGAATGCCATGTACCCTTGTAACCCTAGTAACACCTTTGTCTCGATAATGAGAATTACATAATCCTTTGGTAATATTAGAATGGTAGTAAAATGCTTAGTCATGCTATTTAATCATTTTGTAACTTTGGAATGGAAAATCTTATTTCATTCAACTGGTATTTGTATTTAGAAATAAGTGGTGACTGGTGTGGCCACTGTTCTTTTAAAAATAAATAAAATATAAAAGTTGGTTTAGGCTGGGGTAGATGGTTGGTTGGGATTGGTGCGGTAAGCACGAGATCTTGTAAAGTGTATGTTCCGCCCTAGTCGATTAAGGACCGACGCTTGTGATTGTCCAAACTGAGCACTATCGTACAACCCCGAGTCTATATGGGTACGACCTAGCTGATTAAATCATGATAGTTTAGTTTAGGTGCCATCAGTGGAAAGTGGGTGCCAGGGATTTACTGGTTATCCATAGTGAGGGACAGGGATTTACTGTACTCATATGGCGCAAGAGGGGGCTTCGAACTGGGTAGGTTTAACCCTTCTGCGGTGAAACCTCAGCGGGTGGTGTCTAGCTAGACTAGAGTGAGGAAAAAGCTTTGTGATATTTTATCTGTGTCTCATGCCAAAGGAAGCGTGGTGACTGTTAAGATAATTTATCTCTTGGGGGTAAAGTTGTACAATCTCTGCAGAGTGTCAAACTATTCGAATAGCCGTGCCCACGGTCAAGGGCGGGCAAGGAATGCATTCACATGGTAGCTCTTTGGTTTCATTTGTAAAAACAAAGTTTTGGTATTCCGAGAGTGGAGGGAACTCTCGGAAGGGATCCTGGCGGTTGGAGCCAGTGCGGGTGGATGTAACCCGCAGTTTTAAACTTTATCGGTTAGAGCTGGTTATGTAGTGTTGGTGGATAGAACCTTCACTATAAAATGTTTACTAATTTCAGTTAATCAATTTACTTTGTTAAATTAATGCCTTCGAAAATACTTAGTAGTAATTGAAATAAAATATTGCTTGTGCAAAAGAACCATATAACCCTCCTTTGTTAAGCCTTGCATCTATTGTATTTTTCCCAAGACTTGCGGAGTACTTTATGTACTCACATGCTGCACTTAAAATAAACTCAGAAGAATATGAAGCTCAAGAGGGAGACTACGACTACTTCGCTTGCGGATTCGACGAATGATTCCCGGAGTACTAGGTCGCGCTTCCCCAGTCAATTGTCTGTGGCGTATTGATGGGTCTTCGCCGGATTTATCTTCTGCTTCCGCTGTGTTTTGTGTGCGTGAGGTCTTGAAACCTCATTTGTAATAATGAGACCTTTCGGTCAGTACTCTCTATTATTGTAATAAAGCGTTGTTGGTTATGTAATCATTTCTGTTTGACTGTGTGCACTAGCTTTGATCTGAGACTAGTGCTGTAATACACAGAGGGTCCGGGTTCAGAAATCCGGGGTCCCGACAGAGATGGTATCAGAGCCAATTTGACTGTAGGACGTGACCTAGGTAGAATGGTCGTTAGTAAAAGAGCTTCAAATTTTATTTTATAAAAATTTAATAATTTGCTACCCTTGTCTTTTCTTGTATTTCTATCCTTACCTTCGTCACGGCATTCTCTTTTATCTATCTGCTTATTTCCTTTTTGGAATGGTAATTGTACCCCCCCCCCCTTTCCTTTATAATTTCTATAGACGGCTCAGTGAGGTTGCGTATGAGAAGCACCTGGAGAAGCATGTCATCATGAAGGAGCGGGACTAGTTCTTTAGTTGTAGTATCCAAGTAAAGTCCTACGATTTTAGAACGCTTATATGTTATGTTTTGGTGTGCTAGATGGACTGTACCAAGCCTTTGTATACTTGTAGTACAGCCATCCTTAAAAACTATTTTGATTTCAAGTTAAGTTTCTTCTAAGTTGTTGCTTGCTTCTTTCTTATGTGTTGGTTTGGGGATGTTGTTTAGTTTCCCCCTAAATCTCTTACCTGTGCTAGTTCCCTCTTATTTTTTGTTGTCCCCGGAACCGCTTCAGATGGTGAACACAAGGAGCAACCTTAGCAGTAGCCATGATGTCAATGCCCAGCCAGACAACAACATTCCACCACCTCCTGCTCAAGCCCCTAACCTGGAACAGATGATGGCTATGCAACTGCAATTACTCTATATTTATGTGATGATTATTCTTAAACGATCCCTAGTCAGAAACATATAAGGATACATATGAATAGACTAGTATATGTATTGGATAATCACGTATCATAGATATGGAGATACCAAACCAATAATATGGACACAAGTTAGTGAACATGGGGTTGGATCGACCCACTATGAGACACTGTGAGAATGTTGCATTCTTACATGTCATTAGTTGGTCCCATTTACAATGCGTATGCTATGTCCTTATACTTGAGGTCGTCACACGTACTTGAGATGCATAATGGTTGACTTAGGGGTTGCCAAATGCTACTCCGTAACTGGGGTAGTTATAACGGTAGCTTGCAGGTTTTGTCATGATACATGCATCGAGGCATGGTCAATCAAGGTAGGACTTGCCCCTCATGCAATGGGAGATATATCTCTAGGCCTCTTGAGTGATTGGATTCCAGAAATACATGGCCATGCTACTCTTGGTTAAAGATTAACTGTAGTTGGGGAATTTGAGTCATGTGATCGAGAAAGAGTGGTCAAGCTAACAATCATCTCCATGATTGCCTCTAAGGCATATCACTAACAATTAGGAGTGCATAATAGAGATTGTTTAACCTTTCCGTTGGGAATTATGAGCACGATATGGCTTCCCTTGGTAGTCGTAAAGTCTAGCACATATGTTCTTACGAATTAAAGAGTGTTAGCTCTTGCATTAGCAATAAGGGATCACTATGATTCGAGAGGCTACATGTTAGTATCTTGATCCTATGTCAAGAAGATCAGATGACCCCATAGTAGTGAGTGGTTGAAGTCCAGATTCGATCAGGTATGAACGCTACTGCTCAGATCTGGACAATGGTAGCATGCTTGGTTGAGCGGGAAGCCATGGTAGCGATAGAAGGGAAGGTGGTGCAGAAGGCCATGGTAACAAGGGAGAGTGAGGCGATGGTGATGTTGGTAGTGGTGTAGACAGTCGTAATGGTAAAGACTTCGGTGAGGGCAACGATTTGTTAATGACCATGGGCACGATGGGCAGTTGGTTTTTAAGGACAACTCGAGTGGCATCTACAACATGTTGTTCATTTGGGATTTGGGCTAGTGGGCTAAGACTTGAGTATTAAAAGGAACATACACATGAAAAAATTAGAAAAGATGGGTGAGTGATTGTGCGGGCTAGGGTTAAAAGATGAATAGAGACAAAGTATTGAATGACATGTCCATAAAGTTATCTCTACATGATGTAGAGGAGATGTGGAGAAATTAATGACGGTAAGGTGTACATATCCGTAGCGACGAAGCAAGTGATTACTTACGCTCCGCTTATTTCGCCTTGAGTTTCTTACTTCTGGCTTATTTTTCACTATTCATTAATTTCGTCTTTTTCTAAATTTTTGGGTTTTTTGAGCTTTTTTGTCGGTTCTTTTTTCCCGTATTTGTTTGCGTTGTCTGTGATGAGCTAACATATTTTTTCTATTTTTAAATTTTTTAAAATTTAATTATGCTAAATAAGTTATCTTCCGTCATAGTGTAATTTCAGCTACCTACAATGTAATTTCAGTCATAAGTCATTATTTTTCAGTCTAACCTAGACGATGACTGTCTAGTAGTACGATTGTGTGCGCCAAGAGACAAATAGAGATAAAGTATTAAATTTTCCCATAAAATTGTCTTTATACGATGTAAAGGTGATATGGAGAAATTAAAGCCCCTAATATGTACGTATCCTTAGTAACGAAGCAAGTGGACCGTGATTGCCTTCCATACATCGGGACATCGGGTCTGTGTCGTCGAAGTCGCGCTTTCGTTCTGAGTGAAATGTTTGCTTTTGGTTCAATTTCCTACTCAAGGCCGCTGCTCCTAACCCCAGGCGCTGTAAGTATCGCCGTCGTTCCCCCATCCTAAACCCCGTCGGCCGCCGTCGCCGCGGCGGCCGGCGTTCGCCTCTCGCTCGCCGCTTCTAATTGACGACAAGGATCTCTTGCTGTGGTACGGTAATTACGGGAACCCTGGTTCCTCTTCCAACGATCTTCCATTTCCCAAATTGTGCATGTCGCAAGCTCTTCTCTGGTTGCAGATTCCACCTCTCCTTGGGATGGAGGAATGGAAGGCCCCCGCTGACCTCCCCGACGACCACATCGTCGAGATCCTCCGACGGCTGCCGGTCAAGTCGCTCTGCCGCTGCAAGTGCGTCTCCCGGCGTTGGAGCAGCCTCATCTCCCACCCCGACCACCGCCGCAGTCTCGCGCAGACCCTGTCGGGCTTCTTCTTCCATCTGGATGAGTCTGGAGGTGCCACCCACCCACCGGCGTTGGCTTGGAATTTTGCTGGCTTATCCTCACCTGCGCGAGGCCCGCCGCTGGTCGATCCCCCTTTCTCCTTCATGCCCAGCTACGGAAGCCTTCAATTGCTGGACTCCTGCAATGGGCTCCTCCTCCTAAGGTGCTGCCTGAGCGTCTCCCAATCGCTTCCGTTCTACGTTGTGTGCGATCCCGCCACCCAGAAGTGGGTCACCTTACCGGACTCGAGCCAGGCCGGCATAATCAGAGCTGCTTCTTATCCTGAAGAAAAAATCACCCAATTTGCTTATCTGGGTTTCGATCCGGCCATCTCCTCGCATTTCCATGTGTTTCAGTTGATGGAAACGGAGTACCAGTATGAGTATGTAGTTGAGGGAGTGGCGATTTACTCGTCTGAAACTGGAAGATGGGTTCTATGGGAAAGTGGATGGGCAGAAACCGTTGTTTACTTACCTGAGAAAACTACCTATTTGAATGGCTTCCTGCATTTTATCACCCTTCAGGGTGCAGTTGCCGCGGTGGACACAAAGGGCCAGGTATGGAGGATCATTCATTTGCCGCACGGTGTAGAGGATGGTTATTTCATTGGCCATTCTCAAGGGTGCTTGTTTTATGTGAATGCCAATCCGGACGATGCTTTCACATTATCAATTTATGTTCTTGAGGACTACAGCAGCGAAGAATGGACCTTTAAGCACAGCGTCAGCGCTTTAGATCTGTTTGGACCTAGAAATTCACAGTTTGGCCGGTGCTGCAGTGTGCTTGCAATTCATCCAGACTGCAATTTGATTTTCTTCTATGATTGGTCTCGGAAAATACTGATGTCCTATAATATGAATCTCAGGAATGTGCATGTTATCTGCACACTCAGACAAGTATCACAAGCCCATCGCCCACTTTTACCATATGTTCCATTGTACACAGAGGCTTTAGCATCATCAAACGTCCACTAAAAGTGCCACGTTTGCAGCTTCACAATCTCCACTAGAAGTGTCACATTTTCAGCTTCACATGTCCAAGTTTGAAATGGCATTGAAGCCTTAAAAAGGATCTGGTGAACTTAACTGAATCTCCATATTCCTTTGTGCTAATCAGTGAAAAACATGCCAAAATCTCTTCAGATCCATGTTAATTAAATGTGCAGACCATGAAAACTGACAATTCGCAAAGTGGTTACTTCAATTAGTTAACTCAGTTTCTCGTTGAAGGAACCAGCCGTGCTTGTGATTGACTTTATTTTCTGGCTTAATAGAACAAGATTCTTGCTGCTGAGCTTGAGGGGTGGCTGTGTGTGTATGTCATTCGATTTTCGCCAGGCTCGTTTTGGTTGGCTGGCTGCATCAAGCAATCTCAAGGATGCCTGCATGACACCATGCAAGAAGACTGAAGCAGCATCTTCTTGCATACGGGTTTCTGAGGGATTTTGCGAAGACTGAATTGGAACGTACTGTTTCAAGATCAGTATGACAATGAAGCCCTGGTTGCCTTTGAATTGTTCTGGCAATATTTTTTTATCAAGTAGTATGTTTCTGTATTCCATCATAAGAGGAATAATGTTTTCCTTTCTCATCTGTGGAAGGACAAGATACTCTTTTTTAAAAAGGAAAACAGTATGAAAGGACACTAAAATGGAGCACCGTGGTGTGTGGGCACTAAGCCTCTCTATTTTTGGATTGCTTTTATATGCGTGCAAGTGCAATGATATATAATATATCATATAAACCCATTAACATTCATTAATTCGAAAACGCATCGATTTGGAAAAGAATTTATTGATTTAGCATGTTGAATCAATCATAGATGAAAAGTCTTAATCATGAATGAAAATTCTCAATCATAAAGCCTGCGCACTATAGTACCCTTGTTATGTATGTATGTGTGTGTGTGTGTATGTGTGTGTGTATGTATATGTGTGTGTGTGTGTGTGTGTGTGTATATATATGTGTGTGTGTGTGTGTATGTGTGTGTGTGTATGTGTGTGTGTATAGGGAGCTTCTTTTCTACTCCTAAGTGTAATTACCCCCTCCGTTGCATCTCACAACGTAGAGAGTATCTCGCATAACAGAGGGTATGTACGTATAGTATATGAGTATTTAAGATCATCTAGGTGGTATGAACAATTTTTCAGAGGTGGTATATATATTTTTTCGATATACTCCTTTTTATATGCATATATGAAAGTATTTACAAAATACGCTAAAAACTATGAACTCCCTTACAATTTTTTCATGTGATTCATATTAGAGTATCTTATAACTAGTATATGAGTATATCTAAAGTACTAAAGGAATATTTCAAGTTTGTTTATGTGGTATATTAAAGATGGGTGTAATTGCACTCGGGAATAAAAGAAATTTTTCCTATAATATATATACACACACAACACAGAATATAGAATTACAACGACTATAGCCACTTGAAAACAACCGGACACAGCTCTTCTGACACTGCACAAATGTAAAGTGACTTCATGAATAAGATCTCTTCCAAGAATCCGAAGGAGCAATCTGATCATCTAGCTGAGACACAAGATACACACAACACGAGTAATTCTGAACGTGGTGGGGTTAGAAAGGAATACCTGGGAACAAGCCAAAGGTTTCTCATTATGTGCCTTCCTATGCAGTTTTTTGTGAATGCTGGTTTATTCCTATTCGAGCTGCTGTCTGTTTTCCCTTAAAAGATGTACGAAGAGTAACTCGAAAATGTATATGGGGTAATGCAATGTATGATTTCCATTCTGACGTATGAGTGCATCAGCTTGCTAACTACATTGTGGTGCTTTGGATGGTCTCGACCTTGTAAAACTTTAGATTGATCATAGATAGTATTTCTCTCTTCTATGATAATACTTTTACCATTAACATTGCCAAGAACCTAGTGCAGCACTCCAAGAGCAAGCACATAGATATTAGATATCATTTTCTTAGAGACTATATAGAGAAATGTGACATATTGCTTCAGTTTGTGGAGAGTGACCACTAGTTAGCTGATATCTTTACCAAGCCTTTAGATAGCTCGAGATTTTTGACCTTGCGGGGAAAACTTGGGGTTGTTTGTCTTTATGGGTTAATTTAAGAGGGAGCTGAGTGTACTTTATATATCATTTTGTTCATATGCATCTATTTCATTCTGTTGCATTTCATGAGGGTGCATTTTGGTTAGTCTTTCTAGTATAGATTAGAGTGGTTCTTTTTCTTAGTTGCTTAGATTTCTTTCTCTCATCTTATGATCTCAGGTTGCTACTATTAGTTGCTTCTCTTCTCACTAGGTTGAGTTCACTCACTTCTTATAGGTCTAACAAGGGCTGGGCCCCCTTGGGTAGATAAGGAACGTATTTATTCCTTAGTGTGTTAGATGACCAGCTGATAGTTCTAGAGTCATATGGGGAAGATGAGAGTCAGCCTGAGCTATCATATTCTCTGTATTTTGTCTATGCTATGATATTCTTTCTTTCCAAGCTTTCTTCCTCTTTTTTATTGCTTTGGTTCAAAGGGAGTTCATTTGAGACTTTTTGGAATTTAATGCTGACATAAGTCAACTTGAACCAAATTGTTTCTCATGCTGAGGGAGAGCTGGATTTTCTTTTTATTGCATTTTAATCTCAGCATTGTGCATTGTGATATAATTATATGGAGCCATGATTATTATCCCTATTTGATATAATTTGATTGTATTACATCTTGCCATGAACTATGCAGTTGCTAGATTTATCATGACTTTTTATGTGTAGCCTAGTCTTTGCCATGCTAGCTTAAGTAAATATGAACAGCTTAAATTAAATCATGTCTTGTTAGTTTTTGTAACTAGTCTGGCTCTAGTTATCCACTTATGATTCATGCCATGTCAAATAAGCTAAGTTGAGTCTTGAATCTATATTGAACTTTAGATTGAGTTACACTAGTTCTTTAATGAAACATGTGTTAGCATTAACTCGTTGTTTTGAACCAAGTCAAGAAAATGTAAAAAAATCTCTTTTATGCGAAAAAACTGATCTCACCAATCCTTTCTCATGAGACGACTTGTCATTATATTACACTAGGCATGAACTCAAGGGGGGTTTGGATGACTAAGATCATTTTCTTAAGCTATTTGCTTGGAGTGGTCGCATAAGACTTGAGATCTAGCACGTGGCTAAGAAGACAAAGTCTTATGAAAAATAGTTGAAACTAACCATAAATTTCTAAAATTTCTAAATATGCTAAATTTGTTCAATTATAAGTAATATCAAGAACTTGATTAAATGTCTCATTTTTAAACTTGTAGTAATCTAAATTGACTTAATGATAACTTCTTAATTCCACTTAGAATATTGACATGGCTTAACTCATATTTGGATACCTTTAACTAGATTATGATCTTAAGTGACTTGATATGTTAATCAATCCAACTAATTTAAAATTATGACTTATTTGGCTTTAGCTCAGCAATACATGATTTGTCATGATCTAGATAGCACTCTCAATTTTTATGGCTTGGTGTTATACTTACAAAGTCATTTTGGATAATCTTCAGGCTATTAATATTTAAAATGAATAAAATACAGTCACTCCACTTCACTCATGATCTATTTTCTTCCATACATCTTGATGACTCTATTGCCAAAAGGGAGAGAAAATGATAGAGAAAAGGCTTTAAAGGGGATGATTTGGAGCCTTTGTAGAAAACTTACTCTTTCTTGTTGATTGCTCCATTTTAATTTTTGTCAGCATGGTCATGAGTTTCTTCTTCAAGTCTTTTAGATCATGTGTGGTTTTTGCAACTTCTTGCTTTCCTTTTCAAAGACGAACTCATCTTCAAAGCTTTTTCTATGTTTGTCAATATACTCATCAAGGGGGAGATTGTGATACCATGTGGAGGTCACCCTATATTTGTGATGAGTAATCGACTCTTGGTTTAGAGAGATTGAGTTTAGTTTTTGAGGTTTATGCAGAAGTTGGCTCTCTGTGAGGTCTTAAGCCTTTGCGACTTGATCGGCAATTGCATTTACGACCATGTGGCCAGCAGTGGCATTTACGACCATGTGGTCATTAGTCGATTTTATGACTTTGAAGTCAGCAGTCGTTTTTACGACTTGGTGGTTGGCAGTCGATTTTACGACTTGGGGTCGGCAGTCAGTTTTACGACTTGGTGGTCGGTAGAGGCTTTTATGACTTCGTTTTCACCTTAATTGAAGGAGACTCTTGTGAGACAATATTTTTATGTTCTTCTACTTCGTTGTTTGAGTGTTTAATCGTCCGTAACGCGACCACACTGATATAACAGGATGCTTACATCCTCCGTGCACCAGGTGGGACAAATCACGTTTGGCACGCAGCCAAGGCGCGCGCGTTTTTGATTGGGCGTGCGTGCAAAGCATGGTGGCCCCTGAGGCCCCGACCCTCTCCCCATCCATCCATTCTGCCGACGCGATGCAGGCCAATCTTTCACGCCAAAAGGTGTTGTTGACCTGGGAGGGGGGCCAGGGCAGCGCCGCCGCAGCGGTCGTCATGACCCACCCGGGTAGATCAAGAGCGGTAAGCGGTGCGCCGAAGCCGAGCCGCATTTTGGCTACGATACCATGCAAGGCGCACGGGGCCGCCCTGGCAGAGACAGCAATATTCCAGCAGCACGGGCCTGACGGAGACAGCGTTGCGCTGTATTATACGAAACAAGCAGCCCTAGTAAGCCAACGACAGCAACAGCCGAAGTCTAAAGCAGCACGACGGAGACAGCAATATATCCAAAGTAAAAGTAGGTGCGCTTGGTTACCTCGGACGGTGCTGGTATTTGTGTTAATCAATCGATCAATTAATTAACAACTACTTAAAAAGATTGATCTCGTGAGCTGAGCTGACCGTCGGTGGACTTGCTCCTCTTTGCGTTCCAGTTTCCAGAGAGCTCCACGGTCCGTTTGTCATTTTTTACGGGCCACGTCACGTGTGATCCATGGATGTGTATGCCATGTCACCTGGCCTATCCATCCACCCTCGAGGCCTCGATCCCGCTGCGCGCCCGCCGACGAGCGCCGTTGCTCCGCCGTCACCGCCCCTGCTCCGCTCTGCTGCACCGCACCACTTCTTTCTTATCCGTGATCGATGCAATTGCAGCCGCGCTGCTGCTAAACCAACACAACCACCCGCCTGCTTGCCTGGCCTCAAGAATTCCTAGATAATTCCTACTGCCAGGTGACCAGATTACAAGTGGTCTAGCAGCTAGGACAGTGTTCAGCACCTGTCCACCTTTGCGAAAATGTGAACATGTACTGTTCAAAAAAAAGGTGAAAAGAATCATGCACGTACTAGATGTGTTGCCAGGCGCATTTGCAGATTTGCAAGATGAAATTGCTGTATCCGGCCACCATCTAAAAAAGAATGAAACTGTTGTATTATAGAGAATAAAAAAGGACTAGGAATAAAAACGAATGAAAATTTTCAGAATGACAGTTATGTGTATATTGCACTTAGTATATAAGTAACCATAATTGTTCACACTTTTTTTATGCATTTTATGTAAATATGTACATGACATAATATATGCAAAGACTGTCAGCTACCCATATAGGCAAAAAAAACTACTTTTACAATGTTATTACATATCTTCCCTTCCTGACGGCTAAAATCCATCAGGGATATATTTCTAATAGTTACCAGTCAGGAATTAGTTGCCAGGCACCACTAGTAAGGCCCAAAAAGTTGTCAACCTCGAGTGCTACAGGTAGTTTAACACAATTATCATTAAGGTTCGACAACCGTGAGGTCATGAGATCAACTTAGAAAAAACCATAAATAAAGTCATCAAATATGTATCTAGTGGGACATGAACCGCAGCCACTAGCACACGACATGGATGCTCCATCGGTTGTTGGATCAGTCGATGGTCACATAAGGACAAAACTTTTCTATTTTAGTACCGGTTGCCGTAATTTTGTCCAATTATATTTTATGATGTGTTCTTAACAGGTATGACAACTGCATGCATTTTCCCCCCGTGAGAAATCAATTTATTGATGAAATTTTCAAGTGGGGGTTGATGCATATACTTTATCTTTTGAATGATGATACATCGATAACCAAATTTAAAAACATGTGATTGGACGCATACGGGCCAGGTACGTGTAGGTGTAGCCTGGAGCAATAACAGCTAATGTGAATAAAGTTCGTTCCAGACAGCTTCGATTGGAATGAGTTGATTTTTTAACATATTTTTTTCCTTTTTATATTATCTATGAAAATATAATGGTATTTTTTATTTTTTATATATTTTTGTTTAATTGAATAACTTAGAAAAAATTAACATCTAAATATAATGGTATTTTTTATATATTTTTTGTTTAATTGAATAACTTAGAAAAAATTAACATCTGCTACAACACTATTTTAGTCAAAACCAAAAGTCATGGCACTTTTGAACGGGGCCTAAAGCATGCAAGTACTACAGATGCAAATCTGCATGCATACGTACGCAATGTGACAGTTTTAGGGTTTCTCTTTTCAGATTCTAAAAGCTGTTTTTTAACTTTTGTATATTAACTAGGTTTTAAACGGAGTGTCTTTTCAAGTCGAGGTTTACAAATTACTTATAATATAAACTGTAGTGATTTCATTTTATATCGGTCAAAACCACACAAGAGTTTCTATTATTTTCATACTCTCTCAAATGAATAATATAAAAATCATAAACCACTGCTAAAAATTATAAATCGGAATAAAAAAACTGATCCTTAAGTAGCCCATACTGGACTGGGATCCCCTAAGTAGCCCACAGTGGACTGGGATCCCCTGATTAGCCCGTAGTGGACTGGGGATCCCCAATTCAAGCAGCGCGCGCGGTCTCTCGATCGCAGCACACTCCGGTCCCCAGTATAGCATGGTAGACTGCTAGTCAAGGATGGGGAGAGAGAGAGAGAGCTACATGACGCAAGCGCCGCACGCAGACGTAGCCGTCGGTGTCGTCGCGCGCAGTCGATCCGCACGCGTGCGTGCGCTTCATCCTGGTCGGATCGATCGATCGAGCACACAGACACAGGCACACAGCAGTACATGTATATACACATACACCTCGCTACCCAGTGGGTACGTGGGCTCTACATCCCTATCCGTACGCCGCCGCCTTCCATTCTACTCCATTTAATTGAAACGTGTACAAGCCCGCCCGCCTGGTCGCCACCCCGTCGTGTGTATATATAATAGACACTGTCCGGTCAAGCGATCGATCGATGCAACTCGACGCTAGCTAGCTCTAGCCAAAGTGATCTCAAGAAGTCAAGAAGCAAGCTGGTTAATTTGTAGTGAGTGATCCAGTTAAACCCATGGCGCCGGCGGCTCACCCGGAGACGGAGCAGAGGGTGTTCCACTTCGGCAAGGGCAGGACCGACGGCAACAAGGCCATGAAGGACCTGGTACGTCGTCCGTGTGCACATATATGCGAGCTCATTGATTTGCAATGATGGATGGGTATATATGCGATGCGCGCGTGCAGCTGGGCGGGAAGGGCGCGAACCTGGCGGAGATGGCGAGCATCGGGCTGTCGGTGCCGCCGGGGTTCACGGTGTCCACGGAGGCGTGCCGGCAGTACCAGCTGCTGGGAAAGGCCATGCCGGCGGGGCTGTGGGACGAGATCCTCGCCGCGCTGTGGTGGGTGGAGGCCTGCATGGCCGCGGGGCTCGGCGACCCGCGGTGCCCGCTCCTCCTCTCCGTTCGCTCCGGGGCCGCCGTCTCCATGCCAGGCATGATGGACACCGTGCTCAACCTCGGCCTAAACGACGACGTCGTCGCGGGCCTCGCCGAGCGCAGCGGCCAGCGCTTCGCCTACGACTCGTACCGCCGATTCCTCGACATGTTCGGCAACGTGGTACGTATACGTACGCTACTATCTGCGAAATCTGGACACATTTGGACCCCTAAACACCCGAAATTCCACTTTTGGCCCCTAAATCAAAAAAATTCCGTTTCTGGACCCCTCCCGACCGCGCGTTCGCGAGCTGGTGCCACGTGTCCCGGACGCGCGGTCGGCGGCGCGGTCGCGCGGCGGGCGGGCGGACGCGCGGTCGCGCGGACGGGCGGTGCGGTCGCGCGGGCGGGCGGGCGGACGCGCGGTCGCGCGGGTGGCGGGCGGACGCGCGGTCGGGAGCGCGCGGTCGCGCGGGCGGGCGGCGGTCGCGCGGTGGAGCGGGCGGTCGCGCGGCCGGCCGGGACACGTGGCGCCATCTCGCGAAACGCGCGGTCGGAAGGGGTCCAGAAACGGAACTTTTTTGGTTTAGGGGCCAAAAGCGGAATTTTCAGGTGTTTAGAGGTCCACATGTGTCCAGTTTCACTATCTGCTGCAATGTCTCCGGCTCTCTCTCTCTCTTACTTGAAACTAAGAAAAAAACGCAATCCATTACTCTTTGTTTATTTTTTTACGATGCAATCCCCTTACTTTGGCTGCATGTTTTATTATTTTTTTACGAGAATTGCGGCTTTCGTGCTTTTTCTTAAAAAATTGAGCTAAATTGTTGCATGTTTACTTGCGAGACTTGGGTGTATCTTTAATTTTTGGAGCATGGGAGACTTAGCCCTGGTTCTAAACACTCGTCTTTTATAAGTCGGTTTTTAAATAGAACAACTTCTAAAGATGGTTTTTATGGACCTATTTTCTTATACTGCAGTTTATGGTTTTTATCTGTTACTTGTTAATCTAATAAATAGTGATTGCTTATAGAAACCAAAAGTCGCTGAAAAGCCAAAAGAACATATCATACTCCTACTATGTATAGGAGTTATAGTAGGAACCGCTTGGAAGAAAGAGAAGTGACTTTTCAACTCAAATATTTCTTACTCTATTTATAATCAGTCAAAAATCATAGATAAAAGACAAAAAGTTACGACACTTAAGGTGCCTTTGGTTGAGCTTTTGGGAGCTGCTTTTGCTTCCAAAAAGCCAAAAGCCAACCAAAGGAGTGGAAATCAGAAGCTGCTTTTTCAGAAGCAGCTACTTTTGAGTAGTACAGTTTTGAAAGCACCTTGGACCCTGCTTTTAGCTTTTGGCTTTCTGCTTTTTGAAATGGTGAAAATAGAGAGCTGTTTCACAGTTGTTTGAAGGAAAATAGAGATAGGAGGTAAGTTTTATACTTGTTTGAACCAAACAGCTTACAGCTTTTCCATAGCCCACAACCTACAGCAGCTTTTTCACAATCCACAGCTCACAGCAGCTTTTTCAGAAGCCACAGCTCAACCAAACACACCCTTAAACAGAGCCTTAGGAGTGAGAAGTTTAAAGACAGAATTACGTTTAGGCCCAGTTTTAAATGAGGTTGGGCACAAGCAGTTTTAAATGAGGTTGGGCACAAGCAGACTTCTGGGCCAAAAGTATATGCCAGGCCCGTTCCTTGCTGGCTCCTTGATCTTCTTCTACTACCTCTTTCTCCTATTTCCTTTTGTGAAAATTCCGTTTCTTCTCTGTCGCTGCGGCGGCAACCTCTCGATGGCCCGATCTTGCAAGTATGATCCGCCTGCGCCGTGGTCGGCCTGTTGTGCTGAAGAAGCAAGGCGGCGCCTCGCGCTGGATGAGCGGTCGCAGCCGGCGACAGCACCTGACTCCTGTCCATTGGCGCTAACTTTAAGGGCGGCATCGCCGGCGATGGCGCCCGCGCGCAGCCGTGGAGGCGTGGACCGAACCGTGATAGTCGGACGCGAGGCCTTTCGGGGCGCCGTCCGGGGTGGTAGGAGGTTCCTTCTCTTCTTTCTTTGCTGGATCCTATCCAAACGATGGGTTGGGTTTATATCCCAAGATTCAGACCCCCAACTTTTAACTTTCAGTTCATATTGTGTTTTAACTATAAAGTTTCTATGGAACCTAAATTTACGTTGAATATTGTTGGAATTTACATTTATATCTTGAAGTTCATTTACATTTGGGGTTTGATTTTGCATTCATGTTAAAAATACAAAATGATATTGAACACGAGGCGATATTAGCAATTTAATTTCAGAGTCAATTTCAAATAAACTGACAAAGTAATTCAAAATGTCAAAACGAATATAGGTTCAAATTTTGAGATTTATTTTATCGAGTAACTAATATGAACTTGGTCATTGTTTCAATGAAAAAGTGAAAGTCAACTTTTAAATTCAATTCAACGTGTGTAATTTAGTGTCAGATTTTTTGTTTTTTTGCAAAACTGGCCCACTTCTATATTCTGTAAGTTGATTATTAAAGAACCGTTAATTTTCAAGGTCCAATCGCTATGTACATGCACATGTTCGAAAAATCTCTAGATCTTCCAAGCTATCGAATGAAAATGGCAAGGACAGCATTATAGCCTAATGAAGTAGTGGCTCCGCATGATGTTCTGCATAGCAGTATCATACCAAATGAAATGCTTTTACTGGAAAAATAATATTTGGCATCCATTTAATTTACTTTTGTTTATAATAATACAAGAACTTTATACAATTTGTGAATTGCTTCATATGCTTGCTGAAGTTGTTGTATCAAGTTCCTTTCCAAATTTTATTTTATACCAAATTCAATATTTTCATAAGGGATTTTATCAGGTTATGGACATACCTCATGCGCTATTTGAAGAGAAAATAGAAGCCATGAAAGTCGCAAAAGGGTTACGAAACGACACTGAGCTGACCGCCAGGGATTTGAAAGAGCTCATAGCTCAATATAAGAATGTTTATGTAGATGCGAAAGGTGAACACTTTCCCTCAGGTATGTATAGTCATATATATAACATTAAGTTTATTTATCTGTTATGGAAATATTACATCTTCAAAGTAGATTTATGTTTTGAATTTTTTCACATCTATGTAGATCCAAAGAAGCAATTGCATTTAGCAGTGCTAGCTGTTTTTGATTCATGGGATAGCGCGAGGGCAAAAAAGTACAGAACCATTAACCAGATCACCGGGTTGAAGGGCACTGCTGTAAATGTTCAGTGCATGGTGTTTGGCAACATGGGTGACACTTCAGGCACCGGCGTTCTCTTTACTAGGAACCCTAGTACTGGAGAGAAAAAACTTTATGGCGAGTTCCTTGTCAATGCTCAGGTACAAGTATACAGCATCAACCCCCCCCCCCCCCCCCCCCCGGCACTCTCTGTCACATGATTTTCATAGTTGAACACATAATGGTTAGTGTGGGGTAAGGGACCGCTGTTTGCCTTTAAGATCAAAGGTTCCGTAAGGCCTAATATTTTGTTTGAACCATCTTATGTATTGCTTGGTTTGAATGCATAATGACTTCTGAACAATTAACACAGATAGTTTATTTTGTAGGGTGAGGATGTGGTTGCTGGAATTAGAACTCCACAAGATCTTGATACCATGAAGGAGTGCATGCCAGAGCCTTATGCAGAATTGGTTGAGAACTGCAAAATCTTGGAAAGCCACTACAAAGAAATGATGGTACAGTATACTAATCAAATTATCTAATTTCCCTTATGAACTTACTAAAATAATTTTTGTTCTTACCATCAAATGACTTACCTTCTCGTGTGCGGTGTAACTGCAATGATATTTTTGGCCTGCCCTGAAATGAACCTACTTTTTCATGGAATGCAGGATATTGAGTTCACTGTCCAGGAAAACAGACTTTGGATGCTGCAATGCAGAACAGGGAAGCGCACAGGCAAAGGCGCAGTAAAGATTGCTGTAGACATGGTCAATGAGGGCCTAATTGACCGCTGTTCGGCAATTAAGATGGTGGAACCACGGCACTTGGATCAACTTCTTCATCCCCAGGTATAACTTAACTATGAAATAGCACTTGTCTGTTGTATTATATACTTTGTAAACAGTTATTTTCTTTAAGGGAAAAAAGTAGCAGAGCTGCAAAAAAATGGGTGTTAAATATAATGTTACAAAAAAATTGGGGTTTATGCACTTTATTCAGATGATAGACCACTCTTTTCATATTTTATTATTCATATGATGGATACATGTACCCAACTAGAGACTGCATGCACTGTTTTTTGTTTCAAATGTAACATTTAGTGAGTGATACATTGATATATCTTCTTTAATATTGCCGTATGAGCTTGAAGGACAGTTGAATAGGACTTTTGACATACTTCGGTTAGGACTATACTATCAATCAGCATGATGGCAATGTACTTATCTACTCTTTCTCTGACGTAATATTAAACTAGTTTGAGAACCCATCGTCGTATGAAGACAAAGTTATTGCAACGGGCTTACCTGCATCACCAGGAGCTGCTGTAGGCCAGATTGTCTTCACAGCTGAAGATGCTGAAACATGGCATGCACAAGGAAAATCTGTCATTCTGGTAATCACCTTTGACATTTGAATCTATTCATTAGTCTGTATTGCTCAGTTTGCAAAGCTATGAGGCCTACTTCTTGTGCTCCTGTCCATAGTGTAACATTTTTCTTATGAGACCTACTTGTCATCCTGTTCATAGTGTAACATTTCTCTTTTGTAAATATGAAGGTGAGGACTGAGACAAGCCCAGAGGATGTTGGTGGCATGAACGCTGCAGCTGGAATTCTCACAGCCAGAGGTGGTATGACTTCTCATGCAGCAGTTGTAGCGCGTGGGTGGGGAAAATGTTGTGTGGCAGGATGCTCAAGTATCCGTGTAAATGATGCTGAGAAGGTGATTAACATTTTAAGTCATTGCATGCACACATTCTAAGATAGATGCTTTGGTTGACTGTAACGGTGACAATCGCGTTGCTGTGGAGATGTCAGGAGGACAAAAAAAGATGGATCATATTTTACTCTTTTTGCATTTCGGGAAGGAGTCTGTTTACATTTGTATAAATTTTGTATGCAGGTCGTAGTGGTTGGGGACAGGGTACTTTGTGAAGGTGATTGGTTGTCACTGAACGGATCAACCGGGGAGGTCATTTTGGGCAAGCTGCCTCTTTCCCCACCAGCGCTTAGTGGTGATTTGGGAACATTCATGTCTTGGGTGGATGAAGTTAAGCAACTAAAGGTAAAAAGTCCCAACGAATAAAAAAGATTCATAAGCCATGATTTGCACTTCATGATTCCCAGTCAAGTCAAATCAAGCTAGATACATTTAGCTATTCATCCATTATAATTCTTATTTCATGTATGATTGATGTTGCAGGTCATGGCTAATGCTGACACTCCTGCAGATGCACTGACTGCAAGAAATAATGGTGCCGAAGGGATTGGATTGTGCAGAACAGAACACATGGTTGGTAAAATGCTTTATGTTTTAGTTGGAGGCATCTGTATATGATTAATGCTCATTATTTTCTCTGCAACATTTGTTCTGCTTCAGTTTTTTTCTTCTGATGAGAGGATAAAGGCCATGAGACACATGATAATGGCGGAGACAGTTGTACAGAGGCAGAAAGCATTAGACCATCTCTTGCCATATCAGAGAATTGACTTTGAAGGGATTTTCCGTGCAATGGATGGTATGTTACAACAATCATGGCGTGTAGCCTTAGTTTGATTTCTTAATTGTCCAAATTACTGGCTTTTGCTAAGAGATACTATGACCCTTAGTTCAGGTAATGCTATAACAATCATGACATGTAGCCTTAGTTAGTTCAGGTAATGTTGAGTGTTAAACGTATGTGTTATAACCACATAACTTCGTCACATAACTACTTAGCAATTTGATCTTTGGAGTAAGCTCTTGGTATTTTTCAAATAAAAATGATTACAAAGTGTAAAAATAATAGTCTCATTTAATCATGGATTATTGCATCAATGCTTTCAGGACTTCCGGTGACTATTAGACTCTTGGACCCTCCACTTCATGAGTTCCTTCCAGAGGGTAACATCGAGGATATTGTGCATGTGTTATCTTCTGACACTAAATCTTCTCAGGAGGAAATTCTTGCGAGGATAGACAAACTTTCTGAAGTGAATCCAATGCTGGGTTTCCGTGGATGCAGGTCAGTCTTTCCTGTTGTGCTTACTTGCAGCATGCATTTGCTTGCCTGCCCTTTTTTACATAAAAAGGAAGTACCATCCTGTTTTGTTGAAATCGACAAGGAAGTACATGCCTTATACAAGTCGTTGGTGGCCTTTATGTCATGTTTTCGGCACAGATTCTTATATGTAATCTGCTTCACATTTTTAGGCTTGGTATATCGTACCCAGAACTAACAGCAATGCAAGCCCGTGCTATCTTTGAAGCTGCTATTACTATGAGCGAACAAGGCGTTCAAGTTTTCCCAGAGATAATGGTACCTCTTGTTGGAACACCTCAGGTATACAAGTTTCTTGTCTACATTACATAGTGATAACTATATAGCTGGTTTATGACATGTATAGGAAGATTTTATTTGGAGCACAACTAATTAGTGAAATGCTCCTATGAAACTGCAAATTTTAGGAAGTATTGTTCTGTCTAGATGAATAGGAGAGGCTGCTGCTTGTGCAAAATCTCTAGTTCACTTCTCCTGGGCTGCATTAGTGTTTCTGATTAAATAGAGTTATGTTTGATATATATCCTGTATTTTTTGTTAGCTTCCGAATGTTTGCAGTATAACTTCAATCGACGCCATTCAATTACTTTTGTGTCTTCGAGATAACTGACATTTGAGTGTTACTTTTCAGGAACTTGCCCAACAAGTGAATGTGATTCGCGAAGTTGCCGACAAGGTTTTCACCAATGCAGAGACAACTATTAGCTACAAAATTGGGTCCATGATTGAGGTTCCTAGGGCGGCTCTTATAGCTGATGAGGTAAATACTAAATAGATATAAACCTTGCGGTTTGCTTGCATATGGATCTATGGGAGGTGCCATGGGGACTAGATCTAGAAAGCACATATAATTATGAGATAGGGAACATCTGCAATGTTTAGCTATCATGATTCGTGAATACTAATGTATCTTTCCCTGAACTTGATTATAATGGCTGACAGATAGCAGAGCAGGCGGAGTTCTTTTCGTTTGGGACAAATGATCTAACACAGATGACATTTGGTTATAGCAGGGATGATGTTGGCAAGTTTCTGCCAACCTACTTGTCTCAGGGTATCCTTCAGCACGACCCCTTTGAGGTAAGCCAAACCCTAATCAAGCTCAAGGTTGGGTTCCCCCCCCCCCCCCGAGCCGCTCCCAGGCAACTCAACCGCCCCAGCAAACCACCCTTCTCACCGCGTCTCTTCCCTCGCCGCCGTTGGAGAGCGGTGGCAGCGGCGGGGCCTCCCGCAGCCGCCTGGCAAACTGGCGAGCCTCACGTGGGCCGGATCTCGCACCCCGTTGGCTGATCTGGCCGGGAACGGCACGGGTGGATTTGAGGCGGGGAGAGATAGAGGTGTCGGATCTGCCCGTCTCCTCCCGCGCCACACGCGTCGACAACACCACCCACAGCCGCCCATTGAACTAGTCTTCACATGGACCAGATCCCCCACCCCCTTGGCGGATCTAGCCAAGAACGGAGCGGTGGCCGATGACGGATGGATTTGAGGTGGGGAGAAACAGAGGAGGCCAGATCTGCAGGTCTCCCCCCACGTCGCACACGATGGTACAACCTCTCGCCTCGTTATCACTCATCCCCGCCCCACGTCGACAACACCTCCCGCCGAGGGTTTGGCCACCTCGCCGTTTTTTTGGCCGTCACCCTTGCCTTCGCCTTTCTTCTTCTCCTTGAGGCTGGAGGTCAATGCAGTGGCTGACGGGGACCATGGAGGCGGCTGGATCTGACGCGGCGGCTAGCCAGTGCATGGACGGGCGGTGCTACTCTTGGTCGTTTTCCGCCGAGTGTTTTCTCACGTGACGTTGCATGTATCATCGCCTTTGTCTCCTCGAGGCTGGAGGTCACGGGACCATGAAGGCGGCTAGATCTGAGGAGGCGGATGACCGATGCATGGATGAGCGGGGCTGTGGCCGGTTGGCAGGCGGTAGCTGCTAGTTGGGCGCGAGCCAGACGGAATTGCTAGCGTGAAGACCGGCGGGCGGGATCTTGTGACATTTGTCTGGGGTGAAAACCTCAGATCCGGTTCTTGCCAGATCGGGTGACGGCGACACCTTCAGTATCGTTCCCTCCTTGGAGGCATTACCTTGGACTACTTGACCCTACCCTCTTCGTTTATTCCACGCATGTGTTGCTGTCGCATTGGCCGGTTCTTGTCCATCGGTGGTGGTCGTTCTCTCGGCGTTGTTTGTGGCTGAGTTGCCACGTGGCGTGTTGCGGTGAAGCCAGACCAGTCAGGTCGTGGGTGCAATGGGTGGCGACGATAGCTCGTGTTAGGTCGAGTGGTGCTGCTTTCAGTCATGTTCGGCATCCCTGTCATTGGGTGTGTTAGCCACGAACTTCTGTCTGGTTGGGCTTTTGGAGTTGTGTTTTTCTTTTGTTTTTGTGCCTGGCCCTTTCTTGGGCCCCTGTAATCTGTACCGCTCTTCTTAATGAATGAAATGCAAATCTCCTGCGTTTTCGAGAGAAAAAAAAAAGCTCAAGCTTGGCAGCTGTTCCACACAAGTACCTGATAACACAGCCAAGAGGAACCCACCCCATATATTGTATTTTTTTGTTAGCGCTGTATCACTAAAACTTGTTCTGTTTTGAAGTTACTCTATTCAATTAATTTGTGTCTGGATGAATGTATGTATTGGCAGGTGTTTGATCAGAAGGGAGTGGGGGAGCTGGTTAAGATTGCCACAGAGAGGGGCCGGAGGGCAAGGCCTGATTTGGAGGTAATTAATCAGTTGAAAAGAGCTTGCATCATCCATATTTTCCCTTTGAAATATATCTACTGTTTGGTTATTAATTAATTTGGCGTTTGTTTGGAAAAAAACTTGAAGGTGGGCATTTGTGGTGAACATGGTGGTGAGCCCTCTTCAGTCGCATTTTTCGCAAAGGTTGGGCTGGACTACGTTTCTTGCTCCCCTTTCAGGTCAGCTGCTGTGCTCTCATATTGGCTGTGAATGATTAATAGGGGTGACAAATATGATCTAATTGATCTCACGTATTTTAGAACAATTGTCAAACTATTGACTGAGCTGCTGTGTGACTACTGACTAACATAATCAACAATCTGGATGCAGGGTTCCAATTGCAAGGCTAGCTGCAGCGCAGGTGGCCCTGTGATGGGCTCGTATATGTATCTAACAGCTCCTCAGCAAGCAAGCGTTCGTGTATCTTGTAAATAGAATAGTAAATTATGCTTGAATAACTCATGCCTCGATGGAGAAGACTTGTAAAATGCCTGCTTGATGACTGATGAGCTGTATTATCCCTTGCAAATGGAGGTTTGCATGTGTATGTAAAATAAAATTTTGATCATGTTGTGATTTGAACCATCATTAGTTGCATCACCAGAAAATCGAACAGACCTGCATGTCATTAAAAAGTTTTTATCAGGAAGTCGTGTCGCTATGGGAGCTGATAGGTACTGACAGATTGGCTGTTCCTAGTGTGTTTAGCTGAAGCTCGAGAGTTTATACCCCATTTTACTAGTTTCTCTCTTGTTTCTGCATAGGGATAAACGCTGGAATGGAGGGGCAATTTGGCCATTTCTGATATGAAGTAAAAGCTCTTGGTTCCTCTCAAAAATGAAAAGACAAAATTAATGGTTTGCCCCATAGCTGACAGGGCTTCAATCATTTGCCATTATTTTTGTCGTAATAGCCCTAATGGCACAAAGTTGAAGATCGAGCTGATTATTCGTTGCTCACTTCTTCTTACTCCCTTCTTCCTCGTTCCACTTGCTATGGATGCCTCTGTCGCCAGCCCCTGACCCTTCCTTAGAGCAACTCCAGCAGTAGCTCTCAAAACAGGGCCTCTACTTTTCATTTGAGGGCTCCCCCTATTTTTGAGGGCCCTGTTTTCTGGACTGCACTCCAGCAGGAGCCCTCAAAACAGGGCCCCTATTTCTCAATTCCCTCTATTTCCTCACACACTATATGCATATGTATGTGACAAAAGCACAATACACAATAAAATATTTATGATTTCACAATGAGGGACAATATTTAAATATATGAATTCAAATACGAATATTCAAATTTAAATTCAAATTTGTTCCGAATTTAAATTGAAAGCACAAAGTTCATCACATAACATTCAAATTTGTTCCGAATTCAAATATGAATTCAAATACGAATTCAAATACGAATATTCAAATTTAAATTCAAATTTATTCCGAATTTAAATTGAAAGCACAAATATGAATTCAAATACAAATATTCAAATTTAAATTCAAATTTGTTCCGAATTTAAATTGAAAGCACAAAGTTCATCACATAATATTCAAATTTGTTCTGAATTCAAATACGAATATTCAAATACGAATTGAAATATGAATATTCAAATTTAAATTCAAATTTGTTCCGAATTTAAATTGAAAGCACAAAGTTCATCACATAACATTCAAATTTAAATTCAAATTTGTTTCGAATTCAAATACGAATATTCAAATACGAATATTCAAATTTGTTCTGAATTTAAATTGAAAGCACAAAGTTCATCACATAACATTCAAATTTAAATTCAAATTTGTTCCGAATTCAAATATGAATTCAAATACGAATATTCAAATTTGTTCCGAATTTAAATTGAAAGCACAAATGTTCCACAAAAAATGAGAAAGCTGAAAAATAAGAGCCGGAGTAGGGGGCCCCTAGGAATGAGGGCTTGGAGGCCTCATTTGAGAGGCCTCCTATTTTTGAGAGCCAAGTAGGGGCCCTGTTGGAGTTCAGTTTTTTGCTCTGGCTCTCAAATATGAGGTTTGAGGGCTCAAGTAGGGGCCCTGCTGGAGTTGCTCTTACCTCAGTTGGATCATCCCCGGGGACAACAGGCGTTGAGGGCGAGGTGCACCTCCTTGATGAGGATGGGCGTGGGGATGAGGTGCACCTCGACGAGTACAAGATGCTTGCCGTGGTGCGCTCATGGACGGACCGCGGACGTGCAAGAAGTCATAAGTGTTCAGCTGAACACTCAAGTTTTTTACAAAATACTAAGTATATAATAGATATATTAGATATATACTGTTAGTTGGGTTAAAACTATATTTTTATATCTGCAGATAAATTCAATCTGCACTCCCTGTATCTCATGCACAACCCATGTAACACATTATGCCTATTTTTTCCCCACCTTAGCCCTCTTCATATAGGCCCACCGAGGTAAAGGTGCAAACAAAACCCTAACCTTTGTTCTCTTTCTCATCTTGTGGTTTTTTGTGTTAGAGTTAGTAATCTTATTTTAGTTTGGAAGTCATAGTTGTGTACGAGTTGGTGATCGAAGTCGTGTATAAGTTGGTAGTCGAGTCAGTTTTGGTGGTCATGTACAAGTACGACTCTATCGTAGTCAGAGCTCGCGTCATAATCGTAGTTGGAGTTCGAGTCATAGTCATAGTTGAACCCGAGTCGTAGTCGTAGAGTAGGGTATAAAAGGCATAGCCATGTAACCGAGAGAGTGTGAGAGTTGAAGCCAAGGCGATCGGTGTGATCGAGAGGCAAGGAAAAAGAAAGAGAGTGATCAGGGTGATCGTAGCGATCAATGTGATTGAGAGAAAGAAGGGTGATACCAGAGTAGAAGGCATGGTCGTAAAGTGTTACGACCACAGCAGTCGACAGAGCCTACTACATGGTCGAAGGACGTGCAGCGTAGCGGCGGTGAACGTGATTGTAACTTTAGCTGAACTCACGACTACGTGTCGGAGCAGTGAGAAGTGATCGGAGAGATCACAATGTGGTCGTAACAACTGCCAGGGTGGTCGGAGAACCAATAGAGCAGTCGTAACGACTCAAGAGGTGGTCGTAGCCTTTTGAATGTGGTCGTACAACTGCAGTGCATAGTCGTAGCGACTACAAGGTGGTCGTACGGGTCTTGGGAGTGGTCGTAGGATTACAACAGTTTGTGTGGGAGGCAGCTCCGACCTTTGAGTGGCGAGCGGGTGAAGGTGTAGGCTGCGAAGGTGAGTAACGACTAACGGATGCGGACTGCATAGGCGAGTGATAGCCAGTGGACGTGGCACCAAGACGTGACGGCAATCATGCGTGAGGCGCGCGCGGGGTGCAAGGTGAGTATGTGGCAGCGCAGACGAGCAGAGAGGTGTTGAGGGCAAGCGGGTGGTGGCACGGCGAACTCGGAGGTAGCGAACGAGCTGCGGGAAGGGAGCAGCGTGGTAGCCAGGAGGGAGGGCGACATCGGGAATTGAGCAACACATCCAACCTATCATTATCGTCCTCTCTCCATATCTAGGTGTACTCCACCCTACTCCACTTATTTTCTTTCTTGCTCCGCTTTGCTTTACTCTGCTCTGGCTCCGGTTTTTTTGGAGCTTAGTATTTGCTTTCTTCATTTTTTCTAATAGTTGATGTATAAAATTACAGTATTTACTTTAGGCAATGAGCAGTTAGTTAGATTCTTATTACATTTGTTTACATGCTAATTTTTGCTATGTTTTGCTCCATAGAAGGAACATACAATTTCCTCTTAGGTGATGGTTCTTGCTTATGGGAAAATGGGCAAAAAAGGTAGAATCAATAAGATATATAACTGTCATTAATCTCTATTATTTGTTGTTTAATTCATCCATTTCCTCATAAAAATAATAAATTTCTATAATTTATGTATTTTTATTATATTAATATACATGTATCGTTGTATTGGTGTTTTGGGGGAAATTGTGTGTTATGGTATCGATATATTCGAGCAATTTAGCTCTGAAATCCGAACACCTATCCTAAAAATCCTAGGTCCGCCGTTGGTTGCACTTCACTGAAGATGGCGGCAAGAACCACGTGCATCTCGTCGAGGACACTGATGGTGGCCAATGTGCACCTTTGTGGTATTAGATTCAACGTGTAGATGCTCACGCGCTAGTCGGCCTCTGCGTAAGGTGGATATGAGCTTGTCGGCTTTGGTGGCACTGAAACTATGCTCACCACCCATTGTGTCGGTATCGACGATGGGAGTAGAGGAGGTTGTCGAATCGACCATGGCTAGAAGAAAAGAAGACTGGAAGAGAAAGAAAGGGAAGAATACTGGTGCAAAATTGGTATTTGTTCTCTAAAAGAACAAATATTAATTGGCTAGGACTATTAAGACCAAAATAATGGTAAATGATCCAGGCCAAATCAGCTGGGTTCTGTGAGGCAAATGATCCATTTTCAAAAAAAAAAAAACTGTTGTAAAAGGGCATAAAATTCGGGAATTTTGCTTGCTGTGGGACCACCAAAACCCCCCAGCAGCACTCACTGGGCCCTGGTCTCCCAATGAGCCGTAGCTCGGCAATTCCGTAGCCCGCGGCGGCGCTCGCCGCTTTCACCAGCAGAAGTATTCCCTTCCGTAGCGGCGGCGAGGGCAGCGGCAGCGCCGATCGATCACGGTGGTTTTGCCCTTGCGGCATCTCTGGTGGATTGGTACGCTTGACCCTTCCAATCTTCCATCCTCTTTGTTTTATTCCCTTTAACTGCTTCCCTCCCCAGCTCTCTCTCTCTAATCTTTCATCTCCTCTCCATTTGCCATGCCAGATTGACCTGCCCACGGATTGAGCGCTCCAAGAAGCGCAGCAACCCCTCCGCCGACCTCACCGACGATCTCATTGTGGAGATCCTGTCGCGGCTGCCGGTCAAATCGGTCTGCCGCTTCAAATGCGTCTCACGGCGCTGGCGCGATCTCATCTCCCACCCCACCCACCGCAAGAAGTTGCCCCAGACCCTCGCCGGATTCATCTGCCGCAATTTCAGGCTCAACGACGACGACGACGACATGATATCATGTCCCGATTTCGACAGTATCTCGGGGGAGGAAGAGCAGCCTGTTTCTGACCCATCGTTGTCCGTCTTGCCCGGCTATAGAAGCATCCAGCCTAAGGACTGCTGCAATGGCCTTCTCCTCTGCCTCTGCTGGAAGGTCTCTCCCAGATATGAGTCCGATTACATGGTTTGCAATCCCACTACGGAGAAATGGCAAATCTTGTCCGTCTCCGGCCAGGGCAGCAATGTGTGCACAATAAAGTTGGGTTTCGACCCGGCGTCTCCTCCCGCTTCTGTGTGTTCCAGTTCCTAGAGGATGAGACTGGATACATCAGTGGGGTGGAGATCTACTCTTCAGAAACACGAGCGTTGAATCACAAGGAAAATGGTTGGGCCGATGACACTATGGTACGCGCCCCGACATGAGAAGCGTCTTTCTCAATGGCATGCTGCATTTGCCTACCTTTAATTCAGAGTTAGTGGGAGTGGACAGGGAGGGGAACACATGGAGGACCATGCCTTTGCTGGAAACTATGGGTGTTGAAAACATTTGCAAGGGGAATGTTGCTTTTATTGGTCAATCTCAGGGGAGCTTGTATTATCTAAATACTAGGGACAGAGATTCATGTACACTATCAGTCTGGATTCTTGAGAACTATTGCGGCAGTGAATGGATCTTTAAGTACAACATTAGCACGTCCCAGCTTTTTGGATGGAAGGATTTCGTACTTGAACGAGACTAATATGATTGCAATTCATCCATAATGCGCTTTGATTTACTATATTTGGAAGTGCGAGAATATGCTACTGTCATATGACATGGATCGTGGGGAAGTTTACGATATCTGCAATCTCAAAGATTCTTTCTGGGGGCCATATGATCCATATCTTCCATATGTAGGGATGAAAACGGAACGGAAATATCCCGTACCGAACCATATCATTTTCTACATTTGACCCGATCGAATTCGTATTTTTGGACAAATTCGAATTCGGTTCGAAATACGGAATACCAAATTCGAAAACGGAGCGGAAACGGTTTAGGCGTTTTCCGACCGTTTTCTACTTTTCTACATTTTATTCGGAATATACCGTATTGTAAATACGGTTTAAACCGAATTTGGCCCACTAGAAGTATTAGACACGGCACGGCAGGCACGCCGGCGCAGCGGCCGGCCGCCTCGGCCTCTACCTCGCCTCCCCAGTCACCCCTCCCGAAGACGTCTCTCAACCCACGACCATCCCCAAACTCCCCAATCCCCACAAGCACAATCCATCAACCATCACAGAGCAGAGACCAGAGAGAGAGTAAAGGGGAAGGAGGCACACCGGTCACCGGAGCTCGCCGCAGGAGGAGGAGCGGTGTAGCCGGAGCTGAGGGCAGCATCCCGCCCGATGACTAACTCGTCGTCGGCGCCCCAGTCGCCGCCGGCCATCCGCCGCTGGTGGATGTAGTCGAGGTTGTCGTCGGCTCGTCGCCATCGCTCGGAGCCAGGGGGAGGGGGCGGCGGGGGAAGAAGGGGGCGACCAGGGGAGGAGTAGGGCGGCGGGGGCCGAGGGGAGGAGTGGGGCGGCGGGGGAGAAAAGGGCGTGGAGGAGGAGGGGGCGACCGGGGGAGGAGGGGGCGCGGAGGAGGAGGGGGCGGCTGCGAGGAGGGGGTGGCCGGGGCGAGGGGGCGGCGAGGGAGATCTGGGGAGGAGGGGGCGGCGGGGGAGGAGGGGAAGGAGGGGGCGGTGGGGGAGGAGGGGGGCAGCGGCGGGGAAGGGGCGGCCGGGCGAGATCCGGGGAAGAGCGGCGGCAGGGAGATCGTGGGGGAGAAGGGACCGAGTGAGGCGCTGGAGATAGGGGGAGGAATGAACTGGGCGGTGGCGAAGGAGGGTTAGGGTTCTAGATATTGTTGCGATTTAGTCCTTCAGGTTTCTGAAATCTACGAATAGGTTTTATCTATTTTGATTTCTTCTATTCCAGCCGTCGTAAATTCTAATTTCATCGCGAAAAGATCCTATACATCTGTTGTGACATGTATATCTGTACAGAGCAGTCCTTAGAATACCAAATTTGAAGATTGAGCTAGGTTTTGGATATGTGAATGTGTGATGTATGTATATATATAAGATGAGGAGAAAGATGATGATGGTTGGATCTTAATCTAATGAATGAAAAAAGTGACTGAGATATGCTGTGATTTAGGCCGAGTTCATTTTTGCACTTGTGATATGAGGTGTCTTTTGTTGTTCTTCATTTTTGCACTTGTGATATAATGTGTCTCTTATTGTTCTTTCTTAAGAAACATCATCATACAAAAATAATGAGTATTTTCAATGTTGCTCCTTCTTAGGTCACCACCATCGAACCCTAAGTCGCATCGTCACGGCTTTCTTGCTTCTTAGGTCACCACCATCGAACCCTAAGTCGCATCATACAAAAATATTGATTATTTTCCTCACGGCACTTGTTAATTATTATATGCACTTGAACTTGATCATGCACTTGGTAATTGTTATGTACTTGGTCACTTGTTAATTGTTATGCACTTGGTCCTACAGGTCAGTATTCCGTATTGAATTTTCGTATACCGACCGTGTTCGACATAATTCCGCTCGAATTGGTTCATTTTCGAAATTCTCGATATTCCGTAAGTTCGCGTTCGTTTTCGTGTCCGGCTTTACCGCTTTCGCTTTCGTTTTCGTATTCAAATGTAGAAGTAGAAAACGGTTGAGGAGTTTTCCGACCGTTTCCGACCGTTTTCATCGACCATATGTACCCTTCTCAGAGTCATTGGCTGATCACGAATAGATGAGTTACTCAGAGTGAAGCACAACAATTGTTTCCTTGAAATGATACTGATGCCTTAGCAAGTGTTGGGTCAGCGCACAGATAGATTGGCCACAGCCAATCAATCCAAACAATCCCAGAGAAATTGCAAGAATAATGAAAGACAAGAACACCGAGATACCTCTAAAGAACGAAATTTTTGTACGGATAACCTTTTTTTTATTCGGAAATACAGAAATATACCCGCGGTTTCATTTTTTACAAAAATAGCCTCGAGTCGCCCAATGGGGAAGCGACTCGAGAATTTTGCCCACCCGAAAAGCGACATTTAAGGAATCTGCGAACCGTTGGGCGAATCAGTGCTGTCGCCTGCACGTTGGGCGACTTAATATAAGTCGCTTTACGGTTGGGCGACTGCAATGCAGTCGCCCAACGCTAGGGCGACACAGGGGGGTTAAGGCTGCCTGCCCAGCCGGCTCCCACTACCAACCACCTTTTTCACTCATTCAGCAAACACATTCAGCGCACAGAGAAGAGGAAGAAGGAAAAGAAACAAGGGGGAGAAGAGAGGAAGGAGGGGAAGAAGAGGAGAAGGAGAGGAAGGAGGGGAGGAGGAGAAGGAGAGGAAGGAGGGGAAGAAGAGGAGAAGGAGAGGAGGAGGGGAAGAAGAAGAGGAGAGGAGGAGGTGAGGGAGGAAGGAGGAGTAGAAGCTATTCCATCAATTTGGATCCAGGTATTTTTTTTGGATTATGTTGTATTTGCATTATTATTTATATGAAATGTTGGTATTAATAAAAATTATAGATGTAGAATAATTAGTACCATGTTAGTATGGAAATATTATTGTAGAAAAAGTTTGGTATGCAATTTGTAGTATGGTATAGGAAGTTTAGTATTGTGCGATATTATTTGACATGTTGCAAAATTGAAATATATATGCAGGCCGACATCATCAATGTCCACTACATTGAGAGTGTATTACAGAGCTGGAACCATTCGTGAAGGTCCGAATGGTGTGGATTTGAGCGATTTTCCGCAAGTCACTCTCGTACTTCTGGATGACGAGAATGCTCGAATGGGAGATGTGCAGCTTTGGCTGACCCGGAGTTTTTCGTTGAACCCCGAGGTGTACAGCGTCGTCGTGCAAGGGCTTTGGAGCCGGTCTCCCACGGACATCAAATGGGAGTTGAAGACATTGGTGCGCTCTGCCACATGGAAGGGCTTTGTGCTAGGGTGCCGGCGTCGTGGATACGAGTGTGTGCTGCTTGTGCAACCGTGCTCAGTACAAGCAGCTGAGGAAGCTCGTGCAACAGCCGTTGTTGTGGGAGGTGCTAGCAGCTCGGGCGGCCCGCATGTTGGCGGACATGATGAAGTTGCTCGTCATGAAGCCGATGCGGTACATGAAGGAGAGTTACAGCCGTCAAGCCATAGAGAGCCAACTGGGCAAGCCGATGAAGGAGAGTATAATGAGTACATTGTGCAGCAGATGGACTCTGATGACGAGAGGGCATGGGATGAAGAGGAAGCTGTAGAGGACGACGACGAGGACAGTTCCGATGAGGATGAAGTTCCTATCCCCCAGGAATGGAACCGGTTTAATGCGGAGGGTCTTTCCGCACATGATGAGCATGAATCACAATGGGAGTACCATGAGACAGAGGTTCGGTTGCATGCTATGTTTGCTGACAAAGAAGCGCTGCAGGATGCCATCAAGCTTTGGGCCCTTTCAATGCAGCGGACATTTCGCGTCGTCAAATCAAGCCAGGAGCAGTACATTGTGACGTGCGAGCAGACTGGTTGCCCTTGGCGGGTGCACGCCCGTAAACCTAAGTATGAGACTCATTGGATTGTGTCCAAGGTTGAGCCGCACTCCTGCATTCTAAACACTGTGTTGTCGAGACATCGTAACCTGACGTCCGGATTTATAGCCAATGTCATGTATGGGGAGATAGTGCAGAAGAAGGACATGGCAGCCACGCATATTGTGGTAGCTATTGAGAATAAATTCAAGTATAAGATTAGCACGCGAAGGCGTGGCGGGCCAAGCAGAAGGCGTTGGAAAAACGTTTTGGCACTTTCGAGGCGGCGTACGACAATCTTCCTCGTATGCTTAATGTCCTGCAGGAAAGGAACCCGGGCACATACATCGCCCTCCACGAGAAGTCGTCCATAAGTCCGCCAGGGTATGCGGTGTTGCAGAGAGCAATGTTTGCATTTGGTGCTAGCATCGAAGCATTCAGGCATATGCTGCCAGTGATCTCAATTGACGGGACCTTCTTGACAGGCAAATACAAGGGGCAGATCCTGACGGCCATAGGCGTTGACGGTAACAATCAAATATTGCCGCTGGCCATTGCATTTGTGGAGAGTGAGAATTACGAGAGCTGGCTGTGGTTTCTCAGACATGTGAGGGCTGGAGTTGTAGCCACTCGGCCTGGTGTGTGCGTAATCCATGATCGCCACGCCGGTATTATCAAGGCAATAAGAAAACTTCAAGAAGACCCCGAGGAGCCCTTTCCTTGGCTGGACATGAGGAACCGGTGGTGCAGTCGTCACTTAGCGGCAAACTTTTTCAAGCAATTCCCTAAACAATCTTTGATGAAGCTATTCAAGAGGCTGGCTAGGCAGAACCAACAGAGGAAATTTGATGCTTTGTGGAGGTTGTTGGATGAGCACACTAGGAAGAACGTCGAAGAGAGGAGCAAGGAGCCGGTCACTCCTGGGGCAGCACAACCACAATGCTTGCCGCCAATCGATGCGCCTAACCCAAGTGGTCCAAGAAGAAGGAGCTCACGAAACATCAGGTGCTTCGCGCAGTGGATCGAGGGGGAACCGTTGGAGAAGTGGTCACTGTTGCATGACACGGATGGCGCAAGGTACGGAATAATGACAACTAATCTTGCCGAGGTGTACAATTGGGTTCTAAGGGGTCTCCGTTCTCAGCCCCTTGTCGCCATCGTGGAAGGTGTTCTTCACAGTACAATCCGGTACTTCAGGGAGAGGCACGCGAGTGCCGCACTTCATGCGGCCAATCCCGGAGCATTGTATTCGGCAAAAATTACTGCTTACATGGAGATGAAGGCACAAAAGGGTCAGTTGCACACAGTGCAGGTCATGGGCAACAGGGAGCATCGTTTTGAGGTGATACTCCGTGATAGAGCCGAATTTGGGACGGCTCGTTCACTTGTTACCCACGAGGTATGTCTTGCAAATCATGGAAATGAACCTAACTGCACGTGCAACAAGCTTAAGTTGTTACACAAACCGTGCTCTCATGTCCTCGCTGCATGCGGGACCGTGGGTATGGATCCTTCGAACTTCATGTCCGAGTTCTTCTTTAAGGGGAGGGTACTGCAGGCTTGGTGTGGGGAGCTCCGAGGGTTCAGGGTGGTAGGAAACTTCGCCACTTTGGACATTGCATCGAGGACCTGGGTTCCGGATGTTAACATGTTGAAGGGTGGGAAGGGTCGGCGACAGAGCCGACGTATTAGGAACGACATGGATGAATCACAAGCTGGAACACCGGGTGCACGTTGTGGTCGATGCGGTCAGGAGGGGCACACAGCTAGACGATGCATGTCCTGATCAGTAGTTACATGACTTTTCTGTAATGTACTTGGTTATGTACTTATTTAGTACATGTATTTGCTGTTTGTTAAAATGAGATACTTTTGTGGCTCGTGCACAAGACAATCAAGTCATGACATGCTTAACAACATTGCGCATTATTTCGATCGACCCTCGTACATAGTACGGTACAACCATACACATCGTTGCTTATATGCCAAATGAGCCTCGTGGCACCCACATGGAGAACTGCTGAAGTGGACACCTCGGACGGGGCTGGCCATCGTGGTAGTGGCACGCACATATGCAACTTGGGTTTGCATAGCAACATGTCGGATCGTACGAGCTTCCTATGTTGACAACCTCCTCGTTTCCCCTCTCGCGTTGCATCTGTTGGCGGAGCTCATTGTTCTCCTCATTGAGAGTCTCCATTCGATACTCCAAGTCCATTATTCGGTCCCATAAAGTACCCACATAACGGTCAATATACCGTTCATGAGGAGGGTCGATCCAGCGGGAGAAGTCGCATTTCGCCATCTGCGAAAAAGGACAGTAAACATGGAGGGTCCATAAGCAATAAAAAAATCTACTATTAGTAATTTGTACCCCGGAGCGTGGGCATCGGAAGAAACGGCGCCCGCCATCGTTCGGCCCTTCCAGGACTTGCACGACCACGTACTCATTGTGTCTGCATTTCGGCCACGCTGGTTGCGCACGCCGGCTTGGTACCAAGCGGTACTGTGGACCGAACATCTCCCTCCTTTCCAAGGGAAGGTCTTCCTTCGGTGACCCATATCCGACTGGCCCCTCATCTTCCGCCATGGTATATTCCACCACGAAATAGAAGGTACTTCTTTGTTCGATTTACAGGGTATTCTGGCTACAACTTCATGGGACCTCAACCGTGCTATTTATATCGAATGGCGGGACAAAAGAGGGCTGCTTTGCCCAGAGACATGACAAAAGCGCTCAGCTTTACTCGGTGAGATGACAACACATGCCAGCTTTACGCAGTGATATGACAAAACGGAGCAGCTTTGCTCAGTCAGATGACAACACATGCCAGCTAAACTGCCTACATAAAGACTACGATCTGAAAAGCCTTCATAGGAACATTTATTGCTACTCTGAAAAGCCTATCGCTACAGAAACCAACAAAATAGGGGCGTAGGCTGTAGCCTTTACAGTGAGTGTTCACGTCATAGGCATGTATCCTTTCTAGTGAGTTTTCATGTCACCTTTCCTTGTTGTTTCATAAATACAGGATACAGGCTCTAAAAAGCCTACATAGGGACATTTATTACTAAACTGGAATCCTGAAAAAGCGAAAAGATTCGTACAACCTCCTCTCCATGGACTATGCCCACTGCACTAGATAACCTGCCTACATAAAGCCCTCCTATGTCTTCCATACCACATCTCCTCCTCAAGCCTTCACAATACTACTACACAACAATGTCTTCCTGGAGGTCCGACCCGTTTGGAGTGCTGGAATGGCATGAGCGCCCGAAGTGCCATTGCGGCTTTAGGACGATGTTGGGAGTCTGGACGGATCGAGTACAACGAGCCAAATACGGCCATAGGTTCTTCAAGTGTCCAGACCTGGATGACGACTTCGTGGTAACGACAACAACTAAATCATTTGTTTCTCGTTATCGTTTTTCAACTTGATCCATGACATCTACCATGCCACACATAGGCTTGCATGTTCATCGAATGGGTGGATCGGGTGCCGCCGGCATGGCCACAGAACCGGGCAGTGGAGGTGGAAAACAAAGGACAATACTTTGTCAAGATGACTCAGGCTCGCGAGGTGGAACGACAGATGCGGCATGAGCAAGAGCGCCGCGTGAGGGTGGACCAAATCCGTCTGAAGGGCAAGGAGGATGACCTGCAAAGGAGGCGGGAGCAACTAAGTCTGCGTGAAGCAGCCATCAAGCGTCAGGAGGAAGAGCTTCAAGCTCGTGAGGCAGCTCTCAAGACCAAGAGTGACCGGAACAAGGATGCAGCGGAGCCATCTTCAAGGCGCGATAACAAGGCGAAACAACCACGCTACACCCAGTAGACCAAATGTAATAGACCTAGCAAGTTTTATTCCCTAAGGCAGTACTGTCGGAGTTGCTCTTAGTCGCATATCATGCTATATGTTATGCATGTAATAACAATGTACGCGGCATGTTACTCCCAACTGTATTACGAAGTTTATTTCTATTGACATAAGCTTATTATCTAGCATGTTCGCATTCAATGATTCAGATAGCAAGTCATACCGGTTCTCTCCGTAAACTCTTTCTCAGCAACATCAAAATATCACTTACCACTCTATGTATCTATCGTTCTACGGTCAATCATTCTTCAAAAAAATATTGGAATTTTTTTTATGCATCTACAACATACAGTGCACATAAACTTTTATTACAACTATACCAGATTTTTTCTCTGTTTCAAACTACAAAATTGCCAAAACTCTACAAATTTCAGGGGGACTGAATGAAGTCGCCTACCGATTGGGCGACTGCATTACAAGTCGCCTACCTATTGGGCGATTGCATTACAAGTCGCCCAGCCATTGGGCGACTTCGTTAAATCGCCCAGTGAGAAAGCGACTCCGTGATGTCGCTTTCCCGTGAAGCGACATAGCTTCTTGTCGCTTTTCGGGTGGGCGAAATTCTCGAGTCGCTTCCCCATTGGGCGACTCGAGGCTATTTTTGTAAAAAATGAAACCGCGGGTATATTTCTGTATTTCTGAATAAAAAAAAGGTTATCCGTACAAAAATTTCTCTAAAGAACGAACATGATAATTAACCGTGGTCTATCCTCCCAAAAAAGCACATGACGCGGCCCCAATCGGGTGCAGTACCTTTTAATTGCTGTGATTCATGCCGTTGGTACCCTGTTTCGACCTGTGCTGCGTTCTGTTTGGCTTATGCTTATCGCTTTTGAGAGTGCATTCTTTTAAATTTATGTTATCTTTTATGACTTCTCTTAAATAAATAAATAAGATATTTTTTACCATCATTTTGAATCGACTTATCGAGATAGATTTTTTGAAGCGATTTATTGATATTCAATTTATTCACATAAATATTTATATTAGAGTCATAATCTATAAATCATAAGTTGCAGTGGAAAAGAGCTCGCCTCAGACGTAGACTGTAACTATTCACATCCACCGCATGTGATACCGTCAGTTGGATTGCAGATGAATGGTCTGGATATAACACGAAAAGGAAGTGATATATGTTTCTGTCAGGTGGACCATCCAAATCTTTCTCCTCGCCATTTTTTATGAGACTCTCTCCTGGCTAATTCCTCACATTTCCACACTCCTTTCTGGATTTTCCCCTCAAAAGAAAAGGAAAGGGGAAACACTCTAAACCCCACCTGCTGCTGCTCCTCTCCGTCCGATCTCTTCCCCGTCCGCCGGCGAGAGATCTACGAGATGGCCGGCCGGCATGGACCCCTCATGCTCCGCGGCGGCGGCGGGAAGCCCCTCTCCCGCGGGTCCCGCATCGCGGTCGCCGTGGCCGTTGGCGTCGCGCTCGGTTGCGTCTGCGCCTTCTTCTACCCCGACGGCCTCTTCTTCCGCCCCTCCGCCCTCCAGTGGCCTCGCCATGTACCTCTCTGTCTCCCTTCCGTCCTTCCTTCCTTCCTTCCTTCCTTCCTTCCTTCCTTCCTTTTTGTTCCCTACATTTGAGAGGAAGGAACGGAGATCTTGGGGTTACTACGTTAGTTGCGCACGGGAAGTTAGCTGGGAATTAGGGTAGTGTTCTAACGTGGATTAACCAAGAGCCATGTAAACGAACAGGGGGTCCGTTTCTGAGAGCATACAATGGACAGATCCAATCAAGTGCTAGGAATAGAAGCCAAAACCGGATCATTGGAATTAGTATTTAGTGCATCCATTTCTTTCAGCATGATTATTACCGAGAGTTTCGATGAGTATCATGGTGGTGGTGTGGGTTAAGGGAGCTGCAAAGATCCATTGCTGGCATGGTTCCTTTTTCGACACTTTGTTTTGGCAGCTTGTCATGGTATGCCGGTTGGTAGGATGATTGATGCCCTAGCATGCTCATGCTTCACTGCTAGTCATTAACGGTTCCAGTCGCACCATGCTGTGGACGGTTCCTGTGTTCAGCGGTGCTGGGACCTTGTGAGGGAGTGGGGTGATGAATTAGATCAGAAATTTTTTGGGAAAGTGATAAGGAGTAATAGAAGTGGGCTGTGGACAATTGTTTTTTGGGATGATTTGGTGATTGAGTTCTTTCATTCATGATTGTTGGTTTTTGTTTTTTTGTTTTATAATCAGATTTGGGATGTATCCGCAATTCTGCATTAACATATTTATGCGATTATGGCATGGCATTTGCCCATCAACCATGGTTTTGTTACATAAAACTTTGAGTTGCATTCTCGATAAAAAAAGCAGTGTTCTTTTGAGATCTGATAGATAGCATTGTTAACAAAGGATATTTACTTTCAGATGGTCAATTTGTGTTAGTTTGATTTTAAGTGAAAAATTGGTCAATAAGCCGTGCTTAAATGCAATTACTGAAACATAAAATGTTATGTTATGACATTTTTTTTTTAAAATCTTCCCTCATGTACTTTTTTGTACTATGTATGAACAAGTGATCTTAACCCTTTGATAGCTTACCATGATCTATCCTATGTTTGGTCAACACACAGCTTTTTCGTACAAGTTGATATCTATAGCTTGGCTCATCATTTTATACATTTGTGAAAGCAAACAAGACATTGCCTCTTTGGAAAGGTATTGACACTATGCTGCAAAAAACTTCGATAAAGTACTATCTTATTGGGTTAGATAGTAGGTGAATTTCCTCATCATATGGGTCTTTTGGAATAATTAGACTTTGGATAGAGTTTGCAAACATTTAATGTCCTTAGCTTTCATCTGTCAGAAAATTATCTTTGCGTTCCTAGGGATAAGCGCTAAATTCAAGAAAAGTCAGCATACTTTCTTACCATAATGTACAAGTGCTAGGGCTCACTGCTGTTTAGTTATCTGCTTGTGCTTGACAGTTAGAAGTCTGTGGTGTACATATATACCATTGGATATTGCCTTATGCTGGTGTTCTTATGTCCTAGACAGGAGGAATACAAATTTCAACCTTTACAGTTACTGCACAACATACACAAATAGTGAACGTTTGCCTGCATTCTTATTGGAAACTGTAAAGAGGATTACTATGCTTCAATGTGCACATGCAGCCAGGTAAGGATGTGCATTATTATGATCATGGGCCAAGTTGGTTGCAATTGTGTTTTCGTGGGCACAACATGGGATTTCTTAATGGCATAACATCTTCCTGTACCTTTTCCATTCGACCGAGCTGGTTTGCACACCTCTACAAATGTTGGTTTACACAGTAGTGATGTAGAGTCACATTACATGGATGAATCAACTTATCCAGAAAAGCACGAACCAAGTAGAAGGGAAGTGATGAGAATAAACTGGAATCATGCCAAATCAATAGGTCTTACACACCTATTTGCAATGGGTATTTTGAAGTTTAAATGATTTGAGAGGAAGAAAATGAAGTCTGAACCAAGGATCGAAAGACCGGTACCGGGGCGAATCCCGGCCGCCGGGCGGTACCGGTAACCGACTGGTTACCGCCCAGTAATCGGAAATCCCGGTTTTAAACCGGATGAAATTTGTCAAACGGATTTTTTTTGGCGGGGTGGGAGGCGGCCGGTAACCGGCCCGGTTACCGGTTTTACCGGTGAGAAAACCGGAAAAACCGGTGGAATGAGTATGGAAGTTGGAGCTCCACTTTTGTTGCCGTAAATTGAAAGTTATGGGTGGACATTTTGCCAAAAGCTTAAGTTTTTTTATAACAAGTAAAACCCGCATAAGACTACATCAAACTAATCCCTTCTTGAAGCATTTTCTTGAAGCTATGAGGCCAAAAGTAATTGAGATGCTTCGGCATATAACAAAACCTTTTAAATTGGCATATCCATGGTAAAAAAGAACTGAACCTCAGTCAAAAAGGGTCCTCATCTGAATAAATTCAACTTGGTGTTGACCATGTGGTGAAGCCTTCTCGTCGTAGTGTTGTGTTACATCTGAAATAATAAAAACACAAGTTAATAGTAATGAATGCTAAATTAAGTAGTATACTAAAAAGTGAAAACACTAATGAAGGATCAATTCGTACCAATACATTGTTGAGAAACGTGAAGGTTGTGCAATGTACTCATTGTTATCAATGAGAACAAGTCCTTCATTATGAGCCAGGTGGACTTTATATTGATCCCAAGTGTATGTGGGATGAGCATGTTGTACCCAATGATTATAAATTTGTTGGTAGTATACAGGTTCCGCCCACTGGTAAACAAGTCTTGCATTGGGAGGATAAGAGATGTCCGATGATGAATGAGAATCATCAGCAGAAGATAGTAAGTTGGCATGCCGACGCTCATAGTCGGCAAAGAGTCTGAGCTACCATATGATGCGTAGGAAGAAGAGTCTTGTGGTTGAGGATGATCTCGTTGGCGGTTCTTAGCCCTTGTTTAGGTCTTTTTGATTATTCTTGATTAATGACAACCATGATCTTCATCCTGGGTAGCATGTGTGAAAGTTTTCTCACAGGTGAAATCTAATGGTTGACATGTGTCTTGTTGGCCTTGTAGCCCATCGTGAGATGTCCCACCATCAGCACCATCATCAGATGACGAAGAGGAATCACACATGATGGATACTCCATATATGCTCCAATCATCTTTGAACTCCTGTACATACTGCTTTATCTCTAGTTCATTAGCATCAAGGTATGGCCCATCAATTTCATGCTCTCTAGGTGACGCAACACCTTCACCAAGTTCTTGTGTAACCTTGATGGCAGCATGAAAATAAGGATACTCTGCCTTATTTCCAGGAATGTCATTACTATGAAACCACTTAGCCCAAACTTTTCCAAGTTTTGACTTTGCTTCTTTCTTAAGAGTTGTGTCAATACGGGGTTGGACGGGTGCCCGACTGCGCAAAATATCAGAATCAACTCTCATAGACTGTGACCTACCAAACATCCTCGAAAGAGCATTTCTTCCTGTTCTACTACCTCCACCATGTTCAAATGTTGCACCCCGGGCTCTTGCCCTCTGCTCGAGCTGGTGCAACTCCAACGACTCTCGCTGAGCCCATTCCATCTGCTTTTCCTCATCATCATCAAAGACATCTTCACGTGATGGACCACGCACTACAGGCTCTGAAGCAACTTGCTCCATTCTCAGGCGCTCATCTCTAATAGATTTCTTCTTCGCCTTCGTTTCTTCTATACTTGCTAGCATGAGTTTTCTCACTTCCGCTGAAACCCCACTGCAAGGAATAACATCCCCGTGCTTCCCAGCAAGATGTTCTTTCAGACGTGTCACACCTCCGCCTGACTTCGTAAGCTTACAATATCTGCACTTCCAACCAGCACCTCCAAGTCTCTCTCCATGGTCCCAAACATTGATACTTTTACCAGCCATCAACTACAATATCATACAACAACAAAAACATATATCAGTAATAAACAAGAGGATCATATGCTTCTGTACAAAGAAAGGCAAGACAAGTTTCAAAAATGAATAACATACTGCTCTATATTTCTATTGCATGAAAACTTGGAATGTATGTGCTCTATCAAGGAGGATTATCTCATAATCTAGGCAACATTGGACCTGATCTAAGCTTACAGAATCCTTTCAAATGTTTTCTCTGCTCCAATTCCTTGTGTTATTGCAACTTGCAAGTGTTGTACACATGAAAGAAGGAGGAAGAGTTTGTTTGCTCACTGTGAAAAAGGTTATTCCTTAAAGTAGTTCATCTACCTAGTGCGTAATCTTCATAACACATTTTCACCCAAATATCTTACATGTGAAGTAATGAAGATGTAACCATTAGAAATTTATATAAGCATCTCAAGCCATCGATTATGGAGATCTCTAATCAGTGGAGATCTCAAGGCATACATGGCACATAAGGAATTCAAGGACAACAAACTGCTAAGAAAATACAGAATTTTCAGAAGCCTCACCACAAATTTTCTTGGTTGCTGCTGGCCTGCTGCTGCTGCGTTGCTTGCTGCGTGCTGCTGCTGCTCCCTGCTGCACTCAAGTCTCAAACTCTCAATAATACAAGTCACTGCTGCTGCTGCCAGGCTGCAGCCTCACCCTTTTGTCTCCCACATGCACAAAACATCAAGAGTTCACAAGCAAAAGCAAAAGCAAAAGCCCCATGGACTCCACATGCTCCCAATCTGATTAGTAAGCATCCAATGCAGGCTACAATGCATCTACAAATTCAAATTTTTGCATTTCATATTTCGGGCGGTTTTTAATTTCCCGGTTCCACCCGGTACATCCGGTAACCGCCGGTAAACCGATCTCTGGTCTGAACCTTGCGTTTAAGTTCTATGTGCTCCCAGGTTCTGCACCAGACCTCCCATATCTGTTTCACATGATGACATCTGCTTGTGGTAGTCTTGATTCAACCTCATTAAACCTCCTCCACCCCAATATATTGCCTATACGTGGCTTATAAAAAATAATCATAATAACTTTTATGTAACAAGCTGGATAAGCAAGCAGTCCCAAAAGGCCAAAATCATGGAGGGATGATAAATCTTCTGAGCAATGGTGTACCGTGGCAGGTAGAAATAGAAATGGTTGGCCTTCTAGGTCTTGAGGCTGCATCAATTAGCCACGATGGGAAATGGTAGACAGGTGGCCCGATAGGGAATAGATGGGGTGGCGGCTTAGTTCTTGATTGTTGGATGAGGAATGGGACTGTTGGCAGGTGGGCCAGGCCTTTAACCTATATCACGAGATTCCATATCTGCATGTATAAGACCCTGTTCAATCTGATCTCATTATAGCTCAAGCTTGTCTCAAGTGAAAGAGTTCGGCCTTGGATTGGGCTCAAGCTAAGCTCAATGAGCCAAGCTTGAGCATCTTTTTGCAGCCCTAGTAACTACTAAGTAGAGCAACACATGCTTTCTACAATTTAATGATGCTGTTGATCCAATGTTCTGAAAAGTAGTAATTCGTAAATAAGCGGTTGGGTGATGGTTTAGTGCTTAAGCAGCATGTGGGCATTGAAAAACAGTAAGCAATACCATATAACACCGCTATGCCTACAAAGAAAGTTGGTAACCGTGCAAGTTATGAGCCCTAATTGGCATTGTTACAAAGAGAGGCGCTGTGATAAGAAAGAGAGAGAATTATGTTCATCCTGCCCAATCTAAAATCAAATTGTTGAATGTCTGAAACACAAATATTGCTTGCTTTGTTTATTAACATTTGACTCCACGGGCATCACCATAGTGGTCCTAAACTGTTAATGCATGTGTCTACTTGCACCAAAAGCTGCTACAGTATCCTGCCATTCAGCTTTCGGATGCTAAAGGCAAGCATCAAAGAACGAATTTGTAAATCAAGTGCCCTGGAGTGTATGCGACCCACGTAAAACACTTAAACCTGGTGTTCATGTATAGCGTGAGCAGAGGGATTACGCTTAGAAAGTGGCTGCTTAATCCACTTACTGGAACGCTAGCTGTTATTATAACTTCTTTTCTGTAGCAATTGTGTTTTGCTATAGTTCTGTAGCTGATTGCTACAGATAATTATACATAGTTTTCTTTATGACTTGATATAAAGTTGTTATTATATTCCTAAGCATGCCCTATCGATAGTTTCATGTATAATCTGTGGCTTAGTATAGATTTGGTAAATATGAGATGCTGTTCTGTAGTGATTTACTCATTTATTTTGCTAGCCTTTTGATTTGCCTGTGCTGTTATGGTATGGGAGCTTAGCTATATGCTTCACTACTTAGCACATCTGAGTCACAATGCCTCATTTGCAACATTCTCTTTGGTACATTCCTCTTATAGTCTACCTTTATTTTTGGTTAATCAAACTTGGACTGACTTATGGGGGGTATTTGCAATTTTCCCTTATTCATTTAGATGTATTGTCCTGAAGGCTAGTTATGTTCTTTACTCTTACGGTGCGTGTTTTACTCATTCATTTAGGTTGGCTCAGTTGCTTGTGAATCATCAGACAGAGTTACTAACCTTAAGTCACATTTGGTGTCATTGGAGAGAAAAAATGCTGAATTGAGAAGACAGATGAATGAACTATCCATGAAACTTCAATTGGCAGGACAAGGAAAAAATGAGGCCCTCTATAAAGCTGGTCCTTTTGGCACTGTTAAGGCTTTGAGAACGAATCCAATCATAATCCCTGATGAATCTGTTAATCCCAGGTTGGCCAAGATACTGGAAGAGGTTGCTGTGAAGAAGGAACTTATTGTTGCATTAGCAAATTCCAACGTGATGGAGATGCTTGAAGTTTGGTTTACCAACATCAAACGTGTTGGTATTCCAAATTATCTAGTTGTAGCATTGGATGACAATATTGAAAGCTTCTGCAAATCAAAAGGTGTCCCAGTTTACCGGCGGGATCCTGACGAAGGCATCGATAATATCGCAAAATCTGGTGGAAATCATGCAGTTTCTGGACTGAAATTTCGCGTTTTAAGAGAATTCTTGCAACTTGGATATAGTATTCTCCTCTCTGACATTGATATTATTTTCTTGAGGAACCCGTTCAATCACCTTTACAGAGATTCAGATGTTGAGTCCATGAGTGATGGCCACAACAATATGACAGCTTATGGTTTCAATGATGTGTTTGATGAGCCTTCTATGGGTTGGGCTAGATACGCTCACACAATGCGAATTTGGGTTTACAACTCTGGATTTTTCTACATAAGACCAACGATTCCTTCAATTGAACTTTTGGATCGCGTAGCTGGTCGTCTTTCTCGTGAGAAGTCATGGGACCAAGCAGTTTTCAATGAGGAGCTCTTCTTCCCGTCTCACGCTGGCTATGAAGGTCTTCATGCATCCAGAAGGACTATGGATATATATCTCTTTATGAACAGCAAAGTCCTCTTCAAAACTGTGAGAAAAGACGCTCAGCTCAGGAAGATAAAGCCAGTAATTGTGCATTTGAATTACCATCCTGACAAGCTAGATCGGATGAAAGCTGTCATTGAGTTTTACGTCAACGGTAAACAAAATGCATTGCAACATTTCCCTGATGGATCAGAATGAAAAAAATTGCACCTTTTTGGTAAGGCAAATCTATACCCAATGTGAGCTTGTGGGGTTCTCTTGGTACTAGGAGCAGGATCTTGGCATGCGCAAGAAGATCCAATGAGATATACTGTCATATATGGATCCATTGAGCTTGAGCTATTTTGGCTATTCCAAAATCTCTAACCTGAACAATTCCAAAATCTCTGGAGGAAACATGTAACTTAGATGTCCATTTACATCTTTTTGGTTTGACTTGTCATTTTACTTTTGAAAGCTGAGGCGATTGCCCTGGAAATTGATGAGCAAGAACCATTTTTTAAGTAGCTTTTGGGACATGTTCAGTTGTAATGATATATTGGTTTGATAATTCGGCGGTGTTTCCTTATCAGTCTGCATGCATTTTTTTTTGTAGAACTTAAGAGTTTGAACTGTATTAATTTGATGTTATCTTCATTTTCTCTGGAACAATTGGTGGTGTGTGGACTGTGGACAAAACAGGGTCATATTTCGTGGAAACACAGATACGGACAGGACATGAGAGCATCCTCTTGATTGTTGAAACGCGTTCCCTTCGTGCATTAACAAGGGATGCGATCTTGGTTTGTCCTCTCGGCTGCATCTCATCTTCTGGTTTGCCCAAAGGAAACGTGGAAAACGCAGATTTGTTTGTATATATATATATATATATATATATATATATATATATATATATATATATATATATATATATATATATATGCTTTTCCCCAGTTTTTCATGCAGCATATACACAGCGAAGTCCGGCCTTAGAATGAAGGATTTTTGGAGGGAATTTGCAGGAATTGAATCTTAATGAATGTAGGAATTGAATCCTATTGAAAATTTTCATATATGGTCATTTGGAACAAAGGTATAGGCTCCTTAATTCCTATAAAATTCGTATGGAATGGCTTAATACATCAACATGAGGTTAGACCTTAATCGAAAATTTTCACTCGAAAACAATGTTCATTTTTCCTGCGAAGCGTCCAAATAATTGAATTGAACAATTCCTATGTCTTAAAATTCCAAAGGATTTAAGTCCTGTCTCTACTTCTATATAGGGGATCTTCATCATATACCCTTCTTTGAATTGAGGATTTCAGGATTTACCCTCCCACCTCAATGACATGTGGGGTTATTATAAGTCACTGACACGTGGATCAGGAGGGCAAATTCTAAATTCCCATCTATAAGGAGGGTATATGATAAATAATTCCTTCTATATATGCCACCCACTCCTATACTCTCTTCGTGCATTTTTTTATTCATGCATTTTAAACAGGTGCTTGGATTCTATAGGATGCTCCTCCTGCAACGGAAGAATATGTACTTTTGTAGCAATAATAAAAACTAGAAGGGTTAGCGCGCTACGCTGCGCCTGTTGGTCAGTACGGGCAGGGTACACATATGTAGACGTATATTGGTGTATCCGTATGGAGTGGCTGGCCGTTTTATGCTGGGCGTGATGGGTATTAAGCATGGTGGCATTGGATGGCCGATGGCCCTTTGTCTCTGAAATGGGTTGTAGAGTCGGTTGGTGGTATGTGGCCCCGTTCAAATCGGTTTAGATTTCTAATTTTTAATTTATTTTTTACTATTCAATAATTTTATTTTTCTAATTTTTTAATTTTTTTGTCGGTTCTTTTTTCCATATTCATTTTGTATTGTTCGTGATAGGCTAACCTATTTTTTTTTTTCTATTTTTAAATTTAATTATGTCAAATAAGTTATTATCAGCTACAGTACAATTTCAGCCGGCTATAATACTTTTCAGCTATAAGCGAGACCCAACGTTTGCGTGGCTCTCTTGTTATGTTTTGCTGGTGCGTGTGTGTTCTCTGCGTGTCTGGATGCTATGGCGTAGTTAGGGCTGGGTGGCGAACGGGGAGCAGGCGATTTGGTACCACCGGCGGCGACTGTGCGAGCTCGACTGGTGGCTGATCTGTGCTGAGCTTAGCGATGTAGGCTGGCTTGGTGAATCGGCAAGCGGAAGCTGGTACGTTTTTGTGAGGGCTTGTGATATTAGCGAGCTCTATGTCTTGGAGTGGGTGGCGAGATTTGTTTTTCGAGCTCGATTGGAGGTTTATCTTGTGTGAAAATGTTACGTATTTTGCTTCTCGAAATTGTTTCACACGATTTAAGTAACTTTGACTGCTGTTTGTAAGCTGAAAGGAATGGAGGTGACGGTGCCATGTTCATAGCATGAGTAGTTGGAGCAAGTGATGGATCTGGAATACGAGCTATTTCAGAGAATAGTATTCGTATAACTCATAATGTACTTCAGAATTCTGGAGCCTTAATATGGCTGAAGAATAAACATTGTTGCATGTTTCTGTAAGCAATAGCTGGACCGATAGGTTAAATTAGCAGCTTCATGTTGTGTCAGTGACATAAGCAATGGAATGGTGCAGGTGTTCGATAGGTGCACTGATTGCAGACAAATCTATGTTAGCTGAAGCGGTGTTAAGGACAGATCAGAATAAATAGCAGGGCAGGGTTACGATTAGAACTGAAGGGTATTATTTTACATAGTGGTGTCTTTGAGTGAACAGCATTAGGCTGGCATGGAGTACTCTGCTTAGTCTAGGTAATGAGGCATACAGACAGGAAAGGTTGCCATGTGCAGGTGTATAAAACAACAAAAGGTGGCAAGTGTACCATGGTGGGGTTGACGCCCACAACCTTATATCATTCAGAAGGGTTAGCGCCCACAACCTTATATCATTCAGACATGCACAAAATATGGTAGTTATATGTTGGGTATCTGAGCGGAGCACAGCAGTGTTTTTTTTGTTCCCAGGTGCTTGTTGCTGTGAGCAAATGAGATGACAGGTAATAAGTGTGGGAAATAGCAGCGCAAGGGGTAAGTAATTCAATATAAAGATGTATACCTTTTTAATTGTTAGTTAATTAGCCTGTCCTGAAACAGTCGTCTTCTAGTCGAAGGCTTTCGTTGTGTGATGCTGCAATTGTTTGGCATAATGGGAATAAGTTATGAATAGCATATGTTAAATGAATAGGTTAATATTACATATGTGAATATTTCTAAAGGAATAACCTTTTTCCACTGTCAAGAGGGCTGGAATCTCCATCATCAGCAGGTAATGGTCGTTTCAAGCTGGCCTCTGATTGTGATGGCACCTGAAAGTTCGGAAGCAATGATATTGAACAGCATTTAGGCTGTATGTTTGTGAATATTGAGAACAAGTGATCAATGATTTAAGTGCGTTACCTGTGTTGATGCCAGCGTTGTTTCTGAGACGTGTTTTTCATGGGCAGCTGTCTGTATTTGTTCTGCAGAGCTTGTCTGGTGGGGATGCTGCATAGGATCAGTTGGTTGCACCTCTGCTGATTCAATATTGAGCATGGCAGGGATCGGATTTTCTAATCCAGTGGCTGCTGTAGTGTACATGTGTATTTCTGTTTCTACTGTGATGGTAAGGTCGCTTGATGCAGTGATTATTTCATGATGTTTACCTTTACTGGTAGAGGCAGATGGTAATGTAGGCTATAGTTTCGATATGGCGTCAACTTGGTAGGATATCTTGGTTCTTTGTAGAGCTATTCGGAGACCTTTAAATGGTATCGGCTTCCATAAAGCCTTGTTATCTGTGGTTTTTTGAGCCCTTCAAGGCTTATAGATGCAGCTATAAGTGGAATCACTGGACAACCAACCAGTTCTTTGGCTACCTCAGTCAAGAAAATGAATTACGCTACCTTTGCCTGCGGGTTGTTTATTTCTCTTGGGTCGATACCATGGACAGTAATACAATACCTATTATGTTAAGTAAAGTGGGTAATCAGTTATGTTGAACAATTATGATGTATATGGAGGGCCTATTATAACCAATCTATGATAACGAACCGTGTATCTGCTGTTGTGATGCCACATGTAGGGCATTTATAGGAATCTCCTTCGCTTTTGACTGCTCTACTTTGGAGCAAGTCGTTTAATAAAGATATCCACCATGTAGTCGTTGCCCTACATATGTGAAAATGTAGGTATTGATAAGTAGAAAGCTGTTGGACCATGTGGACAGGTCGAAAATATAGTGATGATGAATAATTGATATTTGAGTTGTATTAAATTTGTGTTAGTGAAAGTTTTGATCGATGCACTATTGTTGCTGGAATATTCAAGATGGTAGGTCCAATCGGCAGGCGTCAAGCACGACAAGTCGACCATGGCAGAACGACCACAGCAGGTCAACCACGGTGAACCGACCATGGCAGGTCGAGCACGGTAGAATGACACGGCCAGCTTCGATCTCGATCAGTGGTGGATAGTCTAAGCTATAGTGAACCGATCGTGAGCTACAGTGTGTTGTAAAATTTGCGGTATAAGCATATTTTCAAATTTAATTCCAACAATAACAATCAAAGTCCAAGCATGGCAAGTATGGCATATAAATGATTTAACTAACATATCAACATATGAATCATTTAAGTCATTGCAAAAGAAACATATGCTCAACATAAATGTCATATATGAGTTCAAAATTAGCATGGCACCAAGTATACATGAGTATCTACATACTAATCTCATTGAAAACTTAACATATATGACCAGATTAAGCATATGTTAAACAAATTGAATTTTATTAGTTGCTCTCAGAAGACTAGTTGCACAAGAATTAATCTTGGGCATCTTCGTCATGACAATTCTTAATCTTGATTATATATGACAGTTATAAATTAGATCTTGAGCTAAAAATGAAACTCACTACTGTCAAACATCAAAATCAGCTTGCTGAACAGTGCAGAACCTCCCTAAAATCAATCTTTCAATCTTCCATAGAGAACTTTATTGATTTAACAGGATAATAGCATTCGGCACATACCAGAACTGAGCAAGGATCACCACTGCCCAGAATTAACAGAGACCAACAGAGCATGTACAACAAGCTGAATAGAGTTTAGCTCAAGATTAATCTACCATCACATCCATATATAATCTTAGCAATTTGTTATTTCATCACAGAGCAATCAAATCACAGAAAATTCTTTGCAATCTTCCAGCTAGTGATTATCACAGACAAGTGAAATATTTCACAAAATTGCAAAGAATCAACAACTTATATACTCACAGTAGAGACGACACTCAAAGCCGTCCAGACGCAAACCAAGCCGAAGAAAAACACAAAGAACAGGGCAAGGCACACTTGAAAGTGCTGTCCAAATAAACCTAGCACCCCTCTTTGCCGATGCAGAAGAAGGATATGGTTGACAGAGATACAGTGCCTTCTCCATCCTCGGAAAGCCGACGCCGGAGTCGAGGATTAGGGTTGATGCCGCATAAGACCACCGAGAGCTCCGGCCGAAAGTGCTTGTGAACAACAAGAATAGATCACAAATCTCACACAAACACAGCACTAGCCCAAGCCAAATCAACCTCTAGGGGTTAAGCCCAGACCTTTCCTTTCGGCCAAATCCACGAAAAAGGCTCAAGGAAACCGCACGGGAAAATCCCTAGAAACAGCGATTTGTCCTCTACAGCCGGCGGCAACAGGAGATAACCCGACCGGCGGTTCTCAGGGCTCAAGATCGAAGAAACACGGTGAGAGATTTGAAATCGGAGGGTGTTGGATCGAAAACGGCGACAGAGGGGGGTGAATGTCGTCTTTTAAAAAAATTCCGCCCCCAAAGTATTTACGAGAATCTCAACTCAACAAAGAAATGAATTTGTCACGGCAAGGAAACTGAAGACATTCATTGCCATGGCAAAGAAACAGCAATAAAAGTTGTCACGGCAGAGGATCAGCAAGATTTGCTACCACGGCAAGAAAATTAGCTGCCACGGCTGCCACGGCAAAGACAATAGCAAGAAATGCTGCCATGGCAGAAAAAACCCTGAGAGGACTAGCTGCTGCTGCTGAAACTGGACCCAGCAAGAAAACTGAAGAAGTTCATTGCCACGGCAAGGAAACTGGAGGAAGGTGCTGCCACGGCAAGAAAATCTGTCACGGCAATGAAGAGCTACCACGGCAAGGAAAATCGGGGGAAAATGTTGCCACGGTAGAAGAAACAGCGAAAAACTGTTGCCACGGCAGAGTGCTGAAACTAAATAGGAGCTGGCCGAGAGGAGTACTGAAAAACAGGCAACAGGAATGCAGTTTTCTTTTTTTTTCAGACTTTGAATACCAGTTCAAATACGGGTTACTCCTTGATCCCCTTGGCCCAGAACAGTAAGGTAATGACTATAATAGCCCAAGGAGTCTAGAAGATCAAGGAAATCCAACACAAGACCACAAATTTCAGATTTGGACAAAAACTGAAAACTTACAGAGGCATAAATAAAAACTTAGATTCCCACAAAGTCTTTGATCCCATGGCCATGATACTTTGCAAATATGTTAGGAATACCCATGGGCCACTCCAGACCGAAAATCATGCCATCACATAAAGGGAATCAAAATCTAACCCAAAACCCTAGAAATGACTGCAAATTTCAGAGAGAGAGAGAGAGAGCCAAAAACTCAAATTACTCCATGGTCTCAAATCCTTTGCTAATAAGATTTTGCAAATATGTTAGCAATAGCAAGAGGATTTCTCAGACCAAAAATCAGGCCTTCTCTCAAAAGGAATTCAAAACTATCTCAAACCCTAGAAATCACAAAAGAAGAACAGAGGAGGGCAAGAGAGAAAATCTGAGATTAAAATGGAGTTAGCTCATGGGAATTCGATCAAATGATCTTGGAGTAACATCCCAACCTAGAGCAACCCATTTTGGGGCTTCCCAACAAGAAACAACAAGAAAACACAAAATCAAGAAATCAAGCACAGAGGCAACGAAGGGAAACAGGAGTAGGGAGAAATTTCAGATTTCCATTCCAATCAGTCAAACGATTACAGATACGTCCCCATACGCATGGACATTAGAACAGGGATGATTGAATACATACTCCTCAATCCATCCTCTCCCTCTCCATCTCCCTCTCCAAGACTCAAGAACACCCAAGAACTCACATGCTCACAGAGAGAGGAAGCTACGAAGGGAGACAAGCCTCAACAGAACTCTGCCACTCCTACCAACTCTCACCCACTAAAGAGTAAAGGAGAAACCAACCTCCCAAAGCCTCTTTTGACTAGAGCTAACCCTAATTCCCTCCAAATTCCATGTTGAGGGCATGCAGCCCCTCCACCTATTTATAGCCTTGGCTAACGGGTCTCCAACCCGTTACGCCTGCTATACCCGAACGAAACCGTCTCCCAGTTGTGTAGCCTCGCGAAATTCCCGATTCGCCCCTCCTGCACCTTTCGGGAAGCTTCCGCGCTCCTTGCCTCGCACGCCTCGCAACCACCTCGAGTCCACATCGTCTTCGACACCTCCTGACTGTTCTGACCTCAGCGCCACCTGCGCCTAGTCCAGTCCTCCGTGTCTCACCACGACTCCGTCTCGACGTCCTGCAGTCACACAGACAAGAAACACGTCAAATAGCACCGCTCGATACATGAAAGCGCAAATATCATAAACACATCATGCTTACCCATGATGAAGTCCAAACCTGTCGAATCAAAGGAATATGCATCCTAAACCCATACGACTAAGTTTGACCAAGTCCGACCGAGTCCATTGCATCACGCAACGACATGGTCCGAACCACCCAAACCAAACTGGACTTTCCTAAACCGATGTCAATTACTCATCATTCGCACGGGATGATCTCCACATGGTCTCTCAATCTTCCCCTTGATGAGTATATTGACAAACCCAGAAAAAGCAAGAAGTTGAGTTTGATTTGAAAAATCCAACATGGTCAAAAAGAAGAAGATGAAGCTAATGACCATGTCGACAGAAAGAACACTAAGCAACCAAGAAAGAGCAAATTATTCCCTAGAGCTCTAAAATATTCCCAAATGACTTTTTCTCCTCTATTCTCCCCCTTTTGGCAATAAACACATCAAGGAGCAAAAGAGAAAATAGTTATGCATATGGATGAAATGGCTGAAGTTTCATTATTCTAAGCACTTAGAGCCATGAGAAGTATCCATAATGACCAGAATGTATTACACCAAGCCATAACTCAATAAAAGGATATCTAGATCATGACAAGATATGTATATCCTAACTAGAACACATAGATGACGATCTGAAATGTAATGCATTTTGTTAACATGTCAAGTTATCAATAAGCAAAGTCTAACTAGAGATATCCAAGGATGATGCAGGCCATGTCAATAAGCTAAGCGGAATCAAGAAGCTAATATTGAGTCCAAACATAGTGCTATAAGCTCAGGATTGAAACATTGGTTAAGTACTTGGTTCTTTTTGTAACTTAAGCAAAATGAGCACAAATGACATATTTTCTTGTGAAACTTATGGTTGTTTCCAATCAACATTTTTTATCATGTGTTAGATCTCAAGCCTTATGCGACTACTCCAAGCAAGAAGCTTAAGAAGATAGTCTAGGTCATCCAAAACTCCCCCTGAGTTCATGCCAATGGCAAGCCGTCTCATGAGAAAGAATTGATGAAATCAGTTTTTTTGCACAAAAGAGATCTTTTTGCTTTTTTTAAACAAGTTGTACTAACTTATGCATCATCAAGAGACAAAAATAGCTCAATCTAAAGCTCAACAAAGATTCAACGCTCAACTAAGCTTATTTGACATGACATGAATCATAAAAGGATCGCTAAAGCAAGACTAGACTCAAATCCGAGCATGACAAGTTTCAAGTCAAGTTGAGCAATTTTAATTAACTTATCATGGCAAAAGCTAGTCTACACATATGAAGTCATGATAAATCTAGCAAATTAAGCATAAATTATGGCAAGGTGTAAAACATTGTAAGCATATCATAACAGGATAATAATCAAGGCTCCATGTAGTTATATTACAATGCGAAATGCTGAAATGTAAGAAAATCCAGCTCCCCTCAAAATGAGATGCAACTTTTAGTTCAACTTGAGCTTAGTCAATATTAAGCTTCAGAAGCTCTCAAATGAACCCCCTGAACCAAAGCAATAAAATCGAGAAGCTGGCAAGAAAACAGCAAACAGGCAGTCTTTAAAGCATAGAAAAGATATAGAGGCAACTATGGCTCAAACTGACTGTCATCTACCCCATATGACACTAGGACTATTAGTCCGGTAATCTACCTCACTAGGGAGCAAACACGTACCCTGTCTACCCAAGGGTGGCCCGACCCTTGCTAGAACCTAAAGGCAGTGAGTGGGCTCGACCTAGTGAGAGAAGAGAAGCGGCTAATAGAGCAGAATCCTAAGTCATAAGATAAGAGCAAGGAGTCTAAACAGCTAGACGAAAAGACCACTCTAACCTATGCTAGAAGGACTAAACCCAAAGCACCCCGAATGCAATGCAACTGAAAAGAGAAAGAGCATAATAAATATAATAAAGCAGTAAAGCACAAACTCCCCCTTACAGCAGTCCATAAGGACAAACCACCCCAAGCTCTCCCCGCAGAGCTGAAAACCTAGAGCTATCCGATGGCTTGGTAAAGATATCAACCAACTGGTGGTCACTCTCCACAAACTGGAGCACAATGTCACCCTTCTCTACATGGTCTCTAAGGAAGTGATAGCGAATATCGATATGCTTGGTCCGGGAGTGCTGCACTGGGTTCTTAGCAATGTTAATCGCAGAAGTGTTATTACAAAAGAGTGGAGCACTGTCGATAACTAACCCAAAGTCACGCAGGGTCGAGATCATCCAAAGCACCTGACTACAGCAGCTGGCGGCAGCTACGTACTCGGCCTCTGCGGTGGACTGTGCAACACCGGACTTCTTTCTAGAAGACCAAGAAACTAGAGAAGTACCAATGAACTGGCAGGTGCCTGAAGTGCTCTTCCTATCTATCCTACAGCCAGCAAAGTCTGCATCCGAGTAGGCTCTCAAGGAGAGACAGGACGAGGAAGAGTACCAGATACCATAGTCAATGGTAGCTCGAAGGTACCGAAGGATGCGCTTCACCGCCTGGCGGTGAGATACACGAGGAGAAGCCTAAAAGCGAGCACATAGACACACAACAAAGTGTATGTCCGGTCTCGAGGCAGTGAGGTACAAGAGGGAGCCGATCATACTCCTATACTCCTTCTGATCAACTGGCTCACCATCCTCATCTGGGTCAAGTGAAGCTGAGGTAGCCATCGGAGTGGACACTGGCTTACCATCACTCATATCGAAGCGCTTCAGGAGGTCTCGAGTGTACTTGCCTTGATGCAAGAAGGTACCCTCCTGAGTCTTCTTGATTTGGAAGCCAAGGAAGAAGCTTAACTCGTCCATCATGCTCATCTCAAACTCCGAGCTCATGACATCGGAAAACTGGGAAACGAGAGCATGCGAAGAGTCGCCAAAGATAATGTCATCCACATAAATCTGGACGAGCAACAGATCAGTGCCATGTCGGCGGATGAACAAGGTCTTGTCAACTTTACCCATCTCAAAACCATGACTCAACAGGTAGGACTTAAGCCTCTCATACCAAGCTCTAGGGGCCTGCTTAAGTCCATACAAAGCTTTAGAAAGCTTGAAGACATGGTTTGGGTATTTGGAGTTTTCGAAACCAGGAGGCTGTCTCACATAGACTTCTTCCTCAATGAACCCATTAAGGAATGCACTCTTGACGTCCATCTGGTAAAGCTTGAAACCCTTAGAAGCTGCGAAAGAAAGCAGGATTCTAATGGCCTCAAGTCTAGCTACAGGGGCAAAGGTCTCCTCGAAATCCAGACCCTCAACCTGGGAGAACCCCTGAGCAACCAGTCTAGCCTTGTTTCGAATAACCATACCATCCTCGCTCTGCTTGTTCTTAAACACCCACTTAGTCCCAATGACATTGTGACCTCGCGGGGGCTCGACAAGCGATCAGACCTTGTTTCTCTCGAAGTTTTCTAGCTCCTCATGCATGACATTGACCCAAGACTCGTCAGAAAGAGCATGAGAAACATCTTTGGGCTCGAAAGAAGCAACAAAGGCAGAATGGAGACAGAATTGAGACATGCCAGATTTTGAACGAGTGACTCGCTCAAAAAGATCTCCAATAATCTGCTCAGAAGGATGGCTTTTCTGGATATGCCGTGGAGGTCCAGAATGAGATGAAGAAGTGGCCTCTACCTTGTGAGCTGACGAGGTAGGAACAGAGCCACTAGCTCCAGAGGAAGTAGAAGGCATGGGCTGATCACCTGGAGGTGCGGTGGAAGAAGGCACCTCAAGGGGTGGATGAGGGACTGGATCGGGTAGACAACCCTCATCTCCATCATCCTCATCATCCACAAAGATAGGTTCGGACTGCTCTAAAGAACCTGAGATGTCGGGCCTAGTCCCCGGACTAGCCTCGTCGAAGGTCACCTCACATGTCTCTACCATTTTACTAGACTCGCAGTTCCAAACCCTATAAGCCCGCGAAGAAGGCGAGTAACCTAGAAAGATACCATCACAAGAACGTGACTCGAACTTGTCTAGGTTCCCGGACTTCAGAATAAAGCACTTGCAACCAAAAACACGAAAATGAGAGAAGCTGGGCTTTCGCCCGTATCTCAACTCATAAGAAGTGCGGTGCAAGTGTGCCCTAAGAAAAACTCGATTTGAGACATGGCACGCGGTCGCTATAGCCTCAGCCCAAAACTTCCGCGGTGTAGAGTACTCATCGAGCATCGTCCTGGCCATCTCGACCAAGGTACGGTTCTTCCTCTCCACGACGCCATTCTGCTGTGGGACGTGCGGAGAAGAGAACTAGTGCTCTACACCTGTCTCATCACAGAACCTCTCAAAGTAGGAATTCTTGAACTCCGTGCCGTTGTCACTGCGGATCGCTCGTAAGAGCAACTCCAGTAGTACTACTCAAAACAGGGCCCCTACTTTTTATTTGAGGGCTCCCCCTACTTTTGAGGGCCTAATTTTTTTGCTTCTACTCCAACAGCACCCCTCAAATCTAAGCCCTCAAATCTATTCACCACACACTGACACATGGGACCCACTCCTGACAAATTTCTTCGTCCCCTCTCTCTCGTCACCGTTCCCCTCCCTCACTCCATCGGCGGTGGCGGCGGGATCCGGCGGCGGTTGGACGCGCGTGGAAGCCGAAGAGGGCGTCGACGGCCTTGGCGGAGGCGGCGGCGGATGCGGCGGAGGAGCCAAGGCCGGAGCCGAGGGGGAGACCCTTGGTGAGGTGGATGGAGACGGCGTGCGCCGCCGGATGGCGTCGGTTCCGGTCAGATCCGGGCGGGGAGCGGCGGCCTCGGGCGAAGATGGCCGGATCCGGCAGCGACGGCGCAGCGGCGGACGGATCCGGGCGGTGGAGGCCGGATCTGGTGCGGTGGAGGCCGGCGGTGGAGGAGCTCGGTCGGTGGCGCCCGGATTCGAGGACGACGGAGGCGCGAGACGAGGAGGCGGCGGGTCGGCGCAGGCGGCGGTGGAGGGGGCGGAGGCGCCGGGGGAGGGGGCGGAGGCGGAGGCGCCGGGGAAGGGGAAGGGGGCGGTGGGGAAGGCGGGGAGTCGGGGGCGGAGGCGGCGGTGGAGGGGGCGGAGGCGCCAGGGAAGGGGAAGGGGGCGGCGGGGGAGGCGGGGACGGCAGGGGAGGGGGGGGGGGGGAGTCGGGGACGGCGGGGAAGGGGGCGGAGGCGGCGGTGGAGGGGGTGGAGGCGCCGGGGAAGGGGAAGGGGGCGGCGGGGGAGGCGGGGACGGCAGGGGAAGGGGGGGAGTCGGGGACGGCGGGGAAGGGGGCGGAGGCAGCGGTGGAGGGGGTGGAGGCGCCGGGGAAGGGGAAGGGGGCGGCGGGGGAGGCGGGGACGGCAGGGGAGGGGGCGGCGGCGGGGGAAGGAGCAATGAGGGAGGCGGGGATTTTTGGCGAGGGAGGCGGGCGGGCGAGGGGGCGGCGGGGAAAGATGCAGGCGGGGGGGGGGGGGGGAGCGGGAGAAGTTTCACGGTGCGGGAAAAAAACAGAAAAATGAGGGGTGGAGGGGGAGCCCCTAGGAATGAGGGGTGGGAGGGGGATTTGAGGGGCTCCTCAAATTTGAGGGCTCTAGTAGGGGCCCTGCTGGAGTTGCATTTTTGCCTCAAGCCCTCAAATATGAGGTTTGAGGGCTCAAGTAGGGGCCCTGCTGGAGTTGCTCTAAGCCACCCGGGAGCTCGACAGAAAGCCTACTGAAAAGACCTCGGAAATGGGTAAACGTCTCATCCTTCGAGGCTAAGAAAAACACCCAAGAGAACCTCGAATAGTCATCGACCACGACAAGGACGTACCACTTCCCTCCTGCTGACTGCACTCGAGCTGGTCTAACTGTGTCCATGTGGGAGCAGCTGTCCTGGTGCATCGGTCATGGTAACCATGACCGGAGGATGAGAAGCGGCAATCATCTTGCCGTGCCGGCATGGAGTGCAAACAAGATCTTTGACCATTTTGAGTTTCGGCAAGCCACGAATGAGATCGTGGCCGCTAACTCGGGTCAAATGGTCAAATCCGATGTGACCAAGTCTCCTATGCCAGAAAGAGAGGTCGCGAGACTCAGAAGCAACTAAACACCTGAGAGGATCACCAGAAGACTCAGAAAAATCAGCACAAAAGATCCTCCCAAAACAAGAAATCCCGCAAACCAGACTACCCGAAGAATCAAGAATTTTGCAATTATTTTTCTTGAAGCTCACCTCGAAACCGTCATCGGTAAGCTGAGAAACGGAAAGCAAATTGTACTGCAGCTTACTAACCAAGGCAACATCCTTAAGAATAAAAGAGGCATTAACACGCACAGTACCTTTGGCGATGACGCGCCCAGACGAAGCGTTTCCGAAGGTGATCGTCTCATCACCTGGAGCACGGGCTAGGGAGGAGAACCAACGGGAGTCTCCGGTCATATGACGAGAACAACCGGAGTCGACAAGACAAACCTTCTCCTTCCCTACCCGATGAACCTGAGTCAACGAGAGAGTAAAGTCTCAGTACTGGGATAAATCAAGAGTGATTTCGGCACCCAATACTGAGTAACACGTGGAGCAGATTAAGTAGTCAAACACGACTGACCTCTATCTACCCTACGCTCTCTGTGACTCAAAGGAGCAGAAGGTCTGTGAGCAGACCTGAAGCTGTTGCGGGGTTTGACTGCTATGGGAGAGCAAGTCGGAGCATCTGCAACATGCTGAACACGCCGCGGGTAGCTATCTCGATGGGGAAAATGAGATCTACCCTCAGGACGGCGGAAGTCACGACCAGGAGCATATCGAGGACGAAAACCAGAAAACTCAGTAAAACCGAGTCCTCGATACTGCCCAAACCCAGACTCAACAGTCCTAGACCTCGTGTTGGTCTTATGTGCACTCAAGGTCTGAGGCCGACCCTGAATACGCCCAAGAGACTCAACACGGTCTCTACGCGCGATCTTGGCGCGCCTGAAGCATCGATCGACTGTGTGTCCATCCTTCTGACAGAAGGTGCAGTGATACTTCACCTTCTGAGAAGTAGAAGCAGCACGGGGAGGCTTCGCCTTCTGAGAGGCTGAAGTAGCAGGTGAAATCACCTTACTGTCAGAAATCCCCTGGACATAGCCTGCTGACTTGAAATGGACTTTCTCGGTCCTGGGCTCAGTCTCGATCACACCTGGTGCTATGGGTCTGAGCACGGCAGGTGGATGCTTCCTCATGTCCTCATAGAAATCATATCCTAGACCTTGATTGAACTTGCAAATCTTGGACTGGTCTAGAATAAGATTAAGCTTCTTCTTGCCACCTACAAATCTCTCGAGAGTGTTCATAAGATACTGACACTCCCGAAAGAGAGAGGTGCAAGAAGAGAAGGGGGAAGAAGAGACAGCAGAAGGTAAGGGAGCAGATGAAGAACCAACAGCAGAGGGAAGAATGGCTTGTGCACGCACATCCGACTCTGAAGGGACAGTCCTACTGCTAGCCAGTTGGTTCACGTCGCTAAGCGTCTCATCCTTGCCCTGGGGCTTCTCCCCCTTCTCCTCAATCACATTACAAGCACAAGGTGGCTTCTCTAGAAGGTCCTTAGAAGCATACTGAGCCAACTTCCTATCATGATCAATCATATCTTGAAACTGTTTGGAGACAGCTTCAAGTTCACCAATTAACTTAGGACAGTTCAAGCAGGAATCAATCGGCTCAAGAAGAGAGACTTGTAGTTCAGCAATTTTATGATCTGCCCGTTTTAGGTTTATCTTCAAGTTATTGCAATTTTAACAAGATTCGGGCAGATCAAGGAGCATGGTATAAGGTCCTCTAGCAGCAATGTCCTTATCCTCACATGAGGTGGGAGGAGTAGTCTCATCAGTAGTAAGAAGAGTAACAGCCATCCTACTCAACTCTAATTCGGCAAGCAGACTAACATTCTCCACCTTAATAATATCAAGCTCGGAGGACAAACTATCATGCGAGGTCCTTAATTTTTCCATATCACCCAGCAAAGCAGAGCATGTATCACAATCATCACGGGAGGGAGCAGATATAAGTGAAGTAAGCTCCCGTGATAATCTATCTACTTCCTTCTCTAACTCGGTACACCTAGCCCTAGCTCTAGCATGAAAACCACCTAGCTTAAGAAAAGCATGATTGAGCTGGTCGCTGTCGCTCAGTTTGCCCTCGAGGGCCATGAAGCACATGCCGGAGAAGTCGTCGCCGCTCTTGGGGTCTTGGTCACCCGTCCCGTCATCGTCGCTCCATCCCTCCACCTCGCTGAGGTCGAGGTCGTCGAACGCGGTGAGGACGCGGTGAAACAACTTCTTGGCCTTCCCGAAGTCGCGGAACTTCTTCTTGCCTTGAGGGTGCGCTGGAGTCTTCTTGTTGCGGTTCTTGTCGGTGTAGTCGGTCTTGCCCGAACCGCCGTAGTCAGCTTTGCCCTTCTCCAGTTTGGGGCAGTTTGCCCGAATGTGGTTGGGGCCACCACACTCGAAGCAAATCACGGGTCCTCCCCTCTTTCTGTCTCTCCTCCTCTTGTAAGCATGGGAAAACTTCCGAGCTAGGAGGGCCAGTTGCTCATCCTCAAGCTGCTCTAACTGATCATCAGTTACGTCACATAGAGCAGCAAGGGAGAAACCGCAAAGCGAATCAGAAGAGTGACCCGAAGCCAAGGTGGGATCGGTGACTAAAGCCATCGACTGAGACTTCGACTTACGAGAGACAATGTCAATCTCGTGCGTCTTGAGGCACGAGTACAGCGCGTCAAGCGTCAAAGTCAGAGGTCCGTGGTGTCCTTGATGGTAGTCACCTTCATCTCCCAAACGCGAAGGTCAAGTGCAGCAAGCATCTGACGAGCGTTGTCCGAGTCGGGGTATGTGAGACCGACCGCTCAGAGGTTGCTCAAGATTTTGTGAAAACGCGCAAAACACTCATCCAAAGACTCACCAACAAGCATATCAAATTTGTTATAATCCCGCTTGAACTGGTCCTGTCGCACCGTCTTAATCTGGGTGGTGCCCTCATGGTATGCATCGAGGGTCTCCCAGATATCGAAAGCCGACGAAAGATGAGATATGCGGTCAAACTTGCTACGACTCAGGCCTTGAATGATGATGTTCCTTGCCTTTGCATTCGCCTCAACATCAGCCATGTTCCCGGCAGTGATGTTCTCATCGGCAGGAACAACAAACCGGACCTTGACCTTGCGCCAGATGGCGTACCCCTGGGCCTGGATGTATGTCTCCATTCGGCTCTTCCAGAAGGGGTAATCGATGCCATCGAACACGGGCGGCTTGGTCGAGTACTTATCCGTCGCCATGGCTCTTGAGACCGGTTAAGATCTATGAATTAGAGCTAACCGGCTCTGATACCAATTGTTGGATCGAAAATGACGACAGAGGGGGGTGAATGTCGTCTTTTAAAAAAATTCCGCCCCAAAGTATTTACGAGAATCTCAACTCAACAAAGAAATGAATTTGTCACGGCAAGGAAACTGAAGACATTCATTGCCATGGCAAAGAAACAGCAATAAAAGTTGTCACGGCAGAGGATCAGCAAGATTTGCTACCACGGCAAGGAAATTAGCTGCCACGGCTGCCACGACAAAGACAATAGCAAGAAATGCTGCCACGGCAGAAAAAAAACCTGAGAGGACTAGCTGCTGCTGCTGAAACTGGACCCGGCAAGAAAACTGAAGAAGTTCATTGCCACGGCAAGGAAACTGGAGGAAGGTGCTGCCACGGCAAGAAAATCTGTCACGACAATGAAGAGCTACCATGGCAAGAAGAGCTACCACGGCAAGAAAAATCGGGGGCAAATGTTGCCACGGTAGAAGAAACTGCGAAAAACTGTTGCCACAGCAGAGTGCTGAAACTAAACAGGAGCTGGCCGAGAGGAGTACTGAAAAACAGGCAACAGGAATGCAGTTTTCTTTTTTTTTTCAGACTTTGAATACCAGTTCAAATAGGGGTTACTCCTTGATCCCCTTGGCCCAGAATAGTAAGGTAATGACTATAATAGCCCAAGGAGTCTAGAAGATCAAGGAAATCCAACACAAGACCACAAATTTCAGATTTGGACAAAAACTGAAAACTTAGAGAGGCATAAACAAAAACTTAGATTCCCACAAAGTCTTTGATCCCATGGCCATGATACTTTGCAAATATGTTAGGAATACCCATGGGCCACTCCAGACCGAAAATCATGCCATCACATAAAGGGAATCAAAATCTAACCCAAAACCTTAGAAATGACTGCAAATTTCAGAGAGAGAGAGAGAGCCAAAAACTCAAATTACTCCATGGTCTCAAATCCTTTGCTAATAAGATTTTGCAAATATGTTAGCAATAGCAAGAGGATTTCTCAGACCAAAAATCAGGCCTTCTCTCAAAAGGAATCCAAAACTATCTCAAACCCTAGAAATCACAAAAGAAGAACAGAGGAGGGCAAGAGAGAAAATCTGAGATTAAAATGGAGTTAGCTCATGGGAATTCGACCAAATGATCTTGGAGTAACATCCCAACCTAGAGCAACCCATTTTGGGGCTTCCCAACAAGAAACAACAAGAAAACACAAAATCAAGAAATCAAGCACAGAGGCAACGAAGGGAAACAGGAGCAGAGAGAAATTTCAGATTTCCATTCCAATCAGTCAAACGATTACAGATACGTCCCCATACGCATGGGCATTAGAACAGGGATGATTGAATACATACTCCTCAATCCATCCTCTCCCTCTCCATCTCCCTCTCCAAGACTCAAGAACACCCAAGAACTCACATGCTCACAGAGAGAGGAAGCTACGAAGGGAGACAAGTGTAACAGCCCAGCTGTTTATTTCAAAAATTTTAGTGAAAAAAATTAATTTAATTTAAAATAAAATCAAGTGTTCTTTGGTTGCTTGATTTTTTTGGAGTTTTTGAATTTATTGGATTAAATTAAAGCTTAGAAAGTAAAAATGTTTAAATGGTTAAAATATACCTCAATTAAATCCGAAATTATTTTATTTGATATTTTCGGGTTCCAAGGATATTTGTGGAATTTTCTTGAATTTTTTTTCGAATTTATTTTAGTTTATTATTTTTTTTTGGGAGAAAAATATATATTATTTTAATCCCTGTTTTCTCTCTCCTCCCATTCATCTTCTCCAACGTGCGTTTCTTGTCCAGAGCAATGGCGTGGCCATGAACGCAACTTTCAAGCTTTCATTCCTCTTGAATTTCTCCACCGTTTTTCATGAAATTAAGTGCATTCACTTGCTCTCTTCATGACTCCTCCATTCCCAACCGTTTCCCTCCACCTTTATGTGCATTTACACGAAAATGAAACCGTTGCTCTAAAAGACATCGCCGGTTGATCTCCTCTCCCGTCCACCTCCTCCACTATAAAAGGGAGCACCGTGAGCCCCTCCTCATCCTCATTCAACCACGAAAATATCAAGTCCCCACTCCTCTTCTCTTGGGCGCAATCGAAGTTTTTCTTTTGTGTTCCAAGCGGCGTTCTTCGGCTTATTGCGCCTCGTCCGGTGGAGCCCTGCCACTTTTGAGCACATCCCCGGATTTGCCTCGTCGCGTTCTACGCGGTGCTCACCTCGCCTTCGCCGGAACTTCGCCGGAGCACCGTCGCCACCGTGGGCCATAGCGTGTCGTCGTTCCTCGCGTCGCCACCGGCCGTCCGTGCATGCCCGACCAAAACCAAGGTGAGCATCACGTTCCCCACGTTCTCCTCTTCGTTTCGCCACAAACCCCACCTGCTAACTCCTCTCCGTTTGCCCGGAACGTCGATGTCAACCCGACGGTCGCAAAATGTCTTCTCCACCGTGTTCCGCCACCATCCGATGTCCTTTGGCTGAGCCGTTTGCACCGTTGAGTTTGCCTCGACGCGTTCTACATCGTGCTTCCATCGCCATCGCCAAAAGATTCCCCGAGTCCTCGTCGACCTTGTTAGGCCCAGACACTAAAACTGTACCTTGCGCGTACACCCCTTTTTGGTAAGCGCTTTGATTTTTGTTCGCGTCATATTGTGTCCTAGCCTCTAAGGAATTTTTCTACCATTTTGTTTAATTTTTCGTGGAGCCAATTGTCAGGAATTGAGCTTTCCGCGAAAATGGCCGTTTTTGACTCCCGACGTCGATTCGTCGCCTCCGGTAAGCCTTAGCCCATGCCGTATTTTTTCGTAGACTTACCTCGGCATGTTTTACGCCATGCTTCCTTCCTTTTCCCCAAAAAGTCTCCACAAATTTTCGCCTCCGATACCTTGCCATGGCCGCCAATGACATCTCGTGTCCCCATCTATCCGTTGGTGTTTTTCCCAATCCGTTCGCGTCATATCGTGCCAAACCATCCCATTTAGCTACCTTCCAAATGGTTTTAGATTCGCTTCACCAAGCACTAAGATATTAAGTTTTTCCTTTCTCTCTACCGTCGCCGTTCAAACGTCGATGGTATCGTCTCCGTTCCTCGTCGCCGTATCCATGTCACCACTTTCATCTCATCGCCAGGATTCCATTTCGCCCATTCGCTAGCCACCTCGCAGCCTACCGACACCATACTATTCAAAAAGTAATTCTCAGATGTCGTTATCATTTCATGTGATGTCCAAAACCTCCAGATATTCGTTCTCCCTCATACAAACTCTGAATCCGTTGATTCTTTCTCCTAAATTCATCTAAGATCATTATATCTATCTCCCAGTATATATTTTATAATTTTCAGATTTTATTTGGATTTTATTTGAGTTTATTTTGTTTGGTTCTTCGCGTGTAGACTACGACGAATCCGGAGAGTTCGATTTCGACGATTCGTAGCATCAAGTCTTTGAGCAAGGCAAGTTACACCTTTGATCATGTTGCTCCCACTAATTTAAATTATTTATGTTGTTTTTAAAATTATTATTGCATGCGTACTTTTATTCAAATTAGTTCAAATGTGCTTAAAACTTTAGTTACACCCAATTTCCTTTGTATGGCCAATCTTGATATTGAACAATCATACCTTGTCACCTTAGATGAAAACCTAGTTGGTACATTAGTATTAACTAGAACATTTTATGGAATTGCTTAGCCATGCTTAGAATAATTCGGGTGGGAAGAATTGTTTCACATAAAATGATAAGCTTTTGAATTGTATTCTTGACTTCGGTGAGTCAAGAAGGTTTATGAATTATGTTGAAAACAAATATAAAACTGGTTTAGACTTAGGCAATTGGTTAGAGTGGTGGGTGCAGGCATGCCCTGTTGGTTGGAGCCGCAGTGGTTGATTGTCGTGCACAGGGGATTGTGGTTGGGCCTAAGTCAGATTAAGGACCGGTCTGTGAGCTACTGTTGCAAAGCCCTATCGTACTACCACAAGGCTGGTATGGGACAGCCCTGGCTGAATAATTTGCGGGTCCCAACCTGAGCCATTTCGTAGGATGAAAGTGAGCGTGGCGTAGGCCATGAGAAGTCTCACTCGGCTCAAGAGGGGGTCTCGGTCTGGTGGATTCCTTACCGGGGTGAAACCTTAGAGTTGGCTTGGCCAGGTTGAAGGCTTTGCATTGTAAAGGCCTTGTCATGACTCCTAACCGCACACCTAAGGAAGTGTGTAATCTAGTGGTAAAACGGGATGATCGTGTCTTGTGGGTAAAGCTGTACAACCTCTGCAGAGTGTATAACCTATCCTGGATAGCCGTGCCCACGGTCATGGGCAAGCTGAGTAAAGTTTTTCATGGATTAGACTTTGTTTTTCAAAACATTTTCGAAAACCTTGTGGATGGATGGAATCCACGAGAGATGAAAACCTTGCGGATGGATGGAATCCGTGAGAGATGGAAATCTGGTGAATGGATGGAATTCATCAGAGTTGCGCAGTGAAAGCGTGTGGATGGATGGAATCCATACGTGAGCTTTTGAAAAAGATGGTCCGGGTGGGATGCCCGTGGATAGGTTAGTGTTTGGTTGGAGCCTGCACTAACGATATTATTTTGTTAAATTCTTGTTTCTATCTATTGTATCAAATTCAGCTTTTGCACTTACTTATGATATTTACTCCAATGTCGCCTTTTATGCAAATAAACCATATTATGCCTTCCTTTGATATTCCATATGCATGCATCTATTCTGTTAAACCTCCTGGTGTAACTTGTGGAGTACTTTTTGTACTCATGTTGCTATATCTAACTCTTTCCAGAGGAAGCCTTCGACGACTTCGGTGAGGATTGCGACTAGGCCACGTCTTACAGTCATTCGCCTTGTGGGAAGGCTGGATGGGCTGCTGCTTTATGTATTTCTTCCGCTGTCTTCTTTTGCTATTATTGTAAACTTTGGCCATCAGGCTCATATTAGTTAAATAAAGTTTGTCATTACGCATGATAATTGTCTTTGTGATACTGTGTGCACTAGCTTTTCCTGGGATAGTGCGATTAACACAGAGGGTTCTGGAGTTGCTGCTCCGGGTCCCGACAGAGATGGTATCAGAGCAATAATGACTCTAAGACGTGACCGTAGATAGAATAGAATGGTTGGACCTTAAGGATTTATTTTACTAATCAGTAATTTCAAAAAGTTTTGCTTATTCTTACCTCTCAATCTATGCTACCCTTATCTCTTAATCTTTGCTTGCTCTCGTCTTCCAATTCTCGCTTATCTTTATGTCATTACTTGAAAGCCCATTTCTAAATCTTCCCTTGCTCAAAACAACTATAGATGGTCAGTAGTCCAGATTCATCGACTCTACCGCAACCTCAATCTTTGCACCAAAGGATCGTGCTTCGTACGTCAAGAGCTGCGAAAGATCACTCCAAGACAACCCTTACCCTTTTAGGTTAAGTTGTTAAGCTAGACAGTAGACGAGGTATGCGCTGTCAGTTTCCTCTTTTCTCGGCAGCCGTAACTATTTCTTGTTATTTGCTTAGTAAAGGTTTTGCTAGTTGTTTTGTTTTGGGTTGCGCAAAACGTCCGTTGTTCCCCCTTTGCCTTGAGTCTACCCTCTCCTAATCTTTGGAAGCATCAAGCTGAAGTGCCAACTGCCAACAACCTTTGCGAAGAGACGATTAAACCAGATCTCAGCTCAAGCCACAAAGAGTAAGATCCAAACCTATTTCTTTGCTAGCCCGTGCGAATCTCGGGGACGAGATTCTGTTTAAGGGGGGTAGTTTGTAACAGCCCAGCTGTTTATTTCAAAAATTTTAGTGAAAAAAATTAATTTAATTTAAAATAAAATCAAGTGTTCTTTGGTTGCTTGATTTTTTTGGAGTTTTTGAATTTATTGGATTAAATTAAAGCTTAGAAAGTAAAAATGTTTAAATGGTTAAAATATACCTCAATTAAATCCGAAATTATTTTATTTGATATTTTCGGGTTCCAAGGATATTTGTGGAATTTTCTTGAATTTTTTTTCGAATTTATTTTAGTTTATTATTTTTTTTGGGAGAAAAATATATATTATTTTAATCCCTGTTTTCTCTCTCCTCCCATTCATCTTCTCCAACGTGCGTTTCTTGTCCAGAGCAATGGCGTGGCCATGAACGCAACTTTCAAGCTTTCATTCCTCTTGAATTTCTCCACCGTTTTTCATGAAATTAAGTGCATTCACTTGCTCTCTTCATGACTCCTCCATTCCCAACCGTTTCCCTCCACCTTTATGTGCATTTACACGAAAATGAAACCGTTGCTCTAAAAGACATCGCCGGTTGATCTCCTCTCCCGTCCACCTCCTCCACTATAAAAGGGAGCACCGTGAGCCCCTCCTCATCCTCATTCAACCCCGAAAATATCAAGTCCCCACTCCTCTTCTCTTGGGCGCAATCGAAGTTTTTCTTTTGTGTTCCAAGCGGCGTTCTTCGGCTTATTGCGCCTCGTCCGGTGGAGCCCCGCCACTTTTGAGCACATCCCCGGATTTGCCTCGTCGCGTTCTACGCGGTGCTCACCTCGCCTTCGCCGGAACTTCGCCGGAGCACCGTCGCCACCGTGGGCCATAGCGTGTCGTCGTTCCTCGCGTCGCCACCGGCCGTCCGTGCATGCCCGACCAAAACCAAGGTGAGCATCACGTTCCCCACGTTCTCCTCTTCGTTTCGCCACAAACCCCACCTGCTAACTCCTCTCCGTTTGCCCGGAACGTCGATGTCAACCCGACGGTCGCAAAATGTCTTCTCCACCGTGTTCCGCCACCATCCGATGTCCTTTGGCTGAGCCGTTTGCACCGTTGAGTTTGCCTCGACGCGTTCTACATCGTGCTTCCATCGCCATCGCCAAAAGATTCCCCGAGTCCTCGTCGACCTTGTTAGGCCCAGACACTAAAACTGTACCTTGCGCGTACACCCCTTTTTGGTAAGCGCTTTGATTTTTGTTCGCGTCATATTGTGTCCTAGCCTCTAAGGAATTTTTCTACCATTTTGTTTAATTTTTCGTGGAGCCAATTGTCAGGAATTGAGCTTTCCGCGAAAATGGCCGTTTTTGACTCCCGACGTCGATTCGTCGCCTCCGGTAAGCCTTAGCCCATGCCGTATTTTTTCGTAGACTTACCTCGGCATGTTTTACGCCATGCTTCCTTCCTTTTCCCCAAAAAGTCTCCACAAATTTTCGCCTCCGATACCTTGCCATGGCCGCCAATGACATCTCGTGTCCCCATCTATCCGTTGGTGTTTTTCCCAATCCGTTCGCGTCATATCGTGCCAAACCATCCCATTTAGCTACCTTCCAAATGGTTTTAGATTCGCTTCACCAAGCACTAAGATATTAAGTTTTTCCTTTCTCTCTACCGTCGCCGTTCAAACGTCGATGGTATCGTCTCCGTTCCTCGTCGCCGTATCCATGTCACCACTTTCATCTCATCGCCAGGATTCCATTTCGCCCATTCGCTAGCCACCTCGCAGCCTACCGACACCATACTATTCAAAAAGTAATTCTCAGATGTCGTTATCATTTCATGTGATGTCCAAAACCTCCAGATATTCGTTCTCCCTCATACAAACTCTGAATCCGTTGATTCTTTCTCCTAAATTCATCTAAGATCATTATATCTATCTCCCAGTATATATTTTATAATTTTCAGATTTTATTTGGATTTTATTTGAGTTTATTTTGTTTGGTTCTTCGCGTGTAGACTACGACGAATCCGGAGAGTTCGATTTCGACGATTCGTAGCATCAAGTCTTTGAGCAAGGCAAGTTACACCTTTGATCATGTTGCTCCCACTAATTTAAATTATTTATGTTGTTTTTAAAATTATTATTGCATGCGTACTTTTATTCAAATTAGTTCAAATGTGCTTAAAACTTTAGTTACACCCAATTTCCTTTGTATGGCCAATCTTGATATTGAACAATCATACCTTGTCACCTTAGATGAAAACCTAGTTGGTACATTAGTATTAACTAGAACATTTTATGGAATTGCTTAGCCATGCTTAGAATAATTCGGGTGGGAAGAATTGTTTCACATAAAATGATAAGCTTTTGAATTGTATTCTTGACTTCGGTGAGTCAAGAAGGTTTATGAATTATGTTGAAAACAAATATAAAACTGGTTTAGACTTAGGCAATTGGTTAGAGTGGTGGGTGCAGGCATGCCCTGTTGGTTGGAGCCGCAGTGGTTGATTGTCGTGCACAGGGGATTGTGGTTGGGCCTAAGTCAGATTAAGGACCGGTCTGTGAGCTACTGTTGCAAAGCCCTATCGTACTACCACAAGGCTGGTATGGGACAGCCCTGGCTGAATAATTTGCGGGTCCCAACCTGAGCCATTTCGTAGGATGAAAGTGAGCGTGGCGTAGGCCATGAGAAGTCTCACTCGGCTCAAGAGGGGGTCTCGGTCTGGTGGATTCCTTACCGGGGTGAAACCTTAGAGTTGGCTTGGCCAGGTTGAAGGCTTTGCATTGTAAAGGCCTTGTCATGACTCCTAACCGCACACCTAAGGAAGTGTGTAATCTAGTGGTAAAACGGGATGATCGTGTCTTGTGGGTAAAGCTGTACAACCTCTGCAGAGTGTATAACCTATCCTGGATAGCCGTGCCCACGGTCATGGGCAAGCTGAGTAAAGTTTTTCATGGATTAGACTTTGTTTTTCAAAACATTTTCGAAAACCTTGTGGATGGATGGAATCCACGAGAGATGAAAACCTTGCGGATGGATGGAATCCGTGAGAGATGGAAATCTGGTGAATGGATGGAATTCATCAGAGTTGCGCAGTGAAAGCGTGTGGATGGATGGAATCCATACGTGAGCTTTTGAAAAAGATGGTCCGGGTGGGATGCCCGTGGATAGGTTAGTGTTTGGTTGGAGCCTGCACTAACGATATTATTTTGTTAAATTCTTGTTTCTATCTATTGTATCAAATTCAGCTTTTGCACTTACTTATGATATTTACTCCAATGTCGCCTTTTATGCAAATAAACCATATTATGCCTTCCTTTGATATTCCATATGCATGCATCTATTCTGTTAAACCTCCTGGTGTAACTTGTGGAGTACTTTTTGTACTCATGTTGCTATATCTAACTCTTTCCAGAGGAAGCCTTCGACGACTTCGGTGAGGATTGCGACTAGGCCACGTCTTACAGTCATTCGCCTTGTGGGAAGGCTGGATGGGCTGCTGCTTTATGTATTTCTTCCGCTGTCTTCTTTTGCTATTATTGTAAACTTTGGCCATCAGGCTCATATTAGTTAAATAAAGTTTGTCATTACGCATGATAATTGTCTTTGTGATACTGTGTGCACTAGCTTTTCCTGGGATAGTGCGATTAACACAGAGGGTTCTGGAGTTGCTGCTCCGGGTCCCGACAACAAGCCACAACAGAACTCTGCCTCTCCTACCAACTCTCACCCACTAAAGAGCAAAGAAGAAACCAACCTCCCAAAGCCTCTTTTGAGTAGAGCTAACCCTAATTCCCTCCAAATTCCATGTTGAGGGCATGCAACCCCTCCACCTATTTATAGCCTTGGCTAACGGGTCTCCAACCCGTTACGCCTGCTATACCCGAACGGAACCGTCTCCCACTTGTGCAGCCTCGCGAAATTCCCGATTCGCCCCTCCTGCACCTTTCGGGAAGCTTCCGCTCTCCTTGCCTCGCACGCCTCGCAACCACCTCGAGTCCACGTCGTCTTCGACACCTCCTGACTGTTCTGACCTCAGCGCCACCTGCGCCTAGTCCAGTCCTCCGTGTCTCACCACGACTCCGTCTCGACGTCCTGCAGTCACACAGACAAGAAACACGTCAAATAGCACCGCTCGATACATGAAAGCGTAAATATCATAAACACATCATGCTTACCCATGATGAAGTCCAAACCTGTCGAATCAAAGGAATATGCATCCTAAACCCATACGACTAAGTTTGACCAAGTCCGACCGAGTCCATTGCATCACGCAACGACCTGGTCCGAACCACCCAAACCAAACTGGACTTTCCTAAACTGATGTCAATTACTCATCATTCACACAGGATGACCTCCACATGGTCTCTCAATAGGGGAGTGGAGCGGACGCCGACGGGCTGCAGCCACAGCTGGCACCAAAGCGCCCGAGACGGTGGCACCTGCTACGCCGCTGCCGCTCGACTCAATCGCCCAGGAGACGTGGTCGCGCCACTCACGAGAAGACGAGCAGCCGGGCATCCGAACGGTCACGGGAGGAGACAAAGTCTCCTTCCCTTATCGTCTCAGCCGGCCCACTGACAGATGGGGCCCACCTGACACCCTCTCTCTCTTTTCTTTTTTCTTTTTCTTTTTTCAATTGGGAAATTACCGATGCCCTCGCATAACAACAATCCCACCCAATTTATCAATTGATAAAAGATGTTCAATGTCTTGTTTTATATGCAGCTGTTCGATGATGGGTACCCTGCGGGTTTGAACTCATAGCCTAGCGACAAGGACTACAACTCTGCACAGACAAAGGAGGATTTTGCCTTGATCCAATGCCTTGGTGTGAGAATTTTCGCCCAAGTCACATTCTGTACAGGGCGGCTTGCCCTTTCCCTCTCGGGTTGGGACGTTACGGTCATGTCCCCGTATCTAGCTCATGAGTGTTCTGTCTTCGGTACTCAGAGGCTTAGTGATCGGTTGCTGTAGGCTTCACGGTTGGTACTTGTAAGACTTCATGGTTGATACAAGTGCTTCACTCTTGTGATCTTCGAGTACGTCGAGTACTCGTGTTGGGCTAGTGGTTGACTGGTCGGTGTGTGGTGGTCGATGATGAATGGTCGTTGCTGCAGTACAAGGTGGGTACTCGAGGATTGAGGTACTCGTAGTCGGAGGACTCGGTCATGTGTTGGTAAGTGGTCATGTGTTGGAGAGTCATCTGTACTCATAGGTTTTGAGTATGTGTTGTGGCTGTTATTTCTGATCGGTACTCATAGTCAGTACTCAATATTTGGTATGATTTTTGAGTACTTGTGCATCACGAGTACTCTGGTTGGCAGTCGTATTGAGTGGTTTGAAGGATTGCGATAGTTTTTGCGGTTGTAAACAATCTGGAGCATGGTCGTAGATGGGTTTATTCTTGTCTGGGGATAGACAAGGGTGAATTTTGCTAATGTGTGTTGATTACAGTCAAGTTGGGGAGAACTTATACCGGGAGATGGTTTCTTTGGTCTTTGCATGTGCAGGTGGGCATGGAGGCGGCCATGGTTGGTGACGAGGAGGATTGGGACTAGGAGGTGGTAATCTGAGGTCCAGGTGGTCGGGATGTCACGTGAGGTGGTCGAGCTCATGTTGGAGCACGTGGAGGTCAAAGGTGGATGCTGCGTGGAGGCGTGGAGATGGTTACGGTCGGTGATGAGGAGGACCGGGACTAGGAGGGGTAAAGTGAGGTCCAAGTGGTCACGCGAGGTGATCAGGCTCACGCGAGAGCACGCGGTGATGGTGCCCGATGGAGATACAGGAGGGGATATCCTGGAGGCTTCGTCATGTGTGAAGTATGGAGTCATGGATGGAGTCCATGACCTGTATGAGGTGGTTAAAACCTGTGTTAGGAAGGGTTTTGGGTCCCTTCATTTGAGGAAGAGATAGATGTCGTGTCCAGGTGGATAGGGACATGGTTTTGAGGTGTTCGAGTATAACACACTTTGTGCATTGCCTATATAAGCAGGGGATGCTGTAGGTTAGCGTATGAGGTTTTAGGGCTTTCGTGGAGAACATTTTTAGGGGTGCCGTGAGGCGCTTTGTAGCCAGAAATAACAAATCAGATTCTTTTCAAAAAAGATCTCCGACAACTTCTAGAGCATCGCTTCTTCCTCTATGTTTTTCGTGCTCTGTTTTGTCTTTGGCGCGTACTCGTTCGGGCAGTGGTCAAATGGCTAGGGATTTCAGGCGGAAGAAGGTCACGACTTCGTGCATCGTTATCACACTAAGTGATTGAAATGAGCAGGCGGTCGATCCGAGATTGTGCCGAGTGATCAGAATGAGCGGTCATTAGCGAGCGGTTGTTAGCGAGCGATTGTAAGTGAGCGTTTGGGATAAGCGATCATAAGCAAGTAGTCGTAGCTAGCGTTTGGGGCAAGCGGTCGCAACTAGCTTTTGGGACAAGCGTAACAAGTGGTCATAATGAGCAGTCAGGGACAAGCGGTCGTAACGAGTGGTCGTAACAAGCAGTCGGAGACTAGCAGTCGTAACGAGTGGTCATATCAAGCAGTCGTGTGACATAGCTTCTTCGACCACGTACAAGTAGCTGCGGTCGTTACTCTCATGCAGTAATTCAGATTGGTTTTCTTTTGTTTCTCTACATTGTGTTTTGATTTCAAGTGGTAAAAAGCGGAGACAATCATTCATAGCCCTCTGATTGTGCCATACGGTCCTACAAGTGGTATCAAAACTGATTGCTATGGCGTCAGAGAGGTATGTGAATCGTCCCCCCATGCTAGATGGTACTGATTTTGCTTTTGGAAGTGTCGGATGCAAGCTTACATTGAGGCTCAAGGTAGTAATGTTTGGAATAAAGTTGCTACACCATATGAGGTTCCTGCTGCTATTACTAATTTAAATAAAGCAGATGTTGATTTAAATGCTCAAGCTTGTAATCTGTTATTTCAAGGGATTTCTCGCAAAGAGTTTGATCGTGTAGCTCATGTTAATTTTTCCCACTTAATATGGAAAACTCTTTGTGATTATCATGAAGAAACCATTAAAATCAAGAAAGTGCGTAAAAATCTTTACCAAAAAGAATATTCTGATCTTGCTATGAAGCTTGGTGAATCCATTGATGGTCTCTTTGCCCATTTTGAAAAATATTAAGTGATTTGCGCGGTGTTAATGTTATTCCTACTGATGAAGATAATGTAACTAAAATTTTGAGATCTTTAGGTTCTGAATGGTTGATGGTTGTCACAACTATTAATCAAACTATCAATATAGATACTTTAACCACAGATAATCTTTATTCTAGTTTGAAGACTTATGAGATGGAAGCTTTGCCATCCAAGATTAATAAATCTTCACCTTTAGTTTGAAAACCTATCGTTGAGAGTGTAAATTCTGAAATTAATAGACTTAGAGCACCTATTCTTGATGATGAATCATGTGAGTCTTGCCAAGTTTTACATTCTGAGTTAGAGACTACTAGAACAATTAATACATCAAACTCGGCTCAACTTAGTGATGTAACTGCTAAACTTGATGAGTTAAGATTGGCTCATGACTTTTGTGATGGAAAGTTAAAACTTGCTAATAATGAAATTGAAAAGCTTAAGTCTTGTTCTTCTGCTCAATCTAAGGCTTACTCTAAGTGTGATTTACTTCAGGCTAGGCTTAATTTGTCTTAGGAGTCAATCCAACAAATGCTCTATTATGAGACTCTTTCTTGCTCAAATTGTCCTAAGCTTAACACTGAAATAGAAGCCTTGACTAGACAACTCAACAATTTTGCTAAAAAGGAAAGATTAGCTCAGTCTACTACTTCTAAAGGTCTTGCAAATAATTCTGTTAAATGCACAACCTATACTACATTGGCTAAAGAGAATGAGTATCTAAAGAACACATTAGAGAGGTTCTCGTTTGGCAAAAAGAATTTGAACATGATTCTAGAGATCAATAAAAAACAAGTGTAATAAAACATGGTCTAGGATTTAATTTCATTGAGCATGCCAAAAATAACCCTCCTAAGGTTGTTAAGCTTCTTGAACTTAGAAAATTTGAAATAGAATCTGAGCCTAAACAAATTATATTTAAATCTGCTGGTGTTGCAAAGGAATTCTCTACCAAAGTGGGTGGTGTTAAGTCAACAGATAAGTATCAATGCACTCATTGTGGTAGAGATGGTCATGTGGCTCAGTTCTGTTTTCAGAAAGCTAAGAAGGAGAAGAAATACAGGTTGAAAAAATGTTCCCATGTAGAGATTGTGCAAGATCCCAACTGTTCGTCTTGCCCCCTCTAATCAGTCTTCTACAGATTCAGGAGCATACTGTCACTTTACACGTGCTAACCAATCGTCTGCAGGTCACTGTGGTTCTGCTCCATCTAATTTGTCATTTGCAGCCTCGGGAAATCTAGCAACCAAACCTGGTCGTAGTGGTCGATCGACAGTCAGACCAGTCTTGTTGAAGCACTTAGATTGCCATGTGGTCGGGCGTTCCATGGTCAAAGATTCCACAATCAGACCAGGTTATCAACCAGGTGTTCTTTGTGGTTGGACTAGCGTGGTCGAACAGAGTTGTCTATCGGTTGGTTCCTGTAGTCGGTCAAGGAACTCAGGAGTTTTTCGACTGGTTGTCTCTGCCTATTTAGACCAGTTGGGAGTAAGACCAGCTTTCTTCCATGGTCAGAACAGAGTGATCAGACCAGAGTTCATATCAACTTCTTCCCGTGGTCGTTACAACGTGGTCAGACCAGAGATTTGACCAGCTGTCCAAAGGCGCTCAGATGGGTTTCGACCAGCTACACAGAGGTGCTCAGACAAGTTGACGGACAGACTGGGTACTCAATGGTGGTCAGACCGGAAATTGACAAAGGCTAACACTTCACTTAAATTTTTATCATTGCCTACTGTTGATCCTTTTTGTGGAGTATCACAGTATTGGATTCCTAAAGCTTACTTGACTAATCTCATTACTGTAAGACCAACATCTATTGTGATTTAAGACCAGTGAACAAGGAGTGGAGAACATGCACTTAATTTGGTTCCAGTCTTTTGCATCGTTGCTTGATTGGAACACTAGATAGTTCTTCACCTTCTCTGGGAGTTTCCATGAGACTTCACCTTCATGTTAGACCATGTGGAAAGGTAATGTGATTTTACAAGTGGTCTGTTACAAGTGGTGTTTTTCAAGTGGTCTCTGAGATCCTTTTTGGTTCTCTTGATTTCTCTCAAACTTCTTGCTTCTTCTCAATTTGCTCTTTTTCTGAGTGAGATGAGATTATTCTGAGGGTGAATATGTCGTTTGAAGTGGTGTCAGGAGCTGTGGTTATTATACCTATCATATAATTCATCAAGATTGAGCTATTGAAATCAAATGAGTAGTAGAGCTTGCTTTATCATGTTTACTCATAGTTGTGTAGCTTAGATCTCAACTAGTTTTAATTAATGTGCTACACTTGAATTAAAACATGACTTGGCATAAGCCTTTGACTAGAGTGATTATTGATAGTACTTTGTGATATTCATCTAAAAGGATTAGCTTGATTATGAATCTTATTTTAGAATCTTGGCTTTAAGGCTTGTATGTTTCATATCACAATCTTTTTATGCTCACTCAAATTGGCATGCTATACATATAAAAAGGAGAAATTCTACAAGTGGTATCATACAAGTAGAATCAAGTGAGAATTGAGAAAAAGAAGATTGAAAAGATGTATGCTCCAAGCATGCCATGGTTAAAAAAACACAAAAAAGTGCACAAATAAAATGAAGTATGCTTCAAGCATGCCACCATTCAAAAAGAACTTTGCTACAAAGATAGCATTATTGCCTTTCATGGGCTTGCTAGCTTTTACCATCGTTTTGTCAAAGATTTTAGCGTTATTGCGACCCAATTAAATAAATTAACTAAAAAGAGAGTTGCTTTTGAATGTGAAGAATAACAAGAAAAAGTTTTTGCTGAATTGAAGAAGTATTTGACGGAAGAACCATTTCTTGTTTTGTCTAATTTTACTAAAATTTTTGAGATTAAATGTGATAATAGTGAAATAGGTATTGGTGATATTTTTATTCAAGAAAGAAAATATGTTGCATGCTTTAGTGAGAAACTTAGTGGTGCTCAATTGAACTATCCTATTATGATAAAGAATTGTATGCTCTTGTGCGTGTCCTAGAAACATTTTAACATTATCTTTGGCCTAAAAAATTTGTCAACCATTCTGATCATGATGCTTTAAAGTACTTAAAAGGTCAAGCTAAGTTGAATTGTAGATATGCCAAGTGGGTTGAATTCATTCAAACCACTCTATACATTGTCAAATACAAGAAAGATAAAGATAATATGATATCTGATGCATTGTCTAGAAAGAATCTGTTTTTAAATTACATGGGTAAAGAGAATATGGTAACTGATGCATTGTCTTGAAAGAATGTGTTTTTAATTCAATTGGAAGTAAAGGTTCCAAGTTTAGAGACTTTGAAAGAATTATATGATTTTGATCATGAATTTTCAGAACCATATTCTAAGTGCAAAGCTAGAAAAAGGTTAGGATAAGTATCACATACATGATGGGTTTTTATTTCGTGCTAACAAGCTATGTGTTTTAGATTTATCTGTGTGTTTGCTATTGTTACAGGAATCTTATGTAGGGGGGTTGATGGGACATTTGGAACATTTGGAAGAGAAAAAACCTACATCATGTTAGTTGCCCATTTTTATTGGTTAAGGATGAGACGTGACATTGAATGATTTGTGCAACGTTGTATAACATGCAACAAAGCTTAATCAAAACTGAATCCACATAGTTTGTACACTCCACTTTCAGTTTCTAGCACACCTTGGGAAGATATTAGTATGGATTTTGTGTTAGGATTGCCTAGGAGTAAGAGAAGGAGGGATTGCATTTTTGTTGTAGGGATTAGTTTTCTAAATGGCACATTTTATTCCTTATCAAAAGAGCGACAATACGTCACATGTAGTTGACTTGTTTTTCAGGAAAACTATGAGATTGTATGGCATGCTAAGAACAATCATTTCAGATCATGACGTTAAGTTCATGAGCTACTTTTGGAAGCCTTCGTGGGCCAACTTAGGACAAAATTGTTATTTTTAATAATTTTTCACCCACAAACAGATGGGCAAACAGAGGTGATGAAGTATACACTCTCTATACTGTTGTGAATAATGATCAAGAAGAACATAAAAGAGTAGAAAAATTGTCTACCGCAAGTGGAGTTTGCATATAACAGGACGATACACTCTACTTCTGATTGTGTTCATTTGAGGTAGTGTATGGCTTCAAATCAATCATGCCACTTGATTTGTTGTCACTTCCATTATAAGAGCATGCTAATATGGAGGCGTCAAAGCATGCTGATTTTGTATAGAAACTCCATGAAAAGACTAAAGAGATAGTTAAGAAAGGATGCTCTTATACTGCCAAGGCAAACAACTCTAGAGAGAAAATGTAGTTTGAACTCGGTGACATGGTGTGGGTTCATCTTTGCAAAGAACGCTTTTTTGAAAAAGTGTAAATCCAAGTTGATACCTTGTGGTGATTGTTCTTTCAAAGTACTTGCCATGATTAATGATAATGCATACAAGTTTGAGCTTCCAAGGGATGATGATGGGATAAGTACTATATTTAATGTTACTGATTTCTCACCATTCTTTGGGCAAGACAATATAGAGCCGAGGACGAATCCTTTTTAGAAGAGGAGGATGATGAGGACATCCCCAATACTACTACATCTTCTAACTCTCCAAGTGTGCATGAGGACATTGTTCATGATGTGCCTAAATGTCCAATGACAAGGGCAAAAGCCAAATTACTAAACTAACAGGTGCATTTGTTTCTTTTCATGGAACTATGATTTACTATAGAGGAAAATATATGTGAAATCAATACCTAGGATTTGGCTATATCCCTTTGCAACGAACCTTATCTTATACTTGACCTGGTCGGTCGGTGATGTGTCTTCCTTCTTCTTGCAAATCCACTTGTAGCGTATGTGTTTCTTTTCAATCGGGAGCTCGATTAGCTTCCAAGTGAAGTTCATCTCGAGAGATTCCATCTCATCATGCATGATAGCTATCCATCTCTCTGATTCATCAAAACAGATGGTTTCTAAATAGGTTGAAGGCTCAACAATCCCTTCAATGTCTTCTGCCATATGTAAGCTACAATATTGGCTTCTTCAATTAATGATCAGAACATCCTAAATACTACTCATCTTTCTACTCTCCAAGTGTACATGAGGACATTGTTCATGATGTGCCTAAAGGTCCAATGATAAGAACAAGAGCCAAATTACTAAACTAGCAGATGCATTTGTTTCTTAATGAGTTTACTTATGTTTTCAATGAGAATTGGATACTACCTCAGGCAAATACTTTGTGCATTCTTAGGTTTGACAAGTTTGAAGCTTTTGGAATAGAGAGGGAGACCGGGACCAAAGCAATGGAGGAGCATAGAGATGGAGCAGCACCATATGCATCCAAACACATGGTAGAGCAAGAGGAGAAGAGAGCATGTGGCCAGGAGGAAGAAGGCAAGGCCCATGTGGCTGGGCGCATGGGATGAGGGCTGGCTGCATGGGGAAAGCCCAAGGTACATGGAGGTCCAATCTAACTCAAGGGGCTGCCTTGGAGGTCCAATCCTACTCAAAGGGCTGTCGTGTACAACAAGAAAGAATTCAGTTTTTGGAAGTTCTCCCAAAAATAGAACCGGTTTTCTTGACAGCCACACTGAAACTAAACCATGGGCATGCGTGTCAAACTCATGACCAAAATCATCTTGATTTTGTTGTGTATCTCCGTTTTGAACATGAGTCCAAAATGGTGTGTTTAGGCTAGAGTTTGAATAAGAACAAGATAGGATAGATTAGTTTGTTTCAGTCTCTTGATCGAATAGGATGTTGTCTCAATATCTTGATTGAAACCCAGCTAGCCCTAGGCCATTGCGTGTAGGGGGAGGCCCTTAAATACCCCAGCACCCCATTGTATTCGGTAGGTAATGAATAATAGATTGATTCTAGAAATCATCGTTATTCAGTCATCTATCTCTGTTTTGAACATCAGTCCGAACTGGTGTGTTTAGGCTAGAGTCCAAATAAGTCTCTTGGTCTCTTGACAGAAACCCAGCTGGCCCTAGGCCATTGCGTTCGTGGGGAGGCCCTTAAATACCCCAGCATCTCCATTGTATTCGGTGGACCATGAATAATAGATTGATGTCAGACCCAGAAATAATACCTTTGGATCCTCTGTGTTAATCGCACTTGTCTAGGAAATGCTAGTGCACACAGTGGTAACAAGGAGACATATCATGCATAATGACAATATTTATAAAGTAAAAGAGTACGGACGTTATGGCCAAGTTTACATCTCCGTGGCCCATAGGCCAAATATAAAGTGTAGGATCGGATATGGCAACAGAGGGGGGGGGGGGTGAATGGTGCCTCTTTAAAAATGCCTCCAAGTATCCATTAAAAATCTCTGATAGCTATAGAAGCTATGAAGAACAAATCATATGCTCACCATCACCTCAGACGCACAGAAGAGGAATTGGAGAGAAAACCATCAAAGAAGAACCACCACAGCACATAAACAATGAATAACAGCAGCAACCACAATGGTCAGAAGGCAGTAGGCCGGTCAGACCACCTACTAAGGGCCGATCAGACCGCGTTGTTGCCTCCGGTCAGACCGCCTACTAGGGTCCGGTTAGACCGCCATGGTCGGAGAGGTCTGACCACTAGGGTTAGCGGTCTGACCGGTCTCCCGAGGACAGAGTAGACTGAAACCCTGAAAATGCAGAGACTTGCCCAAATAAATGAAATTTGTGATTTTCCTCTGTTCTCTTCAAGCCAAAAGAGCAAGAGCTTGATCTAAATAGCATTGGGACCTTAGGAAACAAGAAATAACAACTGAAGAGCTAGAAATTAAGATTTTGACAAAAATCTGGAAACTTGAGCAAAGAAATAGATGATTTCCAAATTTCACAACATTGTCAAATCTTCAGCTCAAGAACTTGTGAATCTCAACTAGAGATGATCTCAGGGCTTGAAAGCATAAATCTCAACCCAACTTGAGAAGGGAAATCACAAGAACCAAGATACCCCTGACATGAAACCCTAGAAATTAAGAAACAGAGGAAGTTGAGCAAAGCACTGAAAAATTAAATAAGACAATGAATTCTTCATTTGCTCTTGGGAATGGAATGGCCAAGTGGTCTAGAATATTTTCCCATCACTGAGCAACCAAGAGCCAGCTTCATCAAACAAGATTTGCTCCAAGTCAAAAGAAAACAACAGAGAAACACATTGAAGCATAAAAACCAACAGAGAGACAAATACTCAAAAGACTTCTCGAATGGATTCATTCCCATGAATGATTGCATACAGAGGAATGATTACATGATAGATACAACCCACTCACTACATGCTTGAGAGGGGAAATCACTACATGCTTCACCAGAGCACACTCACGCAGGAGACACACAGAGCACTACACTGCCACCGCTCACTCCTATTGCTTACTCTCTATTGGAATCACTACACTGCAGCCTCCCTCTCCTCTTTTTGAAGGCAAAACCTCTCCCCATATGGAAAATCAAGAAGTGGCATACCATGCCCACTCCAAGACCACATACATACATGACGCAAGAAGTCAACACACACTTTTGGAGGGAAAAACCAACCTCCAACTCATGGCTTGAGTCAAATCTCCAATTTGCCCCTCAAGCACCTTCCCGGAAGCATCCCGCAACCGGCACCTTTGACCGTCTGGACCTCAACTCCTCCCTAAGTCTAGTCCCGGTCCGCTCTGCTGCACACGACCGCACCTGGCATCCTGACCGTCTGGACCTCAGCTCCTCCCTGAGCCTAGTCCCGATCCACTCGCCGCTGCCCATCGTGTCCACTCGACACCGACCGAGACCTCCGACTCCACCTGAGTCTAGTCCTAGTCTGTTCCGTCGCGCACGACCGCAACCGACCTCCAACCGTCTGGACCTCCGACTCCTCCCTGAGCCTAGTCCCGATTCTCTCGTCGTCGCCCGTCGTGTCCGTCACCGGTAGCTCCAGCTCCGGCTCCTCGTCTCCCGACTCGCAACCACCTCACCAGCCTCGATCATCTTCAGCATCACCGACCGTCTGGACCCAACACCTCTTGTGCCTAGTCCCGGTCCTCCTCGCCTCACCATGACCTAGCTCCGAAGTCCTGCAGTCACACAGACAAGCAAACCGTCACATAGCACCGCACGAAACAGCATATCAACAATAGCATAAATGAAAGGTACTCAACCCTAGAATACCCAAAACAAACTCAAACTCTCTAACACAACCGTTAATTACTCATCACCAACATGGGGATACCTCCACATGGTCTCTCATAAAGGTAAATAACAATGAAAGATAATAAATAAAGTGGAGAAGCTCAATAAGTCCGCTAATAGGCAAATGACTTTGGGACACAACCTATTTGTCCTGATCCTCAGCGTAGTCAAAGCAGCCCTCCTCTGAGTAATAGAATTTAAGCAAGTGTGAGTACAAAATGTACTACACAAGTTACACCAATAACAGAGTTTATGCATGCATGGATGCTATCAAAGGAAGGCATAGTAGGGTTATTTGAGCATAAATCTAATTTGACAAGTAAATATAATAAATATATGCAAATTACTGAATTTAATATAGTAAGTAAATAAACAACATTTTAATGAAATAATACTGTTAGTGTAGGTCCAATCTAACACTAACCTATCCACTGGTATCTAACCTGGACCATCTTTTCCAAAAGATTTTCATGTCTTTCATTAACCAAGTTTTTGAAAAATAAAGTCTAATCTATGAAAAACTTTACTTGGCACACCCATGACCATAGGCACAACTATCCAGGATAGTCTATACACTCTACAGAGGCTGTATAACTTTACCCACAAGACATGATCATCTAATGTTGCCACATGATTAGCACACTTCCTTGGGTGTGCAGTAGAGTGATTATGATAAGGCCTTTACAATACGAAATCGTGAACCTGGTAGCGTCCAGCAAAGGTTTTACCATAATGTAGAATCCACTAAGTTGGGGCCACTCTTGTACCGTGTGGGACTTCTCATGGCCCTACCATGCCCACATTTGACCTATAGCGAAATCAAGATTGAGACCCACATATTAGTTAGCTAGGTTTGTCTTACACTAGACTTGTGGTAGAAAGATGTGGCATTGTAGCAGTTGCTTACAAACTGGTTCTTAATTGATTTAGGCAGACTTTCCACATACATCTTGTACCACCAAGCACCCACCACCTAACCATTTGCCTACGTCTAAACCATATTTTTATTTTATTTTAAAACATTGTATACTCCTTCTTGACTCACCAAAGTTAAGAATACATTTTCATAATCGTCATTTCATAAGAAAAAGGTTATCCTAAACTTAGAATTATTTCTAAGCTTGTCTAAGCCTTGCTACAAAGTTTTTAGCCAATACTAGTGTACTAAGTAGAGTTTTATTCTAGGGTGACAAGGTATTTGAGTGATAAATGTCAAATTTTGGCCATATACAAGGAATTGGGAATTATCTAAAGTTTAAACTGGAATTTAAACTATTCTTCAATAAAATAGGCATGTATAATAATTTAAAACAATATAAATAATTAAAAATATTAGGTTCAACGTGATCAATGATGTAACTTACCTTGCTTAGAGGTATGGTGGTGAGAGTAGTCGACGAAATCGTACTCCTCGGAAACATCGTACTCTACACGTAAAAATAACCAAAACAAAATAAATTCAAATAACTCCAAAATTTCACGAAGATGGCATGAATGGGTAGATTAAGATTTTATATGAATTTAGAAGAAAGAACATAGTCAAATGGAGTAAGAACAAAGGAGAACATACTTTCAGAAAATTTAAATCTAAGAAAAAGAGAAAGAAAGTACTATTTCAGAATTTCTAGATTTTCTAAAATAAATTGGATTTATAATATCGGTAGGGAATAAATGATTTTAACTAAATTATTTTTCTAAAGGAAAAAGGCTCTCGGTCACTGACATGTGGGCTGAGTCTATAGACTGGGTCCATGAGAATTTGGCCTAGTCGATGGTGGACCAAGTGGAAAAGCCAGCTAGATGGGACATGCAAGCACTGGCTTAGTGGGATTAGCTAACGTGGCATATGCGGTGTGTACATGTGGCTTCCATGAGGCTTGCTGGTGCGGTAGCTCACAGGACCCTATGGTTGGCGGCGTTTTGGGGCACGTCAACAGTCGGTGAGATGTACCAAAGGGAGAGGGCAATACGGTGATGCCATTTTACTTTGGAATGGTGCTCTAGGGTGCTTGGAGGTGGCCGGTAGCGAGATTCGATAATCTGGTGGAATGGCATTTCGGCGACGGTCTGGCATGGCGGAGGGGCAAAGAAGGTTCACGCGGGCACGGTGGAGCCGAAGGTGAGGTTTGAGACAGTGACAATTCCTCACCAGAGGTTCACTGGCATTCTAGGTTGGAGAAAAATGGTGCTAGGGAGTCTCAGGCACTAGGAGAAGAAATTGGAGGAGGGGAGCTCGGGTGTGGAGTTTGGGGGTACTCGGGGAGGGTTTTTATAGGGTAAAGGGGAGGGCACGGTTTGGGGTTGCTAGACGAAGTTGATGGCGGTGCAAATGCAAGTAAAGGCAGTGAAAATGTGAGGTTAAGGTAGGGGAAGCTGGTGGGGTTAATGTGGGATGAGTTAAGATCACTATGGCACAAAAATACACAAGCCAACAAGAAGAAACAATAAAATTTAAAGCTCTTCAAGGAGTAGTAATGGCGTTCGGCAGTAGGAGGAAGAAGACTGGGGAGAAGAAGGGTTGGTAGATGGGGTCAGCTAGCAGTGAGAGAGGGGTGAGTGCAGGTGAAGTAGGCTTGTCGCGGAGCTAGGCCGTGCGGGCGGTGCAGCGGAGGGAAGGGAGAAGGGCCACACGTGAGAAAGAGTGGTCTAGGTGGAAGAGAAATGGCCACATGGTTGAAAAAGAGTTGGGTTACAGCCTAAGGATTTTTTTAGGGATTTTAAATATTTTGCTAAATTGATTAAAGGCCAGAATTTGGTAAAAGACTTAGAAAATAGCAAATAAAGACCAAAAATTCCAGAAAAAATTATAAAAATACTACAACTCAAGAGAAACTGAGAAAAAAATAAAATCAACTCCATTTGGCTTCCAAATAAACAAATAAGGCCTTTTCTTTCTCTAGGCCTAACTAAAAAGAAAAAGAAAAAGGGAGAAGAAAATCTAGAAAAACTTGAATAGATCCAAATAAATAAAAACTAAAATTTTGGGGTGTTACAAATCTTACCCCATTAAGAGAAATATTGACTTTGAGATTTGGACACGCTAGCAAATAGATGGGGATGGTTGGTCTTTAAATGCTCTTCCCGTTCCCAAGTGGTTTCACCTCTGAGTGATTACTCCATTGCACCTTACAGAAACAAATGGTATTATTCCTGGTCTTGCGTTCTACTGTCTCAAGGATCTTGATTGGATGCTCTCTATAGGTGAGGTCTTCTTGGAGATCAAGGGTCTTGAGTGGCTTGCTCTGCGGGTACTCGAAGACATTTCTTCAATTGAGACACATAGAAGACATCATGTAATCTTGTCGTGGTTGGTGGCAACTCCAACTAATAGGCAACTTCTCCTCTACATTCCAAAATTTTGAATGGTCCCATAAATCTTTTCAAGCTTTCCCTTGGTCTGGTATCTCTGGACTCCTCTGAGTGGGGACACTCTGAGGTAAACGAAGTCTCAGACTTCAAAAGTTAAGTCTAGGTGATGATTGTTAGCATAGCTTTTCTATCGAGATTGGGCTATCTTCAATCTGTCCTTGATCTTTCTCACCTTTTCTTCAGCATCCTGAAGTAGGTTGGGTCTAGAGTCTTGATGTTCTTCCGGTTACTCCCAAAGTAAAGGCGTTCTACACTTCTTGCCGTATAGAGCTTTGAAGGGTGCCATCTGGAGACTGGCTTGATGATTGTTGTTGTAGGAGTGGCTTAGGGCAAGGTGCGATCCTAACTAGTTGCAAAATTTAGAGCACAAGCTCTAAGTATATCTTCCAACACTTGGCTTACTTGATATGTTTGGCCATCGGTCTGAGGGTGATAAGTTGTACCGAAGTTGAGGTGCATGCTTAATATGGTTATTTACATATAATGCTTTGTCAAATATTGTTTGCTTATCTACACCGTGCACTTGTCACCTAATATTCTCCTTCTTTGAAATGTTGATATTATCTTGCCATGTCACCCTAGGATAATTACAATTATAATAACTCCACCATTGGTCAATTATTACCTTTATGGTTGTGCTTAGAAATGCTCTAGTGATGAAATAAAACACAACACAAGCATTGGCAACTGAACTGACAAATAGAAAAAATGTTTTCTACAAATGGTGGAGACTTGGGCAAGTGGTTGGTAGGAGACCAGTGCAAGGATTACGCATATTCGATTGACCGTGCAGGGATTGTATGTGTTATTTTGGATTGGCCATATAGGGATTGCACGTGTCATTTCTGGATGGGCCATGCAGGGATTGCCGTGTTAGTTTTTAATAATCGTGCAGGGATAGCATGAGCTCTGAGTTGTGATTGGTCTCGCTTGAGTCAATTAAGGACTGAATTCTTGTGCTTCTTTTTTCTACACACAAAGAGTACAATCACAAGTCTAGTTATGGAATAGACCTAGTATAACACCCCAGGACCCACATTACCCTGGGATGCCACTAAAACCACTCCACAACTAGCCAATTTACAAGACAAATTAAACTGGCAACAATTACTAAACAAGATAGTATAAGCGGAAGCATAAACAACTAAGGAATAACAGGAAAGTGATAACAATTCAATGTTTAAAACATCCTCCAACATTTTAATCTAAAACATAGTTCATAAATTTAACATTATTAAGTTAATGTAAACAAAGCTATGCAAAGGTCTAGAATCCTTTTAACTTTATTACAGCATAAAAATATGATTCACGTGCATCAGTGTGGTGCCGCTCTACCCTTCCCATGCATGCTCAAAGTCCACCTGTAGGGAGGGGGAAACAAGGGTGAGATAAAATCCTAGCAAGCAAACTGTTTAACAGGCTATTAAACTACAATAGTTTAATCATCAACATTTAATCTTCCACAAATAACAATGTTTATATCCTCAACCTCAAATCACATCAACGACAGTAAAGCATTAGCAAATAAATCTTATTTGACTACTTTAAAACCTCAACCACTACCACTACCAAAGACAATAAAGCATATGTATGTTTTACTTCAATACTTTATTATTTCTCACATCCACAATTACTATCAATAATTACTACAAGAGAAAAGAATCTCATGCCACAATCACAACCCTTACCATACACAAGGGATGAACCCCATTCCACGACCACATCCACAATCCTCATACCACAAATAGCTCACATGAGCCAATTCCACATCACAACTATGAAGTTGTATATTCCACATTACAACTATGAAGTTGTATATTCCACATTACAACTATGAAGTTGAATATTCCTCAAAGTAACTTCATCACAATATATTGCATATGTATGCAAATGATCTTTCCACAATGCAATGCATATGAATGCTTTCATGCTATGCTCCACATCACTCTTTCCCAGCGGGATAAGAGGTGCATCGTATTACAGCAATATACAATGCTGTATCGGTACGGTCGCGGCTAGGTGCGGCGACATCCACATATGCAAATTTCATAATATGATATGAATGATATGATAATCATAAACCACATGAATTCCAACCTCAAAGGAGCATCAACATGCTCACAACATATCCACCACATATTTGTTTTCATATTCCGCGATAGCACACTAAACAAATTTCCACATGATTACGAGCAAATTATCCAAACATATCAATTGATCAATAATTGCTACCATCACAACCACAAGTATTCACTAAGAATACTACCACTTAGACCACAATATATTCGTAAAGGTTTCTACCCCACAACTATATAGATTCACCAAAAACAATCCCGTATATCCACAATTAATCCATCAAGATCATAAGCAATTGAATTCATAAAAATACTACCATCTGGACCACGTTAAGGAAACATGTAACAAAGACATAGCATCACCAATTAATAGAATTAATTAATGTGAAGGTAGAATAATTAACGAGTTAAACAGTAGCACATCCGCTACGTTTACTTGCCTCAACCGTTGAAGCGAAGCAGTCACGTGCGCTTAGGAGCAAAACCACCTGTCCACAAGGTATCTCTCAGCACCATGCTACAGCAAACAAAGCGCGATTTAAAGATTAAAGACGTCACTAGAACCCCGAACCCGCACATACTCCTCTCCGCTCAACGATTCAACAATCTACCCACTGCAGCAGCGCTGCTTAATATTTCGTATCTTTAACAATATTAAGCCAATACAGTAAATGATATATATCTGGTTTCATCACTTGAATGCCTACATTTTTCATGTAGATCACACATTTTTATTTTGATCATAGCTAGGTGTAATTTAATGCACTAAACAGAGGAAATTCTCTATTCTGTCAGACTGGACAACAAGATTCAAATGCGTCCCAACCACAATACAAGGATGCAAAATTCTAATTTTAATACAGCAGCTAGAATTCTGAATTCCCTACAACTTTCTCAATTGCGGCCATGATCATAAAAATCATTTACTACCTCTAAATCACAGTTTAATAACAGTTTGTCCCAATCTGTTCCCCTGACAGACAGCGGTATTCCCGACCCTGTTACTCCCAGATCCCACGGCCAAAAATTCTGAAAAACATACAGGAGATTGGTCTGGAAGTCCTCTACAATTTGTTTGGGAAGATCCGCAGGAAAAATCGTTGGATGGGTCGAAACCGCGCAAACAGACGCGCCGCGCGAATCAATCTACAGGCAGAAAACAGGTAATCTCTAATCGGGCAATTAAACTATTAATCCCCTTCAAAATCCGTGCCAAGAACCCTAATTATTCAGAAAACAGAGGGTTTGGGATGGGGAAAATTACCTAGATGAGGGATCACCCCTTTTTTCCTCCTCTTCTTCTTCTCCTTCCTTCTCCTTCCTTCTTCTCCATCTCCTTCCTCTCCTTGGCTCCAAGGGTAGCAGCAATGGGGGGGGGGGGGGCGCCAATCTCCTGGGAGGGGGCGGCCACAGGGGGGAGAAAGGGGAGGGGGTGGCGGCTGGCTTGGGAGAAAAGGGGGAAGGGCTCTAGGGTTAAGGGGGGGGGGGGGTTGCGGCCTTGGGGGTGCGGCCACCCCCTTGGGCCTTGGCCCAGGGCGGTCGGCCCACTCCCCAGGCAGCCATTCTGGGTTTTTAATTTAATTTTTAATTTATTTTATTCATTTTATACTGTTCTAAAATTTCTATTTTTCCCTTCCCGTGATTTACCGAAAAACCGGCGACTCCGCGATTATTTTTAAAACTTACGCCGAATCGACGATCAGGGTATTACACCTAGTCCACTAATCTGCTTATTTTCGGTATGAATCCTGTGCAGTAGATTGGTAGGTGGATTTCTGATGTGATTTTTTGGAGTGACTTGTAACGGTCGCTGCCCTTGTTGATTTTGTAAATGTGAAGGGCCGTAGACTCCTTAACAATTGGATCCTTCATTTAAAACATAGCTCAAGAAGGGAACATTTTGGGGGTGAGGCGTAACTCAGGATGGGAATGTTCACTGTATTGAGGATTCACCTTGGAGTAGGAGTAAACATCGAAGTTAAGCATTGTAAAAGCCTTGTTATGATTTTCTCAGTCACACACCTATGAAAGCATGTAATGACTGACATTATGAGTTAATCATATCTTGTGGATAAAGCTGTACAAACTCTATAGAGTATTAAAAATCTATTTGAATAGACATACCCCGGACATGGGCAAAAGTATAGAAATGTCACACTTACATAGGTATCATAAATTAATGATTTCTTGGTAATGGTTACCATAACTTAATTTCAAAATAAAAATGAAAGTGGAGGGATTTTGCTCTCATGATGAATACTAACTAAATTTGTACATTTGACAAATTGGCTTTATACTAAAAGAGACATAAGACCTTCACTTGGATAAGCGCGCGTGCGCGTGTGTGTAAATGATGACATCATTTTTTCGGATACACACAATATTCCTCCATCAAAAACTATGCAAGGACCTATGACGAGGGCACATGCACAATAGTTGAATTATCATGTGAGCTTGTTTCTAGGAGTTCATAATTATCCTATTAAGCATGGATTGCTACCTAAGTCTTATGATGATATTCTACTTAGGAACCAAGGCGAGGGGAGCAGCACTATTACCACAACAAGTCTAGGTATACCCAGTTTCAATTTTAGGTCAATTCGAAGTCAGCCTGATAGCACCGGCTTAAGACATGCATAACTCTCACATGCGGAGTCCGTTGGAGGTGTATGAGTACTTGATTGAAAGCTTACGATAAGATCTTTCCAATGGATCCAGCCCCACATTTAGATTCGCTGTCTACACATCACAATCATCAAAGAAAGGTGTTGCGCCACTTGTTTGGACCAATTTGGGCCTTGTAATCATACCAGGGCTAAGCCTAGGTTGGTGCGCCCTTTCCCCTGGCGCACATAACCCTAGGATGACCCCTGGCTGCCCCTCTCCCTTCTCCATCTCATATAATTAATAGCCACCCCCTCTGAACTCTTTATGTTTGTTGGATCGAAATCAGCAACAGAGGGAGGCAAAAGACTCAAAAGGATGGTGCTCTTGAAAAATTCGCCCCCAAAAGTATCCACTCAAAAGACTCTTCTTCAAAAACTAGGGAGGCAAAGAAGAACAAGAGGAAAACCTCAAAGGAAAACCAGTGAAGAGATCGGCTAGAAAAAAAATTAACTAACGCTGCTGAAATGAAAAGCTTACAGAAAAAATTAGCAGGCCGGTCAGACCTCCCTGTAAAGGCCGGTCAGACCGCTCAACATGGGCCGGTCTGACCGCCGGTAGTGGGCCGGTCAGACCGCCCTGTTAACGCCGGTCTGACCGCCTCCTCTACCCCGATCTGACCGCCGGCCATCATGCGGTCTGACCGCCACAATAAATCTGGTCTGACCGGTTAATCTGAAACAGAGCAGCGAACAGGCCGTGTCTAAAACTGAAAATACTGAAAACTTTTGAAACAAGGATTTTTTTGTGATTTTCTTCTGTTCTCCACTAGCCAAAAGGTCAAGAACATAGACTAAATACTATTGGGTTCTCTGGAAACCAAAGATTTCACCAAGAAGACAAGAAATCAAGAATTTAGCACACAACCTGAAACTTTTCCAAAGTATGAGCTAAAATCCAAAATACTCAGGATTCTTGGATCCTTTGCTCAAGAACCTTTGAAATCAGTTTAGCAACACCAAGAGGACTTGAAAACACAAATCTTGAGCCACCTCCTAAAGGGGATACAAGAGAACAAGAGTTCCCCTGACATGAAACCCTAGAAATTGAGGAACATAGGAAATGCAGCTCGGGAAGGATTCTTTGATTCAGACATTAGGCTCTAGGAAACTAGCTGACCAAATGGTCTAGAAACATCATCCCATCCTAGAGGAATCCATTTTGATACTCCTTGCCATCCAGATTCAACTCAAACATCAAAAAGAAGAAAATAGGCAGTGAAGCAATTGAGACTGAAAGCCAACAGAGAGAGCAAGGAAATGAAAGTATTCCAACACAAATATTCTCATATTGATTTAGAGGAAGAGAGATGAATGATTACACAGGAATTACAACCATCTGCTCACAAAATGAGAGCACAAGACTCAAGAACTCATATCCTCTCTACTCCTCTCTGCCCAACACGACAAGGAGGGAAACAGGATCTCAACAAGCTCCTGCTCTCTCTAACAACTTCCCAACAACTAAAGCACAAAGTAAAACAAACACTAACCCCTCTCCCAAACCATACAACATGCAGGAGACACTCCTCCTTTTATACCCTTTCATAATGGGTTCTCATTTGCTTTGCCCATTAAGCTTTTGCGCTTTACCCACTAACTCTAACCAAATCCACTTCCTTTAGTGCAGCTTTGCGTATTCACCAAAACACCCCTCCTGCACCATCCGGGAAGCTTCCTCATTCCTTGCTTTCCAATCCTCGCAGCCACCTCGAGTCCTCGCCGTCTTCAGTACACCTCGACCGCTTTGACCTCGGCACCGCCTGCGCCTAGTCCGGTCATCCCGTACCTCACCACGACCCCGTCTCGATGTCCTGCAGCCATCACAGACAAAAAATACATTACATAGCACCGCTCAAAACATGTAATCACAATTAGCATCAACGAATCGAACTCAAGCATGAAATGGCCCAAATGACCGATCGGGAAGAAGAATACGCCTCAAGTCCGTCTAACCAAACCCGATTGTGCCAAGTGCCGACTTGGCACGAACCACACAAACCAAAACTCAATCTTTCCAGAACACTCGTTAATTACTCATCACACACATGGGGTCACATCCACATGGTCTCTCAATCTCCCCCTTGATGAGTATATTGACAAACCCAGAAAAAGCGTAAAGATGAGTTTGAGTTTGAGAAAGAAAGTCAAACATGGTCCAAAAGAAATCAAAAAAGCTTATGACCATGTTGACAAAAGGAACACTAGAGCAACAATAGAAAGAGCAAATTGTTCTCCAAAGCTCCCCAGAAAGTTCCCAAATGGCTTTTTCTCCGCTATTCTCCCTCTTTTGGCAATAAAATCATCAAGATACAAGGAAGAGAAACAATCATGAGAACGGATGGAATGGCTGAATTTTATTCAATCTATGCATGTAGACCCATGAAGATTATCCAAAATGACCGTGAAGTATTACATCAAGCTATAACTTATAAGAATGCTATCAAGATCATGACAATACATGTATAGACAAGCTAAGCCAAATAAGTCACAATCTGAAAATTAGTCGAATTTCTTAGCATGTCAAGTCAACCATGATTATAGTCTAGCTAAAGGTATTCAAGGATGATGCAGGCCATGTCAATAACCTAAGTAGAACCAGGAAGCTAGTATCGAGTCAATTTAGAGTGCTACAAGTTCAAGAATGAGACATCTGTTTAAATACTTGATCTTTGTGTAATTAAACAAATTTAGTACAATTGACATATTTTTCCTTTATAAATCTTATGATTGTTTCCAACCAGATTTTTGTTTAGTCATGTGCTAGATCTCAAGCCTTATGCGACTACTCCAAGCTAAAAGCTTAAGAAGATAGTCTTGGTCATCCAAAACTCCCCCTGAGTTCATGCCGAGTGCAATGGCAAGTAGTCTCATGAGAAAGAATTGGTGAGATCAGTTCTTTCGCACAAAAGAGATCTTTTTGCTTTCTTAAAAGGTTGTACTAACTCATGCTTCATCAAGAAACTAGTATAGCTCAATCTAAAGCTCAATAAAGATTCAAGACTCAACTCAGCCTATTTGACATGGCATGAATCATAAGAGGATAACTAAAGATAGACTAATCTCAAGAGTTAACATGACATGAATTAATTCAAGTTGTGCATTTTAATCAACTTAACATGGTAAAGACTAGACTACACATGTAAAGTCATGATAAATCTAGCAAGTAAGCTCAGATCATGGCAAGATGTAATTCATTGTAAACATATCATAAGAGGATAATAATCAAGGCTCCATGTAGTTATATTACAATGCAAAAATGAAATGCAGAAAATCCTGCTCCCTCTCAACATGTGAAGCACTTTTAGTTCAAGTTGAGTTATGTCAACATTAAGATCTATAAGCTCCCAAATGAACTCCCCCTGAACCAAAGCAATAAAATCGAGAAGCTGGCAAGAAAATCAGAAAAGACAGTCCTTAAAGCATAGGCAAGATATAGAGGATACTATGGCTCAGACTGACTCTCATCTACCCCATATGACTCTAGAACTATTAGCTGATATCTAACACACTAAGGAGCAAAAACGTACCCCGTCTACCCGAGGGTGGCCCAACCCTTGCTAGAACCTATAAGAAGTGAGTGAGCTCAACCTAGAGAGAAGTAAAACAGCTAATAAGCAGCATCCTATAATCACAAGATGAGAGGAAGAAGTCTAAACAGACAAGAGAAACACTCTAATCTATGCTAGAAGGATTAACCCCAATGCACCCATATGCAATGCAACAGAAAGGAGCAAGAGCATAATAAACATGATAAAGCATGAGGCACAAAGCTCCCCCTCACAACAGCCCACAAGGACAAACCACCCCAAGCTCTCCCCGCAAAGCTGAAAACCTAGAGCTATCCAAAGGGTTGGTAAAGATGTCAGCCAACTGGTGGTCACTCTCCACAAACTGGAGCACTATGTCACCCTTCTCCATATGGTCTCGAAGGAAGTGATATCGGATATCAATGTGCTTGGTCCGAGAATGCTGTACTAGGTTCTTGGCAATGTTAATAGCAGAAGTGTTATCACAAAAGAGTGGAACACTGCCTATGGCTAACCCAATGTCCCGCAAGGTCGAAACCATCCAAAGCACCTGGCTGCATCAACTAGCGGCAACAACGTACTCGGCCTCTGCTGTGGACTGTGCAACACCGGACTGCTTCCTAGAGGACCAAGAAACTAGAGAAGTGCCAATGAATTGGCAGGTGTCAGAAGTGCTCTTCCTATCTATCCTACAGCCAGCAAAGTCTGCATCCGAGTAGGCTCTCAAGGAAAGACAGGACGAGGAGGAGTACCAGATACCATAGTCAATGGTAGCTCGAAGGTACCGAAGGATGCGCTTTACCGCCTGGCGGTGAGATACGCGAGGAGAAGCCTGAAACCGAGCGCACAGACACACGGAGAAGTGTATGTCCGGTCTCGAGGCAGTGAGGTACAAGAGGGAGCCAATCATGCTGCGATACTCCTTTTGATCAACTGGCTCGCCGTCCTCATCTTAGTCGAGTGAGGCTGAAGAAGCCATAGGAGTGGACACTGGCTCGCCGTTCTCATCTGAAAGCCAAGGAAGAAGCTCAACTCGCCCATCATGCTCATCTCAAACTCCGAGCTCATGACATCGGAGAACTGGGAAACAAAAGCATGGGAAGAACCTCCAAAGATGATGTCATCCACATAGATCTGGACGAGTAGAAGGTTAGTGCCATACCTATGAATGAACAGTGTCTTATCTACCTTACCCATCTCAAAACCATGAATCAACAGATAGGACTTAAGCCTCTCATACCAAGCTCTAGGGGTCTGTTTAAGTCCATACAAGGCTTTGGAAAGCTTGTAGACATGGTTTGGGTATTTGGGGTTCTCGAAACCTGGAGGCTGTCTCACATAGACCTCTTCCTCAATAAACCCATTGAGGAAGGCACTCTTGACATCCATCTGGTAAAGTTTGAAACCCTTAGAAGCTGCGAAAGTAAGCAGGATTCTAATGGCCTCAAGTCTAGCTACAGGGGCAGAGGTCTCCTCAAAATCTAGACCCTCAACCTGGGAGAAGCCTTAAGCTACCAGTCTAGCTTTGTTCCGAATGACAACCCCATCCTCACTCTACTTGTTCTTGAACACCCACTTAGTCCCAATGATATTGTGACCTCGAGGGGGCTCAACAAGCGACCAGACCTTGTTTCTCTCAAAATTTTCTAACTCCTCATGCATGACATTGACCCAAGACTCATCAGAAAGAGCATGACAAACATCTTTGGGCTCAAAAGAGGCAACAAAGGCAGAATGAAGACAGAAATATGACATGCCAGACTTTGAGCGTGTGACTCGCTCAAAGAGGTCTTCGATCATCTGCTCTGAAGGATGGTCTTTTTGAATATGTCGGGGAGGTCCTAGATGAGATGAGGAAGTGGTCTCTACCTCATGAGCTGACGAGGTAGGAACAGAGCCACAACTCCAGAAGATGTGGAAGGCATGAGCTGATCTCCTCGAGGTGCGGTGGAAGAAGCAGGCACCTGGCCTCAGCCCAAAACTTCCTAGGTGTAGAATACTCATCAAGCATCGTCCTGGCCATCTCGACCAAGCTACGGTTCTTCCTCTCTCATTTGCTTTGCCCATTAAGCTTTTGCGCTTTACCCACTAACTCTAACCAAATCCACTTCCTTTAGTGCAGCTTTGTGTATTCACCAAAACGCCCCTCCTGCACCTTCCGAGAAGCTTCCTCATTCCTTGCCTTCCAAGCCTCGCAGCCACCCCGCGTCCTCGCCGTCTGCGGCACACCTCGACCGCTTTGACCTCGGCACCGCCCGCGCCTAGTCCGGTCATGTAACATCCTGAAAAATCTGAATTTGAAATTATGAATTTCTTGAATTATTTTTGCAAAATATTCTATTGGAATTTGGATTTTATGGTGATTTTCTGAATTTGGTTGAGATTCCAAAAATTGAATAAATTCATAAAAGATAAAGACAAACATTAGTAATGCCAAAAAGGAAATATGTAAATAATAGAAAACTGAAATTTTAAATACGAATATGAAAAGATGATCCAGTATAAGGAGGGAGAAATCTGAATTAAAATACAGAGTCTTACTTTGGAAATAATAATATAATTAGTAATATAGGGAAATATAAGTACAAATGAATATTATCTAAATACATATAAATATATCTGCAAACTGTGCACATGCAAGGATCAATTCAATAATAAGGAGATATGAATAAGAAAATTATGTGAGCTAACAAAAGTGAATAAAATATAAATGCTATATGCACAAAATACACAACAAATAAAAAAAGGGGGATGCAGCCAGGCCGGCCGAAACGACCCAGCCCAGCTCCACCCCTCCCTCCTACCTTCACCCTCTGGCCAGCAGGCCCCACCCTCGCGCTGGCTCCTTCTCCTCCTCTCATTCTTCTCCTTCTCCGCTTCCCTCGCCTCGCCCGCATTTCTTCCTCCGTGCACCCGGGGCCCCTCTTCTCTCTGTTCCAAAGCCGCCTGACACGGTTCTGCAGCCAGCGCGTGCGAAATCCCTCGAATTTCGCTGCAGCGCCGCCCCTGCCTCCCTCTGTGTCGACCCGGTCCCCTGCACACACGTCGCGCTCCATCCCGTGCCCAACCCCGCACGCTCGCCGCCCAGTTTCATCGCCTTTAAAACCCCCGTCCGAGGCCCAGCCGTATCGCCCTCCTTCCCTCGTTCTCCCCTCTCGTGGAATTGGACCCCCGTGCCTCAGCTCGCCAGACGCCCCTCCTTCTTCTTCGTCGCCGACCGTCCAGAGCCCGGCCAATTAGGGCCATTCTTGGCCGATTCCTTCGCACTGTAGCTCCCTAGTGACACCACAACGCTGGCCGCACCGTCGATTGGGCCTCCCATCGCCTGTACCTCACCGGCGCCGAAGCTCCCTCCCAAGCCGCCGCCGTCGGACCGCGTCGGATCTCCCCGGCTCCCATCGTCACCACCTTCGGCACCCTCTCAGCTCCGGCATCACATTTTGCCCCTCACCGGCACCTCCCCGGCCGCCCACCGCACCGCCGCCACTCCCTGCCCTCGACCTTCCCTGCACCGGCCTCTGCTACAGCAAGGCTTAACTACAATCACCGCCCCTAAACTGACAGGTAACACTCAGAGGAGAGTTGGCTAGCAACGCCAGCGCTCGCCTCGGCCGCTCGCGTTCGAACCCCCGCTCCGCAGCGCCGAGGCCATGCGTTGGTGATTATTTTGTTTGTTGCCCCGGCCGGTCCCACCTGTCAGTGCCTGTTAGCCCGAGTAGCCCACTGACAATGGGGTCCCGCCTGCCATAGATATATACTCCAAAATAAGAAATAAAGAAATTAAAATATATGGGCCCCACCTGTCAGGATTTTAATATTTTCTGGATTTAATTAGACTGAGAACTTTAAATGGGCATAACTTATTCATTTTAACTCCAAATTGAATGAAAAAATTTCTAAATTCATCTAAATTCAATATCTATCTAGTGGAACTAAAACCAGAAATTTTAGAACTCATTTGAAATTTTGGTGAAAACTATGGACAATTTGGGAATAATCTAGGGAATGTAGTAAATTTAATTAGGAGGTAAAATAAGGTTACTTAGCATTTAATATCTGATTATTTATTATGTGAATAACTAATATAGCCTAAATAGTTAATTGAGGTTATAGTTAGGTAATAAGATGTAGTGACTTTGGTTAAATATCCACATACAATAAAGCTTGCCTTTACTTATAACATAAACATATATGCCCTAACATTTGTTAGACTACCATGAAATAAAGCTTAGTGGAAAATTTTACTAAATAGAAAATATTGAAAGGTGATCCTGTAAAGCAAGTTTTGCTTGGATAAATAATTTTAAGTTAAAATCTACAGTTAAGCGTAGCAATAACCGAAGCATAGACAAAATGGAAATGAGCCATTAATTAAATCTTAACTTTAAGGTTGTTGAGCATGATTAAATATAGCAAGCTAGGACCCGAACCAATGGATTTTAATTATGCCTAGTAATAACTAAAGGTATATAAAGTGTCGTACCACAAAATGCTATATGCCCAGACTATAAGACTAACTCGGTAGACTAAAGATTGTATACATCGCTTATATATCGCGTATGCCCAGAATATTAACGCTCGATAAAATGATACCCAAATAGACTCGTACACCGATTCATAGGTCTAATTTAACTCATGGAACTTCCTTAATAAATATAAAAATAGTAGAAGAAGCTCATAATAAAAAGATCGAGTCGTCGTATTCCATTACCGACCTTGCCTCAAATCACCTTGATCACCCATTAAATTACAATAAAACTAAATTGAGTTCATTCGGACTTATTTGGATCTTTTGAGTTATTTGATTTCATTTGGGTTCAGTCGTTTGTCACGTAATTAGAAATTGGGAGTCGTGAAGATTCAGTGGATCCAGCGAGATTAAGCTCGAAGTGAAGATAGAGACCGGAAGCTCAAGAGAAAGCATTGTGTGAGCTCAAGACCACGGTAAACCGCGCCAGGCGAGTCAATACTTTGATAATGTTGAACCTACATTTTATGCAAATTACTTTGGTTTAAATTATCAAATTGCATGTTGTTATTTTATATACAAATACATGTCTAATTTAAGATTCTAGTTATATGCCCATTGGTTGCCTTGAATAATATTACACCTCATTTGGAATACTTGAATATGTGAACCTTGTCACCCTAGCAAAATTATAATGGTAACTTTTCAAAAGTAAGTCCGTAATTATACGCCATGCTTAGTACTGCTTAGATATTCAGGGGCGCTGAAATGTCCCAAGCATCAGTATCATTTTTAATCATGAGAAACTGGTTTGGGCAGTCATGGTGGTAATGACTGGTATATGTTGGTATGATTATTTTATGCTCCGAAAACCCCAACTTGCTTAAATATCTGGGCGGATGGTTCGAGGGTGTGTGTGTGGTGCAGTGGAAGCACAAAGTGGGTAGTGGTAGACCGGCTAGATACCAATAAGGACTGATTCTTGTCATGCCCTCCTGTGTAAAACAGTATAACCACAAGTCTGTAAAGTACAACTTGGCCAAGTAAATTTATCGAAACCCCCGGACTCATCTCACCGGTAGTGGATGGAAGTGGATACGCAAGGGCAAGGGGAGGCCTAAAGGAACACCAAGTGGAGGGTGAAGTTTCCCAACTGTTCTAAGCGTTGCGGGAAGTGGAGCCCGGCTGCGTTAGTAACTGTAGGGAACATCCCGTGCATAGATGGGACCCACCACAAGTGGGAGAAGCCCACAAAGTGAGATGACAAAAGGGACTAGATACTTTGAAAAGTCACTGTGATGGTCTACTCAACCACGTGGCTAAGGAATCATGTGGGGCAACGAGTTGATTGTCTCTTGTGGTGAAAGTGTACAAACTCTGTAGAGTCAAAACTATTCAAATAGCCGTGCCCACGGTCAAGGGCGGACATGGGAATTTAACCAGATATAGTTCTGTTTCAAAAACAACCTTGTGGGTGGAAATGGAAAAGTGGAGGGCAGTGGAAAACCCTGATTTGAATTGTCCTAGGTGTCGTCCCAGTGGTAAGTTAAGCGGCTATAACGCTGAAAGATGCTATATGGTGCGGATGCCATGTAACGGTGGATGACATCTAGATCGCTATTATTGTATTCTCTTACACATTATATTTTTGTTAAAAATTGCTAGGTCTTAGGAAATTTCTATGTATTATATTTCTGAATAATGATAATACATCTCACAAAGTAAAATGTCAGGAAGAATAGATAGAGTCATAAGAAAAGTAGATGGTTGATTGTGTTAACTGTATAAAGTTGTTGGTGGATTCCTGTCAATCATATAGGTGAAAATGATAGTGTGGATTCTGGGAAAAAATAAATTGGTGGAGCTTAAATGAATATATAGGATAGATAGATGATTTAAATGATTTTTGGAGAATTAGGGAGTGCAAAGGTATTTGCTGGATTATGACACTGATAATTAATATAAATTCTTGAGAGATATTGACGATAATGGAATTAATAGGATTTGATCGATTACTAGATGGGTCATTTGAATTGTTGGGAATTTGAAGATATGATAATTGGAGTATAGACTTGATCAATGATATTTTTGGAGGAGTTATATTAGTGAATTAGTTAGTGACAGATAATGGAAAATAAGGTTGATTATTGGAAGAGCAGATTATGGTTGTGGATCAATAACAAAAAGGATTGGATTGTTAGAAATTTAGAATACAAAAGATATTAGTGGAATAATTAAATGATATTAGATAAATGATGTCACTAGCTGTTCGGAGTTTTAGGCAGCAATTGATGGGTGGATTGTATAATTGATGATATTCGCTGTTTGGAGTTTTTGACAGCACTGAATATAGAAAGTGTGTGTTTGGTGGATCAATTAAATGATGTTGCTCACTGTTTAGAGTCTTAGATAGCAATCAATATAGAAAGAGTACATTCGGTGGATTCAGTAAATGATGGCACTCGCTGCTTGGAGTTTTAGACAACAAACAATAAAGAAAGTGTATTTTCGGTGGATTAAGTCAATTATGGCAATCGTTATGTGGAGTTTAGGTAGCAACAATAACACAATGATTAAATAATAATAATGCTACTAAATGCAATTTTTGCAAATAAAATAACCCGAGCCTCTCCTTTGATAAGCCATGCATATTATTTACTTGCATTTTGTGTATTCGCTCGCGGAGCACGGTGGTTTGTGCTCACACTCGCTTTCACAACAAATCCAGAATCAGGAACCAGATCACTACGCCTCAGCAACACGATTGGGCATGATGACAGAGAAGATGAAGATGTCAAGGGTTAGGTCGCGAACCTCCAGTTGGCTGCCTGTGGGCATGCCTTGAAGGTCCCATTTGCGTGCTTCATTCTTCCGCTGCTGCAATTTAATGATTTCGGCCTGATCGACCCATGAGTAAGTCTACTATTATATTTACGCTTCCGCATGATATGTACTTTGATATTCAGAACTGTAAACTGTGAGCACTATCTACTGATCCAGGGAATAGTGCGGTGGAATCACAGAGGAATCCGGATTATAAAATCTGGGTACTACAGGTCATCCCGTGCCTCACCACGACTCCGTCTCAATGTCCTGCAGCCATCACAGACAAGAAATACATTACATAGCACCGCTCGAAACATATAATCACAACTAGCATCAACGAATCGAACTTAAGCATGAAATGACCCAAATGACCGATCGGGAAGAAGAATACGCCTCAAGTCCATCTAACCAAACCCGACTGCGCCAAGTGTCGACTTGGCACGAACCACACAAACCAAAACTCAATCTTTCCAGAACACTCGTCAATTACCCATCACACACATGGGGTCACATCCACATGGTTTCTCAAAATTTTACTTAGATCAGTTTAGCCTATATGTGCAAACTCTACGTTGTCTCTTGTGTCAATTAGATCAACAAATTTATGTAGCAGAATCTCAACTATCCTTGTGTGACTTTTATATCTAGCAATTTTCATATTGCTCTTTACTTAAATTTTGTGTGTTCTTTAATTGCTTGCAAGAATTGATTTTCGTGATCAGGTCAATCGTTGTTCTTGGCAAGGTTGATAACGACAAGAGCATGGTTTAGGAATTATTGGATTGTTTGATCGAGTTTCTCTCAAATAGCCTCATCGTCCAAGTCACTCTCTACAAATCAAATTATCATCCATCGAAAGATCGAGGCCAATCGTACATTATATATATATGTATATATGTATATATACATACGTACATGTATATATATATATATATATATATATATATATATATATATATATATATGTATATACATAGTGTATATACATATGTATATATGTGTATATGCACTTTTGTATTCATTGTTACGTAATATGTAGTTTTCGATGACAGAATCAATTACCTGGTGTATGGATACATCCATGCTCCCGGATATGGCAGGGAAGATGAAGGTCAGGACTATGTTTAGCCCTAGTTGATTGCTTGTTATAGATCATACATGCCTTTTTGGTTTACTTACTTTCGGTTGCTTTATTATGAACAATCTCATTCGGTCAATCGGTCTGTTATGTAAAATTTGATTATAAGATCTATTTATGCTTGCGTATGTAATATTAAGTACTTTTTTTATTGTTACGTATGTATGGATGTTATTCACTGATGTTACATTCTGTGAGCTAGTTACCAATCTAGAGATTAGCTCCGAATACACAAGTGATTCGGATTGCTAAGTCAGGGTCACGACAGGTGTGAAATCTTGAATCCGTGGTTTTGTCAACCAAGAGGTAATCCCAAGTATGTAAATGGTAATGAGCCCACCTGACAGCTAAATACTCCTGCAAGGTGAGGAATTCTGTCGGCCCGCACATTGATTGGTATGAGGCAAGCTTTATGATAATTTACTTTTAATCCAGTTGATTCTGCAAAAGTACGTAGGATTCCATTCAAGCATAAAAGATAAAAAGTAGAGGCTTTCATGAGCATAAGCGTGTCATCTGCATACTGAATGATGGGGAAATCATTTGTGTAATGCAAATTGAGAGGCAATTGCAAAAGGCCCCTCTGATGAACGTCATTAATTAATATCTGAAGCAGATCAGCTGCAAGGACAAAAACAAGTGGTGATAATGGATCTCCCTGCCTCACTCCCCTTTTGCACCAAAAGTTTTTCCCTGGAACTCCACGAGAAAAACTGAGGAAGTTCCAGAGTTTAAAATTTGCTTGATCCAATGTATCAAGTTATCATCAAAGCATTTATGATGAAGAATGTGAAGAATTGCATCATGCTTAACTGTGTCAACAGCTTTCTCAAAGTCAAGTTTGAGTATAATGAGCTCTTCCTTAGTATGCTGACATTGATGAAGATATTCAAAGGCCCATGCCAAACAATCCTGTATAGTTCTGGTTTTTATAAATCCATATTGATTAGTGTGTACAAGGTCTATGATTACGTGTTGTAGTCTGTCTGCCAGAAGCTTTGTGAGCAGCTTGAGAGTGGATGTTAATAGTGATATTGGTCTGTAATCGCTGACTCCCTCAGGAGAGTTCTTTTTAGGGACAAGTGTTATGAGGGAGGTGTTTATACTCTGCAAATTAACCTTCCCGTACAGAAATCAAAACAATGCTTGTATTAGTCTTCCTTGATAATGCCCCAGCATTTTTTAGGAACATGCCATTGAAACCATCAGGACCCGGGCTTTTGTCAATTGGCAGGAATTTAATTACTCTATCAATCTCATCTGTAGTAAAGGGCTATGAGAGGCTTTCAAGATCTTCCACTCTGGTGAATAGCTCTGAGAGATTAAAGTGCATGTGATGTTTTGAAGTTACTTCCATTCTTTGTTTTTAAGTGTCCCATAAAATTGCAGTCTTTTCAATTGAAGTTACTACTCTTCCATCAAACAATTTTAGCTGAGTAACTGTGTTTCTCCTATAGCTGTCTGTCACAATAGCATGGGAAAAGTTTGTATTTTCGTCACCAAACTTGACCCACCGAAATGTACAACGTTTCTTCCAGTAGAGCTGTTTACAGTGCAGAAGCTTCAGGACATGTTACTTGATTATAACTCTGAAATTCCATTCAGGGGTAGAATGTTCAAGGATAAAACAAAATTTGAGATCGATTTGAGTGGATGGTAACTTTTATCTATTTTTTGGATAGAATTCGTCATCAAAAGCAAAAACTTCACCCATGCTTGATTCACGAGACCCCGCCCCGTACCAACCAAAATGGGTACGTCTGCCCAGATCGAACGGAAATTATTTCGCTGCACAGATCGAATAGATAACTTGGGAAAAGAGAGTGGCTAGCACGTTATTGAAACAAAGTGGTAGTGTATATGAAAAGAATGAATGTAAAGGGCCAACCGCTTGATAGTCCAGCAAATATGACACATGTGTTTTGTAGCTACAAGCCATAATTTAAATCCCACTAGTTATATATTTGGTGGGTTTGTTTTGTTTTTGAATTTTTCGGAGGTTGATCCATGATGTCTCAGTTAACGAGTGGTAAGTAAAGTGGTAAACCTTTTGTTTTTTTGGGGGGGGGGGGGGGGGGGTGTAAAACAATTCCAATACTCATAATTTACATCACAATAAGCAAAATGTACCTATTTGAGTTCACGTACAAGTTGGCCAAACATTGTATGAAAAAACTCATTTCTAATTTCCTTTGCTAGAAAGTGTACTTAGGGCCCGTTTAGAATGCAGGGAAGAAGCAAGGTAGGAAGTGAAAAAACACAGAACTACCATAGGAATGCCAATGGAATTCTACATGCATACAAAATAGAGGAATAGCTCAAAGGGAAAATTTATAAACACCCCTATAAGTTATCTGCTTTTTAATTTGATCCCATAAATCTTTTTTGTTTATTTTCCCTCCCAAGTTAAGTTGGCTTCCAATGCCTCCTAGGTCGCATGTTCGCACTATTTTCCGTGGTTTTAATTATGTTGGCACTTGTTTTAATAATTCTAGTACTTATTTAAGTGATATCGATACTTGTTTTAATTATTTGAGTAATTTCGGTATTTGTAATACATGATTTCAGCATTGAAACATTAATAAAGAAATGGTGTATTTCAAGTATCAAAATCACCCAAATAATATAAATAAGTATTAACATCATTGAAACAAGTATTGAAACCACTGAAACAAGTGATGAAGATAATGAAACCATGAGAAATAGTGCTAACGTGGGCCCTGGGGGTTATTTGCACACCAACTTAATTTGTAAGGGCAAAGTAAACGATAATTAGATATAGAGGATAAATTAAAAAAAGTACGTGACTTGTGAAGGTGTTTATGAATTTTTTCTAGCTCAAAAGAGATGTTTCGATGCTTCCCAGGAACCTTGTAAGAATTTCAAGAGAGGGTACACGTAGAACACAAAGGAACTTCTCCGTAGAGTCTAGACTCAAGTTAGAATCCCTCCCATAGAATCAGTTGTCCTACAAGAATTCTGTGAGCTCATCCCTCTTTTCCCACCGATTTTGCCATGACCGCTTCAGCCGGTCACGGCTACACTGCAGTCATTCAACGACTGCACACGAGTGCATGCCACCCAATTGACGATGGACGGTCATGGATGAAGCACCTTGGAAAAAATAGGACACAGCTGATTTTTAATTCTTGACCAATGGTTTAATCGGGGCCATCGAGCTCGTCATCCAATAGCCCGAACCTCTGGAATTACCAAAAGTCATTGGTGGAAGAACAGCTTTGGAATCTGGGTGAATGAAAAACGGTTTTGTCATGTTGTTACTCTTTAGGACTCTCTCCAGTATCAAAAAAAAAAAAAAACCTCTCTAGGACTCCCTACATGTACAAATATGGCGAAAGGCATGATTATGTAACTCAGTGATGGTGTATGCTCCAGCTTAACAAAATCTTAAGATATCACGTACAACTACTAATGCTACTAACTTTAATCAATAATCAAGATTACCAATAACTAGACTTTAAGAATAACATTCAACAAAATACTAAAGTAAATTTTAGCAACATGATATACTATAACTTGAACTTAAGATGAACCAAATAATTGCTAAAATAAGTCATAAATAAGTCTAAACTAAACGGCGCATCAAGTAGCAATATTATAAATATAAGAAACTAAGGGAAATCACAAATTATCCAATTATTACAATAGAAGTTTCTAAATTGTTCATCACTATACGTGATGAATTGCTAGGTGGAGTGATCTGAGGCACTGCCTTTTCATGTAACGAAGCCAATCTGCTGGTTGGACCTATTTACCCGATCGGTCAAAAGTGTCCAAATAAAAGGATATCCACTAATGAAGGATCATCCTTGCCTCCGATGGAGCTGGCGCAGCACCAGTGCTAGCAACAGGTGCGCATGCAGCTGGAGGAGCTGCTTGCACTTGCTGACGAAGTGCTTGAACCTCCCTCTGAAGGTCCTGCAACAGGGCAGCCGATGCTGCCTGAGCACCATCAACTAGTTGAGCAGCCGAAGCGATCTCCTCACTTGCCTCTCCAACGACCTACTCAGACAAGGGTGGGGGCACCACCGGACCATGCCCACGACCATGGCCACGGCCTCCACCATATCGATAGTCTCTACCTCTCGCCATTATTGATCACCAGAAAGAACAACTAACAACTTAGCTCAAGCACAATAGTATCCATCATACCTTGCTTAAATAAGCAACAACTCAACAGTCATTAACAATGAAACAAGCTAACAGAAGCTAACCTACTGTGCACCAATGTGTCAAATTTTGGTTTTAATTTAATTATCCTAAGTCAAATTTTGGCATTAAGTTTTCCTAAGTCATTTTATTATTTTTATGGTATTTATTTTCATTGAATTACTAAACCTATGTCAAATTTTAGTTGATTAAGCAAGTAAGTTATTAATTTATTTACTACAGACCTAAAGCTCGCTCTGATACCAACTGTAAGATATTACAGCCTGTTCACAAGAGATTACCGATGTCACCTAGAGAAAAAGGAAAAGTAGCAAGGGTGGCTAAGGTTTTATGGGCTTTGGTCTTTCTTCCCCCCACATTTGCTTATATCATGGCACGAGATTGATCCGATCTCTAACTTTCCATGATACTCATTCTAGAGAATCATTTCTCTAAAAATCCCAGCAACCCGTTTTCACATATCCCTTTTTCACTATTATGCACAGGTCCTTAAGAGAGATGTTTTCATAATATTACATTCTACCCCCAATAGAATTTGACCCCGAATTCTCCACCTCAAAAATCTACTTGCAAACTCTAACATTCTAACTCATATCCACGAAAATTACTTGGGACACACATACACCCACTATTGCAGAAAAGATCATCACATATGGTTCAAAAATATCATCATAGATGGTTTTGTGAGCCATCTAAGTTTATGTGTCGGTAATAACATGAGGTCATCATAAACGGTTTTTGAATCGTCTATGATGCAGACTATCACAAATGGTTTGTAGATGAAACCATCTGTGATAGCTGACGTAACACAAAGGGTTTGACCTAAGAACCATCTGTGATATTCCTTTATATTGGTAAATTTATTTCTATTTATTGGCTATCCTAAGGAAATGGTAAGACATACTCTCTGAAACTAAGCAAAAATACAATAAGTACATGTGTGTGTGTGTGTGTGTGTATACATACATACATATATATATATATATATATATATATATATATATATATATATATATATATATATATATATATATATATATATATATATATATATATATATATATATATATCCAATTCACATTCATTTAAAAAACACATCCATTTCACAAATCAATTGAAAGCGATACTCAATAAAACAGTCATAACTTTTGCATACGAACTCCGTTTTCGATGTTCTTGGACTCATTTGAAAGCTAATGAAAAGTTGGCTCCAGAAAAGTGAAATATCCAAAAAAACATCGTTTAGAACCTCAAAATACCCTCCGAAGTTTCCGAACCCATTGAATAGCCGAATAGGCCTTGGTGTGTAGCCTCCTCTTCATACCTAATTTCACACAAGGTGCTAGAATCAGGTAGTAACAAATTCTTATCAACAGTATACTCTTTAAGAACAAGTCCACCTATTGTTATAGTTTCTTTGCTCATGCCCATGTAATTGGCCTTGTTGGTTCAATTGGAGAAGTTGAAGCTTCTTGCAATGGAGTAGATAAACTAGGAGCAGCAGGGATATCCTCATCAGTGTTTGTTCTTAGAGTGAAATTGGGGGAAGGGAGAGGGGGAGGAGTAATAAAGGGCGAGAGGTGGGAAGAGATCGGTGCCTACCATTCGATGCGAAGAGAATGGACAGGTGAGATCAGGATCCTAAGGGAGATGCCACGGGTGAGTGACGTGGTATTATCACAGTTGATTCGGATTAAAAATCATCCATGATGTATGGAATTATCACAGGCAGTTCTTGTTAACAACCGTCTGTGATATTACAATAGACAGTTCAGATTAAAAACCATTTGTGATGTCTGTAATTATCATAGACGATTCTTAACAAGAACCATCTATAAATTATCACAGTCGGTTCAGATTAAAAACCATCTGTGATAATTGCAGACATTACAAATGGTTTTTAATTTGAACCTGTTTTAATTATGTATCACAGATAGTTCTAGCCATTGCTAGTAACGTAGACGATCATATTTGTAAAACCATCTGTGATAATTGCAACACTGACGGTTCCCCAGAACCATCTATCATGAGTCATCTAGTATAGTCTTTTTTTTGTAGTAGTGTCACCGATGCCAAGCAGATAGCTCAAAGAGCACAGCACAACACGAGACCCCACAATACTATAGCGCACAAATGAATGCAACATGTCTTCATTTTCTCCATGCCTCAAGGCATAAGCTAAAGGCAAAATCACTTTAATGCTCAAATTAACAATTCCCTCTTTTTCTTAGAAGGAAATGACCACGAATATCAACATAAAACCAACTCACTTCACAAATGAACATCAAATGTAAACACAAGAACCAGTCAAAAACCAGATGAGTATCTCACAACTCTAGCAAAACACACTCTAATCAATATTAAGGAATAAACTTAGTACTAAACAATGGGATTCCAAATTCTCATGAGCCACTCATTTCTCTTAATTTGACAACCTCAAGGATATACACAATACTAAAGCAACAACCAACAAATCTAGAGAGGTTCCACTAATCCACAAAATGCACTAGTCAACTCCCCTATCAAGAAATATCTCTACGGATCATAAACCACAAAAGCGTTCCCGCATTACTCACAGTAACTTCAACCTCTATGACTCCTATAATCAAGTTTCAATATAATTCATTGGGAAATTCTCAAATATGTTAACTAAAATTCTGGCAATCCAACTATACTTAATCATTATAACACTAATAGCTAAATACAATCTCCATCAACTACACTAATAGTGTTTATGAATATGAGAATGAATTTATAACCATCTGTGATGCGTATTATCACATATGGTTCTAAGTGACAACCGTATGTGATGTATATTATCACAGCTGGTTCTAACTGATACTCGATGGGTGCAAAAGGTGCACTTCTCAAGATTACCAAACTAACATGCATCACGTAGAGCATTAAAAATAGCAGTCAAGTGTTCAAGATGGTCCTCTAATGTTTTGCTATAGATTAATATGTCATCAAAATATACTTCCACAAATTTGCCAATAAAAACACTCAAAACTTCGTTCATTAATCTTATAAAAGTACTAGATCCATTAGTTTATCCAAAAAGCATCGCTAACCATTCATATAATCCAACTTAGTTTTGAATGTAGTTTTCCATTCATCGCCTAATTGCATGAGAATTTGGTGAAATCCACTATGCAAATCAACTTTAGAGGACATAGTAGAGTCACTTAATTCATCAAGCATATCATCTACCCTAGGAATAGGATGACGATATTGAATAGTAATATATATTATTGATAGCTCTACAATCAACACACATTTTCCATGATCCATCTTTCTTAGATACCAAAATCACAGGAACAGCACAAGGACTAAGACTTTCGCGTACATACCCTTTGTCAAGCAAGTCTTGCACTTGACGCTGAATTTCCTTAGTCTCTTCGGGATTGGTCCTATATGGCGCACGATTGGGAAGCGAGGCTCCTGGAATTAAATTAATTTGATGCTCAATCCCCCCTAATTGGAGGCAACACCGAAGGTACTTCAACTTGGAAACACATCAGCAAACTCCTACAAAATGTTAGCAATAGTATGAGGCAAAGAAGGAAGCATATCCTCAAAAGAAAACAATGCTTCTTTGCACCCTAAGGCATAGCAATCAGATTGGCTATCTTCCATCTCACAAATATCAGATTTAGTAGTAAGTAAAATAGAACCTTTCAATTTAATTTCACCATTCCAAGCACTAGGTTCTTTCTTCTTTTGGTGCACAAGTTCGTTAGCTACAATCTGATTTTCACTTTTGCTACTCTCCTTTTCTCTATTATCTCTCTCTCTATTTCATCCTTTAAAATAGCTTTAGGAGACATGGGCAGGAAGATGATTTTCTTTTCTTTAAACATGAGAGTATACTTATTAGTTCTACCATGATGCATTGTATCTCTATCATATTGGCAAGGTCTACCTAATACAAAGAACATGCTTGCATAGGTACTACATTGCAATCAGCATAATCATGATAAGAACCAATAGAAAAATGTACTCTCACAATGCGGGTTACCTTCCGCTTACCGCAACTATTGAACCATTGAATGTAATATAGACGAGGGTGCTATTGTGTGGTCAATGTAAGCTTCTCAACCATGTCCATGCTCACCAAATTGTTGTAACTTCCTCCATCAATGATCACATGACATGAACGCTCCTTGATGACAAGCTTTATTTGGAATAGATTGTGGCGTTGATTCTGCTCGGCACGCTCCATTTGTGCACTAAGTACACGCTTCACTATAATGCTTTCATGCTTATCTGAAATTTTAGCACCATATCGTTCCTCTTCTCACTCAAATTTGTGGTCGTCACCTGCGGGGTCAGTTGCAAGCATAGCATATTCTTCCTCAATATTACTAGCTAAAGTATACTCACCAGTATCCTTGATCAAGAGAGCTTGCTTGCAAGGGCAGTCCCGCATCATGTGTAAATAGCACTTGTAGCGATGACATTATGTTTTTCATGCTCTACCCGTTGAAGCAACTAAAGATGAACTTTGTGTAGGGGCTTGTACCATGCTCTTGCTCGTTTCCGGTGCATGTGATGGTGTAGTGGAAGTAGATGGACGCTGGTTGTTGGAAAAGTTTGTAGGTGCAGGTGTTCGGTTGGAGGGAGTAAATGGTACTCTTGATTGCCCATGACCTGTAAAAGAACCTGCAAAATTTCCTTTGCTCCTGGTTTGACATCCCTGTACCTCTCTTTCAACCTTGTAAGCAAGATGAAACAAGCGAGTGAAAGAATTGTATTATTTATAATAAAGTATGCCCTTGATTTCAAGGTATAAATCTCCCAAAAATCTAGCCATTTTAGCTTCTTTGATTTCTTCTAAACCAAAATGCAATAAACTAATTTGCAATTTTAGATAGTATTCCTCTACTGACCTATTGCCTTGTTGGAAGCATTGCAATTTCTTGAGCATATCACAAGAATAATATGAAGGTACAAATATATGTCTCATTGCTATCTTCAAAGCATTTCATGTTCTAGGTATGTTTTGATTAGTATGGAAATATTCACTCCATTAAATAGATGCAAAATCATAAAAATCACTAGTAGCAGCCCTAACTTTTGTATCTTCAGGGAATTCATGACAATCAAATATTTGTTCTATGGTTAACTCCCATGTGAGATAAGCATCATGATCATATTTTCCAGCAAAAGAAGGCATAGTGAAATTAATTTTACCAAATGCATCATTATGGTCACGTACCTGACGTGGTGGATCTCTCCTCATACCTTGTTAATTGAAGTGCCTTCGCCGATGATCACGATCATTGTTGGGGTTGAACCCTCCATCAAACTTGGTATTAGCTACATATTTATTTACTTCATTATTGACCTCATCTTGTAGTTCTACCTCTTCGGCCCATGACTGAGCAACAGAAGGGGAATGATGTTATCGTGGAACGTCGGCAGCAGTGGGGGCCGTAGGTATAGGAACTGCAGCTTGTGGTGGTGGAGCTCTCTCCAAATGCTCCACATGTGCGTGGATGGCATCAATAGCCACCTCAAGACACTCGGATTGTTGATTCATCAAGAGTGTGAAGTGTTGTACGATTCTTTTCGTACGAGGTGTCAGAGGGTAGTCCCCCTTGAAGTGATCAGCGGAGCTTGCTATTGTTAGTAGAAAACAAGGAACAAATCATAGTGTACATGTCCCTATCAATTACTAGGTGCTGGAGGTTCGATAAAATCGTTCACACTCAAGATTATACCAAATTCTTACTAGTTTTCACCAAGCAGAAACAAGTGGTGACCGACAACTAGTGTCGGTGTCAAACGCTCTTCAAAGATTGACAAAGCGATTGCAAGCAACCGGTACCAATACGATGGTAGAAGGTGGAGCTAGGATAGGGTTCAATATGGTAGGAAGGATTGGCAATAATCAAATCAGTAATTGCAAGTTAAATAATTGTTCAAAGCACTAGTCAATGTTGCTGGTCCTAGCCTAGAAAAAGCTAGGTAATGAAGCCCAGTATATGAACACACATGCAAATATTGATGTGACTTGATGTAAGCAAAAGAAAATCTGACATAAAGTGCTAGAAAAGACACTATCCCACTACTGAAACTTCTATTTAAGGACACAAGATTGTTCACAAGATGTAGAGCACAAAGACAGGAATAACGTGCAATGTAAACAGCCCTCTAGTTTGAGCAGAAAATAATAGCTAGTATCAAAGATGAAAAGGGCAAAGTTTTATATAGCTTATATATGCTTGTTTGAAAGGTTTTGATGAGATCTACAACTTTGCAATTGAGGCGAAACCCAGATTCCGAAGGGAAGACCAAGAAAAAAAGGCAAAATCAGAAACCGAAAAATTGCGATGCAAATTTAGGTTTGGAGATGGCCGAATTTGGGGGTCTTAGAGGGCATTTGGGGGTCAAAAATGGACACCGCACATAAAAATTATGCCCATTTCACCAAAGGTGTCTCAAAAACGGGATCCTACTCAGACTAGAAATCATCTCGGGTTCAAATTAAAACTGGTATATCTTTCAATCCCGTGGGCCAAACTTGCTAAATTTTTTTGTGGAAGCTTTGGATATATGTAGGACTCCACCAATTTTGACATGCTTTTCCTTTCTCTTTTGTTACAATGGCTTTTGTTTTATGCGGTTGCCTCTTTATCCTTTTGGTCTTGCCAGCCCTAGGGTTTGCCGCAAGGTGCAAATAACATCAAATGGTGGATCCTGGACTCGGACACCAACTCTCCCAAAAGATCACAGCAAACCTCTCAATAACGAAGCAGAAATGAATATGAACTCTTTGGAACTGGTTTTTTTTGTTTGGAGTAGATTAGAGAAGATCGAACCCATGAATTTTTTCTATTTTTGGTGTGGATTAGAGAAGATCTAACCCATGAATTTTCTATTTTAGATGCAAAGACTAAGAACTCTAAAGGCACGATCAAGCGACACCAACTAGAACTAGAAATTAGTAATTACACATGACGATGCAAACAAAAATTCAATAAGCAAAATACTGAAAAGAAAAATTGCACGGCACAAATTAGTTTGGATAGGATGAACTAACCCTAAATTTTTTTATTTTAGTGGCTTTTGTGGACTGTAGGTAAAGAAAAAAATCTCACTAATCAACAATAGTCTGATATCACCTGATGCGATGATGGTTGTCCCGATCTTTTGATGAGAATGAGAATTCAATTTGAGGGGATGACTCTCACGATTCGGCTACTAATAATACAAGACCAATATGCGCAGCAATCGCTGAACCAACTCCAATATTTTATCAATCTTGCTAGAAGCATGATAGACCTGATCACGAAGATCAATTCCTGCAAGCAATCGAAAAATAAGTAAGAACATAATAGATAAGCAATCTAAAATTGTGAATAGAAACCAAGAATTGTATTGAAAATTGGTGTTTTGAATAACAATGTCACTGTTGTACTCATCAAACAAGAGGATAATGTATAAAGTAGCAAGGCTAAACTTCAATCTAACAAAACCCAAACCCTAAAGCGTAGCACACATGAGACTATATGAGGGTGATGGCCAGAGGGTGGTGGCCAAGGAGGTGGGCACATGCCCCTAGGGTTACAAGGCCCATAGGCCTAAGTGGAGGTGGCGCAGCACCAGTCCATTTCGGAATTAGAGACAACAGCAGACTGTTTTGCATGTTGTGGCTCGCTTAGAAGGAGTTTTGAGATAGGGTTAGATCCGTTGGAAAGAGGATGATATAAGCTTTCAATAAATTACTCATGGAGCTCAAATAGAGTCCGTATGTGAAAGTTATGCTCATTTGAAGTCGGTGCTATCTCCGAAAGCCGAATTGAATTGCACATGCTTTCTTTCATGATCAGCTCTAAGTTTCTAAGTAAAAGAATATCACATACATTAGGTAGCAACATATTCTTATTAGGAACAAATACTCTCCTAGAATTAATGTTACCTGATAGTTCAATTGACGTGTGCGAACTCTTGTGATTGGAGGAATTTTGGTTGTATGCATGGAAGTGTTGTCCAGATCGCAAGGCCCAACATGATGGTATTTGTGTGTTACAGGCCTTAAGCTTTACATATCCATTTTATTTGGTACATGTCTAGATGTGTGTTTAAATCAATTTAATTACTTGTTGTATTGCAATATTGTATCTACAAGGATACATTTGTTACTAAACTATTAGTAATAAAATATGGAAATATTGAAAGCAATCTTATGGAAGTATCATGCCTACCGAACTAACAAAATCAGTGTATTTTAGAATAATTCCAATTTGTTACTTTATTTTCAAAAATTGGTAATGTGTGATTTGGAAGATTTTCTTTGTTAATGTATCTCCAATTTCAAATCATTTGTTTTTTTCTCATCGATAATTTTGTGAGCTATGATTTAATTTAATGGGATACCTGAATTTGAAGTTAAGCAAAAAAACTTAGGAAGGAAGTCCAATTTGGAAGCACTCCTCACACAGCGTTGACTACTTTACACAATGTTGAATAAGATATGCTGCAGTTATCTAATAGACAACACAAAGATTTTTTTAATGATCATATATATGAATTTATGGATTCTTAACAAATCAATGTGAGCGTTTGCTAGATCTGTAAATGTGAATACACCATGCATACTAACATTATTTTGCTATAAATGAAGAGCTCACGCTTTTCTATTTGACATGCTTTAAAATGTTAATACATAATGTTGTTGCTAGTTGACTTACTGACCAGAGTACATGCTGGTCAGCAGATTTGGTGTTGTTTGCGATGGTATTTACAAAACTAGCTATATGTATAGCGTATTTATAGAAATGATGTTTTTACCATCCGGTAGGCGGGCGGCAGCGCGGGGGAGACGGCGCGTGGTACCTGCCGCCCCGTGAGCAAATGGCAGGTGCATGCCACCCGCCTATCAGAAGGCAGGTATCTGCCACCCACCCACAAGACGGCAGGTGATTAAGCCGGCTTAATCTTGCCTAAATTCGTAATTTTACATTATATTTGTTCAAATTTTTAAATATAGCAAATGAGGTCAAAAAATTATGAAATTTTATGCACAGGCTCCTGACATAACTACTTCATTGTGTAATTTTTTACAATTTATACCCTCTGAATATTGCTCAAAAATTCATACAATTTTGATATTTGTAGGAATTGTTATATATAGCAAACGAGCTCCAAAAATTATAAAATTTTATGTGGAGCCTCTCAACACAGTCGACCTAATTGTGTGTTTTTTTGGAGAATTTTATATGCTCCAAATTTTCCATGTTAATTCGTGATAATTTAATCATAATTAGCAATATCTGAGGAGGGATGTCCGCCCTTGGTGCTACCCCCTTGCCCGCATAAATGCCAGTCTGTCCATACTATACCCCCTTACCTGCTCCCTCCTTCGGACATGTATTGGCTTGACATACCGGCCCCCCTCACCCGCTCCCTCGCCCACACAAATGTTAGTTTGACCATGTCGCCCTGCCTCACCCACTCCATCGTGCACACTTATGTCACTTTTATCATGATGTCCCCTATCGCCCGTGGTGGTTCATGTCGACAACGCGTCTGTAATTTCTGGTGGCAACGCACTGGATTCTCTTTTCGCTCACTTCAAATACAGAGCTCTCGCAATTGTTCATCACTCATCTAAACTGTGTTTCGCTTCTTGTAGGAAGAAGAACCTTTTGTATCATATAGTAATATAGCATGGCAGACATTGAGGGGCCAATCGGAGTAGGGTCACCAAAGGAAGATCCTCTCTTGGAAATGAGGGAGGACTTCGGCCCTAACTACTGCTTGATGCCAAACAGGCGGTCTCAATCGGTATGGCCGAAATGCAGACATAGGGAGGACGTGGTTGTGCAGGTCGTCGAAGGCCACTTCAATGGCGGGCGACGTTTCTTCCGATGCCCATACTCTAAGGTACAATTAGCCAATAGTTTATTTTCTCTTATTGCTAATAGAGTTTTCATGTTAACCCTTCTTTCCAGCAAATGGTGAAATGTGACTTCATCCGCTGGATCAATCTTCCCCATGAACACTATATTCTGAGGTACGTGGATACACTGTGGGAGCAAATCTTTGAGATAGAGGCGCGGATTGAAAGTCTTAATGAGGAGAACGGTGATCTCCAGCAATAGATGCAGTGCGAGAGAGGCAACAAGGAGGTTATCAACATAGAAAGTTTGTATGATCCCACATGCTATTGCATGAACCCTAGCTGCATATGTGCAAGCCACTACAATAACGGCCAGTCACGTCCAAGGTGCCCCCCACTGCAGCACTCCATATGAGTACCACGAGGCACCTTCTACCAGTAGGCACGCACAAAGAAGCTTGTAGCATGTAGTTCGTGGTAATGTTCAATCTCGTAAAGCGTGTAATTGAATAGTGTACGCATCATTGCGGTTACTATTTTTTGAGTGGACTATTCAAATGCTGCGGCACGTGCATTAAGCTAGAGGGGTCGATATACATTGAACAAACATGCATCATACAAAGGAGTACAAATAAAAGCTCAACAATATTATAGACATCATGTGCGATAATAGATTATGAAGTGGAAAAGACACGGGCAGAGTGACAATTGTGTGAAGGACGCAGTGGAAAAGAAAAGATAGTAGTAACGGGCCGACATATGTGTGAAGGACAAAGGTCACGCACTTCAAAAGATGCCTGAGCATCGCACATCACTAATTACAATTAAATTATCATGAATTAACATAGCAAATTCAGAGAACATAAAATTCCCAAAAAAAACACAATTAGTTTGACCGTGTTGGGAGGCTCTACATAAAGTTTTATAATTTTTGGAGAGTGTTTGCTGTATGTAACAATTTCTACAAATATCAAAATTGTATGAATGTTTGATCAATATTCGGAGGGGATAAAATTGTAAAAAAATTACACAATGAAGTATGTTGTGTCTGGAGTCTGTGCATAAAACTTTGTAATTTTTTCACCTCATTTGATATATTTAAAAATTTATACAAATATGATATAAATTACGAATTTAGGCAGTGATTAAGCCAGCTAATTCTACCTTCCCGTGGTTAGGCAGCAGGCACCTGCCGTCTACTCACGGGGTGGTGGTGCCACGTGTCATCTCCCCGCGCTGCCGCCCGCCCACCGAACGGCAAAAACGTCATTTCTGCAAATACACTGCGTATATGGCTAATTTTGTAAATACCATTATAAACAGTGCCAAATCCGTTACAAAGACGGTTCATGAGTAATCACACCACTTTTCATTATCTTTCAGTTATTTGTATGTTAGGTCGGCTCTATCGCTAAATAATTTAACTCATATATATGAACACATTTCATTTTTTATTGCACCAGTCGTGCGAATCACATTTTTTTCACGTGATGTTACCATGGAGAAGAAAAACTGCCCCCTTTGTTCGTTTTAAAGTGAAGTTCTTGATGGTATTTAACCGTTAATATTAAGAATAACATATTCATAAATTAGAAATTTGTACTATTATAAAATAGTCTTAACGACAGACCTAGTGAAATACTCATGCAATGTGATCAATCTAAATAATTTTTAAGAAACATATTGTTGGTTAAATTAAAAAATGTTTGACTATACAGAATTTAAACTTCATATTAAAAAAGACGAAGCAGTAACTATTATTCCTTCGATCATATTGAGTTAAATTGCTGGTCTGACAACTCAGCTAGCAAAGTTCAACCTAAGATACATGACTTTCTTGTACTCCTTCTGGTTAGGTCCTATTTGAAACATAGTAATTTTATTGTACACAAATTCATTCTAGTAGAATTTCGAAAAAATTCTGGTGTTCTAAACTGACCAGCATCTTCCTCTATTCTTGCCACACCACCAGAATGACATGCATCATCCTAAAAAAAAGTGACATGCATCGTGCATGTAGTCATGAACGTAGACACGTAGTACTTGCGCACGCACGAACCCTGAAATATCAACTCCAGACATGACTGCCCAATCGTCAAGTCTAGAGATTCATAATTGCAATTCGGAAAGGAGAGAAGTGATCTGGAAAGGGGGAGAGAGAGATTCGAACAAGACAAGTCAATGCACACTCTGCATATACATGTAGCTAAACTCACCCGGGTCTCCGCAGAAAATCATTACGAACCTCACGAGTTTAGAGGCGAGAAGTGGATAAAAATTATCATATTATTTAGTTATTATGTTCGATAAGATGTAAATATGGTATAAATTTTTTTATCTGATTAAGAATTTCTATCGTATTCGAATTTGCATAAAAAATATGGATATAAATATGGTATAAACTTTTACCATCCGAAATGTTATTTTATCTAAATTATCTATATCTGTATTTGTATTCGACGAAACAATATTCATATTTTATTACAATACAACCAATTAGTTGGACAAGTTTTATTTAATTGAATGTGAATTCATATTTTTTTAGGTGAAGTAAATGAATAGAATGATTAAACGTGATTGTACGAGTATAAAATGTTATTAATGTCTTCATACTACATAAATTATGAGGATATCTGGATCCGACCGAATTGAGTAGATATTTAATTCAAATTCGAATTTAACATTTGTCCGGTCTGTATTCATATCTGATGTTTGTTCGATTCGTATTTGAATCTGAGAAAAATATAGATGCGAATATAATTTAAGCGTTATTCAATTCGTATTCTATCTGTTTTCACCCCTACACAAGTATGCCATGTAGATATCAGCGATCAGCAGTGTTTCATGCATGGCTGTTTCCATGTAGATTGCAGCGATCAGCAGTGTTTCATGCATGGCTGTTTCTATCACCTCTAATCCAGAAATGCTATTTCCACCATAGTGGTATCAGGCATTTTTCCTTCGACTTATCCGCAATGCCACAGGGTTCAGTTAATTAAAGGATCAACCGAAAAAACATACGGTGTTCCACACATGTTGAATTAGAAGGACAAAATTGCACAGTAGGTTATTAACTGCATGGATGTTGAATTAGAAGGATATTGAACTTATTCTAGCTTAGTAGTATTTAATCCATGCTAGAAATTCTTAATATACATTAGTCTCTCGATCAACTAATCAAGTCATTAGGTGAGACAGGTTCACTCCTACTGTCTCACCCCTACGCTCAATCTGAGCTTTTCACCCGACCTGACCAAAACCCATCTTTTGCTGTCCAGGGGCTTGGTCGAGACATGCATGCAAGACAAGCAACCAATTACCTGCCTCTTCCAAATATTTCGCATGAGTGAGCCAGACTGAGCTAGATGCAAACAGCCAATCACTCCCTATAAGAATTAGCGTGACTATAGCCTATAGGTAGGGACTGGGCAGTAGACCTGGGAGTTAGGGCAGGATTTTCCAGGTTAGTTGGTTGGCACATCACGGTCCAAACATGGCATGAGAACGAAATGTGGTGGGCTAGGCTGCCTGCGCAGGAACGACAAGCCATGTTGGGCCTGAAAAGATGACCCTTTGGGTGGCACGGCATGGCACGGCCTATTGGGCCACACTTGGGCCAGCTCGGCATGAAAGTGGCACGGTATGCTAGGTGGCACAGAGTCACAACTGTCATGGTCCACCCACAGAGGCATGCCGAGCCTCATAGGCTTGTTGGAGAGGTCATCTCCATGCTTAGGACATGTGTCAGCTTCATGTTGCCATCCGACAACAGCAGCGCCCTGTCATCGTCAAAGCCCAGGGACTCTTCCACGAATGCATCATGAACGCATCATTCACCAACACGCATGCGATGGTATCCACCCCCTTGGCCTGGGAGCACATGCTTCCACGAGCACGTCGACGTGAAGGCGCCTAGGATGGTGAAGAGGATGGCCTTCTTGCCCACAGTCAGCTCCACGATGGTCACCATCTTGAGCTCTCAGTCACCGGAGAGGGAGGATTTGGAGGAGGGGATTGAGGAGGCAGCAGGCAGGAGAGTACTTACAAGTACAAAGTAACCAGGGGATGAGAACTACTTACCAGTTACTAGGGGAGTACTAGTATTACCACTCCACTTACCAGAGGAGTAGTACAAAGTTACATGCAGTACAAGCAGTAGCATTGAGTGACTACTCGCACGGCATGTCGTTCTTTGGCTCTAGTCTCTCCTATCTTCTTGAGAGGCAAAGGGAACCTACTAGCCTACAAGACAAGCTTTGCAACGGGCAAAGACCAGTGAGCAGAGAGCCAACAAGTAGAGGCTAGTTGCCTACCCATCCTTTTTTGAGAGACATCACAAAGCCTAGGAAGAAGGCAAAGGAGTGGTGACTGGTGAGGTGATAGAGCAGAGGGAGAAGGCAAAGGAGAAGTGAGACAGAGACAAATCAGGCAGATGAAACATTGTCCTCCACCATGGCTATAAAACCCACCTCCTCTGTTCATTTCTTCACCACCAAAGCACCAAGCTTCTTTTCTCTCTTTCCTCTACTTAGTAGTCTCAATAGTTTGTACAACAGAAAGCTCAGTAGCAATATGCTACCAACGAGTCGTAGCACGAAGGCAGTAGTGGAAGCGACCAAGCTTGGTAGCGGTATACTATCAGGGAGTCATAGCATGAAGGTAGCAGTGGGGCATAGCCGTGGACGCTCCCTCCGCAGCTTCCCTAGTCCTCCTCCAGCTCTGACTCCCATTGATGCTTGTCAGCTCTCCCCAAGCATGGGAGACTAGAGCATGGAGGACCGTTATATGGAAGGTACGGGGGTTATGAAGTGTACCAAGGAAGTCTAGAGCAGAAGGAGACACTAGACTTCTCTCCCCCGTCCACAGATAGCAACATTGGTGGGTCTGGGTTTGGCACCACTAGATGAAGGGCGTCGTATTGGAAGCACATAATCTAGAGCTAGGAAATCTGAATGGCCAAATGGTAGAGATCAAAACTTGTAATTATTGCAAAGCTCAATTAAATACTCATATAGATGGAGGGATGAGACACTTGAACCATCACTACAAAGCATGCTTGATAACATCGGGTGTATGGGCGAGGGGGAGGAGTCCAGATGCAGTTGAACTTCAAGGCCGATGGCTATGTGAGTACTTGAGTATACAATCCTCTTTCTTCCATGAGGAAATTGCAAAATATATTATTTCTAAAGATCAACCGATTAGGATGAGTGAAATTCACATGTTCAAAAGAACGATCCAACGTAGCTTCTGATCATAGTACCAACATGTCAATAGGAGAACTACAACATATGATATTTTAGGTATCTATCATAGGGAGCTAGAAGCACTAAAAGAAAGATTCCTACAAGTTCAATCTCTTTTGTCAGATATTTAGACATCATCTCACCAGAGAACTGCCTACCTTAGTGTTGTAGAGCTAAAGAAGAGAGTCATAGGGTTGAAGTTAATTGATGAATCACACATGGGAGAGGCTATTACAAAGCGCATACTAGACGTAATTGATAATTTAAAGATAGATACTAAGATTATTTCTATAATGGATAATGCATTGACGGATATAATGGCTATAGACATTCTCACCCTAAGGTTGCAGAATATGTTGGTGGATATATTCTCTACCAGAGATGCATATGTCATATCTTGAATCTCATTGTGCAAGTCGGTATGCTGGTGATTGATGATTTTTTAAACAATATCTATGCTACCCTTTGTTACCTCACAAGTTCACAGTAAATGGCCTATAGCCAAGTTTGCGGAGTACTGTATAACCAATGGTAAGACCCCAAGAAAATTTGGTCATAATTTGAAGATGAGGTGGAACTCGACATACATCATGCTGAAAATGTATAAGGGTGTGAACATATTATATCTATCTTTGTCAATGCTAATGCTTAGAATAATGAATTAGTAGTTACTAACTCAAATTAGCAAATTGTTAATCATTTTCAAGAGTTTTTAAAGACCCTTTTACAAAGTAACTAATGCTCTATTCGGTATTTACTACCCTACCTCTTGTTTAATTATAGATTTTATTTGGCTAATTGTAGACAAGTTTGCTAAATTTAGGTGATCACCTTTTAGGCTATGTTGTTGCCGCAATGGATGAAAATTTTGTTAAATATTTTGGATCTATTTCATAGCTATATTGCTTTGCTATCATTTTTTATCCTACAAAAAGGATAGCAGGTTTGCATATTGCTATGGAGGGAATAGGTGAGTGTCTCAGTCTTGATTTCTCTGAAGATTTTAAACATGTTAAAAAGGAGCTTTTTTATGTTTTCCACTTGTATTATAACAAGCTTGGCAGCAGTGCGAGATTAAAGGCCTCATCGCAAGCACAACAATGTAAGATAAGTGTGACAACCCACTTGTGGAAGAAGTTAAAGGGTAAATCTAGTTCTTCATCCTCTCGATCTTTATGTCTTAAAGCTGATTCACAACCTGGAGCATAATTTTGCAAAGATCGATCTTGATCTTACTAGCGAAGGCAAGATAGACTTGCTCAAGTAGTGGAAGAATAACCATTGGGTATTTCTTCTGCTATGCCATTTCACATATGATGTTCTACTGGTTTCGGTGTCCACTGTCTTTTTGGAAGCGATGTTTAATATGGTAGGGAGAATAATTGAAGAAATGATGTCATCCCTTATACCAAGATGGTGGAGGCAATCACCTATGTTAAGAACTAGGAATAGGCAAAAGAGCAACAACAGCATTAACTAGAGGATCCCGAGATCATGTAGGCGTACGTTGACCTAGAATGTATAAACAATCTCAACACTGGGGAGCAGTTAGTATGTATCCATATTGTTACTACACTCTTTTTTTTTACCGGAGGAACTCCACTCTAGGGCATAAGGTTTTTAATAAGGTAGTAACTTTGCATCTGTACCCAATGATGAATAAAATTTAGTTCATTTTCCCCAAATATTTGTGTTTATAGCGTACTTCATTATTTCCATGATTAATTTTATGCAATTCTTTATTTTCCTTCATCAATTGTGTATTTACACCTGTAAAAAGTGAACACCACCACAACCTTTTCCTTTTTTTCCTTTTTCCCATCCTTATCTTCTCTCTCTAGTCTCTGGCTATCTACTACTATATGTAGAAAAGGGATCAAGGTCTCTGGCTCTCCTAATCCTCTCCTCTCTATTAGACTGCTACGGTGCTAATGCTATGCTACCAACTCTTTGTCCTATCTCTGCTACCTAGTGATGTAGCGACGGGCAGCGGTGACGTGTGCAATCATGCGGGCGGCCTCCTCGCGTGGTTCGATTTTGGTCCACTAGATCCTCACTGGCGGCTAGCACCCGCTCCTTGTTTGCAGTGACATCCCTGGCAATGGGCCAATGATGGTGGCCTCACGCGTCCAATAGAGTTAGGCCTAGGCTGACATGGCACGATGGTGGTTTGTCGTGCCCTGAGCCATGCATGGGGCTCACCAGAGATGAGTTGTGATGGCATAGCATGGCACAGAGGGTTTGGCTGTGCCGGGCCGGCACAACCCTACATGGCCCAAAGCCCGCCGAGCCTATGTTGTGCCGACACAGCACGAGCCAACTCCTGGGTCTACTGGGCAGTGCATCAAGTTGGGGAAGGGGGACAAAAAGTTATAAGTTATTACATAATTTAGTCTAATTCACCCCTATATGAATAGAGAATAGTTGGCATTAACATTTTGTTAATATATATATATATATATATATATATATATATATATATTGGCATTTCTTGAATCTAATGCTACTTAATTAAACTATGAAATATTATAACATAACAATTTATGAACTAGTTTGGCATTCCGGCCATGCGTAAACCTAGTTTGTGTTCTCGTTCCAATTCCACACTTGAATGAAGGTTGGGAAAGAATTAAGTATACAATGCCTATCACTAGACTACTCTCCAAAAGAGAATGTGGTAGCTGGAGCGAGGCATCATGTCATGTCGAATGAGTAGCCTATCGCCTATCGGTGAGTGGAGCGGCAGGGCATGCATGATTGTATTTTCTGGCATGCACAACGGCGCTAGTTGCTAGCTAGTTATTTTTGCCTGCATGGAATTACTTTAAAAAATTCGATTTTTTTGTTAAGAAAATAAGAATGAAAAAAAACATGAGCGACAATGCTAGGATCAATTCAAGAGGTTAACATCTTTTTTCAGTGAATGCCAATGCCAGAGCTTTTGGCCTTTTTTTATAAAAAAAATAATGTTGTAGGGGTGGCCCCCACCTAAGCCCAGCCGGCCTGTTAGAAGGTAGTAAAGCCCAAAATAGGGCATGTGTAATGACATAAATGCCCTTGAGAGGGATACTCGAGTGTAAGGACATAACTGTAAAATACTCCCCATGTGAATATATATATATATATATATATATATATATATATATATATATATATATATATATATATATATATATATATATATATATATATATATATATATATATATATATATATATATATATATATAAGCCATCCAGGCCATGGGGGTGACGACGCTCAGGATGCGATGGTCAACCCCTCCACTTGTGCGACGCTCGGTGCCGGTAGCGTCTATCGGGTCGTTGGGAGTGACGACGCCGATGCCCGCGCCGCCATGACCTCCGCCCCCACGCCCGACGCAGAAACGGTAGGTGGCTCCGGCGGCAACGTCGGCCTCGTTGTCGACCCCGGAGTCCATCGCACTAACGCACCGAGTAGCTCCAGAGCGCACGCCGTGGTTGCTGCTAACCCGACGGTGCAACCTACAGCGCCGACGGCTACAACCACGGTAGCGGTGGAGAGCACTCTGCTGACGGCCATCGGCACGCTTCAGCGGGAGTTGACGGACCTCTGTGGAGCCGTTAGAGATATACAAGAGGCTCGGAGCCAGCAAGTCCCACCGGCGGTCGCGATGGAGCCCACACCAGAGCAGGCGGATAGCTGCGACGCCCCTACCTCGAGTCGCGTCCCGCTGCGGCGCGTGGATCCGGAGTCCCCCCTCTCCGCGGGCCTGCAATAGTTGGCATAGCCGGAGGACATCAAGTTCCCCAATGCCATCGAGCCGTACAAAGGCGACACTGACTCTCGGGAGTTCGTGCGTGTATACAAGACCACCATCAAGGCCGCGGGCGGAGATGACACCACCAAAGCGAAGGGGCTCCCCCTCGCACTGCAGGGAGTGGTGCTCTCTTGGTTCTTCACCATAGAGCCCAACTCCATCTATGCGTGGGAGCAGATCCGTGACCGCCTCTACAACAACTTCTAGGGAAACTACGTCGAACGCGTCGACGCGGATCAGCTCTTCACAGCCAAATAAAAACCCTCAGAGAAGCTCCGAGAGTACTTCGGGCGCTTTGCCAAGGTTCGTTGCCAGGTCAAGGATGTCAACGAGACAACCATTATCAACGCAGCGATACAAGGTCTCCGTCCGGGGCCGCTGGCTGAGTACAACGCGCGTAAACTGATCAAGACGGTTGCGAAGCTCGTCGACAAAATGGAAGAGTATGCGAGGGCAGAGGAGGACGCGCGGTGACGCAAAGGCGACGACTCCGACACCAACCAAGCGGAGACCCCGAAGAAGAACGGAGACTCACCGAAGGAAGGCTCCTCGAAGGGCAAGCGCAAGCAAGAGCCCGCAAAAGACGCCCACGAGCGCAAGGACACCCAACATAAGGACTCACCGAGCGACAAGCCCAAGCGCGCCCCGCACAAGTCCCAGAGGGCTCGTTATGTCTTCGACATCGAGGGCGGTTTTGAAGACACCGCCCCTGCCAGTCGCAGCCGAGGTCGCCGAGGCCGGGGGCAAGGATGCGGCCGGGGTCGTGACGACAGACCCCGTGCAGAGCAAGAAGACCAACTCTACGGCCTGTGGTGCGAGGTGCACAGCCGGTGTGGCCACAACATGCGGGCATGCACCACCATCGCGATGCTCTGACAGAGCGTCGCCAGGGACAGAACCCTGGAGGTGGGGCCGCCCGTCGTGGCCCACGTGCAACAGCCCCAGGAGGGCCCCCTGCAGATTCAAGCCCACGAGCAACAGCCCCAGGACGGCCCCTTGTGGATTCAAGCTCACGTACAACAACCCCAGGAAGGCCCCCTGTGAATCCAGGCCATGGACGGGGGTCAGCGCCGGGTTATAAACGTTATCTCCGGGGGCTCTTCGTTGGAGTTCTCCTCAGCGCGGCAACAGAAGGCCTATGCGCGGAGGTTACACCATGTGCCAGCGTATCCGAAGCAGGCACCACCGGAGTGGGCACAACACAAAATTACCTTTACACCTGCTGATGCTGAAGGCGTGGAGTTCCCTTATCAGGATCCCCTGGTCATCCAAGTCGCTATCGCAGGATGTGATGTCAAACGCATCCTAGTCAATGGAGGCATCTCCGCGAACATCCTGTTCACGGTGGCCTTCGACTAGATGGGGATCCCCCAAAGTCACTTGGGTCCCTCGGGAATCCCGTTGCAGGGCTTTGGGGGTCAGCCGCTGAAGGCGCTGGGCCAGATATGCCTCCAAGTTTCCTTCGGCCAAGCTAGTAATACGAGGAGCGAAGACGTCTCCTTTGACATTGTCAACATCCCGTACCCATACGACGCCATACTGGGCACCCCACCCTCAACTCCCTCGGGGTAGTACCGCACCACGGCTTCCTATGCATGAAGCTCCCGGGCTCGCAAGGTATCATCACCACCTTTGGTGATCAAGACCTTGCCCGCCACATAGAGCTTAGCGCGTGGAGTCCAGGATCGATGTCTAAGCCCCGGCCGGAGAGCTAATCCCAGAGGGTGCCCCTGCGTGAAAGCGGACAATGCATGCCCGGTGGTGAAGGCCAAGCCCAGGGAGTAGAGGCCTCAGCACAAGTTGATCGAGCGATAGCAGGCAGCCAAGCCGGTTGTAGCAAAGCTCCTCCAGTTCGGAGCCATCCGCAAGACCTCTTGCCTTGTCCGTCTAGCACCAGAGGCTCCCCACCTTGTGCCACCATGGGAGCGGCGGTCGTCGCACCTCCTCTCCTCGAGCGGTCAGTGGTTACTACCTTGTCTTTTTTGTAATTGCTCGCCCGCGCAAACGGGACATTAATAAAGTTCGCTGTTTTCAAAAAGCTTCTCATTCTGTGTCAAGTCGCGTGGGGGGACACCTCCGCGCGTACTTTCCGTGAGTATAAACAAAGACACGTGGTAAACGCGCGCACTCTCCATGAGTATAAACAAAGACACGCGGTAAACACGCGCACTCTCCGTGAGTATAAACAAAGATATGCGGTAAACACACGCACTCTCTGTGAGTATAAACAAAGACACGCGGTATACGCGTGCACTCTCCGTGAGTATAAACAAAGACACGCGGTAAACGCGCGCACTCTTCATGAGTATAAATAAGATGCGGATGTTGTCTCTACGCACTCTACAGTGTATAAATAAGACGCGGATGTTGTCCCTACGCACTCAACAGAGTATAAATAAGACGCGCAAGTGGTCCCTACGCACTCTACGGAGTATAAATAATGTGCGGATGTTGTCCCTGCGCACTCTACGGAGTATAAATAATACGTCGATGCTGTCCCCGCGCACTCCATGGAGTATAAATAAGACGTGCGGATGTCGTCCCTCCGCGCACTCTACGGAGTATAAATACGACGCATGGCCCCAGGGCGCGCTCCGGAGTGCTCGAGCGTCTATTGCGACCAGGCGCCAACTCCGCTGCCACCACCTCGAAGGGTAGGGGACGGAGCGCTCGAGCGCCTATTTCGGCTAGGCGCCAGCTCCGCTGCCATCACCTCAAAGGGTAGGGGACAGAGCGCTGGAGCGCCTGCTTCGGCCAGGCGCCAGCTCCGCTGCCACCACCTCGAAGGGTAGGGGTCGGAGCGCTCGAGCGCCTGCTTCGACTAGGCGCCAGCGCCGCTGCCACCACCTCGAAGGGTAGGGGACGAAGCACTCGAGCGCCTGCTTTGACCAGGCGCCAGCTCCGCTGCCACCACCTCGAAGGGTAGGGGACGGAGCGCTCGAGCGCCTGCTTCGGGTAGGCGCCAGCTCCGCTGCCACCACCTCGAAGGGTAGGGGACGGAGCGCTCGAGTGCTTTCTTCGGCTAGGCGCCAGCTCCACTGCCACCACCTCGAAGGCTAGGGGACGGAGCCCTCGAGCGCCTGCTTCGGCTAGGCGCCAGCTCCGCTACCACCACCTCGAAGGCTAGGGGACAGAGCGCTCGAGCGCCTGCTTCGGCTAGGCGCCAGCTCCACTGCCACCACCTCAAAGGGTAGGGGACGGAGCGCTCGAGCGCCTGCTTTGGCTAGGCGCCAGCTCCGCAACCAGCACCTCGAAGGGTAGGGGTCGGAGCACTCGAGCGCCTGCTTCGGCGAGGCGCTAGCTCGGTGCCACCACCTCGAAGGGTAGGGGACAGAGCGCTCGAGCGTCTACTTCGACCAGGTGCCAGCTCCGCTGCCACCACCTCGAAGGGTAGGAGACAGAGCGCTCGAGCGTTTTCTTCGACCAGACGCCAGCTCCGCTGCCACCATTTCGAAGGGTAAGGGACGGAGCGCTCGAGTGTCTACTTCGGCTAGGTGCCAGCTCCGCTGACACCACTTCGAAGGGTAGGGGACGGAACACGCGAGAGTCTACCTAGCATTTAGGCGTTTGCAGAGCACCAAGTCCTACGAATTGATCGGAGGCAGGTGCGATCGTGAAAAGTGACGGGGACACGCACTTCAACCAAAGTCCTTTTTTGCATTCGTCAAAGAATGTTTACAAGGGGGTTCGGTAAGGACCTAATGTACAAGCGTCCTCGGGTATTCAGAGCCGCTACTTGGCTGGCTCCTCCTTAACATACGCCCGCGCTGGAGTCTCGCCCGCGGAGGCCCAGACCGCCCAGAAGTTCAGCGAATCCTCGGCCGACCACCAGTGCCGAAGACGCCGTCGGGTCATGAGGTCAGAGACTAGCAGCCTGTCCCTATCAAGTAGCTGCCTAGAGCACAGCGATACGCGTGGTCAGAACACCGGGACAACTTCCACTTCATTCATAAAAGGGGGGTGCATACATGGCAATGCACGCCTACACACCAGAACCCCGGCATCACATCTATGGGTTTGCGCCATGCCCCGCGGTAGCGGCGCCGCCACCGTCGTGCCATGGAACTTCGTCGAGCCATTGGCCAAAATTCCCCTTGCCACACAGGGTCCGTCGCAGCTCTAGCTTCGCCGCGGCCTCCCCGATGTAGTCTCAGATTCGTTCATGGAAGGCCCAGACGGTCAGACAAACGGAGCGCGCGGCGCCTAACATCACCCCGGCTCCGGCAGGCATCTCCAGCTCGAGGTCAGCTAGCCCGTCAACATGCCGGCAGCCTCGGTGATGAAGTAGCACAAAGGCCAGGCGCGAGGTCACGAAGGAGCAATGGTTGCCGAAGGATTTGGCAGCACTAAGAGCGAGGCTGGAAGCCTCCGCGATTCGACAGCGAGGTGGCACTTCAGAGACAAGGTCTTCGAGGGCGCCCTCCAGAGCCAGAATGGTGTCGCACGCCGCCACCGAGGCGTCACCTAGAGTCTGGTCCCGCTCACCAAGAGACGCAGTAAGGCGGCCTTTCTCCTCCTTCAGCGCAGCAGTTTGCTGGAGCAAGCCATCGCGCTCCTCGGCGGCCACTCGCGACATCACCGCCGCGAGTGCCTCAGCATCCGAAATCGCCTTCGCACGCTCTGCCTCCAGGAGTCGGATGCGGTCGTCCTTGGTGGAGTGGGCCTCCTCGGCCGCGCGAAGGGCCTCTTTGGCAGCGCGCAGCCGATCCTCTAATGCCCCCCTCTCACAGGCGTGAGCCGCTTGCAACGCCCGGCCAAGGGCGAGGGTCTGCACGACGCAGCTGTCAGCAAGCTCTTCAATGATGACACACCGCTAAAGGTCGAGTACTCACCCTCATCTCCGAGGCCTCTAGTGCACCTCCTAGGAGCTCCAACCTGCATGTCAGCAGCGCCTGGCGATCCAGGTTCGCGATCGCCAGATTCGTAACCCTCATTAGAGACGGTTTGCGAACCGTCTGATATATTGCATTAGTGATAACATGTAACACCCTGCCCACCCTCTGGGTCGGAATATTACCACCACTGCATACTCTTACCATTTCATCATTAACTAGAAGAATTTAAGCCAACACTAATTTATTTATATTGCTGCGTTCAGATACTTCATAGTGTTTTTAGCGATTACTCTAGCCTAGTAAAGGCTAAAATACACTGACAAAAGGTAGTACAAAGAGTGCTGCTGGTTCGTGCCAATTATTCATGTGCTACCCCCGCCCGTGCATGACGTCCTCAACGGTCACCTAAAAACAACAACGAAGCAAGGGAGAGTCAAAAGACTCAGCAAGTACAAAGCAAAACAGTAAATAACAGGTTCACAAATCAGACCCTGATCATCCCAGTTTCATTAACCACTTTTCCATTTAACCACTTCAAGTTCCGATGAAATATTTATCATGCATATACACATGCACTTCTCTCTTATCTCTTTAGCCTATACCGGTATAGCAGAGCGAGCACCAGTCGATGCTCACCCAGGCCCGCCCTGTTTCCATGTGGGGATCACAAGCCCATCCTTTTTCATACGGGGACCACAGTAGCCTGTCATTCTCATACGGGGACCTCAATCTCCACTCCCGTGGAGCGTCCGCACAAAGTGGACCGACACTATCTCTTTTCATGACATGCATGCAATGCCAGTACTCCGTCTATGCATATCAATATGTCATGTCTCACATTCATCGTTCATCATTTCTCATTATGCACCCGGAAATAGTAAACTTACCCCCAACATGGTAAGTAATACACCATCATTCATCTAACAACAACCACTACCCGAATTTATCGCTTTACTATGCACTTGCCTGTTAACCAAGTGGAGCGAAGCGACGTGCGGACGGCGTCGATCCTGGACCCCTACTTGAACAGGCAGTTAACCTGACTCAAATACACCGAACAATACATGCACTAATTATTCACTTGTTTATCTTACACTAAATGGCCATCTACTAATTATCCTTCACCTACACTGAGCACTTACTAGTACTAGCTACTACTAAGCACTACTACGACTAATCATCAAGTACTACTACTAGTTACTTCTACTAGTAGTACTACTAACGCTACCACTTCTTACTAGCACTACTGCTACTACTAACAACTCCTCACTACTAATCTCATCTTCTCTTAATCCTTTACTTACTAATCATTAATCACTCACTTAATTACCCCACCTAATCGCCTTAACACAACACACTCCCGCACGACTTTCACATGCACTGTACAGCACCTGCACTACACAGTGCTACTACCAACTTCCTCCACTGCTAAGGGCCTGTTTGGAACAGAGGAATTTCACAGGAATTTTGCAGAAATTTTGCAGGAAACAGTTCAATTCCCGCAGGAATCGGGAAAAATTCCCGCATTCCAAACAGGGCCTAAACCAGAACTACAAACACTACTAGCGCTACCACTCCATTAACTTCTCCCCTCTGGTTCTTCTCTCTCCAGGCGATGGCACGCTCCGCCGAGCTCTCGGGTGCTCCGGCCCGAGCTCATCGCCAGCACCCGACCACCGACCGTCAGGAGCCTCCATCATCTCCTCCATGCGCTGCGGCCCTATCCCCCTTCTATTCGGCCGAATGGCCTCTCCCTCTCCTCACACTTCTCTTTCTCCCTCACGCACTGCACTCGGGCGCACCTCTAGGCAGCGCGGCGGCGCACGGCCTGGCTCGGCATTGCTGGCCCAACCACACCGCCGGGTTTTCTTTACCGGCCCCGCCTCCGCCTTCTCCTCTCCCTCTCTCTTGCGCGGCGTTTTTCCGGGCGATGTGCGGCACACACGGCCGAGCTCGGGCTCGCCGGCCCCGAGCTCGCCGCCGACGGCCCCTCCGTCGCCCCCGCCAACTCCTCAACTCCCCTCTCCCTCGCGCGTGACCACGCCCGCGGGTACTCCTCCGGCGGAGCGATGGCGTGCAGGCGGGCTTGGCTCACGGGCCACAAGCTCACCGTTGGCCAGACCCTTCACCTCTCCCCTATAGCACCGCCTCCCTCTTTGCGCCTCCCCGCTCACCGATCCGGCGGTGCCTCCCTCAAATCCGGCCACCCACAGCCGGATCTGGCTGATCCCCGCCGGCCGGCCGCCTCCCCTACGCCACTCCGCCTCCTTCGACTCACTGGCCCCGGCTTGCAGCCGGCCGGGAGCCCAGCACCTTGCCTCCCTGAGGGCCCCCACTTGGGCCTGCCGACCTCGACACATGTTCGGCCGAAAGCCCGATGTCTCCTCTACATCCGGCCACTTCCCCAATCTACCATTCGTCGATTTGCTTCACTACTCTATGTGTTCTTCACTTACTTTTTGCATGCTATTGTGTTGTGCTATGGCGCCGAAACAAGGATGGAAGGTAAGGCTTACTTGTTTGCCTAGCAAGGAATGGGCGAGGACGAAGTTGGGGGTTCAGACGGTTCCTCCTTTTGCCGTCATGGTCGGCCGCTCCCTTGCTCCTCCTCCTTTGGGCTCCCTCTTCTTCTCCTACTCTCTGTGGTAAGCTTTGGGGATGTGGATGTGCTTCGGTTTGGGGTTGGCTCTTGGTCTTGGCAGTGAAAAGGAACCGAGGGAGATGGCTCCCTCTGGCTTTACTCTTACCTTGGTTGAGAGAAAATGAAGTGAGGAATGAGGGCTTGTTGTAATGTGCTGGCTGTTTAAGAGCATGGTTGGGGCAGCCTCTAGCTTGTGAAATGACCGAAACGCCCTCATCTAACTCCCATGCCTCTCTCATATACCTGTCTGCCCAAGGGCATTTTGGTCCAAGGGCTCTGTACTAAGCTTTGGGGGCTTCTATTGCAGCAGGTAAGTCGGAAAAGGTAAGAATAGGTTTCCTGCCGAATGACGAAAACCCATAACGCGTGACGGTGCCGACCGCCCTTGGACGGTTTGGGAACCTCTGAGAGCGCTACTTTTATTTAGCTCTCTAGACGGTGCCGACCGTCCTTGGATGGTCAAGGAACCTCTACGAGCGTTACTTGTTCGGCACTCTAAAAACTGATGGGTCTGACGGCAAAACTTTTCTTTATCTCTTTCATTCTCCCTTTGCATTTTAGTGGTATTACATAACATGTGGTTATCACAGATAACTCGTAGACTATCTGTGATAAGTCATAACGCAAACAATTTTTAAAAACAACCATCTTTGATATCCAACATATCACAAATGGCTAATACAAATAACCGTATGTGATTGTTCTTTGTATAGCTAAATTTTTTTCTATTTTTCAGCTAGTCTTAGGAAATGCTAGCCATGCCTCTGAAAACAAGTAAGCAGAATACAAATAAATGGCAAATAAGTGAATTACAACTCAAAGTGAATTGTGGGGTGTGCAAGACTATATTAGTATTATCACGAATTATGTGGGCATCCTAGATTATCTTTTGACCATAGTTGTCATAGCGGACTTGGTGAGCTTCCAGGCGAGATACGATGAGCTTCCAGGCGGCTGCCATGGCATCCTCAAGGCGAGATACGATGAGCTTCCAGAAGAACTCCATTAATCCACAAGTTATGCAAATCATATTACAAATTATCATATTTAAACAATAATTTAAATCACACAATAAGAGGTTTGAACTCATTCCTGCTTCATGATTAGATCACAGAAATGAAAGCTAATAATCATAGAAGTATCACGAAGCTAAGTATCTAGTATAACCTGGACTGATTGATATGCTCTTCGAGCTACTTATCACACTAGCAAATCAGCACATGCCATGAAAGAAGCCCTCAAAGAAGCTTATTGTCGTAGGGGTGGCCCCCACCTAAGCCCAGCAGGCCTGTTAGAGGTATGTAAGGCCCAGAATGGGACATGTGTAATGACATAAGTGCCCCTGTGGGGGATACTTGGATGTAAGGGTATAATTGTAAAAGTACTCCCCATGTGGATATATATATATACAACACAGGCCACGGGGGAAACCCTACGCCATTGCTCACCTAACTCTCCACTACCATACTCTCTCTCTGTTTGGTCTGTAACCACAACAGTTGGCGCCGTCCGTGGGGAGGACAAGAGCAAGCCTCCAGATCCGAAGAAGGATGGCACCAAAGAAAGCTTCATCGTCGGCGGCGAAGAAGAAGATGGGAGCGGCGGAATCTTGTGTCAATACCAGGGCCTCGGCGTTGGCAGTCGCAGGCGTGGGTGGCGATGCGGGTGTGACGGTCGCGAACACCGGCGTTCACGACGCGACGCCCGACCCTGCCACCACCGCCGCGACGCTAGACCCCACCACCATCGCCGCGATGCTCGACCCCGCCACCATCGCCACGACGCTCGACCCCACCACCACCACCGCCGCGACGCTCGATTCCGCCGCCGCCGTCACGATGACCAACCCCGCCACCGCCGCTACGACAGTCAAAACTGCCCCACGCGTGGTAGGTAACCCCCCGCAGGTACCGCGACAGTCGTCGACAGCGCCGCTCGGGTGGTCGGAGGCGGCAATGCTGGTGCCCACGCCGTCACGGCGTCCGCTCTCCCACCCAGTGCAGGAACGATGAGCGGTCCCGACGGCAACGCGGGCTTCATCACCAGCTCCAGGGTCCTTCACGCCAGCGCAGCGGGCAGCCCGGGGGCGCAGGCCGTGGCTGCCGCCGCCCCGGTCGCGCCGCCAGGCGCGCCGATGGCCCCAACCACGCCCACGGTGGAGAACGCCCTGCTAGCGGCCCACAGCGCGTTTCAGCGGGAGCTCACGGATCTCCGCGGGGCCGTGCAGGACATGCAAGAGGCTCGGAGCCAACAGACCCTACCGGTGGTCGCATCGGAGCCCATGCCGGAGAGGGCGAATAGCCGCGACGCCCCCACGTCCAGTCGCGTCCTGCTACGACGCGTGGACCCGAAGTCCCCACTCTCCACGGGCCTGCAGCAGGCGGCATGGCCAGAGGACTTCAAGTTCCCGAGTGTCATCGAGGCGTACAACGGTGACACGGACCCACGGGAATTCATGTGCGTGTATGAGACCGCCATCGAAGCCGCTGGCGGAGACGACACCACGAAGGCGAAGGGGCTCCCCCTCGCGTTGCAGGGGGTGGCGCTCTCTTGGTTCTTCACCATTGAGCCAAATTCTATTTACGCGTGGGAGCAGATCCGAGACCGGCTCTACAACAACTTTCAGGGCAACTACATCGAGCACGTCGATGCGGACCAGCTCTTCACAGTTAAGCAAAAACCCTCGGAGAGGCTCCGGGACTACTTCAAACGCTTCGCGAAGGTACGTTGCCAGGTCAAGGACATCAATGAAACAACCGTCATCAACGCAGCGATACAAGGTCTCCGCCCGGGGCCGATGGCCGAATACAACGCGCAGAAACCAATCAAGACAGTGGCGAAGCTCTTCGACAAGATGGAAGAGTACGCCAGAGCAGAAGAGGACGTGCGACGGCGACACGACGACGACTCTAACACCAATCGGGCGGAGGGCTCCGTGAAAAACGATGACTCGCCGAATGAGGGCTCCTCGAAAGGCAAACGTAAGCCGGAGCCATCGAAGGACGCCTCCGAGCGCAAGGATACCCACCACAAAGACTCGTCGGGCGACAGGTCCAAACGCGGCCAACGCAAATCTCAGAAACCTCGCTATGTTTTCGACATCGAGGGTGGCTCTGAGGATAACGCTCCCGCTGGTCCTAAGGCACGTCCGCCCGTCGTGGCTCACGTCCAACACCCCCAGGATCAAGGGATGCAACCCCAGGAAGGCCCCCTGCGGATTCAGGCCCACGTACAACAACCTCGGGAGGTCCTCCTGCAACTGCAAGCCCCGGAGGGAGCCCAGCGCAGGGTCATAAATGTCATCTCCGGGGGCTCCTCGTTGGAGTTCGCCTCGGCGCGGCAGCGGAAGGCCTATGCGAGGAGGTTGCACCACCACTTCGAAGGGTAGGGGATGGAGCGCTCGCGCATCTACCTCGACTAAGGCGCCAGCTCCGCTGCCACCACTTCGAAGGGTAGGGGACGGAGCGCTCGCACGTCTACCTCGACTAAGGCGCCAGCTCCGCTGCCACCACTTCAAAGGGTAGGGGACGGAACGCTCGTGCGTCTACCTCGGCTAAGGCGCCAGCTCCGCTGCCACCACTTCGAAGGGTAGGGGACGGAGCGCTCGCGCGTTTACCTCGACTAAGGCGCCAGCTCCGCTACCACCACTTCGAAGGGTAGGGGACGGAGCACTCACGCGTCTGCCTCGACTAAGGCGCCAGCTCCACTGCCACCACTTCGAAGGGTAGGGGACGGAGCGCTCGCGCGTCTGTTTTGACTAAGGCGCCAGCTTCGCTACCACCACTTCGAAGGGTAGGGGACGGAGGGCTCGCACGTCTACCTTGATTAAGGCACCAGCTCCGCTGCCACCACCTCGAAGGGTAGGGGACGGAGTGCTCGCACATCTACTCCGGCTAGGCCCGGATTGCTGTGTGCAGGAGAGCGCGGTAGTCTTGTGAATCTACCACGGGACTGCATGATTATAAGCAAGGATGGAGACACGGGCAATATTTTTCAACTAAAGACCCCCCTTCTGTTTGTATTCATTGGAAGATATTTACAAAGGCATCCAATAGAAGTGTACAAGCATCCTCGGGTGCTCAAGGCCGCTATTCAGCCGGCTCCTCCTTAATGCGTGTTCGTGCCAAGGCTTCACTCGAAGAAGCTCGGCTTGCCCAGAAGTCCAGCGACTCCTTGGCCCTCCGCCACCGCCGAAGACGCCGTCGGGTCACAAGGTCAGAAACTAGCAGCCGGCCCTGGTCGGGTAGCTGCTCGGGACATGCGGGCACACAGGTCAGAACACCAGTGAGGCAACTTGTATATTATTCATAAGAAAAAGGGGCTTGTGTTTTACAACGAACACCAACGCGCAGAGACCATGGCGTCACACCTGAGGGTTTGCGTTGCCCCCCGAATTCGCGGGGCCGCCCTCATCGCGACGCGGGACCTCATCCAGCCACAGCCCGAGGTTCCCCTTGTCGTACAAGCTGTTCCGCAGCTCGACCTTCACCGCAGCCTCCTCGATGTACTCCCAGATCCTCTCATGGAAAAATCGCACAGGGCGGCGAACAGCGCGCACAGCATTAGACATCACCCCGGCCCCGGCCGGCAGCTCCAAACGGGGATCAGCCAGTTGGCTGACATGCTGGCAGCCCCGGTGCTGTAGGAGCGCGCATATCAGGCACGGCGTCACATAGGAGCAGTGGTTGCCGAAGGTCCGTGCGGAGTTGCAGGCAATGTTGGCTGCATCCCCGATCCGCCATAGCGTCCGCGACAGCTCCTCGGGCCCGAAGGAGCCGGGCGGTACTTCGGCGATGAGATCTTCAAGGGTGACCTCCAGGGCCAGCATGGCATCCCACGCAGCCACCGAAGCATCGCCCAGAGTCCGGTCCAGCTCTGCTAGAGAGGTAGCAAGCTCGCTCTTCTCCTTCTCTAGCGCAGCGATTTGCTGGAGTAAGCCATCGCGCTCCTCTGCAACCTCTCGTCGCGCGGCTTCTGTGGTCGATAACTGCGCCGCCGCCACGAGCGCCTCGGCGTACGACTTCGCCTCCGCACACTCTGCTTCTAAGTGGCGGATGCGATCGTCCTTGGCGGAGTGCGTCCCCCTGGCTACGCACAGAGCCCCCTCGGCGGCCACAACCGGTCCTCTAGTGCCCCCTTCTCGCGGGCGTGAGCCGCTTGCAACGCTTGGGCCAAGACGAGGGTCTGTATGACAAAGGAGTCAGCGAGCTTCTACACGACCGCGTATCATCATAAGGTCAGATACTTACTCTCACTCTCCATACCTCCAGTGCGTCCCCAAGGCGCCCCGTCCCGTAGGTTGACAGCACCTGCTGGTCAATGCTGGCGGCCGCGTCATCTGCGATCCCGCGCCACGCCCCCAACGCCTCCGGGGGAGGGACGAAGTCCGCTAAGCTCGGGTGTGCGGGGTTCACGTCAGCAGTCTCGGGAGCACCGGACGCCCCTCTCCAAGGAACGCCCCCGCGTCCCGGGGATCGCCCGTCCTCGGGGATGAGTGCTGCTGCAAGAAGATGTACTAGTTAGTCCTATGAGAGCACCGCAAAGTTACGCCAAGGTATGGCAGGGTAGCATACCTTCGGTGGCAGACGGCGGACTTCACCGAGGTGTCCCTCCAGCCTCAAACGGGTTAACAGGGGCGCCAGTCCCCTCAGACGGAGTCGGCCCTAGGGGCTGGGGAGTCTCTGTATCGGGGCCCAACGCCGGCAGGCCCCACCCCCTAGTCTCGATGGGGGCAACGGCAGCCGCCGCGCAGGGCGCGGTCGCAGCAGCCCGAGTTTTCCCATGAAACGGTGCCTTTTTTCCTTGGGCGCCGTCATCGTGATGTCGCAGCTGGCTCGGGGCCAGAGAGGCGCATTCCAGCACGCGAACACCCAGGGCCTCGCACACGCGGTTGCAGCCCCGCCTCCGCGGTTGCAGCCGTATGCTGCTCGTGCTCCCTGGCCGTATAAGGCCCAAGGAACATGCTTACCGTGCGTTCCACGTCCTTCAAGCGAATTCCTATGCGAGGCAAGAAGCATGGTTAAACACGATGTAGCGAGCACGAATGGAAAGGAGGACACGGTCGAGGCTTACGAAGGCCGGAGGGCACCGGTAGCGAACAAACGGACGGGCGGATGTTGTCGTCCCGGAGTTTCCCGGCAGTGAGGCGCCACTCATGGGCGAGCGGCGCCGTGCCGTACATAATATACTCCTCGGCGAGGTCACGCATGTTGAAGCGGGCGGCGATCCGCGCGAGTCTTCGCACCCTTCGCCTATCCTCGTGTTCAAGCGTTATGCTGGGCGTGGTGTTGAACGCCATCGGCCGGCCCGTGCACTCGAGGCCGCTACCGCTCGCCACACGGTGGTAGAACCACTGTCTCGTCTAGCTGGACTCCCATTTCGCTCGAGTTGAGTTCGCGGGAAGCGCTTCCCACACGGCGACCGCAGAATGAAGTTGACGCTGCCGAAGTTTGACAGCGTCCCGTCCTTCCGCTCCTTCGGCTGGCACCGTGCATCGTGTAGATATGCGAACATCGAGGCGCTGGGCCAGCACACCTCCGAACGCAAGGCCCAGCTGTATACGACAAGGTCAGCCAGCAGCGCGTTCGGAAACAGTTGTGCCAGCTCCAGCCCGAAGGTCCGCAACACATCGCCAACGACCATTACGGCCGGGATGCGAAGCCTGGCTTCGAAGTAGGCAACGAAAATGATCGCCTCCAACTTCTCAGGTCGCGGTTCCGCCTTGTCATTGGCGGGTAGCCGCACCGCCTGGCGGTCCAACAGCTTCCCCTCACGCAGCAGCATATGCATCGTCTCCTCCGTCACGAGCGTTGGACCCAAGGTGCTGGAGTACGGACCCTCCTTCCTCTCCGTCGCCACCCACCATTTGTCCGCCGCCACCAAGTCGTGCCCCTTGAGCGCGTACTCCACCTCAAGCGGCGAGGACTGTCGGCGGATGGCGTAGTCGCCGACCATTTGAGCACGCTCACCACCGGGCGCCATCGTTATCCAGGAGCTAGACGACGGCGGAAGGGAAGTGCGGCGCAAGAAAAGCAAAGAAGTGCAGGAGGCAAGATGGGCGATCAGAAAGTGTGTGGAGGCGCAGACGTGGTACCACGGGGGGTATTTAAAGACCCCTCGTCTCCCGCACTGCCGGTAAGCATAACCGGCGGACGACGAACCACTCGCCTCCCCACGACCGAAGCTGAAGCGTCGCGACCGCCCACGCGTGTCGGGCACGACCGCGGTCGTACAAAGACCTGTCAGCACACGACGCGCCAATAGCACCCTGCTGCGTGTTGGCTCCCACTGGGAGTAAATGCAGGTCGTACGGTGCGGCATAGCTCCCGGCGCGCGTCGGTGCGATTCTCGGGGCCAGTCAATCGCAACAACTTCAATGGGGTCTCCGCCCCAGCAGCGAGGCCCAAGCTTCGACTTCTGCTCCGCCCCTGCGAAGGGACACCTCGTCGGGACGCCACGAAGATGTCGGAAGCCACTGCAACTCCGAAGTCTGCGCAACCCTCTGGCCTCTCCCAGTGAAGGCCCAACCCCCGCGCCCTCATGATCGAGGGGCGCGAGCGCTCTCCTGCAACAAGCTTCGATATTCCTCACAAGCGGATCGCCTATTGTTCGCCAACGCTCGCTGATATTGACGCCAGAAGGCGTAATCATCAAATGCAGGCGAACGAAAGTAGGCCCATTTGTGAGAAGGTGACCGCATGCCGCAGCACAACGTACCCGATGGGCCGCAGAACTCGGCATCAAGTCCAAGATAAGTCTTTTCTGAAACCCAAGAAAGACATCCTTTTCATCACCATCCTATTACCGTGTCTATCAGAGCTAACCCCTACAAAAGATAGCGCAGGAAATTGACGCATGTATACTCGTCGCGCTGCGGGTTGACGGAAAGCTCAACCAGTGGCGCTCCAACCGACGCAACCGTACAAGGCGATTGCCTGGCAGTTTGGCTCCCCGCGACCAAAGAGCGCAACTGCCGGCAACCGAACAGGCGCAGATGCAAATCCGCCGGACAGCGCGCGGCACGCCAATAGCACCCTGCCACGCGTCCCGCCCCCCTAGGGAGGGGCGAATGGTCGCAGTCGTGCGATCGCTGACAGCCCACGACGCGCCAATCGCAACCCGCCGCCTGTACACTCCCGGTGGGACAACGCGCACAGCTGCAGCAGCCTGATAGCTCAGAGGTCGGCGCGATTCCAGGAGTCATTAAAGCGCATTACCGGACCACAGAGCCACAACCACCCCGCGCCTAGGGGAATCTGTGGCGCGAGGTCTGCCTCCGCTCCGACTTCGACTTCGCAGCCCAAAGAACCTGCGGTGGAGGGTGGCCAGGGCAACTAGCAGCCCCGCCAAGGCGGATGCGTCTTTGACACCGACTTCGACTCTGACTTCGATTACGACTTTGACTCCGACTCTGACTTCGGCCCGGAGGGCAACCTCGACCCCACCGCTGTAAGGCCCTACAGGCGAGGAGGACTTCACCAACCCGCCCAGCGCAATACCCTTGCGGTAGGGTGAACACTGCACTAAGCAATAAGGCTCCGCCAAACGTTGAAGAAGCTCATAGGCCGCAGGGACGGAGGGGGCCAAAGGGCTCGGCAACATGGCTTCGGCCCGTGAAGCCCTTCACCATGAGAGGCTCCTGTCGTAGGGGTGGCCCCCACCTAAGCCAGCAGGCCTGTTAGAGGTATGTAAAGCCCAGAATGGGACATGTGTAATGACATAAGTGCCCCTGTGGGGGATACTTGGATGTAAGGGTATAATTGTAAAAGTACTCCCCATGTGGATATATATACAACACAGGCCACGGGGGAAACCCTAAGCCATTGCTCACCTAACTCTCCACTACCATACTCTCTCTCTCTCTCTCTGTTTGGTCTGTAACCACAACACTTATCTATATGAATTCAATTCATGTTCAGAACAGGTATAAATAATGACCATTTTTTAACCCATAAATAATCAAGGTTGTGATCTATGCATGTGGCAGATCGTTCTGATCATTTCAGGAATTGCATATGGAAAACATATTCAAAGGAATACATTAAAATGTATCATGGTACGGTGCTAGACCCCAAAACAACACTATTGTATTAATCATTTCAGGCATTACTCTTAACTCTTAAGGAAAATCTAGTGAACCAATCTTCAATACATATAAATCCATCGAAGCAAGAACCATCTATCATGTTAATCATATCAATACAACCATTCTACATCATCACTGGGTGGAACCAAATAGCTAATCCACCAGTCAACTCATATGGGGAGAGCTAACAGGGGCGAGACCTAGGGTTGGGGATGGCGGTGGTGGTCGAGGAGAGGAGGCCGATGGATGACGAGAGGAGAGGAGGCCAGTGGTAGAGGAGAAGAGGTTGACGTACGGCGATAGGACGCCGATGGATGAGACAAATTCTAGGATTAGGAGTGGAGTGTAATAGGGTTAGGCGGGCGAGAACTGACCTTGCTGGGAGCAACGGATGAGGAGAGGTCTACTGCGATCACCATGAAAGTCGTCGATGTTGCCGCTGGTGCCTCCACAAGTCACTGAGGTCACCCACTGAAGTCGCTGAGAGGATGAGGAACGAAAGGGTGTGTGCGCATAGTGAGTTAGATTTTTGCCCAAAGTGTCTGTATATATAGAAGAATATTATCATAGATAGTTTTAGTAAACAACCATCTATGATATGATCATATCACAAATGGTTCTTTACAAAAATCGTCTGTAATGTATCACTGATGGCTTTTCACAAAAAATCGTCTGTGATAAGTTCATACACCACAGACGGTTTTTATTACTAATCGTCTGTGATGTATCATAGACGGTTTGTTTAAAAACCATCTGTGATAAGTAGGTAATCACAAATAGTTCTTACCATCGGTTGCAACATAGACGGTCACGCTAGTAAAATCATCTGCGATAACTATGCTGCAGCTTAACATTGATGGATTCTGTAGAATCGTCTGTAATGTGGTGTCTAGTATGACCTTCTCTGTAGTAGTGCAATTTTATTATGATTTATTTGGTAAAAGAACTGAAATAGACAGTCTCACTTTTATTCTATGTGTTGTTGTATGTCTGATTAATATAACATATTGACGAATTATATTAAGGCCAATATGCAATTTTGAAGTAGGACTAGGTGTAACAAGCGCTTTGATAAATTTGCAATCTTAACCTACCGCATTCGAAAACCCAAAAAATGCGATTTGATCTACAAACAAAATAGGATGTAACCAAGAACCAAGTCCTCAAAAGTTAATTAATTAAGAGCCTACCGATTACAACTTGTTTGTACACCCTCCTTTCACAAAAGAGTGGTGATAGAATGTGTGTAATCAAACCCTATTAATTTTAACCAAAGATTTTGTTTAAAAACATATTGTTTGGATATATGAAAATGATATGAATGAATTTTGTTGAAAAGGGTCTTGAGTTCGAGGATTGGTTCCAACATATTTTTGGAATATATTTTTCCTTTTGCTAGAGGGTACTAGCTAGGGAATATGGAGACACAGTATAGTCCTTTGCAAAATGTTTTATACAATGTAAAGATAGTTTGATAAGTTTCTCTTTGGTCATAGTGCACATAGATGCACTATTATGGTATTTTAAAAGATATCTTTAAAATCATACAGAGACTAAAAATTATATCTCTACTATACACACTACTACAAAAAGGTTAATACCAGATGCCACATCACAGATGGTTAACCAAAATCATTTGTAGTAAATACAATCACAGACGGTTTTGGTTTAGACACCATCTGTGTTGCTGCCAGCGCTAAAAACTATCTGTGAAGATGTAATATCACCGATTGTTCATGGTGAAAATCGTCTGTGAAGTATCACAGATGGATATTAACAAGAAGCATCTATGATATTACCAAATATCACAGATAGTTTTTTCTTTAAACCATCTGTGATACTTCACTATCTATGATACGAGGCGCTTGGTTTTTTGGGACAGTACTGAGTGTGTGCCTTGCCCTAGGTCTTCTTGGTGGTTTCATTACCATCGGTGTTGTGAGAATTCTGCCAGTTCATCCTTTACACTTTGCTTAATCTATTTCAAATAGCTATTCTGTGATTTATTATTATCTATCTTTGGTTGGAAGAAGTTGCGAAGTGATGCTTGTGTAGTGGGCTCAATGCTCATTGAAGAAATTGTCTGATATTGAAATTGAATTGATTAATGTTGTCACTTAGTTAACTAGCAATAAGTAGTCTCCTTGTGAGTTGAGACCTTTTCTGTGAATTGTTCAGTTGAAAACTTTTAGAGCTCAAAATCTAAACTGTGGTAATCATTTCCAATTTGTAAAGAGTATAGACAAAGTATTGAGAAGGCCAAGAGTCAATCTTGAGCAACTCTACAAGTGAGAGCAATGATCACATTAAAACATGAGCTTCTTGCTAGTTTTAATTGTTTTCATGCTCTATGTTTCAAGTTAGCTCAATTCTGCTTACATATTAATTAATTATTGTTTCAAAATGCTCAAGAATTGGCCCTACAGTCTTGACTTAGCATGTGATGTCATCCTAACAATTGTTGTTTCAAAATCTCAAGAATTGTTTACTTTTATTATATTTTGAAGATGTCGTCCACTCATTCTTCATCATCATCACTGGATGCATGTGATGCACTGTCTTCTAGAAAATCCAAGCACCATGGAAGAGTACTATCGAAAAGGCCCAAGGGCCAACTTACCATCACGGATATCGATGCATCTAAGACCCCTCTCAATCCTCGTCGAGCAGTGTTCGCATTCCGAAGAATGGTTAGAATAGTTGCACGGAAACAGATTGAGATCATGTACAGTTCGTGGAAGAACATGATCAAAGTTCGGAGAAATAAGCTGGTGACAGAAATTTTTGGGTCGTTTGAGATCCTGAAAGAACACAATCCTTCGTGTGACGACATATGTTGCTAGTGGTGTGCAAAGCATGGCAGAACTTCAAGAGCATGCTTATCAAGCAATACGCGGACAAGGATTTGATGCCCTTCCAGAAGTATCCATTCCTGAAACCGCAATAGCAAGAGTTTGTGGCGATAAAGATGATTGATAATTTTAGAAGTGAAAGTGCAGCGGACAGGTCTCTCCAGGCAAAAAAACACACCCCCATAGACTCAGCACCACTGGGTATATGGGTAAAATCCCATAATAGAGGAAGGAGGACGAGCAGGCAATTCTGCTGGAGGCCTCACTGCCATTTGTCAGGATCCCTGATGAGCGCGCTCAAACTGGATAAGAGTGAGGTCATCTACCGTGTTGTCGGGGGCCATCACCTTTCAAAACCCTGTAGACAAGGAAGTGTCCCACCACCTGGTAAGATATCAAACTACCTAGTTTGTAATTACTCCATAACTTCATAGGAAGTAAAGTAACATGTCGAGCTCTTGTAGGAAGCACTAAGTGTAGAATCTTCCTAAGACTCATTCCAGACAGTCAGGGAGAGAGATATACTCTCCGTGGCCTTGGGAAACAAGGAGCACCTGGGTTGCATAAGAGGCCTTAGTCTTTATGTTCCTTAGAAACATGATTTCTCATATGACTCTGAAGCGTACCAGAGTAGGAAGAGAACCAAAGCCGAGTGCGAGGCATAGCTACGAAGGAGATTAGGGTATCCCTTAGAGAGGAGATTGCTGATGTGTCCGAGATGAGATACAAAGATATAAGGAAAATCAATTGGAAGCCACCGCCACTCCTATGCTACCAAGCCCTCCAACTGTCAGAGTAGCTACGCGTCCAACCCTAACATGGAAAGCGACCATATATTTCATGTCGATGACATCCTAACAATAATTATTATCTCTAAAATGCTCGATCCATTGATAGGCCTATTGGAGTAGCTAATTTCGTATTGTTATATAGGTGGCTACGAAATGCAAGCTCCAAGTGAGATATGCCTCCATTGCCTTGTACGCTGCTTGGGGCCGAGCGTTTCCATCCGGTGCCAGGGCCTTGGTGCATGGTGTAACTCTAGCACCAGGTTTCACAAAAGTGAATGTGGACAGTGTTTATGTTGATTTTGATGTCATCCCACTGCAGATGCCCCCAAACGACGAGGTCGTAACTCTAGGGCAAGCCATTAAAACATTCATCTAGCGCCCCAAGAGGGACATCTACCTGGAGGCTCCTGCACCAGTGCCAAGTCCATAGGAGCTATCTGCACCAGTGCCATGTCTGTTGGAGCTATCTACACCGGTGCCAAGTCCATGGCAGCTACCTGCACAGACGCGACAAGAGCGCGGTGGATCACATGCATCTATATCTCGTGCCTGATCAACTACCACGAAGTCAACCTCTAACAAATGAGGTGACAAGGGCAAACCGAAGAAGACCGATGATGATATCCCCTACTTGCCATTGGCCTAGAAATTCGAGCTAGGCGAGCCGTTGGTCATCCCGATAGAGTGCCTCCAAACCCTAGGACTGACTTGCCAGAGATTGCATGCATGGTACATAGAACAGGCCAACAAACCGAAGGAACAATGACGCTTGGGTGTCACCATCAAGTTCAGGCTGTATCATCTTCAATATGATATTCATGACCTTGTCTTCATAGTGAGCTTTGAGGATTTATTCTTTCTCCTCAACCTCGATGCCCTCGACGTATCACTCATTCGACGTTGGACACTGCAAGTATGTACAATCATGGTCTACATTTATGTAATACTAAAATGCCATATATATAACTTATTGCTTTTGTGTGTGTGTATATATACATAGTGACTGAAGTCAGATTAACAAAATCACCGATAGATTTTCTCGACCCATACTTGGTCTTCATGCATATCATCAAGGAAGATACATCCTTTGTCGAGCGTTACATGACGATGGCATTGGTGGCTTACTGTAATAAGGAATTCATACTTATGCCCTACAACTAGGGGTAAGTGTTATACTAGTGGCTATACTTGTTGATTTGAACTTTATAAGTAACACGAATTTAGGTTTGATGACCATGATGACACACCTGTGTAGATTCCACTGAATTCTAATTGTAATTATATCAAAATGGAATAAGGTATATACCTTGATTCCCTAAAGAGGACCAAAACCGACTTCACAGTTGTCCAATAATTAATCAACAGGTAAACACATTTTCTCTATAGATAACTCTACTGTAGTCTTTCCTTAATTCATTCCCAATGACCAAGGCTAAATTTTTAGAATCATGTAGGTTATTCACCAATTGCGTTGCTTCTGTACGGAAATCCAAGGGAGGGATCAACGCCCTACGACACTATCTAGATTTCCTGGTATTCGTTAGTACATATTAATCCTATATAACAATTCGTAGTAATGCCTCTCGAACTAATAAATTCTATTTTTCTAGTGCCACCAGCAGCCACCGAGCAACACCTGTAGATTCTATATTTGCCACAACATGGAACTACTCCTCGGTTCCGTGAAGACCAAACTTCCTCAAGTTTGTCAATCTTACAATAATTATTTCATACTTATCAATTTATATGTATGTACGACATTGATTTTCCTACTGATAGGTTGCGACCATCGATACAACTGTCTTGCAACAGGCTGAGCTCCAATAAATTCAAGGATAGTGTACATACTTCATAATGTTTAGGGTCATAAACATATAAATCGTACTTAACATTCTCCAGATGCTCATTGTTCTGCAAGAAGTTACAGAAGTATGGGCCTTAGGTAAGAAAATCCCTAAAAAGAGGTAACTCCAATTATTTAAGTTACCACCACATGGAATGTCGACCTTGAACGCATTAGCCATAACCATGCGGCAGCCATTGCAAGCTACTGCATGCATGGTGTGGGTCATACACAACACAAAACAGTGGCAATGCACAAACAAGATGGAGGCTAGCTAGCTAGTAAGTAGTAACCCCATGCCCTAAAAGTGGCCCTGTGCAAAGCGCATGTCGGGGGTGAAAAAGGAGAGGACCATGTAATGTGTGTATCTCCTCTCCATGCATGCATGCCGGCCTGACCTTCACCTCTAACCTAAAAAGGAGCTCCCACTATCTGTTCTTCTCGCTCTCTCTCTCGTCCCCTCTGGTCCAAGCGCTAGCCCACCTGGGACCAACCAGCCATCGCATTGCTTTTGCTAGTTAGTGGGAGATGGAACCCCAAAAGCATCTCTCTCTCTCTCTCTCTCTCTGATGTTTGTTCGTTTTGTACAGTGAGGCCCTTAGGATCATGTACCAACTACAAACCGCGAAAATATCCTCGCCTGTTCCATTCTCAGTTCAACTTAGTGACGAAGGAATGAAAACTGTGCAAAGAACGATCCATCAGGCATAAAGAGATAAGATCATGTGCACAAATTAAGGAGAACCGACGCATATATGTCGATACATGTCTAAAGCAAATTAGTACACCATTCCTAAAGCTTTCAATCTATATTTAGCTTCCAGTTATTGTTATCAATATATAACTGCAAACCACGTAGTTAATAAATGACTTCAGTAGCAGAAATTATTTGCTAAAAAATGAACTGTTTATTGACGAGATGGGATTTGGCCCGGCGATTGGTAGAATTTCCTTTTCATCCCTAGCTACTTCACTCCCTCTCACCACCTGTGGAGTAAGTTGATGATCAAGTTTTGGAGTGGTAACCATACAATATGGTATTTATAATTGAAACATGTAATTTATATCTGTAGCATCGAAACATTAACGCAAAACATAGAAATAGCCTGGTTGCAGCACCGTTAAGCATCAATGATATCTGATCGCTACATTCGTTTTACACAGCAATTAAATTTCCATGCCAATTGAAACATCTAATCTATAAAACCATGTAAATTGCGGGCCTAGCTAGTGAATATATATATATAATCAGTGCACATACTGACATACACAACTATGCACTGGATACATATGCTATATATCTATCAAGAGGTGAACTTTTCCGTATATTCGACGTGCCGTGGCGGGCCCAATGCCCCAATATTCGAACCAGGTGGTGCAGCCTTTTTGTTAGTGATAATATGTCAGCATCATCTTTTTAGACTCCTTTTATCCGCACTAATCTACGCGAAAGATAGTCCTCCATCTTGTTAAGCACAAGACCGGATAAGCACCTCCATGCTCCCACTCCACCAAGTGGCCATTTTGAATCCCCTTCCATGTCAGCACCGATACTTCGTGACCGCAGAAAGGGATACGGATCCGCTGCAGTGGTGTACTCACTGTATATAAGCCCGTTCTTTTTGGCTTTTGAGCGAATTTTAGCTTTTGGCTTCTCTCAACCATCACTATTTATTACACTAATAAGCTGCAGCCCAAAAACAAACCTATATGTTGGCAACAGTCAAACAAAAAATCATAGACATAAAGGACTGTCTGTTGCACACTGTCTGATTTTTTTCTTACAAATTAGTAGCTATTTTCCACACTGAGATCAACATCCTGGGATCTAGATTCTCTCCATCTCATATGTATAAAACCCACTAAACCTAAACCCTAACCCATCCCCACTTCTCCCAACCCCACCCCAGCCACCCAGTGGCGGACCTAGGAATAAAATGTAGCTAGGGCGGAGTCGGAAGCATGAAGCAAACAATATTACCCAAAAGCAAAACAATCTATGATCAAATTATGTTACAATCGTACTAATAAGAGCATATGACACAAAATAGAAGCAACAACTACAATTCGCATGCAAACATATGTAAATAATAGTAGAACTTTGAAAAATACCTCACCAATGAATCTTAATCAACAGTTGTAGATGAACCGTAGAAGAAGCAACATATCAATTGTGAAAGATAGATGAATTAGTAGTATCATAAATCGGTTCGTAGTTGTAGCATTGTTTATTAAACTGGTAAAGTGATTAGTGATGGATGGCTCAGGTATGACAAAGCTCTTGCACATAGCAATAATGTATATTATGCTCGATCAATGTTTTACAGTCTCACCAAACAATCAGTGTTTTACAGTAGGATATTTCCCCTACCGTCTCTCAAATGGTTAATTAGTCAAAAATGGTAAAATATTTGCAGAATTCCCATTCTTGAACTGCTTGCATTCTGATAAGAATGAATAGTGTCCTAGTAAATATTAAGCTTGGAAGATTTGAGTAACATCTAACATCCAGCACTGACAATAGAAGCGCAAATACTAAAAAAGTACCCCCTAGAATATATTTGGAGCTTAACCGTATGACGTATGTGATTTATCGAAATGCTCTCACCATCTGATGAAATCGAGGTGGCCGGTGCCATCATCAAGCGTGAAGGACACATCCGTCGTCCGCTCCGCCCTGCCGTTCACCACCCCATAAGTTGTAGCGTTGTATCTTGTATTGCATAGCTGCGTGCGTTGCGTCCGTCTGTTCTACTGCCTATCGGCTCGCCGTCGCACTGCGCCTATTCTGTCCGCAAGGGGGAGGGTGGCCGGCCGGCGACGGAGCTCGGGCGGCCGCCCGGGCACGCCCGAATGGTAGATCCGCCCCTGCAGCCACCAGCGCTATCGTAGGCACCACCAACCCCTACCCCAATGCGGCTGCCGTCGCCGCCCACCTCCTCCTTGTCCACCCTCCTCAACCTCTACCACCGTAGTCTTCCTTGTGTTGACCTCGACACTATCCTACCCACCACCCTCTACCATTTCGCTGCCCTCTTCCTCCCTCTAAACTCTAGCTCTGATGAACCCTAGCATTAGCTTAGGGTGAACCCTAACCCTAACTTATCGTTGCCGGTGAAGAGGATGCCGCTGCACGATGATCCTCTCGAGTATGAATCTCTATGCCGATCCAAAGGTTAGAAAAGTGATTGTTTTTAAGAAAAATTTAGTTGCCAGAGATTTAGCAAATCGGTAGACATATATAATGCAAAGAGCAGCGGTAGCACAAAGGATAGTTTTTCCTAATTAATTGATACATATATCTTGAATTATACCATCGGCTATGTGATCAAACAATTACCACCGTGCACGGTTACATTTCTGCAATCATAGTTACAATGCAATGCTACGGACTTGTAAGAATAGAGGAGAGTGGTGGGGGTAGACGTACGGTGAATCCCTGGAGTCGACTGTGTTAGAAATAATCAAAATTGTTTTTTATGATATCTTTGTGTATATAGCATATTTAGATATTTGGAAAAGTGTGTTTCGTATTTAGGCAGATTTGGATTCCCTTCTAGATACATGGAGTCTTTGTCATCATTTGCTCTTAATAAAAGGGCACCCCTGGAATCAGTTTTTTTAGGCGAGCAAGAGAATAATAGAATAGTAAGAAAACGAAGCGTTGTTACGTCTCATAAAACTTGTGTGTGTTGATCGTAAGTTCAGTAGTTTTTTCTGTGTGTGCATCTCTCCTGTGTAGGGTGTGTTCACTGGTAAATTGCGTGTGTTTTATGGCTTAGTTCCTACATTTGGTATCAGAACCTAAGTGCCTAACATCACCTTGGATTTCAAGGTTGTCGAAGTACACAGTCGACGTGTGAGGGGAAAATATTGGAAATAGTCTCACACTTAGGGCATGTTTGGTAGACCTTCAAATTATTATGTTTTAGTTTCTGCTCCAGATTCTCTGAGAATCCACTTCTCTGAGTATCTAAAACCGCCTTTGGAAAGCGTTAAGCTAGTAGGTTGGCTCCGCAAACATAAGAGGGAGGATTTGAGGTAAATAGACTATGATACCCCTGGTTGTAACACTTCATATGTATTTGTGTCTTACTCCTCTATATTTGTACACAATTTATGAAATTTTTTCCAAATTTTGTAAGACCATATATACACAAATTATGATTTTTTTACAAATTTTTGAAGAGCACATATATACAAATTATGAAATTTTGATTCCAAATTTCATAAGGTAATTACATTCAAGTGCAATTTGAAATAACTAAAATATTCACATGATATGCTAAAACACAGTATGAAGTTGCAAGGACATACCATTTCATTAGTAATTTGCATATGACCACCAATCACAATTTGTTACTTGAAATTACAAATGAGATTACTGAATTATCATTGCTATGCACAAAAACATATTACAAGCTTCATAGCACACTATGAGGCATAAGATCAAAGCCTCCCCCCCCCCCCCCCAAATTAGGATATTGGTATTGGCACACCAGTAGGAACTACTCCATTATCAAGATTTGTGTTCAGGTAGATGCATTGCAAATGCTTTACATACTAAAAGGCGTGTACATGAACTGATTGATTTCGGTGGCTTCAGGCCCTCTTGCTGATTTCGACTTTCAGGGCCTTCTACTGATTTCCACTCTATACATTGTACATGACAAGGCATTAGGTGAGCAACACCACTGACCAGAATTGTCGAAACTCAAAACAGAATACTTTTTTCTGACACTTCAAACAAGGTGATCATGAAATAAGATGCCAAGAGCAAAGATAGGGGGTCTTTTCTAACCCTGCAAACAAGATATTTTAATTAACAGACATACATAAAAGCTGGAGACAAGTTAAGCAAAAGCAATAATACAACTGTACAAGAGCAATAATACAACTATAAAAGATGTTGTCCATTGAGCAGAATGTGGCAAATTACAATGCTACTATTTAATATTATCTAAGAAACTACAAAGTACAAACCTCAGTACTTATTAATAGTTGACTAAAATATGTAAAAATGAACAAAAACATATATCACCGATTTAGGAAACAACATTTGCTTATGGAAAAATTATAAATTTTGGCCTCCCAATCAAACAAAGTATTTACCGCCCTATTTTCCACATGTTATCTTGCATCTTTGTTCAAAGGTGGCAACAGAATTACTCCTATTATGCATATGGCACAGGTCATTCAGAATTCATATAACTTGACCACGTATTGGGATTTTGTAGTTTCATAATACATAATTGTGTAGTTTAGCACCAAACTGAAGTGGCTGGATATGAGATCTTTCATTCCATAATTATGATTTTGTCTAGTGGTAAGTTGTAGCCACTGGTTGCTTACTTTTGCTTTGAAAATTACTGAAGGAACACACTTCAACTCTATGCAAACAATTGGAACATAACATGGTTCTTGCTTTTTTTCCTATTATTTCCATTTTCCTAGAAAGATGATAATTAGAAAATTCCAAGAATAAAGTCAAGCAGCTTACAAATACTCACCGGGCTTTTCTGGTGGAATGGATACCTCGAATCATAGGTAGCAACTGTAGATGAGCACCTCAACACCGTGGAGCCTCTAGCAACATTCGAGTCCTTCACGCATTGTTCGCAATCCGCCGCCGTGTAGTCCCTCGTGCACTATGCTCGTATGCTCTTGGCTAGTCGCGTTTAGGCCAGGAAGCAGCCATCGTACCAGTCACCAGTGCTCCAGCTCGCGCCTCAGCCATCGGTGATGTTCATGGCGGCAGTGGAAAGAGACGCAAGGCAATCAGGTGGCGCGAGGTCACCGAAGCAGAGGATACGGCTGAATGCCTATTCGCGGCTAGCCCTACCAGAACACAGGAAGGCGAAGCCTGTGGTAGCGGTGGCGGAGGTACTCCACCACCATCTGCTTCCACTCCCCTCCTCTGCCTTCCAGCCACACACCATGTGCGAGCCCTTCTCTTCATTTTCTCGAAACAATTCTCCATGAATCTGGATTTGGGGGCAGCCGAGCGGGTGGGGGAGGGCCACTACCGGGGGGAGGTGGGAGTGATGGGGAAGATGGTGGCGGGAGGTGATTGATGGGGAAGACGGTGGCTGGAGGTGAGAGAGAGAGGGATGGTGTCATCGGGAGGTAGAGAGATGGGGAGGGGTGGCTTAGGGAGAAGGAAGGAATCGGTGATTCACTGGGGGGTAGGCCGCGATGGCATTTTGCAGGTAAAATTATGCAACTCCGAAGGGCACTTTTAATTTCTACAGGTGGCTTCCCACGAGAATCCACGGGAAGGCAGCTTCTCTATGCTAGTTCATTTTCAAGACTGCTCCTTGCGAGAAGCAGAATCATGTCACTTTAGGAAGCTTTGTGTTTGGTACAGCTCCACGAGAATCTGGTGAGAAGCTGTGAGTAGGAGCTGTACCAAACAGGCAGTTATAAGTGTGAGAGATTTCACCTATTCGACTAGTCTTTTTCAGCAGCCCGTGGGGTTTGTTATTTTTAGCCGTTTGGATCTATGGTCCAGGAAGTAAATCCAGTTGGACCTAGATATATGGCCAGGATCAAATCTAATAGACTGGACGACCAGAGAAAGATTTTTGTGGGGCCCACTGCGTAGAGGTGGTAGGCATGGAGTACAGGCCGCGCGCGCACAAAGCAAGAGTTCATTAGCTAGCCAAGGTAGCAAAGGCAGGCAGAGGAGTCCAAGGAAGGCCACCTTCTTTTGTTAGATTCCAGCAGCAGTCGTCCTAAGATTCGCTCTCTCCCTTCATCTCATCACACGATAACGACCCTCCTCCCTTTGCTTGCCTTGCCCGCCCACCCATCGCCTGCAGAATTTCAGGGCAGCACCATAACTCTCCAGTTTCTCATTTGCGTATTATTGGGGTGCCTTTCTTGTGTCTCGATGGAGCATATTGGAGTGCCGTTTTGTTCCATCAATTGTCCCTACTAGGATGGGACTCTGAAAAATCCAGTGTCTTCATTCAGCACTTGCATATGTGTGGGATATTTTCTACATGTTACTGATATATCCTAGAGCTATAGATGAGTGTATCATTTCTATATTTATAATTTTTTAAATAATATACTATTTTATTCCTTGAATAAATGTCTTTCATATTGATCAACAAGTATGTGAATTATTCGTGGAACTTTTTATTCATGTTTTGGTGATATTCTAAATTATCTCTGATCTTATATCATTATGTGGGACAATTACAATTTATAGATCAGCACATGTATTGATTAATGATCATATTTCACAAATCATAGATATAGGGATATCAAATCAATAATATGGACACACGTTAGAAAACATACTGTTAGCTTAACCTACTATGAGACACTAGGGAATTGTTATATTCTTAAGTGTCATCAATTGTTCTCATAAATAGTGCATGTAAGATTCTTATACCTAAGATCGTCATAGTTTTCTACATGTATAATAGTTTACATAGGGGTTCCAAACACTACTTCGTATCTTGGTGGTCATACAGGTAGTTTTCGGGTTTACTATAAAATATGCGGAGAAATATAAGTGATCAAGATATAATTTTCTCCTCCTATTTAACGGGAGAGATATCTCTAGACCCCTCGATATAGTTAGATTAAGAAAGTGCATGGTCATGTTGAATGTAATTGAGGAGTCAATCACATACTAAGTAATCTACTACATATTCGAGTGAAGGATCGAGCTGTCATAGGATGTCACACTTCTCACTTTGAGTTCGATCTAATATTGTGAGATAAAGAGAGCAGTATCAATTTCTCAACAATCTTATCTTCTTGTGAATGATTAAAAGCTGGTTTACTTGAGATTTCAAAAGCCATACAAACTTAAATTGGAGATCAGAGTATGTTTCGTGTCGCACTACTTCCCATGTGCCTTTGTGTTTCGCACAAGCGTTACGAACTATTAAATGGTAAACGAGCCCCTCTGTAACACTAAATGAGTTGCTTGAATTTTTTTTCCACTATTAGTGTCATGCAGAAAGTATATTATAAAAATTAACTTTCACCATAGCATATATCAACACTTGAACAGACTATATGAGTATACATGTGCAACATGATATTCCATTTTTCGTGCTGTATGCACGAATCATAGACAATGTGAGTCATGATATGGACAGAAACAGAACAAGCCTTGCATGGGAGTTCTTAACCGAAACCGAAAGCTCAAGGTGAGAACATGTATGTATTATGTATGTAATCCTTTTAAGCTGACAGCTACTAGTTTAACGAGTTCAATGTTGATGAACAGAGTACTATGCTCGCCTTGGGCCTTACAAATGTGCGCTTTTTACACGTCATTACCAGTTTACCACCAATCCGACAGAGACACAGCTTAATATTTATTATACGGTTTACTCCTATATCTCACGCACTGAGCCATGGGTAGAACAGAACCCTTCTCCTACCATACATACTTCACACACACAAAAACCAACAAATAGGCAAAATTTCTCCAGATAAACACACCTTATCCCTGTAGAGGTGCTTGAGCTGCGCAACGCCCTTGAACCCGTTGTCCACGAGCTTCCTCAGGTTGCGCGCCCGACCCCGGGAATTGCGAGTAGTTCCCCACTCCCCACCGCCGCATTCTCGCCTCTCAGCCTCCTCTCCACTGCTGCACGGGCCCTGCCTCCCCTCCGCTTCTCCTACTCTGTCTCGTCGTCGCCATACCTCACGGCCTCACGGAGCAAAAGAGCCTGGATCTGGTGGCGAAGGAAGCTAAGAAGACATAAATGTGTTGAGGAAAACTTAAGTGTGCGCATGAGTAATGAGTTAGATTTTTACACTATATGTTCGTATATATAGAAGAATATTATCACAGACAACTAATACAAAAAACCATCTGTGATAAGTCACAACACGGATGATTTTTAAAAATAATGATCTATGATATCTGATATATCACAGACGGTTAATATAAAAATCATTTGTGATGGTCTACGTATCACAGACGGTTTTTGTTAGAAACCGTCTGTGATAGTTCTTTCTATAGCTAAAAAGTTTTTGTTTTTTGGCTAGCCACAGGAAATGCGAGCCATGCCATCTGAAAACAAGCAAGTAGATTACAGATAAATGATAGATAAGTGAATTACAACTCAAAGTGTATCGGTATGCTTTGCACACTAGACATACATTCATATTTGCATACTGTTTACAGTACAGGATACCGTCTTTTTAGATATGTATGTATTTTTTCTACTTCTATTCCCAAGGGACAGAGAATCTTATTGGCTTCATATATGGTTTTGGGCAATGCGTTTTCCTCATAAAGCATGTCCCATAATAGATCTAACAATGCTGTTAAACTCTATGAGACCAACCATTGTGTATTTTCAACTTTAGCATTTCAAGCACAGATGACAACCTTGTTTATTTCGGTTTGCATCTTGGGAATAATGGTTTCTCCGAGTCCTCTATCAAGCTCTTGAATTTACCAAACTCTTTCTTACTATAGTTTCCTTCTCATCGCGCAATATCTGATACAGATTATCATCATGTAACCTATTCTCATTGAAAGAACAATCGATATCCGGTATATCATTGTCTTCCTTGACGATGTTATTATCTTCCTGTATAATGTACTCTTTACCGTGACTGCTTCAACATGTATACCCCCTTTTTGAAACCCTTTTGAATCAAGTGTGCTTCTATCAACGTTGAATTGGTAAACATCTTAAGATTCTAGCAATCAATGCATAGATAATATCTAAATTTCACTTTCCTCTTTAACATATCATGCTCAGTAGCTCTTCTAAAAGCAAATACACCATCGATGTACTCTTCACTCATACGGCCCTAGCGTACCTTCGGTTTCGTCCATCTACGCTATGCATATAACAAATTAATATTAAATTATATTAATACTCTACTAGATAGCCATTACATGTATGTACACTCTTACACATAATTGTCATTCATCATAATTTATTCATCCAAAGTAGCTAGCTATGATTTATGAACCAATCCAATAAGAATTAAAGTAGATAGGAGACCCACAGACCAAATCGCCTCAAAGCTGACGCCTAACAGACAGAATATTTGTCAGGACGAGGATATTTCAAAACAAGTGAATATCACAGACATTTCCATTCACAACCCGTCTGTGATAAGTAGGTTATCATAGACAGTTTTAAAAAAACCGTCTATGATATATCACTAATGGCTTTCACAAAAACCGTCTATAATAAATGCATACATCATAGATGATTTTTATTGTGAACCATCTGTAATATATCATAGACATTTTATATAAAAAATCGTCTGTGATAAGTATCATCACTGATGATTCTTACTATCAGTTACATTATAGATGATCACGCTAGTAAAACCATCAGAGATAGCTAACATTAACAGATTCTATAAAATCGTCAGTGATGAGGTGTCCAGTATAATTTTCTTTGTAGTAATGAGTGTTTTGACATGCACGCATATATGTGTGGTAACGAAGTATTGAAGTGTCTAACTAGCTAGCTAGTAACCAGCTGTTATTCATTGAGTGCTAGCTATTGTGCTCTTTTACCATCTAGGGCATTAATTTGTTGATAGATCCTAACGAAACAGTGGTTACCAATGGTGGTGTGTGCTCGTAATTTTCATTTTTTAAGTGCTTTAATATTTTTCATATATTTTGATTGAGTACTATCTGCTTTTCTTTAGTGCTTGATAGCTTCCATACATGATATTCTTATTTTATTGGTGATTGATCGTCAATCTGCTTGGTTTTGCATTGATTTTGACATAAAACATACATGATATTCTGGCCTGAAAAGAGGAATTCAACTTTCTAGTCTACAATATCATGCAAACTAGAATGTCTGCAAAATCGATAAACCGCATATTTTGCAACTCCAAGACTAATTAGTGGCTAATTCCAAGCTTTTTTTTCACAAAATCGCAACGGTTGATTTGGACTAATGAGCATTTACTAATATTCAGATGTTGTGCCCTGTCATTCAAAGACTTTAGATCATCAACAAAAACTTCCAAGCTTCTTTAGTTATTTTCAGATCTGGTTGCAAAGGACACTTTCAAGTAGTACTAGATAAGCAAGATTCCTAAATATGCTATTACGCAACTTGTGTTCACGAAGAAAAAATGACGGAGGCTTGCAAAATACCCTTTCTTTAAACTTTCCACTCTGATATCACCCCATCACCTAATCCTCTGATATATGGCCATCCTCTTACGATCTCCTTTTATCTTATTCTTCGGCTGATTATGTTCAATAATGATGTTGGTTAATGTCATTCCCTGTTTTAATTACAAGTTTGCAACAAGTCTTGATCTTGTGTTGTACCGATATGTACGAAGCATCAAAATACCCTAATTAACTAAGGCTTGGCAACAAATCCCTTTAAGCAAGACTGCAAGTATATCCGTTCCAATTTATTCAAAGATCCTCAACATATACAGAACAAATACGCATGATCCAATGTCTCAAACAAAATAGGCAGCAGACTACTAGCTGTTTTTAAGTAGAAGTATATATAGATTTGTTAGTTTATGGCAAAGCAGCAATGCTGCCATTTGTCAATTGGCTCCAAGAACTAATTGTATACATATTTATATATATTTGTATTCTTTTGGCGACCTAATCATACTCTTTGAATCATCTGATCGATGTTGATACAAAGGAAACATATACAATCTTGTTTGACCTAATTGCATTCTGTTGATGTTCTGCAATTCTTGTTTTGTCTTGTAACTTGTGTCGCATGTACAGAGAGAGAAACATAGTAATGTTAACGAAAATGACAATTTGCACTGCAAAATAATACACCAACCGTATATATATGCATGAGATATGATAAGATGTTTGAAAACTAGAAGTAATAGGGCGTGCGAAACGCTTGTCCTTTCCTTGCAGATCTTGTCAAGACACACAAGGCAGCATCTCAGCAGCCAAACATATCAGATCAAGCGAGAAGCTAGCTAGCGTACGTGCTAGCTGCTAGGCGTCGCACGCATGAGTCCAAATTAACGACATGACAAGAACCATGCAAAGCACGTAAGAAGCATCAATGTTAACGGGTAAAAGAAAGGAAATACAAACCAATGGAGGAGGGAATAAACGAAGCAACAGATATCTAGTGAAGTCATGAATCATGGTACCAACAACTTGTTGATGGCCACAAAAACGTAAGGAGAAATGAAAGAACCTACACATCGATGATCGATCTCTCATGCATGCACCGCAACAATGTCAATTCCTGCCAAGTTTCTAGTAACGAACCATCTCATCTTTAGCTTCTCCCTACGGTACGTGCGCTGTTGGAAAAACCTACGTACACACGTGCGACATGATCCAAAGTGAAGATTTAATAAATGCAGACTACCTGCCTCCCATTCGCACGTGCGAAACAATGCGTGCATGTATGCACCTAGCAATGGCTTCGGCGTGCATCTGCCGAACGAACTCGGCCTCATGGCCTCCACGCGCTTGCCCACACGACGGGCTGCTCCTTCCATGCAAGGAACACCCCGGCCGCCGCCGCGTCGTCCGTGCCGGCCTCCCGCATCGACCAGCCTTCCCGGTATCGCCGCAGCAACGACCGCACGTCGTCGGCGACGTCCTCGCTGAATGCCACCGGAGAGAACCCGGCTGACCGCATGCGCCGCGCCCACGACGCCCCGGTCTCCCGCCGCTCGGCGGACTCCGATGCTGGGCAGGACACGAGGTCTACGATGGCACGGCCGGCCGCCCTCTCCAGTGCCAGCCTCTCGTTGCTTGTCTTCGGGAAGCTCTCTTCGAGCGAGTCCATGTACGCCGAGAAGAACCGGAGGCCCTCGCTGAACACCTTCATGAACGCCGCCTCCGTGTCGGCTTCCCCGGCTGACGAGTCCGGCTCGGACGCCACCAGGTCGGCCTCCTCCTCGACGACCGTGACCACGCGCGGGTCCAGCCGGCGGAGCGACGCGACGAACGCGTCACGGCGCCGAGAGCCGCCCGGCGCGACCCCGCGAAGGGCGTTGACACAGTTCACGGCGAGCGCGGTGGTGGCGCCGCCCTCGCGGAGGTCGAGCCCGTCGAGGTCCAGCTCGGCGAGGTCCCCCACGTGGTGCATGGTGAGGAAGCGGAACGGCACGCCCATCAGCCGCGCGAACTTTTCTAGGCGCTGCCCGATCTCCCGCATCACGCGCTGTGCGGCCGCAGACGGCGCTGCGGTGGGCACAACGGTGGTGATGGACAGGTGCGGCGTGTCGTCCGACGACCGCGTGGCCAGTGCCTCGAGCAGAGTCGGCCACTGCGTGCAGAACGTGTTGCTCAGGTCAAGGATGTGCAGCCGCTGCGGCTGCGACGACGAGGCACCCGCCGCCGCCGCCTCGAGGAACGACTCCAGTATGGCCCCGTTCGCGGCGACATGCCCGAACGACATCCAAGGGCTGAGCTCCTGGAACTTGAGCGCCGTGCGGCGCGTGGACTCGAACGACGTGTTCTGATCGGATGCAGCCGCGAGCGTCCGCAGCGTGCGCGGCCCGGAGGTGGTGAGCCGCGCGAAGAGCCCTTGTAGGAAGTAGGACGCCAGCTTCTGGTTGACGTCGCCGTACGGAGAGGCCAGCTCGTTCAGCATCCACATGAGCTGCTGCACACGATGGCTGTCGCGCGCGGCAACCGCACGCGCGCACTCCAGCAGCAGCTGCGCCGCCCACCTCCCGGCGCCACTGGCCCCTGACGACGACGCGGTCCCCCCGCCAGCACCCGACGACGACGCCGGGGAGCCGAAATCGATGTTAAGATCGACCGGCGGGAAGGAGAAGTCCGCAGCCTCGAACAGCCCGTGCCCGCCGGTGGACGACGTCGACGGAAGCGGCGTGGGCGCTGGAGCCGACGTCGACGAAGGTGGCGGCTGCGTGGGCGCCGGCAGCGGCGGGGCGCGGGAGGAGTGGAACTGGCGGGAGGAGGACGAGGAGGACAAGTCTTCATCCATGTAAAAGCGGTGGTCGTTGCCGCATTCTTCTAGGTACGGCGCCTGCTGCTCCAAGTAGTAGCCACCGGCTCCGCCTCCGCCGCCGCCGTGGTGGTGGTGGTAGTAGTAATCGTCGCTGTTGCTACTTTTATTGTTGCTGCTGTTGTAGTAGGAGTGCTGGGAGTAGTAGTAGGAGTGGTTGTTGGAGGAGGAGGAGCGGGAGCCGGTGGAGGTGGTGCTGCGCGAGGCGCGGGAGTTGTAGGGCGACTGTTGCTGCTGCTGGTACTGGTGCCGCTGGTCCGGCGAGGAAGAAGCGGCTTGCGCTTGCGCTTGCGCTTGGTGGTGGTGGTGGTGGAGGCTAACCAACCTGAACAGTGTATCCATCTAAACCTAAACCACCTGGACCAGGAGCCAACATATGGTGTGGGGGTGGTGCAACTACACAACTGCAGCTGCAAGGGGAGTGAGTGAGTGTAGTTGTCGGTGTATGTCCTGATGGGCGCTGCTGTTACTACTACAGTACTACTACTGCTGCAAGTCTATAACTACAACAACAATGGCCGGGTGGTGGGTTATAACATGCAAAAGGAAAGAATCTGCTACCACTGCTCTACTATTTTAGTACATGTAATTGCTGGTGCTCGTAAAAGCCCCATCTATTCTTTTCATCCCTCTCTCTAATTCTTTCTCATGTGGATGGTGAGAGAGGAGAGAGAGTGGGTGTGCTTTTAGTGGGATCGATGAGGCAGGGATGAGTGCTGTTGTTATTGGGTTTTTTCTAGCTTTTACTGGCTGAGTGTGTGAGGGGGCGCCTTTGCTTTTTCGCATCGCCTCTTATCCTGGCTTTACTTTGGGTCTTCGGGCAGCTTTGGTAAAGGGTTAAAGTTATGACAGTAGGATTGTGCACGACAGGCAGATACTGCGTATAAGGACGACCAGAAGCATTTGAAAATTCTTCCCTGTGCGCATCTTCCTTCAACACCACTATTTACGCCTTCGAGCACAGCCATAGTGCGCACCACGTAGGGAGTTTTTTGGCTTCTCCTCTTCCCACCCCAATAGCTAGGGGTAAAAACAGATAGGATATAGATTAGATAATATTTAAATTATATTTATATTTTTTTCTCAGATTTAAGTATGAATCGGATAAATGCCAGATATGAATATAGACCAGACAAATATTGGATACGAATTTAGGTCGTATTCGACTATTTTTCGGATTCCAATAATTATTCATGATCCCTCCTATTTAAAACATGGCACCAAATTATTTTAATATTTTAAATTGATAAATAACTGACTCAGTGACTCTAACATGCAACTGCGCATTACATGTTGACAGTAACAAATGAATCATTCATCTCACGTATTTGTATAATGCAGCTTTTAAGGACAGTTTCATATCTTATGACGCAATGAAGTTTAACAAATCAATATCAGTGTTATAGTAATATTTTCCCCTTTTCCTCTATTTTATCATGTAATCATTTATCATTGCAGCCATTTTGTCACTAATCCTAACTAATTCTAGATATATTGCAAATAAATTGGTTATAAACATATCAAATTTAGCTAAAAAGAGGATGCAAAAATCTTTATTGGGAGATGTGCCAAAATAAAAAAAATAAGATACCAAATTAAAGCCCACCATGATGACGGGCTCGTCCAGATGATCGGAATGCATATATTATATGCCCAATTTGAAGGTCAAATGCAAAAGACACATGTTAGTAAGTTCCTGCTATTATATCTACTGAATCTGGATATTCGACTCCGAATCCAAATCCATGATGACCCATACCAGATTTGCATCTGCATCTAGGTATTAAGTATCCGGATCCAACATATTTGAATTCATTTTTGTATCTGGATCCGAATATTAAGTATCCAGATCAAACATATCCGGATTCAGTACCGGATATTCGAGTAATATCTGGATTCGTTTTCACCCCTACCAATAGCCTACCTCCCATCCGCACCTTCCAGCACACACTCACCCATGAAATTAAAAGTGTTCTTCCAATTTAGAAGCTTTCAGCAACAAAAATCACATTTCAACTCAAATTCAAAACCTTCAGCTCGAAAATTTGGACTTTAGCTAGACATTTCCAAAACTTTCACCTTGAACTTACAAAATTTTCAACTAAAAAACTCCCATTTTTAACTCAAAATTCCCTACATCCAACTCGGAATTTGGAAAACTTTTACCTAGCAGCACTAGTGACGAGAATTAAAGCCTTTGACTAATGTGGTAGTAAACTACCAAAGACAACATTACCCGAGTACCTCTGGTCAAAGGGTTATTGTTCATTTACCTGACCAGTCACTACTCGGAGATCTTACAAACTGATACATGGGCCCGCCTCCAAGCAACTCCTCCCCACACGATAGGATAAAGCATGTGCTTTATCTTCATCCTAACCACATGATGACTCGGCCTTATGTCTCTGATGACAACTGCCTTGCGATTAACCCCATGATTCTCTCCCACTGACAATAACCAAAGAACAGTTATTATTAAGTTTCTCTCGCTGACACAACCATTCGCTCGACTAGGCGTGAGGAATTGACAAGGCACCTACTCATGTGGACAACCGATACCACTTTGGCATTATTTAAGTCTGACAAGAGAAGACGGAGACACATAGACAGATTATGGAGAATCAAAGAGGTTCTCTCGACTGGATAGCAAATTATAGAGGCAAGAAGTAGCGATCCTAGTACTAGTAGCATTCCCTTTGCAATCTCTCATCGAAAGTACCTTATAACCAGTTCATAGTAATAAAGATAGTCCACATTCTCCTTTTATATCCTTTTGTGAGACTTAGCTTTTCCCCATAATTCATAATATTGATGATTTGATCATCGACAACTAGTGTCGTCCATAGGGAGAAGGCGCTAAGTTCCTAAAGGTTCTAATCAATATCATCTTCCCCTAATTCTATCGACAACGCCTATGCAATCATGGCAGGATTTTGGGATGAAGAGAATTTGGTCGATCTGACAGACTGTGTTGACCTCGATATAGATGCATGTATCCACACCATGGAACACAATGCCTCCTTGTCATCATCCTCCATCCCAGGGTCCCCAATCCTTGAGAATAGTGAGGTCGACCGGATTGAAGAAGACATACCACCGCCGCTAGCGAAGTGTCAAGTGGAACAAGACCATTGATTGAATAGAAAAGATTCCTTAGACAAGCTTGGAGAAGAAGGAAAAGAAGGTCAAGAAATCACAGAAGAACAAGAATAATCGTAAGCTTGATAGCAAGGAAGTCCTTAAGGTCCCAGAAAATTCTTTTAAGGTAAAAAGGATTATTCCGATTAGAACAAAGGAAAAGCTCCGATCGAAGAATCCAAGAATAGCAAAATATGGTGTCCACTCCACCAAATGGCATGGCACGACCTCTGTAACTGCCATGCCTGCTCAGGTAAGGGTCCTCTCCCTTCCATCAAGGAGGTTGAAGAACCAATCACCAAAAAGAATAAGGATGAAGATAAAAATGGAGTATCAAGAGCTAGAGTACACCGTTGATGTAATCTTTGGCGGATAATGCTCCTACGAGTCGGGAAGACAATTGAACCATGAAACACGAGGTGAATCTCACTGATACTCCAGTCGTTGTCAAGTCCTCCAGATGGTTGGTAACAACCATCTCCTTTGGTAGAGAAAATTACCCCATTCATTTGACTCGACCAGTTAGGTTCTCTATCATAGTATAACCTGCTGCCAATATCTGTAAGGTTAATCAATTTCTAGTTTATGGGGCTAATTCTCTTAGCATTTTATTTATGGGAACTATTCAAGAAATGTAAGTTCCCAAGTCTAAAATAAAACATGTGAAGTATGCCTTCCATGGCATAGTTTCGTGATCTTCAGGCAAACCAATTGGGCACATGACCCTACCAGTTATGTTCGAAAGTCCTGATAACTTCCGAACTGAAAGGATCTCATTCGATGTAGTAGATTTCAAACCTGCATACAATAGGATCCTTAGCCAACTAGCATTAGCCAAGTTTTTGGTGGCCACACACTATAGTTACCAAAGCCTCAAAATGCTAGGTCCAAAAGAAGCCATAACAGTTCAAGGGGATTGGAAAGTAGTCTATGCCTATGACTGCAAGTCTCTCGAATTGGTTGATGAATTAATGACTAGGAATAGTAACTCTCCTTCAACACATGTAAATCATTCAAGATCCAAGGTAGCTCCAAAACCTAACGACCAGGTCAAGGAGGTACCTCTCGACAAGAATAGGCCTTGGGAACTATCAAAGTTGGGACAAGACTTGATTCTAAATAGAAAGAGTCACTCATCTTCTTCCTCTGAGCAAACTCAGATGTCCCCAGGGAGGTGATTGAGCATCGGCTAGCATTTTGGTCTTAAAAAAATAGGTCAAGCAAAAGTTGTGGCATTTTGCAAGCAATCCAATTGAAGATCAACAAGCTTCTTAAGGCTAGGTTCATTCGTGAAGTCGACCACTTTGAGTGGCTCACCAACCTTGTAATGATTAGAAAAAGTAATGGAAAATGGTGAATATGTATTGATTAGCTTGTTAACTATACCTCTGATAGTGAGTTATTAAGCTTCTTAAATACATATTCCTTCATCACGCCATACATAATTTTTCCTTCATCACGCCATACATAAATTTTTTGTTATGTGAAAATATCGTTTGGGCTCAAAAATGCTAGTCCACTTTTCAAAGGTTAATGCAAAAAAACCTTTAGTCCACAAATTGGTTGAAATTTAGGGGTCTATATTGATGACTTAGTAGTTAAAAGTGTCAACATTGGAGACAATGTCTCTGACTTGCAGGAAACTTTGGCTAACTTAAGAAGACAAAACCTTAAGTTAAACCTGGAGAAATGTTCGGAATTTTTTTCTGGAAAGCTTCTCGGCTTCCTTGTCATGTCTAGAGGAGTTGAGGCTAATCCAGAGAAAATAGCAGCCAACGAGTGGATGTGTCCTCCAACCATAAAGAAAGAAGTGCAAAAACTAATCGGTTGTATGGTTGTGTTAAGTCATTCATAGCACAGTTAGGAGAAAAGAGGATTACCTTTCTTTAAACTTATTTGGAAACATGGAAGATTTGAATGGACTAAGAAAGACAATGATGCATTTGAGGAAGTCAAGAAATACTTGATAAGTGCCCTGATCTTAGTCTCTCCATGGCCAGGAGAATCCTTACTTTTATACTTGGTTGCTATGCCACAAGCAGTAAGTGCAGTACTAGTCATTGAACATGATAATATCCAAGACTAGTATACTACGTAAGCGAAGTCTTACATGGATCAAAAGAGTGATATCCAGAAATACAAAAAAACACCTTATAACTTCAACAAAACTAAGGCATTATTTCCAGTCTTATAAAATTGTGGTGCCAGCCAGATACCCTCTCAGTCAAATTCTCCAAAATAAGTAATCATTAAGACACATGGCAAAATGGGTGATTGAACTTGGGGAGTTTGATCTGCATTTCATCTCATAAATAGTCGTTAAGCCCTAGGCTTTAGCAAAATTATTGCCAAATGGATAAATCCTGAGCCTATCAAAGGGTCATAGTACAAGATCCATGAGTAGTGGATTATATACTTTGACGGGTCTTTGATGATACAAGGCCCAAGAGTTGGAGTAGTCATGATCTCTTCTACTGGAGAAAGCATAAAATATACCATCTAGTTAAACTTTCCTGGTACCAATATTATGGTAGAGTATGAAGGTTTACTTGTAGGGGCTCCAAGCAGTTGAAGCGCTTGAGCATCGCAGAGTATTAGTGAAAGGCGATTCTCAACTAGTAGTAAATCAAATAGGGAAAGAGTATCAATTCTCAAGTAATGTGATGAAAACTAGAGAAACATTTCTTTAATTTCACAGTCCAACACATTTCTAGAATGAAAAACTTTCTAGTGGATCAGTTGGCACGGATGCCTTCCTCAAGGACACCCGTCTCGCCTGAGGTATTTATATATTGATGTTATCCCATCATTGTTGGACTCAATCTAAGCGACCTCCATTGCAGTGTCGTAGAATGCTTGACAAACTTTCTCTAGTTTTTCTAAAATTTAAATGAAAAGGAAATTCTATAAATTCAAAAATCTGTAACAGGTGGGGTCAACTGAAATTTCTTTTTGTTTTTATTTATTTTTCTTAAGAAAAATCTTCAGTGGCTAACATGTGGGGTCTAGTGGCTGAAAAAATTTTTAAATTATTTTTCTTAAGAAAAATGGGTGAGACTGATAAGTGGGGTCATGGCTCACATCGACTTGGTCCACACAGGTGTCCCTAAAGAAGTGGGGCCCACATGTCAGTGACAGTAGTCCATACACTTGGTTTATGATATAGGTTCAAGGGTACGGGGTCCACATGATAGTGACTCACACCTTTAAACTTGGTTAATTAATATTTCTAATTACGTTGGGTCCATAACTCATCAGATTAGTTCAGTACACCTGACATTAGCATCTTGATTCCATAACTCAGGGAATACAGCAGTATAACAATTTTGCAGTAGATAGAGTCAGCTTTTCCTTAGCAAACCTTAAGGCATCCAACTCTTCTCTCGATCTTCATCTGCTCAAAGCAGAGTTCAACTGCTCAGAGGAAGAAGCAACAGAGTTCTTTAAAGAAGTGAAATGTTTCAAGAACAAGATTACTGATGAGATAAATGTTGGGTCTTTATCAGATAGTGGTCAATCAGGAGGCTCCAATGCATAGTTAGTTATAATGTAATTTGTATACACATTTTTTGAATATGTAAAAACTTACCTTTGGTAGTAATGAAGCTTGTGTTATTTGTACTTATTTGAAGAGTGTTCGTATCTCTCCTAGCCCCTAACTACTTTCTTAGTAGTATGATGTACTAACTAAGAAGCAGAAAAGGAAAGACACATTGTAGTTGCTTCTGGTCAGTAGACTTAGTATATCAACATGTTTGATTATAAGCCTTAAAGGATTTAGAAACACTAGGAAATTCTCATGATGGACAGAGCTAGTGAGAGATCTCGACTCATCTTAGATGCCTTTGCCATAATCACGATATAACATAGTCGTGTAATGATCATATAGGTAATATGACAAAGGCTGTATGCAAATAAGGCAAGTATTCTTATTTGTAAGCTTATTTGACCTCAGTACATTTAGAGGAGTTTTGTTCATGCCTTTGTCAGTGTTTCATCCTTAGCTATCCTAAAACCAGGTCAAATAAGCTTACAAATAAGAATACTTGCCTTATTTGCATACAACCTTTGTCATATTACCTATATGATCATTACACGACTATGTTATATCGTGATTATGGCAAAGGCATCTAAGATGAGTCGAGATCTCTCACTAGCTCTGTCCATCATGAGAATTTCCTAGTGTTTCTAAATCCTTTAAGGCTTATAATCAAACATGTTGATATACTAAGTCTACTGACCAGAAGCAACTACAATGTGTCTTTCCTTTTCTGCTTCTTAGTTAGTACATCATACTACTAAGAAAGTAGTTAGGGGCTAGGAGAGATACGAACACTCTTCAAATAAGTACAAATAACACATGCTTCATTACTACCAAAGGTAAGTTTTTACATATTCAAAAAATGTGTATACAAATTACATTATAACTAACTATGCATTGGAGCCTCCTGATTGACCACTATCTGATAAAGACCCAACATTTATCTCATCAGTAATCTTGTTCTTGAAACATTTCACTTCTTTAAAGAACTCTGTTGCTTCTTCCTCTGAGCAGTTGAACTCTGCTTTGAGCAGATGAAGATCGAGAGAAGAGTTGGATGCCTTAAGGTTTGCTAAGGAAAAGCTGACTCTATCTACTGCAAAATTATTATACTGCTGTATTCCCTGAGTTATGGAATCAAGATGCTAATGTCAGGTGTACTGAACTAATCTGATGAGTTATGGACCCAACGTAATTAGAAATATTAATTAACCAAGTTTAAAGGTGTGAGTCACTATCATGTGGACCCCGTACCCTTGAACCTATATCATAAACCAAGTGTATGGACTACTGTCACTGACATGTGGGCCCCACTTCTTTAGGGACACCCGTGTGGACCAAGTCGATGTGAGCCATGACCCCACTTATCAGTCTCACCCATTTTTCTTAAGAAAAATAATTTAAAAATTTTTTCAGCCACTAGACCCCACCTGTTAGCCACTGAAGATTTTTCTTAAGAAAAATAAATAAAAACAAAAAGAAATTTCAATTGACCCCACCTGTTACAGATTTTTGAATTTATAGAATTTCCTTTTCATTTAAATTTTAGAAGGCCATAACTTCTTTAATTCAAATCCAATTTAGTGAGTTTTATTTCTAAATTTATGTAAATTCAAGACCTTTCCATCAGAATGAAAATCATAATTGTTGGAGTTTATTTTAAATTTGTATGATTTTTATTTAGATGTTGTGTTGAGTATGGTTTAACTTTACGTGTACAAACTTTGACGCTTCATACACCCCTATGGCTGATAAACAAGATCCCACACTAGCTATGTTTGATTAAAACAAGTCCTTATAATTGATCATTTTGAACCTATTTTTTAAATACCAATATTTTGCTTTGAAATACACATACATGCTTATTCTGAATTATTGTTAAAATGCTATGTTAAAGATTGTTTGCTGAGTTATACGATGCACTTGATACCTAGTATTTTCCTTCCTTGATTACTGATATTCCTTTGTTATATCTCCCTAGGATACTTACGATAATAATAACTCTACCATTGGTTAAACTTTAGTAGATTATTGTTGTGCTTAGAAATGTTTTAATGGTAAAATAAATTATAATACAAACATTCCAACTAAACTTGACAACATGATAATGAATGGTAAAATGGGTTACCACTGGAATCAGAAGAATGTTTTCTAAAAGAGATAATTGAAATGTTTTCTAAAAGAGATAATAACTCTACCATTAGTTAAACTTTAGTAGATTATTGTTGTGCTTAGAATGTTTTCTATGGTATTGAATAGCGTCTCCTTCTATAAAATATCACTGAAAAACACTCTCTATTATATGCCACTGAATTGTATCAAAATTCTATTATATGCCACTGTCGTTAGTTGACCATTAGGGGAGGCCATTATCTTTTGAAAAAAGACCAAAATGCCCCTCCAAAAGACCAAAGATCTGATTTATTGAAAATAGTACGACCTTAAAAAATTATGAAACTTCACAGAAGTGTTGCTCAGCATTTCAGTGAGCTAGAAAAAAATATTTCAAGGCACTGTTCAAAGAAACTTTTCAGATTTCTAATTTAAATGCTTATAAAGGCTGCTATTTACAAACTAAGAATAATTGATGTCAACAAATTCTGGAAAAAATTTCACAAGCTCCTAAGATGCTACATAGCTCCCAAAAAGTATTATTTTGTATTTTTATACAGTGAATTTTCCCAGTTTATAAAATAGCTCAAATAGGCTGATTTTGGATTTTAATTTCAAAAATGGATCAAATGGAAGGGTCAGCTCACGAAATTTTATATTTGAGTTGTACACTACCTGAATGACCCATCAAAAATGTTTTACTATTTTTTTCTAAGCCAATTTGACGTATGTTTAATTTTTATCATAGGGATATATTTTGAGCTGAAGGCAAAATCGTCTTTTACCAAGGCCAAACGGAGACTAACTGATGGCAATAGAATATAATAGAATTTTGGTGTCATTCAGTGGCATATAATAGAGAGAGTATTTTTCAGTGGTATTATGTAAAAGTGAACGCTATTCGATAGCATAGAATCAATTATCTCTTTCTAAAATGGTGGAGACTTGGGTGAGTGGGTGGTGGAAGACTAGTGCAAAGATTGCACATATTAGATTAGTCGTGCATGGATTACACATGTCATTTCTGGATTGGCTGTGCAAAGATTGTACGCGTCATTTTTAGATAGGCCGTGAAGGGTGATGAGGACATCACTTCTTCGGATACACACAACACTCCTCCACTTGACATTCAAAGACCAATCACTAGAGCTCGCGCCCGACAATTGAATTTACAGGTGAGCTCGTTCCTAAGTACTTCTTTTTGTTCATTTGAGAATAGATTGCTACCTAATAATTTAATTATGATTAGGAACCATGGAGAAGACCTAGAAGTACTTGGAGAAGGGCTACGAGACGCACAAGTCCAGCAAGGGCAGTCGAATCATGTTGGAGGTCCAACTCAAGCCGACTTCGAATCCAATTCGGAGTCCCGTTCGAATCCAATTCGGAGTCCAGGACCAGGCCGCACTAAAACGGACGCCCAGATCGCATCCGGACTCCGTTTTGGACGTTCCACATATGTATGGAAAGCTGACAAGACTACCTTTAGAATGGCTCTGGTCCCATGTCAAAATTCCTTCTGAGTCAACGGTAATCGTCGAAACAAGTGGGCGTTCAGAATCTATCAGGGTGCTGCGCCACCGTCTTTTGGGCCGTTCGGCTTTGTATCGTGTTGGAGCCCATTAGGGCCGCGTCCAGGGGTTTTGCACGCCCCTAACTCCTATATATCCAGCCGCCACCCCCACCATTAGGGTTTGAGTTTTGCTTAGATCAATTTGTCTTTGAACAGATTCACCGTTCATCGGTTTGTGAGACCCCAATTTTCGAGTGCTAAATCAATACATCTGCAATTCAGTTGTGTTCTTCCTTGTTCTTGCTTGTGTTCTTCGATTCGCAGGCGAGGATTAGCCTTCTTGGCGAGGTCAACCGGGCTGCGCACGGTTGATAACCTGAGGAGACGTGGTGCTGCAATTGCGGGGTTCGGAACGTGTTGTTCGGAAGCCGGATCGATTTGTGTCGCGCCTCCACCAAATCGAATTTATCCAGAACCTGTTGGAAGATCGGGACTCCATTCCCGTCAAGTGGTATCAGAGCTTCAGGTGTTCCTTCAGGTTCAAGTTTACCCTACCTTTGTTGTTTCGTTTTCATCCTAGAGTCCACGAAAAAGCCCCACAAAAAGAATTAATTCCGCTGTCCAAACCCCGTTGTGCCTTTCAATCTGTTAGTTTTGGTTTGCTAAATTGAATTTGTGTCCATATAGCATTGTCTAGTTGCTGGTCATATCTTTGTTCCATTAAAAATCCAAACAAAAGAAAAATCCCCCCCCCAAACCCTAGTTTCCAAATTCGGCTGATTTTTCCTTTCTCTGCAGCCGCCACCAAAAATGTCATAACTTTCTATTCCGAGATTATTTTTGCGTGAGACCACCGCCATTAGATTCAAACATTCATTATCCATCTATCTGTAAAATTTCACGTCATTCTAGCAAGGAAGTTAAGAGATATGTGCGGTAAAAGTTGACCCAATTATCTGTTTTGAATCTGCAACAGTCAGCAGTTGTGATTTTTGTGCGAATTGTTGTGTTGGGTTTCGGAAGTTGGCCCCAAAACCAAATCTGTAGAAAAAGCCGTCATAAAACAGATAAAAAAAGAATCAGTGAAAAAAAGGCATCTGACAAAAAGTTACGGCCAAAATACCAACGTGCTGTCCAGTGGACAGAAATCTTCAGTTTTCAGTTTTGAGTCAATCCTTGTGTTCTTCAATTCCAAATTGCATTGGATTGAATTATCTTGTATTTACCACTCCTACACATTGCCATACACTTGATTTTAGACTTCTTCCATTTTTGGTTGATCAGCAACATAGGCTAAGTGCTAGATACGGACTATAATTTAATTCTATGCAATTCTGAAATTAACTGATTGTTCTCCATTGCTACCATATTGTGCCTTCCAAGCTACACCTACTCTTGATCAGCACAGTTTTGACCCTTGCAATCGTACCCACGCTCGACATGGTATCACGAACCAGCCACCGGTTGTACCACCTGCTGCTTTGGTAAGAACACTTGTAAGAGCTTGGTAAGACACTTCCTTTGCGGATTTCCACTGTCTTCCTTTCTAGTTGATAGGGATAATCCTTTTGTTTTCCCTGTGTTTCCACTAACCATGGCAGGAGACGAAGGGGACGAGACACCGGTCGATTTCAACGAGTGTGTTAGTCGCGGCCAGCTACAAGCTGCGCTCGACAAACAAAATGCTTCACTCGGCGCGAGAATGGACACCATCGTTGCCGCCATTGCCAAGTTGAACACCACGGAAGGCATTGAGCGGGTGGAGCGGCGGTTGGCTGACCTCACTGGTCGGATGGACACATTGGAGGCACGCCTGCCACCTGTCAATGATGGCCATCGTCGTGATGATGACACAGTGTATGATGCGGATGGCAACATTGATCAGCGGGCGACACAAGATGCACGACTACGTCGGCGTCTTCAGCAAAACCGACAGGGTATGGGAGGTAATAACCAGAATCGTCATGGTAACGACGACCCTTTTGCTAAAGTCAAGTTTACCATTCCATCTTTTGTTGGTCTTTATGATGCTGATATATATCTTGATTGGGAGATGACGGTAGAGCAGAAGTTTAATTCTCACTTGGTTCCTGAACAACATAGAGTTAGACAAGCTACTAGTGAGTTTAAGGACTTTGCTATTATCTGGTGGAATGAACTAAGTAACATGCGCTTACAACCTGATACATGGGAGCGGTTAAAAGAAGATATGCGTAATCGTTTTGTTCCTCCCACATATAAACTTGATTTGAGAAAAAAATTACAGCGCTTAGAACAAGGTGATCGTTCTGTTCAGGACTATTATGCTGAGCTTCAAAAGGGTATGATGCGTTGTGGGGTTGTTGAGGACACGGATGATAAGATTTGTCGTTTCTATGGGGGGTTAACGCGTGAAATTCAGGACATTGTTGATTATAAAGAGTTTACTACTGTCAACCAGTTGTTCCAGCTTGCTATGCTTGCAGAAAAAGAATTGCAGGGACGCAAGGAATCAGCGAAGGCAAGCACCGGACGACCTTTTTACATGCCGCGAACGACTACATCGACGGGACTGCCCAAGTCTTCTTCGAGTTTTCGTTCTCCTCCACCACCTGTGCACAAGGTTGCAGCAGCGCCACCGAAGCCACCTTCCACGACAAAAAATTCTTTGCAGGTTCCAGCCAAGAGTTCTTCTTCCGTGTCTTCAACGGGCCGCTCCTCCGACATTCAGTGCCACCGCTGCCATGGGCTTGGTCATGTGCAGAAGAATTGCCCTAGCCAACGGGCATACATCGCCACAGAAGATGGAGGCTACATCAGCACTTCGGATGTCGAGGAGGATGATGATGTTGCTGCTGCCTCGGATGACAATGGCGGTGGTGATGACGACCTGGTCCTTGGTGGGGCGTCCACAGCGACGCTACGGAGCATCATTGTGCAGCGCGTCCTCAGCACACAGGTACAACAACCCGATAAGCTTCAACGCCATAATTTGTTTCAGACTTTCTTCGCAATCAAGAACCGGCGTGCACGTGTCATCATTGATGGAGGAAGTTGCAACAACTTGGTGAGTTCTGATTTGGTCAAGAAGCTTGGCTTGACCACGCGACCGCATCCACGTCCATACCATATTCAATGGTTAAATGACTCTGGAAAAGCTAAGGTAACACAAACATGCCGAGTCCATTTTTGCATTGGTGGTTATGTTGATCATGTTGATTGTGATGTGGTTCCTATGCAAGCATGCTCTCTTTTATTGGGTCGACCTTGGGAATTTGATAATGATGCTTTACACCATGGTAGTAGTAACAAATACACTTTTATGCATAAGGGAAAGAAAGTTACTTTACTGCCTTTGACTCCAGCTGAGATTATAGAGGCCGATAGGGAGAGAGTTGCTGCTACTAATGATCCAAATAAACATGATAAATCTGAAAAACAGCAAGTACTCCATTTGAACAATTCTGTTATGCTTGCCACCAAATCAGACCTTGCTGAAATTGATGATGTTAATGATATATGCTATGTTTTTGTGTGCAAAGATGCTTTATTTTCTCTTGATAATATGCCTTGCACTTTGCCTGCTCCTGTCACTAACCTTTTGCAGGAGTTTAGAGATGTTTTTCCTGATGAGATTCCTCCAGGACTTCCACCCCTTCGAGGGATTGAGCACCAGATTGACTTGATTCCTGGAGCGAGCTTGCCAAACCGTGCGGCGTACAGGACCAATCCTGAAGAGACTAAGGAGATTCAGCGACAAGTCCAAGACCTTTTGGACCGTGGGTACGTACGTGAAAGCCTTAGTCCTTGTGCTGTTCCTGTTCTTTTGGTTCCCAAAAAAGATGGTTCTTGGCGTACTCTATGGAACAAGTTGGGTACAAAGTTGTTCTCTACAACATGTCACCCACAAACTGATGGTCAAACCGAGGTGGTGAACCGCACATTGTCTACCATGTTGAGAGCTGTTTTGAAGAATAATTTGAAGCTGTGGGAAGAGTGTTTGCCGCATGTTGAGTTTGCATATAATCGAGCGGAACACTCCACCACCAAGGTAAGTCCTTTTCAGGTAGTGTATGGATTCAATCCCCGTGCCCCTATTGATATTTTACCTTTGCCTACTAGTGAGAGAGCTCATAATGATGCTAAGGAGCGTGCTGATTTTATTGTCAAAATGCATGAGACTACTAAGGCCAACATTGAACAGATGAATGAAAAATATAGGATTATTGGTAGTAAAGGTAGAAAAGAAGTTAAACTTGAACCGGGTGATTTTGTTTGGTTGCACTTGAGAAAGGATAGATTTCCTGAGTTAAGAAAATCAAAATTGATGCCTAGAGCTGCTGGTCCTTTTAAGATAGTTGAGAAGATAAATGATAATGCATATAAACTTGCGTTGCCTCCCGAGTTTGGGGTTAGTCCCACCTTTAACATTTCAGATTTGAAGCCATACTTGGGAGATGAAGATGAGGCTGAGTTGAGGACAACTCCGCTTCAAGAAGGGGAGGATGATGAGGACATCACTTCTTCGGATACACACAACACTCCTCCACTTGACATTCAAAGACCAATCACTAGAGCTCGCGCCCGACAATTGAATTTACAGGTGAGCTCGTTCCTAAGTACTTCTTTTTGTTCATTTGAGAATAGATTGCTACCTAATAATTTAGAGAAGACCTAGAAGTACTTGGAGAAGGGCTACGGGACGCACAAGTCCAGCAAGGGCGGTCGAATCATGTTGGAGGTCCAACTCAAGCCGACTTCGAATCCAATTCGGAGTCCAGTTCGAATCCAATTCGGAGTCCAGGACCAGGCCGCACTAAAACGGACGCCCAGATCGCATCCGGACTCCGTTTTGGACGTTCCACATATGTATGGAAAGCTGACAAGACTACCTTTCCAATGGCTCTGGTCCCATGTCAAAATTCCTTCTGAGTCAACGGGAATCGTCGAAACAAGTGGGCGTTCAGAATCTGTCAGGGTGCTGCGCCACCGTCTTTTGGGCCGTTCGGTTTTGTATCGTGTTGGAGCCCATTAGGGCCGCGTCCAGGGGTTTTGCACGCCCCTAACTCCTATATATCCAGCCGCCACCCCCACCATTAGGGTTTGGGTTTTGCTTAGATCAATTTGTCTTTGAACAGATTCGCCGTTCATCGGTTTGTGAGACCCCAATTTTCGAGTGCTAAATCAATACATCTGCAATTCAGTTGTGTTCTTCCTTGTTCTTGCTTGTGTTCTTCGATTCGCAGGCGAGGATTAGCCTTCTTGGCGAGGTCAACCGGGCTGCGCACGGTTGATAACCTGAGGAGACGTGGTGCTGCGATTGCGGGGTTCGGAACGTGTTGTTCGGAAGCCGGATCGATTTGTGTCGCGCCTCCACCAAATCGAATTTATCCAGAACCTGTTGGAAGATCGGGACCCCGTTCCCGTCAAAGGGATTGCACGTGTCCTTTCTTGAATAGCTGTGTAGGATTGCACAAGCTCTAGGTTTGTGGTTGGTCTCGTCTAAGTCATTTAACGATTGAATTCTTGTGTCCATTTTTTCTATACACAAATCATAAAACCAGAAGTCTAGTTATGGAATGAGCTTAGCCTACTAATTTGCTTAGCTCCGGTATGAATCCTACGCTTTTAGATTGGTATGTAGATTTTTAGATTTCTGATGTAATTGGTGAGAGTGATCCGTAAAGGTCACTACCATTGTGGATTTTTTTTTTGTCGAGAAGGGCCGTAGATACTCTAGCAATTAGGTCCCTTATTGAAAATATAGCATGGGATGGAAATGTTCTAGAGATGAGGCGTAACCTGGGATGGGAACATTCACTGTCACCAGTGTTGAGAATTCACCCTCGAGTGGGAGTAAGCATCATAGCTAAGTATTACAAAAGTCTTGTTATGATTTCATCAGTTGCACACAGGAAAACTATTTTGTTTTGGACTTTTTTCAGTAGGTAGCGAAAGGAACAAAATCACCAAAATTTCAGTTATTTCATACGAATTTTGTTCAAACGGTTCAGCTTAGATTTGAAATTTAAATTTAAAAGTTAGGATGAAGAACACTTAAATCTCCATGCGCACAGATACAACGGATTAGTCCGGTGGGTAGTTGCTACGGCCTTGTACGTGAGGTTTTGGGTTTGATCCCACCTCAGCGCAAGAGTTTTTTTGGCGTAGTAAATTGTGTGGGACCCACATGTCAGGAAGAAAATTAGGAGGAAAACTATTTTGTTTTGGACTTTTTCGTTAGGTAGCGAAAGGAACGAAATTACCAAAATTTCAGTTATTTCATACGAATTTCGTTCAAACGGTTCAGCTTAGATTTGAAATTTAAATTTAAAAGTTAGGATAAAGAACACTTAAATCTCCATATGCACAGTTATAACGGATTAGTCCGGTAGGTAGTTGCTACGGCCTTGTAAGTGAGGTTTTGGGTTTGATCCCACCTCAGCGAAATAATTTTTTTGCATAGTAAATTGTGTGGGACCCATATGTCAGGAAAAAAATTTGGAGAAAAATGGAGGGTAGAATTCAGTTCTATATGAAGTAAGGAATATTCGAGGATTTCCTATAAACATAGGTTTTCATTGGAATTCAATCAATCAGTTACGCTTCATCTTCATTGTAATAGAAAGAAATACAAAAATGAATAAAAAATGAATAGAAAGTAAAATAATTCAATCCTTTTTTATATTTTAATAAATATCCTTCTTTAGATAATAACTAAGTAACAAAGTTATTTGATTAACTTTTTGAATTTAACCAAGTAAACCCATTCTTCATTTTTGATTATTTCAATGAGAGAAATTTGGAAAAATAAAGAATTCCAGTATTTTGTCTTATTCTTTTTTTATTCCTTCAGAAAGAGATAAGAATTGGTTTGGTGAATCGGAAACAATTTTATTTTATAAAAAAATTGAAGTAAAAATTTCCATTTCTTTTCTTATGTAACATACATATCCATATGCATTTACTTGAAGTAAAAAAATGGAGGGTAGAAGTGGGACTCCACCACGGATGGCTTCCCTCACTCGAGAATACCTTAGCCACTAGGCTAGTTAAACGATTTGCCCAGTATTGGCATTAATATTCTTATATACATTAACATTTAAACTAAACCGGAATATTTCAGCCGAATTGAAATTGTTTCAGGGGTAACCAAAAGAACGAAAATTCTGAAATTTCAGAGAAATTTCACCGAAATTATGAACCATGGCTGTACGAAAGTGTGTAGTGGCCGATATTACGAGTTAATCATATCTCTTAAGTAAAATTGTACAATCTCTGTAAAGCGTTAAAATATATTTAAAAAACCGTGCCCTCGTACATGGGCAAAAGTGTAGAAACATCACATTTGCGTAGTTTTTATAAATAAATAATAAACCGGTAATGGTTGGGATAACCAAATTAGGAATTAGAAATGAAAGCTGAGAGATTTCGCTTTCATAATAAACTTGACTCAAAATGGATATTGATTTTAATGTAAAAACAACTAAGTTATAGACTTGAAAATTAATTAAATAAGTATATTTGATAAATTGACTTTATGCTAAAATAGACATAAGACCATCACTTGAATAACTTTGCATGTAGATATGTTTACAGTTGTATTCTGCTATAGGAACTTGCTGAGTACTTTTATACTCATTGTTGCTTCGCATGTGGTTTTAGATGACGCAGTTGATGATCTGGTGTATGGATTCATCCATGCCTCTGGTTATGATATAGAAGACAAAGACCAGGATGAGGTTTAGTTACAATTGATTGCTTGTAGTAAGGCATGGAGTCTCTTTTGGTTTACTTACTATTTTGTAACTTGTTACGAATAATACTATTTGGCCAATCGGTGCATTAATTATATAAAAACTAATCATAAAATCTATTTACGATTGCTTATGTAATATGAAGTACTCCTTTTCTTATTAGCATATATGGATGCGATATTTACTGATGCTATTATATGAGCTAGTTACTGATTCATATACTAGCTCGGAATACACTGGAGATTTGGATTGTCTAATCCAGTCCCCACAGGTACAGAGTTTTTTAAAGGTTTAGGGTTACTCCGTTACTGGAACTGGAACAGCGGACTGTGATGCTAGAAAAAAAATATAGTTCTCAATGGGTAGAAGGTACTGGTACCTCCTATGGACATCGTAAAATTCCTCAAAAAATATATATGTGAGAACCATGCTGTGTCATACCTTAACCCAATTTAGCGAAGACTCGTGTTGAAGTGTAATCACCGAAAATCTATTTTTAGCCGTCAGTTCGTTGTGAGGGGCAGATTTCAGGGGTGCAAACATATATTCCGTGCCCTAGCTGGGAAGTAAGGCAGGGTTCATGCTAATGCTCCTGTTGCCATCAATTTGCTGGGAAAACAACAATACAACGGTTGAGAATGGAATTTAAGTTACATAATTACACTCAGAAATGTATACATGGGTTTGCTTTGCACTGCGGAGCCAAGGCAGGCATCAGCCTTGGTGCTCGAGTTTCGACTGAATTTGACAGTTTGGGACGATGACAGCAACCTTGGATACAAGACAGCTCGGCGCCGGGGGCCGGCATGCAGACGCAGGTGCAGGCAGCGAGCGGCCGAGGTGGGAAAAGTCAAAAATATTCCGCTGCCTTGGCTTACCTTCTACCTGCATGTGGAGGTGAACCAAGAATTACACAAGCTACAAGCCTACAACAACCTCGCAGGCACGCACGCACGCACGAGATTCCTGAGGACAAGCAGGGCAAAATCCAACGCTACGACATGCTGTAAGAAGGAAGGAAAAGAGGGACAAAAGCTGGAGCAGAGCGCGCACGCGGTGCCCCCAAGCCATCATCACGCCATCGATCGTCGTCGTGCCGTGCAGCTGCAGCCAAAAGCCCGAGACGTCGCTGCTAGCTATTCTTTTTTGCTCCCTAAAAGCTACCAAATCCGCTGGCCTCCCTCCCTTTGGAAGCCCATCCGCGCGCCCGAAAGCTAAGCCGCTGCCTGCCTTTGTCCGCTACGTACGTCGTTACCGGCTGGCGCGCGCGCTGCGAGATAAAAACCAGAACTCTGACAGCGTTGCGCCCTGCAGCTGTGCAGCTCACAGCTGCGCCGGCGCAGCCTGCAGTTGTACCGCTGCCCCGCGCATCTCTTTGACCGGCCGGCCGGCATTCTGTCGATCGCGTGCGTGTTCGGTGCAATGCGCAGCATCGCGCGCGGTGCAGGCTTCCATCCTACGAACGGCCGGCCGGCCGGCCGGCTGGGACTCCGCTGAGTTTACTGTTAAAGTTGTAGTCCGCTGAGCGAGCTTCCTGACATTATTATTAGGTTGCGTTCGACACAAAGTAGTAAAGCAATTTCCTAGTGACACTAGAATTCTAACGGCTGAACCAGAGCATCTAAATTTTTAGCAGAGGGTAAAAAAGATGACCGTGATGCGCACACAACTGTAGCTTTGTTGTTCCTTACGTCTTGACATGCAACGTGGAGGGTCCTTGTCCATTGGCATCGGTACATGTTGGCTTAGCTAGGTTGTGATCTCGGACTGAGATCGGTCTAAAAGTAACCGCGTTTTTCTCTTTCACCCCGCCCAAAACTGGCCCCACTGTCAGAAAGTTTTTTTAAAAAAATATTGGGTTTATTTGGGAATAAGGTTAGTGGCTCGACGTTCCAATCATGGAGAGAATCTCCAAAGTGGATTTATGCGGGCATCCAGGAATTGGCTACATTCTGTCCATAGACGATGATGCTCCATCGCTGCGACTGCCTACCTTTCCTTTGAATCCAAGCAAGCCTGCTCGTATACACATCGCCATCATCATGTTTTGTCTCGGGCCAAAGAGCAATCACGCTTCACCAATATCAAAAAGAAAAAAAAAAGAATAAATCGTTGGTGCTTGTCTCGTTCGCCTCTTTCTTGTCTCTCCTTCCGTTCTACTCATCCTCTAGTTCGTCGTATGTTCGTATGCGTGTGGCTGTTAAAGCAAACATCAATGTATCCTGATTACAGGGGTGTAGCCACAGTGGATCATGTTTACTCGTCAGGTCAAACTAATTAATCTGGTATATCGATCTTTTCTCTATCAGGATAAAGTGTCCTTTACAATTTCTACAATTCATAAGATTGTCACAGAAGCATGTCATTATCGTCAAATTCATTGTTTCAGTTTTCTTAACCCTGGTCAAGTTCCTATGACAAACTTCAAATTTTGCTGCAAATGATGTACATGCATGCACAGTATCGCCTTGCTTATTCTGACAACAATGTTATGATACATCTATTCTCACTAGAAATAAGTGCTGGATTATATATTGCAGAATTATATGTATTATATTGCAGAATTATATGTAATCAGTGCATTTATTCATTCATATGCTCCCTCCGTTTGGAAAGTGTGCAGTCAAATTTTAACTTTGACTACTTATATATAAAAAACTATTTAGATTGGTCAAATAAAAATGATATCATTAGATTAGTTATGAATTTTTTTATAACATAATAATGAAAACTAAAGGTTTGCCACAAGGATCCCCCAGGGGGATGGATCGTATTTATAGACGAACAATACACGGCTTAACCAACCAGGATATAACTGTTTACGCCCTCTTTCCACAAATTTAGTTCGTCGTGGATTCCATGTAATAAAGTTTTGACTATTAATATATGTTAAACTATATAAATTAACTATATAAAAATAATATCATTAGATTTGTCTTGCAAAATACTTTCATAATATATATATATATATATATATATATATATATATATATATATATATATATATATATATATATATATATATATATATATATATATATATATATATATATATATATATATATATATATATATATATATATATATATGAAGCCTCTTTTCTACTTCCGGGTGTAATTACACCCTATGTCGTATCTCACAACGTAGGGAGTATCTCGCGTAACGGAGGGTATACACATGTAGTATACGAGTATTTAAGGCCATTTGGGTGGTATGAACAATTTTTCAGAGGTGGTATGTACATTTTTTTCGACATACTCCTTTTATATGCGTATACGAAGGTATTTACAAAATACGCTAAAAACTATGAACTTCCTTGCAATTTTTTCGTGTGGTTCACATTAGAGTATCTTATAATTAGTATATAAATATACCTAAAGTGATAAAGGAGTATTTCAAGTTTGTTTAGGTGGTATATTAGAGGTAGGTGTAATTACACCCGGGAGTAAAAAGTATTTTTCCTATATATATATATATATATATATATATATATATATATATATATATATATATATATATATATATATATATATATATATATATATATATATATATATATATATATATATATATATGTATATATATATGTATATATTATTTTTGCTAATATATTATAATAAAAAAATTATAGTCAAAGTCTTACATTGAAAACCCTAAAAAGTAAAGAAAAATATATATTTGGGAACGGAGGGAGTATATTACAGGAAAAGATCATGAAGAGATAAGACTTGAGCAACAATAACATGACACGCTACAGTCCAATCTTTGACAGCAATGAACTGACTTTTGTATATACGACTCGTCCTTATTTTTATTCAACACAATCTCAACGGCGGACGGTAGATTGAGATTGCGACTCAGTCGTTTCGTTCAAAAGGTATCTGTGGCAAAGCCTTTGAAACAAATCATACTTCCAATATCTTCAGTGCAACTCGTTCTTGAACAAAATACAAATTTACTTTGATGTGCTTTGTGCGAGTATGGAACACCTGGTTTGCTAATAAATATGTTGCTCTAAGGTTGTCATACCACAACCGCTGGACCAAAGTTGGCAATCAGAGGGGGTGAATGATTGCGGAAGCTTTTGTGATTCCCCAAGTATTCTAAATATTCACTCAAATGACTACAAAAGTCATTAAGTTCATATTACACCTCCTACACAAAAAAGCACAATGATCTCGAACTAAAACGAATCAACTGCTAAGCTTTGACAGCAAGCCCGGTAGTACTACTAGCAGCACGTTTGTCTGTCTGCAGTGGTACAACTGCCAACTTGAGGCCAGGATGACTACTACGATACTATTGCCATAGTAAGGGCGGTACTACCGCATGCCCTGTTCTCAGGCAAAACCCCCTTAGTACAAAAACTAAATTTGAGACACTTGATCAACCTTGTCGAAATGACACAAAAATTGGCATGGACCTTAGCAATGATGTCAAGGACCATATCAAATCAAGAAACACAAGTTTCTTGGACTTAATCCTATCCAATTTGAAAGAACTGCGTTATTGGTTATAAGAACACACCAAACCTTAAAAACCAAATTACTTTTTGTTCGTGAGGTTCTAAGTCATAAGACATTCTATATCATCACTCATATATCCTAGCAAGGTAATCTAATAACATGTTTGGGAAAGAAAGGCCATGATCACAAAAAAATCACGAATCTTGATTAAGACAAGCCAAGATCTGGGCAAGATTTTAATTCTTGCCATCAGTTGGTATGTCATGAAAATCGGGCAACCCTCCCCATATTAGTTGGTATTAGTGATCAAGGTTGACACAGTAGGATTTTACCCTTAACTATTATATTTTTTCATCCCTACCAGAAAAGGCCATACAAAATATTGTTCTTTGGCATAGTTTCAATTGAAAATTTTGGTTAGTTTTGCTAGGTTTTGATCTATTAGAACCTTGCTTATTTGCTGAACAAAAATATTTATTTGTGTTGCTTTTGTTTGAGCTGTTTTTGTCAAAGCTCTATATTTGTTGTTCCTACTAGTGCTTGCAAGAAAACTAAATCTCAATGTGACCACCATTGTACTCCCGGTCTGACTACACATTTGGTCTAACCACATGTATTTTTTCAGAACAGAGTTAACTTAATCTTCACTTATATCTTTGTTAACCTTTTTGCTATTTGCATATACTTTGGTCCTAATTAAAACCTAGCTTTTTAGTATTGCAAGTGCTTTGCACGCTTGATATCGTTCTTGAATTTTTAAACCAAATTATTGGATATCTTGTGAGTTCTTCATATATGTGTTGACCTTGGTGCAAAAGAAAAAACTAAATAGAAAATAGTACGAAAAAGAAAGAAAGAAAAATAGAAAAGAAGTAATAAAGAAAGAAAAGAAAGAATTGTTATGGCCAATACATTTATCAAGCGTAAATTTCATTCCAAAGTTCAGTATAGACTGTTATTCTTGTATGCAAATTGGTATCCCTTTTAAATCATTTGCATTCAAGCTAGCATCTTTCTATAACTTGTGCAACATGAGATATTTTATTCTTCACTTATACATGGTGTTATAGCTCATTTCTTGGTTACATTAAGTTTCATTATCATTGCGTGTGAGTTATTATAATCTTCACTTATATCTTGAGTTTGACAATTAGGCATTGGATTTTAGTTTGGATTATTACTTAACTTTATAATATCTAGAATTTCAATTGTATAGAATTATACTAACCCTCCAAGCTCCACAAAATAGCCTGTGTCATTTATAGCACTTGGATATTGATTCACATAATCCATCACCTACGTGTTCTCTACCATCACTGGAGTACATACAATTCTTCAGTTTGTGATGCAATCATAAGAACTTTGGTAAGCAAGAGGTGAGATTGAGTGATTCCACATTATACACCTACTGGATAGAATGAAAATTTTTATTTGGTGCAACTAACCAAAGCAAGTCATGAGTACGTGGAACTCCCTTTCTATGGAAGTGCTGATCCGGAGGAGTACCTTGAATGGATACAACACATGGAGTTGGAGCTTAAATCCAAGAAGTTACCCAAAATCGAAGAATTTGTAGGATCAAATACTGCAATCAGAGGGGGGTGAATGATTGTCGCTACTTTTTGGAGTCTTTCAGCAGTCAGTGAATATTTCGACCACTTGGTGATCAACCGCCTGACAATCGCTCAGTGTACGACTGCTTGATTAACTACTCTACTCATCCACTTGCCTGATCGACTACTCTATTTTACCACTTCAATCGCTTTGTCTGTGACCGGTGTGTACGTGATCGTATGCTTCAACCCAATCATAATCACCAGCAATATTCAACAAATCATGAACCAGATTGATTCAAGATGATCTTTATTGTTGGATTTCTGTGGATTTACAAAGCATCCTCATAAGCACCCCTAAAAGCTTTAGCCAAAAACTAAACCCAAAACATTCTCAAAATTCTCTCATAACCATCACATTAGCCTGTAGCCTCTCCCTACTTTTATAGGCTAACGTCCAAATCGTGTTCATCTCAGACACAGGCTCAAAACTTCATCTCTTCTGAAAACTAAGGGACCCGAAACCATTTTGAATGTGAGTTTTATTCAAACTCTCAATCTTCCAAGTTACGGACTCTACGCGTAAATCTTTCAATCTCAATTATGGACTCCTTTCACAACTCCTACCACACCACATGACGAAGCCTCCAGGACAACACCTCATGTATCTTCATCACACACCATCATCTCATGTATCGAAGCCTCCTGGACAGCACCTCCTGTATCTTCATCACGCACCATCACCTCACATATCGAAGCCTCCAAGACAGCACCTCCTGTAGCCTCTCTACGCATCACCACCTTTGATCTCCACGTACTCCAGCATGAGCCCGACCACCTCGCATGACATCCTCGACTACCTGGACCTCAGATTTCCCCATTCGAGTCCCGATTCTCCTCGTCACCGACCATGATTGTCTCCACGCCAACTTGCACATGCAAAGACTAAAGAAACGTTTTTTCATGCATAAGTTCTTCACAACTTGACTAACATTAGCCCACACACAAAACACACCTTCAATCATCCATCATTATTAACCAGGTCATCCACGACCACAAAACCTATCGCTTTCTAGAAATCAGCCTCAGATCACACATTACAACTGCTAGCTCATCAAGTACTCAAAACACACAAGTACTCATGAATTCTTATCACTCTACTCAAAACACTCAAAAATCATATGCATCACAGTACTACTGACTACCAACCAGTCGTCAAACCATCTAGTACCTACCGCAACGTTTAAGACACCAATGCCTACCGCAACGTTTAAGACACCAGTGCCTACCGCAACATTTAAGACACCAGATCACAAAGTCGCCGACTACCAGCCTTAGTCCATTGTATCTCATTTATTATGTCATATGACTAGTTCCCCGTAGCATATGACCGGTTCACTAATCATGGTCAAAATTGACTGATTACTTGCCTTGGTTGACTGCCATGAGCGACTACCATGGTCGACTGACCTTGATCATCTGCCGTGGTCGACTATCGCCCTGAAAAGTTCTAGCAACATAAGCGCATTGACCAGAACTTTTACAAACACAAATTTCAATAAAACCCAAATGTCAATTATTCATCATTACTAAATACATGGCTACCACGTGGTCTAACAGAATTGATGCAAGCCACCGTGGAGTTCTAGGATTATGCTTACAATTGGTGGAAGCAACATCCCAAAAGACATTTTGTGAGAACATAGCAAGAATTAAAGGGGATCATGAGAGAAGAATTTGTACCATATGAATATCAACATGAATTGCTTCATCAAATGAAGAGCATTAAACAAGGATCCTAAACTATCTAAGCATATTACGAGGAGCTGGATTGTGCTATTCATCATGCCAACATTATGAATGTATCTGAAGTAAGGGCATATTTCAAAAGCGGTTTGAATGATGAGATCACTGCTACTGTTCGTTTGACATATAACGGTGGTATTAAGGATTTTGTGCATTATGCTATAGAAGAGGAGAGGAGATAAGGAGAAGTGTACACCTTGGTTCAATTTAGGCCAAAGCCTTATTTTCATCACTTATTACATCAGCTAGGTTTACTGTTGGGTTACCTAGAGCTAGTAATGAGAAAGAAGACCATGTTATTATGTCATGAAAGAAGGCCATACATTCAGTTCAACAAGATGAAGATGAAGAACCACATAGCAAAATGAGTGAGGGTGTTGAAAAGAGTGAGCTATATGATTCCACTATGTGTGAGATTGAGAGCTTCCAAATTAAGTGTGAGAAGATACACAAAGAAATGAGTACAATATATGATAGGAAAAATGAGTTATTTTTTATACTAATGACTTACTCTTTACTTCTAGTGTTGTTTTTCACATTTTTTATACTACGGAGGTGATGAATTGGTAGTTCATCATGAAATGACGCGTAATTGTGAGAATTCTTATGCTTGATTGGAAATTCCACATTTTGAATTTAATATGCTTAATTTACATAATGTGGAATTGATTACTTATAAAGAAATTCTTACTAGCATAATCTCAATGATTCTTTGTGCTATACCATGTTCGATGATCCTATAGAGTTATCTAGTATGATTGAGAAAGTTTCAAAAATTTCATGTCTAAAATCACTAGTTAGAACCTACATCTACAAATAAAAATTTATTTTGATTAGAGATTATAATGTAGACCACAAGTTTTGTGTCTATATAATATGTATTTTGTAGGACCAGATAGGCAATAGAGGGGGGGGGGGTGAATGGTGCCTTCAAATTTTTTCCAAGTATTCACTTAACCCTTCTTCTCCAATAGCTACTGAGCTATGAAGACTAGGGTTACAAGCTCACTAGAAAAATCAAGAAGAGAGACCGAACAGAGTAAGAACAGTAAGATGGTCAAAGTCTGCCAACGTGGTCGAGACTTACAACGTGGTCGTAAGTCTCAACAACGTGGTCGACAACTGACCAAGAGAATGACTGTCCGACTACTTGACAGAAGAACAATGTGGTCGGTAGTCGATAACACCCGAGACTAGAACAACAGAGAAAAGACAGCAGAGAACAGACCGTGGTCAGAGACCAGCACTGTGGTTGAAATGCAACAATGTAGTCGTAATCATGACAATGTGGTCGAAAGCAGACAACGGAGTCAGAAATAGAGTTCGTGGTCGTAAACCCAACTATATGGTCAATACCCGACAACGTGGTCATAAATCGCCCTAGTCGATAACCACTGAGACTAGAACCAATGTAGTCATAAGCTAACGAGTGGTCGAACGATCAACGTGGTCAGAAGTATAAATGCTGCGGTGAGAGACTTGAGGGTGGTCAAAGAAGTGAACGTGGTCATAAGCTTCTCGGAAGAAACAGAGGGTGAGCAGAGAGCGCACGACCGTAAGATCCAAACTACGCATATTTTTTGATAAAGAAATCAAAAGGCCATGAAACTTTGCACACAAGAAAGTGAGGATCTCAATAGGTTGCTTTGATCTCTAAATGAAAACTTAGCAACTGGAATGAGAGCTTCACAAGAATTCACCGAGAACACCCAAAACAGAGACTGAGAAGGAAAGGAGACAATTAGACCATGCAAGTGGGAATAGAATCACCAAGCTGGCTTCGAGCATGTTTTCCCAACACCAGGCTGGTCAGTTTATCAACATAGCAATTGAAGACAAAACTCTCAGATCAAGAACAAGAAGAGCAAACCAAAAAACAGAGAGAAAACATTCAAAATGACCATAACCAACTCAACTCCAAACATATGAGCAACACAAAGAGAGATAGAAAGATGATATATTACTCTGAGAGAAGAATCTATAGCTACTCCATCCTAGAGGACCAAGAGCACAGGTGCTCTATATCAGAACCCTAAACATGAACGCACGCAAGAAAACAAGAACACCGGAGGCTCCTAGATGGGTAGCCCTCCATCCCTTTTTATAGCCTCTAGATAGTTGGGATAATTCGTTAACCCCCTACCTACCATCGGGTTTTCTTACGCACCCGTTAGCACATACAGTACAAGGATGCTTTAACAGAACTCCTTAAATAGAACAACTTCCTTTGCAGGTCTTAAGCAATTCACCAACATACCCTTCCACCACCTTTTAGGAAGCTTCCTTCTATTCTTGCCGACCACGCTTGCAACCACCTTGTAGCCTTAGTCATCTTTGGCTTCTCCTGGCCATTCTGGACCTCAACACTTCCCTGTGTCTAGTTCTGATCCTTCCACGCCTCACCATGACCTAGCTCCAAAGTCCTGCAACCATAACAAATAAGCAAAGCATCACATAGCACCACACAATATATGGGAATCATCAATCTGCATAAGTAGAATGTACTCAAAGAACAACCCAGCTGGTCTTATACCACTTACGACTACTCGGATGCACAGGACATGAGGTACTTGTAGCCCTAGAAGACTTCCCAGCTATCTACAACCACTTAGCAAGTCGTTACGACCATCACACTGGCTGTTACGACCATGAAGACAGATGCTACGACCACGTAGCAATCGCTACGACCATCGCTCACAGTGGCTACGACTTTAACAGACCTGTTCGCTATGACTTATGATCACTCAGGCAGAGCGCTACGACCATCGACCACGTCTAGGCATAGCTACGACCAACGACCACATCCAGGCATAGCTACGACCAATGACCACGTCCAGGCATAAATATGACCATCGACCACGTCTAGGAATAGCTACAACCATCGACCATGGCTAGACAGAGCTACGACTATCGACCACAGCTAGACAGGGCTATGACTATCGACCATGGCCAGACAGAGCTACGACTATCAACCACGGCCAAATAGAGCTACGACCATCGACCATGGCTAAACAGAACTACGACTATCGACCACGGCCAGACAAAGCTATGATTATCGACCACGAAGTCGTAAAAGTCTTTGCCAACCACCAAGTCGTAAAATTGACTGCCAACCACCAAGTCGTAAAACCTACTGCCAACCACCAAGTCGTAAAATCAACTGCTGACTGCAAAGTCGTAAAACCGACTGCTGATTGCAAAGTCGTAAAACTGACTGTCGTAGGGGTGGCCCCCACCTAAACCCAGCAGGCCTGGCAGGAGATTACAAGGCCCAGAATAGGCCATGACACTTATCTTCATTACTCTCCACTACCATCTCTCTCTCTGTTTGGTCTGTAGCCACAACAGTTGGCGCCGTCCGTGGGGAGGACGGAGACAAGCCTGAAGACCGAAGGAAAAAGATGGCACCGAAAAAAGCTTCTTCAGCGGCGGCGAAGGGAAAGAAGGTGGTCGGCCCGGAGCACCGTATGAGCACCAGGGCTTCGGCATCGGCAGCGGCGGACGCGGGCGTCGACGCAGGCGTGGTGGCCGAAGACGCCGGCGTTCGCGCGGTGACGACCAACCTCGTCACCGGCACCACGACGATCGCCCCCGGCACCGGCACCGCGACGACCCGCCCAGCTACCGGCGTCGCGGGGACGGGCCCCGCGGCCGACCCCGCGATCGAGGACGTCGACGCGGGTGCGGCGACAACTGACCCCGCCGACGCAATGGCAGCCGACCTCGCCGCCCCCGCGGCAGCCCTCGCTGGTGGCGCGGACCGGGTGGTCCGAAGTAGCCACGACGGGGCGACCGGCAGCTCGGGACCTCGCGACGCGGTCGTCCCCGCGCCGATCTGCCCGCTGGGAGTACCGGCGACCCCACCTGCACCGGCGGTGGAAAGTGCCCTGCTGGCGGCTCTCAACGCGTTCCAGCGGGAGCTGGGGGACCTTCGTGGAGCCGTCAGAGATATACAAGAGGCTCGGAGTCAGCCGGCCGCGCCAGCAATCGCGTCCGAGCCCGCGCCGGAGAGGGCGGACAGTCGCGAAGCCCACACGTCCAGCCGCGTGCCGCTGCGGCGTGTGGATTCGGAGTCCCCGCTCTCGGCGGGGCTGCAGCAGGCGCCATGGCCCGAAGACTTCAAATTCCCTAGCGCCATCGACTCGTATAAAGGCGACACGGACCCCCGTGAGTTCGTGCGCGTATACGAAACTGCGATCGAAGCCGCGGGCGGAGACGACGCCACGAAGGCAAAGGGACTCCCTCTTGCGGTACAAGGAGTGGCGCTCTCTTGGTTTTTTACCATAGAGCCGGGCTCCATCTACGCGTGGGAGCAGCTCCGCGTCCGCCTCCACAACAACTTCCAGGGAAACTACGTCGACCGGGTCGAGGCGGACCAACTCTTCGCCGTGAAGCAAAAACCCTCGGAGAAACTCCGGGATTACTTCAAACGCTTCGCCAAGATTCAATGTCAAGTGAAGGACGTCAACGAGACCACCATCGTCAATGCGGCCATACAAGGCCTTCGTCCGGGCCCGATGGCCGAATACAATGCGCGGAAGCCAATCAAGACGGTGGCGAAGCTCTTCGACAAGATGGAAGAATACGCCAGGGCGGAGGAAGACGCACGGCGAAGGCAAGGTGACGACTCCGACACTAACCAGGCCGGAGCCTCGGCAAAAACCGAAGATCCACCGAAGGGCGGCTCTTCGAAAGGAAAGCGTAAGCAGGAGTCGACCAGGGACGCGCCCGACCGCAGGGACAACCCGCATAAGGAGTCGTCGGATCAGCCCAAGCGCGGCCAACAAAGGTCGAGGCGAAACCGGTACGTCCTCGACATCGAAGGCGGGTCCGACGAGGGCGCTCCAGCGGGCCGAGGCGGCCGGGGGCGCCGCGGCCGGGGCCGCGGCCATGGCAGGGGTCGCGACGATAAGGGTCGTGGAGACTATGACGACCAGCATCAGGGGCTGTGGTGCTTAGTCCACGGCCGCGGCAATCATGATACCCGTAACTGCACCTCCATCGCGGCGCTCCGCGACAGCGTCGCTCGGGACAGGAACCCGGAGGCGCGCCCGCCTGCGGTGGCCCACGTCCAATTCCCATACGAGGCCCCCATGCAGGTACAGGCGCAGGGGATGCAGTTACAGGCGCAGGGAATGCAACCCCAGGAAGGCACCTTGCGAATCCAAGCTCACGTACAGCAGCCTCGGGAAGGCCTCCTGTCGTTGCAGGCCCCGGACGCAACCTACCGCAGGGTCATTAATGTCATATCCGGCGGCTCTGCGCTGGAATTCGCCTCGGCGCGGCAGCAGAAGGCCTACGCGCGAAGACTACATCACGTGGCGGCATATCCAGCACAAGCACCGCCGGAATGGGCGCGGCACGAGGTTACATTCACACCTGATGACGCCCAAGGTGTGGACTTCCCTCATCAGGACCCCCTGGTCATCCGGGTCACCATCGCGGGATGTGACGTGGGGCGCGCCTTGGTGGACGGGGGTAGTTCCGCGAACGTATTGTTTGCGGCGGCCTTCGACCAGATGGGGATTCCTCGAAGCCGCCTGGGGCCCTCGGGAATCCCACTGCAGGGCTTCGGAGGACAGCCCCTGCGGGCGCTGGGCCAGATCGGCCTTCAAGTCTCCTTCGGTCGAAATGACAATGTGCGGACCGAAGAGGCCACCTTCGACGTGGTCGACCTCCCGTATCCCTACAATGCCATTTTGGGGCGCCCAATCCTTAACTCCTTCGGCGCGGTACCACATCATGGCTATCTGTGCATGAAAATCCCGGGCCCCAGGACCATCATCACCGTCCGAGGCGACCAGGATATGGCTCGGCGCATCGAGCCAGGCACCAGAGGCCCGCGCCGCGGGGCCCAGCGACGCCCTTAGAGCCGACGTCACAGCGCGGAAGTCCGTGGGGTCATCCATAGGCGCCTGCGCGGGCCCTGCAGACGTCTAGCGACTAGAGGCTGCGACAGCATCAAGGGTAAACGGTCAGTATATTCACCCCTTGTAGTCGCTCACCCGCGCAAACGGGGATATAATGAAGATCGTCGTTTGCCATTAATTCTTCTTCGTCACATACGAGCACGCGGTGAGGGCGCGCGCCGGCTTGGCCAGCGCACGCGCCCCCGCAGTATAAATCAAAGACGCACGTTCGCGTGTGCACTCGCCGTCGCCAGGGAGGGCGGGACTGAGTATAAACCAAAGACGCACGTTCGCGTGTGCACTCGCCGTTGCCAGGGTGGGCGGGACTGAGTCTAAACCAAAGACGCACGTTCGCGTGTGCACTCGCCGTTGCCAGGGTGGGCGGGACTGAGTATAAACCAAAGACGCACGTTCGCGTGTGCACTCGCCGTCGCCAAGGTGACGGGACTGAGTATAAACAAAATACGCACCGGGGGGACGCCCTCGCGCGCGCAAGTCTCCGGGCTATAAAGAAGACGTAGCGTCGAGCCTAGCTCCGCATGCAATAGTCCACGGACTCTAAATAAGATGTAGCGTCGAGCCTAGCTCCGCACGCACAAGTCTCCGGACTATAAAGAAGATGTAGCGTCGAGCCTAGCTCCGCACGCAATAGTCCACGGACTCTAAATAAGACATAGCGTCGAGCGTAGCTCCGCACGCGCGAGTCTCCGGACTATAAAGAAGACGTAGCGTCGAGCCTAGCTCCGCACACAATAGTCCACGGACTCTAAATAAGACGTAGCGTCGAGCGTAGCTCCGCACGCGCGAGTCTCCGGACTATAAAGAAGACGTAGCGTCGAGCCTAGCTCCGCACGCAATAGTCCACGGACTCTAAATAAGACGTAGCGTCGAGCGTAGCTCCGCACGCGCGAGTCTCCGGACTATAAAGAAGACGTAGCGTCGAGCCTAGCCCCGCACGCAATAGTCCACGGACTCTAAATAAGACGTAGCGTCGAGCGTAGCTCCGCACGCGCGAGTCTCCGGACTATAAAGAAGACGTAGCGTCGAGCCTAGCCCCGCACGCAATAGTCCACGGACTCTAAATAAGACGTAGCGTCGAGCGTAGCTCCGCACGCGCGAGTCTCCGGACTATAAAGAAGACATAGCGTCGAGCCTAGCTCCGCACGCAATAGTCCACGGACTCTAAATAAGACGTAGCGTCGAGCGTAGCTCCGCACGCGCGAGTCTCCGGACTATAAAGAAGACGTAGCGTCGAGCCTAGCTCCGCACGCGATAGTCCACGGACTCTAAATAAGACGTAGCGTCGAGCGTAGCTCCGCACGCGCGAGTCTTCGCGGCGTTGAGGTTCGCCTCCGCACGCACTAGTCTACGAACTCTAAATAAGACGTAGCGTCGAGGCCTGCCTCCGCACGCGCGAGTCTCCGGACTATAAAGCAAGGCAAACCGCGGAGGTCCGCCTCCGCACGCGTCGGTCTGCGGACTGTCCGTTCTACGGAACCCTGGCGCAGCTACGTCGCCAACGGCGGCGTCAGCACACAGCACACAACTTAAAGTGCCAGGAGGCCTTCTTACCGGAAGAGTCACATATACAAAGGTCCGCCAGCATCCCGGCCGCTCTAAGCCGCTACCCCGCGGGTTCGTCCTTAACACGCGCCAAAGGCGGCACCTCGCTCGAGGAAGGCCGGTTCGCCCAAAAGTCGAGCGAATCTTCGGCCCTTCGCCAGCGTTGAAGGCGTCGTCGGGTTGAAAGGTCGGCCGCCCGAAGCCGGCCCCAGCAAGGAAGCTGCCCGGAATATAGGTGAAAATCAGCATGCATGCAGAAAGTGTGCGCTTTATTAACAAAAACAAGGGACAGTACAACGCACGCCTACACCTAGGCGCCGCGGCATCAGACCTGCGGGTTCCCGGCGCCTTCGGAGGGCCCAGCGCCGCCATCATCGCGTCGAGGGACCCCGTCCAGAAATTGGCCGAGGCTCCCCGTCCCGTAGAGCGACTTCCGGAGCTCGATCCGTACAGCTTCCGCCCCGACGGGACCCCAGATCCGGTCACAGAAGGGCCCAAGGGCACGGCGAGCGGAGCGGACGGCGCCGGACATTACTCCGGCCCCGCCAGGCATCTCCAGCTGGGGGTCATTCAGCCCGGCGACATGCGTACAGCCGCGGTGCTGGAGGAGCGCGCACACCAAGCAGGCCGAAGTGTACGCGAAGTGGGTGCCGAAGGACGTCGCCGCGTCGCGCGCGACGTTGGCGGCATCCCCGATCCAGCGGAGCGCTCGAGACAGCTCCTCCGGACCGAAGGCGCGTCCCGGCACCTCCGCCACCAGCCCTTGAAGATGGCTCTCCAGCGCTTGGATGGCGTCCCAGGCAACCACCGAGGCGTCGCCCAGCGTCCGGTTGCGCTCCGCTAGAGCCAAGGCAAGTTCGCCTTTCTCCTTCTCTAGCGCGCCGACCTGCTCCAGGAGCCCGTCCCGCTCCGCCGCGAACTTTTCATCAGCAGCTGCTGCGGCTGATTCCTGCGCCGACGCAACAAGCCCGTCGGCGTGCGCCCTCGCTTCGGCGCATTCCGCTTCCAGCTGACGGATGCGGGCGTCCTGGGCAGAGCGGGCGTCAGAGGCTTCGCGCAGCTCCCCCTCGGCGGCTCGCAGCCTATCCTCGAGCGCCTTTTGGCTACGAGCATAGGCCGCTTGCAGGGCCTGCCCCAGCACGAGTGTCTACAGAAGGGAAAAGACTTAGCAAACTCAGCTAGACTCAGGCGTGGTCGCATGAGTACTTAAAGGAACGCGCGTAGGCTACGAAAGCAGAAAATAAAAATTTCTACCGCGCACACCAGGACATCATGCTAAGGAGGGATCATAGATCGTTACCACTAGACGCGCAGCGCAGCGGAAGATGAGTTGGAGAAGCCGATCCAACCACGCGCGTCGAGGTAGTAGTGGAAGTAGCCGATCATCCCGAACAGATCGTCTCCTCCACGCGATCAACCACACCACGAGTCCGTTCCAATCTGTAGTTTGTTGATGCCGATCAACGCCGCAACGAGTAGCGCCTCTACCAGTATCCACACGTCCGGGGCTGGAACGCCGATCGCGAGTGTACCAGCACTCGCGAGCGGCTAGGGTTTCGCTCGGGAGGTGGCGGCTAGGGTTTTGCTCGGGAGGAACAGATGCGTACATCCCTCAGCCCCCCGCCTCCAAATATATAGACCTCCTCACTTGGGCCTCGTGGACCGAGGCCCAATAGGAGTCTATCCGGATCTCTATCCGAATTGAGCCCACATCCGAATCACATTCGAATTAGTGTTCCAACCCGTTAAGTGTGCGACCCTGTAGGTTCACGTATACTTGGTCACGACCCGGAAACACCTTTCCGGTCACCCTGTTAATAGCGGCCTCTAGCAAGACATATTAACCCCAAAGTATACGTAAAGATCATATCGGCTGAACCTGTAATGTTCTCATGTACGAATCCCTTTGCCTCACGATATAGATTAAGCTCAAGGCGAGACCTGTGTCATCCTCTTAATAGCTCAATCACTCTCTCGATTCCGTGATGGATTATAAACTTGTGATTGACTCCTCAATCACATTGGCATGGCCATGCACTTTCATAATCCATTACATCGAGGGGCCCAGAGATATCTCTCCCATAAGGAGGGGCAAATTCTATCTTGATCATTCACATCCCACTACATGTTTCATAGCAAACCCGAAGACTACTTTTATGACTACCCAGTTACGGAGTAGTGGTTAGTAGTCCCAAAATAAGCTACTACACATGTTGGGAACCATGATGATCTCAAGTCTAAGGATTCTACATAAACACTACTTGAGACCAACTAATGACATATGGAATCTCTGCAGTGTCTCATGGCGGGTCTATCCAACATATGTTCACTAACACATGTCCATATTATTGATTCGGTATCTCCATACCATGATCCATGAGACATGATCATCAATCAATACATATGATGATCTTTGAATCATATTTGTTCCTCATATGATATATGATCAGGGATCATTTAGAAATAGCAACATTTTGGCATTAAGAGTCTCATGAATAAGTCACATACTCATTGATCAATAATGATAATGTCTATTTCAAGGAACAAAGCAATGTATCATAAACATAGTATGTGATATATTCAACATCTCCATGTTGCCTCTAGGGCATATCACCAACAGTACTTACCCTCACCCCTGACACCTCGAAAGCGTCCTCGAGGCGCCCCACGCCGTAGGCCTGCAGCACTTGTGGGTCGACGCTCCTGGCCGCATCATCCACAATCCCGCGCCACGCCCTCAGCGTCTCCGGAGGCGGCACGAAGTCCGCAGGGTTCACGGGCTCGGAGGCCCCGGGTTCCGTCGGATGCTCCCCCTCTGGGATGAGCAACGCTGTAAAGGAGGAGGCGGGTGACCACTCCAAGGTATAAAATCATACACCAGAGTAAGCTCGGCCACCTTACCTTCGGTGGCCGAAGGGATGGTTCCGCCGCGGGCGGAAGCCTCCGCGTTCGGGGAGGCCGGCGGCTGTCCCTGCGCGGTGGACGGCGTCGTCGGGAGGCCGGAAGGTGCATATGCCGCAGGGCCTCCGGCGCTTGCGCTGGCATCCCACAGGCTTCTGATGCCCGTGGCCACGACAAATCCCCGCGGTGTCCGGTGGAGCTCCGGCCGCACGCACGGCCGTTTAGCCGGGGCAGCCAGCAGCGCCACCGCCCCCGCAGCCGTGGCTGGGGAAGACCCCGTGACTGCCGCGCCCGGGGGTTAAGGTTCCATGGCGGCAGTCGTCGAAGGGGGCACCTCAGTCCCCGCTGCGGTTGGCAAGGATAGCGCGGCTGCGGGCGCCCCCGCGGAGGGCGCCTTCGGCACCGCAGCGGCCGCCGTCGAGGCCTCCACCTCGGCGACTTCGGCGGGTGGTGAGGCTTCCCCCCTCCGGCCGCCTGCGGCAAACCCACCGACCGGGACGCCTGCCGAAGACACCTCACCTTCAGCGCCTGCGCCATCCACGCCCGAATCGGCGTACCTCGCAGAGTCTGACTCCGCGTCCGCCGCGTCCTCGGAAACACTAGCAGCAGGCGCGGCAGGTGCCCCGCTGCGGCCCCTCTTCCGAGACAAGGTCTTCTTCTTCGCTCCACCATCGGCTGGAGCGACGCGGTCCGGCGCGGCAAGGCCCAGGACCTCGCACACGCGGTTTGATCGCCCCAGCCCCGCCTTGGCGACAGCGGACGCGCGCTGTTCATGCTCCCTAGTGGTGTACGGACCCAGGAACACGCGCACGGCTTGCTCCGCCTCCTCCAAAGGAATCCCTGAAGCAAAGGAGAACAGCATCAGCATACAACGCATTTCGCGTTAGCAAAAGGAGGAGCCCAATCGAGGCTTACGGGGACCGGGCGGCGCTGGTAGCAAGCAAACCCACGGCGAAACATTGTCATCTCGACGCCTCTCGGCGGCAAGATGCCAGTCGTAGGCAAGCGGGGCCACGCCGTACATCACGTACTCTTCGGCAAGGTCGCGCATATTGAAGCGGGCGGCCATGCCTACGAGCCGTTTGACCCTCCGCTTGTCCTCATCATCGAGCGTTCGGCCGGGCGAAGGCTTGAACGCGATCGGCCGGCCCGTACACGCGAGGCCGCTCCCGCTCTCCACACGGTGGTAGAACCACCGCTTCATCCAGGAGGACTCCCACTTCCCGCGAGTTGAGTTCGCAGGGAAGAGCTTCTCGCAAGACGAGCGGAGAGTAAAAGAGACGCTGCCAAAGCTCGACAGCATCCCGCCCCTCCGGCCCTTCGGCTGGCATCGCGCCTCGTGGAGATAGGCGAACAGCGACGCGCTGGGCCAGCACGCCCTCGAGCGCAGGGCCCAGCTGTACACCGCGAGCCGGGCCACGGCGTTTGGAGTCAGTTGCGCCAGCTCCAGCCCGAAGGTCCGCAGTACGTCGCCCACCACGCTCGCCGCTGGGATCCGGAGCCCCGCGTCGAAAAAGGCAACGAATACGATCGCCTCCGACCTCTCGGGATGCGGTTCCGTCTCGTCGCTGGCGGGCAATCGTACGTCGTGGCGCCCGGACAGCTTCCCCGCGCGCAAGAGCCCTTGGATCGTCTTCTCGGTCACGAGCGAGGGGCCTAGCTCGCCGGAAAACGTGCCTTCCTCCGCCGCCAGCCGCTCCTGGTCAGCCGCCGCCGGGTCGCGCTCTTGGAGCGCGTATTTCACCTCCAACGGCGAGGATCGCCGGCGAATGGCAGGGCCACCAACCGCCTGGCCGCGCTCGCTGCTGGAGGCCATCGCTTCCCACGACGAGACTAATACGGTGAAGATAGCGCGAAGGTGGGGAAGGCCGAGCAAACAGAAAAGAGGGCGCAAAGGTGCGGGGACGCTATTACGGGGGGGCTATTTCAAGCCGCCTCGCCCATACCGCCGCTACTGAAGCGTCGCAACGATCCGCGTGCAGGGTGCAACCGCAGCGGTGTAAAGGCCCGCCCCGCACGCTTCCCTGTAATCAAAAGCGAAGAGTTGCGGAGGTCCGGGCACGAGGCGCGACCGCAGTCGTATAAGCGCCCGTACAGCGCAGCGCCCCACCTAACGCTAGAAGGTCACGACCACAGGCGCCACTCGCTGCCCGCCCCGTGTCCCCCTTGCCTAGTGAAGAGACGAGCGGCTGCAAACACGCAACCGTCCACATCCCGCCGCCCAGCAGTCATAGGCCGCCGCGTGCCCCGGGCGTGTCGGGTCGCACGGTACGGGAACCTAACCCTGTCAGGCCAGGGACCGGCGTGATTCAAGGGACCTGTATAGCGCAAGGCCGCATCAAAGAGCCCAAGTTGCGTGCGCGCCTACTTCGACTAGGCGCCAGCTTCGCTGCCACCCGTTCGAAGGGTAGCGGACGGAGCGCGCGCGTCTACTTCGACTAGGCGCCAGCTTCGCTGCCACCCGTTCGATGGGTAGGGGACCGAGCGTGCGCGTCTACTTTGACCAGGCGCCAGCTTCGCTGCCACCCGTTCGATGGGTAGGGGATGGAGCGCGCGCGTCTACTTCGACCAGGCGCCAGCTTCGCTGCCACCCGCTCGAAGGGTAGCGGACGGAGCACGCGCGTCTACTTCGACTAGGCGCCAGCTTCGCTGCCACCCGTTCGAAGGGTAGGGGACGGAGCGCGCGCGCCTACTTCGACTAGGCGCCAGCTTCGCTGCCACTCGTTCAAACGGTAGCGGACGGAGCGCGCGCGTCTACTTCGACTAGGCGCCAGCATCGCTGCCACCCGTTCGAAGGGTAGCGGACGGAGCGCGCGCGTCTACTTCGACTAGGCGCCAGCTTCCCTGCCACCCATTCGAAGGGTAGGGGACGGAGCGCGCGCGCCAACTCCGACTAGGCGCCAGCTTCGCTGCCACCCGTTCGATGGGTAGGGGACGGAGCGCGCGCGTCTACTTCGACTAGGCGGTAGCTTCGCTGTCACCCGTTCGAAGGGTAGCGGACGGAGCGCGCGCGTCTACGTCGACTAGGCGCCAGCTTCGCTGCCACCCGTTTGATGGGTAGGGGACGGAGCGCACGCGTCTACCTCGACTAGGCGCCAGCTTCGCTGCCACCCGTTCGATGGGTAGGGGACGGAGCGCGCGCGTCTACTTCGACTAGGCGCCAGCTTCGCTGCCACCCGTTCGCAGGGAAGGCGACGGAGCGCGCGCGCGCCTACGTGGACTAGGCGCCAGCTTCGCTGCCACCCGTTCGATGGGTAGGGGACGGAGCGCGCGCGTCTACCTCGACTAGGCGCCAGCTTCGCTGCCACCCGTTCGATGGGTAGGGGACGGAGCGCGCGCGTCTACCTCGACTAGGCGCCAGCTTCGCTACCACCCGTTCGATGGGTAGGGGACGGAGCGCGCGCGGCTACCTCGACTAGGCGCCAGCTTCGCTGCCACCTGTTTGAAGGGTAGGGGACGGAGCGCGCGCGCCTACATCAACTAGGCGCCAGCTTCGCTGCCACCCGTTCGAAGGGTAGCGGACGGAGCGCGCGCGTCTGCTTCGACTAGGCGCCAGCTTCGCTGCCACCCGTTCGATGGGTAGGGGACGGAGCGCGCGCGTCTACTTCGACTAGGCGCCAGCTTCGCTGCTACCCGTTCGCAGGGAAGGCGACGGAGCGCGCGCGCCTACTTCGACTAGGCGCCAGCTTCGCGGCCACCCGTTCGAAGGGTAGGGGACGGAGCCCGCGCGCCTACTCCGACTAGGCGCCAGCTTCGCTGCCACCCGTTCGATGGGTAGGGGACGGAGCACGCGCGTCTACTTCGACTAGGCGCCAGCTTCGCTGCCACCTGTTCGAAGGGTAGGGGACGGAGCGCGCGCGTCTACTGCGACTAGGCGCCAGCTTCCCTGCCACCCGTTCGAAGGGTAGGGGACGGAGCGCGCGCGCCTACTCCGACTAGGCGCCAGCTTCGCTGCCACCCGTTCGATGGGTAGGGGACGGAGCGCGCGCGTCTACTTCGACTAGGCGCCAGCTTCGCTGTCACCCGTTCGAAGGGTAGGGGACGGAGCACGCGCGCCTACGTCGACTATGCGCCAGCTTCGCTGCCACCCGTTCGAAGGGTAGCGGACGGAGCGCGCGCGTCTACGTCGACTAGGCGCCAGCTTCGCTGCCACCCGTTCGATGGGTACGGGACGGAGCGCACGCGTCTACCTCAACTAGGCGCCAGCTTCGCTGCCACCCGTTCGATGGGTAGGGGACGGAGCGCGCGCGTCTACTTCGACTAGGCGCCAGCTTCGCTGCCACCCGTTCGCAGGGAAGGCGACAGAGCGCGCGCGCGCCTACTTGGACTAGGTGCCAGCTTCGCTGCCACCCGTTCGATGGGTAGGGGACGGAGCGCGCGCGTCTACCTCGACTAGGCGCCAGCTTCGCTGCCACCCGTTCGATGGGTAGGGGACGGAGCGCGCGGGGCTACCTCGACTAGGCGCCAGCTTCGCTGCCACCCGTTCGAAGGGTAGGGGACGGAGCGCGCGCGCCTACTTCAACTAGGCGCCAGCTTCGCTGCCACCCGTTCGAAGGGTAGCGGACGGAGCGCGGGCGTCTACTTCGACTAGGCGCCAGCTTCGCTGCCACCCGTTCGATGGGTATGGGACGGAGCGCGCGCGTCTACTTCGACTAGGCGCCAGCTTCACTGCCACTCGTTCGCAAGGAAGGCGACGGAGCGTGCGCGCCTACTTCGACTAGGCGCCAGCTTCGCGGCCACCCGTTCGAAGGATAGCGGACGGAGCGCGCGCGTCTACTTTGACTAGGCGCCAGCTTCGCTGCCACCCGTTCGATGGGTAGGGGACGGAGCGCGCGCGTCTACGTCGACTAGGCGCCAGCTTCGCTGCCACCCGTTCGATGGGTAGGGGAAGGAGCACGCGCGTCTACCTCGACTAGGCGCCAGCTTCACTGCCACCCGTTCGAAGGGTAGGGGACGGAGCGCGCACGCCTACTTCGACTAGGCGCCAGCTTCACTGCCACCCGTTCGAAGGGTAGGGGACGGAGCGCGCGCGCCTACTTCGACTAGGCGTCAGCTTCGCTGACGGGCGTCTTGTCCTGCGAAATCTGCCTCGTTTTCCTTAATAGGCCACCTACAGTGCATCAACATACAAGGTAATGCCAGCGGGCTCCCTCAGGAACACCCACTGTAGGTAGGCCTGTTAAGAAAAACAGGGCAGACCTCGTCGTCGCCTACGGCAGCGCGGTGCGGGGTCAGGAAGCGCGGCCGGCTGTCGATAACCGGCGCTGATCAAGCTCACAGGAAAAATAGACCTCCTTCTGTGCATCAACATTCCCCAAGCCGCTCAGCATCACCCAGGAATGTTGATGCACGGCAGGGGCCCATTTTAGGGGAACAGCTTCTATCACAATATACGCGGGAGCAACGCCTCACCAGCGCCATATATATACCCCAATCAGCAGGGGAATCAACCGGCGGAAGTCCAACCACCGGAAGTCCGCCGCCATATTAATGGTCACGACGCCTCAACGCCCGCACCACGCCAAGCACGCTGCACCACGTGGACGCCCGGAAGTCCGAGCATCGCAACAGCGCGCACGTCTGCTTCGGCCGCAACACAGCCCCGGGTCGAGTACTGGACAGGCTCACAGGCCGCGGGACGGAGGGGGCCAAAGGACTCGACGACATGGCTTCGGCCTTGTGAAGCCCTTTACCATGAGAGGCTCCTGTCGTAGGGGTGGCCCCCACCTAAACCCAGCAGGCCTGGCAGGAGATTACAAGGCCCAGAATAGGCCATGACACTTATCTTCATTACTCTCCACTACCATCTCTCTCTCTGTTTGGTCTGTAGCCACAACACTGACTGACGTCCATATGGTCGTAAATGCCACTGTCGACCACATGGTCTTAAATACTACTGCTGATCAAGTCGTAAATGCTTAAGACCTCATAGAGAGCCAACTTCTGCATAAACCACAAAAACTGAACTTAATCTCTCTAAACCAAGGGTCAATTACTTATCATAAATATGGGGTGACCTCCACATGGTCTCACAGTTTTACTTGTGATAATCTTGTCGAATTGAAATTGCTTGTTTTGAAGAAACTATCTAATGTGTTGAGTGCAAACCATAGACCTATAGTTTAGAACAAAATATGTTGCCTACTTATTTATCTTTCACTGTGCCCACCTGTATAAGCAATCAGAGTAGCACATTTAAAGCATAGAAGACATTTAAATTTTTCTCATATACATTAAATGGTTTTGATATCCAAAAGGTAAAATATGCTCATACGAATCAATTATGCAATTTGGAAGAACTTGTGGTGTTGTCAATTAGTGAAATTTTTAAGAGGCTTACAAAAGTCGAGGATGACCTTTTTCTCATGAGAGGGGTAATTCCACATACACATTATATACATACAACTCTTGTGGTTATGGCTGTTATTGTGCTAATTGGTTTGGGCAAAACAAAGGGAATACAAAAATACATGATAATTACATATACTATGCATATATTGTTTTGTTTAGTACACTTTTAGGATATCAAAAGCTAAGGATAGCTTTTCTTGAAGAACAGGAGGATCATGAGAACATCTCTAGCACTTACCCATTTTCTCTTTCGTCAAGTACTACCCCAAGCGTGCAAGAACCTATTGGACCAATCACAAGAGAGAAAGCAAAACAAATTTCTAGATAAGCATTATGGTATCCATGAGAGAAGAATTGTAGCCATGGGAATTCATCAAGGAGAGGTGCTGCCTATTGGTGCAAGGAGATGAGTAGTGGGACCCATTTATAGTAGTGGTGCTAGAGAACAACCAGTGGGGCCCATTAGCAAATATATGATGTCATCACATATCAACATCATGATGAGGTCATCACACGTGTTGACGTACTTAGCCATGAAGTATATGAAGTCATCGCATATGTAAGCAACTAGATGATGGCAGTGCACGTCAGGATATAATTGAGGTCATCGCTTACATCATCATCAAAAATGATATCAGTGCTTAAGTCATCATCTTTCTTGAACATCAAGTAATGAGATGTACATTTGAACTTCATAATTTGAATTGAGTTATAAAGTTGAACATTACAACTTGAATTGAGTAGTAGTCTTGTCGTAAATAACTTACTATGAGCTGTATGAGAGGTTGTAGAGGAATCTTTTGTAACATATAAATAGGGCATAAAGATGTACACAATGATAAGCTTGAAATTTCGTAATTGTACTTCTTTGCTCCATGGTTTGAGTGAAGCATTTCCACCCCGTAGAATTGGGAAATATCTGAGCTTCTTATCTTCGTCGTTCTTATATTTGCCTCTGTGATTGTAAGAACATGTTTACTACACGTGAGCGAGTAGACAAAGGGATCAATGTGTGTGGTTGAGTGAATCGAGTGTCACAGGTTACCGTAATAGAGACAGTGGTTGGCAGTTTCATTCATCAGGTTGTATAGATCTAGTTATCTCCAATCCTACATCATGAAGATTGAGCAACTCTCTCTATATCAATAAGGGACCGACTCTATTGTATACACGATCGGTCTTGTATACACGATCGGTCCTTATCTCTATTTCAACACTGGCCTTCTCTCCCCTGATTATGCACTCCAAGGAATGCCACTTATTCAATTGGTAATATTTGTCTCATATTTATTATTACATCTAAAGCATAACCATAATCTAGCACTATTACCAATACAAGTATCCTATGGTGATAAGGAACAAGTGTTCTCAGGAAGGGATATAAAACGGTAACAATTGTATGGTGTGGCTAGGCAATCGATATACACAATAATAACAAGCATGCATTTATATTTAAAAGCAAAATATTGCATTTGAAAACTAGGTTCAACATGATCAATATAAGGACTTGCCTCCTTTTTGATGTCTTCGGTCTTTTCTTTGTAGGCTTCAGGCTTGTGCTTGATGACTTCTATTGCCCTTGTAATTCTTCCATTGACCAATTTGCTGATTCCAAATATTAGCACGAAAAATGAATGCAAATATGTTCCTACTTTACAGAATGCAAGCTGAGAACAAAATATAATAAAATAACCAGAAAAGACATAAAAGGGAAAAGGTTCGGGTGGTTGGGGTTCAAGCTTTGTGTGGTTTGGCTGGTCAGAGTTGGAAATGGGCTAGAGGAGCTCGAGACGGTCGGTATGGCTATGTTTGTGTTGAACGAGTTTCGGTGAATAGCAATGGCTTAAATAGTATTGGATTCAGGCTCAGAATGGTGTTTAGGTGGTTTAGGATTTTATCGATGTCTAATTTATGCAAACAGGGCTGAAAATGGGCTTTGTAGGGCCAAAACGAATGTAAATATGCTATTGGGCTTTTCTTGTAAATAGTAACGGGTTTGCTACTGTTGATTGTTGATCGGTTGGTGAACAGTGCCAGGTCCGAAAACATTTAACAGGTTCAGGTTCTAATTAGTAATGGATCGGGTCGCTATGAGCAGTACTGGGTTTTACTGTTTATGGCAGATCGGTTGATACAGTATCCATCAGACCTTGAACAATGGCCGGTTGGATTGTGTGAACAGTGTTCGACAGAAATGGGCTTGGCCCAAGACTCGGTTTAGTTGCAGTTGACCTTTGGGCTAGAACGCCTGGTTTCTCACGTGCGCATGCGTGGCCCAGTCGAGCATTCATGGCCGAGCGGTAGCCCGGCTTCCTCGCGAGTGCATGGCCCAAACATGTGCACGCACTGTGCGTCTTCTTCCTTGGTCTCTCGTGCCCGAAATAGCGGATGACGAGTTGGCGACGAAACGCCGATGCGCACTCCAGCGAAAGTCCTTGGATTGGCAAAAGGGTATACCGACATACTCAAGGGACCAAGGGGATTCCATTTTTGGAGGTTAGAGTGGCCGAAGTCGACTGTAGATGGGCGGTAGCAAGAAGAATTCATCGAAGCTCTCCCACTGCACTAGAGCCCTCCAGCAGCGAATTGACTAATCCATGGGGTAAGCAAGCATCTAGGTGATGTGAAGATATAGATGGTGGCACTAGTCTAAGCTCTAATGGTCTGAGGAGAGCTGTCCCACGTGCGCCCCCTTCGCATAGCGGCAGTACACATCACTGGGATTTTAGGGTGTCGTGACTGCTAAGGCGAGTTTGCCAATGTGTTCGTGGTGTTTCAGTGGTGCCACTAACAAAAGCAGATGGATTTTAATTTAGGTATGAAGCAGGTTGCGGTTTAGGGCTCACCTTCATTCTTGCCAGGGCGTGGGCGATTGCCGGACGGAGACGAAAAAGAGAGGTGTGGGGTTGGGAGCTAGCAGTGAGAGCAAGTGTGGCTTTAAAGGGTTACTAGTATAGTGTCCGTGCTAACGCCACGGCGATATTTCAGAGATGCACATGAAAACAACCAAATGACGATATTTTTTTCCATAGTTTAAGTTTCACGCAATTGTATATCACCATGTATATAATCTGAAAAACACTCATGTATATCACCAGCAAGTTCAGGTCATGAAATTACAAGCCTAGGCCAATTATAATGCATAACAAGGCAATAATAAGTCATGTCTCGCATGAACCATCTAATTTCTGATTTGCTTAAGTAGGTCTTAGTGTTCTCCAGGGATAATGTCTTTACATTCATTTTCACTGCTCTTCAAAATGTCCACCAAGAAATTCGTCCTCAGTGAATGTGATCGTTGTGCATGGCAGATAATAAGTTCGGCGGTCTGGCTGAGGTCTCCGCTCCCGCCCGCTCGCCGCCAATGGCCTCCGCCTGCGCTGCCGTCCAGTCCGTTGCGCCGGGTCCGTGCGTAGATGACGATATGAGGCTTCACAGAGATGGCGAGGTGGGGTGTCGGTGATGGCGACGGCCGGGAGGACGCCCGACGGCACCACGAAATCTATAGCAAGGTTGCAGTGTCTGATTTTACTATTACAACTGTTGGCACTTCATAATTCATTAAGCATGATTTGCTGGACAAGCATCATGAAGTCAGTTCTATCCAAATCATTTTCTGAATACCTTGTCAGATGAATCATTAATTATATGCTGATAAATCTATCTTGTAATCAATTAATGCCAGGCAGAAAATTTTGACACATGAGATGTTTTTCTCCCAAACGATGCTTGCACTCATGCATGTGCACAGGTAAATGTTTGAGAAGCAAAAACTGTCGTTAGTTGTTACGCCCAAGAGGTTAAGAGTAAGAACAAACCTGCCAGAGCACTTGGAGGACAGAGAAGAGCATTGTGCCAATTACCATGTTTTAGAGATAAAGGGTTCTGTAAAAGGTACCCTCAGTAAGTCAGAAATCAGAAATCTGATGGTATTTTATGGACAAATCAAACAAAGACCAAGACTATATGCCCTGGCACTACAATACTACAGGAAATATTGCTTAAAACATACAGATGCGCCTATTGTGCCTAAATACCTGAACGCTACTAAGATAGACCATCCTAGGTAACAGTTTCAGCATATAGAAAATCAATTTGCGCCATTAACATGAGCTGAAGACAATGTTTAATACCATTACCATGCAAGAAAAACCAGAACAATTTCCTTGATAGTGTAATTATGAGATCACTTGGCAAGTCAAGCATGCTAGGTATGCAGAATAAGATGATGAAGAAGATACCTGAGATCTTATAGTTCCTGAATTTATGCATCTAGTGATATCTGCAAAATAGAGTAAAAGCAGTTCTAAATGCAGGGAAACCTTTAAAAGACCATCATAGTTGCGAAAGCATGTAGTTGCTGTCAGGAGAAAACAGATAACATGCTACAATAAGCACGTCACAGATGGCTGCCAGGTCAACAACATTCGTACAGAATTTGTACTTTGGAAATGGCTTCTCTGATCTTGAATGATAGCTGATTGAGCAGCCAAATGCCTCAGCTCTTTTTGCTACAGCTAAACCTATCCTGCCAAGGCCAAGAATAGCAACTCTTTTACCACTGAACTGCAGAAAAATAAGAAGAGTCAATTCTTTTTATTCTAACAAACCTTGTTTAATTTATATGTATATCTGCCATGGAAATACCAAGTCAGCATCCTTAACTATATCATGTTTTTAAAGGACATAATTTAAGCTGACACATCATCAGTGTAATGAGTAGCTAATCAGTCTTGCTAAGTAATATAAAGTTTGTCCTTGAGACCATGTTTGCCATTCTTCAAACCCCCTTTTGATGCTAAGCTCATGCTTGTTGTCACAATCTTCACAGAATCAGAAATTCCTGTTTAAGTGATGCAGTAATACCGAATAAGTAGACATATCAACAAGAGTTGAGAAAAACTACATTGCAAACAACATTCAGTAAACACCTTCGTGTACAGTGGACAGTTTCAACCGCTCTGCTACAATGGCCAAAGTAGGCGATGGCAAATCTTTCAAGTTCTTTGCAACCTACACCAAACAATGTATTTAATCACAGGGGAAATGTTTCGAAAAAAGGACAAGTGAATAAAAAGAATCTACAAGTGAATATAAAGAATCTATAGGATTAAACCATACCACTTCTTGGCCACAAATCTTGAGTATTTCATTCATAAAGGATTCAGCAGATTTGCGGACTTCAGAAGATTTATCCTTTTGAATAAAAGGATATAGCCGTCATTAGAATTCAAATGAGCTGCAATATGGCTATAAATAAATGAATACCAATCAGATAATTCAATCATTTAGCTCATACCATCAAAGAAGATGCAGATGGTTTCAATAAAGGCAAAGCTTCAGATGGATCACTTATTTTTTAAACACATTTAGACAACCAATCAAAAAGATCTTTTCGCCCTTCTGAACCTGTTTTCTGATCACCCAAAGTCACTGTAATATATGGAACCATCTTATCAAGTTGAGCAGCAGCAACCCATGAATCTAGAGTAGTCAATGTGCACTCTCGCATGTGCTTCTTATTGTCACCAAGACACTTTAACACATCTGCCAAAATACCCTGCATAGTATAAAGTTGCCAGTTATTATCATAGTTTTAAAAACCGGACTGGTCACCGAACCATCCGTGCTACCGGTTCATCGGTCCGACAGTTTGACCGGCGGCTCAGCCAGTTGAACCGCGATTCAATGAAGCCTTAATAACGTTAGTTATCTCTCACAAATCATAACAACTTGGCTGCCGAGTTGGTTAATAGAGCCAAAGTTGATGCAGCGAACCAGGGCTCGAACCCCTGCTGCCCTCCACTATTTTGTTGACTGCATCTATGGACTCCAGCCGTACCTGCCATTTCACATAAGCATGATATCAAAATAAAATGCAGGCAAACTTACAGAATCAGCCTAAGAGGTTAAAGAGAAACCAAATAACTGTCTAGTACCTTCCAGTCTGGACTCCCCAAATTTTTCAGTAAGGTAGGTGTTATCTTAGCACTTATGTCTTCCCTCGGCAACCCATCAGATGAGGCAGCAGATGTAAGAGATGCAGTATCCAAAGCTCTTACTGTTCTCTTCGGAGCAACAGCAGCACCCTGTTACTTTTTCACATAGCAATCTACACGCCGTCTCCTCCATTCATTGCCAAGGCAACATTTGACATTAAATCACCCATTGAATTCCCCCAAGCTAACACCGTTAACCCAAGAATTGAAGGATCAATGCCCAAAACCACAACTCGCACAACTCAGATTTTAGTATTCATGTTGTTAGAACTGCCAAGTCGCTTGCATATCTACAGTACAAAAAAATATTTTACGTTTCTTATACCAAAATCTAAATTCAGAAGTAAATGTTTTCACAGGCTCACAGTCAATAGCTTTGGGAACAAATGCTGCATCTTGATTAGGGAATAATATCTTCATTATGGTACAATAGTGTAAAACAAAACTATGAAAACAATATGCTTTTGCGTATAACTGTTGAACTCATCCAGTATAGTGTTCACTGCAACTGCATGGTTTCTTACCCATAAATGGATAAGCTGCCAAACTAACCATTTCCAAGTGATTATTCCGATCCAAGAGGTATACAATAGTTAAAAAAATGAACAAAAAATCTTCCCTGCATCAAAGGAGATGCACCAAGCATAACTGACTTGCTCATGCAATTATAAACAATACTTACAGTAGATGTATGAATTCCAAAAATGCCAGTGTTACTATGAACATCCTTGAAAGCAGAGATCGATTTGATTTGGTCAAATTCATTTAGAAGACGATCTGCGTAAAGCACACAACAATTCAGACACTAATATGATCCCACAAATTATATAAAACCAAGTCAAGTAAAAATGTCAAATACATAGATCTCAACAGTTTTCGTTAGTGGAATTATATTGTAATGCTTCAGCTTATGGCAACAGTCTTATTTAATGGAAATGCAGATGAAAGAGGATTTCTGGTGCAATCAGAATCTGAATAATTAAAAGTTTCAGCATTTGGGCAAGACACTGCACAATTGAATACTTTTTATGTTTACCATAAAAAGGAGTAGACTAAAAGCTGAACAATATCTTTACAATGTATGATGGTTTGTCCTGTCAGACCTTCATAACTGTCAAATCAGCAAATCCTACCTGAACTATCAGCCAGCCAGATGATTGAGTAATTGCAGTTTGGCAATATAATTTTCATCATATATCGATTTCTTCATAAGTACGAACAGTGTCCCAAGATATAGCCCATGCTAGCGGGCACTCTAAAGAGCCAAAATATAAACATATGTGTAACTTACTTAGACGTGAATGCAGGCCTTTTCCATGTCTTCCCCAAGAAAACATGCCACCACCACCCAGAAGTGTCTGTAAAAGATAGCATAGTTCTTGCTGAATTAAACCAGAATGCTCTAGCGAATTCAGTTAAAGTGCTTTGTTTAACAAAATTGTCAATGTCGATATCTTAATGAGTTGTCTCATGAACCTGAAGAACTGATACAGTGACGAAATCTTTTTCTTTGAGCCAGCCACCAGGGACCTCAAATGCCAACGCAACATCTGTATTCTATTTTTCAAGACGAACCCAAAGTAAGAAGAGAGAATCTAGGTGACAGAAGATATTGCATAAATGACTTGATATGTGGCATAAATCATAATGCCTACTGATGAATCTGCAGTTCGTCTATATTCTCCACCAGCATAGGCAGATTTTGGCTTTGTTGATCCAGTAACATTGGGAATGTCAGACAGAAGTGGTTCAGCAATAGATAACAATTCATCATGATCAACACCCGATGCAGCTAGAACAATTCGGGTAGCAGTGTAGTTCTCCTGACATCCATGCAATAAAAAATACACATAGCATGTTAACAGCAATACCTACACAACAAAACTACTCCAACCTGTTAAATTAAGAGAACAATTGTCAATCGGGAAGCATTAGTATGCGAAATATTCCAAAGGTATATGAATTTCCAAAGTCGCATATATGCGGCACTCAAATAACTAATCTAAACAGCAATTAGACCGCAACATATAGCTTAACACAATCAGCCACATTCAAACTACTGATGAGCAGATGCACGTTACATCCAATACGCCCCGTTAATCTACCCAAACCGATGGGTAACAAAAACTGGCAAACCTACCACACCGGACCTCAAATTTCCCAACCACCATACCCTAGAAGAGGATCTTATCATCGTCAAAAACGGTAGCGTACACGGGGATGGCACTAACCTTGCATCTCCTTGGCGACCTTGGCCTGCATCTCGCGGAGGGCGGCGGCCTCCTCCTCCATCTCCTTGAGCCGACGCTTCATCTCATCGAGCTCCTGCAGCTGCATACGCCAACAGGGTCAGCACCGGAGTTAGGGTTAGGGTTGGGATTTGGGAAGAGGAGAGAAAGCAGCGGCGGGGCGAAGGGGCGGAGGCTGACGGCTGACTCTGGCGCGGGGAGGAGGAGGCGCCGGCGCGTGGGGGCGGAAGAGGAGGCGGTGCTGGATGAGGAGAGGGAGATGCGGGGTGGGGAGGGAAGGAGACGGCGACGGGTGGGGAGGGAAGGAGGAGGCGCCGGCGCGTGAGGGGCGGAAGAGGAGGCGGTGCGGGATGGGGAGAAGGATATGCGGGGTGGTGCTTGTCCTCCGCCTCTTGGCGCCGCCTGCACCTGAGGAGGAGATGGGGCGGCCGGAGCGGGTGCGTCCGGGGGAGGCGGTGATCTCGGAGAGCGACTGGAGAGCGAAGGCGAGCTCGCGCTTCATGGCCCGGGGCGCCGGAGATGAGCCGCCGCCAGAGGAGGCGGGCATGAGATGAGGAGGGCAAATCGGAATCGAAATCGAGAGCGAGAGGAGGCTGGCGACTGTGCGATTGGATTGTTAGGGTTTGGAGACACCGGGGGAGAGAGAGATCGGAGGAGGAGGCAGGCGGCGGCGGAGAATGAGGGAGGGGAGGAGCCGGCGGAGAAATTAGAGGGGAGGCGCACGGGTTCACCAGGGGGGATTGGATTGTTAGGGTTTGGAGACACCGGGGGAGAGAGAGATCGGAGGAGGAGGCAGCGGCGGCGGAGAATGAGGGAGGGGAGGAGGCGGCGGAGAATGAGGGAGGGGAGGCGCACGGGTTCACCAGGGGGGACGCAGCCGCATGGGTTAGGTTGGAGGGAGGGTGGGGAGGGTACTGCAGATCCATTGAAGGATGATCGTCGGATATGGTTGAGTAAGGAGAGAGAATGGAGGAGAGTTAATCTGGTGCACACGTTTTTATGATGGTGTATTTCTGGATGCATATTGTGGTGTGGACGTAGTTAAGGTTATGACTGTGGAGCAGATAATTGTTGGGTGGATATAGGATAATTTTAACTGGTGCTTTATTAGTTTATAAGAATAAGGTGGTGGGAGCAGGGAGGGTGGTTTGGTGGCATCGGCGCGTGTCTAAGGTTACGGTGGTTGCGCACAGTCGGCGGTAAGGGTGTTGAATATCCATGGCGCTCATTGTTGTCATAGAGTTACTGTAGTTGTAGTTGTGGTAGTAGGTGTGGCCAAAAAATCATTATATCAGTCGTAGCAGGTGTGGTCGTAGGATCACTGTAGCAGTCGTTCGACGTGTGCTCAGTCCACGCGGGAATGCGTTTTTCGTTGTCTGTTAACATCATGTGCGGCATGGCCTAAGTCTTTGGGATCGTGTATGTAGTAGAGCATAATAAGGGTGGCTTAATCACCAGAGTTAGACTAGGGCTTTCTTTAAATAGTAGTTTAATACAACTAAAAAAATTGTTCAGTTTACTAGCAACATAAAACTCTTGTATTCTTGTTTTGTTTTGTCAACTTTGTATGTGTTCGTGCATGAACTCATACGTGTTAATTGGCCGAACTTTCTAACAAACGGTGGTAGGCGAGCTGGCGAGGTGCTAGGGTGGCAAGGACAATAGCGATCTCCGGCGAGGTGACGCGAGCTAGCTAAGGCAGCATGGCGCATGCACGTGCTGAGTTGTGGCAGGGGCAAAGAGTCAACGAGGTGGGGCAAGGATGACATGGAATTGACGGGGGAGTAAATGCTTGGGTGTGAGCTAGCAAAGCCGAGGTGCGAATGGTGTGATCGCCGAGGGAGTTGCGGCAAAAGATGGCGGTGCAGCAGGCGGCCAAGTGGCCCCGTGGCATAGGGGGTTGGCGGGCTGGGGAAAGACGCCATCCAAAGAGGGAAACAGAACGGCCTAGTTGGGAAAGCGGCCTCCCAAGGAAACTCGCCAATTTGGGAAAGATTTGGGGATTCAAAGCAAAACCAAAAAGGAAATTCAAACTTTTGAATTTTGAGGTTGTTTCACGCAACACGTCGTTGTGGGTGATAGGACGTGGCCCCGGACCTCGTCAGACCGCTGCCGTGGTGATGGTAGGTTAGGGAAAAGAAGGCACAGAGGGGATGCACATTAGGTGGGAGTGAAGAATGAGGGAGGAAAAGAGATTGGTATTTCTCTTGCTTTGCTAGAGCATTTCCAAGTCACACATTAAATCTCTTTTTACAGATCCTAATCACGATATAAGGTCCCAAAATTCCCTCCAACAGATACCCTAAACCAGAAAAACAGTATTGGGAGCCTAGATCATCCTCTATAAGTAGAGAGCGAGAGCCCATTTTTTGAGTGTGTTCTATTTTTGGGGGTCTATTTGGGAATCTGTTGGAGCAACTTTTTACCCTTCAACTCTAAAATTTAAATATTAAGAGCCATATAGAGTATCTCTTGGAGATGCTCTTACTGGGCGATAACAAGTCTCCTTTGTGCAGAGGTCCTAATACAATCCACTAAATATATCCCTTCATAATACAACTCTACTAGAGATCGTTTCCTAATATAACACTCCGACTACCTTAAGCATCTGACTTGATCACGAAGTAAACCGATAGATAAAACGTATCAATCTTATCTCTAAGCCTAAGCCTAAGTTGAACAGGATGCAGAAGCTGGCGCATGTCCTGGACGTGGCCGCCGGGTATAATATTTACCCCACTTGACACAGGCCTGTTTTTTTTAGCTGCGTCTTGCGGATTTTAGCTGAATTTTTGAATTTTAGCTGTTTACGGTACAGATTACGGAGAGACAGATACTCACTTGTGATTTTAACTGGTACAGATGTTGGACTTTTAACGCGTAGTCGTTTAACGTATAGACCCCGTCTTGAGAAAATACTCCGTTTAAAAGTTATATACTGTAGCAAAAGCCGACCGACTTTTGACTTGCCAAACAGCCCATAAACTGAGAAACAAGAGAAGAGAAGAGACATGAAGATTTCTTCCGGATTGGTGCGTCCTGCACGACCTTCATCAAGCTCACAGTCTAATGGAGAAAAGTGGTTGGATCGACTCAAAACTTGGTCAGTTCGTTCTACATTTATAGCTCTCTGATTTTATCAGTACGATTGAGCATTGGTTGAGTGAAGCACCAGATTTAAGATGGATTTCGTCGGTTCAGGTAGCAGCAGGTTCAGCAGCGCGCAGTCTTGGTAGATGATGGGGTTTGAGGAGTGTGATTTGGTTGGCGTCATCATCATACAACAACACTTAACAAGAGATAAGAAGACGTAACCAAATCAGCTAAAACATAGAAGCAATGTTTCTGTACCATTTGGATTTCTATTCATAACTATCAAATCAAAATTCCAATTTGCATGAAACTTGGAAGGAACGTAGATCAACATGTCCCTACAAGTTGTTAAAATATCAGGCCAATCGAACGCAATTTGACCCTTTATACTGATTGTTGTAGGGGTGACCTCCACCTAATCCCAGCAGGCCTGCTAAGGGAATGTAAGGCTCAAAATAGGACATGTATAATGACACGGGTACCCCTAAGGGGAATACTCGGATGTAAGGGTATAATTGTAAAAGCACTCCCCATGTAGACATATATATACAACACAGGCCATGGGGAGAAGCCCTAAGCCATTACTCACCTAACTCTCCACTACCATACTCTCTCTATTTGGTCTATAACCACGACAGTTGGCGCCGTCCGTGGGGGAGGACAAGAGTAAGCCTCCAGACCTGAAGGAGGATGGCACCAGAGAAAGCTTCATCATCGGCGGCGAAGAAGAAAAAGGGGGAAGCGACGGAATCTCGCATCAGTACCAGGGCTTCGGCGTTGGCGGCCGCAGGTACGAGTGGCGATGTGGGTGTGACGGTTGTGAACACCGGCGTTCGCGACGCGACGTCTAACCCCGCCACCACTGCCGCGACGACCAACCCTGCCACCACCGCCGCGCGCCGGACCCCGCCGCCACCGCCACGACGACCAACCCCGCCACCGTTGCTGCGGCCATCGAAACCGCCCCACGCGTGGTAGGCGACCCCGCAGCAGGCACCGCAGCAATCGCCAGCAGCGCCACCCGGGTGGTTGGCGATGGCAATGCAGGTGCGTCTACTCTCCCACCCGGCGCGGGAGCAGTGAGCGGTTCCGGCGCCGATGCGGGCTTCGTCACCGGCTCCAGTGTCCTCCATGACAACGCTGCGGGCAGCCTGGGCACACAGGCCGTGGTCGCCGCCGTGCCGATCGTGCCATCGGGTGCGCTGACGGCCCCAACAACGTCTACAGTGGACACCGCCCTGCTGGTGGCCCTCAGCGCATTTCAGCGGGAGCTGACAGACCTCCACGGGACTGTGCGAGACATGCAAGAGGCTTGGTGCCAGCACGCCCCACCGGCGGTTGCATCGGAGCCCACTCCGGAGAGGGCGGATAGCCGTGACGCCCTTACGACCAGTCGCGTCCCACTACGACGCGCGGACCCGGAGTCCCCGCTCTCTGCGGGCCTGCAGCAGGCGGCATGGCCTGAGGACTTCAAGTTCCCGAGTGTCATTGAGGCGTACAAAGGTGACACCGACCCACGAGAATTCGTGCGCGTGTATGAGACCACTATCGAAGCCGCTGGTGGAGACGACACCACGAAGGCAAAGGGACTCTCCCTCGCGTTACAAGGGGTGGCGCTCTCTTGGTTCTTCACCATCGAGCCGCAGTCCATCTACGCTTGGGAGCAGATCCGCGACCGACTCTACAACAACTTCCAGGGAAACTATGTCGAGCGTGTCGATGTGGACCAGGTCTTCGCGGTCAAGCAAAAACCTGAGGAGAGACTCCGGGATTACTTCAAACGCTTCGCGAAAGTGCATTGCCAGGTCAAGGACGTCAATGAAACAACTGTCATCAATGCAGCGATACAAGGCCTCCGCCCGGGGCCGATGGCCGAATACAACGTGCGCAAACCAATCAAGACGGTCGCGAAGCTTTTTGACAAGATGGAAGAGTACGCCAGAGCGGAAGAGGACGCGCGGCGGTGACACGGCGATGACTCCGACACCAATCAGGCAGAGGGCTCAGCAAAGAACGATGGCTCGCCGAAGCAGGGCTCCTCGAAAGGCAAACGCAAGCAGGAGCAATCGAAGGATGGCTCCGAGCGCAAAGACATCCAGCACAAAGACTCGTCAGGTGACAGGCCCAAGCGCGACCAACGCAAGTCTAAGAAACCTCGTTACGTCTTTGACATCGAGGGTGGCTCCGAAGATAATGCCCCCGCGGGTCGTGGCGGTAGAGGGCGCCGTGGCCGGGGACGGGGGCGTGGGCTGGGTCGTGACGACAGAACCCATGAAGAGTACAACGACCAGCACCACGGGCAGTGATGCGAAGTTCACAGCCGGGGCAACCACGACACGCGTGCCTGCGCCACTATCGCAGCGCTCCGGCAGAGCGTTGCTAGGGATAAAAACCCGGAGGCACGCGTGCCTATTGTGGCTCACGTCCAACACCCCTAGGACCAAGGAATACAGCCCCAGGAAGGCCCCCCTGCGGATTCAGGCCCATGTGCAGCAACCTCGAGAGGGCCTCCTGCAGTTGCAAGCCCCGGAAGGAGCCCAGCGCAGGGTCATAAACGTCATTTCCGGAGGCTCCTCATTGGGGTTCGCCTCGGCGCAACAACGGAAGGCTTACGCAAGGAGGCTGCACCACGTCGCGGCATACCCAGTGCAGGCGCCGCCGGAGTGGGCACAACACGAAATCACATTCACGCCCGCTAATGTGGAAGGCGTGGAGTTCCCTCACCAAGATCCCCTGGTCGTCCGAGTCCTCGTTGCAGGATGCGAGGTCAGGCGCGTCCTGGTGGATGGAGGAAGCTCCGCGAACATCCTGTTCGCGGCGGCCTTCGACCAGATGGGAATCCCTCGGAGTCGGTTGAGCCCTTCAGGTATCTTGTTGCAAGGCTTCGGAGGGCAACCCCTGCGGGCATTGGGCCAGATATGCCTCCAGGTCTCCTTCGGCCAAAATCATAACGTGAGGAATGAGGACGCCATCTTCGACGTCGTCGACATTTCATACCCCTACAATGCCATATTGGGGCGGCCGCTCCTAAACTCTCTTGGGGCAGTTCCGTACCACGGCTTCCTATGTATGAAGCTCCCCAGACCGCGGGCCATCATCATCGTCCATGGCGACCAAGACATGGCTCGGTGCATAGAGCTCGGCGTCAGGGGTCCGTGCCATGAGGCTCGCCAAGGCACCTAGGTCGGGTAAGCAGATGCGAAGACCCCGGGCGACCCCGGAGAGCGCCCCGCACTCCCCGCGCACGAGTTGTCCCAGCAGCAAAGGCTCCCGCCGTGCCCCACCTCATCACCGGGCGACGACAGCGACGGCCGCTCCTGTCCTTAAACGGTCAGTGATCGATATCCCACCTTTTGTAACCGCTCACCCGCGCAAACGGGAATTTAATAAAGTTCACCGTTTGCACAAATTTTCTTGTTTCCCGCAACAAAGACACGCGTTCGCGCGCGCACTCTCCGTGAAGAATACGGGCATGAGTATAAACAAAGACACGTGTTCGCGCGCGCACTCTCTGTGAATAACACGGGCATGAGTATAAACAAAGACACGCGTTTGCACGCGCACTCTCTGTGAAGAACACGTGCATGAGTATAAACAAAGACACGCGTTCGCGCGCGCACTCTCTGTGAAAAGCACGAGCATAAGTATAAACAAAGACACATGGGGGGATGCCTCCGCGCGCAGTCCACGGACTCTAAATAAGACGTACCGTCGAGGTCCGCCTCCGCACGCAACTTCACCGCCCGCAACGCGCTGAGGTTCACCTCCGCGCGCAGTCCACGGACTCTAAAATAAGACGTAGCGCCGAGGTCCGCCTCCGCACGTACTCCACGGAGTATAAATAAGACGTAGCGTCGAGGTCCGCCTCCGCACGCAACTTTACCGCTCGCAACGCGCAGAGGTTCACCTCTGCGCGCAGTCCACGGACTCTAAAATAAGACGTAGCACCGAGGTCCGCCTCCGCACGCAACTTCACCGCCCGCAACGCACGGAGGTTCACCTCCGCGCACAGTCCACGGACTCTAAATAAGACATAGCGCCGAGGTCCGCCTCCGCACGCACTCCGTGAAGTATAAATAAGACGTAGCGTCGAGGTCCGCCTCCACACGCAACTTCACCGCCCGCAACGCACGGAGGTTCACCTCCGCGCGCAGTCCACAGACTCTAAAATAAGACGTAGCGCCGAGGTCCACCTCCGCACGCAGTCCACGGACTCTAAACCAGACGTAGCGCCGAGGTCCGCCTCCGTACGCACTCTACGGAGTATAAACAAGACGCGGTTGATTGTCCTGCGCACTCTGCTGAGTATAAACAAGACGCGGATGTTCCCGTGCACGCATGGGTGTTATCTCATGCGTACTCTGCGGAGTATAAATAAGGCGTGGTTGATTGTCCCACGCACTCTACTGAGTATAAATAAGACGCGGATGTTCCCGCGCACGCATGGGTGTTATCTCTATGCGTACTCTGCGGAGTATAAATAAGGCGTGGTTGATTGTCCCACGCACTCTATTGAGTATAAACAAGACGCGAACGCTCCCGCACACGCGTACGTATTCTTCACGTGTGCTTCCCGGAGTATAAACAACGCGTGGTCTAGGATTTCTACGCCGTGCGTCTCGATAAGACGCACTAGAGGTTGGCCTTCGCTACCACCACTTTGAAGGGTAGGAGACGAAGCGCTCGTGCGTCTACCTCGACCTAGGCGCCAGCTCCGCTGACACCGCTTCGAAGGGTGGGGATGGAGCGCTCGCGCGTCTACTTCGACTTAGGCTCCAGCTTCGCTGCCACCACTTCGAAGGGTAGGGGACGGAGCGCTCGCGCGTCTACTTCGACTTAGGCGCCAGCTTTGCTGCCACCACTTCAAAGGGTAGGGGACGAAGCGCTCGTGCGTCTACTTCGACCTAGGCGCCAGCTCCGCTGACACCGCTTCGAAGGGTGGGAGACGGAACGCTCGCGCGTCTACTTCGACTTAGGCGCCAGCTTCGCTGCCACCACTTCGAAGCGTAGGGGACGGAGCGCTCGCGCGTCTACTTTGACTTAGGCGCCAGCTTCACTGCCACCACTTCGAAGGGTAGGGGACGGAGCGCTTGTGCGTCTACCTCGACTTAGGTGCCAGCTCCACTGACACCGCTTCGAAGGGTAGAGGACGGAGCGCTCGCGCGTCTACTTTGACTTAGGCACCAGCTTCGCTGCCCCCACTTCGAAGGGTAGGTGACGAAGCGCTCGTGCGTCTACCTCGACCTAGACGCCAGCTCCGTTGACACCGCTTCGAAGGGTGGGGGACGGAACGCTCGCACATCTACTTCGACTTAGGCGCCAGCTTCGCTTCCACCACTTCGAAGAGTAGGGGACAGAGCGCTCGCGCGTCTACTTCGACTTAGGCACCAGCTTCGCTGCCACCACTTCGAAGGGTAGGGGACGAAGCGCTCGTGCGTCTACCTCGACCTAGGTGCCAGCTCCGCTGACACCGCTTCGAAGGGTGGGGGACGGAAACCACTTCGAAGGGTAGGGACGAAGTGCTCGTGCATCTACCTCGACTTAGGCGCCAGCTCCGCTGACACCGCTTCGAAGGGTAGGGGACGGAGCGCTTGCGCGTCTACTTCGACTTAGACGTCAGCTTTGCTGCCCCCACTTCGAAGGGTAGGGGACGAAGCGCTCGTGCGTCTACCTCGACTTAGGTGCCAGCTCTGCTGACACCGCTTCGAAGGGTAGGGGACGGAGCGCTCACGCGTCTACTTCGACTTAGGCGCCAGCTTTTTTGCCACCGCTTCGAAGGGTAGGGGACGGAGCGCTCGCGCGTCTACTTCGACGTAGGCGCCAGCTTCGCTGCCACCGCTTCAAAGGGTAGGGGACGGAGCGCTCGTGCGTCTACCTCGACCTAGGCGCCAGCTTCGCTGCCACCGCTTTGAAGGGTAGGGGACGAAGCGCTCGTGCATCTACCTCGACCTAGGCGCCAGCTCTGCTGCCACCACTTCGAAGGGTAGGGGACGGAGCGCTCGCGCGTCTACTTCAACCTAGGTGCCGGCTCCGCTGACACCGCTTTGAAAGGAAGGGGACGGAGTGCTCACGTGCCTACTCCGCCTTAGAAGCCAGCTTCGCGCCCGTGAAGCTGCCGCGGGTAAAGTGTCTACTACAGCGGGCGTGCGGTAGCCTTGCCAATCTACCGGGAGACCGCGTAATCGTAAAACGAGGATGAAAGCATGGACAACACCCCTTTCTTTCATTTACAACCATCAAAAGATGCTTACAAGGGAACATAATAAGTGTACAAGTATTCTTGGGTGCGTGGAGCCGCTACTCGGCAGGCTCCTCCTTAACCCGCGTCCGAGCCATGGCTTCACCTGAAGAAGTCCGACTGGCCCAGAAGTCCAGCAATTCCTCGGCCCTCCACCAGCGCCGCAGGCGCCGTCGGGTTACAAGGTCAGAAACTATTAGCCGTTTGGGTAGCTGCTCGAGACATGGGGGCACGCAAGTCAGAATATTGGCGAGGCAACTTGTACTTTACTAATAAGGAAAAAGGGCTCATGTTACAATGCACACCAACGCGTGGAGGCCACGCCGTCACACCTGTGGATTTGCGTCACCCCCCGAGCTTGCGGGGCCGCCCTCCTCGCGCCGCGGGACCTCATCTAGCCACTGGCCGAGGTCGCCCTCGGGGTATAGGTTTTTCCGAAGCTCGACCATCGCCGCAGCCGCCCCGATGTATTCCCAGATCTTCTCGTGGAAAAACCGCACAGGGCGGCGAACGGTGCAGACGGCGCCAGACATCACTCCGGCCCCGGGCGGCATCTCCAACTGCGGTTTCGCCAGCTCGCTGACGTGCTGGCAGCCCCGGTGTCGCAGGAGTGCGCAGATCAGGCACGAGGTCACGTACGAACAATGGTTGCCGAAGGTTGTCGCGGCGTCGCGCGCAATGTCGACTGCGTCTCCGATCCATCGGAGTGTACGTGATAGCTCCTCCGGCCCGAAGGAGTGGTCTGGCACTTCGGTGATGAGCCCTCGGAGAGTGTTCTCCAGGGCAAGCATGGCATCCCACGCTGCCACCGAAGCGTCGCCCAGAGCCCGGTTCCGCTCTGCTAGAGACAAGGCAAGCTTGCCTTTCTCCTTCTCTAGCGTAGCGATTTGTTGCAGTAGGCCGTCTTGCTCTGCCGCAACTTCCCGCCGTGCCGCTTCTACGGCCGACTCCCGCGCTACGGCGACGAGCTCCTCGGTGTGTGCCTTCATCTCTACGCACTCCGCTTCCAAACGACGTACACGAGCATCCTGGGCAGAGCGCGCCCCCGTAGCTCCGCGCAGCTTCCCTTCGGTGGCCTGCAGCCTGCCGCGTAACGCTCCTTGCTCGCGAGCGTAAGCTGCCTGCAGGGCCTGGGCCAACACGAGTGTCTGCGCGGTGAAGGGGTTAGCAAGTGTTAAACAGCTATGAGTGGTCTTAAGGACAGATGCTTACCCTCATTCCCGACACCTCTAATGCGTCCCCGAGGCACCCTGTCCCATAGGTTTGCAACGCTTGCTGGCCAATGCTGGCGGCCGCGTCGTCAGCAATCCCGCGCCACGCCCTCAGCGCATCCGATGGATGAACAAAGTCTGCCGGGCTCGGGCGCATGGCGTCTGCGTCGCCAGCACCAGGACCCCCACGTTCAGGGGATGCCTCTTCCTCGGGGATAAGTGCCAGTGCAAGAGGAGGTACCGGTCAGAGTCCTATAAGACACAGGAAAATTACACTAAAGGTATGCCATCCCAGCCTACCCTTGGTGGCAGATGGGGGACTTCGCTGGGACATCTCCCTAACTTCGGGTTGGGACCCAGCGCCAACTGCGGTCTGAGGAGCCGGGAGGGCGTGGGACGGGGGAACTTCGGTGTACGAGGCGGAGTCCCACAAACTCCCAACGCCGATTGCCACGGCGAACCCTCTCGAAGTCCGGTGAAGGGGGGCTTGCAGATGTGGCTATTTCGCCTGAGGAGACGAGGGCCCCATCTCGGCAGCAACACTCGCAGAAGGGGCCTCCTCAGCTACAACATTGGCGGGCGGGGACTCCGCCCTCATAACCTCCGCGGAGGGCACCTCCGCCTTGGCTGCCACTGTTGGCGAAGACCGCGCTCCATCTACCCCCGCAGAGGGCAGCCCCGGCACGGTCGTCGCCGTAGACAAGGACTTCGCCCCGGTGACGCCAGCCAACGCCAGCTCTGCCTCGGCGACCGTCGTGGGCGGCGAGACTTCGCTCTCCTGGTAACCCACGGCGCGCTCTCCGCCCCTGGCACCTTCGCCCTCAGTACCCGCGCCCTCCTCCAAGTCTTGGTCGGCGTACTTCGCCGAATCCGACTCCGTGCTCACCGCACCGACAGGAGCAGCGGCAACCGCTGTGCAGGGCGTGGTCGCAGCAGTCCGGGACCTCTTGCGGGACGACGCTTTCATCCTTGCGGCACCATCATCTTGGTGTTGCGGGGCCGGAGGGGCGCGATCCGGCACGGGAAGACCTAAGGCCTCGCACATGTGGTTTATTTGCCCCAACCCCGCCACCGCAGTCGCAGCTGTGCGTAGCTTGTGCTCCCTGGTGGTGTATGGCCCAAGAAACACGCGCGCTGCGCGCTCCGCGTCCTCCAGGCGAGTTCCTACGCGGGGCAAAAAGCACGATTAGACACGACGCAGTACGTACGAAAGGAGGGGAGGGCACGGTCAAGGCTTACGAAGACCAATTGGCGTAGGTAGTGAGCAAATGGACGGCTGAACGTTATCATCCCGAAGTTTCCCGGCGGTGAGACACCAATCACAGGCAAGTGGCGCCGCGCCATACATTATGTACTCCTCGGCGAGGTCGCGCATATTGAAGCGGGCGGTGACCCCCACAAGTCTTCGCGCCCTTCGCTTGTCTTCGTGGTCGAGTGTTCTACCGGGCGTGGTCTTGAATGCAATCGGCCGGCCCGTAAACTCAAGGCCGCTACCACTCGACACACGGTGGTAGAACCACCGTCTTGTCCAGTTGGACTCCCATTTCCCTCGCGTCAAGTTCGCAGGGAAGAGCTTCCCGCATGATGCCCGCAGAATGAAGTTGACGCTGCCAAACTTCGACAGCGTCCCGTCCTTCCGCTCCTTTGGTTGGCACCGTGCTTCGTGCAAATATGCGAACATCGAGGTGCTGAGCCAACACGCTTCCGAGCGCAGGGCCAAGCTGTATACAGCAAGGCGAGCCACTGCGTTCGAAGTCAGTTGTGCCAACTCCAGCTTGAAGGTCCACAGCATGTCGCCAACGATCGCCGCAGCCGGGATGCAAAGTCTGGCTTCGAAGTAGGCGACGAAGACGATCACGTCCGACTTCTCAGGGCGCGGCTCCATCTCATCATCGGCGGGTAGCCACACCGCTCGACGGTCCGACAGCCTCCCCTCGCGCAGCAGTGACTGGATCGTGTCCTTTGTCATGAGCGTGCGGCCTAAGTCGCCGGAGTACAGACCCTCCTTCTTCCTCATCGCCACCGACCACTTGTCTGCCGCCGCTGGATTGCGTTTTTTGAGCGCGTATTTCACCTCAAGTGGCGAGGACCGCCGGCGGATGGCGTAGCCGCCGGTCGCCTGAGCACGCCCGCCGCAAGTCGCCATTGGTGTCCACGGGATACTCGACGATGAAAAGGAGCGCGCGGGCAAGAAGAGCAAGTATGGGAGACGGTGTGAATGATCAGAAAGCGTGTGGAGGAGGCACAGACGTGGTACCACGGGGTGTATTTAAAGACCTCTCGCCTCCCACCACCGGTAAGCGCAACCGGCAGATGATAACCGCTCATCTCCCCAGGGCTGAAGCCGAAGCGTCGCGATGGCACACGTATGCCACATACGACCGCGATCGTACAGAGGCCTGTCACCGCACGACGCGCCAGTAGCGCCCCACCGCGTGTCGGCCAGTGCAGGGAATAAATGCAGGTCACAAGACCCAACATAGCTTCCAGCGCGTGTCAGCGTGGTTTTTGGGGCCAATCGACCACAACAGTCCAAACGGGGTCTCTGTCCTAACAGCGAGGCCCTGACCCCGACTTTGGTCACACCCACGCGAAGGGACACCGTTATGAAAGTACCGGAAGCCACTCTGACTCCGAGAAGTGGCACCCCGCCACATGCTCGCACCCGCGAGAATAAGGGCAGACAGCAGAGCGCGGCACCCCCCGAGGGGATGGCGCTTCCTGATAGGATGGCGCCATACAGAGACCCCGGCCTACACCCTGACCTATCGGGGCAACCAACCAGCAGATCGCTTCGGCCTGCGCAACTCCAGATAGGCAGGCCCCCGCTCCAGCGGGGAGACTTCGGCCACTTAACCCAATTTTGCCCGGAGGCAGCTCCACGAGTCAATCAACCCCAGCGGCAATGACATCAAGATCTCCGCTCCAGAGGAGAAACTTCGACTTCGGGGAGTGGACTCGCGCGCAAGGACTCGCCCGTCGGCATTCTCCGTGCATGGTAAAGGCGGAGGCCACGTCACGTCAAGTTTTGGCTTGTTCTCATAAACAGGCCACCTTCGGTGCACCAACATTCTTGGAAAAGTAATGTTGAGGGGCCCAGTCAGAAAACCCGACTGAAGGTGGGCCTATCTATGAGAACAGGGCAAACCTTGTCGCCATATGCAGAAACACAGCATGAAAGCGGAAAGTGCGACCACCTGCCGGTAACAGACGCTAACCGAGCTCCCAAGAAAAATAGGCCTCCATCAGTACATCAACATTCCCCAAGCCGCGTAACGCTGCTACGGAATGTGGATGCACTGAAGGGGCCCATTTTAGGGGAGCAGCACCTATTCGAGCCCACAATGCAGGTACAATGCCGCACCAGCACGATATATATACCCCATCAGCGAGGAAGCCCAACCGGCAGGAGTCCAACTGGCGGAAGTCCAGGTGACAGGACTCCACCGGCAGAAGTCCAACCGGCGGAACTCCAAGCGACAGGACTCCAACCGACGGAAGGAAAATCCAACCGGCGCTGGAGCGTCGCAGCATCGTACGGCCTCGATGCTCCAAGACCCGTGCCGCGCCGAGCACGTCCCGCCACGGGGTCGGCCAGAGGAAGGCACGTTACAACATGATGCGACCACGATGACTCAAGCCTCGCGCCGCGTCAACCAGGCCTCACCAGACAGGCCAGCAGTCACTTGCCATCAAGAGCACTCGACGCCGGAGTCCGCCATCAGTTGGCATGTAATACCCTGATCGTCGATTCGGCGTAAGTTTTAAAATAATCGCGGAGTCACCGATTTTTCGGTAAATCGCGGGAAAGAAAAAAATAAAAATTATAGAACAGTGTAAAATGAATAAAATAAATTAAAAATTATAATAATAAACTCGGATGGGCTATCGGGAGAGTGGGCCGACCACCTTGGGCCGGAGGCCCAAGGGGTGGCCGCACCTCCCCCTCTCCCTCCCCTAAAACCCTAAGCCACTCTCCCCCTTTCCCCCCACAACCGCCACCCCCCTTTCCCACCCTCTTGGGCGCAGCCCCCCTCCCTGGTTGGTGCCCCCACCCCCCCACAAGTGCTGCTGCCATTGGAGCCAAGGAGAGGAAGGAGAAGGAGAAGAAGGAAGGAGAAGGAAGAAGAAGAAGAGGAGGAGGAAAAAAAGGGGTGATCCATCATCTAGATAATTTTTCCTCATCCCAAACCCTCTGTTCTATGGAATAATTAGGGTTCTTGGCACGGATTTTGAAGGTAGTTAATAGATTAATTGCCCGATTAGAGATTAGCTGATGTCTGCCTGTAGAGTGATTCGCGCAGCGTGTCTGTTTGCAAAGTTTTGACCTAGTAAACGAATTTTCCTGCGGACCTTCCCAAAAGTAAAGTTGTAGAGGACTTCCAGAAGCATCTCATGTATTTGTTTCGGAATTTTATGCTTTGTTATCTGGGAGTTACAGGGTCGGGAATACTGCTGTTCGTCAGGCGAGCAGATTGGTACAGACCGACGGTAATCTGGGAATTAGAGGTCGTAAATGATTTTTATGACCATGTCCGTAATTGAGAAAGTTGTAGATAATTTAGAGATATAGCTTATGTATAAAATTCAGAATTTTTAGACCCTTTTACTGATGTTGGGACGCATTTGTTTATTGCTGTCCAATCTGCCAGAACAGAGTTCTTCCTCTGTTTTGGGCATTAAATTACACCTAGCTGTGATCAAAATAAAAATAGGTGTTCTACATGAAAAATGTAGGCTTTTAAGCGATGAATCCTGAGAGATATTATTTTCTGTAAATGGATCAATAGTTTTAAAGTTATGAAAATGTTAAGCAGCACTGCTGCAGAGGGTAATTTGCTGAATTGTTGAGCGGAGAGGAGTTTGTGCGGGTTCGGGGTTCTAGCGGCGTTTTTAATTATTAATGTCATGTTTGTATGCTGTAGCTGTGTGCTGAGAGTTGCCTTTTGGACAGGTGGTCTTGTCCCTGAGCGCTCTTGATTTTACTTCGCTTCGTCGGTTTGAGGCAAGTAAACGTAGCGGTGGTTGCTACCGTTTAACTTGTTATTCCTTCTACTTTCAGTTTACATTATTGTCATAATTTGATACATTATGCCATGATTGCATGATATCTTAATTGTGGAGATGGTAGCAAGTATTTATCCATTGATATGTTGATAATCTGCTAGTAGACATGTGGAAATCTTGCTTAATGTTATAATGTGGAACATGAAAATAACATGTGGTGGATGTGGATATGTTGTGAGCATGTTGATGCTCCTTTGAGGATGGATTAATGTGATTTGTGATTATCATATCATTCATATCATATCATATCATGTCATATGCATATATGGATGTCGCCGCACCTAGCCGCGACCGTACCGGTACAGCATCGTATATTGCCGTAATACGATGCACCTCTTATCCCGCGGGAAGCATCGTATATTGCCGTAATACGATGCACCTCAAATCCTGCCCTGGAAAGAGTGATGTGGAGCATAGCATTCATATGCATTGCATTGTGGAAAGATTCATTTGCATACATATGCAATATGTTGTGGTGAAGTTATTTTGTGGAATATTCAACTCATAGTTGTAATGTGGATTATACAACTTCATAGTTGTAATGTGGAATTGGCTCATGTGAGCTATTTGTGGTATGAGGATTATGGTTGTGGACGTGGAATGGGGTTCATCCCTTGTGTACGGTAAGGTTTGTGATTGTGGCATGAGATTCTTTTCTCTTGTATTAATTGTTGATAACAATTGTGGATGTGAGAAATAATAAAGTGTTGAAGTAAAACATACATATGTTTTATTGCTTTTGCTAGTTGTAGTGGTTGAGAATTTAAAGTAGTCAAACAAGATTTTATTTGTTAATGCTTTAACGTCATTGATGGTGATTTGAGGTTGAGGATAATAACATTGTAATTGTGGAAGAATGTTGATGATTAACCTATTGTGGTTTGTGGAAGATAAAATGTTTCATTTGCATTTAATTGTGGATAAAATGACTGCATTCATATGCCAATAAAATCTGAAATTGAAGAGGTATGATTCATGGAAGTTTGTGGTGGTTTAATAATTGTGGACATGAATTGTGGTTATAGTTGTATGGAATTATAAATGATGATGTATAATTGTTTGTAGTTTGAATAGCCTGTTAAACAGTTTGCTTGCTGAGATTTTTATCTCACCCTTGTTTCCCCCTCCCTACAGGTGGACTTTGAGCATGCATGGGAAGGGTAGAACGGCACCACACTGATGCACGTGAATCATATTTTTATGCTGTAATAAAGTTGAAAGGATTCTAGACCTTGCATAGCTTTGTTTACATTATCTTTATAATGTTAAATTTGTGAACTATATTTTAGATTAAAATGTTGGAGGATGTTTTAAATAGTGAATTGCTATCACTATCCTGTTATTCCTTAGTTGTTTATGCTTCCGCTTATACTATCTTGTTTAGTAATTGTTGCCAGTTTATTTTATCTTGTAAATTGGCTCGTTGTAGAGCAGTTTTAGTAGCATCCCAGGGTAATGTGGGTCCTGGGGTGTTACAGTTGGTATCAGAGCGGGCGTTAGGTCCGTGGTAATGAAACTATTAAATTGACACACTGGTGCACATTAGGATGGGATGGGTCAAGCATTGCATTTATGCTTTTGACATGTTGTATTGATGATTTACATTATGAGATAATCTTGCATGATTATGATTTGCTCCTATGACTGTTATGAGTGAGAATTGTCAATGATAAGATGTAGAGGTTGTATTTGCTGCCTTGGCATTGCCAGGTTATACCACGTTTGTAGCATGGGGATTAGCGATGTAGTTACCTCGGGTAACTTAGTTGCGGATGTTGTGAGTGAGTTTATTTAGAAATGTTGATATCTTCCTTGAGTTGATTTTGGCCAATTCTTTGTCTATTGCAGTTAATGAATTTCTCTTGAGTTTGTGGTTCATTGTAGTTGAGGGTTTGCAATTGGTCTCTATCTGTTCGTTGAAGCAATTATTGTTTCTTTTCAGACTAGTAAGACACTATTGCTGCTTGTGAATATTGTTGATTTGCAAGGTTAGTCCCTTTGTGGGAATTTTGTCTTGTTGTGAATCATGACTCATTGGTTCGCTTGGTACTTTTACCAATGAAAGTTTTGTGTTGCAAACTCATTAATATGTTAAAGCCTTGGATCTATGTAATCCGTTTATATTATTTTGAGTGTTGAAGTTTCTTTCCACTCCTTTCTGAAAGAGAGTGTTAAAACCCTTTGTGGTGTTTTGCTATGCTTAAGTGGAAGGTGGTAACCATATAAACTAATTCATAAGGTATGAATTATCAAGTTGAGATGTTAGTATGGTGCATAATTAATTTAACTAGCATCCTCGGAAATATAGTTGATTAATTTGATATCGCCTTGTAATAGTTTCTTGAAGAACTGTGATTAAGAACTTGTCTATACATGATTGGAACTCATGGAGTTATTGAGGAGTGTGCAAAAGAATTAGAATGATTATTATGAATGTTTAAATTTCTATCATGTTGGATAAATTGAATTATTTTTGTTTATAGTAATTAATCTGACCGTTTGGAATGATTAAGTAAGGAGGTGTTGGAATATTGCCTTGGTAATATTAACCTTTAATCTGTCCTTTATTTAGATACTTTATGAGCATGTACAATTGCTAGATTCATCTATCTTTCACCATGCTAAATTGTTGAAATATGTATAAATAAATAGAGGAAGGTGGATGTATTGACTTGTAGAATCTTGTCTTACAAAGCTGGTATTATTGAAGTTTAAAGTTATTTCGTTCTAATTTCTGAACGTAAGGTGGGATACTGAATCTATGCTCATGATTGTTTTATGATTGTAAAATGGAGTTAGGATCATGAATGTTGTTATGATAAAATAATAACAATTATTGCTAGTAATGACTAGAGTACAATCAATTTGTGCTAAATTAGAGTTGAGCATCAATAAGAATTGAATATATGGAATCTAATAAGAGATTCATACTAGCATGTTTGTGAGATTGTCATGTTCTAGTATCATCTTGTTTAAAAGCTTTGATTTAATATGGTGGCTTATGCACTAGGATTTCCTAGATTAAGTAGTCGCAATCTTACTCAGATAATAGAAACATGATGAAGTGATTTCTTATGTTTCTTTTGGAAAAGTTTATGAAGGGATTTGTGGATATGATGATGCTTGTTAAGAATGTATTATTCTGATATTAGCATGATGGTTAGTTGTGGTTGTGATGATAATGTTGAATGTTCCTTAAATAAAAGAATTTGATAACTTCCATGATACTACTTAAATCAAAAGTTTTGAGATTTGCGTACGCAATCTTTTTGATCTCATGACTTATGTGGCAGCTGAAATTGTTTGAGCAAAGTGACGTGTTGAGAGCTTTTATTAGTTCTTAAGGGATTAATGTGTTGTGGTCTTTAAATCACTTTTGTTGGAATTGTCAAGGTGATACCGTAATCAAAGAAAGTTGTTCTCTTTGTTAAAAGAAAGAGTGCGGTAAAAGTATTGAAGGTTGAAGTCATGTCATGCAATTTTTTTTAGGTGTGTTTGACTTCTTAATTTCGCCGCTTAAGAGCTTCTTGAACTCAAATGGCAATATTTTTTTCCGCCGCCTAAGAGTTTCTTGAGCTCAAATGGCAATACTGTATTCTTATTGGTTGAGATTTGGTATTTTCTTCTTGAGGGGCATGTGCCTTCAACTGTGATCTTATCTTTTGCTATCCAAGATTGTTGCTATTTCTTTTGGTCTTGCATTTATTGCGGATGGTAGCATCATCCTCTGTGCTGAAATTTACTTCTTTTTGCCTCTTCTAAGAAAGGGGTAATCAATTTGGGTTGCAAAATCCTTTAAGAGGTGTATGGCATCTAGTTGGTGTGGTCATGTGATTGATTTTGGTGAGAATGTGGGTGTGATATGAATTTCGAGTTGTTATCCTTAAAAGGATTGAGGTGTTTTAGGAATTATCTGTCAAAGTAATTCCATTGGTCGTTGGCTTGGCTAGAATGTATTTTTGTGGAGACAGTAGAGTCTCTCTGCAAGGGTGTGGATGATGTACTCAGTTTGAGCGCATTGTCGAAGTTGCCAACCTAAGATAAATGAGTTGGTGTGTTGGGTGATGATTTGAAAATCCTTGGTTCGAGGAAGTTAAATTTCCAAAGGGAATGGATTGGGGAATTATTAATAACTCGAGCAGTAATATGCTCTCTTGATTCTTATTTAAACTGTGTGTTTATGGCAGAGGTTATCTGCAAATTGAGTTGTTATATGTTGTGGTGTATTCTTTTCCAGTTAGGAAAAGAAAATGATTGTTTTGGTCTGTCGAGTGATTTTCACTCTTGGCTCGTGCAGTGTGGTTTTTCCAAATGTCTATTTGGAGAGTGTGAATGGTTTTGTTGTGAATCCTTTGTTTTGGATTGTGGTCCTTTGAAGGAAGGTTGTTTGCTAGTATGTTGCTTGAGAATCCTTTATTCCTCTTTTGGTTGGGTTCCTTCTACGAAGTTATTTTTCGTGCTTTGAGTAATGTTATGAGTGGAATCTGTGGTTGAATTCTTTAAAAGGGGTACAATGTATTATCCCGATTATAATAAATAGAGGAAAATGTTTTAGGAAGGAGGATGGTATTAGATAGTGGCTTGATAGTTGTGGCGGAGAATTTTGTGAGAACGGCAGGATCTGTTGGCCGCTCAGAGCCAACAAAAGAGTTGCGGGTGCTCGGCGTTCACCGGCGCGTGTCGTGGACTCATCGGAGTTGGACATGAGGAAGAGAACCACCATGTATGTGGAGGCCCTCTTGGCGAATCAATCCGAGCGGGAGATGACGTGGGAGCTTTAAGTTCAAATGTAGAAGAAGGACCCGAGTTCTTCAAGGCGGGTGAGAACCCGTAGTAGTGGTTCCCTTGGGATGATCTATCCTTGGGATGCTCTTTCTTGTGGTTGTTCTTTCCTTCATTACACTTTTCTTGCTATTCTCTTGATTTGTGGTTTGAGGAGTTAGATTCGAGGACGAATCCTTTTTAGGTGGGGAGAATGTAATACCCTGATCGTCGATTCGGCGTAAGTTTTAAAATAATCGCGGAGTCACCGATTTTTCGGTAAATCGCGGGAAAGAAAAAAATAAAAATTATATAACAGTGTAAAATGAATAAAATAAATTAAAAATTATAATAATAAACTCGGATGGGTTATCGGGAGAGTGGGCCGACCACCTTGGGCCGGAGGCCCAAGGGGTGGCCGCACCTCCCCCTCTCCCTCCCCTAAAACCCTAAGCCACTCTCCCCCTTTCCCCCCACAACCGCCACCCCCCTTTCCCACCCTCTTGGGCGCAGCCCCCCTCCCTGGTTGGTGCCCCCACCCCCCCACAAGTGTTGCTGCCATTGGAGCCAAGGAGAGGAAGGAGAAGGAGAAGAAGGAAGGAGAAGGAAGAAGAAGAAGAGGAGGAGGAAAAAAAGGGGTGATCCATCATCTAGATAATTTTTCCTCATCCCAAACCCTCTGTTCTATGGAATAATTAGGGTTCTTGGCACGGATTTTGAAGGTAGTTAATAGATTAATTGCCCGATTAGAGATTAGCTGATGTCTGCCTGTAGAGTGATTCGCGCAGCGTGTCTGTTTGCAAAGTTTTGACCTAGTAAACGAATTTTCCTGCGGACCTTCCCAAAAGGAAAGTTGTAGAGGACTTCCAGAAGCATCTCATGTATTTGTTTCGGAATTTTATGCTTTGTTATCTGGGAGTTACAGGGTCGGGAATACTGCTGTTCGTCAGGCGAGCAGATTGGTACAGACCGACGGTAATCTGGGAATTAGAGGTCGTAAATGATTTTTATGACCATGTCCGTAATTGAGAAAGTTGTAGATAATTTAGAGATATAGCTTATGTATAAAATTCAGAATTTTTAGACCCTTTTACTGATGTTGGGACGCATTTGTTTATTGCTGTCCAATCTGCCAGAACAGAGTTCTTCCTCTGTTTTGGGCATTAAATTACACCTAGCTGTGATCAAAATAAAAATAGGTGTTCTACATGAAAAATGTAGGCTTTTAAGCGATGAATCCAGAGAGATATTATTTTCTGTAAATGGATCAATAGTTTTAAAGTTATGAAAATGTTAAGCAGCACTGCTGCAGAGGGTAATTTGCTGAATTGTTGAGCGGAGAGGAGTTTGTGCGGGTTCGGGGTTCTAGCGGCGTTTTTAATTATTAATGTCATGTTTGTATGCTGTAGCTGTGTGCTGAGAGTTGCCTTTTGGACAGGTGGTCTTGTCCCTGAGCGCTCTTGATTTTACTTCGCTTCGTCGGTTTGAGGCAAGTAAACGTAGCGGTGGTTGCTACCGTTTAACTTGTTATTCCTTCTACTTTCAGTTTACATTATTGTCATAATTTGATACATTATGCCATGATTGCATGATATCTTAATTGTGGAGATGGTAGCAAGTATTTATCCATTGATATGTTGATAATCTGCTAGTAGACATGTGGAAATCTTGCTTAATGTTATAATGTGGAACATGAAAATAACATGTGGTGGATGTGGATATGTTGTGAGCATGTTGATGCTCCTTTGAGGATGGATTAATGTGATTTGTGATTATCATATCATTCATATCATATCATATCATATCATGTCATATGCATATGTGGATGTCGCCGCACCTAGCCGCGACCGTACCGGTACAGCATCGTATATTGCCGTAATACGATGCACCTCTTATCCCGCGGGAAGCATCGTATATTGCCGTAATACGATGCACCTCAAATCCTGCCCTGGAAAGAGTGATGTGGAGCATAGCATTCATATGCATTGCATTGTGGAAAGATTCATTTGCATACATATGCAATATGTTGTGGTGAAGTTATTTTGTGGAATATTCAACTCATAGTTGTAATGTGGATTATACAACTTCATAGTTGTAATGTGGAATTGGCTCATGTGAGCTATTTGTGGTATGAGGATTATGGTTGTGGACGTGGAATGGGGTTCATCCCTTGTGTACGGTAAGGTTTGTGATTGTGGCATGAGATTCTTTTCTCTTGTATTAATTGTTGATAACAATTGTGGATGTGAGAAATAATAAAGTGTTGAAGTAAAACATACATATGTTTTATTGCTTTTGCTAGTTGTAGTGGTTGAGAATTTAAAGTAGTCAAACAAGATTTTATTTGTTAATGCTTTAACGTCATTGATGGTGATTTGAGGTTGAGGATAATAACATTGTAATTGTGGAAGAATGTTGATGATTAACCTATTGTGGTTTGTGGAAGATAAAATGTTTCATTTGCATTTAATTGTGGATAAAATGACTGCATTCATATGCCAATAAAATCTGAAATTGAAGAGGTATGATTCATGGAAGTTTGTGGTGGTTTAATAATTGTGGACATGAATTGTGGTTATAGTTGTATGGAATTATAAATGATGATGTATAATTGTTTGTAGTTTGAATAGCCTGTTAAACAGTTTGCTTGCTGAGATTTTTATCTCACCCTTGTTTCCCCCTCCCTACAGGTGGACTTTGAGCATGCATGGGAAGGGTAGAACGGCACCACACTGATGCACGTGAATCATATTTTTATGCTGTAATAAAGTTGAAAGGATTCTAGACCTTGCATAGCTTTGTTTACATTATCTTTATAATGTTAAATTTGTGAACTATATTTTAGATTAAAATGTTGGAGGATGTTTTAAATAGTGAATTGCTATCACTATCCTGTTATTCCTTAGTTGTTTATGCTTCCGCTTATACTATCTTGTTTAGTAATTGTTGCCAGTTTATTTTATCTTGTAAATTGGCTCGTTGTAGAGCAGTTTTAGTAGCATCCCAGGGTAATGTGGGTCCTGGGGTGTTACATGGCATTCGCGCGACGACTTAGGGGCCCGCTCCGCATACGCGCGCCTCGGTATCCAACTCCGCCAACACCTCCGATTCGGCCAGGGCAACCGCCGACCCCACCAAACCGGAGGCGGCCTCGACCTCGGTTCCAACCCCTACGTCGATGTCGCCTCTCGGTCTCGATGTCGACCTCGACCCCACCACAGCGGGACCGGGTGGACAACGAAGGCTTCGCCAAGCCGCACGGCGCCATACCTTCGCAACAGGGCAAACACCACATCAAGCAGCAAGGCTTCGACGGATGTTGAAAAAGCTCACATGCTGCAGGGACGGAGGGGGTCAAAGGGCTCGGCAGCATGGCTTCGGCCCGTGAAGCCCTTCACCATGAGAGGCTCCTGTTGTAGGGGTGGCCCCCACCTAAGCCCAGCAGGCCTGTTAAGGGAATGTAAGGCCCAAAATGGGACATGTATAATGACACGGGTACCCCTGAGGGGAATACTCGGATGTAAGGGTATAATTGTAAAAGCACTCCCTATGTAGACATATATATACAACATAGGCCATGGGGAGAAGCCCCAAGCCATTACTCACCTAACTCTCCACTACCATACTCTCTCTCTCTCTCTCTCTCTCTCTCTATTTGGTCTGTAACCACAACACTGATCATCTACCAAAACTGCTCTGCTGAACCTACTATTAATAGAACTGATAAAATCCCTCTCAAATCTAGAATATTTTGTACAATAATCTACTTTTTTATTTGAAATTACAGAAATATACCCGTGGCAACATTTTTTTACACAAATAGCCTCTAGTCGCCCAACGCGTGGGGGGGGGGGGACTAGAGCCAATTGCCCAATGGCCAGGTGACAAGCGGGCAATCCACCGGCCGTTGGGCGATTAAATGCTGTCGCCCGAGTGTTGGGCGATTGGAGCTCCAGTCGCCCAACGAGCAGGCGATTGGGGGGGTTAAAAGGGCTGAGCGCTCGGCCACCGCCGCCCACACACATTCACAAATCAATCACGTTTGGCTGATAGGAGAAGAAGAAAAGAGAGGAGAAGAGGAGAGAAAGGAGGGGGAGGAGAGGAGAGGAGAGGGAGGAGAGGAAGGAGGGGGAGGAAGGAGGAGTGGGTGGAGAGAAGAGGAAGAACCAGATCCATGTATTTTTTTATTTACAATGCTGTATTTGAAGTATATTTTTTATTTAATGTTAGTATTAGTAAAAATTGTAGATGTAGATATAAATAGTTCAATTTCTAGTATAAAAAATTTAGTTAACGTAGTTATAGCAATTAGCAGGCGTAGAAACGAAGATGAGAGGAAGAAGCAACAATAGGTGTAGATGTAGATAGAAATATTGTGTATGATTGTTATTGTTAGTAGAAAATTATAGATGTAGATAGAAATAGTTAAATTTTTGGTATACAAAATTTAGTTAAAATGTAGTTTTAGAAAATTAGAAGATGTAGAAGCATGTAGTTGTGTATAAACTAGCAGCCGTAGAAGCATGTATTTGCGCAGTGACATGACCGTACGGTCCAGCTTTTGGCAGCGACATGACCACACGGGCCATCTTTCCTCAGTGACATGACATGACGGTAGGGTCTGCCTGGGGACGGCCTTGTACACCGCCAAGCCAGCTTTGCGCAGCGACATGACCGCACGGGCCAGCTTTTCGCAGTGATATGACCGCACGGGCCAGCTTTCCGCAGCGACATGACCGCACGGGTCAGCTTTCCTCAGTGACATGACATGACGACGTAACTTTTCGTAGTGACATGACAACATGACCCAGCATTGCGCAGTGAAAAGACCGAACGTGCCAGCTTTCGTCAATGATATGACATGACGACGCAACTTTTCACAGTGACATGACCGCACGGCCCAGCTTTGCACAGTGACAAGACCGAATGCGCCAGCTTTGCGCAGCGACATGACCACACATGCCAACTTTTCGCAGTGACAAAACCTTACAGCCCAGCTTTACCAGCTTTGCACACTTGGTAGCTTCGCGTAGTGCCGGGACCACACAGGGACATTCATGTACCAACAGGGCAAAAAGGACCCTATAAAATGAGGTCGAGGAGATATCTCAGAGAACACTGTGCAACCAAACCCCACACTACATTGTGCTTCCTTCACCACACCGGGATGGACAAAAGGCAAAAGAAGAAATGGGACAAGATGATGAAGCAATGTGAGGAGACTCGCGACCTAGCATGGTCAGCTGCCGCCCACGATGAGAAAGTAAGGGCTGCTGTGGCCCGGGCAGAACAAGCCCAGCGTGCTACGAGGTTAGATCCCCGCAATGACAAGCCCCTAGCAACAATGCCATCCCGAATGTTCGTACCGAGCATTCACCACAACTCCCACCCGAGGGGGAGACGCCCCCCTTTGTTGGTGTGGGACACGTGCAAGTTTTTCAAGTCTAAGCACCGCCTCAGCCTGTATGCGTTACTGGGGATACGCAAACTACTCCAGTAACTACCCCAACCGCCGTCTAGACACCGCAACCTATCGGTAGCCGGTATCAAGGTGCACCGTTTCCCCCCTACATTTTCTCCTTCACAGCACGCACTAACAACCTCTCCCCTGTATTCACAGTCCTCGGAACCCCTATGTGGCTACCGCAAATGAATCAATCTTGAGATCCACCGAGAGGACTAGTGGCCCCTCGACCTCGAGGAGTGGAATGTCGCAAGGTCATTAGTGATCCGGAAGAAGGAGCGTCGCAAAAACGAGCAAACCCAGCGTATACAATACGAGATGAAGGCTCATCTCAAGGCGTGCACATGTAGGGAGCGGGAGGCTCGCGAGAGGGAGCGCGAGAGAAAGAGAGAAATGGTGACCAAGGCAAAAGAGGCCTCCGAGGAGTTCAACGCCGAGCTGGCAAGGAAGGGAAAATGGCCCCGGTCCACATAGTAGGTCGTACGAGCAGTTGGGTGGGTTAGTCGCACATGATGCTATATGTTATGCATGTAATCAAAAAGTACGTAGCATATTACTCCCAACTGTATTATGAAGTCTATTTAAATTTAGACAAGCTTATTATCTTGTCTTTTCACATTCAATTATTGACATAGAAAGTCATCTAACAATATTAACATACCAGTTTTCTCCGTATACGAATTCCTAGTAACATCACAATATCACTTACCATCGTATTTACCGATCATTCTAAGGTCAATCGTTCTTAAAAAAATTTCCCAAATTTTGTTACGCACTTACAACATACAATGACCATAAACTTTTATTACAAATCCAGCAGATTAATTTCCAGTTATAATCTACAAAATTGACAAAATGTACAAAATTCACGGGGGACATAAACCAGTTGCCCTCTGGGTGGGTGACTGCACATCGAGTCGCCTCTTGGCTGGGCGACTGGTTCCAGTTGTCCAAAGGTCGGGCAACTGGATCTCTGTCACCTGGTTGTTGGGCGATTGGCTCCAGTTGCCCCCATTGGGCGAGTGGAGCCTATTTGTGTAAAAAATGTTGCCGCAGATATATTTCTGTAATTTTGAATAAAAATATATTATTCGTACAAAAAATTCCTCAAATCTAGTGGTCCACTCAACCAATACTTAGTCGAACTAATAAAATCATGTAGCTATAATCACAGAATAAACTGATCAAGTTTGAAGCCGATCCAACCACGTTTAACCCTCTACCTATAATCTTGATAAATATTGCACATAACACACCAACCTGGAATAGAGCTTCACCTCTAATCTCTCCTCATGATTCTCAATTCATGTATGTCTGCTGCCTTTCTTTTGCTCTCTCACTCACAGAAGTAGAAGCGAAGAGGCAAAGGCTAGGTTCTTTTTCCCTTCTGTTCATATTTCTCACAAAGAGATATCATAACTGTTGATCAAGAAACTTAGTGGGTTGTTTGGGCACTGTTAGACTGTGTGGATAGTTGTGAATCAACAATGATGAATAATTGACATTTTCATTGCTTGGGAATTTGCATTTATGAAAGTTTCGGTCAATTATAGTTGAAGATTTTGAATCCAAGTGGTTTGGTCTGCTCCAAGTGGTTTTGGTCCAGTCCGAATGGTTTTGATCGGCTCTGAGTGATTTCGATCGGATCTGAGTGGTATCGAATGATGTTCAAGTGCTATCAGAGTATCGGACAGCGTTCGAGTGCCATTATTGTATCGGACGATATTCGAGTGCCACTGGAGTATTGAATAGTGATTGAGTGGCATCAGAGGATCGAGCGGTAGTCCGATCGGCCTTGTAATGGATTGTTCGATCGCATGTCCGAATGGTAGACTTTGACCACGTCCAACTTTGACCACAGTATTTCAACCACGACTTTCACCACAACAGGTAATCGTGGATTTCGATCTCGAATAGTGAACTGGTCATAAGCAATATTTAACCGGTCGTAAGCAAGAGTGAACTAGTCTTAGCTACAGAAACCGACGATGGTTATAGCTACAGTAGTTTTCCATGGTTGTATCAATAGTACCTAGTCGATACTCAATAGTCGTAGACTTTACTGGTTGGTGCTCATAGAATTTACTGGTAGGTATTTGATAGTCGAAGACTTTGCAGTCGATGGTCGTAGATTTCAAGGACTGCTATCATAGTCATAGACTTTGCAGTCTTGTCATCATAGTCGTAGACTTCGTGGTCTGATGTCGTTGTTTTAGACTTTTTGATCGGTTGTCATAGACCTCATGATTGGTATTCGAAGGCTTTTACAATCAGTTGCCGTAGGCTTCATGATTGGTACTCGTAGACTTCATGATCGGTACGAGTACTTTAATTCTTGCTATCTTCAAGTACTTTGAGTACTCGTGTTAGATCAGTGGTTGACTGGTCTGATCGTAGCGGTTGTCAGTGATACTCGGAACTTGGTGATTGATGATGCAGTGATTGGTTGGAGATCGGTAGTCGTAGACTTAGCGATCTGGTGTTTTAGTCGTAGTGATTGGTACTCGGTACTTCATGGTTCTGTGGTCGATAGCGATGCTTGTTATTTTCGGGTGTTTTGAGCAAAGAGATGGTAATTCGCGAGTACTTATTGTTTTCGAATACTCGTTGATCTAGCAGTTGTATTGTGTGATCTAAGGCTAATTTCTAGATAGTGATGAGATTTGTGGTCATGGATGACCTTGTTGGTGTTGTTAGTTGGTTGAGGTTGTGGTTATACGTGTGTGTGCTAATGACAATCAAGTTGGGAAGAATTTGTGTTGGGAAAATATTTGTTTGGTCTCTGCATGTGCAGGTGAGCATAGGGACGATCATGGTCGGCGATGAGGAAGACCAGGACTAGAATGGGGAGATCTAGAGGATGTTATGCAAGGTGGTCAGGCAAACACTGGAGTGTGTGGAGATCAAAGGTGTTGATCCGTGAAAAAGCTACGGGCGGTGCGGTCCTGGAGGCTTCGACACAAAAGTTGATGATGTGAGATGGAGCTATGGGAGTGTTCCTGGAGGCTTCGTCATGTAGAGAGTTAGGAGTTATGGATGGAGTCCATAACTGAGAAGATTGAGAGAATAATTAAAACCCGTGTTTGGAAGGATTTCGGGTCCCTTGATTTGAGGAAGTGATAGGATTTTGTGTTCATGTTTGAGTCGAACACTGTGTAGGGCTCTAGCATATAAAAGCAGGTAGAGACTAAGGGTTTTAGCAGTGGTTTTTGAGGAGGCTTTTATGCTAGGGTTTTTAGGAGTGCTTGTGAGGGCGCATAAAGAACATCTTGAATCAATCTGGTTCGTGATGTGTTGAAGATTTATGGTGATTGCTATCATAGCAGAAGTGTTGGACTATGTGCAAAAGTGATCGAGATATTCTACTTTTGGATTGATGTTTTTGAGTATGTTCAATTTGGCCAAAGTTTGAAGCTAAGCGATCTTGCGAGCAGCTGAGCATCGAGTAGTCGATCGAGCTGTCTAAACCTTCATCGACTACTTGAAGATTTCAGAAAGCAGAGGGTATCATTCACCACCTCTAATTGCGCCATATGATCCTACAAGTGGTATCAGAGCCAAGTTGCAATGGTATCAGATCGGGATCAGTTTTTTTAGTAAGCTTCCATTTTTTATGGAATAGATTATCTCCATTGAAAAACATACATTGAGGTATTTCTACAAGCACAATGTAATGCTATTTGGCAAAAAGTTAAAAGTTCATATGAAGTGCCTTCTATCATTACCATTAAAAACACTACTGATATAGAAGCTAATGCTAAACCTAGAAATATTTTATTACAAGGGTTAAGTAGAAACGAGTTTGTCAGAATTGCTCATATTAAATCTGTAAATAAAATTTGGACTACTCTAGCTAATTACCATGAAAGATCAAAGTCTGTTAAAGGAGTGCATCAGAAGCAATTGAAAAGGGAGTATTCTAAATTTGAGATAAAACCTGGAGAATCAATAGACACTCTTTTTGATGGTTTCAATAAGATTATTAGTGATTTGCAATCTGTTGCTGTCACATATCCTGATTCTGATAATGCTCAACAATTTTTGAATTCTTTGGATATATCTGTTTGGAATGTTTTAGTCACTACTATTACTCATTTCTATTAGCATAGAAACACTTACCTTGAATGATTTTTAATCCAAGATGAAAACACATGATATTGATGTTTTGGACAGGAGAAAGAAGACTAATTCTTTGGGCTTAGTGATTAACCAAGCAAACAGTTCTTCTAGTATTTCTTTGTCTGCTTTGTGCTCTATTTCAGATGAATAGTTAGAGGATATACCAGAAGAGCAGCTTGTACTTCACTCCAACAAGGCGACAAAGGTGATCAATAACGTCAGATTTAAGCAGAGAGGTCTTGTCAGATGCTATGAATGTGGTGAACTTAATCACATTAAGTTTAACTGCGTCAAACTAAAGAACAAGGAGGTTGATGACGACAAGGACTGCCTCAAGCAAGAAGCACAACTATCGCAAGGCGGTCAATAAGGTACTTTCAGCACTTGAGGAGATTGATTTGAGCGATGTTGATTCTGCAAATGATGGGGAGGATAATGGCAAGAAGGCAAAAGAGGCGGACTTCACAGAAATATGTTTTGTGGCAAATTGTAAGGAATTAGACAATGATGATCTCTACAGTGATCTTGATGAGATAAAACCTTCTTATATCGATTTATCTCATGCTATGCTTAGATTGATAGAGGAGCTCAAGAAGTATAAAAAGAAAATTAAAAATCATGATCTTGTTGTTGAGAACTTTAATTTTGAAATTCATAGACTTAGAGCTTCTCTTCCTGATGATGATTCTTGCAAGTCTTGTCAAGTTTTACATTCTGAATTAGAGTCTGCTAGAAAAATTAATGCATCAATCTTGGTTCAATTTGGTGATATAACTGCTAAAATTGATTAATTAAAATTGGCCCACGACTCTTGTGATGAAAAGTTAAAACTTGCAAGAGATGAAAGTGAAAAGCTTAAGTCTAGTTCTTCTGCTCAATTTAAAGCTTGCACTAAGTATGATCTACTTCAAGCTAGACTTAACTCTTCTTAGGAATCAATTCAATAAATGATTTATCATGAGACTGTTTCTTGCTCTAATTATCCTAAGCTTAACATTGAAATAGAAACATTGACTAGATAACTTAACGATTTTACTGAAAAGGAGAAATTGATTTAGTCTAGTACTTCTAATGAAATTGTAAATGAATGTGTTAAGTGCTCATTGTGTTCCACAATATCTAAAGAAATTTAGTATGTTTTCTTTTGGCAAGAAGAATTTGAGTATGATCCTAGACAAGTCAAAAACTAGTGTAAAAAATCATGGTCTAGGATTTAATTTTATTGAGCATGGTGAAAATAATCCTTCTAAAGTGGTCATGGTACTTTTGAACTAGGAAAATTTGAAGTAGAATCGGTACCAAAATAAGTCGCTTTTGGATCTGCTGGTTTTGAAAAGAATACCCTACCAAACTGAGTGCTATTATGTTGGCTGATGCGACCACTCATCAAGTCAATTATCATTGCACCCGTTGTGGTAAAAATGGCCATTTGGTTCAATTCTGCTTTAGAAAAGCAAAGAAAGAGAAGAAAGACAGGATAAAGAAGCGTGTTCGACCAGCTACTTTCTGTAGTCGAATCGGTGCGGCTGGACCAGGCGCTTGACCAGCTGGTTGTCATGGTTGGACTAGAGTGGTCGAACAATATTTTTAACTAGTTCTTTCTTGCTGCCAGACTAGCTCCTCAAGAGACTTTCGACCAGGGTTTTCTGCTCGTTTAGACCAGTCGATGGCTGGACCAACTTCACGTGGTCAGTTAGATCACTTTCGACTAGTGCTGTCCATGTGATTTGACTGATCGTCTATCAAACTAGCTCTACTGTGAAGGTCAGACCGCCTCATGGTCGAACCTGCTTTTCAATGACAGACTAGTTGGAATATGTCAAATGCTAATGCTTCACTTAAATCTTTACCAATGCATGCTTTTGCTCCTGTTCATCGAGTATCTCAGTACTGGATACCTAAATCTGTATTGTCTAACCCTAGTACTAAGATACCAATGGTTCTTCGTGCTCTGTTGGCTTGTCGCAAGAGGAAGGAGAACATATGGTTAATTGACTTCGGTTGCTCTTGCCACATGACCAGAGACTTACGATGGTTCTTCTCCATCTCTCGTGCCCTGGTGATGAGATGATCACGTTTTGAGATAACTCTCAAGTATGAAATCTAGCTAAAGGCACTGTGCGCATCAACTACAAGTTCATCTTAAAGGATGTCGCTCTCGCCAGTAAGTTGAGCTATAACTTACTTTCAATTTCATAGTTGGTAGATGATAATCTTGAGGTGAACTTTAAAAAGCATTCATGTTGTATCTTAAATTCATCTGGTGATCTTGTTTGCAAATAAGTCAAGTTGGTTGCTTATTTAAGGGTGATTTTTTGTACGCAGCATCTTCTGATCTTAGGTGTCTTATTTCATTAGACTCTAAGGATTTGTTCTTTTGGCACTGAAGATTAGGTCATATTGGCTTTGATCATCTTGCTTGGCTCCATAATTTTAATCTTGTTAGAGGAATTCCTAGTCTTATGATTGAAAAGTCGATGGATCTAATTTATTCTCCTCATCGACATGGTAAGATAGTCACATCGTCTCATTCCCCACTCGCACTTGTGATGACTGATTCTCCGGGATAATTATTGCACATGGACACTGTAGGTTCTTCTAGGGTTCAGTCTGTTGGAGGTAAATAATATGTTCTTGTTATTGTTGACAATTACTCTAAATACTCCTAGATGTATTTTATGGCCTCTAAGGATGAAGCATTCGGTCACTTTTGAGAGCTAGCTCTTAGACTTTCTATTGAACTTCCAGGAGCACTTAGAGCAATTAGAAGTTTTAATGGAACTGAATTTCAGAACACATCATTTGTTTCCTTTTGTGCTGAAAAGGGTTTAGACCATAAATTTTCGTCAGCTCGAGTGCCACAATAGAATAGTGTGGTCAAACGCAAGAATAGAACCATGGTCGAGATAGCTAGAACAATGCTAAATGAACATTCTACTCCTAGGAAGTATTGGGCTGAAGCTGTTTCGATTTCTTGCTATATTTCGAATAGAGTTTTGTTGCGAGCTAAATTGCATAAGACTTCCTATGAGCTTCGTTTTGGCCGTACTCCTAATATGTCTCACTTTAGGGTGTTTGGATGTCAATGCTTCATCCTTAAACATGACAATCTTGATAAATTTGAATCTAGGTGCTCAAATAGCATCTTTCTTGGATATGCAGTTCACACTCGGGGTTATCATGTACTCAACTTAGAAACTAACAAAATCGTTGACACCTACGAGGTCACTTTTGATGAGGCTAGTCCTGGTACTAGACCCGACAATGCAGGTATACAGGCCTCTAATGACTCAAGGACATCTTCTATCGAGTTCTCGAGCTACACTATGACACCTACGACAACCTCTGTGACCACTCCTATGACTACAGCTATTATGATTTGAGAACAATCATTATGACTGCACCTTCGACAACAGTCGTTACGACTACTCCTATGACTACTCCTACAACTACAGCTGCTATGACTACACGTACATCTACTACGACTGCTTCTATGACCACTCCACAAGCACCTCTACATATTCAACGACATCATCCCCCATAACAAATGATTGGTGAGTTAAATAAGAGAGTTCTTCACAGTAGGTATAACTCCAATGCCTCATATGCTCATTCTGCTTGTGTCTCATCTTTTGAATCCCAAGATGTAGGCCACGCTTTATCTGATGAGTCTTGGATTAATGCCATACATGAGAAATTAGAAAATTTTGAGCAGAACAAGGTCTGGACTTTAGTCTCACCTCCTCATGGTCATAATATTATTGGAACCAAATGTGTTTTTAAGAACAAAGTAAGGATGGTGTTGTTGTTCGAAATAAGGCTAAACTTATGGCTCAAGGATTCACCCAAGTAGAAGGTCTTGACTTTGGTGAAACATTTACACCTGTTGCTCGGTCAGAAGCCATTAAAATTTTGTTAGCACTTGCTGCATCGAAAGGTTTCTGACTGTATCAAATGGATGTGAAAAGTACTTTTCTTAATGGCTGTATTGAGGAGGAAATTTATGTTAGACAAGTACCTAGTTTTGATAACCCTAAGTTTCTTGATCATGTCTACAAATTGTCTAAAGCTTTATATGGTCTAAAACAAGCACCCAGAGCATGGTATGATATGCTTAAATCATATTTGCTAAAAAAATAACTTTCAAATGGTCAAGGTGGATAAGACTTTGTGGATGATATCATCTTTGGTGGTTTCTCTAATGCTCACATTCTTTCTAGGCTTTCAAATCAAGCAGTCAAAGTTGGGTACTATTGATTACCAAACTAAGTACACCAAAGATCTACTTCACAGCTTTGATACGGGGACAGTCAAATCAATTTCCATACCCATAGGGTCTATTGCAGTGTTGGATCCAATCGAAGATGGAGAGCCTGTTTACCAAAAGGAATACAGAAGCTTAATTGGTTCACTCTTATATCTCGAAGATTGAGGCCAGACATACACTTTGCTGTGTGTTTGTATGCTCGTTTTCAGGCTTCCCCATGTGCTTCACATCGTCAAGTGGTAAAGATAATATTCAGGTATCTTTAGTCAACTTTGGAATTTGGTTTTTGGTACTCTTCTTCATCATGCCTTACCCTTCGTACATATTTAGATGCGGATTTTGGGGGTTGTAGAGTTGATAGGAAGAGTACTTCTAGCACATGTCACTATTTAGGCACATCTCTTATTTCATAGGCTTCTAGGAAATAGTTGTCTGTTGCACTTTCCACTACTGAGGCTGAATATGCAGTGGTGCTTCTTGTTACTCTCAATTGCTTTGGATGACAGCTACACTTAGGATTTTTGCTTAAAATTGGATAGTGTTCTACATTTCTGTGATAACACTAGTGCTATTAGTATTGCTAAAAATCCTATGAAACATTGAAGAACTAAACATATTGATATTTGCTATTACTTTCTTAGAGACCATGTGGAAAAGGGAGATGTCTTGCACTTCATTGATTCTGATTCTCATGTTGCTAATATTTTTACCATGCCACTTGATTCTTCTCATTTTACTCGTTTGTATAGTGAGTTGGGTGTTTTTCATCCTATGTAATTATTCTAATGGGGAGCTTGGTGTTTAAGTGTTTCAGAAGCTTCGTTTATTATACTTGTCAAATAATACATTAAGTCCATGTCTTTGAAATCAAATAATTTGTAGTAGAGTTATCTTTATCATATTTACTCATTTACTATGGAGTCGTAGTCGTAACAGGCTGTAATCAATTTGCTCTACTTGAACTACGACATGACTTGGCTAGAGACTTTCATTAGATTGATTATAGATGGCAGCTTGTGATGTTTATCGTAAAGGATTAGCTTGATTGTGAGTCTTCTTTTAAATCGTGGTCATGTGGCTCGTATGTTTCATATTCCAATCTTTTATATTCACTCATGTTTGCATGTTATGATAAAAAAACATGAGAAAGAAAAGATTTACAAGATGTATGCTTCAAGCATGCCATGGCTAAACAAAAAAAAGCACAAAACATGCTTGAATGAAAAGAAGTATGCTTCAAACATGCCACCATTTAAAATAAATTTGCTACAAAGATGGCATCATGAAAAGAAGTATGCTATAAGTACGCCACATGCTTAAAAGAAATGAGTGGAGCTATAGGTTGCTATATGAGACTGTTAGTTCGATTAGATTTAAAGCTTGCTTCACTTTTAGGCTTACTCTTTTTGGTGTGATATCTCTTTATACTCTTTATAGATCAGTTTGGTCATGGTCGTAATGCCTATCATTAATCCAATTTGCTTATTCATGCCAAAGACCCATTTAGACTTACTTTATGGTTTATGACTTTAGCTCTACTAAAAAAAAGACTTGGGCGCATTCATAGTTCAATGCAAAGTGACTTGGATAATCTACAAAGCTTTTGGATGTTTTCTCTTTTGCTCCTTTTTAGAAATTTTCCTTTCTTTAGAGTTCTTGATGATTACATTGCCAAAAGGGGAGAAATTGATGAAAGTAGGGAGGAAAATGGGAGAAACTAGAGTAATTTCCTTTTGAGTAATTTTCTTCTTGTGTTGAGGGGGAGTCTTTGAGTCTTTTTCGAGTGCTTTCCAGTCTGTTTGAGCTTTCTTCGAGTAGTTGAAACTTTCTTTTTGCAAATTTTATTTTTCTTCATAAATTATCTCATTCAAGAGTTTTCAAGGTATTGTCATTGTATTCATCAAGGGGGAGATTGTTAGATCATGTGGATGGTTGTGAATTCAGTAATGATGAATAATTGACATTTGAATTACTTTGGAATTTGCGTTTGTGAAAGTTTCAATCGATTGCAGTTGAAGATTTTTAGTCCGAGTGGTTTTGGTCTAGTCTGAGTGGTTTTGATCAGCTCTGAGTGGTTTCAATTTGATCCAAGTGGTATCAGATGATGTTGTGCACTATCGGAGTATCTGATAGCGTTCGAGTGCCATTATTGTATCAGATGGCATTCGAGTACCATCAGAGTATCAAATAGTGATCAAGTGGCATCAGAGGTTTGGATGGTAGTCTGATCAGCCTTGTGATGGATGGTCCAAACGGCAGGTCCGAATGGTAGACTTTGTCCATGTGTGGCTTTGACCATGGCTTTGACCATGGTAGGTAATTTTAGATTTCGACCTCAAAAAGTGAATCAGTCGTAAGCAACATTTAATCAATCGTAAGTGATAGTGAACCGATCGTAGCTACAGTAACTGGTCGATGGTCATAGCTAAAGTACTTTTTCATAATCGTAGCTACAGTACCTGATCGATACTCGATAATCGTAGAGTTTGCTGGTCGGTGGTCTTAGACTTTACTAGTTGGTACTCGATAGTCAAAGACTTTGCAGTCAATGGTAGTAGATTTCATGGACTACTATTATAGTCGTAGACTTTGCAGTCTTATCATCATAGTCGTAGACTTCGTGGTCTGCTATCATTGTCTTGCACTGTTCGATGAGTTGTCGTCGACCTTGAGATCAGTAGTCGAAGGCTTTTATGATCGGTTGTTGTAGGCTTCACGGTCGGTACTTGTAGACTTCATGGTCGGTATGAGTGCTTCAATTCTTGCTATCTTCGAGTACTTTGGATGCTCATGTTGGATTAGTGGTTGACTGATCTGGTTGTAAAAGTTGTCGGTGATACTCGGAACTCATGCAGTGATTGGTTGGAGATCGATAGTCATAGACTTAGCAATCTAGTGTTTTATTCATAGCAATCGGTACTTGGTAGTTGGTACTTGATGGTTCTGTGGTCAATAGTGATGTCTCTACATGTGCAGGTGAGCGTAGGGATGATCATGGTTAGTGATGTGGAAGACCGAGACTTCGATGGGGAGATCTGAGGTCCAGACGATTGAGCATGTCATGTGATGAGGACATCACTTCTTCGGATACACACAACACTCCTCCACTTGACATTCAAAGACCAATCACTAGAGCTCGCGCCCGACAATTGAATTTACAGGAACCATGGAGAAGACCTAGAAGTACTTGGAGAAGGGCTACGGGACGCACAAGTCCAGCAAGGGCGGTCGAATCATGTTGGAGGTCCAACTCAAGCCGACTTCGAATCCAATTCGGAGTCCAGTTCGAATCCAATTCGGAGTCCAGGACCAGGCCGCACCAAAACGGACGCCCAGATCGCATCCGGACTCTGTTTTGGACGTTCCACATATGTATGGAAAGCTGAGAAGACTAACTTTCCAATGGCTCTGGTACCATGTCAAAATTCCTTCTGAGTCAACAGGAATCGTCGAAACAAGTGGGTGTTCAGAATCTGTCAGGGTGCTGTGCCACCGTCTTTTGGGCCGTTCGGCTTTGTATCGTGTTGGAGCCCATTAGGGGCGCGTCCAGGGGTTTTGCACGCCCCTAACTCCTTTATATCCAGCTGCCACCCCCACCATTAGGGTTGGGTTTTGCTTAGATTAATTCTGTCTTGAACAGTTTCACCGTTCACCGGTTTGTGAGACCCCAACTTTCGAGTGCTACATCAATACATCCGCAATTCAGTTGTGTTCTTCCTTGTTCTTGCTTGTGTTCTTCGATTCGCAGGCGAAGATTAGCCTTCTTGGCGAGGTCAACCGGGCCGCGCACGGTTGATAACCTGAGGAGACGTGGTGCTGCGATTGCGGGGTTCGGAACGTGTCGTTCGGAAGCCGGATCGATTTGTGTCGTGCCTCCACCAAATCGAACATATCCAGAACCTGTTGGAAGATCGGGACCCCGTTCCCATCATCATGCAAGGTTGCCGAGCTAACACTATAGCACATAGAGATCAAAGGTAGTGATTTATGAAGAAGATACGGGTGATGCGGTCCTGGAGGATTCGACACAGAGTTAATGATGCGAGATGGAGCTACGGGAGGTGCATTCCTGGAGGCTTCATCACGTGGAGAGTTAGGAGTTGTGGATGGAGTCCATAACTAAAAAGATTGAAAAAACCTATGTTTGGAAGGCTTTCGGGTCCCTTGATTTGAGGAAGAGATAGGATTTCATCTTCGTGTTTGAGTCGAACACTGTTTAGGGCTCTAGCATATAAAAGCTGGTAGAGACTAAGCATTTTAGCTGTGGTTTTTGAGGTGGCTTTGATGTTAGGGTTTTTAGGGTTGCTTGTGAGGGCGTTTTGTAAATCCACGTAAATCCAGCAATAAAGAATATATTGAATCAATCTAATTCGTGATGTGTTGAAGATTTCTGGTGATTATTGTCATAGCGGAAGCATTCGACTATGTGCAAAAGTGATCGAGAGGTTCTTTTTCTGAATTGACATTTTCGAGTACGTTCAAATCTAGCGAAGTTTGAAGCTGGGCGATCTGGCAAGCAGTTGAGCATCGAGCAGTCAATCGAGCTGTCCAACCTTCATCGATTACTTGAAGATTTCAAAAAGCAGAGGCAATCATTCACTACCCCTCTTTGATTGTGCCATACGATCCTATAGGCTCCCTTCTCCTATGTGTGTGTGGAGGGATTTAGCCCAATGTAGATTACTATAAAAGTTGGATGAATCACTGGAGGTTTAGGGAAAACTCAACTTGTTATTTTGTTAGCTTATATGGCAGCCACTTTTATGAGTTAAATATTCTGAGACTAGAAAGTTAGTACATCCAATGTTACACAATATAATTCTAGAATAGTAAGACTAAAATTCACTTTGATATATGAACAAATCTAATGGCTTAAATATTCCAAGCCTAGAAAGTTAATATATTCAAATGGTGCACAATGTAGTGCAATAGTAAAACTGAAATCAAAGTGTGGGTTTACTAACTTTCTTGGTTAGCAACCACTTTTTATTTTGGTAGATAGTAACTTGATTTTCTTGAATGACATCTCCAAATGTAGCTCAAAGCATATAGTCCAATTCCTTTCAGCTTGCTTTATATCTTATGGTTTCCCCTGAACAAACAAATGGGATGATTTCTCTGCCACCATTTCGAAGCGGCTTATCGACATATCGGCATTCAGTTTGTTCGCACAAATGCTCAGACTAGGGTCAAAAGTCATTAGCCACAACTATAAGCCATAACCGAAAAGAACCTACCTATAGGGTTAAACATACTTTGTCCTAGCCACTAGCGGAGCTTAGTGTATGTTAGACTGTGCCATGGTCCATTCCGTACTTTGTTAAACTCAAGGAAATTAGATGAGATGTACTCATTGATCATTATGCCCTCTCTCATGTTCACTCTGGCCCCTATATATTTTGCATGAAGCTCCCCTAGTCCTAGCATATCTAGAATCGCATCCCACTATCGTAAATGAAGTAGTTCAGATGCCCAAAAGAGGGAGGGGTGAATTGAGATTCTTTGTTAATGTTAAATTAAAAATTTAATCTTTCCTAGCCTAACCTAAGTTCCTAGGGTTTCGAGTTAAGTTTTAGCCCAACCTAAGTGACTAGAGTTTCTAGTCAAGTTTTGCAACCTAGTTCCAGCCCTACACAATTTTGGAAAGCTAGGAAATGAAAGATAATAAGGTAAATACGAAAATGTAAATAGGACAAGGAATAAAACTAATTTTTTTACTGATGTCTCAGAGATTCGGCAAACTCCCTTACTCCACGTTGAAGCACTCTCACAAGAGTATAGCTCTGAATTGAAACCACGCAAGGAATCAGTCATCCACTCATGGTAATCCTTCTCCACTTACAATAGGTGCACTCTAAACCTTCACAAGCCTCCCGGTGCCTCCCACTAGTTCCTCCAAGGAAGGTTACTAAGCCAATGCCTCTAAACCACCTAGAAGACTTCGGTCTCTAAGAGCAATAAGTCTAAAGAGGTCACTTGAACCCATCAAGGTCAAGCAACTAGGAGTAATGCACAACCTAGGCCTAATCTACTCCCTTAATCTCTCACAACCTACGATGTGAGCCGACGGTAAGTGATTCCCACTCCCCCAACGAGAAAACCCTAAAGGAGAGCGGTTGACTGACTGACGATCCCCAGCGAGTGAAGGATGGTGGCTTCCCCCATACCCGGGCGGCGTGAGCTTGACCTCCTCCGATTCGGTAGAGTGAGCTCAGCCTTCTCCCATGACGACAGCGCGAGATCAGCCTCCTCCTGATTCAATGACGAGAGATCGGCTCCCTTCCGATCCGACAACATGAGGTCAGCCGCCTCCTCCCTTCCTCCTCTTCCTGTAGTGCCAACCTTCATGAATGCCCACCACTCCGGGGGGCCTCGAGCTGTAATCGACCCCGACCTTGTTCCATATCTAATGCACCCGCCCATGTCCGCTCAGCTTCTTTCGATTGCCCGGTCTCCTGCACGAAGCTGCCTCCAAGCACGTTGGAGGTCCCGCCATAGCCTCAGCATCGGCGATGGTGAGGAGGGATAGGGAGAAGGGGCGGGCTGGAACTAGGGCTTGTGTCACCCCCGGCGTCGCCCAATCAACCTATTATTTTTGTCATATTGGTATCTATATATATGTTAAACTCTCCTGTCATAATCCAAGGATTAGAGTGTCAGGCATGGCAGATTTGGCAAATACAATACCAGGAGATCCAAATCGGCGCATCCGACATAGCTAGTTACGACTGCTTCATAAGGTTAGGTCTATTGGGTTGAGTAGTGTCTAGTTATCGATAGGTATTGGTTTTGAATGTGATTAGAGATAAGAGTTGTATTTAGAAGTCTGAGTTATATAAAGGGGAATAGTTATGATAATAAAGTCAAGAGAAGATTTACCCAATTATTTCTTCTTCCCCTACGCAACTCATCTTCTTCTTTTGTGTCAACATCTCTGTAACACCCCAGGACCCACATTACCCTGGGATGCCTCTAAAACCACTCCACAACTAACCAAATTACAAGAGAAAATAATCTGGCAACAATTCCTATAACAAGATTAGATAAGCGGAAGCATAATCAACTAAGGGAAACAGGATAGTGACAACAATTCAATATTTAAAACAACCTCCAACATTTTAACCTAAAACATAGTTCACAAATCTAACATTATTAAGTTAATGTACACAAAGCTAGGCAAAGGTCTAGAATTCGTTTGTCTTTATTACAGCATAAATCTATGATCCAAGTGCATTAAGGTGGTGCCGCTCTACCCTTCCCATGCATGCTCAATGATCACCTGTAAGGGGGGGGGGACAAGGGTGAGATAAAATCTCAGCAAGCAAACTGTTTAACAGGCTAATTAAACTACAACAGTTTAATCATCAACATTTAATTTCCACAATGACCACGTTTATATCCTCAACCTCAAATCACCACCAACAACGGTAAAACCATAGCAAATAAATCTTGTTTGACTACTTTAAAACCTCAACCGCTATCACTACCAAAGACAATAAAGCATATGTATGTTTTACTTCACTACTTTATTGTTTCTCACATTCACAACTGCTATCAACAATTACTACAAGAGAAAAGAATCTCATGCCACAATCACAACCCTCACCAAACCACAAGGGACGAACCCCATTCCATGACCACATTCACATTCCTCATACCACAAGTAGCTCACATGAGCCAATTCTACATTACAACTTTGAAGTTGTACACTCCACATTACAACTATGAAGTTGTATATTCCACATTACAACTATGAAGTTGTACATTCCACATTACAACTATGAAGTTGTATATTCCACATTACAACTATGAAGTTGTATTTGCCTGCAAAATAACTTCAACACAATACATTGCATAGTTATGCAAATGATCTTTCCACAATGCAATGCATATGAATGCGTATGCTCCACAACACCCTTACCCAACAAGGTAAGAGTGTGCATCGTATTACGGTAATATACGATATTGTACCGGTACGGTCGCGGCTAAGTGCGGCGACATCCACATATGCAAATGTCATGATATGATATGAATGATATGATAATCATAAACCACATGAATTCCAACCACAAAGGAGCATCAACATGCTCACACATATCCACAACCACATATCCACCACATATTTGTTTTCATATTCCGCATTAGCACACTAAACAAATTTCCACATGATTACGAGCAATGTATCCAAACATATCAATTGATCAATAATTGCTACCATCACAACCACAAGTATTCACTAAGAATACTACCACTTAGACCACAATATACTCGTAAAGTTCTCTACCCCACAACTATATTGATTCATCAAGATCAATTCCGCATATCCATAATTAAACCATCAAGATCATAAACAATTGAATTCTTAAAAATACTACCATCTGGACCACATTAAGGAAGCTTGTAACAATGACATAGCACCTCAATTGAAGAGAATTAATTAATGTGAATGTAGAATAATTAACGAGTTAAACAGTAGCACATCCGCTACGTTTACTTGCCTCTACCGTTGAAGTGAAGCAAATCACGTGCGTTTAGGAGCAAAACCACTTGTCCAAAAGATACCTCTCAGCACAAAACAACAGCAAGGAAAACACGTCTTAAGAAGTAAAGACGTCGCTAGAACCCCGAACCCACACATCAACCTCTACGCTTAACGACAGTACAAGGATCTAAAAAAATATGATTTTTATACATCAGTTACATTAATGAATTCCCTACATTTTTCTCAATTGTGACAAAAATCATAAAAATCATCTTCTACTCCTAAATCATACTTGAACAGCAATCTGTCCCAATCTGTACCCCTGACAGATAGCGGTATTTCCGACCCTGCTACGCCCAGATCCCGCGGCCAACAATTCTGAAAAAATACAGAAGATGGGTCTCGAAGTCCTCTACAATTTTCCTTTCGGGAATATCCGCAGGAAAAATCGTTTGATAGGTCTAAACTGCGTAAACAGACGCGCAGCGCGAATTGATCTACAGGCAGACAGCAGGAAACCCTAATCGGTGAATTCCTCTATTAGAACCCTACTAATCCCGTGCCAAGAACTCTAATTACACCTAAAACAGGGAGAATGTAGGTGGGGAATATTACCTAGGTGATCCCTCAAGATCACCCCTCTTCTCTTTTCATCCTCCTCTTTTCTCCCTTCCTTCTCTTCCCTTTTCTTCCTTCTCTTGATTGATCTTTCCTTTTGCAGCAAACACTAGGGAAGCAAGGTGGGGAGGAGGTGGAAGCACAAGGAGCCAGGGGGGTGGCGGCCAAGGGAATAAAAGGGGGAAGGGTGCAGCCCAAGGGGGTTATATAGGGGGCGGCTAGGGTTTTGGGTGGCGGGAGGGGGTGCGGCTAGGCCCTTTGGGCTGGCTGGCCCAAAGTGGCTAGCCCACCCCTCTAGGAAGCCCACTCTCTCTATTTCTATTCATTTAATTTATTTTTTATTTTAAACTATTCCACAATTTTATTTTCCCTTCCCGCGATTTACTCCACTAAAATCTACCACGCTACAACCACCTGCAATTCATGCATACAACCTAAGATTAGGATCAGGGCATGACAACTTGGTATTACAGTGTATGGTGGATGATCAAACAACCATCGATGCGATCCTAGAGTAGATCACAACATTGACTGCCAACATGACCAAGCAGATGGATTGAAGGAGTGCTTTGACAATTAACAAGTTAGGCCAAAGGAGTTTGGGGACAGACTTGTTTCCTTGGAAAAGCACCCGATGGGAGATGGATTACTGTCGGCCCTACTAGAACTATGCCAATAGCAAGCAATCAGGGAAACGATAACTGGCTAGCAAAAACAAAGCCACCTCGCTTCCATTGGCTGGAGTTTCCATGATATGATGGGCAAGATGATCCTCTCGGCTGGCTACAGCAGTGCGAGCGATTCTTCCAAGGACAGAAAATATTGGAGAGTGAGAAGGTGTTGCTCGCATCCTATCATCTGGTTGGGGCAGCACAGCAATGGTATTATTAGTTGGAGCGGGACGAAGGTGAACCCAATTGGCATCGCTTCAAGGAATATATCAATCTACACTTTGGACCGTATGACATCCCAAATACTTGGGTGTGCAAAAAATGAGAAAAATTTTAAACTTTTTGAATGCCTTTCTGTTCCCTTGGCTACTATTAGAGTTTCTTTGAAAAGTTTGAATTTCAAAAATCAAAAGTGCAAGTAATGCAAATAAAAAATTTAGACCAAGTTATAAAAACTAAAAAGATGATTAAAAGTTGGCATGAGAAAACTCATGGTGGAAACCAACTTAAAAAGGCCATGAGTATAAATTGTGGCATTGAAAATAAATATCGAAGCAAGTCCTAAAACTATCTAAATTAGATTAGTATAATTCAATTCGACAAGTAGTCTTCTCAGATTTTTCTAGAAAAAATCTAGAGAAGATAAAACTCTAAAAATTTACACAATCATCAACTCTCTATCAGGAGTGATTGCAAAGATTCTCATAATCTTTCGAGCTCATCTGATGTGTCTAACTTTTGCTCAAACCTCTCAGCCTACCGCACTCTTTCTCTCTCTCACTGCCAAGTGTGGCCCACTTGTAGTACCCTTCTTCCACCTCCAGCCTACATGAACACAAGCCACTGGTTTGATAACATGCTTATCATTTTAAATACCACCCTGTTGTTTCTCCTTTCTATTGACAGCCCATGCCCTATGTTCTCCCCTCGTCATGTCACCACCTGCACCGTGCCAACGTGGCCATGCTCTATGACACGCCTTTCCTTCGTGCATCCTAGCTTGATGCCCAGCTTTGCATCACAACTGTTAAGTTGGCCCTCGACCGCTTTGCACTTGCTTGAGAAGTTTCGACTGATTTGCACTCATTTGAGAGCTTCGACAGGTTTGAATCACTCGAGGAGCTTAGACCAGCTAGCAAACTCTGTCATGAGTACTTGAGTACACGGCTCCTAAACCCTTTGCATGTCAAGACAAATCTCATCAGGCCGCCTCTCTACGTTAACTGACGCGTCAGGCCTGCTTGTAGAGTTCATTTTCCACCTCATGCGCATGCGCCAGCTCCGCCATGGTCGTGGCTCGAGCTGCCCATGGTTTTAAATGCCACATCCACAGTTTTTCTCTAATGCTGCCAAGTCTGCCTACTTGTCGCCTCAAATGTGATGCATATCTTCCCCCTTATCCTTGTCCGTGCCTCGCGTTCCACGGCGAGTTTTTGACCATGCTCATGAGAACTCGCGCCCAACCCTCAGCCTTCCCATGCCTACAAAACCCCCATCTATACCATTTTCTCCTGAGCTCACCCTCTTGATCTCTTGCGAACGATCCTTGAGCACTCCGCTCTCCAGAACGTTGAGAAAACCAAAGTCGTACATGATGCTGGCGAGCACACCACCATGTGTTAGCTTTTCTGGTGAGCTTCTCTCCTACCCAGCTCTGTCACAACATTCCTTATCTCTTCCTAATGCACCCTACTCATTTGTTTGACCTTCCGTGCAGTGGATCACTCGAACTAGGCCTTCTTCTTCTCTCCAATTAGGACGCCGCCGCAAGACTTTCTCTCCTCAGTGAGCTGTACCTCTATTCCTTTCACCTGTACCTCTGCATGCATGCAAGCTCATGCACACCTCTTTTTGTAGCTCCTCTGTTGCCGGACATCGTTGTTGCCATGGACCCCTTCATTGCCAATGAGGTCCCGATGCCAGCCTCCTCTGCTTCATCACAAGTGCCATCATCATCCTTGGTGAGCTTCTCCTCCCCCTTGGAAGCTCCCCTAACACCCAATCGAGCCCAGTAGCTCATAGCCCTGTAGAGCCTTTTCCCTGCCATGCCATTGCCTGCCCTATCCTCTAGGTCAGGCCCGGATTCTTTGCCCAGGTGTGCGAACAGAGGTCCCAAGTCCATTTTAGCTCACACCCCATCTGCCGAGGAGTACCTCGTTGACAACGAGCCGTGGCTCTATCGATATATAGAAGTACCATAGCAGTTAGAGAGAATAAAAGACTTAAAAGCAATCGAAGTGAATAACGAAACTAAAGTAGTCAAACTCTAAAAGAAAACCATAGTGGTCGAAGTGAGTAAAGAGAACCATATCAGTCGAAGTCAAAAGCTGGTAGCACTATCAAAATCTTTGACTGCAACCATGTCATGATTTCTAACCATAGTCAGGCATCGAAATCTTCAACTGCCACCATGTCAAGATTTTCGATCGCAGTCGGGTGTCGAGATCTTCAACTGCTGATGTGTTGAGATCTTCGACCGCTATCATGTTGAGATCTTCGACTGCTACCATGTCGAGATCTTTGACTGATGGCATTGTCAAAGATCATTGACCACTGCTATGTCGAAATCTTCAACCGTAGCTGGTGTCAAACTCTTCGACTGCCGTTGTGTCGAGATCTTCGACTGCTGCCATATCGAGATCTTCGATCGCTGTTGTGTTGAGATCTTCAACCTCAGCCATGTTGAAATTTTTGACCACAACTGAGCATTGAAATGTTTGATTGCTATCGTGTCGAGATTTCCAACCACAACCGGGTGTCAAAATCTTCGACTGCCGCTGTGTCGAGGTTTTTGACCGCAGCCGGGTGTTGAGATCTTCGACTTCTACTGTGTTAAGATCTTTGACCGCTGCCGTGTCGATATCTTCGACCTCTGCCATGTTGAGATCTTCGAGCACTGACATTGTCAAAGATCTTCAACCACTGCTGTGTTAATATCTTCGATCGCAGGTGGTGTCGAACTCTTCGACTACCACTGTGTTGAGATCTTCAACCATTGCCATACGTCGAGATCATCGATCGTGTTGCGTCGAGATTTTTGACTATAGCCAGTTGTCAAGATCTTCAACTGCTGCCATGTTGACATCTTCGACCGCAGCTAGAGTTGAAACCTTTTACCGCTACCTTGTCGAGATTTTCGACTATAGCTAGAGTCAAAATTTTAGACCGCTGCTATGTAGAAACCTTCGACTGCTATCTTGTCGAAGTCTTCGACCGCTGAAGTTATCCAACTGTTCAACCGCTAGCATGGCAAAGTCTTCAATCGCTGACGTTGTCAAAATCTTCGACCACTACTAGAGTCAAAATCTTCGACCGCAGCCCTAGTTGAGATCTTTGACCATGGTTGTAGTCGAGATCTTCAACCATAGCTATTGTCAAAATCTTCGACCACTGCTGGAGTCGAGATCTTTGACCGCTGCTATTGAACTCTTCGATCGTAGTCGTAATCAAAATCTTCGACTGTAGCTACAATTGGAATCTTCAACCGTGGCCATAGTTGAGACTCTCGACGACTGCTATAGTCAAAACCCTTGACCACAGCTGGAGTCAAGATCTTCGACCTCAAACCGTGGTCATAAATCATAGTACTGGCTCTGTGTGAGTAGTATGACTGGTGTTGCGGTAGGATTGATGTGGTTGAAGACCTATGTAGTCGAAGTGCCATGGTCGGTGGTTGGTAGTCGAAAGTAGAGTAGATTAGTCGCAAATAGAAGTAGATCGGTCACAAGTACAGTAGATCGGTTATTAGTAGAGTATCAGTCATAGGTAGAGTAGATCAGTTGTAAGTAGAGTAAATCCGTCAAAAGTACATGAGATCAGTCATAAGTAGAAGTAGATAGGTCGGAAGTACAGAAGATCTGTCGTAAGTAGAGTAGATTGGTCGAAAGTATAGTAGATCAGTTGTAAGTAGAAGTAGATCAATCGTAAGTACAGTAGATCGATAGCAATAGTGGTCGTAAGATAAGATTGTAAGCTAAAGTGGTCATAAGCCATAGTGGCCATAGGCTCCAGTAGTTGTAGATAGAATTGAGTAGTAGCCAAAGTGTTAGAAGTTGGTAGAACTCCATAGCGGCCCAAGAACGTAAGTAGTCGTAGAGAGTACTGTACCAACTGAGAGGAGATATTTTATACCAAGTCGAGGTACTCTGCGGTTGGCTATTCTTAGCCCTCTTTGAGTTAGTGGAGTATTCCTGTGAATATTCCTTCACCTTCGATCTGTCCTTATTTTCATTCCCAGCAAAGTTTCCCCACCGTCCCCTCTTTCACTCAAACTCCATTCAACTATGTCAAATATCCCTCACCATCTAAAATTACATCACCGAACTCAATCCTAATAAAAACTTAATGAAGTTCTTTTTAGATCTATTTGGATCTTTTGCAGTCTTTTGGATTTATTTGGTCTTTCGATCGCTTATCGTGTAATTAGAAGTTGAAGACCCGAAGGAGCACCAATCCAAGCAGGAATCAAAACAGAGACGAAGACCAATAACTCCAAGATCATTGATTGTGAAGGTCTTGAGTAAGATCAAGACCATGGTAATTTAAGCAAGGCAAGCACCCCTTTGACCATGTTGATCCTAGTATTTCAATTATTGTACATTGTTGTAGGGGTGGCCCAACCCCCCGTGACTGGGCCGTGCAGCTAGTCCAACATGTAATAGGCCCAATAGTGTAGAGGAATACACCAGTGTAAATATACCAATGTACACTCATCCTTTGTAAATACTAAAGGGTAGAATGGGGATTTCCCATTCTACCCCACTCATATATATATGAACCCCCAAGAGGGGCAGGGGGGACATCCCTCATTCTCACCAACACTCCCACAGACTTGGCTCTCCTCTTCCTCCTCTACTAGTCCCCCTCTTTCCTGTTTAGCCCGTAGCTACAACATACATTGTTTGCAAAATCGATGTTGTACTCAAAAAGGGATGTAAATTGATGACCCATGAGAGGAACATTTGGAAGAAGAGATCAATATTTTAGGACTTACCTTGTTGGGAGCACCTAGAAGTTCGCCACTGCATTGATGTCACGTACATAGAGAAGAATTTATGGACAGCTTGATTGGTCTCTTACTGAACATTCATGACAAAAGAAACAATGGTGTCAATGCACGACTTGACTTGGTTGATATGGATATCAGGCCTGAGTTAGCATCGACAAAGACTGATAAAAGATGAACTTACCTTCCACCTGCTTGTTACACTTTGTCCAAGGCTGAGCGAATTGAATTGTGCCAGTGCTTGCATGGTGTGAAAGTTCCATCTTGTTACTCCGCCAATAAGAAGAAACTTGTTTCGATGGAAGATTTGAAGTTAATTGGCATGAAGTCTCATGATTGTCATGTGCTGATGACACAAATAGTCCCTATTGAAATTAGAAGTATTTTGCCTATCAAGGTTTGAGAGACAATCATGAGGCTGTGTTATTTCTTTAACACAATTGATTAGAAGGTCATTAATCCTATAGGACTAGATGCTCTGTAGGACGAGGTGGTGATGACTTTTTGTTATCTTGAGATGTATTTTCCTCCATCGTTTTCTGATATCATGGTCCATTTCATTGTTCACATTGTGTGAGAGATAAAATGTACGGGCCCATGTCCCTATGTAGCATGTACCTGTTCGAGAGGTTCATAAGAATTCTCAAGTCCTATGTAGAGAATCAATCTCGGTCAGAGGGTAGCATCATCGAAGGTTATGCAACCAAAGAGGTTATTAAGTTCTATGTCGATTACATGAGGGGAGGCTCAAATCGGGACCATCGGAAAGAAAGTAATCATTCCAGATATGGATGCATATGTACAAGCCCATTTCACGGTCTTGCAACACATGACTGAAGTGTCCCCGTATATCGACTAGCACAAGGACGTACTTTGATAACCGAATCTGGAGCGACCGGATATTTAGATCACGAGACAACACAACAATCGGTTTAACCAATGGTTGAAGGAGTTACTCGCTAGGAGCTCATCAAGTGATATGCTGACATGGTTGGCAAAAGGGCCAACATTTACAATTATGATATAGAAAGGATATGACATAAATGGGTACACATTCTATACGCAGGCTTAGGATGTAAAGAGCACTAACCAGAATAGCAGTGTTCGTATATATGCATTCAGTACCGATGGATTGAGGAACTCCTACTCTGGGTTTATAGAAGAGATTTGGGAGCTCGACTACGTACTTTTCAAGACCCCTTGTTTCCGTGCCGTTGGGTCCATCTTTCACAGGTGAAGGTCAACAAGTACGGTGTCACTACTGTTGAGCTAAAATATGTCGGATACAAAGACGAACCATTCGTACTCGCTAACCAAGTTGTTCTAGTTTTCTATGTAACTGACCAAGCAAATAAGAGGCGCCACATAGTTCTTCATAGAAAAAGGAGGATTGTCAGAGTTGAGAATGTAGTGAATGAGTAAGAATACAATCAATTTGATGAGTTGCCTCCTTACGAAAACATCATAAGGGTCGAGGAAAAACAACGTGATGAAACTAGCTATATACATGTCGATCATCATGAAGGGCTAATTTTTAAAGGAAATAAAAAAGTGGAATGATGAATGAAATGTTTATGTGTCATATGTTCTGTATTTGCATTTATATATGTGTATGAATATGTGATACATATATGAATTTGCATATATGTATATAAGAATGTGTGATATATATGTAAATTTGCATTTATGTATATAAGAATGTGTGATATATATATGTGGATGTGAGTAGGGATCATCATAGACGGTTTTAAAGTAAAACCGTCTGTGATATTTATAATCATAGACGGTTCTAAATTAGAACCATCTATAATATTTTATTATTATAGATGGTTTTTATTTAGGTTATGAACTAGAACCATCTATGATTATTCCTCTATACATATTATGCTCTAGGGTTTTTTTCACTGTACTAACGCTACACCCGAGCCCCCACTTAACGCCATGGCCTCCCCCGAGCTCACTGCTGTCTCCCCTGACTCTGGCAGCCCTCCTCCTCCCCTGAGCATGCCACCTCCCTAGAGCCCGATGCCACCACCCCCGAGCCCATCGCCGCCTCCCCCAACTCCGGCTGCCTCCTCCCCTACTGCGGGCGCTCTCCTCCTCCTCTGAGCACACCATCTCCCCTAGGACTCCTCCCTCGAGCACGCCATCGCCCCCAAACACACCGCCTCCCCCGAGCACGATGCCTCCTCAAGCCACACAATGAGCTTTATTTTATATTCTTGATTTCTCTGTGAGATCTGATTGTGCATTAGTTAGCTGTGATAGTTTCTCTGTTCATTATATCTTAAATCTGATTGTCAGTTGGCATTGTGAGAACTATTGCATGATAGATTGTGGGTTTTTGGTTGATCAATAAGGAAATTTGTCAAGATTGAAATGTCAGTGACAATCTAGGATTATTCTGCTAGTTTGAATTCACATTTGCTAGTTGCATAAATCTATGCAATGCGGTTGGTAGTTTTGTCAATAGCTAGTCCTTAGTCTCTGCTAAGTATTGCTTACTATTGTCCTTTGGCTTTGCCGAATATATGTTGGTTATATAGTAGCTCATATCTATTACTTGTTTCTGGTTTCTACCGAAATTTGTTGATTCTGCAAGCTCTCGATGTTGATACTACACTAAGATAACATTCAATTAGATAATCTAGCAGAATTTTTAAGGAATTGTCACTATGATCATTGAAATATTGACAAGAGTGGAAGAAGGCCAGGTTTATAAATTGTGCAACTCCTCACTTGAGAGCAAAAACACACTTTTTAATCTATGCATTATGCAGATTTTCAATGCCTACTTTTATGTACTATTTAGCATATTACTATATGTTAATGATCTGAATAGTTTATCTGTTTCGAGAGATAATACATATATATTCATGTCATTTTCATATTTATGTGTTTATGCTTTATTGTGCTTGATTATAATTGGAAATAATATGAAAATATTGCTGAAACCGCTTTTCATATTGCTCGAGGAGTTACTTTTATTTTCATTTTCCCTTAAAGGATAGGCTTTGAGCACAACAATATTAAAACTCCATGATGCATACCTAGTTACCTCTATAGCTTTTAACAAAAGTAAGGCTTGTTGTTAGAATATTTTTTGTAACAATTCTAGTGGCGTGCAAAGCAAACAAGAACTTCAAAAGCCTGTTTATCAAGCAATACGTGGAGAAGGATCTGATGCCCTTCCATAAGTATACATTCATGGAACTACAATGGCAAGAGTTTGTGGCGATGAAGATGACAAATAATTTTAGGAGTGAAAGTATGGTCTACAGGGCCCTTCAGGCAAAAAACACGCACCCCCACAGACTCAGCACCACTGGGTATGCTGGTAAAATCCCACAATGGAGGAAGGAGGGGCGAGTAGGCAATCCTGTAGGACACCTCCCCACCATTTGCTGGAATCCTTGATGAGCACACCCAAAACTAGATAAGAGCATGGTCATCTACCGTGTCATCGGAGGCCATCTCCTTTCAAAACCCCGCAGGCGAGGAAGTGCCCTACCACCTGGTAAGATATTGAGCTACCTAGTTTGTAATTACTCCATAACTTCATAGAAAGTAAAATGACATGTCGGGCTCTTGTAGGAAGCCCTGAGTGTAGAATCTTCCAAAGGCTTATTCTAGGCTCTCAGGGAGAGAGATATACTCTCCACAGCCCTAGAAAACAAGGAACACCTAGGTCACAGAAAAGGCCTTGGTCCTTATGTTCCTTGGAAACATGGTTTCTCAGAGGACTCTGAAACGTACCGGAGTAGGAAGACAGCCAAAGCCGAGCGCGAGGCACGGCTACGAGTGGGCATTACGACATCCCTTAGAGATGAGATGCGAAGGTATGTCAGAGATTAGATGGAAAGGTACGACATCCCTTCAAATCAACAGGAAGCCCTGCCGCTCCTGTGCTAGGTAGCCCCCTAACTGTCGGAGTAGCTGTGCATCCAACCCTACCTCAAAAAGCGACAACCACTGATAGACCTATCGATAATATTCTGGTAATAATTATTATCTCTAGAATGCTCAATCCACTGATAGGCCTATTTGAGTAGCTAATTTTATATCATTATGTAGATGGCTATGAAGTGCAAGCTCCAAGTGACAAATGCCTTTGTTGCCTTGTGCGCTACTTGGGGCTAGGCGTATCCATCTGGGCCTGGGGCTTTGGTGCACGGTGTAAATCTAGCACCAGGTTTTACAATAGTGAATGTGGACAATGTTCATGCTAATTAATTTCAAGGTCATCCACTGCAGATGCCCCCAAACGATGAGATCATGACTCTAGGGTAGGCTATGGAATATTCATCCAATGCCCTAAGAGGGACATCTGCCTAGAGGCTCTGCACCAGTGCTAAGTCCACTTGAGCTATCTGCATTGATGCTAAGTCCACAAGAGCTATCTGCATCGGTGCCAATTCCATAGGGGCGATCTGCACCAAAGCAACATGCACAGATGCTAAGTCCATGGGGGCTATCCACATCGGAGCTACTTGTACAAACGCAGAAAAGGTACAGTGCATATACATCTCGTGCTTGATAGACTACTGTGAAGTTGACCCAGAGTTGAGGCGGCAAGGGAAAATCGAAGAAGACCGATGATGAGATCCCCTACTTGACTGTGGCCTAGAAATTTGTGCTAGGCGAGCCATTGGTCATCCCGAAAGAGCACCTCCTAATCCTAGGACTGGCTTGCTAGAGATTGCATGCATGGTAGATGAAACAAGCCAACAAGCCAGAGGAACAATGGCGCTCGTGTGTCACCGTCAAGTTCAAGCCGGATCATCTTCAACACGATATTCATGACTGTGTCTTCACGGTGACATTCAAGGACTTATTTTTTCTCTTCATACTCGACGCCCTCGATGCCTCACTCATTCGATGCTGGATATTGTAAGCGTGTACAATCACGGTCTAAGTTCATGTAATACCGATAAATGCCATATATAACTCATTACTTTTGTGTATATATATAGATACATGATGACTAAAGTCAGATTAACGAAATCACCAGTTGGTTTTCTCGACCCACGCTTGGTCTCCTTGGATATCACCGAGGAGGATGCATCCTTCATCAAGAATTACATGAGGAAGGCATTGGAGGCTCAATGCAATAAGGAATTCATACTTATGCCCTACAACCAAGGGTAAGGCTGCACTAGTAGCTATACATGTTGATTGTACTTTATAACCAACATGAACTTATGTTGAATGACCATGACATACCTATGTAGGTTCCACTGGATTCTAATTATAATTATACTAAAATAGAATAGAGTAATTTACCTTGATTCCCTAAAAAAGAACAAAACCAACTACATAGTTGTCCAATAATTAATTGACAGGTAAACACATTCCCTCCGTATATAATTTTATTATAGTCTTTCCTTCCTTCCTAATGACTAAGGCTAACTTTTTGAAATCGCGCAGGTTATTTGCTACGTACGTTGCAAAGGTAGGGAAATCCAATGAAGGGATCGACGCCCTGCAACATGATCAAGATTTCCTGGTATTCGCTAGCACACATTAATCCTATAAAACACTTCGTAGTAATGCCTCTTAAACTAATAAATTCTATTTTTACATTGCCACCAGTAGTTGCAGGCAACACCTATGGATTCTATGTTTGCCACAACATGCAACTATTCCTCGATTCTATGAAGAACAATATTGATCCTCAGGTTTGTCAAATTTGCGATAATTATTTCATACTTATCAATTTATATATGTATGCATGACATTGATTTTTCTACTGGTAGGTTGTGTCCATTGCTACAACTCTGTTGGAACAAGCCGATCTCAAACAGATTCGAGGATAGTGTGCGTACTTCTTGTTTTCTAAAGTCATAAAAAATAGGGACTTCCATAATGTAGAATGAATTTCGCTGGATAAGGTTGAGATTAATTGTTCATGTATATATTTGTTCATGGATGGATAATTTATTTTATTTCAGTCAATTGATTTGTGAAATGGATGTTCTTGTTTATGAAATGAATGAATGTGAATTGTATGTATATATATTGTGTTGATCTGCTTATTTTAGAGGGAATGGCTAGCATTTCCTTAGGCTAGCTAACTGTCGGAACCCAGAGTAACGACTCCTGGATCCTCTGTGTAAATTACACTAGTCCAGGATCAGCTAGTGCACACAGTACAACAAAGATAAATACCAAGCACAAATGATCAATTATATTAAATAAAAGAGTACGGCCTTATGGCCAAGTCTTACATCAACGCTCATTGGCAAAATAAATAAAGGAAATAACTGCGGAAGCAAACTGATAAAAGCGAAGCCCAAGCCTGCCCACAAGAAAACGACAGTAAGACGCGACCTATTCGTCCAGATCTTCACCATAGTCGACTTCATCCTTCTCTGTAGGGAGAGTGCAAGGTGAGTACAAACTTGTACTCCGCAAATCACACAGAGAAATGCAATATAATGATACAGGCTTCAATGGAAGGCTTATAGGGTTAGTTTGCGTAAAACAGCATTTGAAAGAAATACAGTAAATAGATTGAAACTGCTGAATTTAATATAGTAAGTAAAAACAATACTTGTAATTGAAAATAATACCGTCAGTGCAGGCTTCGACCAAACACCAACCTATCCACGGGCAAGGAGTCGTGACAAGGCCTTTACAATGCAAAGCCTTCATCCTGGCCAAGCCAACTCTAAGGTTTCATCCCAGTAAGTAATCCACCAGACCGGGACCCCCTCTTGAGCCTGAGTGAGACTTCTCATGGCTACAACCACGCTCACCCAAGTGGGACTTCACATGGCACCAACCACTACTACAGAAATCGACATTACAGACGATTCAGAAACGTCATCACAGACGGTTTTCTGAACCGTCTGAATTTATGGGTCAGTGATGATCGAAGGTTATCACAGACGGTTTTCGAACCGTCTGTGATTATTAGATATCACAGACGGTTTTTAATTAAAAACCGTCTGTGATATCTAATAATCACAGACCGTTTTTAATGAAAAACCGTCTGTGATACATATCACAGACGGTTTTTACTTAAAAACCGTCTGTGATATTCCTTCCTCCTAAACCAAAATCTATTTCTGTTTATTGGCTAGCCTCAGGAAATGCTAGCCATGCCCTCTGAAACAAGCAGATAATCACAGACAAAAAACATACAATTCACACATCTCATTTGCTTTCAGGTACATTTCGCAGACATAAAACATCCAATTGACATCGCACTTCATCTCACAGACATAAAGCATGCATCCATTTCGCAAATCAATTAATTGAATTGAACTGAAATATCCATTAACAAATGCACAGTTACAAAAGATCTACACTGCATTTACACTTAGTGATAAGACCAATAGGAAATCAGTGTGCGCAGTGGAACCGTCCTTCTGGCTGTATGACTTGAGTCAGCAAAAAGAACGCTAACTCTGATTGAACCTCTCGAAGCTCAGACTGTTTCAATGCAGTTGACGGGATTGATACAGCCTGTCGATAGGAATATCAATGTACATATATATGTAACGTGATAAGTATGAAGTAATTATGGGAAGAGTGACAAACCTTGCGATTGGTGACCCTCGAGGAATCGAGGAGTAGTTCCATATGTTGGCAAACGTAGTATCCACATGTGTTGCCCGGCTGCTGCTGGTGGCACTGCAAAAAATGGAATGTGTTAGTTCAAAAGGCATTAGTACCATCTGTTGCATAGGATTAATTAATGTGAAATAGCGAATACCTTAAAATCTCGAACATGTGTCAGCAGGCCGTTGGCCCCGCGCTTCGAGTCACCTCCCTTTTCAATGTACATCGCGAACGCCCTACGTAATTTGAAAAGGTTAACCTTAATCATTCGGAAGGAAAGAAAGAGTACAATGTAGATATGTATGGGGAATATGTGCTTACCTATCGATTACTTGGCCGACAATTGTGAAGTCCATTTTATTCTTACTTAGGGAATCAAGGTAATATACCTTGTTCCATTTTGGTACAATTACTATTAAAATCCAATGAAAGCTCTGATTGAAGGGCATAAGTACATAGTCCTTATTGCGACAACTCAGCAGGCCTGATGCAATGTACCTCTCGACGAGGGATGCCTCCACGTCGATGGTAGTCTTGGCGACCAATTGTGGGTCCAAGAAACCAGCTGATGAGTTCGATACTCTAGCTTTAATCAGCATGTGTCTATATATATACACACGAAAGCAAAAAATTAGATATGGCATTTATCGGTATGACATTAACGGAGACTGTGATTGTACACACTTACAGCGTCCAGCATCGAACGATTGAGACGTCAAGAGCGTTGAGCATGAACAGCTCGAATAAATCCTCAAAGGCGACCACGAATGTACACTCTTGAAGATTGTGGTGTAAATCTTCCTCGGAGAATTTGACAGTGATACTTGAAGTCCGTTCTCCCTCTGGCTTATTGGACTGCTGCATATACCACGTGTGCAATTGCATGCAACTATATGGTAGCTTTTGGAGGGCTTTTTGCTCGAGTAACGGCTCGCCAAGCACGAATTTGCGGGCCAAAGGGTGGTACGGAAGATCATCATTGGTCTTCTTTGCTTTGCCCTTGCTGGCCTTGCTGCCTCGGCTATGGGTCGACTTCACGGAAGTCGACTTTGAAGGTAGCAGCGATGCAAGTTGCTCTGGCGAGAATAGGGCCCGTGGAGATAGCACCGTTGTAGTATCCGGTGGTGGAACCGACTGGTCTTGTACTGGAGATGGCACCAGTGCATGTTGCTCTGGTCCTGCCACCGGTGAAGAAGCCTCCAGGAAGATGTCGCTTTTGGGCCACTGGATGAATGTTCCAATGGCCTGTCCTAGAGTCACGATCTCGTCGTTGGGGGGCTTCGGTAGCGGGACCACCTCAAAATTGACATACACACCATCCACATTAACTTTTGCGAAGCCTGGCGCTAAAGCTTGGCCGTGCACCATGGCCCCGTTACCAGACGAATATGCCTGGCCCCAAGCAGCGTACAAGGGAATGGCGCCATATCTCACTTGGAGCTTGCAGTTCGTAGGCTCCTACATAACGATACAAAATTAGCTACTCGAATAGGCCTACCAATGGAGCAAGCATTCGAGAGGTAATAATTATTACCAGGATGTCGTCCACAGGAAATTTGGACTGGGTATGCGTCGGATTGGACGCGCAGCTACTCGGACGGTTGTGCGGGCTACCTAGCATAGCAGCGGCGGTGGCGGCCTGCTGACTTTCTGTCTGTTTCCGCACCTCTTCTCTGATTACTTCACCCATCTGAGCAAATAGCTCCTCTCGAAGAGATTCCTTGATCTCTTCTCGTAGCTGCTCCTCACGCTCGGCTTTGTTTCTCTTCCTACGCCGATACATTCCGGAGTCATCTTGGAAACCATGTTTCCAAGGAACGTAAAGCCCAAGGCCTCTCGTACGACCCGGGTGCTCCTTGTTTCCCAGGGCCACGGAGAGCATATCATTCTCCCTTGTTCCCTGGAATGATCCCAGGGTAGATTCAAAACTCAGCTCTTCCTGCAAGAGCACGACATGTCATTTCAATTCGTACGAAGTTGTGGAGTAATTACAAGCTACGTAGTTCGATCGATATCTTACCAGGCGCTGGGACACTTGCTGGTCTGCAGGGTTTCGAAAGGAGACGTCCCCCGATGTCGTTGTAGATGACCTTGCTCTAAGCCAATTTCGAGCGCGGTCATCCGGGATATTGGAAAACGGCGGGGCGATGTCCTCTGCAGCTGCCAGCTCATCCTCCAACCTCCACTGCGGGATTTTACCCGCATACCCAGCTGTGCCAAGTCTGTGGGGGTGCGTGTTTTTTGCCTGGAGGGCCTTGTGCGCCACACTTGTACTTTTGAATTCTTCGGTCGTTTTCATCGCCTTGAACTCTTCCCATTGTGATTCCAGGAATGGGTATTTAGTAAAAGGCGTTTCGTCCGTCTCCACGTATTTCCTGACAAGCGTGCTCTTGAAGTTCTTCCATGCTTTGCACGCCGCTTGGTAGGTTTGTCGTTCCACAGCGTGTAAGTGTTCTTCTGGGAACTCGAACGATGCCAAGATTTCGGTCCACAGGTCACGTTTCCGAGTGTCAGGCACGTTCTTCCACGAATTGTATGTGATCTCAATTCGTTGTCGTGCAACTATTCCGACCATGGTTCGGAATGCGTTTACCGCTTGCTTAGGAAGGATAGGGACCCCAGCTGCGTTTACCGCTGTGATGGTCTGTCGGCTCTGAGGCTTCTTTGATAGCCCTCTTCCTTGGCGTCTTGATGTTGGAGCGGACGCCTCCGGCGATGATGATGAAGAATGCGCGGTTGACATGTTGCTCATTTTGTGGGTCTATTAAGATAAGATGAGAATGTTCAAAGTGAGGAAGCACGAAAAGTCAAACATGATGCTCAATGTTCGGAAGAGAGGAGAGGAGTAGAGGGAAGGGGGAGAAGGGAGGGGGTGATGTGGACACAGAGAGGGGTTATGTGCCTATACTATATACTACATACTATATGTGTATATACATACATATACATATACATACCTACATATATACATATACATACCTACATATATACATATATAATGGTAGCAATATGAAGCAACAAGCAACAAGCATCAATAATAGAATCAATAACAGTCTCAACATGAATATGTGCTCTCAAATTGTAGGGTTGCACAAGATTAATCTTGGCCGTCCCGCTACTAAATCATATACTCTTCCTTGATTGGTTATGCCAAATAATGAATTCAGTATTTTGAGCTCTAGATACAAACTCTAAAATCTCAAGATCAAGATATATTTAGCATGCATATATTCAAACAACAGTATTCATACAGATCAAGACCACACAAGTTAACTTTGCCCAATAATTCAGTCTTTTAACTTGTCAAGATTAAATCCGAACAGATCAATTTAATAACATGCTATAACCTGAAAACTGCATGAACCGACAGCTATTAGAGCTCAAGCACTGAATGAACCAATCTCAGTATATGATTTTATCATCATCGAGCAACTGTAGTAAACAATTAATGTACCAAATAGCAAACTAATTAAGCTACTGCAGTAAACCCTAGTCCATCACAGAAAGTGCTCACAATGCAGTCGGTAATCGAGGGGAGGTGGCCGGCGAGGGGCTCGACGGAGGCGGCCGGCGAGGGGCTCGGGGAGGCGGTCGACGAGGGTTCGGGGAGGCGGAGGCGACGAGGGGGTCGACGGAGGCGGTCGACGAGGGGCTCGGGGAGGCCGAGGCGACGAGGGGCTCGACGAAGGCGGCCGGCGAGGGGCTCGGGGAGGCCGAGGCGACGAGGGGCTCGACGAAGGCGGCCGGCGAGGGGCTCGGGGAGGCGGTCGACGAGGGTTCGGGGAGGCGGAGGCGACGAGGGGCTCGAGGAGGCGGAGGCGACGAGGGGCTCGACGGAGGCGGCCGGCGAGGGGCTCGAGGAGGCGGCCGACGAGGGTTCGGGGAGGCGGAGGCGACGACGGGCTCGGGATTTACTTGGATCGAATAACTGCGCAGCGCACAGGGAAAACCCTAGCCAGAGGGTATATATAGGGAGGTTATCACAGACGGTTCTAACTCAAAAACCGTCTGTGATATTAATATCACAGACGGTTCCAAGTCTAAAACCGCCTGTGATAGTATAAATATCACAGACGGTTCTAAGTGTATAACCGTCTGTGATAGTCATATTATCACAGACGGTTTTAAACTTAGAACCGTCTGTTTTATTGATATCACAGACGGTTCTAAGTTTAAAACCGTCTGTGATAAGCCTTTGCGACTGTAGTTATTAAGACAACACCAATAACCACAGCTGCATTCATATCCACCACCAAACAGCTGCATTCATATACAACACCAACCAGCTGCATTCATATCAACCATCACATGTGCATCACACATATACATAAATGCCAATACTCATATACATTTTGTCACACATTTTCACATATACATCTCAAAATCGACTACATCACACATTTTCACATATACATCTCAAAATTGACTACATCATACATTTTCACATATACATCTCAAAATTGTCACACATTTTCACATATACATCTCAAAATTGACTACATCACACATTTTCACATATAGATCTCAAAATTGTCACACATTTTCACATATACATTCTTATTGTACTTGCTTATTTCCTTTAAAAATTAGCCCTTCATCATGATCAATGCGTACGTAACTAGTTTCGTCACGTTGTTCATCGTCGACCCTTATGCCATTTCCAAAAGGAGGTAACTCGTCAAATTGATTGTATTCCTCCTCGTCCACTACATTCTCCACTCCGACAATTCTCCTTTTTCCATGAAGAACTACATGGCGTTTCTTATTTGCCGGGTCGGTTACATAGAAAACTTGAACAACTTGATTGGCAAGTACGAATGGTTCGTCTTTGTACCCGACACGTTGGAGGTCCACGGTCGTGACACCGTACTTGTCAACCTTCACCTGTGGGAGATGCACCCAACGGCAGCGAAATAAGGGGATCTTGAAAACCACATAGTCGAGCTCCCAAATCTCTTCTATTAAGCCATAGTACGAGTTTCTCGACCCATCGGTACTGAATGCATCTATGCGGACTCCGCTGTTCTGGTTAGTGCTCTTGACATCCTGAGACTGCGTATAGAATGTGTACCCATTTATGTCATATCCTTGCCATGTCACAACTGTAAATGTCGGCCCTTTTGCCAACCATCTCAGCGTCTCACTCGGCGAGCTCCTAGCAATTTGCTCCTTCAACCATTGGTTGAACCAACGGTTGTGTTGCCTCACGATCCAAACATCCGGCCGCTCTGGATTCTGTTGCCGAAGCACATCCTTGTGCTGGTCCACATAAGGCGCCACTTCAGTCATGTGTTGCAACACCGTGAAATGGGCTTGAGTATACGTGTCCATATCTGGAGTGATTGCTTTCCTTCCGATAGTTCCGAGACCCTTCAGCCTCCCTTCATGACGAGATTGAGGGACACCTATCGGTTGAATCTGAGCCATATAATCGACACAAAACTCAATCACCTCTTCGCTTGCATAACCTTCGACGATGCTGCCCTCCGGCCGAGAACGATTCCGTACGTAGGACTTGAGAATTCCCATGAACCTCTCAAATGGGTACATGCTGCGTAGGAATACGGGCCCGCACATTTTTATCTCCCACACAACGTGAACAACGAGATGGACCATGATATCGAAAAACGAAGGAGGGAAATACATTTCAAGGTGACATAGAGTCATCACCACCTCGTCCTGCAGAGCATCTAGTCCTTCGGGATCGATGACCTTCTGAGCAATTGTGTTAAAGAAATAACATAGCCTCATGATTGTCTCTCGGACTTTGATCGGCAAAATATTTCTAATTGCAATAGGGAGCATCTGTGTCATCAGCACATGACAATCATGAGACTTCATGCCATTTAACTTCAAATCTTGCATCGAAACAAGTTTCTTCACGTTGCCGGAGTAACCAGACGGAACTTTCACACCATGCAAGCACTGGCACAGTTCTGTTTTCTCAGCCTTGGACAGAGTGTAACACGCAGGGGGAAGGTACGTTCGTCCATTATCAGTGCTTGTTGGTGCTAACTCAGGCCTGATGTCCATGTCAGCCAAGTCAAGCCGTGCGTTGACACCGTCCTTTGTTTTATCACGGATGTTCAGTAAGAGACCAATCAAGCTGTCGCACACATTCTTTTCTACGTGCATGACGTCGATGCAGTGCCGAACATCTAGGTACTCCCAATAAGGTAAGTCCCAAAATATTGATCTCTTCTTCCAGGTGTTCTTCTCATGAGCCCTCAATTTACGTCCCTTTCCGAGGACAACATCTAAATCCTTAACCATATCATAAACCTCGCGTCCCCTTAAATGCCTTGGAGCTGAACCATCTTCCTTCTCTCCGTCAAATTGTTTCTTCATCTTGCGGTATGGGTGAGCCCTCCGAAGGAACCGGCGGTGACGCATGTAGACGGTTTTGCGTGAGTGTCTCAGCCACACACTCTCGGTACCATCTAAACAGTGAGTACAAGCTTTGGCACCTTTTGTACTATGGCCCGATAGGTTACCAAGGGCAGGATAATCATTTATGGTGCAGAACAATAAGGAGCGCAGAGTGAAGTTCTCTCGTTTGTACGCATCCCATACCTGTACCCCTTCGTTCCACATTACTTTTAGATCTTCCACCAACGGTGCTAGGAACACATCGATATCATTCCCAGGTTGTTTTGGCCCTTGGATAAGTATCGACAGCAAAATATACTTTCGCTTCATACACAACCAAGGAGGAAGGTTATAGATGCAGAGAGTCACGGGCCATGTGCTATGTCGGCTGCTCATGCTACTGAAAGGATTCATTCCATCTGTACTCAGTCCAAACCTTATATTCCTTGGTTCTGCACCGAACTCTGCAAAACTCCTATCGATGTTTCTCCACTGCGCGGAATCAGCAATGTGTCTTATCATTCCATCCTTCTTGCGCTCCTCCGAGTGCCAACGCAGCAGTTTTGCCTCCTTTGGATTTGCAAAAAACCTTTTCAAACGGGGAATTATAGGAAAATACCATGTCACCTTAGCAGGAGGTCCTTTCTTCGCCTCTGTTCCCTCGCCATCAACTGATTGATTGTTACGTTTGTATCGGGATGCGTTGCACACCGGACATACATGCATGTTTGCATACTCTTTACGGTAGAGGATACAATCGTTCGGGCATGCATGTATTCTTTCTACTTCCATTCCCAACGGACAAAGAACCTTCTTGGCTTTATACGTGGTTTTAGGCAACTCATTTCCATCCGGAAGCATGTCCGCTAAAAGACCTAGCAGCACCGTGAAACTCTTGTCCGACCAACCGTTGCTTGCCTTCAATTTCAACAGTTCAAGCACGGCCAACAACCTCGTGTACTTGCATCCCGTGTACAAAGGTTTCTCTGAGTCCTCCATCAAGCCACGGAATTTAACATACTCTCTCTCATCATAGTTCTCTTCAACATCGCGAAGCATCTGATCCAGATTATCATCGTGCAACCTATCCGAATCCGACCCACAATCGACATCAGCCGGCGGCATGTCATTCAGTTCACAGGCGATGTCATCCGGGGGCATATCATTCACTTCACCGGCGATGTCATCCGGCGGCATATGATCATTCACTTCGCCATGACTGGTCCAACACGTATAATCCTTTTTGAAACCCCTCCGAATCAAGTGCGATTCAATTTGCCCTCGGTTCTTAAACATCTTCACATTCTCGCAGTCAGTGCATGGACAGCACATATATATCGCCCCCTTATTCAACATATCCTCCTCGGCAGCTCTTATAAAAGCAGAAACGCCATTAATGTACTCTTCACTCACACGGCTCGCGGCATACATCCAGCTTCGGTCCTACGTTACGTACATATATAACAACTTAGTATTAAAATCTAGATTAACTAATTATAACTACATATATACCGGCCACATTTATTATATTGAGACTTTATTTGCTAGATTCATATTACAAACACAACAGCTATTATATAACCAACAATTTTGCAAATTAACCATCTTCAATAACCACTCATGGATTACTTAGAACTAAATTGTAATGCAATTAAAGAAAAAAATAAATTGCATTACTAACCATATCTAGAACAACCAGCAAAGTATGAATCTTCAAAGCTCAATCTCTGCCTCTTCCCACCAAATTAACAAGGCCTGAAATCGCCTAGCTTCCTCCCGAGTGAAAAAGTGCGCAGCAGTGGCTAGATCTGGATCGAAATGAAGACAGATGCGGTCTGAGCAGCGCAATAAATGCCTACTGACATTATCACAGATGGTTTTTAATAAAAAACCGTCTGTGAATTATCACAGACGGTTTTTAATTATTAACCGTCTGTGATAACAAGGTTATCACAGACGGTTTTTATTTAAAAACCGTCTGTGATAATCTGGGATTATCACAGACGGTTTTTAATACAGACCGTCTGTGATACAAACGTATCACAGACGGTTCATAGTTAATAACCGTCTGTGATAATCCATTTTCCCGCCACAAATACCACAAACGTCCTCCAAATTACAACCGTCTGTAATAGTGCTCATTAGAGACGGTTTCACAAAACCGTCTGTGATGAGGCGTCTACTATTAGGCTTTCTGTAGTAGTGAACCACGCCCACCTTCAACCTACGACTTGACTAAGGTTGGGACTTCGCAAATTATTCAGCCAGGGCTGTCCCATACCAGCCATGTGGTAGTACGATAGGGCTTTGCAATAGTAGTTCACAGACCGGTTCTTAATCGACTTAGGCCCAACCACATACCCTGTGCACGACAGTCTGCGGCTCCAACCAACAGGGCATGCCTGCACCCACCAATCTAACCAATTGCCTAAGTCTAAACCAAGTTTTATATTTTATTTTCAAAAATATCTCATAAACCTCCTTGACTCACCAAAGTCAAGAGTACAGTTGAAAAGCTTATCATTTCATGTGAAGAGTTCATCATTTTATGTGAAAAGGTATCCCAAAACAATATTATAACTAAGTAGGTCTAAGCATTTGATATAATATTCTCTAGCCAATACTAGTGTACTAACTAGAGTTTGATTCTAGGGTGACAAGGTATAAAGGAATTTCAATGTCAATGGAGGTGATAACAAATAGGTAGTAACTAAATTTAAAACTGAATTGAAATACGTTGAATAAAAATATGCATGCAGAATAATTTAAAACAATATAATTTTATTTTGAAAACTGGGATCAACATGATCAAGGACTGTGACTTGCCTTGCTCTTCCACTTGGTTTGAATCTTTGTCGAAGCATTTTCCCGAATCGTCGAAGTCTACACGTGAAAATAACCCATCAAATTCAAATAAATTCAAATTGACATCAAATATTTGAATTGAGGCTAGAAATGGATAGAGGGGAATTTTTGATGAATTTAGAAATTTGAATGGGCTAAATCGGAGTTAGGACGAAGGAGAACGGGCTCCGGGAAATTTAAAAAGAGAGAAAATGGAAAATCTGAATTTGTGGAATTATTTTCTTAAAGGAAAATCTGAATTATGGCGTCAGCAGAGGATTTAATTTCGGCTGAATTATTTTTCTACGGGAAATTCGGGCTTATTGCGCCAGCTGACGTCAGCCCTGGGGTTGGGCCGACTGCCAGGTGGGCCCGGGTCCATGTGGACCGAGTCCACGGGCGAGGGAGGCGCCGAGGTGGCACGGCGGGTGGCGTGGCAGCCGGGCGCTTGCGTGGTGCCTGTGTGGCAGCCACGTCGGCTGCCACGTCAGCCCGACGGTCGATGTGGCCGAGCTGGCCGGAGCAGCGTTCGGGAGCGGCGGCTCGCCAGCGAACGGCGGCGAGATGGACGCCGGCGAGGGCCGGAGGAGGTAGAGGGGAGCTCGGAGGTGGGGCAAGCTTTACCGAAGGCGGCTGGGGTTGAGCCGGCGGCGAGGAGGTGCGGCGGTGGTGCTCGGGTGGCGACGGCGATGGAGCTCCGGCGGGTTTGGGTCACGGCCGAGGGATGGACGACGTCGGGGGCGATGCGGCGAAGCTGGAGGGGTCAGCGGCGAGGCGAGAGGCGGACCGAATCGACGACGATTTCTCGCCGGAGTCGACGGCGGCGGCGGAGGCAAGGGCGCACGGTGCTGGGGTGTTGCAGAGCTCGGGAGAGAGAGAGCTGATGTGGGGGAGAGGTAGTGCGGAGGATGGGGGTGCTCGGGGAGGGCTTAAATAGGCGCGGCGAGTGGTAGGCCGGCGGCGATTGCTCGCCGGAAAGAGCGGAGTCGTGGCGGCGGTTGCGGGAAGGTGGGGAAGATGGGGGCGCGAGGAGAAGGGAAGTGGGCACGTGGGTCTTGCGGGAGAGGGAGCGTGGGTCTTGCGGGAGAGGGAGCGTGGCCGGAGAAGGAGGGGAGGTGGCCGGGAGATGCGGGGGTGGCGCAACGGCCGGCAGCAGCGGAAGGAAGAAAGAGGTGGCCGGGGAAGACGGGTCTGACGCGTGGGGCCCGTGGCGCAGCGAGAGGCGGAAGGGAGGAGACGCTGGCGGGTGGGGCCGAGGAGAGAAAGAGAGAGGGGGAGAGCGGCGCCGACAGGTGGGGTCAGGTGGCAGCAAGGGAGAGGGGGGAGGACGCGAGCGGCTGAGATGGAGCCGCGTGGCGGGGAAGGCATCAGGCGGCTGGGGCGTTAAGTGGCGGCGGACGGTAGATGGGCCGGGCGCGCGCGGGTGCGGTGAATCCGGGCCGCACGCATGGCAGGCGGGGGAAGGGAAGAGGCGGGGTGGAGCGGGCAACGTGGAGAGGATCTGGCCGTCCACGTGGCGGCTGGAGAAGGGAATTTTAAATTTAAAAAATTGTTTTGATTTTCAAAAAGGCCCAAATAATTCTATAAAGCTCAGAAAATTATGAAATAACTTCCAAAATTTCCAGAAAAAATCCAAAGAACTTCCTGGAGACATTTTGGACTTTATAAAAATATTTCCAACTAATGTTGGTATTTAATTTTCATAATAAAAATACTTTTTAATTTCAATAATAGATTTTAAACCCCAGAAAACTCAGAAAAACCAAATAAGAGCCAAATAGGTCCAAATAATTATTTTGAAATAGGATTTTTATATAAAATCAAAATATCATTATATTTAATAATATTCTTAGGTTTTCACTTTACTTTTCAAATAAGGCTTTTTCAAAAACAGAAAATCCATGGCAAAACCAAAAATAAAATTTAGGCACAAAATACTCATTTTAATTTAAATTTTATTTTACTTAAATTTTATTTATTTATTTTAGTAAAAACCTGGGCTGCTACACTAACTAACAAAAATAGATTTATGAATAGAAAAAATATCATAGATGGTTATTAACTTGTAACCATCTGTGATCGTCAACTATCACAGACATTTTTTTAGTAGAAACCGTCTATGATATATGATTTATCATAGATGATTTCTACTAAAAACCGTCTGTGATAGTAACATATCAGATATGGTTTGTAGTTAAACCGTCTGTGATATATCTGCTATCACAAATAGTTTCTAATATCAACTGTCTGTGATAGTCAAGTATCATAGATGATTTTTAGTAGAAATCGCCTGTGAAAGTCAGTATCATAGATAGTTCGAAAGCCGTCTGTAATGACCCCATATCATTACTGACCTATAAACTCGGACGGCTCACGAAATTGTCTGTGATGATGTTTTTGAACCGTCTGTGATGACCTTTTTTGCAGTGGTGTGTGGAGATGGCCCAGGAGGGTTTTATAGCCAAATGAAGGGAGTTAGCCATTGGAGCGATGCTATGGTGGGTGGAAACCAAGGGCGACGGTGCTCGACGCATGGCACATCGCAAAGCAAGGGAGGTGAAGCCAGTGCACAACACGGGAGTTAAGGCGAGGAGATGATGGTGCAATAGGCGGGCACAAGACTCAGGAACATGGAGCGAACACAATGCGGGCATGACGTGTGTGGGAGCGGCGTGGTGTGGAGAGGAGGGAGGAGAGAGCATGGGGGGCACACTAATGGCGCACAAGGAAGATGGGCAGCACACTGTTGCGGCATAGGAGCGGGCGGCGGTGCTGTGTGGTGTGCGGCAGGGCGCGCACGACGCTGGGGAGAACGGCTTAGGCTGGGCTGGGCTAGGCCAAAGGCTAGGTGGACCAAAATGAGGGGGAACGGGCTGGGCCAAGCCCAAGGGAGGTTTGGGCTTTAAAAGTTTTGAAATTTGGTTCAATTTTAAGTTTTGAACTTTGATTTGAATTCAAAAGGCAAATTTTATTCAAGCACTGTTCAACTCCCAAAAATGGATGTTACATTACCTCCAGGGATGGAACGACCTAGGTCTAAAGCTATGCCCACACAGATTGTAAATAAATACCTCCTCGCAAAAAAAGATTGTGAATAAATAAATACTATATATTAGATGCCATATCATTTCCTCTTTGCAAAATGTACATTAATTATTCATTCTGCAAGATAGCCAGTCGTCAATTCACCGCCCGGCAGTTGACCCTGATCTCCCCGTCCGTCCCCGTCAGCGGGCTGATATTTCCCATGTTCACCATGGCCGCCGCGAAGTCGCTGCTGAACTGGTCATTGTTCGACGCGTAGCTCCTGACCAGATCATCCGTGGAGCCGCCGTCGTACAGCGCCTGGTCGGAGTGGAGCAGCCCCTGCCGGGAGATGAGGGCAGCGAAGAAGCCGTTGTCGAAGGCATCCGGTGAGGTCGCGTCGAGCGGCGCGAGGCTGCCGTCGTTGCCGCTGGCCTGGGGGCAGCCGGCCTGCAGGGACGCTGCGAGGGACCCGTCCATGTTGGTGTCGTTGTAGATCCGGCTCCGGTAGTTCTTGCACTGCCCCCGGCCGATGGTGTGGGCCCCTGCGGCAGCGTGCATCATGTGGTAAGGTAGTAATAATAGAGATCGAGTAACATGCATGGCATGCGCGCATGGTTGCATGGTGAATTGGGAGGTAGTTGGGTGTGGTCACTCGAGTCAGTGATCACGTAGCTAGGTAGGTAGTTGATGGCTCGTGCAAGTGTTGTGAGGTCGCGAAAGGAAATGTGGTGAGCAGAGTGGAGACAAGGGGCGGTCCTCTAGAAGTTCATAGGTGTTTAACACCTATTATTTTTTTACAAAAAATACTATATACACTAGATATTATATATATATATACTCTTAATTAAATCAAAATGCTCTATATTTGCACCAAAAAGTATTAATCAGCCTAATCCAACCCACACATCCCTCTCTCAACCTATTAGAGCTCCCTCTACGCTCACCAAATTCACCGAAGTCCAAATTCTCTAAGACCCCAACTAGCCATGCAAGTCCTAAGCCTAATTGATTCATTTCTCTCTCAATACGGCAGCGGCATGGACATGAAGGGTGAGGAAGCTGCCCAAACGGGAGGAATGAGGTAGTGCCAAGGAAAGGAGAGGGAGCGTGCGATGTGCAATGGCTACCAGCGAGAAGGCAAATCAATTCCTAAATTAGCTCCACAGGTGCGCTCTAGGAGCGAATAAGGGCGCGAGGTGATGCTGGTAAACAGAAAAGTGACGCGGCGGGTTGGGTGGCAACGTAGTGAGCAGACAGATATGAAATGCATGATATTGCGGCAAGGTCTCATTCCCAGAGTTGCATTTGGTCTCCCACTCTCACCCAAATTCCGAAATCAGCAAATCACAAATAGTTCATTGAATGATTGTACCTTTATGAAATGTAGATCGTAGAATCTTAAAAAATGAAGAAGTTTGAAGTTTTGAAATCTTTATAGATAGTGTTGGTTGGATTAAAATAATAAAGAAATTTCAACTTTTAAAGTGGTAAGCATGAAAATCTGAACAAGTTAGTGATGTAGTTCTAAGGAACCATGAAACAACTATCCCTAAATTGTATAAAGAGTAGTAGAGTTAAAATTTTATTTTACTTAATTATTTTGAGATGTTTTTGGTTGGAACAATCTATGCTTTGATCTTTTTCACTAGAGACCTTTTCTCCTTTTAGCAATATTTTATTAAATGCGAACACCCATGCGAGAAATCCTGATCCGCCACACTGGGAGACTTCAATCAGCGATCACCACGTTGAATTCGGTGCATGCAGACAAAGCGACGTATCATGATATATATATATATATATATATATATATATATATATATATATATATATATATATATATATATATATATATATATATATATATATATATATATATATATATATATATATATATATATATATATATATATAACAAACCACTTGTTGCCTGCAAATCGAACAACTGTTTGACTCATTTTCTGTTGTCAGTGCATGCATGTACATGCATTTGAGTCCTTTTGTTTCTCCTCTTGGGACATGTCATATGAGCTACTAGCAGAATAAGCGCGGCGCATGCCGCGCTAGCTACCGTGTGGACCAAAGTAAAAGAGGCGATAATTCGCAGGGAGCTTCATAAAAAAAAGCGAGGACACATGCGTAATTTCAGGAAAACCAAAGGTCTTTTTCGTAAAAAATCAAGGACCTGTAAGGATCTGTACGTAAGTAAATAAGGACCTATACGTAATTTTGGAAACCCGCGGGGCGCCATCCAAGATTTTTTAAAAAAAAACTTGCAGGGGCCTTTTCGCGAGGAAAAAGGACCTGTACGTAATTTCCGAAAAACTCAGGGAAATACCCTCTCCGGCCGTACCGAAATCCCCGCGCCACGCGCCGGCCGGGGCGCGGGCGACGTGGCCGAGCGGAGGGCGCGGCATTCCCCTGGCTGTAAGAAGGGGAGTATGCTGCTTATGCATGCATGCGTAGATGCATTATGGGTGAAATTAAAGCTGATCGAGACTGGCTGGCCGGCCGGCCATGTATATAATTTGTGTATTTGCGTGCAGTGTACGCACCTGAGAGGGCAACCATGTCGGTGCTGCTCAGACCCTTTTCGCAGAAGGCGGTGAGGAGATCATTGAGGTTGGAAGTGGTTGAGGGGAGGTCACTGTTGGCCAGGGACGCGCTTGCTGTGGTGGCGTCCCTCCTCCCCAGAAGAACCGTCCATGACGGGCCCCCGAGCTGCAAAAAAAAGTCCAACGCCAGTACGTACAATCACCACTAGTTGTTACATTCTGCTGACAGAAATAATGATTAATTAATAGGGAGTTTCTAGGTATCATTTGGATGTTTTCTTCTTGTGTGCAATTTGTAAGTTGCAATTAAGAAGTAACTAGGCACTGAAGTAAGGCTGTCAATTAACGTGATGTGCGCCTGTTATATATGTACAGTTGATGATCGATATATCGATATTTTGGCTAGCTATTATCTTACTTGGACGACGGAGTCGCGTGCGGCGACGGCGAGGATGTCGGCGCACGAGACGGTCCTCGGGCACAGAAGCTCCAGCATCATCTTGATGCTGTCGATCACCTCGAACCCGCGCAGGGACCCCGCGTTCGGCCCGGCGCCCTTCTCGCCGGTGAAGCTGGCCGTGTCGTCGAGCAGCACGGACGCGTCGCAGCCCTAGCGTACACATACATACACGTCGACCATCAACATATCTATCATTTCACGACAACCAATATCTACTACTACAAAAAAAATCATCATAGACTATTCAAAAATATTATCACAGATGATTTTTAGTGCAGCCAGTAATACAGATGGTCACTAAACGCGTTCACCAAACATGGAAATATTGTGCTAAAAAAGATGACTAATTATGCTCTATATATATGCTGTGCATCCGAGTGACAGACGAAGAAGACATGCTTGCACGAAGCAGTCGTGGAAGTGAAGCCGGAGGAGGGAGGCGCCCATGCGGTGGTCGAGCAGCACTGCCGCCGCCACGGCAGTCCTGATGGTGAGAAGCGCAAAGGGGCAAGAAGCGTCATAGTAGTCCTCTGACAGCTGTGCATTGGCCACTGTGGTGGTCAGTGCGAGGAACAAGAACAAATACGGGAGAGGAGAGCCGTGCTTGCGAGTAGCAGGAGCCATGAGTAATCAAATGTGACTCAAAAAAAGGCTCACCTTTTAGTTTGGGGATACCCTGCAGTGCAGTTCCAAAAGTATATTTATAGGCAAGAAGGAATTATAGAGCAGTAGCCTAAGTGCCTGCAGGTTAGCAAGTGGTGTCCAACAATAAGTGTGCAGTCAAACTATTTAGTCTTGACCGACAACTTTTTTGTGAATATTGAGATTGCTGTATGAAAATTACACGACTAGATTTGTCTGTGGGAGCCAGGCCCCGGGCACGGGAGACGCTGGAATTGCCGAACGTGTGTTCTGTATTAGTTCCATAATTAGTAGTTAATATATATACTCACAATATTAAAATCACATTCATATATATCGTATATATTTAATTTATGACAAAGAGGTGAATACAATAAGATTTTACAGTATGTGGCCGACCGGCCAAGAGAATACTAAAGTCAAAAGTAAATTTGCAGCAGAAGACAAGTAAATAGTAGAAGCATCGATTCAGTGGTATGCCACCATAGCTACATGCAACCGACTGACGATTAGACCCTAGAGAAAACCCAGAATCGAACTCCCCATTGCCAGGGCAAAGTACATGTTGTTTGGCATGTATCCTTCTTCATTCTCTGATCAACAATAATTTAAGCACGGTTGAGTACATTGCATACTCAGTAAGACTTGTAGTGTATCGCAAAATTGTGTACGTGTGTGTATATGACTCTATGCTAGTTATTTTCAGCATGAAGCAAATTTTATTTACAAATATCAATAAGTAGTAATTTGCAACGGAATTGTAAAGGGTATTTGACATGTAATGAAATAATGTTTATATAACTTACATAATAGTAGATCAAATCCATTCGCAACCTTCCTCAGTTGTGAACATCGCATAATTCTCACCCATGGGCATGGCACAAGGTTGTGTGCGTGCCATCCCAAATATTCAATAAAACAGTTTTGAAAAGGAAAACTACACTTATTACGGCTGCATGCAAGTATGCTCATGACCACAAGCATAACTATTTAAATAGTTTTTAATACTCTACAGAGCTTGTACAGTTTTACCCACATGAGATAATCAAATACATTGTTGACCATTACACGCTTCCATGGGCGTGTGACGATAGTGATTATCATGAACCTTTTAGGTTATCTAGTCCTAACCTTGCACTAGCCTAATAAATGGACAAGCCCTCACTTGGGTACACCAAGTGAGCCGCATGGCAGACCCTCACCTCAGTGGAGTATGTCCCTTTGGTGAGGCATTCACCATTATATTAGCAAGTTTTGATCCCAACACCTTGGTGAAGGGAGCCCCTACGAGCCAGACCGTTTTGTGGAATGCCCTTACTACTTCTGTGCCTACAACAATACAAGGTTAGACCTAGACAACTTAATCAGTTAAATGCCAAAACCCATATAGCCCATGTGGTTGTACGGTGTGACTTAGATATGTGGCAAAATATTCAGTCCTTAATTGACCCAGGCAAGAATCTCCCCGTATATACATGCAAGGTTCTACCTCACAGTCAACAGTTTAACATATAACCCACCCGCGTCCAAAAGCTATATTTTCATTTTGTTGTATACCAAACTAGCAGAGGCTCCTCCTCTGGACGAACATTTTGAAACCATCATACTCACGTGTAAACTTATTTGAGAGTTCAAACTTAGCAGAAACTAGTGCTTGGCTAAGCATCTAAACCATCTATCAATGTAGTATTCCCATTTGACAGTATAAATTATCTAAGCCATTTCCTAAAGGCTATAACAGTGATGGTATCCAACTTGCAAGGAAGGTTCAATGCATTCGAGTGGTCATAACAACCATTGCCCACAGTATAGTAGTTTTAAGAGAACGTACACGCATGCATATTAGATTTTGTAAACAATATACAATAATTAAAATATTGGGATCAACATGTTCAAAGGGGGTGCTTGCCTTGCTTAAGACCTATGGCCTTGATTTTACTCAAGACCTTCTTAGTCAGTGGTCTTGGAGCTATTAGTCTTCGCCTCTGTCGTGATTCCTGCTCGAGTTGGTGCTCCTTTGGGTCTTCAACTTCTAATTACGCAGTAAGTGATCAAAAGACCAAATAAGTCCAAAGGACTGCAAAAGATTCAAATAAATCCAAGAAGAACTTCATTAAGTTTTATTAGGTTGTGCTTGATGACGAAGAGGGTGAGGGTTGTTTGACATAGTCGAGTGGAGTTTGAGAGGGGATGGCAAGGAAGCTTTGCTGGGAAGGAAAACAAAGACGGATCAAAGATGAAGGAATATATCCCCAGGAATACTCCGCTTCTTAACTCAAAGAGGGCTAGGAATAGCCGACCGCAAGGTACCTTGGCTTGGTTTGAATTATTCCTTCTAGGTGGGTACAACGTTCTTTACAACTACACTCTCCAGCCGCTTCGGAGTTCTACTGACTTCTCACACTTTGGCTGCTACTCGATTCTATCTACGACTGCTGGAGCCTACGACCTCTGTAGTTTACAGCCATTATAGCTTACAACCAAATCTTGTGACCGTTATAGCTACCAACCACTGTGGCTTTCGACCACTATGGTTACCAACCACTGTGGCTTACGACCACTATGGCTTATGACCACTATAGCTACTAATATTATGAGCACTACTTAGACTCCTTCGATACTTTGGATGTTCTGACTGCTACGGTACTTCAGACGCTCTGACTACCGACTACTGATTACGGCACTCTAACCACGTAGATCTTTGACTATGTTGACCCTACCGCAACTCCGATTGTACTTCTCACACAGAACCAGTACTACCAATCTTCATCCACGCGGGTCTACTAGGTTCTAAACTTACAACTACCGATTGGGTACTATTCTGCATAACTACCGGCTAGGTTCTGTAACTTAAGATTATCGACCACATTCTGTAGGTTTCGAATACTGACTATGTTATGTTGGTTTCGACTACTGACTTAAATACTAGGATCTGCAAGTTTTTGACTACTGACTTCCGACTAGCGATGAGGCACTATAGCTTACGACTGATCTACTATCCATACGACCAATCTTCTGCTTCTCATGACTGATCTAACGTTTGTATGATTGACCTACTATATTTATGACTAATCTAATGTACTTACGACTGATCTACCGAACCTCACGATCGATCTACTGCTTCTCACGACCGGTGTATTATTCCTACAATCGGTCTACTCAGGTCGATGATTACAAGTCTAGCTACGGTCGAAGATTACGACTACACCAACAGTTGAAAATGTTGACTTTGTTTGTGGTCAAAGATCTCGACTACGTCTATGGTCGATGATCTCGACAATGGCAGCGATCAAAGATTTTGACTACATCTACGGTCGAAGATTTTGACTATGACAGTGGTCAAGGATTTTGACAACATCAGCACTCAAAAACTTCGACATGGCATGGATTGAAGATCTTGACTACAACGGCAGTTGAAGATCCCAGACCTATTGTGGTAAAAACAATTTACTCGGTAGTGGTTGAAGATCTTGACAATAGCTGCGGTCAAAGATCATGACTGTTGTGGCTACAGACCAAACAGAGAGAGAGATGGTAGTGGAGAGTGAGGGAGATGAGTCATGGCCTCTCCCTCTCCCCACGGCCTGTATCCATATATATGTACACATGAGGAGTGCTTTTACAGTTATACCCTTACATCTGGTTATCCCCTCCGGGGGCACTTATGTCACTACACATAGCCTATCCCGGGCCTTATAACCTCCTACCAGGCCTGCTGGGTTTAGGTGGGGGCCACCCCTACAACAGGAGCCTCTCATGGTAAAGGGCTTCACGGGGCCGAAGCCATGTTGCCGAGTCTTTTGGCCCCCTCCGTCCCTGCGGCCTTTGAACTTTTCCGAACTTGACCTGGGGCTGCGCTGCTGCCGAAGTAGACGCGTGCGCTCCGTCCCCTACCCTTCGAACGGGTGGCAGCGGAGCTGGCGCCTAGCCGAAGTAGACGCGCGCGCTCCGTCCCCTGCCCTTCGAACGGGTGGCAGCGAAGCTGGCGCCTAGCCGAAGTGGACGCGCGCTGGGGGCGTTGCACCGGCGCAGGTAAGCGTAGCGGGCCCGTGAGCCGCCGCGTGTGCCTTAAGTGGTAAGGGACGCGCTGCGACGCTCGCTCTTCTGGCCGTCCACGTGGCGAAGCGTGCTTGGCGCGGTGCGGGCCTTGAGGCGTCGTGACCATTAATGCGACGGCGGACTCCCGGCGGTTGGACTTCTGCCGATTGGACTTCCGCCGGTTGGCTTCCCTGCTGATGGGGTATATATACGGCATTGGTGCGGCGTTGTTCCTGCATGTATTGTGATAGAAGCTGCTCCCCTAAAATGGGCCCCTTCCGTGCATCAACATTCCTGGGTGACGCTGAACGGCTTGGGGGATGTTGATGCACAGAAGGAGGTCCATTTTTCTCGGGAGCTTGGTCAGTGCCGGTTATCGATAGCCAGCCGCACTTCCTGCCCTCGCGCCGCGTTTCCGCAAGCGATAGCAAGGTTTGCCTTGTTCTTCTTAACAGACCTACCTACAGTCGGTGTTCCTGATGGAGCCCGCCCGCATTACCTTTTATGTCGATGCACGGTAGGTGGCCTGTTAAGGAGAACGAGGCAGACTTTGCGGTACAAGACCCTCGCCTTTGCGGCGCCCCGCCGAAGTAGGCGCGCGTGCTCCGTCCCCTACCCCTCGAACGGGTGGCAGCGGAGCTGGCGCCTACCCGAAGTAGACGCGCGCGCTCCGTCCCCTACCCTTCGAACGGGTGGCAGCGGAGTTGGCGCCGTGCCGAAGTAGACGCGCGCGCTCCTGCCCCTACCCTTCGAACGGGTGGCAGCGGAGCTGGCGCCCAGCCGAAGTAGACGCGCGCGCTCCGTCCCCTACCCTTCGAACGGGTGGCAGCGGAGCTGGCGCCCAGCAGAAGTAGACGCGCGCGCTCCGTCCCCTACCCTTCGAACGGGTGGCAGCAGAGCTGGCGCCCAGCAGATGTAGACGCGCGCGCTCCGTCTCCTACCCTTCGAACGGGTGGCAGCGGAGCTGGCGCCCAGCCCAAGTAGACGCGCGCGCTCCGTCCCCTACCCTTCGAACGGGTGGCAGCGGAGCTGGCGCCTGGCCGAAGTAGACGCGCGCGCTCCGTCTCCTACCCTTCGAACGGGTGGCAGCGGAGCTCGCGCCTGGCTGAAGTAGACGCACGCGCTCCGTCCCCTACCCTTCGAACGGGTGGCAGCGGAGCTGGCGCCGGGCCGAGGAGATGCGCGCGCTCCATCCCCTACCCTTCGAACGGGTGGCAGCGGAGCTGGCGCCCCCCCCCCCCCCCCCCCCGAAGCAGACGCGCGCGCTCCGTCCCCTACCCTTCGAACGGGTGGCAGCGGAGCTGGCGCCCAGCCGATGTAGACGCGCGCGCTCCGTCCCCTACCCTTCGAACGGGTGGCAGCGGAGCTGGCGCCTGGCCGAAGTAGACGCGCGCGCTCCATCCCCTACCCTTCGAACGGGTGGCAGCGGAGCTGGCGCCGGGCTGAAGTAGACGCGCGCGCTCTGTCCCCTACCCTTCGAACGGGTGGCAGCGGAGCTGGCGCCGGGCCGAAGTAGACGCGCGCGCTCCGTCCCCTACCCTTCGAACCGGTGGCAGTGGAGCTGGCGCCCAGTCGAAGTAGACGCGCGCGCTCCGTCCCCTATCCTTCGAACGGGTGGCAGCGGAGCTGGCGACCTCGCGCCGCGAACACCGCCACACATTCGGTGACTGAGATCTACGCTGTAAAGATTCCTGGAATCACGCCGGTCCCCGGTCTGCCAGGGTTAGGTTGCCGTACCGTGCGACCCGCCCTGGCATGCACAGGACACCGTGATGTGGACGGTTGCGTGCACGCGGCTGCTCGCCTCTTCCCTAGGGAAGGGGGACATGGGGCGGTCGATGAGTAGTGCAGCGTCGAAGCTGTTGTTTTCCCATGGTCCATTAGTGCGCCTTTAAAGGCGGCTGGGGTCGCCGACACCTGGGCTTCAGCTATTTTGTGCGGGGGGTTGGCACGCGGCAGGAGGCCACTGGAGCGTCGTGCTGTGACGGTCCTTGGCGCTGTGGTCGTGGCCCTTCGCCTTCTGTTATGGGGAAGTGTGCGGGACGGGCCTTTGTGCGTCTACGGTCGCGTCCTGTACGCGGACCGTCGCGACGCTTCGGTACTGGGGCAAGGCGGCTTGAAGTAGCTCTCGTGACCGCGCTCCCGCAGTTGTACGCCCCCGTCCTGCTTGCATCGCTTTCCATACTCCCGTAACATTCTGCGCCGCTATTCTCCTGTTTGCGGGAAGTGATGGCGTCTGGCGACGAGCGTGGCCGGGCGGCGAGGGGCTGCGGCGTTCGCCGGCGATCTTCACCGCTAGAGGTGAAGTACACGCTCAAAGAGTGTGACCCGGCGGTGGCGGACAAGCAGTGGCTGGCGGCGGAGAAGGAAGGCGCGTTCTCCGGCGAGCTGGGCCCGTCGCTCGTGACCGAGAAGATGATCCAAGGGCTTCTGCGCGCGGGGAAGCTGTCGAAGCGCCAGGCGGTTCGATTACCCGCCGCCGATGAGAGGGAACCACACCCGGAGGGGTCAGAGGCGGTCGTATTCGTTGCCTTTTTTGACGCGGGGCTTCGCATCCCGGCGGCGGCGATCGTGGGCGACGTGCTGCGGACCTTCGGGCTGGAGCTGGCGCAACTGACGTCGAACGCCGTGGCCCAGCTCGCGGTGTACAGCTGGGCCCTACGCTCAGGAGCATGCTGGCCCAGCGCCTCGTTGTTCGCCTACCTGCACGAGGCCCGGTGCCAGCCCAAGGACCGGAAGGACGGGACGCTGTCGAGCTTCGGCAGCGTCACCTTTATTCTTCGTTCGACTTGCAGCAAGCTCTTCCCCGCGAACTCCACTCGCGGGAAGTGGGAGTCTCACTGGACGAAGCGGTGGTTCTACCACCGTGTGGAGAGCGGGAGCGGCCTTGAGTGCACAGGCCGACCGATCGCGTTCAAGCCCTCGCCCGGCCAAACGCTCGACGATGAGGATAGGCGGAGGGCCCGACGACTCGTGGGCGTGGCCGCCTGTTTCAACATGCGCGACCTCGCCGAAGAGTACGTGATGTACGGCGTGGCGCCGCTTGCCCTCAACTGGCGTCTTGCCGCCGAGAAGCGTCGAGACGACAACGTTTCGTCGTCGGTTTGTTTGCTGCCGGCGCCCTCCGGTCTTCGTAAGCCTCGGCCGTGCCTCTCCTCTATTCACGCGAAGTGCGTTATATGCTGATGTTATCTCCGTTGCTTCAGGGATTAGCTTGGAGGAGGCGGAGCAGGCCACGCGCGTATTCCTGGGGTCGTATACCGGCAGGAAGCACGATCAGCGCGCGTCCGTCACCGTCGAGGCGGGGCTGGGGCGAGTAAATCGCGTGTGCGAGGCCCTGGGCCTTGCCGTGCCGGTCCGGACGAAGGTGCGGCGAAGAAGAAGGCGCCGTCTCAGAAGAGGGGCCGAAGCGGGGCGTCTGCCGCGCTTGGTGCAGCAGGTGCGATCGCTGCCGCTGATGCTCCCGAGGACGCGGCTGCCGCGGAGTCGGATTCGGCGAAGTATGCCGATTCAGGCTTGGATGGCGCGGACGCCGGAGGCGAGGGATCTTCGGCGAGTGCCCTGGACGGCGGGCTTGCTGCGAGCAGCCGGAGAGGGGAGGCCTCGCCGCCCGCCGCAGTCGCCGAGATAGAATCTGCGCGGACCGGCGATGTTGAGGTGGAGCTTTCGGCCGTGGCCGCTGTGGTGCCGGAGACGCCCTCCGTGGAGGTGCACGAAGCCGTGCTGCCTTCCCCGAGAGCAGCAGCGGAAGACGAGGTGTCCCCTTCGGAAACTACCATAGAGGAATCTTCGCCCCCGGGTGCTGTAGCCGCAGGGGCCTCGCCGGCAGTGGCTGTAGGGGCGGTGTCGCTGCTGCCTGCCCCGGCTAAGCGGCCTTGTGTACGGCCGGGGCTCCATCGGACGCCGCGAGGATTTGTTGTGGCGACGGGCATCAGAAGCCTGTGGGACTCTGGTGCAGATGCCGAGGACGCTGCGGCGTGCGCGCCCTCTGCCCCCCTGGCTACGCCGCCCGCCGTGCAGGGACGGTTGTCGCCAGCCCCACGCACGGAGGCTTCTGCTCGCTGCGGGGCCATGCTTTCTGCGGGGGCTTACGCCACCGCAGCCCCGTCTGGTAGTAGGGGTGCGGGTCCCCGAAGCCCTCCTTCCGCTACCGAAGGTAGGTTGGCCTAGCTTACCTTGATGTATTCTCTTATGCGTTGCAGTGCTCACCTGCATCCCTGTTTGCAGCGTCGCTCATTCCGGAGGAGGAGCGCTTGGCGGAACACGGGACACCCGCACGCGTGAGCCCCGCGGACTTCGTGCCTCCCCCGGAGATGCTGAGGGCATGGCGCGGGATCGTGGGTGACGCGGTTGCCAGCGCCGACCAACAAACGCTGCAGACCTACGGGGCGGGGCGCCTCGGGGACGCCTTCGAGGTGTCTGGGGTGAGGGTAAGTACTCATGCGACGACGCCTGGGCCGGCTGAGCTTGCTAAGTCTTTCCCTTCTGCAGACGCTTGTGCTGGGGCAGGCCTTGCAAACGGCCTATACTCGTGGCCAAAAGGCGCTGAGGATAGGCTGCGAGCCGCCGAGGAGGAGCTACGCGAAGCCTCTGGAGCCCGCTCTGCCCAGGATGCCCGCATCCGCCAGCTGGAAGCGGAGTGCGCCAAAGCGAGGGCACACGCCGAGGGACTTGTTGCGTCGGTGCGGGAGTCGGCCGCGGAAGCTGCTCAACAGAAGTTTCTGGCGGAGCGGGACGGGCTCCTGGAACAGGTCGCCTCGCTAGAGAAGGAAAAAGGCGAGCTTGCCTTGACTCTAGCGGAGCGTAACCAGACGCTTGGCGACGCCTCAGTGGTTGCGTGGGACGCCATGCAAGCGCTGGAGAGCCATCTTCAAGGGCTGGTAACTGAGGTGCCGGACCGCGCCTTAGGCCCGGAGGAGTTGTCTCAGACCCTCCGCTGGGTCGGAGATGCCGCCAACGTCGCGCGCGGCGCCGCGACGACCTTTGGCAACCACTGCGCGTACACGTCGGCATGCCTGGTGTGCGCGCTCCTGCAGCACCGCGGTTGTACGCACGTCGCCGGGCTAGATGACCCCCAGCTGGAGATGCCTGGCGGGGCCGGAGTAATGTCCGGCGCCGTCCGCTCCGCTCGCCTTGCCATCAAGCCCTTCTTTGACCGGATCTGGGATTACGTCGGGCCAGATGCTGCACGGATCGAGCTCCGAAAGTCGCTTTACGGGAAGGGGAGCCTCGGCCAATTTCTGGACAGGGTCCCTCGACGCGACGAGGGCGGCGCTGGGTCCTCCGAAGGCGCCGGGAACCCGCAGGTCTGACGCCGTGGTGCCTAGGTGTAGGCGTGTGTTGTAATGCTCCCTCTTTTTGCGAATGAAGTGTACGCTTGCTTCATAAATTCTGACTTTCGCCTATGTCCCGAGCAGCTTCCCTGCTGGGGCCGACTTCTTGCGGCCGACCTTGCGACTCGGCGATGCCTTCGACGCTGGCGAAGGGCCGAAGAGTCGCTGGACTTTTGGGCGGGCCGACCTTCTTCCGGCGGAACCCCGCCCTTATCGCGTGTTAAGGACGAACCTGCCGATTAGCTACTCAGAGCGGCAGGGATGTTGGCGGGCCTCTGTTCGCGAAAAATTTTCTCGATATATGAAATTCCTGATAATTAGGACCTGCGCGAGCGCGCTGTGTGGAGCCGAGATCCCCACATTCCCAGTTCGCCGTTAGTGCGAACCGTGCGAGCGTTGCCTCCCGCTGAAAGTCCGTAGACTGGCGCGTGCGAAGGCGGACCTCCGCACCACGACCTGTTTAGAGTCCGTAGACTGGCGCGTGCGAAGGCGGACCTCCGCACTACGACCTGTTTAGAGTCCGTAGACTGGCGCGTGCGAGGGTGGACCTCCGCATTACAACCTGTTTAGAGTCCGTAGACTGGCGCGTGCGAGGGTGGACCTCCGCACTATGACCTGTTTAGAGTCCGTAGACTGGCGCATGCGAAGGCGGACCTTCGTCCTCCTACCCCGAGGTGGGGGCAGCCTCTGGTATATCGCATAATCCACGTGCGCTCCGACGCTGGGGCCAGTCTCTGGCGCGCAAAGTCGGTACTCTGGGACTCCCAGAATTGGTTTCCGTAGTACCCCCTGCGTATACCTCCCGTGGTGTGCGAAGGCGAGCCTCCGTGCACTGAGGTGCGCGATTGGCAGCCGCGCAAGACTCGCGTGGGATCGGCGTCCACGTCTGATTTATACTCCGGGGAGTACGCACAAGGACGAAGTCCTTGGCGTGCGCAGGGTTCGCGTCTTGTTTATACTCAGTAGAGTGCGCAGGGAGAACATCCGCGTCTTATTTAGACTCCGTAGAGTGCGTGGGGTCGACATCCACGTCGTTTTTATACTCCGGAGAGTACGTGCAAAGACTAAGTCCCTGGCGTGCGCGGGGTTCGCGTCTTGTTTATACTCAGTAGAGTGCGCAGGGAGAACATCTACGTCTTATTTAGACTCCGTAGAGTGCGCAGGGAGAACATCCGCGTCTTATTTAGACTCCGTAGAGTGCGTGCAGAGGCGTCCCCCCACACGTCTTTGTTTATACTCATGCCCGTGTCTTTGACGGAGAGTGCACACGCGAACGTGCGTCTTCGTTTATACTCATGCCCGTGTCTTTGACGGAGAGTGCACACGCGAACGTGCGTCTTCGTTTATACTCATGCCCGTGTCTTTGACGGAGAGTGCACACGCGAACGTGCGTCTTCGTTTATACTCATGCCCGTGTCTTTGACGGAGAGTGCAAACGCGAACGTGCGTCTTCGTTTATACTCATACCTGCACCCCTGGCTACGGAGAGTGCACACGCGAACGTGCGTCTTTGGTTTATACTCATACCTGCACCCCTGGCTACGGAGAGTGCACACGCGAACGTGCGTCTTTGGTTTATACTCATACCCGCACCCCTGGTTACGGAGAGTGCACACGCGAACGTGCGTCTTTGGTTTATACTGTGAGAGCACACGCGCGGGCGAGGCCCCCGCGCATGCTTGCCGCGTATTTTTGCACAGCGGTAATAAGTTGGCGACAAACGGAACTTTATTACATTCCCGTTTGCGCGGGTGAGCGATTACATAGGAGGGGGGAGGTTTACTAACCGTTTGCGCTTAGCGCGGCTGGAGCCTCTAGTAGCTGCACTATCGGCAGGGCTTGCGGGGTCGCCTCCGGGTGCCGCCGTGTGCCTTCGCACGGCGGTGCCGAACCTAGGTATGCCGTTGCCCGCCACAACGGGGACATCTGGTGCCGTGCTCGATGCGCCGGGCCATGTCCTGGTCGCCCCGAACGGTAATGACGGCTCGCGGCCCCGGAAGCTTCATGCATAAATAGCTGTGATGCGGTACCGCCCCGAAGGCGTTGAGGATTGGACGCCCCAATATGGCATTGTATGGGTATGGGAGGTCGACGACGTCGAATGTGGCGTCTTCGATCCTTTCATTGTCGCCCTGGCCGAAAGAGACTTGTAGGCATATTTGGCCGAGCGCCCGTAGGGGTTGTCCTCCAAAGCCTTGCAGCGGGACTCCCGATGGGCCGAGGCGACTTCGGGGGATCCCCATCTGGTCGAAGGCTACCGCGAACAGAATGTTCGCGGAACTGCCGCCATCAACCAGGGCGCGTCCCAAATCGCATCCCGCTATTACGACCCGGATGACCAGGGGGTCGTGGTGGGGAAGCTCCACGCCTTCGGCGTCGGCGGGGGTGAACGTGACCTCATGCTGTGCCCAGTCCGGCGGTGCCTGTACTGGATACGCCGCCACGTGGTGTAGCCTCCGCACGTAGGCCTTCCGCTACCGTGCCGAGGCAAACTCAAACGAGGAGCCCCCGGAGATGACGTTGATAACCCTTCGGTGGGTGGCCTCCGGAGCCTATAGCTGCAGAAAGCCCTCCTGGGGCTGCTGCACGTGGGCCTGAATCCGCAGAGGACCCTCATGGGGCTGCGTCCCTTGTGCCTGGATGTGCACAGGGGCTTCATATGGGTGCTGTACGTGGGCCACCACGGGCGGACGTGCTTCCAGGTTCCTGTCCCTGGTGACGCTGTCGCGGAGCGCCGCGATAGAGGTGCATGTGTGCGTGTCGTGGTTGCCGCGGCCGTGGACTACGCACCACAGCCCCTGGTGTTGGTCGTCGTAATCCCCCCGGCCTCTATCGTCGCGGCCCAGGCCATGGCCGCATCCCCGGCCTCGGCGCCCCCGACCGCCCCGGCCCGTGGGAGCGCCTTCGTCGGAACCGCTTTCGATGTCGAGGATGTACCGGCCTCGCCGCGACTTCTGCTGGCCACGCTTGGGCCTATCGGACGACTCCTTGTGCGGGGCGTCCCTGCGGTCGGGCGCATCCCTGGACGACTCCTGCTTACGTTTTCCCTTTGAAGAACCGTCCTTCGGCGGATCTTCAGCTTTTGCCGAGGCTCCGGCCTGGTTGGTGTCGGAGTCGTCACCTTGCCTTCGCCGCGCGTCTTCTTCCGCTCTGGCGTATTCCTCCATTTTGTCAAAGAGCTTCGTCACCGTTTTAATTGGCTTCCTTGCGTTGTACTCGGCCATCGGGCCCGGGCGAAGGCCCTGTATGGCCGCATTGACAACGGTGGTTTCATTAACGTCTTTGACTTAACAACGTATCTTCGCGAAGCGCTTGAAGTAGTCCCGGAGCTTCTCTGAAGGCTTTTGCTTGACGGCGAAGAGTTGGTCCGCGTCGACCCGCTCGACATAATTTCCTTGAAAGTTGTTGTGAAGGCGGTCGCGGATCTTCTCCCACGCGTAGATGGAGTTCGGCTCTATGGTAAAAAACCAGGAGAGCGCCACTCCTTGCAACGCGAGGGGGAGTCCCTTCGCCTTTGTGGTGTCATCTCCGCCCGTGGCCTCGATTGCGGTTTCGTACACGCGCACGAACTCGCGGGGTCCGTGTCACCTTTGTAGGGCTCGATGACGCTGGGGTATTTGAAGTCTTCGGGCCACGCCGCTTGCTGAAGTCCCGTCGAAAGCGGGGACTCTGGATCGACGCGCCGCAGCGGGACGCGGCTAGATGTGGGGGCGTCGCGGCTATCCGCCCTTTCCGGCGTGGGCTCTGGCGCGACCACCGGCGCGGCCTGTTGGCTCCGAGCCTCTTGTATGTCTCGGACAGCCCCGCGAAGATCCCCCAGCTCCTGCTGGAACGCTTTGAGGGCCGTCAGCAGGGCGCTTTCCACCGCCTGTGCGGGCGGGGTCGCCGGTATGCCCAGCGTACGGATCGGCGCAAGCACGACCGCGTCGCGAGCTCCCGAGCTGCCGGTCACTCCGTTGTGGCTACCTCGAAATGCCCGGTCCGCGCTACCGGCGAGGGTTGCGGCGGGGGCGGCGAGGTCGGCTGCCGTCGCGTCGGCGGGGTCGGTTGTCGCTGCACCAGCGTCGACGTCTTCGACCACGTGGTTCGTCGCCGCAACGCCGGTGACGGGTCGGTCGTCGCAGTGCCGGTGACAGGGTTGGTCGTTGCGATGCCGGTGACGGGGTTGGTCGACGTCTTCGGCCACCGCGCCTGCGTCGCCACCCGCGCTCGCCGCTGCAGATGCCGAAGCCCTGGTACTCATGCGACGCTCCGGCCCGGCCGCCTTCTTTCCCTATGCCGCCGCTGACGAAGCTTTTTTCGGTGCCATCCTTTTTCAGGTTTCGGGCTTACTCCTGTCCTCCCCACGGACGGCGCCAACTGTTGTGGCTACAGACCAAACAGAGAGAGAGATGGTAGTGGAGAGTGAGGGAGATGAGTCATGGCCTCTCCCTCTCCCCACGGCCTGTATCCATATATATGTACACATGAGGAGTGCTTTTACAGTTATACCCTTACATCTGGTTATCCCCTCCGGGGGCACTTATGTCACTACACATAGCCTATCCCGGGCCTTATAACCTCCTACCAGGCTTGCTGGGTTTAGGTGGGGGCCACCCCTACAACAATGACCACACAACTGGTCAAAGATCATGACCACATAACCGGTCGAAGATCACGACGACGCTAGCGGTCGAAGATCACGATGATGCAAGTGGCACTACTGGATTCTGACCCTTTAGCCACGAAACGCATCGCAACGACACTAAATTAGTTGCAATAGGTATGTACTATTGCAACATTTTGCCAAAATCGTGGCGATATGTGCACAGTATTGCCTCTAAAATATTGCGTTGCGATAGTCATTGAATTCGTTGTAATAAGGTGGCTTTATCGCCACCATTTAGAAAATGGTTGCGAGTAGTATAACTTTATTGCCACGGTTGTCTTACGTTGTGATAATATTGATTTTCATTGCAATAGTTAGGAGGTATTGCCACCTTATAGAATTTTGTTGCGAGTGGGTGACAATATTGCCACAATTTTATTGCGTTGTCATAGTCATCAATTGCGTTGCAAAAGGTTCCTATACAATGCGTATGAAATGAGTTTGTATTGCCACGAAATAAATTTGTTGCTATATATGATGATTGTTCGTGGCAATAATCTGTTATTGCAACGCTTTGTTTTCGTGGGCCTAACTGCTCAACGCAAGGGCCGAATTGGTGTGGAGGAATTATATTATCTATAGTTATTAATTGCTAGAGGAGATAAAAAAATTGAAAAGTGACAACTAAAACGCAGTTGAGGAGGTCTCACTTGACAAAACAGGAGAGGATAAACATTAGAATAGAAAAAATAAAAATAAAAACCATGGGGTGTGGAGGAATCGAACCAACAACCTCCTAGCTCGGAGGCCAAGGCGTTTACCACCAGACTATTGTACCCCACTGTCAATTATAATTGTAAATTTCTATTTATCTAAGCATGGTAAGCACCTATCATATAAAACCTTGGGCACCTCCCACCGCACGCCCAGCAGTCACCCCGCCTCCACCATCCGCGGCCACCGCGCAAACGCCGCTACCTAGCAGTCGCCCCGCCTCCACAGATGACGCGGATACGCTCATGTCTTGCACTTCTCTGTTAAATATATTATTTAACTAGAAGGAATTATTGAGCCACATTAAATATTATCATGTGAACTCTAATTTAATTGGGTCTTTAATTATTATATTTAGAGATATAGAGTTACTACTATTTTATTTAATTATATACAGGTCTATACTCGACCTGTACAAGCCTAAAGTGAAGATGCGTTTAGAAGGTCTCGTCGACATTAGTCCATTGTCCATCATTTCGAGTGTACATGATAATGAGGACATTCTAATCGGACCGATTATGCGAGCACGAGCTAAAAAGATTAATCAATAGGTGAACTCGCTCCTAATTAAATTTAGCTTAAATTTACATGAGAATTGGCTACTACCTAATGTTAGTATTTTAATTGGTCACAGGTTTGTGCATGAGGAGATGTTGAGATGCCAAAGCCAGAAGAAATCAGCCGAGCAAGAAAATCATGCATGTGCATGTGAGCCATAAAAAAGAAGAAGAAATGCACATATGTCACAAAGGAGATGGAAGAAGCTTAATACGGGACTAGCAAAGAGAAAAGAAATGCATGTATGCATGTTTCATACGTGACTCGCTAGAAAAATGCTTCATGCATTACACGAGTATTACACGTTTTGTTTTCGAGACGGACATTAGTATTACACGTTTTGGCCGAGTTAGTCACGTATAATGGAAAGAGAACTTTTCTAGCCGAGTACTACTTGAACTTCTTTTCTTAGATGAAGTCGGTCGAGTTAGTCACGTATTGTGTTTTTTTATTTGAGTCCGACACGTGGAAGACTGAAAAAATCAGAAGCGTAAAAAGAATTTAAAACCCCATGTTATGAAGGATTAGGATTTTAAATAGAGATTGAATAGGAGAGGGAGTTGGTTGTATAAAAAAGATAGAGACGCGTGTGCTGTGTTGGCCATTTTTTGAGCGAAGAAAAAAAACAGAAAGCGGCGGCTTGTACGTGAAAAATACGGGTGTGCGACGGCTGACTCGTACGAGAGAAAAATTAGAACGGCGGCCGTGTTTTTGGTTGAAGATTCAATGATGCATGGTTGATGGATACTTCATAGTCTTGCACGCATGTTTACGTGGATGATTGGCCTGATGGATAGTCAGGTCTGCATTGATACATACATCCATTGAAGGGTGTTCCTCTATGCAAAAGTCTTTGGGAAGTGACGAATCTTGTAGTTTCCCATAAATTTTCTGGAGAGTATTGGAAAATAGGAGTTAGGGGCTATGTTTAATTCAATTTTGTACCATCAATCTTACTATCAAGTTCTAGTGTTAGTGATCCTGACAACAAATTTAGTGTCGCATAGCAACAAACAAATTCAGTGGGACTCATGGTGCAGCTAATGTACATGAACATAACAAGACATACACAAGTTGTGAACATAAGATTAAATAAATTCAGAAAATGAGGCTGATCTATACTGAAACATAATCAAGACACCTGAACCTCCTTTCCAATTGCTATCACTTTGTTGTTTTCATCAGAGAGCATAGCACCCTTTTGGGCCTCCTAACAATAAAACAAAGCCATGAAAAATTGGTACTGTTAACATTGTCAAGACACCTGAACCTCCTTTCCATGTTGCTTGTCTTCGTACTCCTCCTATACCACCTTGCACATGTTGACATTGTCAACACTTATGATCCTTCCAAGAATTTTAACTCCATTCAAATTATCTGCAACACAAAGAGCAACATAATTATTTACCATTCCAAAAGAATTATATTAACCCATGTTCATTTAAATATAATTGGACATATAGACTACTTGAATTTAAAAAACATGCATATACATATACTCATAAGCTTCCATTTTATCAATTGAAGTAGTCACAAACATATACTCATAACTTTATGGCAATGAAATGCCTTCCGTGGCAATAAAACATATTGCAACGAAACACCTCCCGTGGCAATTAAACCTGCTGCAACGAAACGCCTCCCGTAGCAATATATCCTGTTGCAACGAAATGCTCTCCGTGGAAATGGGGTCTATTGCCACGAACCATTGGCGTGGCAATAGAACCTATTACCACGCAATATTTTCGTGGCAAATGATACTATTGCCACGACCAAACTTCGTGGCAAAAGAAGCTATTGCCACGGAGTCAGCCGTGGCAATAGCCTATATCGCCACGACATCATTCGTTGCAACAACAAACAATTGCCACAACACATTGCATGGCAATAACCATAGGTATTGCAACGAAACCACAATCCGTTGCACAATCTTTTAAGCACGCAAGTACTTGCCACACTTGCCAACGGAAGTGATGTGTTGCAATAGGTACATATTGCATCTATTTTGGCCCTATTGCAACGATTTCACTCCGTTGTCCTAGACCTGAAAACTAGTAGTGTGGTCGAAGATCTCAACTATGTAAGTAGTCGAAGATTTCGACACAACGGTGGTCGAAGATTCAACACCCGGCTATGGTCAGAAATCTCAACACGGTAGTGGTTGAAGATCTTGTCGTAGTGGTAGTTGAAGATTTCGACACCGAAAGTCCCAACATAGTAGTGGTCGATGATCTCGAGATAGCGGCAGTTGAAGATTTTGACAGTGCTACCAGCTTTCGACTTCAACTGCTATAGTTTTGTTCTCATGTTCGACTACTATGGTTTTTTTAATGTTCAACTACTTTAAGTCTCTTTTCTACTATGTTTGTTTTTAGTTCTCTTTTCGAGTATGATTAGTTTTATTTTCAACTTCACATACTATACGAGGGAGGAAGAGCTCACCGAAGACATTGACGACACTTGAGAAGGAGCAGAGGATGCTAGCATCGGGGACTTTGTTGACGGCGAAGGGGTCCGCGGTGACAATAACGTTTGGCAATAGAGAAGCTACAAAATGGGTGAAAAGATTAGAGGTACAACTCACTAGAGAGGGAAAGTCTTGTGTCGGCGTCCTGGATGGAGATGGAGAAGAAGGCCTAGGTCGAGTGATCCACCGAGTGATCCACTACATGGAAGGTCAAACAAATGAGTAGGGTGCACAGGGAAGAGATAAGGCATGTTGCAATAGTGCTGCGGAGGAGAGAAGCTCACCAAAGTAGCTAGCACATGTTGGCGTGCTCACCGGCATCGTGAACGACTTCGGTTTCTCAGTGCTTTAGTGAGTGAAGTGCTTAACAAATGTGCATGAGACTGAGAGGATGAGCTGAGGAGAAATGGCACCGATGGGGGGCTTTATAGGTGTGGAGAGGCTAAAGGCTGAGCATGAGTTCTCGCGAGCGTGGTCGAAAATTCGTCGTGGAATGCGAGGCGCAGACGGAGACAAAGGGAAAGATATGTGTCGCATATGAGGCGACGGGTAGGTGGAGTTTGCAGCAGCAGAGAGCGATACTATTGGCGCGGCATCTAAAACTGGGGGTATCTCATGCCACGACCTCGGTGGAGCTGGCGCATGAGTGTAGGTGGATGATGAACTCTACGAGCGGGTCTGGCGAATTCATAGTCTACTTGGTAAGGGGGTCAACGATTCCATAGCTTCTCAAATTATGAGATTTAGCTTTAATGTAGGAAGGAAATTAAAGGGAAGGAGAGCTGGGAATCAATGGCTAACGAGAAAGAAAAGGATAGTATTTGCTATGCGTCCGTGAGCACAGAGAGGTGGCCTGACAGGATTAGTCTTGTCATGTAAAGGGTCTAGGAGTTTTAAACCTTACACAACATGCATGAAGAACATAACAAGGATTTTTTAAATGCTAGATGAAACAAAGATAACATTTGTTGACACTTCCTTGCATTCCAAACATTTTAAAATTCCAGGTAAGTATGAAAGCATAGCTTCCAAAGAACTAATCATTTTTGCCTTGGTTTGTAAAGAAGTACAATGCTTACATATAACTTAGCAGGTAGAGGTAGCCCTTTTCCAGTAAAATGAACAATACACAGCTAACGTATCATCAAACGTGATCCGGGGAGAGTAGCTTCCAGCTCCTTAAAGTTGAAGCAATCCTTCTCCAAATACCCTATAAATCATACTAGCGTTTATTCTGAAAACATATATCGTTTCTTTCTTTCCAAACACACCATCATAGCAGTAGGGATCATATTCAACGCCCTTTGTTAGCAATAGAATCAAAAGTTAAGCCCACATCCTTTCCAACAATCTCATAAATTTCCTCCCAAACCTGCTTATAGACAACATAATCAAAGAAAGGTGGTGTACTGTTTCGTTTTCGGCACAGAACAAGCATGTTTTATCAGTAACATTTTGCCTTTTTGCAAGATTATCTCTAGTCAATCTGTAATTCACATATCCAGATAGGGCCCTAATAATATAAATATGCATTTTTTTCTCTAATTCAGATAGCCAACCAACATAGGGTCACCAGATGTCTCCTTTATGCACAAGATCTAGCTTCTTGTACCGTTCCTAACATTCATAGTAAAATTATGTAGTATATATACTGAGGAACCTAGTGCTAACAAGCATAGTATCATATACACAAAGATGATTTTCCTAGTCTAATCAGAATGCAATCCAGTAAAATTTTGTAAATCCCACTAACCCTCCCATTATTTAAAGCAAGAAACCATTGGGCAAATGGATCATTTTCCCCTGACAAATTCAAAACCCTAATGTTTCACTGAACATTTGCCTAAAGTCAAATGTGCCTTACCAGCCATCTTGGTGAATTTGGAATGAAGAGAAGCTCAGCTAATAGGAGAACACAAGGCACTATACCTACATAAAAAAATAAATGTATTTATTTCCATGCAACATGAATATAAGGTATAGCCATGTTAATTATATGCATGTGAAGATAAATTATCAACAAATACTGAATTGCACCATGCAACCAGCACCCCTATTATGTAAGTAGTCAAACTCCCCGAATAGATCAACAACTACACATGCAGCACACAACTGGTTAAAACTATTAAAACTTACTAAACTAAATGTGCATTGTGGGGCTTTCTTCCTCTAGTTTATAACCTAGTTTGAAGTTGCAAGGCCCCCTCTAAGATTCTTTGGTTCTATTTCAGCTATGAACACTGGCACCTGCCACATCCAGTGCAACATCAGCACACTAAAACATGAAGGTGATCAGGGGTAAAACGTGAACTTTACAATTGATACAAGATGGGAAGACAGAAGAGAATCAGCGGTGAATAAGAGATACATACCACATATGAAAGAAGTCAACTACTAAAGCCAAGCCAGGTTCTTTCAAAGTAGGGCATAATAGCACCCTTTACATTAGAATTCCAAGGTAAGATATCAATAGGAAATGCATAAGAACTCAAGTCAAATCACTTTACCAAAAAAACGAACCTTAGCAAAATGTATAGAAAACCAACCAAAAATGCAAATAGTAGCTGATATCCACATGGTCTGTGACAAATGAAAAAACAAGACACAATAGAAGATGAATCTGGAGTTAAAAAATACATAATTAACCTAATTGATAATTGAGCCATTTTACCAATTTATGTCCAACAAAGTCTGCTAAGTGTTGGAACTGAATCACTTAATCCTCTCTTTTGTCACTATGATAAACACACACAGAGGGAGACTAATAGAATTTTGGGATTGAATCACTTATCTTTTCTCATTTTTCAACTTGCTTCACTTAACAGGATTTATACCGCTTAAATAAGCCTCATGCATATACACACAACCACCCATTCACCCACTAACTTGGGCCTATTCTCATGCCTCCTAGAATCTCTCCAGGATCTGCATGAGACCGCTTCTCACGGCTACGATCACTTCGCATGACCGCTTCACACGGCTACAACCGCTTCTCACAGTTACGACTTCCCTGGCACTTGAGAGCTCTGACTACACTCAACAGCATTTGACTTCCAACCACAATATGCACTCAGATGCTTCTGACTGCTACAATGTTCTTTCAACATTCTCCCCCCTTAATCTTGATGTGTTGATTCACCGATACAAATCACCCGCATTTTCTTGTCACTTGCATCAGCCTCTTCTAGCCACGTGCAGTGGCGTTCTCTTCGCATGACATACAACGATCTCACACAACTGTTGAGTCATGTTTTCATCTTGCAGCAGTCTTACACCACCGTCTTCTCTTAGTGGCTTCACATCATCGACATTGTCGGTCTCACACCGACTTCTGATTCAAGGATGATGGATTCACACCACCACCTTTGGCTTCACGTCAAAACTTCAAATAGTGGCTTCGCACCGCTGTCGTTCTCGTTCTCACACCGATTTCTCCTCGCATTAGCATCGCACTGGCGTTGGCGCTGGCATCACACCGCCGTTGGTGCTGGCATCACACCGACTCTTCCTCACAGCGGTCTCACACTACCACGTTCACTTCTTGTTGCAGCAGCACCGTACCGCTACCACTTAGCTTCCCACCGAGGCATGCTTATTAGCTTCCCATTGACTCCTCCAGCGGCAACGGGTTCACACCACCGTCTTCTCCTCATAAAGGTATCACACTGCCATCATTGTTGACCTCACACCAACATCTTCTTGCAATGATCGCTATCGCCTTCACACCAAGACGTCATCGACGATCACCGTCAGCTTCATGTTGTCTTCCTATTTACAATGGCCTTTGCCACCTATGCTAGCCTCCATCTCACATGGAGACTTCTGCTACCTGTGGCTGGCCTCACCTCGCATGGAGCCTGCCACTGCGTCACCTGTGGCCTCCACTCATGGAGTCTATCGCTGGTGCACCTATCGTCAAAGCCACCGCTCGCAGCGGAACCACTTGACTACCCATCACCATGCGATATCATGTCGCTGCCACCGGTGTGCATGTCATCATTGTTGGCTTTATGCTGACCCTTTCTCCCAGCAGCTTCGCACTGCCACATGGCAGTGACGTCAAACCGCAAGCCTCAACGTGGCATCTCACCACGTGCATGACAAGGCTGCTGTGTCTCACCACAGCTTCAATCTCAATGGTGTCATTACTCCTCGACGTAGCACCGAACCTAATTACACCATTTTCAATAGCCCCTATGTCAGCCTTGCTCTGATGCAAATTGTTGGGACTGAATCGCTCAATCCTCTCTCTTGTCACTCTAATAAACACACAGAGAGGGAGACTAACAGAATTTTGGGATTAAATCACTCAATCTTTTCTCATTTTTCAACTTGCTTCACTTAATAGGATTTACATGGATTAAATAAGCCTCATGCATACACACACAACCACCCACGCACCCACTAACTTGGGCCTATTCTCATTCCTCCTAGAATCTCTCTGCAATCTACATGAGAACGCTTCTCACAGCTGCAACCTCCTCTCACAGTTACAATTTCCCTTGGCACTCGAGAGCTCCGACTGCACTCGGCCGTGTCTGACTTCTGACCACAATACACACTCAGATGCTTCCAACTGCTATAGTGTTCTTCTAACTGCAACAGTGCTCTTCTGACTACAATAGTGTTCTTCCGACTACGACTTACGACCATGGTGCATTATGACCAAGACTGCCTTACGACCATGGTGTCTTATAACCATGGCTGCCTTATGACCATGGTGCCTTCGACCATGGTGCATCATCTCGATACTATAACCACGGCTTCTTGCGTACTCGGAGTCTTCGACTGCCTTTGTGCTCGGAGTCTTCGACTGCCTTGCACTCGGAGCTATAGTACTCGATGCACGGTACTCGACGTACAGTACTTGGAGCACAGTACTCGGAGCCTCTGACTTTGACTTCTGTAGTTTTGACTGCTACTTTGGCTACGACTTTGACCACTACTTCGACCACGGCTTCGAGTGTGGCTTCGCCCACAGCTTCTATGACCACTTACAACTCATCAAGATTAAATCTAACACTAAGCACCCACTAGTAATAGCACCAATCATGTAGAGGAGGAAGCGGCGCAGCGGGTAAGCCACAGCGGCTGTGGTGGAGGCCATATCCAACCGTCTTCATCACCTTCGGTGATGGCACTGCCGGATCCGACGCCTGGTTGAATTTGGGAGAACTAATTGCTCAATGGAAACTTTGTACTAATGATGCAGGAGCTTCTAAGACATGCTACAATTAGAAACTTCAAAACTGCTATACGAATTGGGCAGGAGAGTAAGAAAACATGAACCATCGATGCCATGCGCCACTATTTCTAGGAACCCCCAAAGAACTAAGTTAAAAATGCAATCCAAGAATAGATTGACAAGGACACGCGCTCTGCACTCTTAGAGGGTAGAGGGGTACCTAGGGACTTGGAGGAATCGGGTGATCGGGAGCCAGACGAGGGCAGTATGAGCGCGGGGGGAGGAGGAGTGGAAGAGGGTGCCGGAGTAGAATGAGGCAGCAATGAGGATGACACCAAGTAGCAGCAGCTGGACCGATCACGGTTCCAACACTGATGCCGGTGACCACCACCGCCCCATTCTTCCTCACCTGCAGCATGTGGAAAGGTTGGGCAGGGTGGGGCAGGGGGAGAGCTGGATGGAGAGATCAGGGGACGGGGCGCGGTGGTGGAGGAGGTGCAGAGTGGGAGGGGCAGCAGTGGCGGCGAGGCATGCAACACGGAGGGGGGGACAGGGAGAAGGAGATGGTGAAAGGGAGGGAGTAAGAGGAGATTTGGCTAGCGCTTGGATGCGGTGAGGTAGTTTGTGTGAGGGGCGTGGCGGTTGCATGAGAAGGGAGGGTGCCTATGGGTGCACTGTGTATAGAGACAAATGTGAGTGGACAAACTCCCATATTATATTAGTAGAGATTAAAAGCACCATCAAAGGTCAAAAAGTGGGATGATGGATAGTCAAGAGCCAAGACAACCAAGAAAAGGCATCAAACGAGTGCCAATCAATTAGATGTAGTTCAATAAAAGAGTGAACCTAGTGCATATGTGCCTAATTAAGTAGTTTGGACATGGATGGATGAGTAATATTGCCCCAGAATGAGAATTAGCAAGCATATAGATGACGCCATAGTATATTTGCATGATAACTAATTATTAAAGGTGGAATGGTGACACTGGGTGATTATTAGCATTGACCAAAAATGCAGAGACTTGATGTTTCAAATAGATTATTAGAGTTACATAAGATAATCAGGATTATTATGTCTCAAAGGACATACTATTTAGATTACATGAACCCATTCATGAGATTAATAGGACTAATTTGAGGTATACAATTGAATGGCAATTAATTTTGGAGGAATAATATTAGGTAATTAACTTGATCTATGAAGCAATAAGGGATAATGGTTTCTCATTACGAGGTACTAGCTTAATGTCAGTGGATTAAATGAATGATTGAGTATGAACAAGCTAAACTTGTGGCTTAGCAAATTGTTGAGGATGTACGATTTAGTGAATAAAGAGGATTTGATTAACTGGCATAAGTAGATTTATTGGAGATTTGGTAGAAATGATTGGATTGGTTGGTGGTTCCTAGAAAATTGTAGTTTGAATGTATATGTTTGTTCGATGTTGATTACCAACTTGCCATGAAACAATTGATATCAGTGGTCCATTAAATTAAGGGGGTAGTTGAAAGATGGAAGTATTTTGATCAAATACATACCCAATGGATTTGAATTATCCTAGAATATTTTTGTGTATATATGATTAATTATTAGGATGAGGATATACCTAGACTGACAAATATTCGATGGACTAGGGAATCCTTGAAGCAGTGAATTGGGTGGGCTACTATTGGGAAATGTTGGAAAGATAAATGATAAAGTATGTTTGGAGGATTGAATAAGCGATGTTATAGAGTCATGAGGAGCTTGAATCAATGAGGATCCCACAACTATAGCCTTGGAGAGACTTGGTGACAATTCACTGAAGTTGGGATTGGATTTGTGATAGGATTATCAAGCCCTGTGATTACTTGTCGAAATGTTTCAAAGATAGGACAATTGCTTAACTTATAGATCTTTATCTAAATGTGCATGGGATCATTTATTTATAAGCCATTACTAATGGAATTTTAAATCAAATAGGAATGATTGGTGTGATAGGATTATGTAATTATTGGGAATCGTGAACCTATAGTTGGTGAAACTTGGACGTTTGGATAGAATGACCAGCATGCTAAATCTTACTTGACTGGTAATAAAGATCTTTACAAGTTTAGTGGTTTTATGAATTAAAAGTGAGGATAATTAACCGAACACAAGAATATAGCTCAGTGGAATTTGTACATGAAAGGACATCTAGGACTATATCGTCAGTGATGTACTATTAATATTCCGAGAATCACAACACTTTTTCATATATCCATGGTTGTACCATCAATCCATCAAGAGAATTCTATGGATGCCAAGAACGCAAGTAGACACCCATACAATACACCCTTGCATTATCCGAAGAGACCATGGTGCTAGAAGAAAGCAACTCGGGATTGGAGTTGATGTCTTTTGAAGTTCAAGATTTTCCTCTACTCCCTACTCTCTAAGCCCCCTATCACTAGTGTCACTCCTTACTAACCCTTCATTGCTACCTCCTCCAACCCACCCCGACTAGTTCATTAAATTAATCTACATTCCCCTGGACAATGATGAGCCACGAAAAGACCCAACAAGTGATCTCGAAGACAAAGGCAAGACCATCCAGGAAAGCGAAAGATGAAGCGACGAGTTAGTCTTTGATGCCCTAATTGCCACATGAATGTTTCCCTAACCATGCTTCAGAAGGATGGCTAGTAGGAACCGATCACGATAAGGGTAATAAAGGTGCACCGTCGGGCAAACCATTTGAGGATGTCATTAACTACAATTGTGACAACATAGGACACTATGCATCTAGATGTCCTTAGAAGATTATACCACAATAGGCCACATAGAGTATACCACAATAGGCCACATCATCACCAGCTTCAGCTTTGGCAAGAAATGATGAATCACTTGCAAAAACCTCAGGAAGAAGCAAGATCTGCTAACAAATCCGCTACCACCAATCCTTGAGATGTAGCCAAGTGCTACTTGCTTCGAGTGTGGTGAGATTGGACACATTGTCCAATATTTCCCACCAAAATGACAAGTTGGACATGGCCCATTTTTCATATGTGAACAAATAGGACATTACCGCTATGCATGCCCAATTCCCTATTGTCCCAGTTGCAAAGAACACTATCAACCAAAAGACTATCCTAAGAACTAGACGACATGCAGATGCTGTGGTGAAAAGGGACATTATGCAAATCACTGTCATGTGAACTGCCCCAACTACGATGAAGAGCACCAACCCGAAGAAAGCCCGATGAGCAAGGTCACTTGTTTCCTCTATGAAGGCCAAAACCACATCCCCAAAGACTGCTCCATGGGACTATTGTTGACCAAGGTGGCCAAACTACAACAAACAATCTTCCAAGTCACTTTAAGACTTGCCATGGTAGGAGCTCACAAGGCTTCCATGTCGATTTAAGACTTGCCACTGTAGGACCTCACAAGGCAACTTCAGGCACCACTATAACCTTTGGTACCACTCCTCTTCCCTGCCTCCACCTTCTCTCTTTCTAATCTACTGGAATCTTGGTGATGAGATTCTTTTAAAGGGGTAGGTTTTGTAATAGCCCAAAGTTGGCTTCAAAATAAAACTTGCATGATTTTCATAATCTTTAAAAACTTTTAGTCCATCCAAAAACATTTCCCTAAAATCTTGGCTCAAAAATCAAATTTCAAATTTTACAAAATTTATTTGTTTGCCTCTCACAATCTCCTGTAATCCTCGTGTGGATATCTTTCCTGGATTTCAAAACTAAAATTCAAAACTGAATTGAAATCTAAAATTTTAAATTTAAATTTATTTTCTTCCCTCCCTCACCTTCGGGCTAATATCAAGTTGCCTACCTGGCCCATCTTTAATTTTTCTTCCCCACCGGCCCACGTGATTTCATTTTTGTCTTCCCACCTGTTAGTGCCTAGCACTGTTCTTCTTCCACACGCCAACTCTCTATCTCTCTCTCGCTCACTCATGCATGTGATGCCGTACGGATGCACCATGCAAGCCAGAGTGGTGCCATCCTCTACAACCTTGAGTGCAACATAGCAGCAACCTCGTCACATAGCCATGCTCATTCTCTCATTCTCTCTCTCACATAGTCCCTCCCTCTCGGCTCCCTTGCACCCGAAGCAAAGCAATTGGCACCACTCTCTCTCTCTCTCCCTCCTCTCCTCTATTTAAGCCACCCCTAGAGCATCAAAACCCTAGCCTTCATGTCCCCTTCGTTTCCCCTAATCTCCCTCGTCCTCTTCCCCAATCCAATCATCGGCTTCACCATGAGATTCCTACCTCTCTAGTGAGTTTTCGCCATCGCCATCAAGTGATTTGAGTTCACCTCATGCACCACTTGCTAATGTGCCCTTGCTCACACTTGTTTCCTTGTAGAAAGGCCAAAAAGCTGATGTCGCCACCATGCACTGTTCCATCACCGCCGTCGCTGTCCCATCCTCTTCACCTAGGTGATCCTCGATCTTGAAGATCATATACCACATGATTGCCTTGACCTCCCCGTGCTGATGGTACCCTTATTTTTTTTCAGGCACCAGAGCCATTGGAACATGCCTTCATCTCTATCACCAGCAAGAACATGCACCAACCTTGTTTCCATGTGAGCCCTTCTATTCACAGGTGTTCCTTTGTGTTGTGAACATGGTAGGGTAGTCAATGACTTGAGTATTTGGATGTAATGCCATCGTGTTGTAGCTCCCCACCGCACTATCACAAGTTGTCATGGATAGCCCGACTCGTCTTCGTATTTTGAGCGCCAAGTGAACCAGCAGCTTCGCTTGCCCTATAGCTACTAGCGTCCACACCAATTTGAAGATTATGGCACTAGTTTGTAGTTTCCATCATGCACAATAGCTGCCGCTGCACTGTCACACCTCATTGTGCCGCTGTAGGTCGTCGTTGACAGCCTTGCCCACCATCCCATCCTTGGCACCAAGTACACCCCAAGCTTCACCTTGCCACGTAGATGCTTAAGCTCCCCTCAATTTGAATGAATCGGTAGCATTTTGTAGTGCCCGTCATGCACATTAGCACTGCCACCAGCCTCGTTGTCAAGCCACCACCTAGCCATGGTCTCCACAACCCATTTTGGGGGTCACAGATGGTCGTCGTGCCCGCCGTCGCCAGCGTCGAGCCCAAGCCTAAGCCTCTATGGCTGCCGCTTCCCTATTCTTGTATTTCAACTGAGGAAGAAGATGATGAGGCCACTGACTAGTGGGCCCTGTGGGTAGATTAGGTTAGTTTAATAAATTATTAGTTAGTGGTTAATTACTTAGTTATTGACAGTTTGACATATGGGCTTGAGTTGATTAGAAAATGCAATAAAACCCCAGTTTATGTTTTGTGTCAATGACATATGGGCCCCATGCCCATATAACCAACATGAAGACCTGGTCTATGGACCTAAGCCACTGACACGTGGGTCCCATCTCCAGTAAACTGATGTGTGGATTGAGTCCATATAGATCGTGGCCTCACCTATCATTCTGTATCATTTTCCTTAAATAAAATTAATGGAAAATAAATTAAAACCTCACCAATGCAACCTACACACCCATGGAGTCTTTTTCTTAAGAAAAATAATTGGAAAAGAAAAGAAAATCCCCACTGATCTCCTTTGTTAGAAATTTCAGATTTTCTGGAGTTTTTTCTTAATTCAAACTTTGGAGAGCTCGTTCTACCTCATTTTAAATCCAAATGGCATGGGTTTTCCCCCAAATTTGTTAAATTCAATATCTTTAAAAAAAACTAAAAAAACTAAGCATTATAAAAGCTTTGTTATGATTTTTCAGTCACATGCCTACAGAAGCATGTAGTAACCGATGTTATGAGTTAATCATATCTTGTGGGTAAAACTATACAATCTCTGTAGAGTGTTATAACCTATTCGAATAGCCATGCCCCCGATTGTGGGCATTGTGTAGAAAGGCCACATGTTGTAGGGGTGGCCCCCACCTAAGCCCAGTAGGCCTGTTAGAAGGCTGTAAGGCCCAAAATGGGACATGTATAATGACATAAGTACCCCCAAGGGGGATACTCAAATATAAGGATGCTATTGTAAAAGCACTCCCCAAGAGGGTATATGAGTACAAGATCAGCCATGAGGAAGGGGAGAAGCCATTACTCACCTAACTCTCCACTACCATACTCTCTCTCTCTCTGTTTGGTCTGTAACCACAACAGTTGGCGCCGTCCGTGGGGGGGACAAGAGCAAGCCTCCAGATCCGAAGGAGGATGGCACCAAAGAAAGCTTCACCATTGGCGCCAAAGAAGAAGGCGGAAGCGGCAAAATCTCGCGTCAATACCAGGGCTTCGGCTTTAGCAGCTACAAGTACGGGTGACGGTGCAGGTGTGACGACTGTGAGCACCGACGTTCACGACGCGACGCCCAACCCCGCCATTGCCGCGATGAACAATCCCGCCACCAGCGACACAACACCCGACCCTGCCACTGTCGCCGCGCCGCCAGACCCTGCCACCGCCGCCCCGACGACCAACCCCGGCGGTGGCAATGCAGGCGCATCCACTTTCCCACCCGACGTAGGAGCGGTGAGCGGTCCCGGCGACCACGCGGGCCTCGTCACCGGCTGCGGGGTCCTCCACGACAGCGCTGCGGGCAGCCTGGGCGCGCAGGCCGTGGTCGCCGCCGTCCCGGTCGCGCCGCCGAGCGTACCAACGGCCCCAACCACGTCCACGGTGGAGACCGCCCTGCTGGCAGCCCTCAACGCATTCTAGTGGGAGCTATCAGACCTCCGCGGGGCCGTGCGAGACATACAAGAGGCTCGGAGCTAGCACGCCCCGCCGGTGGTTGCATCCGAGCCCAGTCCGGAGAGGGCGGATAGCCGCGGCGCTCTTACGTCCAGTCGCGTCCCGCTACGGCGCGTAGACCCGGATTCCCTACTCTCCGCGGGCTTGTAGCAGGCGACCTGGCCTGAGGACTTCAAGTTCCCAAGCGTCATCGAGGCGTACAAGGGTGACACCGACCCGCGAGAATTTGTGCGCGTGTATGAGACCGCTATCGAAGCCGCTGGCGGAGACGATACCACGAAGGCAAAAGGACTCCCCCTCGCGCTACAAGGGGTGGCGCTCTCGTGGTTCTTCACCGTCGAGCCGTAGTCCATTTACGCGTGGGAGCAAATCCGCGATCGACTCTATAACAACTTCCAGGGAAACTATGTCAAGCGTGTTGAGGCGAACCAGCTCTTCGCAGTCAAGCAAAAAACCCGAGGAGGGGCTCTGGAGTTACTTCAAACGCTTCACCAAGGTACGCTGCCAGGTCAGGGATGCTAACGAGGCAACCGTCATCAATGCAGCCGTACAAGGTCTCCGCCCAGGACCGCTCGCTGAGTATAACGCGCGGAAGCCACTCAAGTCGGTGGCACAACTCTTCGACAAAATGGAAGCGTACGCCCGGGCCGAGGAGGATGTGCGGAGGCGCAGCGGCGACAGCTCCGATGCCGGTCAGGCGGAGCTGTCGCAAAGGAGAAGCATAAGAGACAACCCGAGGACAAAACACAAGCAAGTGTCCACGGGTGACACTCATGAGCGCGTCGACGCCGGGGTGCACCAAAACCCGCCAAACGACAGGCGCAAGCCCCGGCGTAACCGGCGAAGACCCCAAAAGGCTCGCCGCGCAAGGCGTTCCCCGAGAAACCGCTTTAACCCCGCGCGCCGGAGGGGGATGTGAAGGAAGCTGCGTGCGGAGCAGGAAATCCTAGAATACGGCAGATGGTGTGAGGTGCATGGCTACGGGGGCCATTTCACGCAGACATGCACCAAACTCGCGGCGTTCTGGAAAGCGATGGCCCACGTACGGGCCTCGGAGGCGATGACCCCCGCAATAGCCCACGTACAGCGTATGCAAGGCAGTCCCTCGCGCGCTGGGCCCCCGGGAGAGACCTAGTGCCGTGGTGTTAACGTCATCACTGGAGGCTCTTCGTCAAGCACTTCCCCAGCACAACTACGTCTGGGGACGTCGCATCGCCGCATCACCTTCACTTCAGCCGATGCCCAGGGCGTGGAATTCCCCCACCAAGATCTCTAGGTCATCCAGGCCGACATCGCAGGCTGCGACGTCAGGCGTATCCTCATTGATGGAGGGAGCTCCGCAAACATCTTGTTCGCGGAGGCCCTTGATCGCATGGGGGTACCTCGGAGTCTATTAAAAGCTTCGGAAGCCCCCCTCCAGGGCCTCGGAGACCAGCCACTGAAGGCTTTGGGTCAGGTACGCCTCCAAGTCTCCTTGTGCCAGGCCGACAACGCCAGGACTGAAGATATCGTCTTCGACGTCGTAGACGTCCCATTTTCATATAATGCCATACTGGGCCGGCTTGCCATCAACTCCTTTGAGGTGGTCCCACACTACGCCTTCCTATGTATGAAGCTCCCGGGCCGGCGGGGCGTCGTCACCGTCTTCGGCGATCAGGATATGGCTAGGAGTATCAAAACCAGAGCTGGAAGCCTTCACCGTAAGGTGCACGTCCTCGCCGACAAGTACCAGGCGGACACGCCATCCGCCCCAGGGTGGACACCTAAGCCCCACCCGGAGGGCGGAGTTAAGAGAGTGCCTCTCTAGGCGGAGGGGCAGTTCGTATCCATAGGCGAGGGCCTCCCTCCGGACGTAGAGCAAGACTTGCTCCGAGTTCTTCGGGCCAACATAGATGTATTCGCATGGTCTCCGGAGGATATCAAAGGTGTGGACCGCGCCCTCATCGAACATAACCTAGCGATCCGCCCTGACGCCAAGCCAGTCAAGCAAAAACTTCGCCGCATGTCCATGGACCGGCAGCAAGCGGCCAAGGTGGAGGTGGCGAAGCTCCTTCGGGTGGGGGTTATCCGCGAGGTCCAACATCCGGACTGGTTCGCCAATCCGGTGTTGGTCAAAAAGGCCAGCGGCACCTGGCGTATGTGCATCAACTTTACCGCCCTCAACAAGGCATGCCTGAAGGACGACTACCCTCTGCCGCGCATAGATCAACTGGTTGATGCCACCGCAGGGTGCGAGCTCATGAGCTTCTTGGACGCCTACTCCGGCTACCATCAGGTCTACATGGCCAAGGACGATGAAGATAAAACCAGCTTCATTACGCCGGTTGGGACCTTCTGCTTCGTCAGGATGCCCTTCGGCTTGAAGAACCCGGGTGCAACTTTCACCCGCCTTGTCGCGCTGGCCCTAGCCGCCCAGCTAGGGAGGAACGTGGAGGCCTACGTGGACGACGTGGTAGTAAAAACCAAGCAGCTCGCCTTCCACGGTCGGGATCTTCAGGAGACCTTCGACAACCTCAGGAAGGCGGGCATCAAGCTCGATCCGAACAAGTGTGTTTTCGACGTACAGGCGGGCAAGCTCTTGGGCTTCCTCATGTCCGGGCGAGGCATTCAAGCGAACCCCGACAAAGTCGACGCCATCCTAGGCATGGAACCGCCCAAGACGACGAGGGAGGTCCAGAGGCTGGCCGACCGCATGGTGGCCCTGAGTCGTTTCCTCTCCAGGGCAGTGGAGCGGGGCTTGCCATTTTTCAAGACTCTCCGCGGTTGCGACGGGTTCCATTGGGATGATGACTGCGCAAAGGCCTTCGACGACCTCAAGAAACACCTCGTAACCCTTCCCACTCTGGTGGCCCCAGCACCAGAGGCTCCCCTCCTACTCTACCTCGCCGCCTCGGCAACGGCGGTCAGCGCCGTCCTCGTCTTTGAAGAGGGCGCTCTCCAGCGACCAGTGTACTTTGTCTCCGAAGCCCTCTAGGGCGCCAAGACGCGGAATGCGGAGCTCGAGAAGCTTGCTTACGCGCTGGTCATGGCCTCAAGAAAGCTCTGGCATTACTTCCTGGCACACCCGATAACGGTGCTATCCTCGTTCCCTTTGGCGGAGATGCTGCACAACAAGGAGTCCACGGGGCAAATCGGCAAATGGGCGGCCGAGCTTGCTCCATTCTCCCTAACATACGCCTCCCGAACGGCGATCAAGTCTCAAGTTTTGGCGGACTTCCTCGCGGAATGGACCCCTCCAGCTCAGCCTGTCCTCTAGTTCGAAGACCCGGTGTGGATGCTCAACACCGACGGAGCTTACGGCATTGCAGGCACAGGGGTTGGCACAGTTATTACCACACCTGAGGGGCAGCGCCTGTTGTACTCGGCGCGCCTGGCATTTCTTGCTACGAATAACACGGCCGAGTATGAGGCGTTACTCTTTGGCCTCGGGAAGCTCAAAGCGATGGGGGCGAGGAGAGTCCTCGTCCGCGCCGATTCACGGCTAGTGGCGGGCCATGTGGACAAGTCATATCAGGCCAAGGACCTGGAGCTAGCTAAGTACCTAGCAGCCGTGCGAGCGAAGGAGTGGCACTTTTTGGGTGTCACGGTGAAGGCCATCCCTCGGGCAGACAACGAGTAAGCCGATGTCCTCGCCAAGGCTGCCAGTCAATAGCTCCCAACTCCCGGGGGGGCATTTTACGAGGTCCTGCCAGCGGCAGCCATTGTGCAGGATAACCGTGATGCGGCCCTCGTCCACCAGATTACCCAGCAGGGTGACTGGCGGGAACCCCTTTTCGCTTTTCTGCAGGGCATCGCGGAGCCGGACGACCCCGCTGAGCTTCGGTGTTTACAGCACTGCGCTAGGTCCTTCCAAGTGCTCGACGGGGTGCTCTACAAAAAGGGAGTCTGCGCACCGCTCCTACGATGCCTCTCGCGCGAAGAAGGAAAGCGCCTCCTCGCAGAAATTCATGCGGGGCTCTGCGGCTCGCATCTTCAACCAAGATCTCTAGTGGGCAAGGCATTCAAGCAGGGTTTTTATTGGCCAACAGCTGTCGCGGACGCCCAAGATCTCGTGCGCCGTTGTCAAGGTTGCCAGTGGGTGGGAAGGGCCATCCGCAGGCCCCAACAAGTCTCCATCCCATACCCCCGGTATGGCCGCTGGCGCGATGGGGCATCGACGTTGTGGGACCACTTCCCAGGGCCCCAGGTGACCTGCGGTTCGTAGCGATCGCTCTGGAATACTTCTCCAGGTGAGGCGGTAGCCCTGGCCAAGATTATCTCGGCAGCTATGCAACGCTTCCTCTGGCAGAACATCATATGCCAATTCGGTGTGCCCAGGGAAATCACCGTCGACAACGGTCTGTAATTTGATGCAGCCCCGTTCAAAGAATTCTACGACAACATGGGCATCACACTCCGGTTCGCCTCGGTTGGACACCCACAGTCCAACGGTACGGTGGAGCGGGAGAACGGTGCTATCTCCGCCGCGATCAAGAAGCGCCTTGTCGGGCTACCAAAGGGGAAGTGGCCGGGTGAGCTCCACAGCATCCTCTGGTCCCTCCGTACAACGGTCACACGCCCAACGGGGTTCACGCCATTCAAGCTCCTCTTTGGCGATGAGCCAATCACACCTGGGGAAATAAAGGCTGGCTTGTGAAGGGTCCTCGTCCAAGCACCAGACGAGGAGCGCCAGTTGTCCATGGACCTCCTTGACGGAGACCGGGCAAGCGCAACACAGCACGTCATAAAGTACGCGCAACAGATGGTACGCAGTCGGGATCGTTCGCTGTACCCACGAGAATTCAGACCAGGAGACCTCGTCCTTAAGATGGCACTTCACGCGGAGACGGTAGGCAAGCTCGAATCCAAGTGGGAAGGCCCGTATATCGTCATGGAAGCCCTGCAGAAGGGAGCATACCGCTTAGCCACCCTGGAAGGACAGACGTTCTGCCACACGTGGAATGCAGACAGACTGTGGCGGTATTACGCCTAAGCCAAGTGTGCGAGCGCAAGGACCTTCCACGGCTTCGGGGGGCGCCCCGCCACTCTCCTGCGCGAACCGCCCCGACACTAGAGGCTCCAAACACGTGCAGCTTCACCACCGGGCAACGACGGCTGGGGTCATCTCCACCTTTAAGCGGCCAGCGGTTAGTGCCTCACCTCTTGTAACCGCTCACCCGCACAAACGGGAATCTAATAAAGTACACCGTTCACACAAATTTTCTTGTTTCCTACCAAAAGCGTGCAAAGGGTTACCTTCGTGTGCGCTATCCACGAGCATAAATAAAGACGCGTGGGGGGACGCCTCCGCGCGCAGTCTCCGAACTCTAAATAAGATGTAGCGTCGAGGTCCGCCTCCGCACGCACTCTACGGAGTATAAATAAGACGTAGCGTCGAGGTTCGCCTCCGCACGTAATTTCACCGCCCGCAACGCGCGGAGGCTCGCCTCCGCGCGCAGTCTCCAGATTCTAAATAAGACGTAGCGTCGAGGTCCACCTCTGCACGTACTCTATGGAGTATAAATAAGACGTAGTGTCGAGGTTCGCCTCCGCACGCAATTTCACCACCCGCAACGCGCAGAGGCTCGCCTCCGCGCGCAGTCTCCGGACTCTAAATAAGACGTAGCGTCGAGGTCCACCTCCGCACGCACTCTACGGAGTATAAATAAGACGTAGCGTCGAGGTTCGCCTCCGCACGCACCTTCACGCCCGCAACGCGCGGAGGCTCGCCTCCACGCGCAGTCTACGGACTCTAAACAAGGCGTAGCGTTGAGGTCTGCCTCCGCACACACTCCATGGAGTATAAACAAGACGCACTGGAGGGACGCCTCCGCGTGCACTCTACGGAGTATAAATAAGACGCGGATGTTGTCCACGCGCACTCTACGGAGTATAAATAAGACGCGGATGTTGTCCCTGCGCACTCTACAGAGTATAAACAAGACGCGGATATCCTCGCGCACGTGCAGGCACTGTCCTTGTGCGTACTCCCCAGAGTATAAATAAGACGTGGTCGAAGTTCCCACGCATGTAACCCTCAGAAGCGCTCGCGCGACTACTTCGCCTAGGCGCCAGCTCCACTGCCACCCCTTCGGAAGGTAGGGGACGGAGTGCTCGCGCGACTACTTTGCCTAGGCACCAGCTCCACTGCCACCCCTTCAAAAGGTAGGGGATGGAGCGCTCGCGCGTCTACTTCGCCTAGGCGCCAGCTCCGCTACCACCCCTTCGGAAGGTAGGGGATGGAGCGCTCGCGCGTCTACTTTGCCTAGGCGCCAGCTCCGCTGCCACCCCTTCGGAAGGTAGGGGACAGAGCGCTCGCGCGTCTACTTCGCCTAGACGCCAGCTCCGCTGCCACCCCTTCGAAAGGTAGGGGATGGAGTGCTCGCGCGACTACTTCGCCTAGGCACCAGCTCCGCTGCCACCCCTTCGGAAGATAGGGGACGGAGCGCTCGCGCGTTTACTTCGACTAGGCGCCAGCTCCGCTTCCACCCCTTCGGAACGTAGGGGACGGGAAGGTAGGGGACAGAGCGCTCGCACGTCTACTTCGCCTAGGCGCCAGCTCCGCTGCCACCCCTTCGGAAGGTAGGGGACAGAGCGCTCGCGCGTCTACTTCGACTAGTCCGCTGCCAAGTCAAGCCTAAGGACCCGCACCTTACATGCACCCCAGCTCACAGCATATTACATAACAAAAAGAGCACCGGAGAGTTGTCGCTTAGCTCGTGTAAGATAGGAGTTGCATTACAATAGCAGACATACACACGGCGCGTTGCGCACCCAAACCCGGCATTATTCCTACGAGTCCACGCCATCTTCGCCGCGTCGAGTGCCCACACCGCCTTCGCCGCGCCGAGGAACCTCTTTGATCCAGCGGAGCACATCCCCCTCGTCGTGCAGCGTCCGCCGCAAAGCAACTGTGGCGGCATCCTCCCCGATGTAATTCCAATCCGATTGTGGAAGTTTCGGATGGCGGGCTGGGCAGCGCGAACCGCATAAGATATCATCCCGGGCTAGACGGGCAAGTCAAGCTGGGGGTTCGCTAGCTCATTGACATGCTCACACCCACCAGCGTGCAGCAAGGCAAGGGCAAGGCCAGCACTCATGTAGCCGCAGTGGGTGCCGAAGGCCTTGGCGCCGCGAAGGGCGACGCTCGAACCCTCCTCGATTCGCCCAAGTGTCTCCATCAGGTCTTGACGGCTATGAGTGGCGTCCTCCACGTGCACGGAAAGCCCCCGGAGGGCCTACTCCAAAGACTCCATCGCCCCCCACGCGGAGGCAGACGCATTGTCCCAGGATAAGGCCTTCTCTGCAAGGGATGCAGTAAGCTGCTCCTTCTCCGCCTCTAGCGCAGAGATTCGCTGAAGAAGGGTGGTCCGCTCCTCCGTCGCAACGCGTCGAGCCTCCTCCATCGCGCGTTGTGCGGCTAGTGCCGCGCTCTTTACGTTCGCGCCTACCAATTGCGCGCCGGAGATAGCCTCGTCACGTTCCGCCATCAGCACTCGAATGCGCTCGTCTTTGGCGGGGTGGGCGTCGTCAGCGACACGCAGCTGGTCCTCCAGCGCCCTCCGTTCGCGCGCGCGAGTCTCCTTGAGGGCTTTGCTGATCGCAAGCGTCTACACGGGCGCAAGAACAAGGGTTACCCATCAGATAAGCAAAAGGCATGCAGCGAGAGCAGGGATCGTTACCCTTATCTCCGAGGCACCCAGCGCGAGCGCCAAAAGGTCGCCCCCGCACGACTGCAGCGCCTGCCGATCTAGGTGGCCGTTAGCGTACTCCGCCACCTCGCTCAAGGTGCGAAGCGTCTCCAACCGAGGAACGAAGTCGGAGACGCCAAGCCCTAGAGCCCCCGCCCCAGCGCCTTCGCAACAGTTAGGGCACACACAGCCCCCTGCTCAATTAGGCCAGAGACCTCGCAGGCACCCCCGTTGCTTGATTCTTGTCCTCGTCTGGGAGACCTTGTCTCGCCTGATGTCGACGGAATAAGCGAGCAAATCGGAGAGAGTTTCGCGAAGTCGCGGGAGGAAAACGAACCACACCTACCTCCAGTACCCTCTACCGCGGTACTTCGCTGGGCCTCCACCTGGGTCATGATCACCTCGCTGGCCTGAGGAGCGACAACCCTCTCGGCTTCAGCAACATCCCCGCTGGGTGTCAGGACCTAGGTCACTGGCCCTGCCACGCTGAACCGGCCCCTCGAAGGCGGCGGTGACTGCACCCGAGGGCGTTTCACCTTCGGAGATGCAGGCGACGCCTCCGTGGTTACCTTAGCAGTCGCAGTGGCTGTCGTTAGCGACAACGCCGTGGTTGCCGCTGGAAGCGACGAGGCATCATCTTCAAGAACAACGAGGCTCGGGCCCGTTGCCTCACCACCGTGTAAGGCCTCGTCGGGGCTTGTGTGCCTCTCCGAACCGGTCGGTCCAAGCAATGATCTCCGATCGGACCTCGCATCGAGAGGACGGTGCCACCATCGTCGCGCCGCTCGACGATTCCACAGGCACCGGGCGTTCCGGAACGGGAATTCCCAGAACCTCGCATACCCGGTTAATCCGCCCTTGCTTTGCCAAGGAAGTTGCGGACTCACGGGCCTTGTGCTCCTTCGCCGTGTACGGCCCAAGAACCGCAACCACCGCGCACTCCGCATCTTTTAACCGGCGCACTGCACGCGAAAGCGGAATATCATACGTAAGGGTTTGCGACCACCCAGGCGGTGTGTGGCCTATGGCAGGGATACTTACAGGGCGCGGAGGGCTTATGGAGCGAACACACCCCCGGGTGAATGCCGTCCTTCCGGTCGGGCCCCCGCCGCTCGTACTTCCAGTTACAAGAAAGCGGAGATATCCCGTACATGGTGAACTCCTCGGCGAGGTCACGTATGTTGAACCGGAGGGCGATGCCAGCAAGTCTCCGCGCCTGTTGTTCGTCGCCAGACCGAGGCGTCACATCCGGACAGCGGTTGAATGATATCGGCTCCCCCCAGCTTCGAAGGCCACTCGTGCTCGTCACAAGGTGGTAGAACCACCGCTGTGTCCAGCCAGACTCCCACTTTTCCCGCGTAGCCAACGCGGGGAACAAGTGCGCGCAATCCGTCCTCAACACGAAGTCCACGCTGCCGAAGTTCGAGTACGCCTCCCCTTCCACTTTCTTCGGTTGGCACCGTGCGTCATGCAGGATGGCGAACAAGTCGGCGCTGGGACGGGTACCTTCCGTCCGCATCGCCCAAGTGAAGATGGCCAACCAGACGATCGCGGTCGGAGTCAGCTGCGCCAGCTCCAACCCATAGGCTCGCAGCACTTCGCGAACAAAGAGTGTCGATGGGATTCGGAGCCCGGCATCGAAGAACTCCACAAAGACGATCGCCTCCGATTCTCCCGGGTTCGGCTCCGTTTTGTCAGGTCCGGGCAAACAAGCCCCGGCACGGTCCACCAGCTTCTTCTCCCGAAGAAGGGTTTGGAGGGTCTCCTCCGTGACGCAACTCCGCCCCAGCACACGGGAGCAGCGGCCCTTTGACTTCTTCATGGCATCCCAACGATGGTTGGTTTGCCTTTTGTCGCGCAGAACCAGGCGATACTCCGCCGGTGGTGGCGTCAGGCAGCGCTGGCTCGACGAGGCGCTCTCGCTAAGACGGCACACAGGATCGTCAAGGGCGGTGCCCCTGTCAGCTGGGAGGTCGTCGCGCCCAGCCATTCCTCTCTCCCCACTACGACGACGAGCAGAAGTGGATGCGGAAGCAGCAGCGGGGTGCGCAAGAAAACGGAAAGGAACGCGCAAGCACAAGCAAGCAGGCAGCCAAGGGGAGCGTTTGCATGCCCACAGTGACGACTTATAAAGTCCCCCGTCTCCCCTGCAAGCAGAAGATCGAACAGCAGAATTACAGCGGTTCGGCTACCCACGATCAGGTAGTGCAACCGCTGACAACCGCGGCAGGCGGCGGTAGGTGGGCGATCAGCGCGTAACGCGCCGATGCATTCCTGCCGCGTGGCCTCTTTCCCTGGGGAAGAGCCAAATGGCCGTGGTCGTATGACCGCTGACATCCCACGACGCTCCAATCATAGCCTGCCGCGTACCCCCACCCAGCGCAGAGCAGATAGAGCAGCCGCGACAGCTCGCCCCTGACAAGGGCCGACGCGATTTCGGGCGTCATTAAAGCGCACTCCCAGGCCACGCAGCCACCTCTCTGTGTTGGCGCTACATCACGCGGAGCACCTCCCGAAACTCAGCTGCCCGGGGCAGCCGCCCAAGTTTTACTTCGCGCCCACAAACATCTGGGGCGCGAAGTATGTCACGCCCTGACTTCGGCCCCGTTGAGGCTTTCGGCCTGCCTGATATCTCCGACCTCGAGGCCGTGCAGCTCAAGGAGTGGAAGACACGCCGGCTCTCGCAACATCAGCACGAACGAAACTGTGTCTAATTCATCGAGGGTCACAGGCCGATGGGACGGAGGGGGCCAAAGGGCTCAGCGGCATGGCTTCGGCCCGTGAAGCCCTTCATCATGAGAGGCTCCTGTTGTAGGGGTGGCCCCCACCTAAGCCCAGTAGGCCTGTTAGAAGGCTGTAAGGCCCAAAATGGGATATGTATAATGACATAAGTACCCCCAAGGGGGATACTCAAATATAAGGATGCTATTGTAAAAGCACTCCCCAAGAGGGTATATGAGTACAAGATCAGCCATGAGGAAGGGGAGAAGCCATTACTCACCTAACTCTCCACTACCATACTCTCTCTCTCTCTCTGTTTGGTCTGTAACCACAACACCACACTTGCGTAGTTTTCATAAAACAATGGCTATTGGTTAATGATGGTTATATGAAAGTGGAATTATTTTGGTGATCATGGAATGAATATGGTATCTTGGTATGGAAATGGATATGGATATGGATATGGAAAGATACTTATGGAATGGATCGGATATAGTGGACAACTTTGAAGAGAGTTCACTCTCATTATCTTAATTAAACTGGATAGTTTGATTTTGAATTAAAAGACTAAGTCATAGGTTTGGAAACTAGCGATAGTGTGATATTTGACAAACTAATTTTATGCTAAAAGAAACATAATACCTTCCCTTGGCTAAGTCTTGTATGTAGATATATACATATACATTTGTATTCTGATATAAGGAGTTACTGAGTACTTTTGTAGTATTGTTGCCCAACTATATAAATATAGTACTCAAGAAATGATCTATCGATAAATATTTATCACCATCTATCGAAGGTTGAAGAGTACGCAAATACTAGATTTTGCACCCCAGTCAATTGTCTGTGGGTTTTATTCTGAGGGTCTCCTCCGCTGTGTCTTTTCCACTGCAAGACTTCATTTGTATGTGGCCTCCCTTGTCTATGATGTAAAACTACTGTTCTTTTTATTTATGTTCACATATGAATATGATATTCGCTATTATTATACTATATGAGATACCTACTGATACAGGAAGTAACTCATAATATACAGATGGGCCGGATTGCAGTTGTGGTGCTACAGTTTTTTTTTTTTTTTGGTGTCAAACTTCGGACGACCAGCATGCATTGGACCATTACCAGAAGCATGATGTGGCCACCAACCAGTCCTTAAAACAATGATCAAGCAAGCCCGTCGACGTGCCCACTCTATAGCCCTGTGGTACAGACTAATTTTAAGAAATTAAAGACGCACAGGAATGGCTCTTGTCGGTTTGCACGAGTGTAATCGTGAGTTTATGGAAAGTTTTGCACGGAAAAGGCGTAGTTAGTTAGGGGCCGAATTAGGTAGCCACATATATATGTCATGCACCTCAATAACTATCCAGCAATTGCACATGCATGTGCACCCACCTAGAGAATAACATTGCCATCCAAGCGAGCTGCTCGTTGTTAGTTGAATTCAATGTGATCCTATCATGGAACCAGTTCGCTTCAACTTGAAGATATGTGCTCAATGTCGTCTGATAGGTAGGTATACGTACCAAAGAATTTTGAGAATTTCGAAGAGAAGGATGGGTTTAGATCTAACCCTACTAATTAACAAGTTATTCTTTATTAATGCTTCTTTCTTCTGTTGCAACTGGAGAGCGATTAGTTCAGACATCAAGATCAATATTCTTTGTCGTCGTCGTCGTCCTAGCGATCGATGATAGGACATGCACGCAAGGTAGCTATAGCTAGATCGACTGGTACATGCATGAACAACGACAAGGGTCATCTGTACGACTTAAAGTGGTTTGCTGTCACTAGATCCCAAAACCGCCTCTGCAGCATGATTTGAAGTTCCACAAAGTAATCATTGTTGATGTATCAAGTAGGAGCTGCTCCATGAGCTAGCTTTGCACTATCACTCCCAGGAATCGGATTTTGCGCAAAAGAAAGAACCTCCCCGTCAGGGAAAAATTGGACACTGGTAGTGTATTGACTTCAAAACTCCCACAACCTTCTATCTATCCATCTATCTATCTATACTGATTAGAGGCTTCCATAGAAGTCCCCACATATATAAATTAGAAATTCTCACATTAATTAGAAAAAAAGATATAAATTCCCACATTAATCTAAGGGGAAAAAGCTTAATTCCTTGCCCGTTTCAAAAACAAAAGTCCTTGCCATCCTATCCTCTTGTTTTATATCACACCCTACGGCTTGTACTCAATTGGCATGGGCATGTTATTTCTAGATGGCAACGTACAAGAAATGAACTGCGATATAAACTACTGAACTTACTTAGCACGAGTAACCTACTCGAAAAACTACACATGCAGAAACGTTACGTGCCACAACCGTACAGTCACAGAGCCTTCACATCAATCATAGATATATCTCTACTAATATAAAAAAGAGAGTATATGTGTCACCACTACCCTCCTCGTCCGCTTCTCTAGGGAAAAAATGAGCACTGACGTGTGGGCTTGGTCGTCAAGCTCCCTCCTCCTTTCCCTCGCTTCGTATACGTGCAGCGTATCCCACCCTCTCCAACTGATGGTGGCAATTGCACCCATGATCTTCCCTTAATTTATCCTTTCTCCCCTACTTCTCTCCTCATCAGATTGGATGATCCTGCTCCCTTCCCCCATTTCTCTAATTTCTACCACTACTACAGAAAACTGTATTACAGACGGTTCAGAAACGTCATCACAAACGGTTTTCTGAACCGTCTGAATTTATGGGCCAGTGATAATCGAAGGTTATCACAGACGGTTTTCGAACCGTCTGTGGTGTAAATATCACAGACGGTTTGTAAGTAAAAACCGTCTGTGATAGGTGATAATCACAGACGGTTTTAACTAAAAACTGTCTGTGATTATCAACTATCTATCACAGACGGTTTTTAGTGAAAACCCGTCTGTGATATTGATATATCACAGACGGTTTTTACTTACAAACTGTCTGTGATTATCACCTATCACAGACGGTTTTTAGTGAAAAATCGTCTGTGATATTGATATATCACAGACGGTTTTTACTTACAAACCGTCTATGATTATCACCTATCACAGACAGTTTTTACTTACAAACTGTATGTGATATTCTTTTCTACCCCTAAATATATTTCTGTTTATTGGCTAGCCTCAGCAAATGCTAGTCATGCCCTCTGAAACAAGCAGATCAACATGTACATGTATACATACAATTCACATCTCAATTCATTTCACAAACATAAAACATCCAATTCACATCTCAATTCATTTCACAAACATAAAACATCCAATTCACATCGCACTTCATTTCACAAACATAAACATTTATTTTGCAAATCAATTAATTGAAATGAAATGAAATATCCATTAACAAATACACAATTACAAAAGATGTACATTGCATTTGCACTTAGATGGTAACATTGCACTATTATTGCTCATCACTCCAGAATCGAGGTCTCGCGAAAGGAACAGATCCATAATCAACGAACTTGTCAGGCTGCACAAGCAATACCTGGATGGTACATGATTGCCATCCAAGTATTGCTTGTGCAGCCTGACAAGTTTGTTGATTATGGATATGTTTCTTTCGCGAGACCTCGATTCCGGAGTGATAAGAGCAATAAAAAATTATTGTACATTGTGGAACTCTCCATCTAAGTTTATGACTCTAGCCACTAAAAAGTACGCACACTCTCCTCAAATTTGTGAAAGGTCGGGCTGTTTCAATGTAGTTGACGGGATGAACGTAGCCTGTCGATAGGAATATCAATTTGTATATATATAACCTGATAAGTATGAAGTAATTATGGGAAGATTGACAAACCATAGAATTGGTGAACCTCGAGGAATCGAGGAGTAGGTTCATATGGTAGCAAACGTAGAATCCACACGTGTTGCCCGGCGACTGCTGGTGGCACTGCAAAAATGGAATGTGTTAATTCAAGAGGCTTTACTACCAACTGTTGCATAGGATTAATTAATGTATAATAGCGAATACCTTAAATTTTCAAACATGTGTCAGGCCTTTGGCCCCTTGCGTCGAGACACTACCTTTGCAACGTACATCGCGAACGCCCTACGTGATTCGAAAAAGTTGACCTTAGTCATTCAGAAGGAAAGAAAGAGTACAATATAGGTATGTTTGGAGAAAATGTACTTACCTATCGATTACTTGGCTGACAACTGTGTAGTCCGTTTTATTCTTACTTAGGGAATCAAGGTATATTGCCTTGTTCCATTTTGGTAGAATTACTATTAAAATCCAATGATACTCCTGATTGTAGGGCATAAGTACATATTCCTTATCGCGGTAAGCCAGCAGTGCTGCTGCAACGTACCTCTCGATGAAGGGTGTATCCTCGTTGATGGTATGCATGGCGACCAAGTGTGGGTCCAAGAAACCAACCGATGATTTGGATGATCTAGCTTTTGTCACCATGTGTCTATATATACACACGAAAGCAACAAATTATATATGACATTTATCGGTATGACATGAACGGAGACTGTGATTGTACACACTTACAGCGTCCAGCATCGAATGAGTGAGGCGTCGAGAGCGTTGAGTGTGAAAAGATCAAATAAATCTTCAAAGGTCACCACGAAGACACAATCACGTTTCTGAGTCCTAGGCACGCTCTTCCACGAATCGAATGTGATCTCAATTCGTTCTCGTGCAACTATTCCGATCATTCTTCGGAATGTGCATACTGCTCGGCGAGAAAGGAGAGGGGTCCCAGATGCATCGACCTCTATGATGGTAAATCGGCCCTTAGGCTTTTTCGATAGCCCTCTTCCTTGGCGTTTTGATTTTGGAGCGGATGCATCCGGCGATGATGTTGAAGAATGCGTGGATGACATGTTGGCCTATTTTGAGAATGTATGGTAGCCAAGCTGAAAATGATGCATTTGTAATTGATGGTTTTTGCAGGTGGAACAAGAAAAATAGGCTTGATACTCATGTTGGTAATTTTAATAGTTTTCATGACGTAGCAGTGAAAATATGTGATGATATAATGAATCAAGATCAATCAATTCATGTTGCTTTCAATAAGCAAAGTGATCTTGCAAAAAAGGAGCATAAAATTTGACTAAATGCTTCCATTGATTCAATTCTGCTCTTTAATGTTTGTTTGCTAATAGTCTAAAACCAGCATATATTCAGTATGTTGGAGTGGTTTTAGTTGCTCTCAGATGTAGGGTTTGTTCAGTTTTGCAAATGGAATGCCTGTGATGGAATCTATGATTCTTTTGTCTAACAATATATGTACTATCAATATTGCCCACGACCTATCAATACATAAAATATTCCTAACACTACCAACCAAGCACCACCAAGCAATCCAATAGTCAAACTCTTTAACATAAAATTTTCTCTTCAAGTGTTAACATGGTTGCCTAGAGATCAAAGTACTTCCAAAAAGAATTTGTGCCCTATCAACTAAAAATATCTGAAATCAACTAGAACCCAACAATATGTCTCATTACCCCCAAAGCACCTAACTTTCTCACACCTGCTGATGCACTGATGACTGAACTCACAGTAAGTACAGACATTTAGCAAACAAGCCAAACCGCACCAAGCAAATACGCTTCAAATCAACTATTAGGGCAAGATAAGTAGCCTATTGAGGACAGAACCGATAGATTCAGCGGTGGCGCACCTTAGGGTCGGCGGCGTTGAGGTGTAGGCGGTGGCGACGGCTTTTGATGTCGTCCGAGGAGGCGGCGGCGATGGCGGCGTGGACGGAGGTCCGAGGAGGCAGCGGCAACATCATGAGCTCAAGTCGACGGCGACAGGGGACGGAGGTCCGAGGAGGCAGCGACGACGACGTGGGCTCGGGTCGACGGCGACAGGAGGCGAGACCGCGGGCTAGATTGGGAGAGCGGCGAGACGGGCTAGATCTATAACTGCAGTATACACACAAAACCCTAGCCTGAGGGTATTTATAGGGAGGCTTATTACAGTCAGTTCTAGTTTAAAACCGTCTGTGATATAACGTTATCACAGACGGTTCTAAACTAGAACCGTCTGTGATAACTACATCACAGACGGTTCTAAACTAGAACCGTCTGTATTAAGCCCTTTCCTACCACACACTGGAGTTATTACCTACACCAACCAATTATCAGTATTTCTTTACAACAGCGCAATGAATAACTCTACACCAACCAGCAGACATTGTAATAAGACCAATTATCAGTATTTCTCAAAATTCACCTATATATCACACATTTTCACATATACATAAATGCAAATTCACAAATACATCACACATATGCATTGTTCTATACATAAATGACAATTCACATATACATCACATACATGCATTGTTGTATACATAAATGCAAATTCACATATACATCACACACAGGCATTGTTGTATACATAAATGCCAATTCACATATACATCACATACATGCATTGTTATATACATAAATGCAAATGCCCACATATATGTCGCACATTCTCATTCCACTTGCTTATTTTCTTTAAAAATTAACCCTTCATGATGATCAATGCGTACGTAACTAGTTTCATCACGTTGTTTGTCATCGATCCTTATGGAATTTCCAAAAGGAGGTAACTCGTCAAATTGATTGTATTCTTCCTCGTCCACTACATTCTCTACTCCAACAATTCTCCTTTTTCCATGAAGAATTACATGACGTTTCTTATTTACCGGGTCGGTTACATAGAAAACTTGAACAACTTGGTTGGCGAGTACGAATGGTTCGTCTTTGTACCCGACACGTTGGAGGTTCACAGTAGTGACACCGTACTTGTCAACCTTCACCTGTGGGAGATGCACCCAACAGCAGCAAAATAAGGGGATCTTAAAAACCACGTAGTCGAGCTCCAAATCTCTTCAATGAACCCATAGTACGAGTTTCTCAACCCATCGGTATTGAACGCGTCTATGCGGACACCGCTGTTTTGGTTAGTGCTCTTTACATCCTGAGACTGTGTATAGAATGTGTACCCATTTATGTCATATCATTGCCATGTCACAACTGTAAATGTTGGCACTTCGTCAACCACGTCATCATCTCACTTGGCGAGCTCCTAGCGATTTGCTCCTTCAACCATTGGTTGAACCGAATGTTGTGTTGCCTCATGATCCAAACATCCGGCCGCTCTGGATTCTATTGCCAAAGCACATCCTTGTGCTGGTCGACATAAGGCGCCACTTCATTCATATGTTGCAAGACTGTGAACTAGCTTGAGTATACGTGTCCATATCTGGAGTAATTGCTTTCCTTCCGATAGTTCTGATACCCTTCAGCCTCCCCTCATGACGAGATTGAGGCACACCTATCGGTTGAATCTGAGCCATATAATCGACACAAAACTCAATGACCTCTTCGCTTGCATAACCTTTGACGATGCTACCGTCCGGCCGAGATTGATTCCGTACGTAGGACTTGAGAATTCCCATGAACCTCTCAAATGGGTACATGCTATGTAGGAATACGAGCCCGCATATTTTTATCTCCCACACAACGTGAACAATGAGATGGACCATGATATCAAAAAACGAAGGAGGAAAATACATTTCAAGATGACATAGAGTCATCACCACCTCGTCCTGCAGAGCATCAAGTCCTTCGGGATCGATGACCTTCTGAGCAATTATGTTAAAGAAATAACATAACCTCATGATTGTCTCTCGGACTTTGATCGGTAAAATATTTGTAATTGCAATAGGGAGCATCTGTGTCATCAGCACATGACAATCATGAGACTTCATGCCATTTAACTTCAAATCTTGCATCGAAACAAGTTTCTTCACGTTACCGGAGTAACCAGACGGAACTTTAACACCATGCAAGCATTGGCACAATTTTGTTTTCTCAGCCTTGGACAGAGTGTAACAGCAGGGGGAAGGTACGTTCGTCCATTATCAGTGCATGTCGGTGCTAACTCAGGCCTGATATCCATATCAGCTAAGTCAAGCCGTGCGTTGACGCCGTCCTTTGTTTTAACACGAATATTCAGTAAGAGACCAATCAAACTGTCGCATACATTCTTTTCTACGTGCATGACGTCGATGCAGTGTCGAACATCTAGGTACTCCCAATAAGGTAAGTCCCAAAATATTGATCTCTTCTTCCAGGTGTTCTTCTCATGAGCCCTCAATTTACGTCTCTTTCCGAGGACAACATCTAAATCCTTAACCATATCATAAACCTCGTGTCCCCTTAAATGCCTTGGAGCTGAACCGTCTTCCTTCTCTCCGTCAAATTGTTTCTTCATCTTGCAGTATGGGTGAGCCCTCCGAAGGAACCGGCGGTGACGCATGCACACAATTTTGCGTGAGTGTTTCAGCCACACACTCTCGATACCATCTAAACAGTGAGTACAAGCTTTGGCACCTTTTGTACTATGGCATGACAGGTTACCAAGGGCAGGATAATCATTTATGGTGCAGAACAATAAGGAGCGCAAAGTGAAGTTCTCTCGTTTGTATGCATCCCATACTTGTAACCCTTCATTCCACAGTACTTGTAGATCTTCCACCAACGGTGCTAGGTACACATCAATATCATTCCCAAGTTGCTTTGGCCCTTAGATAAGTATCGCCAGGAAAATATGCATTCGCTTCATACACAACCAAGGAGGAAGGTTATAGATGCAAAGAGTCACGGGCCAAGTGCTATGTCGGTAGCTCATGCTACTAAAAGGATTCATTCCATCTGTACTCAGTCCAAACCTTATATTCCTTGGTTCTGCACCGAAGTCTGTAAAACTCCTATCGATGTTTCTCCACTGGGCGGAATCAGCAAGGTGTCTTAGTATTCCATCCTTCTTGCGCTCCTCCGAGTGTCAACGCAGCAGTTTTGCCTCATTTGGATATGCAAAAAACCTTTCAAACGGGGAATTATAGGAAAATACCATGCCACCTTAGTAGGAGGTCCTTTCTTCACCTCTGTTCCCTTGCCGTCATCTGATTGATTGTTATGTTTGTATTGGGATGCGTTGCACACCGGACATACATGCATGTTTGCATACTCTTTCCGGTAGAGGATATAGTCGTTCGAACATGCATGTATTCTTTCTACTTCCATTCCTAATGGACAAAGAACCTTCTTGGCTTTATACATGGTTTTAGGCAACTCATTTCCCTCCGGAAGTATGTCCGCTAAAAGACCTAGCAGCGCCGTGAAACTCTTGTCGGACCAACCGTTGCTTGCCTTCAATTCCAACAGTTCAAGCACGGCCGACAACCTCGTGTACTTTGACCTGCAGCAAATGAACAAAGGTTTCTCCGAGTCCTCCATAAAGCCGTGGAATTTAACATACTCTCTCTCATCATAGTTCTCCTCTACATCGTGAAGCATCTGATCCAGATTGTCATCGTGCAACCTATCCGAATTCGAACAACAATCGACATCATCCGGCGCCATGTTATTCACTTCACCGGCGATGTCATCCGGTGGCATATCATTTACTTCACCGGCGATGTCATCTGGTGGCATATGATCATTGACTTTGCCATGACTAGTCCAACACGTATAACCCTTTTTGAAACCCCTCCAAATCAAGTGCGCTTCAATTTGCCCTCGGTTCTTAAACATATTTAAAATCTCGCAGTCAGTGCATGGATAGTACATATATTCCACCCTCTTATTCAACATATCCTCCTCGGCAGCTCTTGTAAAAGCAGACACGCCATTAATGTACTCTTCACTCACACAGTTCGCGGCATACATCCAGCTTCGGTCCTACGTTATGTATATATATAACAACTTAGTATTAAAAATTAAATTAATTAATTATTACTACATATATACCACATGCATTGAGGCTTTGCTAGCTTAATTCATATTATAAACACAACAGCTATTTTCCCCAGCGATTGCTGAAGGTATATAACCAACAATTTTGACAAATTTGGCCTCCCACATGATGGGAACTGATCATATATGGTCAAGTAGATGCAAACCATCTTCAATAATAGTCACCAAAACTTAGATCTAAATTGTAATGCAAAGAAAAATAAATTTCATTACTAACCATATCTAGAGCAACCAGGAACATATGAATCTTCAAAGCTCAATCTCTGCCTCCTCCCACCAAATTAATTGTCGGGACCCGGAGCAACAACTCCAGAACCCTCTGTGTTATTCGCACTATCCCAGGAAAAGCTAGTGCACACAGATTGAACAGTGATACATATCATTCATGATAACCAAACTTTATTATAAAGCAAAAGTACGGGCCTTATGGCCGAGTTTACAATAAGGTGGCTTCATGGCCAGACATGAACATAAACAGCGGAAGATAGATAAAAGGAGCAGCCCATCCTGCCTTCCCACAAGGCGAATTGACTGTAAGACGTGGCCTATTCGTCGCAATCCTCAACATAGTCGTCGTCGTCCTCTGGCAACAATGTTTATAGCAAGGTGAGTACATAAAGTGCTCCACAAGTTACACCCGGAGATATAACAGATTTGATGCATGCATAAGGAGTTACAAAGGAAGGCATAATATGGTTTATTTGCATAAACAGCATTATTGAAACAAATACAATAACGTAAGTGCAAAAGCTGAAGTTGATACAATATGTAAAACAAGATTTAACAAAATAATAGCGTTAGTGCAGGCAACAACCTAACACTAACCTATCCACGGGTATCCCACCCGGACCATCTTTTCAAAAGATTTACAAGTTTCCATAAACCAATTTTATAAAAACCAAAGTCTAATCCGTGAAAAACCATACTAAGCATGTCCTTGACCGTGGACACGGCTATCCAGGATAGTTTGTTACTCTGCAGAGGTGTACAACTTTACCCACAAGACATGTCTCCCGTTTTGCCACCGGATTAACACACTTCCTTAGGTGTGCGGCCGAGGAGATCATGACAAGGCTGTTCCAATGTTCCATTACCAAATTAGCTACGCCGCCACTAAGGTTTCACCACAACATGAATCCACATGTTGGAGCCCCCTCTTGTGCCATGTGAGGCTTCTCATGGCCTACGCCACGCTCACATTCAGCCTATAGCGAAACTAAAATGGAACTTCACAAATTACTTAGCCAGGTCTGTCCCATACCAGACTTGTGGTAGTACGGTGTGACTTTGTACTAGTAGTTCATAGACCGGTCCTTAATTTGACTCAGGCACCGACCACATACCCCTTGTGCCTGGCAATCAACATTGTGTCACCAAACAACAATGCATGCCAGCAAGCACCCACCACTCTAACCATTAGCCTAAGTCTAAACCAAGTTTTCATATTTTGTTTGAAAATATTTCATAATCATTCTTGACCCACCAAAGTCAAGAACACACTCGAAAACTTTATCATTTTATGTGAAACAATTCTTCCCACCCGAATTATTCTAAGCATGGCTAAGCATTTCTACAAAATGTTCTAGCCAATACTAATGTACCGACTAGATTTTCATCTATGGTGACAAGGTATGTTCGTTCAAAATCAAGATTGGCCATACACAAAGGAATTCGGCATAACTAAAGTTCCAAACACAGTTGAACTAGTTTGAATAAAAGTACGCATGCATATTAATTTAAAAACAACATAAATAATTTAAATTACTGGGATCAACATGGTCAAAGTTGTAACTTGCCTTGCTCGAAGTCTTGCTGCGATTCGTCGAAGAAATACTCTCCGGATTCGTCGTAATCTATACGCAAAGAGCCAAAAGAAATTCAAACAAAAATTCAAATAAAATTCAAAAAGAGCCCAGAAATGGTTAGTTTAGGATTTTAGAAAAATTTAGAAATTTGAACGAGTTAAATCGGAGTTAAAATGAAGAAGTTATGGCCTTCGGAAGTTCTCACGACCACGGCAAACGTGATCGGGCGGAGCTACGACCACGGCAAATGCGATCGGGCGGAGCTACGACCACGGCAATTGCGATCGGGCGGAGCTACGACCACGTGGAAGGTTTACGACTACGCAGGGAAATTACGACTACGGCCACAGACCAGTCTACGACTACGACTACACTGAGAACCTACGACTTCGACTACCAGAGAACCTACGACTTCGACTACACAGAGAACCTACGACTTCGACTACCAGAGAACTTACGACTTCGACTACACAGAAAACCTACGACTTCGATTACACAGAGAACCTACGACTTCGACTACCAGAGAACCTACGACTTCGACTACCAGAGAACTTACGACTTCGACTACACAGAAAACCTACGACTTCGATTACACAGAGAACCTACGACTTCGACTACCAGAGAACCTACGACTTCGACTACCAGAGAACTTACGACTACACGGATCTACGACCACACGGAAGGTTTACCTTCGGAAACTGGTTGGCCGCGGGGTGGTCGGAGGGAATCAGGCAGAGTGGCCGGAGACGACGGATGGTCGTAGAGGTTCGGCTACGAGTGGAGACGGTCGGCGACGAGAAGAAGCGGCGGCGCTCGAGTCTTTGGCAACGACGGGGCTCCGGTGGCGGCGTCGCTCGGCGGAGAGGGGAATGGTGGTCGCCGGCGCTTGGGGATCACGAAGGCGTCGTCGGCGAGGCGCGGAAGAGACCAGGGCGGCGCCAATTCCTCGCCGGAGCTCGCACGACGGCAGACGAGGAAGCACGGGTCGGGGCCGATTCGGCTCGGGACGGAGGGAAAAAGAGGTGGCGGCGCACGGGAAGGCAAAGGAGGGGAGAACGGGCTCGGGGAAAAGAGCTTTATAGGGCGGGGACAGAGGTAATGGGCTCGCCGGAGTTAAGGACTTTAAAAACAGTCGCCTAACGGCGAGAGGCTTTAAGCCGACAGAAAACGGACGGAGGTGGGGCGGTTACTAGCACGCGGGCTTAAGGGCCAATAATGGCTTCGGTTGCCGGCCGAGGGAAGGAGTAACCGAAGCTTTTAAAGCTCGGGTGGGGTGTTAATGGAGGCCGGCCGGTTGGGGAAGAAGGGGAGAAGGAAACTCCTAAATTTCTTTTTAATTTCCAGAAGTAAATTCTCAAGAGTTAAACAAAACTTAGGGAAGGTTAAGAAAAATAAAATAAACTCTTTTTGGCTTTAATAGAATATTTTAAATACATTTTCTTGCTTTAGATTTTGAAATAAAATCCAGATAAATCCAATTAAACTCTAGAAAATCAAATAAATTGCAAATAAAATTTTTGGGATGTTACATTAATTGGCCTGAAATCGCCTAGCTTGCCTCCTGAGCGAAAGAGTGCAGCACCAGCTAGATCTGGATCGAAATGAAGACAGATAAGGTTCTGAGCGGCGCAAAAAATGTCTAGCGCCATTATCTATTGGATCGGAAATGGCAACAGAGGGGTGTGAATGGTGCCTTTAAAATTTGCTCCCAAATTTTTCACACTCACTTTTTCTCCGATAGCTATAATAACTATGAAGGCAGAAGATGAACTCTTACAAGAAGCCCCAAAATCCGATCAACAAAAGAGATAAAAGAAGCTCGGCCAAAAGGACATGAGACACCATGATTGAGTTCTCACTGGAGACAAACAAGCTGAAAATTCCAGACCTTGACAGAAAATAAACTTAACTGCAAGATCAAGAAACCAGGCCGGAAATCGATTTGGCCGAGAGACTGAAGGCTGTCGGCACAGCAAGAAAGAAGCAAAACCGAAAAAGAAGATGACTGGAAATGCCCAAAACAAGAAGCAGCATAAAAACTGAAACTAAGCTATAAAGAACTGACAGGAGAAAAGAAGACAAAGAAAAGAACAAATGATTGCTTCTACTCGAGAGTAAAAATACTGCATGCAGGCCTGGTAGGAGGTTATAAGGCCCAGAATAGGCCATGACACTTATCTTCATCACTCTCCACTACCATCTCTCTCTCTGTTTGGTCTGTAGCCACAACACCGAGAGAAACAATCTATTTGAGACCCATATTTCACTTAATGGCTTGAGATTGATTAATCGGGAAAGACTAGAGAAATATGCAAATCAACTGAAATCTGCACACAGGGTGCAACCGAAATTGTGCTACTCAGCAAGCTGCTAGTTAACTAGACCAAAAACAGTCCAAATAAAAGACACACAAAAACTGCAAGCATGCTGAAAAGAAGAGCAGACTGCAGACAACAAAAAGCAAACTAATAAAGTAAAGCAAAAAGACTAAAACGGACTGCGCAGATCTGAACAAACCTGAAATTGTAGAGAAGATCACAAGCTGCAGCCTGTCCAAAACTGAACATACAGCAGCACAGAAATTCAAACGAAAGGAGTTGAACCCAACCGAGAGCAGTGGCTGCTGCTACCAAAAATCTAAGGAAACAAAAACTGCAGACTAGAAGCCGATTGGAGTTGCTGAAAATTGAGATAGTAAAAATAGTCATAACCGAGATAAAGACGGTGATTCAAGTTCATTGACTGCAGCCCCTTTTTAAGTAAAAAGATTAGAGCTAAAATCCAAATAGAGACTGCAGTAGGAATTACAATACTCCTTGTCGGCACAGGAAGAGATGATCAAGAGAGAACCAAAGCAATCAACAACCATAAGAAAGATACTTAAGAGAAGATAGATCGCCAGACTAACTCAAGCAAAGTCTCTCATAATGATATGGATACAAAGACATGAATGCTTACAAAGAGTTGTTCACAACCATCTCTTACATCAAGAGAGCACACACTCAAGACCACCCCATATGCAATTGAATATTAAGAAACACACTCAAATGAAACTCAAGGGCTACTGCTGCCTACTACTCTCACATCTTATGCATACATGGAGAGAAACAAACATAAAACTCTCACACCCACTCTCTCAATTTTCTCTCTAGCCTACCCCTCTCCTTTTATAGCCTCCACTAACAGGTTCACAACCCAATAGCCTCAACAAATCAGCGCTTTATCCAATAACTCGAAACCGAATCCGCTTCCCCTTTTGCAGCTTTGCGTTTTTACCAAAACGCCACCCCTACACCTTCCCGGAAGCTTCCTCGTTTCTTACCGTCCAAGCCTCGCAACCACTTCGAGTCCTCGTCGTCTTCGGCACATCCCGACCGCTCCGACCTTAGCACCACCTGCGCCTAGTCCGGTCATCCCGTGCCTCGCCACGACTCCGCCTCGATGTCCTGCAGCCATCACAAATAAGAAACACATCACATAGCACCGCTCGACATAATGCAATCAACAATAGCATTAAGAGTAATGAAAAAGCCAAAACCTGTCGAATCACACGAATAAGCATCCTAAGCACTTCGACCAAGTTTGACCAAGTCCGACCGAAACCGATTGCATCGTGCAACGACATGGTCCAAACCACACAAACCAAACTCAACTTTCCTAAAACTGATGTCAATTACTCATCACACACACGGGGTCACCTCCACATGGTCTATCATTATCACAGACAGTTTTTAATAAAAAACCGTCTGTGATAATTCTGAAATTATCACAGACGATTTTAAATAAAAACCATCTGTGATAATCAGCTTATCACAGACGGTTTTTAATAAAAAAAACCATCTATGATAATTCCAGATTATCACAGACGGTTTTAAATAAAAACCGTCTGTGATACTAGAATATCACAGACGGTTCGTTGTAAGAACCATCCGTGACACTCATTTTCTTCGACGCCATCAACACAGACGGTGTCCAAATTAAAACAGTCTGTGTTAGTGTCGGTCACAGATGGTTTTATCAAACCGTCTGTGATTTGGCGTCTAGTATTACGCTTTCTGTAGTAGTGTACTTCTCTTTTCACTCCCCAACAGAGGATCCACAACAATTTAGCCGCAGTGGCAGCCTGGCCATGCCCCACCTAGAAGTCAAGGTAGAGGTGAGCACGGCGCGCAAGATGGCAGTGATGGATTCGGTGGAGGTGGACGTCACCAACATCGAGGTGTGTGGAGATGACGGCCGCCATCACCCTCACGGATGAGTGCGATAATGGCAATGGTGAGGGTGAGCATGAGGAGGTCATGAGATGAGGTCTAAATGGCACGCACGAACCACTAAACCAGCCAAGCTCATTTGTGAAGCATCCCCAATCACGCTCTCCCTGCACCGGAGAAGGATGAGGCTTCCGCAGATGATGGCTCCGCAGTGGCCATCGACACCTAGATAGTGGTGGTGATAGTGATGAAGCAGGTGACAATAGCGACAGATGGTGGGAGGCAGGCAGCAAGCCATAGCTGTGTCAAGGGGAGGAGGAGAGAAGTAGCCAAGGGGGAGGAGACACTACTACAAAAAGGCTAATATTAGATGCTTCATCACAAATGGTTAGCCAAAACCGTCAGTATTAAATACAATCACAAACGGTTTTGGTTTAGAGACCATATGTGTTGCTGCCAGCAGTAAAAAACCATCTGTGAAGAGAAAATATCACAGACGGTTCATGGTGAACACCATTTGTGAAGTATCATAGGCGGTTATTAACAAGAACCATCTGTAATATTACCAAATATCACATATGGTTTTTTGTAAACCATCTATGATACTTCACAGATAGTTTGTATTAAAAACTATCTACAAAAATTAAGTCATCACAGACAGTTTGTATTAAAAACCATCTGTGATAATTTCACTTATTGATTGCAGACCAGTCGACTCTCATAGATCTATTTTAAATTCTAGATCTGTTTTCTCACAGGCTACTGCTTTGAGGAGGTGAGGCTTTGTGGCCATTTGGTGAAAGGAGATTGTGGATTTAGCAAGAGTGATTGTGGATCCATTAAGTTCTTGGCTATTTATGGTTAGTAATTTGTTTCTAATTGCATTATATTTTAAATCTAGTTTTTGGTGAAAGGAGAACTGAAGAGAGTTTAGATCTAGCTTGATGTAGAGAAAAGATTATTTACATCTAGCATGGTTTAGTGTTTAGGGTTTAGCCAATTCATAGTCTATTTCTACTTAATTTAATTTAATTAATTATTCTTGCTACATATAGCTACTTTAGATCATATATATCTAGTATACAAATTAACTAATTCAATATTTAATACTAAATTGTTAAATGCGTACGTAGGACCGAAGCTGGATGTACACTGGGAACATTGTGAGTGAAGAGTACATTAATGGCATGCATGCTTTTAGAAGAGTTGTTGACGAGGATATGTTGAATAAGGGGTGGAATATATGTACTGTTCATGCATTGACTGCAAGAATCTAAAGATGTTTAAGAACCTTGCTCTGTGATGGGAATATGTCTCAAGATCATTTGATCAATTTCTCCCAAGAGCAAATTGAATGAATAAGTTTCTCTTTTTCAACTCAGTTTCATTTCCTCTGTTTGTGTTATTTCTAGGGTTTCATGTCAGGGGAACCTTGCCCCTCTTGATTTTCTGTCAAAAGGTGGCTTGATATTTGGTGGCTTAAGTCCTGAGATCAATGCTAGGAGGATTGCAAAAGATCATGAGCAAAGGATTTAAGAGTGGCAAGTAATTTGAAATTTTGTCATAATCTCAGTGAGTTTTCATATTTTTCTCTCATGTTGTGATTTCTTGTTCTTTTGGTGTGGATCCTATTGTTTCTAAGGTCTAGTGGCTATTTAGAACAGGGTCTTGTTCTCTTGGCCTGAAAAGATTAGAAGGATTCTTCACTTTTCCCTGAAATCATCAAGTTCTGGTATTTCCAGTTTTTCCTACTCAGACAGCAGCTCTCGGGTCTTTCAGTCTACTGTGCAAAACTGCATCCGGTCTGACCGGATTTTACTTGGCGGTCAGACCGGCCAGTAAACACCGGTCAGACTGCTCACCAAGAAGAGGTCAGACCGGCGTATATGGGGCGGTCAGACCGGTGGTGTAAGACCGGTCAGACCGGCGGTGTGCGGGCGGTCTGACCGGCCTATACACACCGGTCAGACCGGCCTCTTGGTCTAAGCCCTGTTTCTCTGAGTGCTTTTCTGCAGTTAGTTTTATTTGATCATTTTATTTGCCATTTCCTCTCTCTGGTGACCAGTAAGCATAAACTCTCCTTCCTCACTGCTTTTTGTAGCTTTTGGGAGAGGAGGCTCGCATGTGAATACTTTTCGGGAGTGTAATTTTAAGAGGCACCATTCACCCCCTCCCCCCCCCCCCCCCCTGTGTTGCCAATTTCGATCCAACAAGGCCCAAGCAGCCAGATCCGGGCATGGCGGAAGGTGAGCCAACCAACGAGCAGGTAGATCTGGGGGAGAGGGAGCTGGATTTGTGTGGGATCATTGGAGGGGCTGGATGCCGAGGCCAGGGCGGTCAGTAGCATGCTGAGGTGTTGGGTTGCCCCAGCGGATGCGAGAGGCGAGAATCAGCCCACGGGAATGGCTCAAAGCCGCATTATAATGCATCCTTTATCATGTAAGTTATGTCATTTCTGATTATACATTATTTCCATCGTTGAACATAAACTGAGAATAACTTATATTGTGAACTACCAGTGTGGACAAAGGAGACATTGTAAAAGCTTCATATGTATACCATTGTGATGAGATGAAGAAGACCTCTGCAGTGGCAGAGATTACCAGGAAGCTTTCAAAAAATGAGAACACCATGAAAATAGGTGGTTCACATCTGATCATCACACCAATGCAAAGGTAGGCTTGACAGCGTTGGAAAGATTGCAGCCCTTGTTCAACATGAGATCAAGCCCAAGGCTTACCAACCATCTCTGTTGAATTTGATATTGGAATGCGCGTAGGCTACGAAAGCAGAAAACAAAACTTTTCTACCGCGCACACCAGGACATCATGCTAAGGAGGGATCATGGATCGTTACCACTAGACGCGCAGCGCAGCGGAAGAAGAGTTGGAGAAGCCGATCCAACCACGCGCGTCGAGGTAGTAGTGGAATTAGTCGATCATCCCGAACAGATCGTTTCCTCCACGCGATCAACCACACCACGTGCAAGATCCAATCTGTAGATTGTTGATGCCGATCAACGCCGCAACGAGCAGCGCCTCCACCGGTATCCACACGTCCGGGGCTGGAACGCCGATCGCGAGTGTACCAGCAACTGTGACACGTATGATTTGGTGTACGTCTAGACTGCTAAGTCTGAGAATGACTTGCGTGTTCTGTTTCCTATGTGCCTACGTTTTCTCCGTCTTCATTTGCATGAGTAAGCAAAAACAAGAGTTCCAGGGTTATTTGCACAATTGCACCCGTAATGAGGGTGTAATTCGAACAATTTGGCAGTTGAGGAAGAAAAGTGACTAGTGATAGCTGAAAGGAACATATGGACATTTTCCTTTTTATTATATATTCCTCGGTTCTCGAATAGATATTGCTTTAAAATACTCTCTGTCAAACTTATAAAACTTTGACCATTAATACTCATAAAAATTAGAGCTTTTGTTACATGTAAGTGGTATTAGTATATTTGTCATAAAAATACTTGCATGTCATTAGACTAACATATTTTTATTAGAATATTTTTATTAATTTTTCTAACAGATAATTAGAAAAATTAGTGGTCAGATATGGGTATTTGAGAAAATGTTGACGTGCAAAATGGCAAGTAAAAAAGAATGAAGAATGAAGCGAGTACTTACCCCAGTGTGAATCATCGTATCATCTCTTTCGGTGCACATCAAAAGGAATGAGCAAATACTTCAGTTTTCACTACATTTGTTTTTTTTTTACTTGTAGTTTTGCACATCCACATGGTATCTAATACACACCGTTGATCATTATTTTTCTAGTTATATATTTTTAAAAATTATAATGGCATGAAAGTATTTTTGATAAAAACCTAATAATTTCATTTCCACATAAAAAATACAAATATATTTGTATATATTAGCGGTCAAACTTTTAGAAGATTAACTGCACATATTCTAAAGCAAAGCTAACTTGCTAGAATATTGCATCTATTTTGGAGCGGAGTTCAGTTAGTATAACTTTTGCGGTCCTTGTGGGGAAAGCGGATTGAATGCCACTAGGGCTTCATAGGGAAGCTTTTGTAGCCTCAAGCAGCTGGATCGAAATTTGGACGCCCATGAACAAAGTAGGGTAGAAAGAATATCCAAGTGACTTCACAAGAAACTAAAAATGCCATGGAATCTTTGCCCCCATCGATCCTGAGCGTCCATCTTGGATTTTAGGGCCCTCGAGGCCGCTCCATTCATGCCGTTTCCGGCTACGAGCGTACGTCGGCGGAAACGCAGCCAGGCAGGGCCGTCGAGGTTCCGGCTCCCCGCCGATCGACAGCGAGGGAGTCCTGCGGCTCCTGGCGTCGAGGTTGGCGGAGGAGTCAAGCGGCGACGGCGGCTTCCGCTGCCTTGTTTTCCCGCATCGGAGTTGCTCTCATGGCCGTCGCCGTCGACGTCCGCGGTTGCATCCAACTCCTCCGCTCCTGCGGTGCCGCGGCTGGCCAGCAGCTGCACCAGTTCCTCCTCAAGTCCGGCCATGTCCCGTCCTCCCTCCCGCCCTCTAACTCCGTCCTCCTCATGTACGCGCGATGTTCCCCGCTCCACCGCCGCGACGCCCACCTCCTGTTCGACGAAATGCCCATCAAGAACTGCTTCTCCTACAACTCACTCATCACTGCCCACTTCAACTCCGGGGACCATCCTGCGGCGCTCCACCTCTTCCGCTCCATGCCCGAAAGGAACACCTTCTCGTGGAACGCAGTGATCACCGGCATAGCCTCCACAGGCGATCTCGACGCGGCACACGGCCTGCTGGAAGAAATGCCCGTCAAGGGTGCCGTGGCTTGCAATGCTGTCTTGCATAGGTATGTCCGGTGCGGCCGGGTGGATGAGGCGTTTGCTTTGCTCAAGACGATTGTTTTGGAATGCAATGGTGAAGAGGCCTCCTCGCTGTGCAATGACCGCTTTGTGCTTGCCACGGTTGTTGGTGCTTGTGCTGACCGGATGAAGTACAATTTTGGGAGGCAAGCTCATGCTCGGATGGTGGTTGCCAAGATTGAACTGGATTCAGTATTGGGTTGCGCATTGGTTGACATGTACTGCAAGTGTGGGGATTTGGACTCTGCTCGCAGTGTCCTTGATGGTTTAGCATGCGTTGATGAGTTCTCGCTGTCTGCCCTGATCTATGGCTACGCTTCTAGTGGACAGTTGCACGAGGCGTTACGACTTTTTGACAAGGAGGAGAACCCCAGCATTGTTTTGTGGAATTCTCTTATCAGTGGCTGCGCATTTGCCTGTTGTGGACATGATGCTTTTGTTCTTTTTGTAAGGATGATGCGGTCAGATGTGTTGCCTGATTGTTCAAATTATGCTAGTGTTCTGAGTGTGTGTGGCTTTTCAGGCATGTTGAGGTCTGGGCAGCAGTTGCATGGGTATGGTCTAAAGAATGGGACTGTCAATTACATAATAGCAGCAAGCGCTCTTATTGACTTCTACTCAAAATGCAGCCTCTGGGAGGATGCCTGCCGAGCTTTCCGTGAGCTTAGGTTTTATGACACTGTTGTGCTGAATTCAATGATCACTGTGTACTCAAACTGTGGGCAGATAGAAGACGCTAGAAGGGTTTTTGATATGATCACTAGGAAGAGTGTCATCTCATGGAATTCTATGGTTGTTGGGTTGAGCCAAAATGGGCATGCTATTGATGCACTGGGGCTATTCTGTGAGATGCATCGGCTGGGTTTGCGACTTGACAAGGTTGCTATAGCCAGTGCTCTGAGTGCATCAAGCAGCGTTTGCTCTATAAGTATTGGGGAGCAGATTTTTTCTCTTGCCACTGTTCTTGGCCTGCAATCAGACCATGTTGTTGCCTCTTCGCTCATTGATCTTTACTGCAAATGTGGCAACCTGGCCCATGGGCGCAGGATCTTCAATGGAATTAACAAGTCAGACAATGTCTTGTGGAACTCAATGCTGATTGGTTATGCTTCCAATGGGTATGGACATGAGGCGCTGGAACTCTTTGAGTTGATGAGAATTAGGGGTATAAAGCCAAGTGAAGGGACATTTGTTGGTGTCCTTTCTGCATGCTGCCACACTGGACTTGTGGAAGAGGGACTGACATGGTTTCACCGGATGCAAGAAGATTTCAGTGTGAGTCCATCAGCTGAGCATTACGCATGTGTGACTGACCTGTTAGTCCGTGCAGGTCGGCTGGATGAAGCAATTGAGTTCATTGAGAATATGCCCTTTAAAGCTGATACAGTGAGTTGGACTACAGTTGTTGGTGGATGCAAAGCTCAGGGCAATGAGGCTCTGCTGCAGAAGGTGGCAAAGAGGGTGATGGAGATGCAGTCACCGCATTCCAGTTTGTATGTGCAACTGTCCAGCGTGCTCGCTGCTCAAGGGGATTGGATCAAATCAGCGGAAATGAGGGGTATGATGCGTGAGAGAAAAATTATGAAGAATCCTGGTTACAGTTGGATTGACAGTTAGAAATTATTTCTAAATCAGTTGTTGTGTTGAAAATTAGTAGGAGTATTTGGTCTCTGTATTTTTGTTGGAGATGTTGTTTTGCACCGCAAAATATCTTCCTCCACCGCCCAGGTCTTTGTTGACAGCCTTGATTTGTAGATTTTTACTATTTCTTGTACAGATGATTTTTGCCTTGTTTTTCACATTAGATTTTTGAGACCTCAGTTGTCTAAACACCCCACAGGAAGCAATCTACAGTCAATCTAATTTGCCTTATGGTCTACACGCTGGTCCTAGGTGCTTGTCTGGACAAATGTTTGTGTGGAACACATCTGCGTGTATGCATGTATTCCTATCTTGTAAAAATGGTCTCTTTTATGAAGGAATTTTGCTTTTGCTACTGCTGGATTGTGTTCAGCACGCATTCTATTTTATCATAAAGAATGATTATTAATAGTGAAGATGGTCGATTTCTTTGGATTCTTGGCCGTGCAAATACTTGGTCTGCAAAATGTATCAGGTTTGTCATTTGTTAGTACCTTTCATTTCATTGGAGTTGTTAAGCCAATTCATTCGAATGTTGATGTGAGATATATAAGAATAAATCCATATAATACTCTAAACTTTGTTTGAAAATCTGTCCAATACTCTGAAACTATAAAATTAGACATCTAACCTTGTAATCTAGTTCAAATAACACCTATAGACGAAAATTCCTTCATTTTGATAATAGAAAAACTAAGGCACGCTATACCATTCCTCCACCAAGCAACGGGATAGTTTTTCATGGTTCGATCCAGTCATTTGCATAAATTAGCGATCCAACAGGGCATGGTATTATTGTTAGATGATGTCGGTATTAGTGATATGCCCTAGACGTAATCATAGAGATGATTGTATCACTTCTATGTTTATAATATTTTGAATAATATATTATGTTGTCCCTTGAATAAATATCTTTCATATCGATCAATAAGTATGTGACTTATTCGTGGAACTCTTTATTTATATTTTGATGTTATTCTAAATTATCCCTGATTTTATAGCATTATGTGGGATAATTATAATTTACAAATCAAGATATGTATTGATTGATAATCATGTTTCACGAATCATGGATATGGGATATCAAATCAATAATATAGACACATATTAGAGAATATAATTTTGGATTGACCCATCATGAGACACTGCGGGAATTGTTATATTCTTAAGTGTCATCAGTTGGTCTCATACATAGTGTATATAGAATTCTTAAACCTGAAATCGTCATTGTTTCTTACATGTGTAATAGTTTACTTAGGGGTTGTCAAACACTACTCTATGACTAAGTAGTCATAAAGGTAGCTTTCGAGCTTACTATGAAACATGCAGAGGAATATAAGCAATCAAAATAGAATTTGCCCCTCTTATATAACAGGAGAGATATCTCTAGGCCAATCCTTGTGGTTGGATTAAGAAAGTATATGATCATGCCGAATATGGTTAAGAAGTCAATCACAACTGAGTAATCCACTACAGGTTCAAGTAATTGATTGAGTTATCATAGGATGGCACTTTGAGTTCGATCTGGTATCATAAGGCAAAAGGATCGGTACATAAGTACTATATAGGTTCGTTCGATATGATCTTTACGTATTTTTTAGAGTCGTTATGTCCTACTAGGGACTGCTACCGACTTATGGACTGAAAAGGAGTTTTCGACTCATGGCCAAATATATATGAACATACAGGGTCACACACTTAATTGGTTGAAACAATAAGTGTTCAGATGACAGTCTCCAAGTGGGATACGATCTCTACTCGTATTTGATAAAAATCCAGACTGAGGCTTTTCGAGTTGCATACGATATCTGATTGTATCGGAAAAGGATTTGATTGGAGGCTATATAGGCCCCGTTTGGCAGAGCTCTAGCTCTAGAAAATCTGTAGATTTCCTAGAGCTGGTCATCTGTAGCTCTAGGAAATTCTGGATCTAGAGTTACAGGCATGTTAAGTGCATTTACATGACTCATTTCATTTATATTATATATTAAATAAAAATATTTAAATCACTTTAATTTAGTCAACAAACTACAGATCCAGCATAGATCTCGGAGCTAGAGCTGTGCCAAACGGGGCCATAAAAACAGGTGTAGAGGCTGAGGGAGGTATTCCGAAACACACTCATTGAAACCCTAGCCGCCACCTCTCATAACTCCTGTCGTGTGCACTGATGCTAGTACATCGATGCACGGCGTTACATCCCTAGACGTAGACGTGTGTACCTCGATAGAGGTGCTGTTGTGACTGCAGTGCTGATCAGGACCGGTTGGCCAATGGACGATTGACTACTTCCACTACACTGACAAGCTCTTCGTTGAATCACCTGCTTCAACTCTACTTGATGCGGATACGCACATGCTTAGCATTTTTCAGTCAAATACATTATTTCACTGGAAAGAAGTATTGAGCCACATTAAATATTGTCAGGTCAATTTGTTTCTTAATGAATTTTCTTCTATTCGTGGGAACGATATACTACCTTATGCCAAATTCTTGTTTATTATTAGGTTTAAATATTATGATGATTCCGGGTCCAAAGCAATGGAGAAGCACAAGGAGGGTAATCATATTTGCTACCAAGAACAAAAAGCTCAAAGCCCATGGGGATGGAAAGGAGAAAACCAAGCAGCCCATGCAGCTGATCAAGGAGAAAAGAGGCCCATGCAGTGGGAGAGCAAAAGGGGAGAAGACCAAGAACTTAAAGCCCAAGTTTTGGACAAGATTTTGAAGCCCAATTCGGACCTCCCACATGTACAACCGAATTCAAACTCGGATTCAACTCAGAACTCAATTCGGATTCGGTTCGGGACAGCCCAACAAGCACCTACTAAAATGGTCATAACTTTTACAAACGGAGTCCGATTGAGGTGTTCTTGTACTCTATGGAAAGCTCTTGAAATCTACTTTCATATGGATCTGGACTCACCTTCAAATTCCCTACGAGTTGATCAAAAAATGTGAAATAAATCATGTCACTTTTTCAGTCCGAGTCAAAGTGAGCCTAGGGCTTTGTAATCGAGTCCTATTCGGTCTCCAAGTGTTTGGCCGATTCTCCATCCCTTGTATCTCTTTAAAAGACAGCCACCACCCTTGTAAAATTTAGACCACTTTTGATAATAGAATAATCTTGTTCTTTCTGTTGGCCGAACCAAGTTGAGGGAATTGGGAGTTCGCTGAAATTAAGATCGTTCAACCTTTCCGATGGGAATTGGAAGCGCGATGGAACTTCATCGGTGGTCGTGAAGTTCAGCACGTGAGGTTGGGCGAATTATAGAGTGCTAACTCTTGCATTGGCAACAGGGGATCACTACGGTTCATCAAATCCACGTGAGTATCTTGATCCTACGTCGAGAAGATCAGGCGACCCCGTATCATCTTGGTATCAGAGCGCGGTTTACTCGGTAGGATTATTTACCCTTACTTTAGATTGTTTTATTTCTGTCCTATAGTCCATAAACCGAAAACAAAAAAATTCAAACCCTAGTTTTGCATCTGTTATTTTCGTGAGTTTTATTAAGTTTTGATCCATTAGAAATTTTGTTTAGGTGCTCATCATTCGTGTTTGTTTGCGTAGCTTAATCTTTGTGTCCAATCCAAAATTCAAAAAAAATCTTGCTGATATTTTTTTCATCAATTGAGACTAGCTGTTGAATATTGCATCTAGGGCTGCTCTTGAGTATTTTATACTTTGCTGAATATTTGTGATCTGCAAAAAAAATCAAAGGAACAATTAAAGCTAGTTTGGCCTTTAAAAAAAAGACGACTGAAAAAAAAGAAGAAAAGAAAAAGGAAAAAAACATGGCCGAATTTGGGTGAGTTCTTAGTCCATAAATTCAGATTGTGTAATTTAATTTCTTGAGCAATCTCGTGCCCTTACATATATATCATTGCAATTGGCTAGCGTCTCTCCTAATACTTGGTGCAAAACGAGCTATCTAATCTTTAATTTCAGATTGCCTCTAGTTAGCTCATTCCTTTGTTTGCATCGAGTCACATTGATCTTTGCGTATGCGTTCATATACTTCACTTAAATCTTTTGCATCAGCACTTAGGCAAAGTATTCTAGCCTGGATTATTACTTAACTTTACAACATCAAGAATTTCAGATTGCTAGGATATACACTTCTACCAGGTGTAAGTTTTTATTGGCCTTAATTCACTTCGGAAGGGTAAGAAATTTACTTAGGAGAGAAAATAGTGAGATTGAGTGATTTCCACATATATATGTTGCATAACTGACCATGACAGGATATTCAACAATTCGTTCTTCTTGGTGTGAACAAAATAGGAATGAATTTTCAGTATTTCGTTCCTCATGGTGCGATTCCAATCCCAACGATTTGTCTCTTCCGTTCTGTGGAAGTGAAGATCCAGAGGAGTATCTTGAGTGGGAATGGCGATTGGAGAAAGAGTTTAGATTTCAGAAGCTTCCCAAAGACCAAGAAGTGATGCAAGCCACTATGCAGTTTAAAGACTATGCTTATAGTTGGTGGCAACAATTATCTGGAAAACGATTCATTAGATCTTGGTCAGATTTGAAGGTAATCATGAGAACTGAATTTGTGCCAACCTATTATGAGCGGGAATTGCTTCACCATGTGGAGAGCATCACACAAGGGAGTAACACTGTTCAAGATTGCTATTATGAGCTAAAGCATGCATTGCGACGTGCCGGTGTCACTAGTGCAATAAAAGAACAGGTATACTTCAAAGGAGGCTTGAATTATAAGATCGCTGCTGCACTTCAATATAAATATTTTAGTAGCGCACATGATCTTGTGAATTGTGCTATTGAGGAGGAGAAGAGACTTATGAATATGCGTACACCACAGTTTCATCCAAGTCCATACTTCAATTCTTATGCCTCAACAAGTGTGACACATGGGAAGATGACCGAGCATGGGACTTTCCTTTCGGTCAAGAAGACATGTAGTGCTGCCCCATTGCTACAAACAACACCTGAGATGTATCAAAACCCATGTAAGGATGAGTGCCACATAGCCAAATTGAGTAAGAGTGATAAAAATAGTGAGTTGTGTGATTCCACCAAACGTGAGGTTGAGAGCATCCAAATGGAGAGTTAGAGGAATACACAAAAAGAAAAGAGAGAAAGAGATGATAGGAAAAGTGAGAGTACTTTTTATACTAACAACTTACTCTCTACTTCTAGTGTTGCTTCTCATATTATGCAGGTTGATATTAAAGATGAGGAGTCGATTGTTCCACAACCGATACCATTGGAAGTCAAAGATGAGAAGATAACTACAGTTGAAGATGAAGTACTTGCTGCCCCATTGTTACATCATGATGATTTGATACCTATAGCACCTACATCAACTGAAGAGAATGATAAAGATAATCATATTGGTGCTGAATTTATTTGTGAAAAGGTGAGTAATTGTGAGAACTCATGTGTTCAATCGAAAATTCCATGTTCTGAAATTCCTTTGGTCAATTTACATAATGTGGAATTAATTACTCATAAGGAAGTTCTTGCTAGAATATCTCCTGATGATTCTTTATATTATATCATGTTCGATGATCCTAAAGAGCTATCTAGTGTCATTCAGAATATTGTTGAAATTTCATATTTAAAATCACTAGTTAGTTCCTATGCCTACACATATAAGTTCAATTTGATCAGAGATTACGGTGTAGATGACAAATTTTATGTTTATAGAATATGCATTACATGTGATAAGCTTGTCGAGTTGAAATAGCATAATTTGGACAAACAATCTTTTATACCACGTCATGATCACAATGAGATGAGGTTTAACAATAGTGCTTGTTGTTTACAAAGATTTCTTGTGCCTACTTGCTCCTCTTTCGATGAACAATCATGTACAAATAATTAGAGTAGCGCAGTTGAAGCAAGGAAAGCACTTAAAATGTTTTCTTCCATATTTGAACCGTTTGATCTAGTTTTGCCCATTAATGACTTGTCCACGTACTTCGCAAAGTCGAGGACGACTTTTTCTTATGGGAGGGAGAATGGTGTGAATGAAAATATTGCAATGTATGCATTTGATAGCTGTTGTAGTATCAATTGGTTTGTGCAAAACAGTGAGAATGAGAATTACACAATAATTGATTCATACATATACCACGCATATGTGTTGTTCTTTTTGCTTACTACACCTCCAGGTAATAATATTGTGAAAGACGAAAATGGTGTAACTGATCAATACATATACCATGCATACACATTGTATTCTTTGTTTAGTACAATTTAAGGCTATCAAAAGCCGAGGACGGCTTTTCTTGAAGAAGGGGAGGATGATGCGGATACGCACATGCTTAGCACTTTTCAGTCAAATACATTATTCACTGGAAAGAAGTATTGAGCCGCATTAAATATTGTCAAGTGAATTTGTTTCTTAATGAATTTTCTTCTATTCATGGGAACGATATACTACCTTATGCCAAATTCTTGTTTATTATTAGGTTTGAATATTATGATGATTCCGGGGCCAAAGCAATGGAGAAGCACAAGGAGGGTAATCATATTTGCTACCAAGAACAAAAAGCTCAAAACCCATGGGGATGGAAAGGAGAAAGCCAAGCAGCCCATGCAACTGATCAAGGAGGAAAGAAGCCCATGCAGTGGGAGAGCAAAAGGGGAGAAGCCCAAGAACTTAAAGCCCAAGTTTTGAACAAGATTTTGAAGCCCAATTCAGACCTCCCACATGTACAACCGAATTCAAACTAGGATTCAACTCAGAACTCAATTCGGATTCGGTTCGGGACAGCCCAACAGACACCTACTAAAACGGTCATAACTTTTACAAATGGAGTCCGATTGAGGTGTTCTTGTACTCTATGGAAAGATCTTGAAGTCTACATTCAGATAGATCTAGCTTCACCTCCAAATTCTCTACGAGTCGATCAAAAACTATAAAACAAGTCACGTCACTTTTTTAGTCCGAGTCAAAGTGGGCCTAGGGCTTTGTAATCGAGTCCTATTTGGCCTCCAAGTGTTTGGCCGACTCTCCACCCCTTGTATCTTTAAAAGACAGCCGCCACCCTTGTAAAATTTAGACCACTTTTGATAATAAAATACGGTTGTTCTTTCTGTTTGCCGAACCAACATGAGGGAATTGGGAGTTCGCTGAAATCAAGATCGTTCAACCTTTCCGTTGGGAATTGGGAGCGCGATAGAAATTTATCGGTGGTCGTGAAGTTCAGCACGTGAGGTTGGGTGAATTATAGAGTGCTAACTCTTGCATGGCAATGGGAGATCACTACGGTTCGTCAAATTATGAGTATCTTGATTCTACGCCGAGATGATCGAGCGACCCCGTATCACTACTTCTGCTGCACTGCGCGTCTAGTGGTAACGATCTATAGTCTCTTACTCGCATGGCTTCCTAGTTTATGCGGTAAAAAATTTTAATCTACGCTAGTGTAGCCTACTCATATCCTAACAGTCAGAAGGGAGTTGTGGACCGTTCAATCAATAGACATGCGAAGCTTCTCGATTCCACTACTCAGTTCTATGTTCTCTAGATTCCATCAAAATGGCACTTCATCCTCACTCCTCACGCTACCATTTAAGTAGTGTCGAGGCGTAGCACCAGCTCTTGCCTACAATTGCATAAAGTGGCCACGGGTCTAGGGCCATAGGGGAGTGCGGTGAGTGGGAGTTGCAGCCGTGGCAGTTCGATAGACATGCCACAGGGGAGCGTGGGTAGCAAGAGCAACGACCACGGGGAGCACAAGTAGTGAGAGCGGCAGCCCGTGTGCTCGCTGGATGGCGAACGGTCGTGTGCTAGAGACCTAACGGTGTAGCCCATCGGCGTTGTCGCTATTGGCAAGCTCCCTGGCGGCTCAACGGTGGCATCCCATGAAAGATGCCATGAATGTTAATACTAAGATTTTTTTTTGAATCTTTTCCTATTTTCTTTGAAATTCTAGCCTATTTTTATGAATCTTGCCTGAACCCCTCCTAAAACTCGCTCAAAATTTTCAAACCTTGCTGAAACTCTCTGAAACTTGAAGTTTGTTATTTGGAACTATATGAAATCTTCTGAAACTTGTTGTTTTAGTTTTGAAACATTCCAGAACTCACTTTTGGAGCCTAATGTTTCAATTTTCAAACTTGTGTTTCAGTAGTGAAACTCTCTGAAACTTGTTGACTCTCTGAAGCTAGCGTGAAACTTCCCTGGAACATGTGTTCTAGTTTTAAAACTATGTGAAACTAGAGCAAAACTTTCCCAAAACCCTTTTGGAGTAGTTGTTTCAATTTTCAAACTAAGTATCCATAGAGCAACATTTTCAAGACTGAGTTTTGAAACTTGGATTTCTCAGGTTGGACAAACATTTTCAATCATGAATTTGCCATGGTTATCCATAGAACCAAGAAAAATCTATCAACCATTCATTGAGAATTGGTTCAATAGTCTTGTTTGATATTCTTTCTTTTCTATTTTGTAAATATCTTATGTATCTCCCTTTTAAAAAATATTAAATGTATATTTACAGTAGGATCCTTTCCTACTGTTTTAATTCAAAAAAATTCAAACCTAAGTTTTAGTTTTGAAATTCTCTAAAATTTGATTGACTCTTTGAATTTACCATCAAACTTTCCTAAAACTTGAGCTTCAGTTTTGAAATCCTGTGGAACTAGCGTGAAACTTTCCTGGAACTCATTTTTGGAACCTAATGTTTAAATTTTCAAACTTGTGTTTTAGTAGTAAAACTCTCTGAAACTTGATTGACTCTCTGAAGCTAGCATGAAACTTTCCCAGAACGTGAGTTTTTGTTTTGAAACTAGAGTGAAACTTTCCTAGAACCCACTTTTTTGGAGTATGATGTTTCAATTTTCAAACCTGAGTTTCAATTTTGAAGTTCTCTAAAACTTGATTGACTCTTTGAAGCTAGCATGAAACTTTCCCAAAACTTGATCTTCAGTTTTGAAACCCTGTGGAGCTGGTGTGAAACTTTCCCGAAACTCACTTTTGGAGTCTAATAATTGAAATTTTTAGACTTGTGTTTCAGTAGTGAAACTCTCTGAAACTTGATTGACTCTGAAGCTAGCGTGAAACTTTTTTGGAACTTAGAGTTTTAGTTTTGAAACTATGTGAAACTAGTGCGAAACTTTCCCAGAACTCACTTTTTGGAGTCTGATGTTTCAAATTTCAAACCTGAATTTTAGTTTTGAAATTCTATGAAACTTGATTGATTCTTTGAAGCTAGTATGAAACTTCCTAAAATTTGATTTTCACTTTCAAAACCTCTGAAACTAGTGTGAAACTTTCCCATAACTCATTTTTGGAGCCTAATGTTGAAATTTTAAAATGTGTTTTTCAGTAGTGAAACTCTTTGAAACTTGATTGATTCTCCAAAGCTAGCATGAAACATCTTGGAACTTTAGTTTCAATTTTGAAACTCTGTGAAACTAGCATGAAACATTCCTAGAAGTCACTTTTGGGGCATGATGTTTCATTTTTGAAAGTTGCTTTTCAATTTTGAAACTATGTGAAACTAGTGCAAAACCTTCACGGAACTCACTTATGGCGCTTGATGCTTTAGTTTTCAAACTTGACTTTAAGTTTTGAAATTTTCTGAAACTTGATTGACCCTCTGAAACTAACGTGAAGCATAAAAACACAGCTAAAAGTTGCTAAGGTGCTATACCATTGGAAACTTCTTTGAAAATGTGAAACTTTGATACATTTTAGGTTCTGGAACCTTTCAATAGGTCAACATGGTGGTCATTGACAGGGTCTCAACATTACTGAATAGAAACGGGTTCTTGTGCGTGTGAAAGAAGGCGATGACTAGCTCCCCGTGCGCGGAAGAGGACGACAATGGGGTCTTGTGCTCACAGATGACGATGGTCGTTGCACACGCTTGCGCCTAGAAGGACAGCGATGGGGCCTCACATTGGTAGAGGAAGGCAATGGGCTCGATTAGCTTAGTGAGAAAGGTACGGCGCACGATCATCTGATTAAGGCCATGTCCATATTGGTTTCTGCTTCTGGATTCTACTTAGAAAAGCCAAAATCTAATACAAACATCGAACATCTCGAAGCAACTTTTCCACTCCTCTCGCTACTATCTCACTCCAAAGATAAGACAGGTCACGGGTGCTTCACGCGCCCCCACTCCTCTCGCTCCCATCATATGCACACATCTCTCCCTCACTTTTTTCACCGCTCACTCTCTCCTAAAAGCCACTTCTTTCAGCTATTGCTATTTATTTTCAGCCATAATCCTTAGCCAAAAGCCATCAGTAAATGTTAATATGAATGCCCCCTAAAACTTATCATATGGTCAAGACCTATCCCATCAAGACATCTCTCTACAGTATACTGTGGTCTAGTCATCCTCTTTTGATAATGCCTTCAAAATAATTAAAAAAGTAGTTTTCTAAGATCATCTAAAATTTATCACATTTGAGCTAGCTTAAAAGGTAGAGAGTAGCCAAATGTTTACTTATGTGAACTATATGGGAATATCACAACACACCAATAATATAATATGCCAACTGCGTGTTACAACATTTTAGCATGTGCATTGATTTTGATGTTCATTATCTTACAGATGCAGCATGATCCAATTTGTTTTTTAGTTAAGGAAAGTTTATTTCCTGGTATGTTTTCATTAACTCGAATGATATGCTACCAAGGAGAGAGATCTGTTAAGTTTGGTCTCTTCAGGCAGTTCATTTTACAAGCATATAATGGTAGGCATCATGGTATATGTAATGTGTCTATAGTTTTGTTTAACTAGTTTTAAATTGGCAGGTTTTCCTCTTCATACTTCATTTGGATAAAACAATTTAATGTCATCATTTGTACCTTCCTCAAAACATACACATGGTTGCCCTACTATATTAATTATTGCATTACATTTTATCTTGCAATAACACTAATTGGTTTGGCCTATAGAACCTTTGGTGTAAGTTTCTATCAGCAATCCCATAGGACCAATCCAGGGAATCAGATAGGGTGAACAATTTTTGAAACTTTTTTCTCTAAGGTATTCAAAATATTCACTCGAGTGATTATGATAGTCACCAAGTTTATATCACACCAACACAGGGAAGAAAAACAAAACTAGAAACAAGAGCCTACAAAAATGGCAGTCATTTCGCAAGACGGGTCAGACCACCGTTGATGGATTGGTCTAAGCGCTGCTGGCCTGTCTGACCATGCTTGTGAACGGTCACACCAGCAGACCAGTCTAACCGTAGGTTCGGGGCTGGTCCAACCTGTCCCCTGTTCTTAGATCTGAAAACCTCACGAGACACAAGCTCAAATCCCAAGAACTTGTCCAATTCTCATTTAAACACATCCACATTTTGTACGAGACTTGTTCAAGATAATAGGAACCTAAACTAATTAAGAATTACAAGGTTCTTGGGCTCAAATTCACCAAATTGAAGAAAATCAAATCTAGTTCACATGAACATCAAAAACACTAAATCTCAAATTAATTATTACTCATGAGGATCTAAAATATGAGGTCTTTCAAATCTAAGACTTGTATGAGATCTTTCATATTTAAGCAAGAGATTATACTAGAATACCCATGAACTCAAAATCTCAAATCTAGCTTAAGAATTAGCAAAACTAAGCAATAACACAACATAAAACATGATTTAGACAAAGCTTTGATATATTTCAGTGGAGAATGAGGTTTACATACTTATGGTTGATTACAAGGTGCAGCCAAAACACCACCCTTTTCTCTCTTAAGTTCTCTCCCTCATAAATAGGGGTGCAATCGGGTCGGATTCGGACGGATATTGCTCATACCGTATCATAACCCATATTTTTTTTCTCGGATTCGGGGTCGAATACGGTAAAACCAGATACAAATACGAATTCGGAGTATTCAGAATTTTGAATACGGTGCCGCCGGAACGGATACTTGACTGTTTCGAATCGAAAACGGATAATGTAGATGGATAGTACGTGCATACGGAAAGAAACATATGTTAAACCATACCACCATCACTTCAAGCCTTAAACTGTTAGACATAAGTACATAATAGTGATTATAATTCATCAACCGAAAATGGTGTGGCGTTTCCCCCAAAATTGCCTATTGATGTGTGGCGTTTCAAGATGAATCTTGATTCTTGACGGACAACATTTTCTTTTTCTAGGCTAAAGAAATATTACTAAATTAAGGTAGAGACAGTAGACAATTGGGGATAATAGACTTTTGACAAATTTACCTGTTCATTTACTGAAGCATGCCAAAGTTCATCGTTTAATAATACTCTGATTACATGCTTTTCATTCCATTACCTAGGAAGAGTGATCTTAATGAGCAAATTTAGGATTCCAATTGCACAAGCAACAGAATTAGAAATAAAATATTATTTTAGTATTTGTATATTTATAGTAGCCACAACTGAATGTCATATTTCTTTTAGAGAACTTAAGCTTGCACGACCCAGGAAAACTTTCTATACACTGCACACCTCAACCAACTAACATGACAAAAAAACAAATACTAGCAAAATAAAAGGTGAATTCTTAGCTATTACCAGATATCCGACCGGATAATTATCTGGTATCCGAATACCGATACTATTCGGTCGGATAACAACTCTCCCAAATCCGAATCCGACCGGATACCAAATTCTCTTCCCGAATCCGGTACCGACCGGATTCGATACCGGATCGGTCAGGATTAACCCAATCCATTTGCACCCCTAGCAAAGAGCTCATGAGGGGAGAGAAATCGCGTTGGTCCCACCTGTTCGACGCAGAGAAGGGAAGGCTAGCGGCGCCAATTTTCTCAAGAGGAGGCAGCGGAAGGAAAGTACCGCTCACCAACTCACTCTCCTCTTTTGGAGATGCTCAGGAATTTTGCCGCTTCGTTCCCTGCAATTTTCTATCACAATTTTCTATCGCTTCCTTGGCCATTTCCTTGTGAACGCCTTTGATGACGCCACTTGCCTCCTTGTGAATGCTCCAAGACCGCGACCAATATGAAATCCTGAACCTTTCTTTGGTGGAACTCGTGGAAAAAAAACTAGTGGAGGAAAGTAGGTGACACTTGGTTCCTGCAGGAGCGCGACAGGGGATGTTGGTGTCAAGGCAGCACGACCCAAGTACGGGAGGAGACGTGCAGCGGACAGGGTGCGCGGCTACAGACATGCAACGGTAGGGCTAGTGAAAAACTGGGGCGCGTGAATTACCCGAGCTCGGCGTATTCTAGATTTAATTTAAGCTCATCTTAATTTACCGCGGCATCCTCTGTCCTGTTGTTATTTAGATGGCTATTTTTGCAAATTCGTCAGCAAGGGGCAAGAGAGAAGGGTCAATAGTGCCATTGCCGCCAAAGTAGTGCACCGCCTCTTAATTTGCTTTGGCCGGTATGTGTTTACTCGTGACATAGAGGAGGAAATACCGAGTAAAATCTCGGCAATGGCAAATTGGCAATGCGAGCAGCTCTGCTTCTCCAACTCCCGTTCCCACCGCCGCTGCCCTCTCTGCGCTCCTCGCCTGCTGCGCCTCCCTCATCGCCGCCCTCCACACCCGCCTCCTCAGGACCTCCCGCCTCTTCCGCCCGGCCTTCCTCGCCAACTGCCTCGCCGCTGCCTCGTCCGCCGTCGCGCAGCTCCGCCACGCGCCCACCGCTAACCGCTTCTTACACAACATCCTCCTTGCCGCGCTGCTCAAGTCCCGTGACCTCCCAGCCGCTCGCGGGTTGTTCGGCGGAATGCCCCACAGGGACACCATCGCTTACAATTCCATGATCGCTGGCTACGTTGACCGCGGACGTGCCGACGAGGTGTTCCAGCTTATTCGCACGATGAGGAAGCCTGGCGTCAAGCGTAGCTGCTTCACCTTCTCCATTGTTTAGTCGGCTGTCTGCTCTGCTCGCCACGGCATGCAGGTTCACGCAGCTGCTTTCGGCTTTCCGCCACGGTTGCACGCATCAGAATGCTGTAGTTGGCAACACAATCGTTGATATGTACCGGCGGCCTCATCGAATACGCGGTGCGCATGTTTTGGAGTATGAATGAACAGGGTATCGTTTCTTGGAATGCTGTCATGTCAGTGTACAAGGATGATGGCTAGAGCAGTCGAGTATTTGAGTGTTTTCGGTCGATTAGGAGCAATGAGTTTTTGGTTGACGAGTGCAGTTTGTCGACGAGATAATTGGTTTTTTAGGACTCTAAACGTTGGGCTTCGCATATTTAGGACTCCAAACGTTGGCTTCGCAAAATTAGTACTCTAAACGTTGACACTTTGATTTTTATGGTATTATAGCTTATTTATCATTTCTTAATCTATTTTCTTAATACTTAGCACCTAAAATGACTCTTATGCCCTCCGCGCCGTTGGGCCTTGGCCGCCTCATCCCTCTCGTTTGCCGTGCACGTTGCACTCGCGCGTTGCAGGCAGCTGAGCAGAATATGGAGTAGCACATCGTTTTGGTCTCCATTAGATGTTCAAATCTTCAACACTTTCATCGTTAGTTACAATGTTGAGAGGCCTAAGCCTAACGGGGATACAGTTTTGCATTCTTTTACTCCCTGTCTTTATTAAGGTAAAAGCTCAGGGTCACATCTGAAGCATTCCGTTTCACACTCCCATTATGTTCTAATGACGGATCACAGTTCCAGCTGCAAAGCTTATCAATAACAAGTTCTCTAGTAAAAAAACAACAGTTGTGGTGTACACGCTATTCAGAATTAGGTGGAGAGCCCCCAATGGTGCCGGCGGCGGTTCCAGGGATCCGCGTCGATGAGGGCGGCGGCACCAGAGCGACGTTTCGAGTCGCAGTCCAGAGCGAGAGAATGGGGCGACTAGAGCGACGTTTCGATTCCCAGGTACGTGATTAAGGGTGGAGGGTATAAGAGTCATTTTAGATGCTAAGTATTAAGAAAAGAGATTAAGAAATGATAAATAAGCTATAATACCATAGAAATCAAAATGTCAACGTTTAGAGTACTAATTTTGCGAAGCCAATGTTTGGAGTCCTAAATATGCGAAGCCCAACATTTAGAGTCCTAAAAAACCAATTCGTTTGTCGACGGTGCTCAGCGTGTGCATGGATGTGAAGGATTTGGCAGGGTGACCAGCTCTTGGTCCTTTCCGTCAAAATGGGGCTCCTATCAAATTCTATCGTTCGTAGTGCTGTTATTGGCCTGTTGTGTGTGTCTAACAGGCTGGCTGATGCTGCTTGCCTTTTCGAAGGTATGGCAACATGGGATTCAGAAACTTGTAATGCAATTATATCAGGCTATGTCAGGAGTGGGATAACGGAACAAGCTCTGGGCCTCTTTGCGATGGCACTACGACATGTTGTTCTTCCAACTGAGTTCACTTTTGCAAGTGTGCTGAGATGGAGTTCGTGCTTTGGTTTGATGGAGCAGGGCACTCAAATTCATGCGCTGATTTCTAAACTTGGGTTCGGGGATGATGTTATTGTTGCCACTGCCCTCATTGACATGTATTGTAAATTAGGTTCCTTGAAGCATGCCAGGAAACTCTTCAACAGGTATGTATCAAGGATTTGGTTTCATGGAATACAATGGTCATTGCTCTATCGCATAATGGGAGAGGTAAAGAAGCTTTCCAAGTTTTTCGGTGGATGCTGAAGTGTGGTATCCAACCAGATAGAATTACTCTTTTTGGAGCTTTATCTGCCTGTAGTTTGGTTGGTCTGGTTTATGAGGGAATAAACATTGTTTCCCTGTTTAAAGACAATTACCATGTCGTTCCTGGCTTGGAGCACTATACTTGTGTGGTTGACATCTTAAGCCATGCAGGAATGTTTAGAGAGGCAGTAGATTTTGTAGAGAACAATTTGCAAAAATGTAATACTGCTGCTTTCTCCAATATTCTTGAGGCCTGCATGATTCAAGGGAACTTTGGCATGGCAGAGTCAATCGCAGAAAAGATGATGAAGCTGAAGCCTTGATCCTCACTGCCATACATTCTTTTGGCTCAAACATATGGCACCAGATGTATGTGGGAAAGCATGGCTAGAATGTGGAAGTCAATGGAAGATCAAGGAGCAAAGAAGGTTCAGGGATGTAGCTGGTTGTGTATCAAGAATGAAATCCCATGTGTTTACATCTGAACAATTGTTGCATCATGGAAGAGAAGCTACGTATGCAGTGTTAGATCAGTTGTTTTGGAACATGATGGATCACAGATATGCTCATGGTTGTGTTGAGTCTTTCTATAGACAAGAAGAGCCCAAGAATAGTGAGAGTTTTGCTTGCCTTCAATTGTTCTTTGATTACACTCCATGAGCTGTGCAACAAGTTACCTTGACAATATGGAAGCTAACAACGAGCTTTGGAGTATCAAGCAGGCAAATACCATGGACACTGTGTTATGGCCAAGATTGGAACGACGGAGTTTGTACAAATGCGAAATTGGTGGCCGTAGCTTGAAGAGGCGCTGGCGGTATGGAGGAGCCAGCCAGCAGTCTGTTGTGCGCTGGCGCACAAGACGTGCAGGGAGGAAGAAGGAATATCTTTCTTCTTGATTTCTTTCAATCATGTGGCAGCCCATATATATATGGCTAACCCCTAACAATCCATCTCTAAAAGCAAATCTTAACTAATTAGGAAACCAATCTCTAATATTATATCTAGTACTAAGAAAGGAAATTTATTTGGGAAACCTAACCGGTCTTGACCGACACGGCTTCATGCAGTCGAGTCCGGCTGTAGCCCGTCCGGCACGGCCGCTCCTGCCGCCTGTGTTGCGGTGATCTCTTGGTCGCCGTTTGCCTGGTGCGTCGCACATAGCAGCGGCCGACCATAACACACGGAGAAAAAGGCATTGCCCTAAAGAGCCTCCTACCCGTATTCTTCCTCTGTTAGAGGTGTACAGAAATCAAATAATCCGATAAGGTGGCCAAAGAGCAGCAATCAGGTTTAAGTTTGTCATTTATATATGTTAATGCATATATTATGTTGTTTTCCAAATTGATTAATTTATTTGAGGTCTTTTTTGCTACAGAAATGGTATGGTCTCATACAAAGCTGGTAAGCTTCCATGGCATATATGTTACTAGAAACCTTTTTGTTAGACCATGTGGTTAGGTTTAGGATATTTTGGTGATGAATAATTGACAATGGTTAATTTGTTATGATGAATAATTGTTGATTTTGTTTAGCGATGTTATGCGAGGTGTGTGGTGCATGCGTGAACTGATGTTGGTCAAGTTGGGACGAACTTGTGCCAGAAAAATATTATTTGATCTTTGCATGTGCAGGTTAAGCATAGAGGCGATCATGGTTAGTGACGAGGAGGACCGGGACTAGGATGGGGAGACCCGAGGTTCAGACGGTCGAGGATGTCATGGGATGATCGGGCTCATGCTTGGGGCGCATGAAGATCAAAGGTTGATGGTACGTGAAGAAGCTACAGGAGGTGTGGTCCTGAAGGCTTCGACACGTGATGAGTTGAAAAGTCGGAAGTGTGAAAAACCCGTGTTAGGAAGGGTTTCGGGTCCCTTGAAAATTAGTGGGCCAAAAGCCTAGTTGAGGTAAAAACGCCCAGGTCTAGTTGGATGAATTGGATTAGGATTCTAAGTAGATATTGAATAGGATTCTGAGTTGGATTAGGATTCTAAGTTGAGATTGAATAGGATTCGTAGTTGGCTGTATAAAAACAACGGAGCACAAGGATAAAAATTGAACAGAGCGGCCGATTTGAGGAACAGAAAAAGGTCGTAGCGTGCGGCGGTCAGAACGCAAAAAGGAAAAGAAAAAGAAAGGATGGCACACGGGCGTATACTACCATAGGGATGAACAGTGCTTGGATTTTTTAATAAAATTTTGTGAGTTTTTTTATTTCGCATCTATTATCATGTTTCTTAGTTTTTTGATTCATATAGATTATCCATGCATTGATCTATGTCTAGGTATTTTTTGTGCTTACATACATGAATTAGTTTTGATTAAAAATCGATTACAGGATTCAATCAAAAATGTGTTTCGCCGATTGGAATCAAATAGCGATCGGAACTGTTTTCTCGCTACTACAGTATGCTACAGTATCTGCTACAGTAAAATCAGAAAAAGAATTCTGTTTTTGTTTTTTTTGTTATTTCTGGTTTTTGCAGATTAAACAATTAAAAATTAAAAAAAAGTTTACGCTGTGTGTTGCAATCATTCACCCCCCTCTGATTGCTATCAACGATCCTACAAGTGGTATCAGAGCAGATTTATTTTTCTAATTGATATTAACCGGTGATTAGAAAACATGTTGATGGATAGGTATTCCACAAAACCTTATGTTATCGATGGTGTTGATTTTCAGTATTGGAAAGCGAAGATGGAGGCATATATTCAATCTCAGGGCTTTGCAATATGGGAGAAGGTCTACAAGCCTTATCAAGTGCCTGAAAACGATGCGGTGTCAATAGCAAATATAGCACAAGTGGAGGCAAATAGCATGGCAAGGAACCTGATAATTCAAGGACTAGGAAGAAGTGATTTTGATCGTGTTGTGCATCTTAAATCCGCATAAGAGTTATGGAAAGCACTATGTGATTATCATGAGGGTTCATCTACTATTAAAGAGGTACGTCAAGATATGTACAAAAAGGATTACATGCGTTTTGAGATGAAATCTGGTGAATCAATAGATGATTTTTTTTTGCCCACTTTAATAAAATTCTTAGTAACCTACGTGTTGTTAATGTTACTTATACTGATGCTGAAAACGCACGTCAATTACTTAGAGCATTAGATATGTCTATATGGGAGATGAAGGTTACATCCATTAGAGAATCTACTATCATGAGTACACTCATATTAGATGTACTTGATTCTAAATTGAAAACTCATGAATTAGATATTTTTGCTAGAAAATATAATGTAAATAGATCAATTGCTTTAGCTTCACAATCTAGCAAGTCTAATTGTGATAATTCTTCTACTAGCTATGATTTATCTTCTTTGTCTTCACTAACCGATGAACAGCTAGAGCAACTCCCGAAAGATGATTTGGCACTCCTCTCTACACGCTTCACAAGAGCTTTGCAGAATGTAAGATCAAGAAAGAGAGGAAATTTTGGTCCTCAAAGGTGCTATGAGTGTGGTGATCTCAATCATATTCGTCTCAAATGTCCAAAGTTTCTAGCAAGACTTGCAAGGGAAGAGAATGACAAGGAAAAAGAGATGGAGAAAGAAAAAAGAAATAATAAAAAGAAGGGCTATATGAATCGCAAGGTGGTGCATCGTGTTCTTTCGGCTCTTGGGCAAATTAATTTGAGTGATGTGGACACGGACATCGAGGATGATACTCCCAAAGGCAAGAGAGATTTAACTGGGTTGTGTCTAATGGCAAATAGAAAAAGCTCCACTGACAATGATGATCTTGACAGCGACAACTACAATGAGGTAGAACCTTCTTATGATGATTTAGCTAAAACTGTTGCTAAATTTGGTACTTTGCTAGAAAAGAAAGATAAAAAGATTAAGAAATATGATACTTTAATTGAATCTCTAAATTTTGAAATTGCAAGACTTAGAGTTTTAATTCCTGATGATGAATCTTGTGAGTCTTGTCAAATTTTACATTCTGAGTTAGAGAATGCTAGGTCACTTAATGCTTTAAACATGGATCAATTTAGAGATGTAACTGCTAAATTTGATGAATTAAGATTAGCACATGACTCTTGTGATGAAAAATTAAAATGTGCTAATGATGAAATTGGAAAGCTCAAGTTTATTTCTTCTTCATGTTTAGAATCAAGTATTTTAAATGCTCAATCTAAAGCTTGCTCTAAATGTGAATTGCTAGAAGCTAGACTTAGTTCATCTGAGGAAACAATTCAACAGATGCTTTATCATGAGATATCTTTTTGCTCTAACTGTCCTAAGCTAAACACTGAAATAGAAACTTTGACTATACAACTTAATGATTTTGCTGAAAAAGAAAGATTGGCTCAGTCTAGTGCTTCTAAAAATCTTGTGAATGAATCTGTTAAATGCACAACTGTCTCACTCTAGCTAAAGAGAATGAGTAACTTAAAGACCCTTCGCTAAGATTCTATGCTTTATTTCCTATTTCTCCTGCTATTGTTTCACTGCCAGTTACCCTATATGAGATTCATTTACTTTTTTTAGGGAGAGAGTCATTTACTTGCAAGTGCTTTAGTGGTAATTTCGGTTTAGGAGATTGGGGAACTTCTTGTTAATGAAACTCTGGTAGTTGACCGCTTTCATACATTATCAAACAAACATTAGTTGCAAATGTAAACTATGGTGATGCACTTGAAAAGCAAGGCGACAATCTTGTGATTATACAGAGACAAACTTGCTCCCTGTAATCTTTTATTTTACTCGAGCCATGACAAGCCTCAGCAAATAGCACCATACCCATGTTAATTTCCTTGCTCTAGTTAGCTTTGCTTTTGGCTTTTGCTGAGAGTAGAGCATACGTTAATCACTAGCTGTCAGTTTGTCTAGGCACACCAAGACAAGGGCGGAGCTACAAAGGACAATGTAGTGAAAATAGATAGGACGAAGATTGTGAAGCTTCGTGGGATGGCAATGCCTGTTACCATACTGCAATGAAGCTGGAGAGCTGGAGGTCATCTTTAAGCAGTTTGCCAAAGTTGGAGACGTCGTAACGAAGACAAGGAAATCAAGGAGCAGGGGTTCAGCAATTTTCCTCATGGCCTCCAAAGAAGATGATGTGAGTCTCTTTTCAGCCAACTTCTAGCCTTTGAAGATTTTTTGGTAGTTTGAAATGACCTAAATATTTGATGGCATATTGAGGAGTACGTAGCTAATTAGCTTTTGATATGGACATTTTTGTTGAGGAACCGTCGCTGGCGACCAGTCCGATCGATTCCTCTGTTTAGAACAAGAACGAATCAATCACAGAAGACAGAATAATAGATTGAACACAGAGAGGTAGAGAGAACTCCTGGTCTTTCTTTATTGCTTTCAATTACATCAGGTGTACATAATATGCTGGTTATGGCTCTCTAATTATAGTCTATGGTGGGGTGCCCATATTGGGCCAGGACTCCTGGCCTAGGCCCAGGTTTCTCAACACTCCCCCTTGGGCACTCACCCAACACGTTCATGCCTCGTTAAAACTCCATAAAAACCTAGTGGAAAAAAATTTAGAGAAAGAGTACATGATACATGTTATGCTGCAATGCACAAATTGCCTCATTAAAAACCTTGGTCGAGAAACTTTCAGGAAGACTCGTCAAGAGAAAAAGAGTACAATCCACCTAATTTCATTTGGTCTTTAGAACTTTATTCTCTTGGGTACTTAATCTGCATGATCAAGCTTTACTAGCGGGCTTGAGAGAATTCTCCCCCTGAATTCTGCACTTCTCTAAGTCTCATCATTCCAATTCCACGCATGCACCTTTCAAAGCTAGATGCGGGGAGTGACTTAGTGAACAAATCTGCTAGATTTTAACATGACTTAGTATGCTGTACTTTAATCTCGTCCATCTTTTACAATTCATGTGCATAGAAGAACTTGGGATTGATATGCTTTGTGAGATGACTCTTCACATAGCCCGTTTGCACTTGTGCAACGCAAGCGGCATTAGCTTCATAGATAATCGTGGGGGTTTGCACAATGTTCATCCCACATGACTTCTGGATGTGGTGAACCATTCGGCAGAGCCAAGCGCACTCTCGTGTGGCTTCATACAATGCTATAATTTCTGAGTGGTTTGTCGAAGTAACTACAAGGCTTTGCTTGGAAGATTTCCAGGAAATTGCAATTCCACCACACAATAATACATAGCCTATTTGTGACTTTGCGGTATGCAGGTCAGACAAGTACTATGCAGGTCAGACAAGTACCCAGTATCTGCATAGCCAATCAAGTTCAGGTCTTGATTCTTTATGTAGAACAATACAAGGTCTTTGCTTCCTTGGAGATATCGGAAGATATCCTTTATGCCCTGCCAATGCCTTTTGGTGGGCTCTGCACTGTACCTTGTTAACAGGTTCACGGCAAATGCAATATCCGGTCTAGTGCAATTTGCTAAGTACATGAGTGCTCCCACTGCACTCAAGTATGGGAATTCCAGTCCCAGGATTTCCTCCTCCTCTTCCCTGGGTCGGAAAGGATCTTTTTCTTGCTGTAAAGACCTCCCGATCATCGGTACTTTCAATGGGAATGCCTTCTCAAAGCCAAACCTTTCAAACACCTTTTGGGTGTAGGTCGACTGATGTACCAAGATTCCTTCAGGGACATGCTCAAGCTGTAGGCCTAAGCAGAACTTGGTCTTGCCCGATCATCGGTACACAGAGATTATACATAATCCATTCTGGGATCGCCGTATAAATACACAAGGACAAACTTCATTGTTCGTGTAGCCTTTTTGCAGAGAAAGTCGCTCAAGCGATTATACCACATTCTTCCAGATTGTTTCAGTCCATACAATGACTTTCTGAGTTTCACACTGTACAGATTTCTATTTGCTCTGTCTTGGTTTGGGAGAGGTATTCCTTCAGGGACTTTCATATAAATCTCCGAATCCAAGTTACTGTAAAGGTATGCAGTCACAACATCCATCAATTTCATTTCTAAGTTCAAGTTCACTGCCATTGAGATCATATATCTAAAGGTAATTTCACTCATGACTGGGGAGTAGGTTTCTTCATAATCAACTCCAGGACGTTGAGTGAAACCTTGTGCTACTACCCTTGCTTTGTATCTCACTACTTCGTTTCTTTCATTTTCTTTCGAACAAATACCCACTTGTGCCCAACGGGGTGCACATGGGGAGGTGTGCGGTATTTGGGCCCAAACACCTCTCTTTTGTTCAGAGATAGCAATTTAGTTGCTATTTCGTTCTTCCAATCTTCCCAATCTGATCTTTTCTTACATTCAGCGAGCGATTCAGGCTCGGGATCAAGATCAATAATGGTGGAAATTTTATTTGCGAAGTAGATATCGATATTGGCCGTTGTCCTATTTAGGGACTCTCCCGTGCACATAATTTATAGCTATTTCTTCATGAGTTGCTTCTTCTGGAGTGATTGCTTCTTCTAGAGCTTCACCTTGCGCATCGTTTCTTTCAATTGCGGTGGCAAGTCCCTTTAGTTTTTCGGCTCCGATGTGTGTGTACACATCCATGCCGATGGAGATATTTAAATCCGGTATGCCCTTTTCGGAAGGTGTCATACTTGTGCCAGGTCTCAACTGGCTCCCCTTCTCATTCTGGGGGACTTCAATGATCGGCTGTGATAAGTTCTTCTTATCCTTTTTCGCCGGGCGTCCCCGGTTACTTTGGACTCGAGGAGCCAAAGTTCTCGTCCTTTTATTATAAGACCTCTGGACGGGATTAGGGATACCTTCAATTTTCTTTGGTATTTCAACCCTCTCCGGTGCATTGCGTGCAGGCACATGCGACTTAGTCACGCTCTTCAAATCACTAAAGTGATTGGGCAATTGGTTTGCTAATGCTTGCAAGTCAATGATCTTCTGGATCTCTTTCTCAGTTTCATTAGTGCGCAGGTCATGTGCATGAATTCCCGTGGCTTCCCACGTAATGTCCCGATATTTTTCATCAAGGGGTTGATTTCCTCCCCCTAATGACGGGAAATTATCCTCATCAAAAATGCAGTCAGCGAAGCGGGCAGTATGCAAATCTCCCGTCATGGGTTCCAAATACCTGATTATGGATGCAGTCTCATAACCAACGTATATCCCAATCTTGCGGAGAGGGTCCATTATAGTACGCTGCGGAGGTGGTATATGTATATAAACCTTGCATCCAACCTCTTGAGATGAGAGATTTTCGGTGGTGACCCTTGCGCTAGTTGCATAGGTGAATGGATGTTGTAGGCCGAAGCTCTAAGGTTGATGAGATTCGCTGCATGAAGGACTGCGTATCCCCAACATGTAGCTGGCAAATTACTTTTATGCAAGAGGGGTCGGGCAATAAATTTAATTCTCTTAATTAAAACCTCTGCCAAACTATTCTGGGTATGGACATGCGGTACCGAATGCTCAACTGCAATCCCCATTGCCATGCAATAATCATCAAATGCCTTCGAAGTAAATTCTCCGGTATTGTCCATTCTGATGGACTTGATGTGATGATCAGGAAATACATTTCTGATGCAAATGATCTGCGAGATCAATTTTGCAAAGGCGTAGTTTCTTGTGGACAACAAACCCACATATGACCACTTCGATGAAGCGTCAATGAGCACCATGAAAAATGGCCCTGAGATGGGCTGAATGAGACCGCAAATGTCTCCCTGGATGCGTTCCAGGAATGCAGCGACTTCATCCTTCACTTTCAGAGTGGAGGGTCTAGTAATTAATTTCCCGGTGGCACATGCAGGGCACACAAAATCTTCATGATGCGGGAAATTCTTCACATTAATATTATGCCCATGCGAATTATTTATTATGTTTCTCATCATCCTAAGACCTGGGTGACCTAATCTATCATGCCATAGACAGAAGAGTTCAGAGCTTCTAAATACTGTCTTCAGAACAGTATAGGCTGCAGGTGCCTTAATGTTGGTATAATATAGCCCAGTTTCTAGTGAAGAAAGTTTTTTCTAATACCCTTTTGCCATTCTCTTCGCGTTTCGTGATGAGCAGGTATTCCTTACCGTACTCTTCGTCAGTCTCAATGTGGAAACCATTGGCGCGAATATCCTTAAAACTTAGGAGAGTTCTAGTCGATTCTGTGTACAATAAGGCTTCTTCAATGACCAAAGTCGTGCCTATTGGAAGTATAATTGTGGCTCTTTCGGAACCAATTATACATGCATCGCTTCCGGCGATTGTCGTAAGGCTGCCAGTGCTCTTACGAATCAACTGAAAAAATTAGTCTCTCTTAAGTTGGTATTCGTTGTGCCGCTGTCGGCAAGGCATATTTCCTCCATAGAGTGCCACACGTGTTCTAATATAACGTATTTAATTAACATGTATTAGAAGGCATTCAACACATAAATAAAATACGCCAATATCAGAACATATTATGCCATCATAAACTGAATAAATGAATGAATTATTCCAAAATCATCCCACCATCACGAGAAAAGAAATCCTAAAGCACCATTCATGCAAGATCTAACTTGTCCATTTAACACAAATAAATGACAATTAACGTCTAATGCATTGTGTGCATCAGACGGAATCAACTAGAAAATCATTGACTTCTTCGGCTATCTTTTCAGGAGTGATCTTCTCTTCAAGAGAGATCATGGCGGTGGCTGCCTCTAAGTCATAAGAAGGTGCTGCTGCCGGGACGGATTCAAATTCCATCAACTCAGGCAGCTGTTCAGGGTGCTCTCCCTCAACTGCTGCAAAGTGGGCTTCAGGCTGCCCCTTGCCATCCTTCTTCTTCTGAGCTTGGTGGGCATCAATGACATGTTATGATTCTTTGCATATCCACGACCAATGCCCCCATTTGCCACACTTGTAGCAACCCTGGTTCTGCTGGCCATAGGTCTTGCTACTTTTCTTAGCCTTTTTGTCACTTGGAGCATCTGACTTTCCTTTCTAGGCAACGATCTTACCCTTCTTCTCCCTTCTCTTCATCAAGGGCTTTCCACCTTGTAGCTGCTAGCATTGGCTTCACGGCCAGCGGAGCTGCCTGGTGGCTGAGTGACGTAACTCTTGCGGAGAAGTTCGTCCTGAGCCTTCGCAACCTGCATCATATCAATCAATTCGGCGTACTCCTTGTAGCCGTCTTAACGATAGTTGCGGGCGGTTTGTACGACACTGGGGTGAAAGGTGGACAGGGTCTTCTCGATCTTCTGCTCATCTGTGATCTGCTTGCCACAGAGTTGAAGATTAGTACCAATCCTGTGCAAAACAGAATTGTACTCCCCGACCGTCTTAAAGTCGACAAACCTCAGTCTGATCCACTCCTGCTCTGCTTGAGGAAGAATTGTGTACTTGAGCCTCTCAAATCGCTTCTTGGGTGCGATCCAGAGGGCTAGTGCGCTTTTCTCCGCCATATACTCATTCTTGAGAGCGGGGCAGAGGTGGTGCCTGAGAAAATGAAGTGCCTGATCATTCTCCTCAGGTGTGAGTTGGGCGTCTTTCTGTCCACTTAACCCAATAGCCGCGCGGAGCTTCTGGCCCCCAAGCACAATCTCGACATCAGATGCCCATGTCAGATAGTTTTCGCCATGCTGGGCCAGCTCCTCGAACTCACGGTTCGTGATGCCAGTCATCTACATGTGTATGAACGAAATAAAATAAGTTTACTTCAGGTAAACATGCATGAAATAATTTACTGCGGGTAAATAATAGTACAATAGGTTCTCGTAATGTTTCATAATTTTCTATGTATTTTCTATAATTTTACTGCTAATTTCAGTGATTAAAAGCAATTTAAACAATTACAATTAACCAAAACAGTAATTAAATACAGAAAATACGAAGAATAATAATGGCATAAATAAATTTCAAATGCTAAAAATAATTCAAAATTCGGATTCCCGAGGCCTTTTTATGCTAAGATATGAATTTTCAGCGAATTCTGCAATTTCTGAGGGTTTCTGCGCAAATTTTCAGTTCAGAGAAAAATTCGCGCAATTTTCTGATTTATCGAGGGGTTTTCTGCAAACTTCTGGACCCATACGTAAATCAGAGGACCTATCGGCAATTTTTGGAATTACTGAGACCTTTCTGCAAAACTTCGGGGCTCATATGCAAGTTTTAGGACCTTTTCGGTAATTTTCATTCTTATGGGGTTTTTCTGGAAAATAACCGGCGCCCCCCCCCGGCTGGGCCTTAGGCCCACTTCCCCTTCCGCCGGCCCATTAGGCTTCAGTGGCCCACCCGGCCGAGTTAATGCGTGGGGGGTAGGGTTTTCTACCCCCATTCAACGGCGGCGGCGGCGGCAGCTCAAGCCGTTCAGCCCGAGCGGCTTCATGCGCAGCGGCGGGCGAGCGCAACCGAGGGCGGCCAGGCGCATGCGACGAGCAGCGGCGGCCGGGAGAGAACCCCGAGCGGAGGTGGCCGGGCACCATGTACGCCGGCGGTGAGCTTGGCAGCGCCGTGCAGGGCGGCGAGCTTGGGAAAGGTGTGGGGCCGGCGAAGGCCGTCGGCAATGCGCGTGCGGGCGCAAAGCTGAGATGACCGGGACTTCGTGCCGGATCTCAGGGCGGCGATCAGGTGAAGCCGACTTCGGGCGGCGGCGGTGGGCGCAAAACCCGAGCGGCGGTGCGGGCCAGAAACCAAAGAGCCGGTGGCGGCGCATGCGGGTGGGAGCCACGAGCAGCGGCCAGTCTTCGGGCGCGGCGCACGAGGAGGAGCCAGAGCGACGGGGTTTGCGCATGCGGCCGCAGCGGAGCCGAAACGACGTCTTCGGGCGTCGGCCGGACGGTGTGCACATGCGGGCGCTGCGGGACCGGGGCGACTCGCTTCAGGCGGCGTGGCGTGCACAGGAGTTGGGACGGCCAGGCGACGCGTTGTGCTTCGGGCACCTCGGCCGGTTGCGGCGCCATGCAGGGGCGGCTGGTGTGGCATCGCCGGCTACTGGCCGGCAGCCAGTAGTGCGCATGCGGGCGCGACGGCGGTGTGGTCCGGTGGTCGGCGGTGGGCCGGTGCCCCTCTTTTTCTTACGTAGAGGCTGAACAGAGAACCCAATGCAAAAGTTTTTCTTCTTCTATGCAGTTGCCGAAACAGAAACAAAACCGAAGCAAGATTTTCCCCTTTTTTTCGATTCTAATCTACAGTGCAATCAACATCTACCCCCGTTTCACAATCTACCAATCGACATTGTACCGGCAACTTCAGATTTGCTCGTGGTAGATTAGGGCAGATTTGCACCGTAGAGATTCAATCTAGAATGCGAAAGAAATTGCGAATTCAAAGCGATCTAGAAAATTCAATCTATTAGGTGCTTCGATGATTACCTTCGTTCACCGGAGCGATCTCGTGCTAATAACGTGTTGAGGAACCGTCGCTGGCGACCAGTCCAATCGATTCCTCTGTTTAGAACAAGAACGAATCAATCACAGAAAACAGAATAATAGATTGAACACAGAGAGATAGAGAGAACTCCTGGTCTTTCTTTATTGCTTTCAATTGCATCAGGTGTACATAATATGCTGGGTATGACTCTCTATTTATAGTCTACGGTGGGATGCCCATATTGGGCCAGGACTCTTGGCCTGAGCCCAAGTTTCTCAACAATTTTCACTTATCAGCTAAGAAGCACCGATACGCCAGTTACAAGCTGTTCATGTATCGTATACATATCCTATTTGGCGATACGGTATCGGAAAGTATCAGCCGAATTTGATTTTTAAAATAAATAAAATTAATCGCAATACTTCATTGATACTGTTTGATACTTGTTGGCCCAAAACTATTCAAACAAAAACCCATTGCTAGCCCGGCCCAATTGTAACCCCTAACCGGCTAACCCTGTCCGATTTTATCCACTACCTCGTCAGCTGCCTACCCACTCAGGCACTCAGTCGCCTCTATGCCCGGCTGCTGCCCTCGAGTCTCGCCACTCGTCGTCGCCCCTCGCTAGCTGCCCCCTCCCTGGCTCTCAATGGCCCTGCTCGCCGGCTGCCCTCTCAATTGCTTGCCCCTAGATCCCGTCGTTCAGCCGCCGCCTGCCGTCCCCTGGATCTCCAGTGGCGTGGTCCCTCCATTCAGCTGTATCGATAGATCCCATGTTTTAGTTTGAATTTCATTTTCCATTTTTTATTGTAAATCATATAGTGCTCTTGTTAGCTAAATAATACCATGCTTCAGTTTGAATTTCATGTGTCTTTATGAATATGTTACAGTCATGTCTAACAATGTGCTTAGTGCTTACATGCATCTCTTTCTCATTGTTACCCATTTTCACTAGTGAGCAGCAACCGTTAAGATTGAATCCTGCTGAAATTTCTGAAGTTATAGCCGAAGTTTGTTGGGTAAGTCATCTTTTTTTTCTACTTCGAATTTCTCATAAAAATTTCAAGTTTAATTCAATCCTGTTATGCTTGGTTGGTATATAAGATATGTGCATCATGTGCATTTTGTGTTGTGATTAACAGGTTAATGTGGAATGACTTGAAAATGTGTTCAAGGCAGCCAAGAGAACACCAACAGTAAAGAAGATAATTTATACATCATTGTTCTTCGCAGTTGGCCCAACGGTGGTTATGTCGCAGATGAGGCAAAAGTAAAATTGTATTGTTGAACTGTGTTAGCTTATGTCGTTTTCAGTTTTGCAAGTTCCTATGAAAATAAAATGACGATGTTTTGTCTGTAGATGTTCCTGACCATTTATTTTCTTAATATTATCTGTAGATGTTCATATTTTGTGAATTAAATTATTGCTATAAAGAAGGTTCTTCAAGATAAACGCTACAAGAACCGTGAGCTGCAGACCATGCGCCTTCTTGGCCGCCCAAATGTTGTCGCTCTGAAGCATTATTTCTTTTCTACAACTGAGAAGGATGAACTGCATCTAAACTTGGTAATGGAGTATGTGTTCATCGTGTTGTGAAGCTTTACAACAAGATGAACCGGCGTATGCTATGTGAAGTTGTATATGTACCAGGTAATATTTTGACATTTGCCCATTTTGGTTATTTGTTCTTGTTATTTTAGTATACTTTGTTGCTTGGTACTGTCCTAGCATGTTTTTATTGGGATTCATGAACAATGTCAATTATGTAGTCCATAATTGAAAGTAGCGAGTGGGGGAGGTAAGGAATAATGGAATATATAGCATTTAACAATGTAATATCAGTTTCTTGCTCTCTCATAGCCTCTCTATATTTTTTAATTTTTAAATACATATATACTTACCGTATTGACATATCCTTATTATTGCAAAATATCGTATCACGGTATTGTTATATCTATATCACCGTATCTGTATTACGTATCAGGCTATCCTAACTTGTCAGTCGTCAAAAAATTGTATTCCAAAGCTTCACACTTGCTACTAGATGCCAATAATGTACTATGCTAACATCTTTGGAAAGTAAGCAATGTTCGTTTGTTCAAATTGCCCAACAAATACCTTGTAATTTTCACAATGCGGACATGCCTATTTGGTAATCAAGTAACCTAGCTGTAGGTTACTTTCGTTACACTTCATTATGATATTGATTCTAGGGCATCTTTGGGATATTTACCATGCTGTATTTTTCATATGGAAATTTGCTTATGATGTTCGGTAATTTAAGATTTAAGGATTCTAACGATTCTTTTGTGCTCTTTTGTCAGCTGTTATATCTGCAAAATCATTCAGTGTACAATGGTTGTCTTGTTCCGTTAATTGTGTTGTAAATATTGCGGTATAAGCATATTTGCACATTTAATTCCAGCCAATATAAGCTCATAAAGAGTATATTTCCAGCACAATAAGAATGACATAAATTGCATATAAACATGTAATACTATCTTGCCATTCATATTCAAACATATATTCAAACAATATAACATCATCAATGCTGAAAATAACAGTGTACAGTACAGCACTAAGAACAATGGAACAATTAATTCTAGCGTAGAACAAATTAATTGTTTTGTTATTGCTCTCAGAACAGAGTTGCACAAAATCAAAGATTTTGGCCTTCTCATGCAAATATCCATCTTCTTCATGTATGATCTTATCATCTAAATCAGGATTTTGAGCTCTAGATCCACTGTCAGAACTGAACAAATAAAGAGCCACTTGTCTACCAGTTTAAATGTTCACATGTACATATTAACATAACAGTATGCATACTTAGATCTGTTCGATATACAGCAAGGATAAATTGCTAGCAAGAGTTAAAGATATCAATCTAGATTGAACAAAAGATATCACAGATTATAACTAATGAACAGATCACAGCAAAAGCAGTATACTGAATTAATCTACCAGCATGTAAACAAATCTACTAATGTTCTTAAACTGATAGACAACAATCTACAGCTCAACAGGGGACTCAAAACTAGAGCTCAATTCTGACCTCAATAATAAGATCACAATCAGTATAGGATAACTTTCATCACAGAGCATATATCAGAGCCCACAAACATTCACATCAGTTCTTCAATACTTGAGTAAATTTACATATCAAGATCAACTGCTGTAAAAGTAAAAGATCACAAATACTCATTGAGCAGACAGTACTCTAAACTGTCTAGAAGTAATCAAGCCGAAGAAACACAATTAATATGGCAAGGCACGAAGAACTCGCTGTCCCAGAAAATCTATCAACCCGCTGTCGCAAGCGAATGGATGATTCACGGAGATACAATGTCGCTCCTCACTTCTCAGCCGAAAGCCAGAGGTGAAGACGAGGTACAGAGATGCTGCACAAGCCCAAGAGAAACACCCTGGCCGAGAGTGCCTCAAACACCGCAGGGATTCAGCGTCGTCTCCCTCTCTCTCGGGTAGAACACCTCGGTCTCAAATTCCCCACACCCAAATTAGGGTTTGCGCAGGAAACAAAAGCCCAAGCCTCAATCGGTGATGGCCCAAGCCACCAACTTCAGTACACCCGAAGCAAAAGGAGGAAGAAGACTCAAAGAGCAAGAACCAGATCGGAAGCAGTTCCCACCATGGAGAGAGAGCTCGGCTTTTGAAGGAAAGGGGCGGGGTCTGCGAGAGGGCGGCGCAAGCGGCCGGCTCCGAAGAACCCGAGCCAGCCCGCGCCATCCCCGCTCGCCTCTCCACGCGCCACCTCTCCACGCCGACGGAATCGCCGGATCTGGCCGATAAGCCCAACCGCCAGCCCGCCTCCATCGCATGAGTGGGTTACTCGGGGAGGAGACAGAGTCTCCTCTCCTTACCTCTTTGCGCGGCTCACCGACAGGTGGGCCCGCCTTCATTTCCCCTTTTAGCAATTGGGAAATTCCCGTTATGCCCTCGCAAATACAACAATCCCCACCAATTTATCAATTGATAAAAGATATCAATGTCTTGTTTAATATACAGCTGTTCGACTATGGGTACCTTGCGGGTTTGAACCCAAAGCCTAGCGAAAAGGACTACGACTCTGCACAGACAAAGGAGGACTACGCCTTGATCCAATGCCTTGGTGTGAGAATTTTCGCCCAAATCACATTCTGTACTGGGCGGCTTGCCCTTTCCCTCTCGGGTTGGGACGTTCCGGTCATGTCCCCATATCTATCTCATGAGTGCTTAAAAAAGTATACCCTTATCTTTCTTTGATTGCGACCTCACAATCACACTCACGTAGGTGAACTCTTCTAGGAATCCTGTAGGATGATTCCATAAGTCATATAGACCTAGAGTTCATTAAGAGTCAAAACTCAACCTTCCATACAGACAGAGCACTGCAGCTAATGGGACCCGTTAGATGTGCTCTCTAATCTCACACAGTTTGTTGTCCTAGAGCCTAGTTCACGAGATCTCCGATCTCCTAGGATAGGTTACTACCAATATGAGCCTTTATACGGGTATAAGCCCCATCCCCTGTGACGCTGCTTGGATGACCTTTCGCGCCAATCCTTTAGTGAAAGGATCTGCCAAGTTCCTTTCAGACTGGATGTATTCTACAGAAATAACACCCGTCTCTCTGGCATGCCTTACCGACTTAAGTCGGCGCTTTATATGTTTTGAGGACTTCATATTGTCCTTCCTACTCTTCGCCTTAACCAGAACGGTTTGGTTATCGCAGTAGGTCAAAATAGCTGGAATAGGTTTTTCCAGCACAGGTAGGTCAGAAAGAAGTTCTCGAATCCATTCTGCCTCTACAGCTGCTGAATCAAGCGCTACCAATTCAGCCTCCATAGTGGACCGTGTAATAATAGTCTGTTTAGAAGACTTCCATGACACGGCCCCACCTGCTAGAGTGAATACATAACCACTCGTAGCCTTCATGTCATCCGAGTCACTGATCCAGTTAGAATCACTGAATCCTTCCAAGACTGCAGGATGACCAGAATAGTGTATTCCCAAATTAGGATTTCCCTTCAAGTATCTTAGTACTCTTTCTAGTGCTATCCAATGATCATCTCCTGGATTGGACGTATAACGACTCAATCTGCATACAGCATATGAGATGTCTGGCCTCGTTGCACTAGTTAAGTACATCAGGGATCCTATGATCTGAGAATATTTAAGTTGATCCTTCCCATGTCCGGTGTTCTTATGTAGATTTGCATTTGGATCATAGGGTGTAGCTGCTGGCTTACAGTCCGTAAATCCAAATCTGGTTAGGACTTTATCCACATAATGGGATTGTGAAAGAGTAATCACATTCTCACCCTTTATGAGCTTAATGTTTAAGATAACATCAGCTTCACCCAGATCTTTCATATCAAAATTCTGGGAAAGGAAAGACTTAGTGTCATTCATCACATCCATGTTGGTCCCAAAAAGCAGTATGTCATCTACGTAAAGACATAAAATGACACCTTCGCCCCCGTTAAACCGATAGTAGACACATTTATCGGCTTCATTTACACAAAAGCCGACCGACGTCATCGTACTATCAAATTTCTCATGCCATTGCTTAGGGGCTTGCTTTAGACCATACAAAGATTTAATCAATCGACATACTTTCCTTTCTTGCCCCTCAACCACAAATCCTTCAGGCTGTTGCATATAAATCTCCTCATCCAACTCTCCGTTTAGGAAAGCGGTCTTTACATCCATTTGATGTACTAGGAGTTTGTATGCAGCAGCTAGCGCTAAAAGCACTCGTATTGTGGGTAAACGAGCCACAGGAGAGTATGTATCAAAATAGTCTTCACCTTCTTTTTGCGTGAAACCTTTAGCCACTAACCGGGCCTTGTACTTTTCAATAGTACCATCAGGTCTGCGCTTTCTTTTAAAGATCCACTTGCAACCTACTGGCTTACAACCAGGCGGGAGATCTGCAATTTCCCAAGTTCCGTTAGCAATGATGGAATCCATCTCGCTACGGACTGCCTCCTTCCAGTAATCCACATCCGGAGATGCGTATGCCTCTGAAAGGTTCGTGGTTCATCATCCACGACATAGGTGACAAAGTCATCCCCAAGTGACTTCTCGGTCCTCTGTCTCTTACTCCTCCTCAACTCCAAATCTGGAGCGGTGTTATCCACACTAGGAGAAATAGAGAGATCATCTTCACCGATATGTTCACTGTCATCATTCGGTCTCATAGGAAACACATGCTCAAAGAATGTCGCATCACGAGATTCCATCACTATATTAGTAGCGATGTCACTCACCTCGGATTTGACCACTAAAAATCTATAAGTCGTGCTATTAATAGCATATCCTAGAAAGACACAATCAACGGTCTTAGGACCAAGCTTCCTTTTCTTCGGCAACGGCACATGCACTTTTGCAAGGCATCCCCACGTTCGAAAATAGGATAAGTTGGGTTTTCTCCCCTTCCATCCTTCATAGGGTGTTTCCTCCTGATTGCGAGGTGGAACCCTATTCAGGACATAGTTAGCTGTGAGAACTGCCTCACCCCACCAATAGTCCGACATACCTGAACTCTGAAGCATGGCGTTAACCAAGTCACAAAGAGTTCGGTTCTTCCTTTCGGCTATTCCATTAGATTGGGGTGAGTATGGTGGAGTAACTTCATGAATTATTCCACTTTCTTCATAGAATTGGGAGAACTCATGTGAGACGTATTCACCGCCTCGGTCCGATCTTAACCGTTTGATTTTCTTTTCTAGTTGATTTTCAACTTCAGCTTTGTAGATTTTAAAGTATTCAAGTGCTTCATCTTTCGACTTAAGTAGATAAATATAACAATATTTAGTCGCATCATCTATGAGAGTTAGGAAGTATCGTTTGCCACCTTTAGTTAATATTCCATTCATCTCACAAAGATCAGAGTGGATTAGTTCAAGTGGAGAAGTGCTTCGCCCTTCAACGCTATGAAAAGGTTTTCGGGGCTGCTTAGCTTGCACACACACTTCGCACTTTGAACCCTTCTCATAATTATAGCTCGGAATTAAACTCATCTTACTTAACCGCGTAATGGCTTCAAAATTTATATGACACAACCGTGAATGCCAAATATCATGAACTTTATTGCAATGGGAAACATTGTAAACGTTTACATTATTCAAATCAAGAATGGATAAGCGGAACATGCCTCCGCTATCATAGCCTTTGCCCACAAAATTACCAAACTTAGTCAAAATGACTTTATTTGATTCAAACACAAGCTTTATTCCTTGCCTACATAACATTGACCCGCTAAGAAGATTGCGCGTCATCGCAGGCACGTACAGCACGTCTCTCAGGATGAGTGTTTTGCCCGAAGTAAGCTTCAGGCAAACCTGTCCAATCCCACGTACTGTTGCGGCGGCTCCGTTGCCCATTAGGACGGATCCACCACCTTCACCCTGAAATGAAGAGAAACAAGATCGATCAGCACATATATGTCTAGTAGCACCTGTATCAATCCACCAATCAATAGATGGACTTGCCATAAAGGCCATAGGTACGTACTCTTCTGAGCTGGTGCTAGCCAGCGCGACATGAACCTCAGCCTTGTGGCTCTTGTGCTGACCCGGAGATGGACCCTTGCCCTTCCGATTGCGGCAATGATTGGCCTTATGGCCAGCCTCACCGCAAACGAAGCAGACGATGTCCTCCTTCTTCTTCTTCATTTTCTTAGGCTGTAGCTTGACTTGGGGCTGACTCTTGAACTTGGGTTTCACAGGTCCTCCACCATTCTTAAGTTGAACTTGATGAGCCTGAACTTGAGCCTTTCCTGAGCCGTCACCAGCTCTAGCACGCTCCTCGACATTAATAGCAGCTGACAGCTCATTGAGCGTCAAGTGCTCCTTTATATGTCTGCGAGCGGTCACAAAGTCACGCCACGAAGGCGGTAACTTAGCCAAAACGACATTGACTTGAAACTTCTCAGGCAGAGCGCAGTCGTACTGACATAAGTCACGTACATGGAGTTGAAGCTCATGGAGCTGCTCCATCACCGACCGGCCCTCAACCATCTTGTAGTTCAAGTAATTGGCTGTAATGAAGGATTCATTTCCATTATCTCCCTCGGAGTATTTCTCCTCGAGCTCATCCCAAAGTTGCTTGGCATTAGTGAAGTTGACATAGACGTCAAACAAGCGGTTAGACAGGATGGCCAGCAAACGGGCTAAGACTGCATTATTAGCATCTTCCCATCTCATCGTCTCAGGGATCTCCAGCGGAAACGCCGGTGGATTTGAGATGACCCAGAAGAGCTTAAGATCAGTCAGCCAAAGTTTCGCTTTCGCCTGCCAGCGCTTGAAATTGACTCCGTCAAACACTTCAGGTTTCACAACGTCAGATGAGGAAGCCATTTCTTTCAATATAGATTTTCTGGATTGTTGTAAATATTGCGGTATAAGCATATTTGCACATTTAATTCCAGCCAACATAAGCTCATAAAGAGTATATTTACAGCACAATAAGAATGACATAAATTGCATATAAACATGTAATACTATCTTGCCATTCATATTCAAACATATATTCAAACAATATAACATCATCAATGCTGAAAATAACAGTGTACAGTACAGTACTAAGAACAATGGAACAATTAATTCTAGCATAGAACAAATTAATTGTTTTGTTATTGCTCTCAGAACAGAGTTGCACAAAATCAAAGATTTTGGCCTTCTCATGCAAATATCCATCTTCTTCATGTATGATCTTATCATCTAAATCAGGATTTTGAGCTCTAGATCCACTGTCAGAACTGAACAAATAAAGAGCCACTTGTCTACCAGTTTAAATGTTCACATGTACATATTAACATAACAGTATGCATACTTAGATCTGTTCGATATACAGCAAGGATAAATTGCTAGCAAGAGTTAAAGATATCAATCTAGATTGAACAAAAGATATCACAGATTATAACTAATGAACAGATCACAGCAAAAGCAGTATACTGAATTAATCTACCAGCATGTAAACAAATCTACTAATGTTCTTAAACTGATAGACAACAATCTACAGCTCAACAGGGGACTCAAAACTAGAGCTCAATTCTGACCTCAATAATAAGATCACAATCAGTATAGGATAATTTTCATCACAGAGCATATATCAGAGCCCACAAACATTCACAGCAGTTCTTCAATACTTGAGTAAATTTACAGATCACGATCAACTGCTGTAAAAGTAAAAGATCACAAATACTCACTGAACAGACAGTACTCTAAACTGTCTAGAAGTAATCAAGCCGAAGAAACACAATTAATATGGCAAGGCACGAAGAACTCGCTGTCCCAGAAAATCTATCAACCCGCTGTCGCAAGCGAATGGATGATTCACGGAGATACAATGCCGCTCCTCACTTCTCAGCCGAAAGCCAGAGGTGAAGACGAGGTACAGAGATGCCGCACAAGCCCAAGAGAAACACCCTGGCCGAGAGTGCCTCAAACACCGCAGGGATTCAGCGTCGTCTCCCTCTCTCTCTCGGGTAGAACACCTCGGTCTCAAATTCCCCACACCCAAATTAGGGTTTGCGCAGGAAACAAAAGCCCAAGCCTCAATCGGTGATGGCCCAAGCCACCAACTTCAGTACACCCGAAGCAAAAGGAGGAAGAAGACTCAAAGAGCAAGAACCAGATCGGAAGCAGTTCCCACCATGGAGAGAGAGCTCGGCTTTTGAAGGAAAGGGGCGGGGTCTGCAAGAGGGCGGCGCAAGCGGCCGGCTCCGAAGAACCCGGGCCAGCCCGCGCCATCCCCGCTCGCCTCTCCACGCACCGCCTCTCCACGCCGACGGAATCGCCGGATCTGGCCGATAAGCCCAACCGCCAGCCCGCCTCCATCGCATGAGTGGGTTACTCGGGGAGGAGACAGAGTCTCCTCTCCTTACCTCTTTGCTCGGCTCACCGACAGGTGGGCCAGCCTTCATTTCCCCTTTTAGCAATTGGGAAATTCCCGTTATGCCCTCGCAAATACAACAAATTGTAGCTCGGCGGATTCTCATCAAGGAAAACTTCAGCACACGAACAGCGGACATGCAACATCGATGCGTCTGGTTTCAATGATTATGATGTGTCGGTATTCCAGAAACCTGGGCGGATTTTCAGCAACATCAGTTGTGGAGAAAAGCAGCTTTGACATAAATTCTCTTCCATGGAAATTTCATTTTCCCAAAATGTATCCTAATTTTTGGCCTAATTCTTCTTCTGATGATCGATTCAACCTCTGATCAAAAAGATAGACCTTGGTTCTATTTCATCTCTTCAACAAGTTTAGTAATAAGCATAACGGCCCTATTGTTCCGATGGAGAGAAGAACCTATAATTAGCTTTTCGGGAAATTTCCAAACGAACAATTTCAACGAAATCTTTCAATTTCTTATTTTATTATGTTCCACTTTATGTATTTCTCTATCCGTAGAGTACATTGAATATACAGGAATGGTAGTTTCCTGCTATTTTGACGCTTCGGTAATTGCAAAGCAAGGTACTTTGAAAATTGTGGACTGTTAATCTTTTATTTATGGTTGGTGTTGTGCGGTACATTCTGCCATCCCTCTCATCTCGTCTGCTCCTCATTTTAAAAGAGCTTCTGTGGATGGATCTATGTAGATATGTATATGCTGTTTATAGGATCTTTTGTAAAAGATTTGACCATCTGCACATCTGTATATGCATATGGCGGGATGATTTGCTATGAACTATGTGTGCAATTTTCAGATTTGGGATAATTATTTTTTATTTTTAAAAAATTTATAACTTATGTATGATATACTTATTTAAGATCTGTCGCAATGCAGTAATAACACTGGTGATAGGTGCCTAAACCTTCCCATTCAACAGTAAAAGGTTGCCTGTGGCATCCAAAACATTATTTTTATTTGAAAGCTTTCTTCAGTCTATCCATAGAACTCTATCCAACACGGGTACTCCTATAGTTCTATCTCCCCTTCTGTTTGCTACAAAGAGATGCGTGTTGGCCTTCTGTAAGTGTTGGTGTATATACAATGGCGAACCACGAATTGAACATGAAGAGGGCCAAGTAACCTGAAATTGAACATGAAGAGACCAAATATAGACAATTAAAAAACAAAATGTACATAACAATATCTTGTACATAACAATATCTTTAAACTCCAACATGACTATGACAACTAACAAATATAGTATTGTGCTTTCTTGTTTGCCAAATACAAAAGAAATTATATTTCTATTAACTTAAATTTGGCCCTAGGCTACCGAGAAGATCATATATCTTAATAATTTTATCAGAACTAAACTTCTATGCAAATTCTTTCTCTATATAGACAACCAGAGAATCTTGAAGGAAGTTATCTCCCATTTTATTTCGAAGACAGGTCTTGATGAGATTCATAGCTAAAAATGCTCGCTCAGTAGTTGCAGTTGCCATAGGAAGAGTTAGCACGAACCTTAGTAATCTGTCTACCATTGGATAAATAGTGGCTTTACCAGTCTTAACTAATCTACTTGTCAAATCAGCAAGCAAGGACAAACTCTTTAGATCAAGATGGTTGCATACATCAAGCTGGTAATGTGGTAGTTGACATTCCAACTAAATTCTCTCTTGGCTGAAAAATCTGCAGGATAGAACTTATCCACTAAAGTACGTATATCTAACATGTTAAAAGAGGGAACTCTTAGATCTAAGGATACACTTAGTGTCAAAAGTTCTATTGATTGTACACCAAGGGCCTGTTTGGTTGGTGCCTAACCTTGCCATGCCTAAGCTTAGGCAATATGTGGCTGCCACAGAAAGTGTGGCTAACAAAATCGAAGCCACACTTGTGGCAAAGTTTGGCAAGAAACTGAGTCTATGACGTGTGGGGCCGGGTGTTAAGAAAGTGTGGCATGCCACAGTTACGTCAGTGAACCAAACAGCTACCTAAAAACTGTGGCACGCCTAACTTGTGGCTAGGCAACTTCTGGTCATGAACCAAACAGGCCCCAAATCTTTCATTCAACTCATGTAACTGTTGATCTATTGCGACATTAAAGACATCCATTTTATAGTGGTGATGAGTGTCAGTATTATCATGCTTATTGCGAGATTTAGTCACATCAACATAACTACAATTTATATAAGATTTGTTAGATTCATGGTTTACACAAAAATAACTTATAAATATTGTCATCCAAATATATATTAGATATGGGATAGTGCTGATTGATTAATTTGCAGATCCCAACCTGAGTCATGTCATAGGTTGAAAGTGAGTGTGGCGTAGGCCATGAGAAGTCTCACTCGGCTCAAGAGGGGGGTCCCGGTCTGGTGGATTCCTTACTGAGGTGAAACCTGGGCGTTGGCTTGGCCAGGTTAAAAGCTTTGCATTGTAAAGGTATTGTCATGATCTCTCGGATGTACACCTAAGAAAGTGTGTTAATCGCGTGGTAATATGAGATGATCATATCTTGTGGGTAAAGCTGTACAACCTCTGCAGACTGTATAATCTATCCTGGATAGCTGTGCCCACAGTCATAGGCAAACTAAGTAAAGTTTTTCACGGATTAGACTTTGTTTTTCAAAATGGTTTATGAAAACCTTACGGATGGATAAAATCCATAAGAAATTAAAAACTTATGGATGGATGAAATCCATGAGTGCTTGGAAACGTGTGGATGGATGGAATCCATACGAGATCTTTTGAGAAAGATGGTCCGGGTGGGATGCCCATGGTTAGGTTAGTGTGGGGGTTGGATCTGTACTAACGGTATTAATTTCATTTATAAGTACTGTTTTTACTTACTGTATTAAAAGACACAATTGTTTCTTTCCATACTCTCTATCACGAACAGCCAGAATTTAAAAGTCGTAAGCCGTAACAAAAAAGAACACACCCTAAGCGTGGGTATTTGTTTTTTATTTATTTTCTGTAATGGCATGTATGTATATATTTCGCTTAATATACGTGTAAGAGAATCTTCATCTTCATTATACAGTTTGGGATCACGTTTAATGGTATATATCACCATCTTTTAAAACTCTATTGTAACACATAGGCACTCACTAGTTTTGAATAACAACACCACTTGCCCATTGGATCTGTCACTGTCAAAGGACCATCAACGGTACCAATCTACCGGTAGCCACTAGAACGGAGTATGCACCACACGGAAATGCCAACACGAGATGCGTAAAACATAAAGAACCAATTAGCATTTGAAGCAGGGCCATGGAGCAAAAAAAAAAACACTAGTTAATTAAAAGAGACCAGATTTCTATTAAATTCGTTACAGAGCCTAACTACCTAAATTTTTTATTAAATTACAATAAAACTTGGACAACAAAAATAATCGGTTCCGCTAAAGCTAAAATTGGCTTTATGAAAAACCACCCCCACATGTTGTTCACAATAGTAAAAGATAAATAGTGGAATAATTGAAAGCTAGCTTTAGCCAAACAACGTTTCCACTAAATGCTATGCTAACTCAAAAACAACTAAAAATTGTTGCTATTAAAATATAAACAATCAATTTTGAAAAGCCTAGTAACAAAATCTGAGATCCGGACAATCACTTTAGGAAAACCAATTATAAAAAGAAAAAAGTCCATTCACACCCTCAACTTTGCAAAAGTGCAATTAGCCTCCAACTATAAAATCGGATGTAGCTCCCAAAACTTACAAAACTAGATCAACTCACACCCTACAGTGGTTAGATGATGAGGACATCCCATGTATATATACACCTACACCACCTATTACAAATACACATGGTGATAACGCACACGCTGTTTCAAAGGAAAACACTACCATAGTCCGATTACACGCAGCCGAGCTAACACAAATCCAAAGCTAGGTGAAAGCTAATCTAAATTTATTTTCTAATTTTAATGATTTAGCGGTGCTGTCCATATGTTCCTCTTTTGTTGTACTTAGCTATATCTATATGGAAGGGGAACCGATGCATGCTGGCTTATGGAAAGGAAATGACATGCTTGCTTAAGAAAAAGGAAAGGATGGCCTTAATTTTTCTCCCACCATGCTTGCACAATCTGAACCAGATCATTGCAAGGCCTAGAATTGCTGTTTACTGAGTCAAATGAGGAGATGGCGTGCATGAAAGGGAAGTCCACACATGCATGCATTCTGGAAAGTCTGAATAATACAAGGCCCTGCATGAGAGTTTCCTATCTAGTTTTCACGTGATTTCTTTCTTTCTTTCTATTTCCTTCTGATTTTTTTACTGCAGTTGTTGGTGTTGTCTCCTATCTATTGTTAGCTATCTCTATCTCTTCTCTACCCCTAAAATCCACCAGTTCAGTTTTTTCTTACGACCACCTCAAATTGTGCCCCCAGCAGTCATGAGTTTTCCTGCGTCCACACCAATTCGTTTCCCCAGGAAAACCAACCAGTGAAATCAACGATCAAGGATTAATTTCCACCTTTCTCTCTCCTTACCCACTCATATCCAACGATCCAAATCTACCCTACTTTATAATCCCCATATAATTCAACTAGGAAGAACCCATCACATTCCCACCCATCCAAACCCTAATCAATCAACGACCCCAAGATCCACCCGCTCACACACGCCACAGATCAAGAACCGGATAGTGCCGGAGCAAGCCCTACGGTGAACCTTGGTGACGAAGACGGAGGGGCAGTGGGTTTTGCAGATGCAGCAGCGGGGGTCCTCCAACACGAAGCGGAGGCGGACGACGCAGGACGACCGCCTCTTCGCGCACTGGCTCTCCCCCCGCCCCCGCTCGCCGGCGATGGACTCGCCGCCGCCGCTGCAGGCCCCCCCCCCCCCCGCCGGTGAACTGGGATGCGCTCGACGCCCTCGTCCTCGACTTCGTCAGATCCGACCGCCTCGTCGTCCCCCCCGCCTCCCCGTCGTCCTCCTCCTCCACCACCGCCACCTCCTCCTCATCCCCATCCACCTCCTCGTCCTCGTCCTACCGGTCGCGCCTCCTCATCCGCCGCGCCCGCCGCACGCTGGAGGCCGGCGATGTCGACGACGCCCTCGCGCTCCTCCGCGCCCACGCCCCCGCCGCGCTCCGTGACCACCGCCTCCTCTTCCACCTCCACAAGCAGGTATCGTACAACTCCATGGTCTCCTTCCCTGTATATCTGCGCGCGCGCGCGAGATATGAATTTGTGTGGTGGTGCAGAGATTCGTGGAGTTGGTGAGGAGGGGCACGGAGGCAGACACGAAGACGGCGCTGGACTGCCTCCGCACGACACTTGCGCCCTGTGCCCTCGACGCCTATCCGGTGAGTGCTGCTTCGATTCCCTTCTCGCCAGAACCTAATGCTCCCCTTTGAGGGCTTAATGTGATGTGAATTTGGCGTTGTATCTATATGCTAGACCTTCATGGGTGGTTCACGGCATGCCCTGTGTGTCCAATGTTAATGGATTGATTTTTCATTCGGTAAATTAGTCTGCATGTGTAAGCTGTTGGATCATCTAAGTAGTGCCTGAACGGCTGCAAACTCGTGGGAGTCGTTGGGTTCGCTATTGGTCGGTTGACATGTAAGCATTTCTTGATGTGAGCAGAGTAGATTCTGTTATTGAATGTAGAGGTGAATGCGTGCACATAAGTATAATTTCTTATGCTGCTTAGTACGTTAGTAGTGTGATGTAAACATGTACTAAATTAATTTGTACATAGCAGATTATTATGTTGTTATCATGCTTCATGCAGTGGTAAGACAGCCTTTCTTATTCATACATGTGTTAAATATACACATTTTGCTCATTTTTTATGGAAATATCTCGAGAGATTTTCTTTTTGGTGTTTTACCATTTCGTTTGAGTACAACTGCCGCTTACTGAGTGTAATAGCAGTATATATCTGCAAGTGGAGTACTTGGTGAAGACTCAAGAGTAACTGATAATGAAGGAAATCCCAGATAGTAGTCTATGAGGATTGAGGGGAACAAATGATTGGGTACCAAAATGTTTTGAAACAGTAGCTGTGATTTCTATCAGTAAAGTGGGGGACGTGGTTCGGGGGAAGTAAGGATCCATTGTTACTAATTCTTGTCGATACACATAACCCTGTTTCATGATTTTAATCATAGCTGTTCTTTGTAGTACATTGTCTGAATAGTCAAGTCATTCAATGGAGCCATGGGCACCATACTTCCCTGTAAAAGATGTTGGATGTCCTAATTCCTGGCGATTGGGCAACGTTACATGTACTTACTTCCTACAATATTCTTACAAGTTATAAGTGGAGGGTACAAATCAAATCATCAAAGGTAGTTCAATGCAGATCATGAGATGAGGAGTATTGGGGAGTGTGGATTAGGTTTCATAAAGACTGTAAGAAAATTTTAGTTCGTATAGCTTTTCCCTTTATTGTGATGCCTGAAATCATTTCAACGTTTTTAGCCTTTGGTTCTCTTTAAGGAACACACTCAATAATTTTGTAATTAGATGGAGCTATGGACACCATGATTCCCTGTGAAAGATTCTTGCTATACTGATTGTTGACTTACATGAATCATGTTGATAATTTTAGTGTCCTCTGCGGAAGTTTTTTTGTTATGTTAATTCTTGGCAATACATGATTCTTAGTTATTTCTTTAAAGAATATATTCTCCAATCTCCCATATTCATGTGATCAAGTAGCAATGTGGATCAGAGGCGGACCCACAGGGTATGCCGGGTGGGCCACGGCATACCCTGGGGCCCTGGCGCACCGGACTGGTCCCCAAGATGACTGCCGGCTGCTCCTCTCTCTCGTGAATTATTAGGCTTGGCGAATTGAATAGCGCGTGCCCCCAAGTTGATTGGGTCTGTTTGCCTGGTTGTGTAAACTGTTTGTTTCATTTTGTAATGGGGCAATCGATTCCGATCTTTTATGCATATCCCGTTACCTGTGAACCTGATTGTCTTCATGGAGTTGTACCAAGTAATAAGTTTACCATCGGTTGCTTCGTCGAATTGGCTGTTAGTGTGATTGTTTTTGACGTCGTAGCTCACCAAAGAACATAAGCATGGCACAAAAAAAGAAAGAAAATGAAATCGCTATTGTAATTAAGTTGATTTCTTTGAATAAGCAGTGTTGAATGTGCCAACTTTTATGCCTAGGAATTTCATGTTGACTACTGTATCATGGAGTGAGTTGGTCATAAATAGTGATCCTTTGATCCAATTGTGTTCTTGTTCAAACAGCTACATCCTGTTTCTCATGAAATTGCTTATTTTGAGCTTAGGCAATGAGATGATTTCTTGTTTTGATGTGTAGAATGGAGTCCTCGGATCTAATTTCAAACCATGCAGTGGTTTCATGCTCAAAACAACTCCTAAGGTGAATTTTATTTCTTTTTTTAGTAAAGATTGATTTGTTGACTGCTGTACGCCACATTACTAATAAAAAGGCGTCTGCATTGTAGGTTAGATGCTCTTCACTCCGTGTGAGGGCATCTATTGCTTCTTCACCACAAAAACAGTACTCTCCTACGACACCAGCAGCTAAATCAGAGGAGGAGGTGCGCATTGCAGTGCTAGGGGCCAGCGGTTATACTGGAGCTGAGGTTGTTCTCTTTTTCCCTGTCATTTTCCATTTGTACTGATTTCCTTTGCGATGTAGGAGCAGGTTTCCTCACCCAATGCAGTTTTGGTCCACCTTTTTTTCTTTTTCTGGCTCCACATTTCTGTGCTGTGATCCCAATATTTTCATCTTTCTTTCTTTTTGTTCTGTTTGCTAATGTCTTAAGGTACGCTTTCGCTAACAGATTGTTCGACTTCTGGCGAACCACCCTCAGTTTCGTATCAAAGTGATTACCGCAGATAGAAAAGCTGGTGAACAGTTTGGATCTGTATTTCCTCACTTGATAACACAAGTAAGAGTTTTTCTACTCTTCCTCCACATGTGATACTTCATCCTTGTATATCAAGAATGAACCGTTGGGCAGTAGTACATTTCTTTGTATTAGAATTAGTGTTGGCATCATGTTGATCTCTTTTCATTTCGCAGGACCTGCCAAATTTGGTTGCAATAAAAGATGCAGATTTTTCAGATGTTGATGTAGTTTTTTGTTGCTTGCCACATGGAACAACCCAGGTTGTTTATCTTCAGGATGCCTATTCTGATTTTTTCCCCCATCAATTGCTGAATTGTGTAAAGGAATACAGCTATACACTCTGTTGTGTATTGGAGGACAAGATTTTGTTGAAAATTTTAAAGCAATATCTGATTGCATTTTTTTATCAGGAAATTATTCAAGGTTTACCTTAGCATCTGAAGATTGTTGATCTCTATGCGGTATGCTCTACACAAACACATGATTTATCTACGTTATTAACAACCAATCGTTCTTATGAATGACTTATCATGATTTATTTGTAAGTCTCTTTTATGTCCGTCGCCTTGCTCATCATCTCCGGGCTGCTCGTTGGCGGCGCGATCGTCGCCGTGCACGGCGCCTTCCGCATGCCCGAGGATCTCTTCCTGGATGGTCCGAGCGCTGGGTCCAATGGCAACCCTACCAACAGGCTGCTCTCCTTCCTCGCGTTGCCCGGATCTGGGGTTTGAGGCGGCGCAAGATCTGGTAGGCTTCTTGGGCTTGTGGACTTTATTTTGAGTCAGCATTGGTGTAGATTTGGTTGTTTTCATGTGCATCCCTCAAATGCCGCCGTAGCGTTAGCACGGGCACTCTACTAGTATATATTTAGTATTGGAGTCCTACGAGAGGGACCTATTTTTTTTTTGTTGAGATGAATGAGTTTTGAGACGAATCAAATAAACACCATGAATGTGTTCTTCCTACCTGCGATCTTGTGATTTCCATGGATCGCACCTAGCTTATGCCTCTATGCCAGCGTGTGTAGTTGTGTAACTTAGTATTCAAATTTGTGGACTAGCGATTGTCTCGGAAAGTAGGCTATAATTGGCCTCCACGTCATTAGGTTATAAATCCTCAAATTGCCATTCTTATTCTACACCGTGAAGATTATGCAAGTCAGTGTATTGGCTCTCACGGGCTGGTGCACATCATTAGAGGACGTTTTTGATAATGTGGATTTCACTCAACGGAAGTTTTTCCCATAATAGAAGCCATGTCATCGAATTTTGCTAATGAGAATCGAAGTATGTTGGCATCCACATCATTGACCCCTTTCTTACTCCTCCCTCCGTCTCTCCATTCTCTTTATTCTTCATGTCATCCTCCATCCTCTCAATTGGGTCCCCCCATCAGCAAAAGACAATGACATGACTAAAAACGTGGCAAAAAACACTAAGTTTGATTCCCGTTAGCAAAATCACCCATGAAAACCTTCTTAGGTTGTAAATTAACATAACTTTGTAAGTTTAGGGTTTTGAATATCTGATTTTGAAGTTCAGAGGGTTAGATGTTTTTTTAAAGGTTAGGTAGTAAAATGGACTTGTTCCTTAAAAATTGACACTTGTCTATTTCATCTATAGCCTTCAAAAAAATAGTTCATACAATAAGGTAGCTATTACAATAACTATTTGGCCCCACGTGTAAGAGAGTGAAATGCATATTTTTACGTGCTATAGCTAGCTGTAATTTAGTAGCCAGCTTCCTTCTCTCTCTTCCTTTCTCTCTCTGCCACGTAAGATTATTTGTTGATATTATATTTGCTATAGTCTGCTGACTAAGTTTTATTGTACCTGCTTTCAGTCCGTACCGAAGGCACACGGAAATCCACACGCGATGGAATCTTCTCCCGTCCCCTCTCTCTCTCTCTCCCCCCCCCTTCCTCCGAACGGGGCTTCACTGTCCCCTCTTCCCTGTTCCCTCCCTGTCCCCTTCAATCTGAGCCATTCAAAGTTGATCCAACGGGTAGGTTTTTATATTTTCATTTTTATCTGAAATTCAAAAATAAAAATATGTTAATCCATAATAAAAAATAAAAAAATACATAAAAATAAAATTTATTTTTTCTGTATTAATAAAAAATACAGAAAAAAATAAATTTATTTTTATGTATTTTTTTATTTTTTATTATGGATTAACATATTTTTATTTTTGAATTTCAGATAAAAATGAAAATATAAAAACCTACCCGTTGGATCAACTTTGAATGGCTCAGATTGAAGGGGACAGGGAGGGAACAGGGAGCAGGGGGACAGTGAAGCCCCGTTCCCTTCCTCCCCCCTTCTCTCTCCCCAGCGTAACTGTTTTTAAACCTTCCGCTCCCCGTCGCCTCTGCCACCTCCTTCGCCTCCTCCTCAGCCCGCCCGTTGCGGTTCAAATTTCGAACCCTCCCCCCCCCCCCCCCCCCCCCACGCCTTCCTCCTCCTCCCGCACCAAAAAACCTAACCCAATTCCTCCCCGCCATGAGCTCCGCCGTCGCCGTGGGCAGCGGCAAAGAGCTCGCGGACCCGCCGTCCGACGGAATCTCCAACCTCCGCTTCTCCAACCACAGCGACCACCTCCTCGTCTCCTCCTGGGACAAGGTCAGCGACGATGCGCTTCTCTTCTCCCCCCGGCCGTCCCTCCGTTTGGCCAGCCGTAATAAACCCTAGCTCCTTGATCCGGCCGATCTGACCTGGTTTGGCGTGCTTGAGCTGTGTTCCAGACGGTGCGGCTCTACGACGCCGACGCGAACGTGCTCAAGTGGGAGTTCGTTCACCCCGGGGCCGTACTCGACTGCTGCTTCCACGACGACTCCTCTGGGTTTAGCGCTGGCGCCGACCACACCGTGCGGAGGTGAGGATTTTTTGTGTTTTCTCCTTTCCTGCCTTATTCCGCACCTTGGTTTGCATTTAATTTGTGGAATCGGCAGGAGATGTGTGTATAACATTTTCCGTTGCGATAGTTGCGCGTGGCCTAGGCTTTATTCCGTGGGCTGTGAAGTGATATGGGCTTTTGTTTTACATTTGGTGAACGTTCTGTACAAGTTTTGTGGTGTTAGAATTGGTTAGAAAAGGGAATTAGTTGCTTGGGTAAACACTTAGATATATGTTGGCAGAGGATGGTGCACACTACGCAACAATAGTTCAACACATAATAAGGAGAAGAAAAGCCAGAACAGAGATTTCGAGCTTCAGTTGCCTACTTCCTGCACCATACGGTGTCAGTATATGTAAAGAAACAATTCCTGTAACTGACATGTAGTAGTCGTACACCAAATTGCTTATTTGAGGATTTGGATCCCTTTGTGCTAGTTGGCACTTAGCAAGTTAGCATTCATACTCAAGTTGCAAAATGGGACAGTAGATAAGTCCTATTTATGGAGACTCATAATTTATGAATGTAGAAAAAATGAAAAAATATTTAGTTCCTAGTCGCAGGGTTGTTGATTCAGGATCTTCGCTAGAGTCGATTTTATGCATACAGGACCCTATTGTAGAATCCTGAATATATGCTGTCTAAACATATGAAAATATGTAAGTTGGGAAATTGTCCTGCTCTTCTGAAGATTGTTAATGGTCCATGACACTAAATTTGAATGCTTCAGGTAAGACTGACAAATAATATGTCCATATTTGAATTTGCATTTTGCTGTAAATTGAATGCTGCAGCCTGCAGGCAAGACTGTCAAACAATATGCCCACATCAGTAAATTGAATTTTGTAAATTCGATATTTTGTTGCTTGTTGTCTTTTTGGTATTATCATTTATTTATCTTTTTGTTATTAGCATTTATGTGCATAAATATTCAGTAAGACTAATAAGAATATGCCCAAATGACTATTACAGGTTAGTATTTAGTTCAGCAAAAGAGGATGTTCTGGGGCGGCATGGTGCTCCAGTTCGTTGTGTGGAGTACTCTTATGCTGCTGGTACTTGTACTTAAATTCTTATTGAATTGCTTTTGGATTTATGTGATTGGCTTTACGTTTTCATGGCAAACATTGCTGCAGCTTGATGCAGTTAAACGGTAGGTCATTTACTGATGTAACCATTATTATGGATGCAAGTGAGTTTTCCAGATGTCAGTATGTAAAGCACATTGCTAACTGAATTGATGTGTGAATTCTTAATGATATCATGTACAACTCAGTGCTTTACAACCTTGCAAGTCTTACCTTTAATAGAAGTGATCTTAGTTTGTCATTTCCATTTTGATTGTACTGCTACGGGAGTTTCTTTTCACAATGCCCCAATGCAATAGACCTGTTGGCTACTTGGCTGGCTTATTAACGTTGGTTTATCCATTGGGGTAGAGAATTGGGCGGATGTCAAATTGTCAATGCCATATTCTTGTTTATGATACCTTGCAACTGTGTCTGTTAGATAGTTGTGTTTCTATTCTATCTAATAGTTGAGTTTCTATTCTATCTAGCTTAGTACCTAATTTATTTGCCCTATTGTGTGTTGGAATATTTATAGGTATTTGTTCATTTTGTGTTACCATCATTATCTATTTAGTATAGCATCCATTGCCCTTAATTTAAGGACAATGTGAGTCAAACTTTGACGTACCATTATTTCATCAGGATGACTCACATGAGGGTTTTTATTATCTATATGTGTTCAAGGTTGATAAAGAAATCTGTTCTTAAGGGCTTCTATTAAATTAGATAAGGATCCTAAACTGAGGAGATGCTGCCTTATTAAAAAAACAGAGGGTAAATTTCAGAAAACTACATTTTTTTTACAAAACTATCAAAGAACTAGAGTTTTAAGAAGCAGTTTCACAAAACTACAAGCGCTTTTGCAATTTGTATCGGCAAGCTACAGACTGTTGCATTGCACGGTGTGTTACAGTTCAGGCCCACCAGCCAGTGGCATGCACCTGCCTGAACTGTTCCATATATATGTGAGGCTTCCTGGTGAGCATGATGTGTTAGGCGCCGTCCAAAGCATTGGGGTGTAGATCAGCAATAAAATTTGCCAAAGTATATGTAGTTTTACGAAACTGATTCTTAAACAGTTTCTTGATAGTTTTGACAAATAACCTGTAGTTTTGTGAAAGTTCCTGAAAAAAATATAAGTAAACCTTTTGTGGCTGAACATGTAAATGATGGTACTAGATGATTAAAATCAATAGACGAGCCATGGATATTCTGCCTATACTAAGTCTATGATAGTTAAAAGGTAAAAACCTTTGGTTCCTTTGGTGTTATTGTACAATAGTCACTTATCCTGACTGCAATACGGACTGTGGGCTTTATTGACTTCTAATTGCTAAATCTTGTTTAAAATGTCTAAATATCTGAAAGCTGTGCCCAAATTTTTTCTGTTATGCTGCAGGTATTGTTTGAAAGATTCTTTTTAATATAAATATGCTATCTGGCTAGTGTGAAATAATTTGTTACTTTCACAGAATAAGATGAAACTTGACTCTCCATTTGTGTATATTTATCTAATTAGGTCAAGTCATCACTGGCAGCTGGGATAAGACTATTAAATGTTGGGATCCAAGAGGCGTGAGCGGACCAGAGCGTACACTTGTTGGGACATATACTCAACCTGAGCGTGTATATTCTCTGTCATTAGTAGGAAATAGGTTGGTTGTTGCAACAGCAGGAAGGCATGTCAACATTTATGATTTGCGCAATATGTCTCAACCTGAGCAAAAAAGAGACTCGTCTTTGAAATATCAAACACGTTGTGTTCGATGTTTCCCCAACGGAACAGGTAACTTGTTCTCAGTCTTGATTAGGTATACTACATGATAGTACACTATTTTAACCATAATGGAACACTGTGCAGATTGTTGTAGTATGCGTACATGGATTTGCTTTTTTCTTAGTGGAATGGATTTGCCACTTGATAATCCACAGCATCTCTCTTTTCTTTTGAAAGCTGCATTAGTTGTCTAGCTCTGTTTGTGCTTGAGCTTCCATTTGTAAAATAAATGGGATGCTTTTTCATGGGCACATGAGAAAAAAATCATGACTTTAAATTGCATAAGGTAAGCTTCCTTGTGTAGATTTTGATTGCGGTCTTATGGAATATGCTCCTCCAGACCGCATGTTAATCTTCCTATGCCTATTTATTTACAGCCAATATTTTAAGTCTTGAACTCAACATAGTTATTGTGCTTTTAGTTCCTTTATTTCATTGATGATAACCAGATAAGCAAATCTTATGGAATATGCTCCTCCAGACAGCATGTTAATCTTCCTATGCGTGTTTGTTTACAGTCAATATTTTAAGTCTTGAACTCAACACCGTTATTGTGCTTTCAGTTCCTTTATTTCATTGATGATAACCAGATAAGCAAATCTTTTTGAGTGCTTGTTTGTACTTTGTAGGGTACACCATTCTAGCTCAGTTTGTTAATGTTCATTTTTTATAGGTAAAACATAACTTTAAAAAAAACGCTGTGATTGTGATTACCCATTAAGTTGGACCATTACGATCTACATTTGAGAACTAACTTCTATGTTTATTGTGTCCTAGTGCTGTATATATGACTATAAAATGCTGCATAACTTTTCCTATATATGTTCTATTTTGCAAAAGTTGGATATATAGCACTCAGTTTAGAAAATATCACTAAAGTTCACAACCTTAGAAAAATACCGACAAATTTGGTCAGACTCTAGAAATATACCACTTTTAGTGGTTCAAAATGTTCCCCTAAATGCCCCTCCTGTAGATGCTATCATGCCCTTGTCTCCACTAGCACTGTTATCATCACCTTTGTCGAGACAAAACTATGCTTGTGCGCACACGCTAGTGCCCCGAGGGGTTGTCCATGGGCATGATCATGAATAAGGATACAAATCTTGGAACCAGGAGAAAACCCGCTCGGCAGACGGTAACCGGAAACCGGCCAAAAAAAGGGGTCAAACTTCAAAAATCAAAATTTGAATTTTAGGCTGTTTTGAAACCGGTAACCGGAAAAACCGTCTGGTAATGGAAAAACCGGTCAAAATTCAAAAATCACAATTTGAATTTGGCTGGTTTTTTGGGTTACTGGTCCCCACTGATAGAAACGGTAACTGGCGGTTACCGGCCTGTAACCGTCGGGTTTTTGAACCTTGATCATGAATGCACATGAAAACATGGATGGTGGCTGGGCCAAATGCTGGCCAAATGCGGTTGTGAGTCGTCTAGGTGCACCCTTGTTTGTTAAAAGAGAATCATAGTCTACTTAACAATCCCAGCATACGTATGCATGGCACAATACATATGATGCCACCTCATCCAGACCGTGGTTTGCATGTTTGGCACATATCACAATACAAGATCGTACATGTGGGTTTCATGCTTCGCATAGAAATACATAATGAATTGAAGTAGGATCGATTTTGTTATTTGTCTTTGTTGGATGGTAGGTGCTACTATCAAATTTTGAACAAGTAGCTGCTTCTTGCAAGTGAATGGAAGTTGCAGACGTTGCTGGTTAATGGGCTCCTAGCGTTTGGGCTAGGCGTGTAGACGCAAGGGTGGGAGAACCAAGCAGAAAGACGGGAAGGTGTACCACTGAAGTTTATAGGCTTGCAAAAATAAACATCAAACTTGCCCAAACTTTTAAAATTAAGTGATTTGAAAGGGGTATGGTTCTCTAGTACATAAAAATATCCCTTTTGATCTCACGCTGGCCAAGCTCTATATTTCTAAATTGGATATTACTAGTGTTATTTATCCAATTTCCCTTCTTTTCTGTTTTTGCTTAAAAATGCGGATACTACTGGATTTAAAATGTAGATCATCCATATAGCTGATACATGAATTAAAACAAGACAAAGAAGGTTCTAAGTATTAAAATGTAGCTATACATGCTGCAAAGAACAGAAATGAACTATGCAGCATGCGATTAGTGTCATTCAGGAAAATGTAACAACTATATTTTGAGCATTACAAACACACAAGCGGCTCTGGAACTAAACAACTGAGTTGCATAGTGGAGTAGTGGTCCAACTGCTAACGGTTATGTGTCTCAAGCAGCCTTGATTTAGATCAATGCTTGTCATTGATTTGTTGGTTTTTGCTTTCCTTGCTATTATATATATTTTGTTTGGCAATCTTAATCTTCTGTATTCCTACTTGCTTCAGGATATGCTCTAAGTTCTGTCGAAGGACGAGTTTCTATGGAATTCTTCGATCTATCTGAGTCCGCTCAATCTAAAAAGTACATTTTCTGCATCTTCGATTTAACGGATCTGTACATGTATTTGTAATGATTTTATATATGATACTTGCTTGAATGTTTATCTTAATATTAGTTCAAACTATAGCTAGGTGTACTTGTGCAAACCACTTTGGTTTGGCACAAATTCAACAATAAAAATTAAAAAATTGGGGGACCTAATCTATTGCACTACCTTTCAAAATTTCAAATTTAAACTAAATTGGTGTTAGAAGAAATAAAAAAAAGAACTTTACTGTGAATAGTAGCCTTTAACTTTTCCTTTTTTCCTTTTCTTTTAGATTTATGGTTTGTTAGAAATTTCTATTTTTCATACCTCTCATTATACATCGAATTTGAAACGATCATTTTATAGAGAGGTATAATAAATTGTGAATTACATTAATTTTCCATGATTTTTTGTGTTGATTACATCCTGAACCAAAGTATGGTTGAACGTCCCTAAGTACTACACTTGTTATATCCACTATGTGGCTGTTGACTTGACTGATGTAGGTCAAGGGACATAATTTTGTGCTTAGCCATATAAAGCTTATGTCAAGGGTTGGCGGCACTGTTGTTGCCATATTATCTAACAACTTTGGATGTCGTAAATGTTCAAAACAAATGTATAGTTAGAGATATGATTAGAGATTGGTTTCCATTTGAGTTAGAGATTGGTTTCCTTGTATTAGAGATATAATTAGATATATGATATCAGTTAGAGATATGATTGGGATTAGATTCTATCTGTTAGGGGGAGCCATCTATATAAGGGGGCTACCGCATGCTATTGTAATCAGCCAGAGAATTATTATAGTCTTCCTCGCCTAAACATCTAGTCTCTCTCCCTCTCGTTCTACACCGACGCCATCCGGCCTTCTTCTTGGTGGTGTTTATCCCGGTTCATGACAACTTGGTATCAGAGCAGTCGATCCCCTCCCACGACTTCTGCTACCATGGCTAACGGCTGGAGCGACGCGATCGCGCTCTGCAAGGAGATCCGTGAGCAGTTGAAGGAAATCAAGGAATCGAATGAGAATACGATGAAGAAGCTACAACAGATAATGAAGGCACGTCATCATTCAACACCAGATCCCCAGATCACCATAGCACCAGATCTACAACAAGAACCATCTATTCATCTACTACCAGCTCCCAGCGCCACAGCATCTTCATCCAGTCCCTCCACCGTCGTCGTGGTCGCCGCAGCATCTCCTTCCGGTCCGGACGCCACCAATCATCCGGTCCAACTGGGGGAAACCCTAGCTTTCCCAGTCCGTCCGCCTCGCTACTGTCGGTCTAGCCGGGAAACCCTAGATTTCTCGGTCCCATCGCCGCACGTCCAGCGGCTCGGCCGCACGCCACCTTCCGCCCTGACCGCCGGCCTTGAGCACGACGCCCTCGTCTTCGTCCAGTTCTCGGCCGCAGACCGCCACCGCTCGGGTTGCCGTTACCCGAGCCGTCGGCGTTGCCGTCCTCGGTCACCGGCCGCCAGCCGCCGCCTAGATCCGCCACCGCCGACGTCGGCTGCCACCCGAGCCCTTGCGCCTGGGAGCCGCCGCCACTGGATCCGGCGTTCTACGCCGCCGATTCGCCGCTCCCCGCGCCGCCGTCTCCGTCCGCTCGGGCCACCGCCATCCGTGCCGCTGCCGCCTGGGCTGTCTCCGTCCGAGCCGCCGCCTCCGCCCGGGCCACCTCCACCGCGCCCCCTCTGCTGCCTCCGCCGGATCCACCTCGGCCCGAGCCGCTGCCGTCGGATCCGCCTCCGCCCGAGCCGCTGCTGCTGGCCGGTCCGCCCCCGCCCGGGTCGCAGCCGCTCTGCTCCGCTGCCTGGTCCGCCTCCGCCGCCTTGCCGCCGACCGCTCCGCCGGCCGCTCCCTCGGCCGCCGCTCCACTGGCCACCGGTCCGCCGACCGCCGCCACTCGTCGCCGTCGCCGGGTCTTCAACGCCGCTGCGGCGCTTCTGCCCGGTCTTCAAGGCCCAAGACCAACTCTAGCGATGCGTTCGGGAGTTACGGTCGGTTTTAAAACCTACCGACAGCTGAAGGAAAAAAACAAAAAAAATAAATAAAAAAAACAAAAAAATTATTATTATTTTGCAGGCATTATATAATCGAAGGCGCTACACTTCGTCTAGCCTTGTGCCGTTTGGATTTGGGCCGGTTGTCTCCATCCGCTGCAGCACCCCGCCACCGTTCATCTTCTCCATCGGCGTCGAATGTCTTCCATTGGTCGCCGTCTAGCAGCTTGAGGACGAGCTGCGTGTCCGAGAGGGGTGTAGTGTCAGGGATGTGGGCCTTGGGCCCAAGGCCTAGTTGGTTATTATTAGAGATTGGTTTCCATTTGAGTTAGAGATTAGTTGCCTTGTATTAGAGATAGAGTTAGAGATATGATATGAGTTGGAGATATGATTGGGATTAGATTCCATCTGTTAGGGGGAGCCGTCTATATAAGAGGGCTACCGCATGCCATTGTAATCAAGCAGAGTAATACCAAGTCTCTCTTCGTCTAAATCTCTAGTCTCTCTCCCTCTCGTTCTACACCGACGCCATCCGGCCTTCTTCTTGGTGGTGTTTATCCCGGTTCATGACAACTTGGTATCAAAGCAGTCGATCCCCTCCCACGACTTCTGCTACCATGGCTAACGGCTGGAGCGACGCGATCGCGCTCTGCAAGGAGATCCGCGAGCAGTTGAAGGAAATCAAGGAATCGAATGAGAATACGATGAAGAAGCTACAAGAGATAATGAAGGCACGTCATCATTCAACACCAGATCCCCAGATCACCATAGCACCAGATCTACAACAACAAGAGGGGAGGCGTCGACGGGAAGAGGCGTCGGGGGAGGAGGCGGCGAGCGGGGGGAGGCGTCAACGGGAAGAGGTGTCGGGGGAGGCGGCGGCGAGCGGGGGGAGGTGGTGGCTGGGAGGGGAGGCGGTGGGAGGGAGGAGTTGGGAGAGCAGAGGGGAGAGTTATGAGGGGAGGGACTGCTCATGTATATGTATTTGTATCATGCTTGTAGTCATACACTGGCAAGGTGTTTCGCCGTGGTGTCCTAATGCCTCTTAGGCGCCGTGGTCGACAACTATGCCATGACAACCATGAATTTAACGGACAAGTGCATCATACTTTAGGAAAGTATTTGATGCAAACCACCAATCAGGAAAATATTCTAACTCATCCAGTTTGGTAACAAATTTCAAAATGAAAAAAAGACCCAACAAATTGAGGTCTATACTTGGAGTGACCTACCAAGCCTTCAGAACATTTTTGCTGGGTAGACCACTATCTATCTCTACCAAAAGTAGCATTTTGGGAGTATTTAGTTGTCTTTAAGGCTGAGGGTGACCAAACACTAGATATATCTCCCCTTTTATATGCAAAAAAATGTTGAACGCTGAAAAGATTGATGAAATTTGTTCATCACCTGTTGTAATATGAACTACAAAGCTCTTATCTGAAATGTTTTCTTGTGAGTTTTTTGAAATCCAGTGTTGTTTTTGTACTGGTGGTATAGTGAAGTTGCCTTTCTTTATTCTACACAGCATTATACTAGTGAGAAACTCATACGTCTTACTAAGGCACTACCGGCACAAGATAATACAATCAACTCCATAGCCTGACTGGTTGTCGTGCATTGTGAAATCACTCTATGCTGTGCATGGCCCTTCCCTAAAAAGCTGCTACACTTGATGATACCATGTGCTTACCTTCCTATGTAATCTACACTGAACCATGGTGCCGCTGACATTCCAGTTTAAATTTGCCATTCAGGTATGCTTTCAAGTGTCATCGGAAATCCGAGGCTGGCAGAGACACCGTTTATCCTGTCAATGCAATTGCATTCCATCCAATGTAAAGTGGTATTTAATTTTTTTGGCTGTTTTATTTCTCACAGGATTATTAGTTCTCATTTTCTTTTTGTCGTATCTCTTCCGCAGATATGGCACATTTGCCACTGGAGGGTGTGATGGATTTGTCAATGTATGGGATGGCATTAACAAGAAAAGACTATATCAGGTAACCAAGTCATAGTTTTGCTTCATAGGAATGTGAATATCTGAAATGGTTCTATTGTTCATGATTTTCTATGTTGATTGCAGTACTCAAAGTACGCATCCAGCATCGCTGCTCTGTCATTTAGTAAGGATGGGCATCTGCTTGCTGTGGCATCAAGCTACACTTATGAAGATGGAGACAAACCGTAAGACTGAACTTTGCCTAGAACATCTTTTTGTTATCACAAGAACAAGAACGAAATGTTGACTTAATTATTCTTTTGCACTTTCCAGCCACGAGCCTGATGCAATATTTATCCGGGCGGTGAATGAAGTGGAGGTAAAGCCGAAGCCTAAGGCATTGGCCGCTCCCCAGTAGTGCTGTGATCATTTTGTGGCTGGGTAGTCGTATGGCTAGATGTATTTTGTGGGAGAAAAATATTATGAAGAAAGTATTTTATGTGAGACGTTTCGTTCTCTAGTTCAGTTACTGTCAATTACATTAGTTGACCGAATCCCTTGTTTATGTTGAAGTGGAATGTCAGTATCCATATCTGACCACTCTTTTATGGTGTTTTTCTCTTGTAATCTCTAGAAAAATTTGATCATTATCAGGACAAAAGGGTAATCATGTTGCACTTGTTTGTCACTTGGTGCTAATTCGACCAAAAGTTCTTACAGATAGGGGTGAAATCGGGTCGGATACGGTCGGATCTCACCTTTCCCATATCCTAACCCACATTTTCTAATCGGATTCGGGTCGAATACGGATAGTATCGAATACGAATACAAACACGGATAATGTCGGGCACAAATATGGAACAAATACGTACCAAGACGGATACGGACACTATCGGTCACGAATATTTATTCGGATATCAAGTCGATGCAACAACCATTTTATACCACATAGACAATAGCAATGCAACCATTCCATACATCCATAATGCAACAATACATCGGTACTAAAGTCGTAGAATTCGCAAGTTCATATGCAGCCCAACTGCCCAACTTGTGACATTCATACACCAAGCAATACAATCTTCTGTTAGGTGCTTGATGTAAATGGTTGTGGACATGTGGACAAATTGCAATATCTACAACTCTAACATCTTGCTCTACCAAGATACAACTAACAAAGTGCGCCTGGACCAATATTGCAAGAGAACCACCTACATGACTAAATTCTGACAGTCCAGGTGCACCTGAAGTATGTAAAAGTGCTTACAACATGGAAAATTTGTAACAGAGCGAAGAGAATTTGTGCACATGTTTGCCTGAACTTTATGCTGTAAACGCAACTTTAAAACTCTGCTATCCGGTCCCAAGACTAAAATAACAGTACATATGAGTAAGTGCCTAGAGACAGGATCAAAGGAATAGAGGTGGCAATTATATATCTCGGTTTCCCTCTTCCTCCCAATAGATGCACCCTTGGATTATTGAAATGCAACCAAACTGTAAGTCCATAGATAACCCCCCACAAATGTCATATAGCCACTAAGCAAAACATAAAAACACAAGCCAGTGAACCAAGGAAAAGTGATCTCACTAGGCAAAACATAAGAAAACACAAGTTCCATTATGGAATCTGAGAACATTCATAGGTCTGACTTACTGAGAGAAGATCATATGTAAAGCATAATACTAGCACCAGTAACAAGACAGGAGCACCAAATATGTACAAAGTAACTATATTTAGCATGTCTATTAATCTCCAGTCCAATCTTTTGACCAACTGAACAAATGTTTCCAAATATTTCAAGCATTCAACTCACTTCCTTGTTACAAGGTAATCTTTTACTCAGGGGCAAAGAATGACATTTGTCTAAATAGATCCAGAATAATACAATGCATACATTAAAAACACAAGCTATTACTCTGCTCTCTGCACACCAAATTGATCATCCTTAGCCACGCATACTTTGGACAGTCTCCTCCAGTCCACACTCTCTTAGGAGGGATTACAAGTTTACAACACCCAGATTACAACACCCAGAATATATGTCCTATTATCCTATCGATAAACACTAACTGCTTTGCTTTGGAAACTCCCATCTTCATTGCAATTAGCAAGATAATCCGCACGGCACCATACTACTAACTACTAAGCAGACTACCGATCAAAATCTAGAGAACTAAGCGCCTGGCCTGGAGCTCGCTCATTTCCATGAGTAACGCATCACCCTACAGCACCAGCAATCGAGCATGCAAGTCTACTTCTTAAATCCCCCAAAGCCCAAACCATCCAACCATTCCACGGTAGGATCCATACTTACCTCGACTTGGCAAATCCCCTCAAGCAAAGTGCTAAGCAAATCCCCTCTAGGGCTCTAGGCAGATCTGGCGTACCTCGACTTGGCGGCGTAGATCCGGTGGCGGCTAGGTCGAATCGACGGCGGTGAGGTCGAATCGTCGAGTGGATCTGCGGACCGGCGGAGGCGGTGCTGGGATGGCGGCCTGAGGACGTCCACGGAGGGGAAGACCAGGGGCGCCGCCGCGTCGGCCGTTGCGCACTCGGGCGTAGATCCGGTGGCGGCGAGGTTGAATCAACGGCGGATCTGCGGACGGGCGGAGGCGATCCTGGGATGGCGGCCTGGCCTGAGGAAGTCCACGGAGCCACGGAGGCCGGAGGGGAAGACCAAGGGGCAAGGGCGCCGCCGCGTCGGCCGTCGGCGTCGGGCACTCTCACTCGGGTAGTCGTTGTCGCCGCGTCGGGCACTCGGGCGAACCGGCGATTGGCGAAGGGAAAGGAGATGGGGTCGGGATTGGAATCGGCCGAACCGAATGGGTAAGTAATCCGGGTAATACCCGAATAGGTAAGCGGGTAATATCCGAATTTTATATCGGATAATCCGTATCCGTCGGATACCGACCTCCCGAACCCGATACCGTATCCGCCAAAAAATACCCATATTCGGATCCGATACCCGTATAAGTTTCCGGGTACCCGAATTTACGACCCGAATTTGACCCGTTTTAATACGGGCGGGCGGGTGGGCGGGAAATACCCGGCCCGTTTTCACCCCTACTTACAGACCCGAGTACTGGGTAAATGTTGATTAGGTGAATTTGATTAGTTTTGTCATTTGTCTCTATATCTACTGATATAATATTAAAGAAAAATCTGCTTGTCGTCCTTCCCTCTTACGCTCACGTGCCCCTCCTGAAAAACCGATCGTTAAGCTCACTTAGAGCAACTCCAGCAGACCCCCTACTTGAGCCCTCAAACCTCATATTTGAGAGCCAGAGCAAAAAACTGCACTCCAGCAGACCCCCTACTTGGCTCTCAAAAATAGGAGGCCTCTCAAATGAGGTCTTCAAGCCCTCATTCCTAGGGGCCCTCCTCTGGCTCTCATTTTTCGGTTTTTTCCCCGCCTGCGTGAAAATTCACCGCCTCCCCGCTTCCGCTCGCCCCTCGCCTCCTCCTCTTCCGCTCGCCCCCCCGACGCCTCCGCCCAGCACCTCCACTCCCCTGCCGCCCCCACCGCGCCCGGCTTCCCCACCGCCCCCTTCCCCGGCGCCTCCGCCCCCTCCACCGCCGCCTCCGCCTCCGCCCCCTCCCCCGGCGCCCCCTTCCCCGGCGCCTCCACCGCCGCCTCCGCCACCTCCGCCCCCGACTCCCCGCCTTCCCCACCGCCCCCTTCCCCTTCCCTGGCGCCTCCGCCCCCTCCACCTCCGCCTCCGCCCCCTCCCCCGCCGCCCCCTTCCCCGGCGCCTCCGCCCCCTCCACCGCCGCCTCCGCCTCCGCCCCGACTTCCCCACCGCCCCCTTCCCCTTCCCCGGCGCCTCCGCCCCCTCCACCGCCGCCTCCGCCCCCTCCACTGCAAGATCCGACCTTCCAGTGCCGTGCCCGCAGCATCGACACCCGCGCGTGGAAGGACGGCTTCGCGGCCCTCAGGGCGAAGGCGGCGACGGAGTAGGAGCCGTACATGGCAAGGCGTGGGACACGCGGTGGCGGCCGCCGGCGGCTTGGCGCTCCGCCGACCACCGGAGAGTTAGGCTGGTGGGGTTTCCCGGCGTTGGAGTTGGACTGAGGGAGAGGGAGAGAATGAGGAGTGGGTCCCATGTGTCAGTTGCAGTGGAATGGATTTGAGGGCTTAAATTTGAGAGGTGCTGTTGGAGTAGATGTAAAAAAACAGGGCCCTCAAAAGTAGGGGGAGCCTTCAAATAAAAAGTAGGGGTCCTGTTTTGAGGGTTACTGCTGGAGTTGCTCTTATGTCCGTCCAACCGCTTCGCCACCTCGTTTTGGCAACTGTCCTCCCTTCTCTACCTTGATCAAGCGAACACATGGGGACAGGCCGTGCTGCAATTGTAGCCTCCGTCTGCGCGCACTGCTCTTCATGTTGTCTCGAGCGCATGGAGGAGGCGGGGAGGAAGGCAGCAGCGAGGCTGACGAGACTGGAGGCGATTCGCAGCAATTCGGCGATGGTAGCGTCCCGGCTAATCGGTGAGCGCCTTACTCGTCCGCTCCCCCGACACCGATGACGATGCCCGCCACTGCCTCGAAATTCAACTTACCAAAACCAAGCACTTAGAAATAAAGATTAAATCAACACAAGGACTAAAGTAAATCAACTTGCAATTAACTTTCATTATACAAACATACATACACAGTCCATATACATCCACATTTACATACATTCAAAATATAGATCCATATATTACAATGCTAAAGTCACAAGATAAATTAACAACTACAAGTTATAATGTAATTACAAGCTTACAACATAGCTAAATAAAATCCTACCCTAATCCTCTTCACTGCTGACCAAAGCACTCTGAATACCTGCAAATTAAATGAATACAAAACACCAACCAATATAAGCAAAAGAAAACAAATAAAGGAAGAAAGGTAAAGTAAGTAAAATTCATCGTCAAAACCCGTTATTAGATTAGTTGTACGATCGAGGGCAATCGCTCACCATATACCAGATTATTCAAGGCCAATCGGCATCTCTTGCGGTAGTAGGTCTTCATCATCTGGTAGTAATTCTAGTTTTTACCCACCATTCTATCATTTCACCACTTACCTAGATAAAGCACTTTCGGCCAAATCCCCAACCGAAGGCATGACCAAAGCCACGGGTCATTGCCTTAGCGTACCCAAGGAGTGAGGGAGCTAGATAAGGCCACGTGAGAGAGAGGAAAAGGCATCACTACCAAGCCACTATCCAAAAGCTTCCGAGCACAGCAAAAGACACTGCACCACCAAGCTCACGAGCCAATAGAACCGGCGAACTCATCAACAAAGAGAACTAAAGCTCACAACCACCATAAGACCACCACAAGCCACACCATAGCCACCACCATTGCCACTGAAACCTAGAACCAAGAGAGAGCAAGGAGAAGGTCGTTAGCCGAAGCTTTGGGCATCGACCGATAGTCAAGGAGCCAAGACTGGAGGTCACAAGAAAGAGGAGGGGACCACAACAAGGACAACGCCTATCAGTTGCCTGTCCACATTGAGTAAGGGACCCAAAAGAGAAGCACTGCAAAACACATGAGAGTAGAACCACTCACCAAGCACCCCGAATCGGGCCTAACAACACCGACAAAGTAGCCCCAAAGGCCTCTACCATTCCATTTTTTGTTCACTTCAACCAGTAAGCTCATGACCGGCTAGAGCCGTGACGGCATTCGGGAGAAAGACCTTGGGGTGGTCCTCCATGCGCTCCTTAGGGCATCCATAGTGTATATAACCCAAGGAGTCTTAAAGTGGGTCCCATCTAAACCTTAAGGCCGACGCTTTAATGTATATAACCTAAGAGGCCTTAAGATGGTTCAACTCGGCAGATAAAGAAAAATTGTATTTTAATGCTTGTGGCAAGGCCTTTAGCTTGAGGACAAATCTCAAACCTTTTTTGCTTATAGCCTGCTTAAGGTCACCCCTGTAATGTATAAGGTTGACTTTAAGGTGGCTTAAGACCCTCTATTTTCATACACTACAGATGCCCTTAGGATCCCCGGTGCATGATTCCCGCAAGAACCCACCCTCCCTACCCCCCCACACACAAGCCTAAGCAAGCCCAAGGGCACGAACTACGAATGAAATCGAAAGCATAAAGAAACCAAAATGGTAATGCCCCAAAAAGCTTAGAAGGAATACAGCTCTTCAGCGTAGATATTGATCTCTGGCTCTGGTACTGTGGCGTTCAAAACAAGGCATTGTTGCACTACCGCACACTTTCAATTTACTACTAAACCCCCTGAACAGTGAAATGTTGTCAAGGGTGTACTTTCGTTCGCCAGAGAGGCTCACAGTTTACAGGTTTCTTCAGGTTAGCCTAACTTCTTTAGGTTAGAATGTTCGCCATCCTAAGGATTGGCAGGAAGAGCATAGTATGTTTGAAAGTATTGTTCCCATTTAGTAAATGGTATGACTGCATCTATGGTCTTCCAGATTTTGTTATCATCATGAAACCTGAACTCCATGAAACACAGGTTATGTAATATTGTTGCGCACTCTGGTGATGTAGTTCATTACGAAATTTGACACAGCCGTTCTAGTTTCAGACGACTTCTGAACAGCAAAACGCAGCTGGATGCCTGTTTACTTGAATGAACTGATCCAGGATTAGCTAATCTTATGAATTCCACACTGTTTAAACTTATTGACGCTGTACTGTTTCATCGAAAGTAGTTGTGCCCTAGATGATCTCACCTGTTGTTCGATCAGAGTTTCGAGCTCAACATGAAACGAGATACTGGCGGAAAGCGGCAGACATAGTGGGAAAAAAGTTTGCATTTAGGAAGCCTTTTAGATTAGACTAGCCGAGATCAGGGTGACGTGTTCATTATGTTGCACTGTTGCATCTAAAGCTGTAATGTCTAGTTGCCACATAGCTTTGGATGATACATCACCATTCTGCTTTTTTTCTCTCTCTCTAAAGAAGTCACCATCCTGTTTTTATACCCAAAAAGGGTAGCCCAACTTGATTTTTATATCCCCTGCTAAGTTTCTGAATCGTGGTGGCCAGCCAGTACCTAAAAGAACAAAAGAAACACTTTGTTCCAGTAGAGCAAAAGTTGCCCTATGCAGCTGCGATGCATGTAATATTGCGCAATTTGATACGATCTTCGTCGCGTTCTATTGCCCTGCGCATAAGTGCGTTTAACAAAAGCTCCCAAAAGTGCACGGTGGTGGTGGGGTGGCCGAAAAGTGTGCGATCCATGGTGGAAGTGGCACTGCTTTCTGCAAGTACGGTCGTTGCACGAATGCAAGCCCCCAAATCAGTGCCCAGCTGGGGCCATTGCTTCAAAACAGATGTACTTTGCTCTCCCTAGCTAATCCGTGTACCACTGATGGCAACTATCCTTTTTAGAGGAATAGCAACTGTTTATGGTATGAAAATTATACACTGTGCCAGTCAATCCCACGTAGACATGTCAATCTGTGTGTGCAATTCCATATCCTCGTTATACGAATTCTTGATGCACGTTTTTTTTGGCAAAAATCTAAAATCAGCATGGTTTTGTGAGAATTTGATGCTATTTGGCAAACCAAATTCTCGGCTTGGGGCCATTTATTGCCCAGTCCAGGTACGGTTGGGGCATTATTTCTTAATTTCATTTTTTTTTCTGGTTTTTGGTTTTTTAGGCTTTTTTTACTTTTTTTTTCTCTCCGTTCTCCTTTGTATTGTCTGTGGTGTGTTAATCTGTTTTTTCTATTTTAAAATTTTTTAAATTTAATTATGTCAAATAAATCACCTCATCTATAATGAAAAATAAGCTAATTATAGTAAAAAAAATCATAATCCATCGTTAATGTGAGCACCCCTAAATTCCGGTAAAACTGACGCACGCACAACAGCTCAGAACACTGTGGTGGCATAGGTAGAAGTCTCCTCGAAGTGTATCTATCTATCTATCTGTCTGTGTACCGCATCCACACTTGAAGGCAATATCTGCCGAAAGTAGACATCTGCCTCCCTCCTTGAATTGACCAGATTTCAGCAGCTGAAGTTTGCGGTGTAGCATCGAGGAAACAGCGGCGTGAGTTCCTGTGGTGTTGCCTACTTGATTTCTATCAATTAGAGATCTCAGTGTAACATTTTCTGGGGGATCGAGTATTTGACTATTGATGGATGGCGATGACGGATCATGTGCTTCACTGGTCCTAGAAATTCCGTAGCTATCTCCTTTCCACTGGCCTTCAATTCATGACAATCGAACCCATGGCTGGCCTGACTCAAAAGTCACACAAGAAGACGCGTGCCTAGTTGCAATTTGTAACACCCATTTTTTTGGAACAGTGCTATCGTATGTCTTGCAACAGTTCAGAAGTTCAATTACAAACAAAAAAAGGTATCATATATGCTCACGAATATTTAAAAATGTTAATTTGATTAAAATAAAACCTAATGGTCAATTTTAGAAATTTTAATGAGCATCCAAGCTCAAAACTTAACTCACAATCAGAAAAACCAAAGAAAACTCTCACAGAAACGCTTGAGTGTAGTCGTAACCCTAATACGAATAGTTGTAACATTCTTTCCTCTCCTGATCTCTGTGTTGAGGAAAAATGAATCAAGACTGAGTACAATCAATCATACTCAACAAGTCACATAGGGAAATGCTATTTAATTACATACCAAGAATTTCAAGAGATGGGGATATAGCGGTTTTATTAAAGTATTTGTGGATGCAATTTTATTTATAAATATTTTCAAACACAAAAATATAACAACTTTTTAAGAAATTGGGGTTTCAAAACTTGATTATTTCAACATTTCCAAATCTATTTATGCTTCACTCTTGGAATCACCTATTAAACACAGCTTTATTTACCAGAAGCACGGCGTATTTAAATAGAATTTATAAATAACTATGTAGAACTGCCTAGCTTTACCCACAAGATTCCTTAACTCTTACGACAGAGTTAAAAAAAATAAGGCTTTTCACTACTCAATCTTTTATATAGTCTCTACACAGTAGGTGCTGCTTTCCAACAAACTCGGGTGACCAGCGGCCTCACCCGATTCGAAGGGGACTTTACTGTTGTTAAGTATGGTTTTACCCAGTAGGTGCTACCTCCCAACGAACTCGGGTGGCTCACGGCCTCGCCCGATTCGAAGGTAACCTTACTGTTGTTAAGTTTAATTCTACGCGATAGGTGCCGCTTCCCAACAAATTAGAAGGGGACCTTACCATTTCCATACAACTAAATCCCTCATCTCTCTCTCTCTCTCTCTCTCTCTCCACTTTTTGTAAATATTCAATCGAACTTGAGTAGCTACTAAATCAGTTTTGACAAGTCAAACCTTGTGGTTGAACGATCATTATATTTTTTATTTGGTATAAAGTTCTAGTCCTTACTTTTCATCAAGTCACTTTTAAAACTTTACCGATAAAATATCATCTCTTAGCAGTATAAAATAGTGAGTTTCTAGTCTACCGGGATTAATTAAATAGTATTTATAATAATACTAAGTCTTGCAAGGTGAATATGACCATCAAATTAAACTGGAGTTTTTTAGGTGGTAGGGCATAACTAAATATCATGTTATTCTAAATATTTATTGTACACAAAATAATAGTACGTAAATAACATAATAAAAATACTGATAAATAAGTAATTAAAGGAATGTAAGTTCAATACGATAAAAAAACATGCGACTTGCCTCCTTGTTCGTAGTCTTTGATTATTTTAATGTAGTCTTCTGGTTAGACTACTCTTATAGTTCTTCTGTTGACCAACTCGTGTGGTCCAAATACTAGCGCAGAAAATGAATGCAAATATGTTCCTGCTTTGTAGAATGCAAGTTGGGAATAAAATAACCAAAAGACACAAATAAAATAGGTTTGGGTGGTAAAGAGTTTAGGCGGTGTTTGGTTTGGCTGGACGGAGTTGGAATTAGGCTAGATGGGGTTCGAGATAGTCAGAGATGTATATAGGTGTTATATGGAGTTATGTGAATAGCTGCGGGTATGGACGGAATTGGGTTTAGAGTCAAAATGTCATATGGGTGGGTTTGAGTTTTATCGGAGCTTAGGATGGCGGAACGGAGATGGGAATGGTATAGGCGGGCTCAAGACGATCAAAATAGGTATATATATATATATCTGTGTTTTTAGGATTTCGGTAAATAGTAATTGTTGAAATAGCACTAGACGTGGGTTTGGAATGACAACTGGGTTTGCTAGGTTTTTGTCAGGGTCTGATATTGGAAAATGTAGCTGAGAATAGGACAGGCGGGCTTGAAACAGATGAAATAGGTATATTTTGTATTTTTGGGTATGAATGAACAGTAATGAGTATTTTTTACTATTCATTTCGAGTTCGATCGCTACAGTGTCAGATTTTTACAATTTGCTAACGGGTTGGTATGCTGCAGTGCTGGATCTTAGTGAACAGTAATGCATAGTGAAATGAGCCGGCCTAATCCATTAAAGAACCGGTCTTTTATTGTTTGACCCAAAACCTAGACACTATTAATCTTCTTCAGCCATTCGCTGTGGCTACCGAAAATAGAGCAAGCGAGCAGCCACAGCGGACAACTGCAATTGGTGGGGCTGCAGCAGTTTGTGATAGGTTCTAAGGCCATGTTTGGGTTCTAGGAGCTCCAAGGGATCCATTTTTGGGGTCGGGGGCAACTAAAACACAAACAATGGCTGGCAATGAGGCAGGGATCTCTCGGGGCTTTTGAACAGCACAAGAGCTACAGGAGGCTTCTTCGGCCAAATTGGTTGTGGCTTAATCATCTACTGGTGGCTCAGGTGGCTCTGGTGGCATCGTCTTGGGTGGTGGTGGTCGGAGGCGGGTTGTCAACGGTGGAAGGGTGCGATCGGACAGTGGACCTAGGCACCGGCGAGCTAGGGGACAAGGAAGTTTATGGCGAGTCTTTGGTGGTGTTATAGGGGTATGAGGAAGCTACAGAAGCAAGCTATTGAAAAGTAATGAACAAAATGAGATGGATTGAGGTTGGGCTTACTTGGAGGTCTTTCAGCGACGACGACGATGCGACGGCCAATGAGTGAAACTGGAGGGGTGTGGGGGGTTTCTGGGATGCCTATGTTTGCTATGGAGTGAGCTCATGGGCTTTTATAGAGGAAGAAAGGCGGTTCAGAGCTGGGAGAGCGCCACTCGGGCATTGGCACGTGGCCATGGCAGAGGAACGCGGGGATAGTTTGGGGAAGCGTGGTTGTGGTGGCGGCGCGAGTGGTACATGGATTGGCATCATAGACTTGAGTGCTTTCTTGGGCAACGCAGCACAGTGGTCAAAATCTTAGGCGCTGTTAGGTCGGCCGAGAGAGAGAAGTGAAGCAGGGGTGGTGAACTTGGGTTTGGCTTGTCCGACAGTTGTTAGGGCTATTGATGGGCGATGTCAGTGGCTCTGCTCATGAGGTGTATGACAAGTTGACGGGGCATTGTGGCGTTGTCTAGCGTGGAAGGTGGTGGAAGCTGACGGTGATATTTGTCAGATGATGAACAGTGCTGGCGGCTTGGTGGTTTATGCCAATGGTTAGGAAGGTTGTATGGCTAAGAAATGAAGGCTTGAATGGTTGGAAGAGGTGCTAAATTGGGTCAAGGTTCAATTGGAATCAAGATTTAGTAAAATTCAAACCGGACTCAATTTTGGGTTGTTTCACAATTTGTCTCTGATACTTTTTTTTGTGTGTGACATCAGGATTGGGAGCTGACGGTACAGCCAAGATGAATTACCAAAGTGAATTAGCAAAGCACTTTGTAGCTAGTTCCAACTTCTGTACTTGGATCATTAGTTGCCTGTTTCACGTAGTCAATTTTGTGGTCAATGTTGTATACAACTCCTTAAGGTTAATTATGAGAACGATGTGGGATGGTGACGGCACGTTACAATCTGCTAAAAACGACTTTACGTCAAAATAAACATCTTTGCTCTCTCCTAGTCAGTCTCCAGTGAATACATATGCTTGGTAATAAAACAGCTTAACTAGATGGAATGCCGTTTTGAGGATTACCTTCCATGCTAATATGGTGGCTTTTTAAACACTTATTTTGTTTCGCTACTTTTGGGTGAGTAAAAACAAAAAATATTGTACTAGAATCGGTAAAGGCGAGGGTGGGAAGAAGCTGAGCCTTATCGAGCTGACTCCGATCTCCACTTAGAGCTAGAAGCCTTGAGCTAATTACAATGGACCGACCTAGCTAAACTAGCTGTCAGAATCATGAGGCAACTTGGCTAGCTCATCTTCTAGGTGGTCCCTTGCGATCGAAGAATTACCCAGCCGTATCACCATGGACGCACGGCCGTGTTTGGTTGCCGTCCTGGCGCTTGTCAGCCTGACTGGGACGCTGCTGGGAATGTGCCGGTGGTATGTTTTGTTCGTGACCTGACGATTTTCGAGCTTGCCTGACCTGAATCCTCCGGTAGGTTCATTAGCCTAAGCCAGGCGACCAAAAACGGTAACCGGAGCTCCAAGCTGTAGCAAGAACGACTCAATAAACCAATTTACCACGTTAATCCAGCATCACGAGCAGAGACGTCGACACCGTGGCCGCTACCATCGACGTGTTGTCCGACCGCCGCTGCACCCCACCCCTCGCTGGTCGTCGCCGGGGAGGATGCTAGATCCGACCGTGTAGCCATGCTACCCTCCGATCCCGCCACCACCGTCTCATCCGCCGCCGCAGTCGTCACGCGCTAGGAGTCGAATAGATGGATGAGTGGTGGTGCTTCGTTGATTGCTGGGTGTTGTATGGGAAGATTTAATGGAAGTGCACTCCCCATTCACGTTTTCTTGTTTACAAAGCGTGTTTTGTTTATTACGGGGGTTTTTTTTCCCTCACGCGCATGCTTCCAACCGAACAACACACCTCAGACATGCCTGATCAGCAAGGATCAGAATTTCAGGCTACCTTAGGGCATGTACAACGCGTATTTTACTTCCGTCTGTATAGCATTCTTTTTGCAAAAAACCCCCTCGCAAACAGCAGTAAATGAAGGGAGAGAGTGAAGTCGTCCTCTCGCGAGGCGACGACGACCGGCGCGTGCTCCCAGGCCAAATCGCCGGCCGGAGCAGCGTTGTACGGGAAGCTTCGTCTCCAGGCGAATCGTGCGGATCCAGCTGCGGCGCGCGCGCGATTTTGGTTTTGGGCGCCAGAATTCCTTCCCGTGCTTTTTCTCCGCCCCCAATCCTCCCCTGCGCGATTTTGGATTTGATACCAGAGGAGCAATTTAAGTGGTTCGTTTCCTTTTCTTGAATTGATTTTTTGTAGGTTTCTTTGGTTCATTTCTACCTTGGAGGAAGTAGTGTTCTTTTCGTGGGAGTAATGGTGAACATGCTCGAGTAATCGGCGATCGTTGCCGCTGCCACTGCCGAGCCTGGCGTGGAGCGGGGCCGGCTCGGCGGCGCCGCCGGGGGCGGCTCGTGGAGGAGAGCTCGGACGAGGAGGAGGGGAGCCAGTGCTTCTCGGACGCGGAGGACCGGTCGTGGCACTCGTACAGTCGTACTCCTGCCAGGACTCCGCCGCCCTCGAGGACGACATCTCGATGTGCGGGTCCGTCCGCTTCGGCGCCGGCACCGGGGATGAGGAAGGCGAGGGCGCGGCCAGGCGCGGCAGGAAGTCGTGCATGTCGGAGTGCTCCCTGGACGACGTCGACCTGGAGGCCGGGCTGGCCGAGATCACCAAGGCCAGCCCCGACAAGGCCGAGAGGAACTGCCGCATCTGCCACCTCGGCCTCGAGGGCGCCGCCGCCGAGTTTGGCGCCGGCATCGTGCTCGGCTGCTCCTGCAAGGACGACCTCTCCTGCGCCCACAAGCAGTGTGCCGACACCTGGTTCAAGATCAGGGGCAACAAGTAAGCCCAGCTGCTGCTAATTCCATAATTCACTTCGGATAATTACCATTATCTGTTCATGTTATATACAACTCAAATGAAAATATTGCATTACCTCTATGAAATTCAGTTAATAAAGATATGCATATAAGAATATCCCAATATCCCAAATTCAGTTAATAACTCTATGAAATTGGTCTACTCCAAGATGTCAAGATTTGAAAGTTAATATGTAATTGAGTTTTCCGCCAGAGGAGAAAGGATAAGGATCATTACCAATCAAACAATCGGGAGTATATTGTTTTAGCTAATGCATCTCTGCTAACAACTGCAGAAGCAGGATCCAGTGTTCTAGTAATAATTTCTTCAGGAGTAACTATTACTCGTGTTATCAGTGCCTTTTCCAAATTATTGCAGTCAATTGGGGCTGATGCAGCAAGCATGTTTAGAAGGCACTGACACTGAAAATTCTTCATTGTATGCTCATGTCTGGTTTGATTTTACTAGGTCGATCTCTGAATTAATCAATGTCTGAAATAGCCAAGTTGTTTCTTGCAAGAAGAAAACAATCTGATACAGCAATTAGACCAATTTTAGAAGGCACTGACACCGATATCATGTTCTTAACATATTCGAAATGATCAGAAAATAAGGATGATACTGGGTATCAAACACCAGAACCATAGATGTCGTAGGCAAATAGCTAGGCAAGCTTAATGTATGTATAATATATAATCTGGAAAGAGTTTACAAGAAAAAAATATGCAAACCTGGGTATTGCTAACTAAGGGATGTCTTGTACAAGAAAAAAATATGCAAACCTGGGAGTTCAGTGCAGCATTTTGCTCTTCTATTCATGCATTACCCACCCAGTTCTCTTACCCAATTTTTTGCTTTTCTAATAGCATTTTCACCATTGTCACAGGGATGTTGGTCATCTGAGAAAATATTTGTTATGGCATGCAAAGAAGCAGCTTCCTCTGCAGTCCCTTTCTTTGGAAAATCCTTGTGCCAATTTTTTGCTTTTGTAATAGCATTTTCACTAGTGTCACAGGGCTGTTGGTCATCTTTGAAAATATTTGTTATGGCATGCAAAGAAGCACATTCTGTTGAGTTGTTCAGTTGTAGGCAGTTGTACGTCAGAATTTTAGATGTTGTTGCAGTATGAGATGTTGTTGGAGTATGTTGCAGTGACTAGCATCCGAACCTAATTGAGATGTTGCAGTATAAACAGGCTGCTAGTATGTGAACATGATGTAATCGTACTATATTTTATTTGATTTATGAAAAAACAACTATATTATATTATATATTAATATATTATTTATATTGATGGTTCTAAAAAATATTGTAATTATGTTCATCTTATTTATGCTTGATCTGTTTTGTATCAAGAAGCAACACAATGGTATACAGGAATCATATTCACGCTTGATCATGGTTGTATACATGCATTAAATAGTTTGTAGACAGTCAAATAGACGATCCATTGTACAAGCTGTCTGTTCAGTTGTCTGTATGTGAAGTGGAAAGAACTTACAGACAGCAACCCGTCTGTGAGTTGTACATGCCCTTAGGCACCGATTTTTGGTAGGCACAGGCACGGAGCTCAGAGCTGCAACCAAACAGACCCACGATGGTAATGACAGAATCAGGGTTTGATTACATCTTGGATATAGTGGTAGAAGGAATTAAACTATCTAGACTGGATCATAGAAATGTTATCTAGACTGATATTTTTTCACACCTTAAATTAAAATCTATCCTATCCGAGTTGTGGATCCGCTCTGCATGATGGCTCTCCGCCTGTCCTCCAAAGCCGAAAAGGAGGTCTCGGGGCGCAATTATTGATGGAACCCTCGCTGCATGATTCCTCCCGGCGGCAACTTGCAACCCCCGGACCCTCGAGGAATATATGGCTGGTCCCAGCGATCCCTACTCGCGCGGTGCCCGTTCTCCTCCTCTCGCGAGCAAAGTGGCATCCAAAGCAGCACCGCCCAAACTACCATGCGGTGCCTCCTGATGTGCGTTCTTAGGCCAGCGTTGCTTTCTCCTCTGTTTTCTTCACTTTCCTTTCCTCTTTCTTGGCATGACAGAAATCGATCGAGATAGAGAGTCGATCGGTCGATCGTGACACTCGAACGAGATCGGCCGTGATGATGCCGGCCGGCCGGCGTCGAGCGAGCTGCTGTAGTAATAATAATGCCTCGTGTCACGCCATCCTTCTTTGTGGTACCGTTGCTGTTGGAAGTGGTACATGTTTGTGGTACCGTCGTTGTGGAAAGTGGTACATGTGTGTACGTAGACCAGTGCTGCCGGTGGATCTAGTTGGATATTCGGAGTTAATAAAATATCATTAAAAATAAAAAATATCTTTAGTAAACAATTAAAGTACAAATTGTCTGACTAAAAATATCTCAAATTAATGTAGAAAAATTACAAAATAATTGAGCAAAATACAATTTTAACTCTACGACCCTTTCTACAATTTTAGAAACAGCTATTTCATTGTTCCTTAGAACCATCTTATTAATTTGTTCAAATTTTTATGCTAATCAATTTAAAAGTTCAAGAAAATTCCCTTTATTATGTTCATCTAACCAATATCATCTATAAAGATTTTAAATATGCAAACTTCTTCATTTTTTAAGGTTCTACGTGCTACATTTCACAAAGGCGATTATTCAATGAACTATTTGAGATTTATCGATTTCGGAATTGGGAGGGAGAGTTGGAGACCGAACGCAATTCACCTGGGAATGAGACCTTGCCGCAACGTCGTGCGTTTCATACCTCCCTGCTCGCCACATCGCCACCCAACTAGCCACATCATTTTGTTGCTCACCTGCACTGCCTTGCACTCTTACTTCGCACTTAAAGCTCACATATGCTCTGATTTAGGAATTGATTTGCCTTCTCGTTGGCCGTTACTGCACGCCATGTGCGCTCTCTCTCTCTCTCTCTCTTTCCTTGGCCACCGCTATGTACGGCTACTGTGGGCTTGCGCCACCGCAACACTATCTCATGCCTCCCGTTTAGCTGGCTCCCTCACCCTCCACGTGCGCGCCACCACGTTGAGAGAGAGACAGAGAGAGAAGCAAGTTAGAATTAGAACTTAGGTGGGCGGTTGGGGCCATGGGAAATTTGGGTTATAGTGGATCTGGTAGGCAAAGAGAGTTCTAGTGGACTGAGAGAGGAAGATGTGGGTTGGATTGGGCTGATTTATTTTTTAAAATATAAATATGTAGCATTTTGACTTAATTAAGAGTATATATAATATATCTAATATATACTTTATTTTTGTAAAAAAGTATATGTTCGGCTCAACCCCGTAAACTCAAGAGGCCCCCGAGGAGATGGAGGAGCTTTTGTATGATAGGGCCTGTTTGGGAGAGCTCCACCAGCTTCAGATACACGAAAAACAGATCCGGATTCAATTTTGCTAGCCAAACAGTTCTAGCTCCAGCAGCTCCATCGTGGATCTGCTCCACCAAAACTATGGATCTGGCTCCAGATCCACCAAATTGGTGGAGCACCTCAAGGGGTGCTCCACCAAACTCAAGTTGGTGGAGTTGGGAAAAATTACCCACCATGCCACTGATTACACACAAAAAACGGTTCGTTCTATCTTCTTTTCACACTGTGGCGGCGGCAGCAGCCGAGGCTGCTTGCTCGGGCGGGCGGTGCGGCCGCTTCAGGCGGCGCGACTCGGCCGGTGCGGGAGGCGCAGCTGGTCGGACGGGCGCGGCGGCGTGCGGGCCAGCAGATGCGGCCCGGGCGTTGGGGATCTCGGGAGCAGGCGGCCCGAGCGCAAGGGGCGGAGCTACGCCCGCCGGCGGCGACCCGAGCACGAGGGGCGGTGGGCCCAGGCGCGGCGGTAGGAAGCGGCGGCGCGCGGGGAGGTGCCGGCTGCGGGCGGCTCACGGGAGAAGGCGCGGGCGGCGCGTGGGGAAGTGCCGGCGGCGCGCGGGGAGGCAGCGCGGTCTGCGGGCCGCGGTGGGGACCGGAGGTCGAGCGCCGTGCGGTGGCGCGGGGAGGGACCGGCACGGCGGCGGCGCACAGGTGCTTACGTGGGGCCGGTTCAAGGCGCAAGAGCTGACGTGTGGGCCCAGGTGTCAGTGAGATAGAGGAGAGCAAACTCAGAGCTGGAGATGTACCAAACACTTGGATGAAACCTAGATCCACGGTGGAGCTGCTCCACGGTGAATTTGGGTGGATCTGGTGAATCTGGGTGGATCTGGAGCTGGTGGAGCTCTACCAAACAGGCCCATAGGCTCGGTTTTGTGTCGTACGGTGCAGGATCCGTGTGTTTGCATCTTTGCGTATGCTGGATCATGGTGGATCATCTATTCATCTACGCTGAGAATGGCCGGAAGTTGACATTAATTAAGGGCCCGATTTTTTTCCCGCTTCAGCTTATGAATTTTAGGTGTCTTATAGCTTTTAAGTTATTCGTGAGAGACAGTAAAGAATAACAGAAACTCGTATACGATTTTAACTGATATAAATAAAGTTATTACAGTGTGTACTACAATTAACTTGTAGACTTCGTCTTAAAATACACTTCATTTAAAAGCTAATTACTATAAAAAAACCGAAAAACAGCTTTTAAAAACTAAAAAAGATCAGACCCTAACTTATGTTTGGCCAGCAGCTCAAACATCGTGATCAAACCTTTTTTTTACAGAGAATCATGATTCAAACTGACTTTACTATTTCACATAACTTCTCTGATAATATGTCATTATAAATTACAAAACTAAATAATATGGAAGTACAGTGGCAAATGTAAATAAGTTTCATATATTGATAGACAAATATGTAAAATGTTTGAGCGCACATATTCTGATGTGACTTGCATTTGGAACCGGTTTGAGTATGTCGCATGGTACTATATATAGTTTACACAACCGCAAAAAACTACGTAATTAAACCACATCAGGGTGGGCTAAAGATAGCACATAATACTGCCATAGAAAAATCATTCACCTGGGATTTTCCCTATGTTATCAAACGCATGGCAAAAAAAATAAAAGATCAATGAAGAATAAGCAGGAGTATAAGACAAAGATTTAATGTGAAAAATCCTTGCGAAAAAAATTACGAACGTACAATCGGTAAAATCACTATATGGAAGAAAAGTTACAGAACCCTCTTGACGTATTACAAGAGCGGATAACTTGTAGTGCGTAGTGCATGCATGTTCTATCATGAAGCTTGCAGGGGGTATAAATACAAGAGGCCTAGATGAGGAAGGAACGAAGTCTTGGTCGGCAATGGAAAATGGACCTACTTCAAAATTGGAACAGTAACCTACTCAGAGAAGAGAACTACACCTCGCTCGAAGATGGAATAGAGTATCAGAAGATGACAGTCAAGTGTTGTAGTCAGAAGCGCCTTGAGTAGCCACGTTTGATTCCAGTCAGCACAAACACCTTTGGACACCACGTCTGGTGTAAGTCGGTGCAGAGTTCATCACAAAGATGATCACAATCATAACCTCTGACCGATTCGCATTACCAACCAGTCATGCTAATCGGAATATATCCTTTTGAGCAAAATCTGATAAGATGCTTTAAGTGGTTGGACTCGACCAGATTCAGATCACAAAATACAACAATCTCCACCTTAAACTAAATTTCTCTTGCAGTGAAAAACCCAAAGAACTTCTTGAATAACCTGTAAAACACTTCTTGTGCATTAAATATATGAAAGGACTAATGAGTAATACTGACCTAATCTGTGCAGAACTCAAATTTAGTGGTAGAAACTAGTTTTGTCATCATATCAGCTGAATTATCATGAGTATTGATCGTGTAAACTTTAACATCACCTTGAGAAATAACTCCTCAGATGAAGTGACAGTTGATATCAATATGCTTTGTTCTCTTATGGAATATTTGGTCTTTTGTAATACAAATAGCACTTTGAATATCATAATTTATATTGATGCAAGATGTAATTTCGTAAAGCTCAATGTACAGACCTCTTAACCAACCAACTTCTTTACAGGCTTTTGAAATAGCTATGTACTTGGTTTCAGTAGTCGAAAGAGGAAAAATAAGTTGTAGATAAGCTTTTCAGCTTACGGTACAACCTACAATAGTAAATATATAACCAATAAGAGATATCCTCTTATCTAAATCTCCTGCAAAATCAGAATCCACATATGCGACCAGTCTATCACTTGTCTTTTCAAACTATAAACAACTATTAGAAGTGGCCATCAAATATCTAAAGATCCATTGAACTGCTCTCCAGTGATCATTCCCTGAATTGGCTATATATGTGTTGATAACACTCAAAGCGTGAGATAAGTCGGGGCGATAGCAGACTATGGAGTACATAAGTGATCCGACTGCACTTTCATATGGAACACTTGACATGTATTCAACTTCTTCAACTCTTTCTGGACTTGATACTGAAGAGAGTTTGAAGTGTGTAGCTAACGGAGTGCTGGTCGGTTTGATCATGTTGAAATGACAAAACACTTTTTCAATATGCCCTCACTGACTCAGGTATAACTTTCCAAACCGATGATCTTTGACAATTTTTCATACCAAGAATCTTCTTGGTTGCATCAAGATTATTTATCTCGAATTCACTGCTTAATTGTGCCTTTAACTTTGATATTTCAGTTTTGTCCTTTCCGCGATCAGCATATCATCAACATATAGGAGCAAATAGATAGTTGAGCCATTAATGGTCTTAAAATAATATAACTATCATAATTGGATCTCTTGGAACCTTAAGAGATCAAAAATTAGTTAAATCTTTTGTATAATTGTCTCGATGATTATTTCAACCCATAAAAAACCTATAAAGAGACTTCATCAATTTGCATACAAAATTCTCCTTATCTAGAACAACAAAACCTTCTAGTGACTCCATATAGATATCTTCTTCCAACTCCCTATGTAAGAACATTGTCTTAATATATAGTTACTCGAGCTCATAATCATGCATAGCTACAGTACTGAGTAAGCTTTGAATGGAATTGTGCTTCACGACTGGAGAAAAAACATCTACAAAATCAATATCTGGAATTTGGTTGTATCATTTACCAAGAAGCCTTGCCTTGTATCTAACCTGATCGGTTATAGATGCGCCTTCTTCTTTTTTTTGTAAATCTACTTACAGTGTATGAGCTTCTTTATAATCGGAAGCTCAACTAACTCCTAAGTGGAATTCTTCTCAAACATTTCCATTTCTACATGCACGACAGTCATCCACTTCTGTAACTCATCTGAGCAGATGGTTTCTGAATAAGTTGAAGGTTTAGTAGTGTCTTCAATGTCTTATACCATGTTCAAATAATAAGCCACAATGTTAGCTTCTTCAATTATCCTCTTCAGAGGCTGGATTTTCCTCCTTTCCCCGACCAGCTGCAACGAATTGTTGGCTCGAACCAATTCCTCTCGGAGGATTACTAGTTAGGACTTGGACAGGGATATCATGTGTATTTTTCTTGTCAACCTCTGGTGAGTTCTAAATCAATGATGTGCTCCACTAACACGCTGGTCTTCTGTGGCTTCTCAGTGGGAGCATCATTGGACATAATTCCTTTCAATAAAGTAGAATCATCAAAAAGTAACACTTTGCTCATGACCGCCTTTTGTGTCTCAGGATTCCACAACTTATAGCCTTTTAACTCCAGGCTTATGACCGGCAAAAATGCACCTAAAAACTCTTAACTCAAGTTTACCTTGACAGTATGACCATAAGTAGGATAGCTAATAATCCTTATGCTCGAGTAGTCTACAGGAGAACTAGACCACATATCGATTTGACTTTTCTTGTCGATGGTAGTGTTCAGTAATCAATTACTCAGATAACAAGCGGTAAAAGCAGTTTTAGCCCAAAAATTCTTTGATGGACCATAAATGAGCAGCGTGTAGCACATCTTTTTCATGATGGTTCTGTTCATGCACTCTGCCACACCATTCTGTTGAGGTGTGTTTAGTACTACACAATGGCTTACAATTCCTTCCGATTAGCATAAGGCTTCAAATTGTCCTAAACAGAATACCATGCCATTACCTATTCGAAGTTTCTTGACATGCTTGTTGGTCTGTTTCTCGATCATAATTTTCACTCTTTGAATGTTTTGAACACATCAGACTTGTGCTTGATGAATTATGTCTAAACTCTTCGAAAGTAGGCATTGATGATGGTCAGCATATAATTGAGGGGAGTAGTCATTGATGATAGTCAACATATAATTGAGGCCTCTAAGGGATGGAACTTGGTATTTAACCCCATAAACCAGAGTGAACATAATCCAATACGCCTTTTGAAGAGTGATTTGTAAAGCTAAAACTCACATTTGTCTGTTTACTGAAGACACAATATTCATAAAACTTTAACTGGTCAACAACTTGACCATCGAGCAGACTTCTTTGGCATAACTCTTTTAAGTCAGCTTCACTCATATGCCTAAGATGCATGTTCTGTAGACTTGTCTGATTAACATCGGATAACCTGGTCGAGGCAACTGTAGCCTTCTCGACTATGGTAGTGCCTCAAATATGAAAGAGGTTTGCTACCTTCATATCAACTTTCATCACAACAAGAGAGCCTTTGAAAATCTTCAAAACTCTACCTCCACCTAAAAACTCATATCCTTTGGTATCAAGAGTACTCAATGTGATAAGGTTCCTTTTTAAATTTGGAATATGTCAGACCTCCCATAGAATTCTGATGTTGCCATTAAACATCTTGATCTAAATAGAACTGATGCATGTAATCTTGTATAGAGTATTATCTCTTATTAACATTGATCCACTCAGAATTGCCTCATAAGTAACCAACCAGTCACGTTCGCAAGGGTTTTCCCTTTATTTGCCTTCTTTCTTGAAAAGATAGGTGGAATGCCCCAAATCTATATAGTGTTAGCTGTGATAGGCAAGGCTGTCAAAATTGTGATCTTGAATCGGATCGAAGACACTTTGGTAGGATCACATTTTAGGATAGAATCGTAGAATCTTTTATTCTCCTTGATTCTACCAAAAATATATTTTCTTAATTTACCAAGTATTCTAAGAGTGATGTGAATGTTTATTTAGCCATTTGGCACCTAATTTGATTAATAATTGTCTATCTTATCCACATGCACAACTTGGCCACATAAATACTAATATATACTTGGAAGAGAAAAAAGAAGGAAAAGGAAGAGAAAAAGGAAGGTTGGCTACAAACAGTTCGCCAATCACTCGACAATCTCTAAATTTTTATGGAAGAGAAAAAGGAAGGAAAAGAAAAAAGAAAAGGAGGGAAAGGAAGGAAACAACCCACCACCAGCTCCCTTTCTCTATGTAACCAACCAAGCACTGATTTCCCCAGACTTTCTCTCTCTATCTAGACCACTTCGAAGTGCATCGATAGCAGTGACAAAATGCAAACGACAACGATGGCTATGTTGTAGCGGTGAGCAACGATGATGGCAGCTAGGCGGCAGTGGCAAGCAATGATGATGGCGGCTAGGGGTAGCGGCAAGCATAGATGGTGGTAGCTAGGTAGCAGTGACTAGCACCGACAGCAACGGCTATGAATAGCGAACTTGACAGTGGTGATGGCCATAGCGATGGGATAGGTTAGGTCGATCCTCTCTTACTTATCCATCTCCCCCTCCTGTCTTCCCAACCTGTCTCATCGTGCAACCCCGCTCTCCATTCTACCCGATTCTACGATTTGAAGCACAATTCTACCTCAATTTCACCAAATACAACTCATGGTACAACTTGGATCATTTGGCATTGGTGGGTTCATAGAGTCTAATGATTCTAAGACTAGAATAGTAATTTTAACAAGCTTGGTGATAGGAGAAGTTGTAATCTTCGAAATTCTCCACCAAGAAAGTGATAGGCGATAGGCTCAAGTGAAACCAAGAAAGGAAACAGCGGACTCGCCCAACTTGTACGAAAATCCCACAGCCACACCATTTGAATCTTGTCATGCCCTTGGTCATTTCTACTTTGAAACCTGGTAGCTCCTGGCAATCAGATTTATGCCAAGTTTAAAGCCCATCTAACCAAATTCGTGAGGACCAATCGAACAACCCTAGATAGAATCCCACTACCTAAAGATAAGATTTTTCCCTCCCAGATGCCATAAATCATTAGTGCAAGCCATCACATTTCGCGTGGCAGCCAATGGAAACCCTGGCTGCAAAGACAAGATGCAACATCAAATCTGGAACAAACACGGCACAGGGGGTCTAGGTGCAAAACTTTAGTGCACAGAGAATATGCAGCAAAAGGGGTGAGATGCCCTTGCAAGTTGGAATGTTCACACAAATAGCATTGTCCACATTTTTAAAAAATTTGGCATCCGGGCGTCTGCCTTTGCAAAAATAGCCCCGTCCCTAAACTTGGCAAGCGAGGCAGGTGACACTTGTCTCCTGCCATGCCACCAGAGCTCGGCAGGACCTAGCTATTGTGGCAGGCGAGGTGACAACACATGAGCCTTTTTTGCGCTAATTAGGTGAATGAGCGATGCTTTGGTACGCTAAAAAATCATATTATCCTAACACATCGGCTCAACATTTCAGGATTTGCTTGCCTGGTTCATGTCGTCAGCTTTGCATCTGCGGTCACCTAATGTGCCTCCACGCTTTCGACTTTGTCATGCACCCGGTAGTGCTTTGTTTTTTGTTAGAGAATTTGTAGGGTGGTGAAATTTATTTGTTTGGTACATTGCTTCTTTTCTATATAACAGTAGAAATTTTTTGGGAATGTGCAAGGGGGAGGAGGGGCAAATGAAGCACCATCACCAACTCCATCTATTAAGTAGTATAGATACGCTAATGCAAAAAATTAACATAATGGATTATGTCCAGCATGACATAACACTTTGCAATGAAGATGCGAATTACATGATGAGTAGGGTTTGGTTAGGTATGTATGTTTGCGTCACTACTCATACAATACAAATGGCAATATGCATGAACCATCAACCCAAATTATAGCCAAGATATATGTGTGCCCTTTTAGAAGTGATACTCGCATTCATTCGTCGTATACATTTGGGTATACAATACAAATGGCAATATGCAAGAACCATCAACCCGAATTACAGCCAAGATATATGTGTGCCCTTTTAGAAGTGATACTCGCATTCATTCGTTGTATACATTTGGGTCCATCGGTGCCTTTCCCTTTTGTCCTTTACGAGCTTTAGCCTTCACGACCCGCGCCTAGTACTCGGCTTCCATAACTTTTATAGGTTTGTCCCAGCTCGAAATAACTTGCTATTCAGCGGGGACATCAGGGACCATCGACACCTTTTCCTTGTCCTCTACCATCCTGGCCTTTCCCTTGTCATTCGGGGTGTAAGGTTTCCAGCGTGTGAAGTTCTCTGGCCCTATAGGTAGTTGAGCATATATTTTCTGCTCAATGAAAGCCTTGTCTTACATCTCCGGGCCATCGATCCATTAAAAGAAGTAGCAACACTTTGCACTTTGCAGTCTACCGTCATGCGCGTAGAAGGTTAGCGATGTGTAAAATAAAACATGCAGTGTGATTTGTCAATATGAGACATTCATTTACAAGAATTTCACCGCACATGTAGTGCACTTGGGTAGTAGTGGCTCAGTGTGTGGGCTAAATGAAATGCGATGGATTACCACAGTCGCACTGTAGCCATGGAAACTCTAATGGCATGGGCTCATTCGTAAGAGAATTATTAGGATAGTATCCCTTCTTTTTGGCTACCCACTTCCGTTTGTGAAGTAGCTCTATGTAGTTTGACATCCCTAACAGTGGCGCGGTGATGTCCTCTACCTTTGCTCTCTTTTCCCTTGCTCTTCCCCTATTTTGAAAGTCAGTTTGAGTGGAGTGTTCGATTCGGTTGTGGAGTCTAGCTGGGTTTTATATACGGTCCTTGCATAATGTATAGGAGTAAATTATGGCAAAAGGTAGTGCACCCACATCCACGAGAGTGAATGTGGTGGGCACAGGGAAGGTCAGATCGTCGTAGCCCCAACCGAGAAAAGCTATTACGTGTGGTCCATTCACTGTGGAAAGTTGGTGCTTGTTGTCAGATCACAGAGAAAAGGTGTTGTGTGCTGTTAGCTCACCGAGAAAAACTGTTACGTGTTATCAACTCAGTGAGAAAAGCTACTACGTGTTGTGAAATCACTAGAAAAAGCTGATGTGTGCTGTCCACTCCATAAGAAAAGTTGTTGCATGCTGTGCACTCAGAGAGACAATCTGGCGCGTTGAAAGATCAAGCTCCATTTAATTTTGTTTTGGTGACAATGACAAATACTATTAAGAGGTTTTGGTGATAATGACAAATGCATTTGTGAGACTAACCTTGTTTATTGACTATGATATTACTAGTCTCATATGGATGAAAAAGATGAAATCATTGAGGTATGCATTCAATATCTTTCTTATAATATTGTTGCATTCCTCACATCTAAATATATCATTAAATGAAAAATTTATATGTGAGGCTAATATGTTTGTTTAAGTATATTATTGCTTAGTCTCCATTGGATGAAAAGGTGAAATCAAAGGGTATACATTTGAAATCACATTCTTATATTTAGTGCATTCCTTGAATCCAAAATATGGATTGAACTCCACAATAGCCCAATGAAGGGTCAAACTGGCAATGACCACTTGTGGAGCATTTCCAACTATATGCCAAGATCAAATCTCCTTTCAATATAATTTTTAACAAATTAAGTTTTCAATTTTCAAAAGGAAGCTCATTTTGAATAAAATCTTCAAAATTGCAAAAATAAGTAAGGGTTATTTTAGCATCCAATTTCATGTATGAGTTGTAAATACCCTTGTGAGCCAATATATGTCAATAATTTTAGCTTTAATGGTAAAACTCACTTAATTAAGTGCTACATTGTGACACTTAGGTCAATCCAAAATTTTGGGTGAATTAGAAAACCAAATAACTTTTGATTGGTTGGATTTTTGGAAAACTTATTTCAGATCTTATATCAAACCTCTCCTAAAATTTCAAATCTTATTTGTGCTTTCAGTCGAATTCCGGAACTACCGTAGTGCTTTGAGAAGTACTACCGCTGAATGGTACTACCGCAGTTTCAATGACGGTACTTCCAAAATTTCTGGCAAATGGCTGATTTGTTTCAAAATTTGGTTTCCAATTTTTCTCAGCTATTCCCTTTGCTCCTCAAAGTTAAGTTGATCCTTGTTAATCCTTGCTAGCTACCCTCAAATATTTCTTGACTTATCATTCCAATTTGCTCTCAATTTGACTCTTTTTCATAAAATGGCATCCTTCCCATAGAGTGGTAGACTTTTGATCTGCTTGACCTCGGGATGAGTATTATTAATGTATTTACAAGTGATATCATCTATTTCCTTCAAGTGGTATCTCTTAGAAGTGGAAAATAAGTGGTATCTCTATTCCCCCAAGTGGTATCTTTCAAAATGATATCCTTTCTCTCTCTTCCCGAGCAAATCTTTTTTTAACCAAACTCTCTCACCTATATGATACCTTTCGTTTATGGTATCCACTTTTACAAGTGGTGTATCCTCAAATGATATAATCCCCTTCTTTCAAGTGGTATTTCAAGTGGCATTTTTATACAAGTAATATCCCCTTCAAAATTTCAAGTGAAAATCATTGAAGATCTCTCAAGGTTAATTCAAATGGGATACTAGTTGATCATACAAGTGGCATCAAGTTTTATAAAAGGAATCAATCACACTTAATGTCATGTATGCTCACAAATAGTACAAGTGGTATCATGTTTTCTGTAATTAGAATTAAGTATACTTGGTATCATTTATGCTTACTTGGTATCATGTATGTTTAATAATAATAGCATTTGGATAAAAATGAACATATGACATAAAACTAAATTATTCATGCATGTCACAAAGCAAATTCATGAGAGAAGGTGAAAGCATTATTCAAGTTTAACTTCCCTTTTTCGCATTATTCAAATTTTAACTTAAAATTTTTTATTATGAGCTAAGTTATTATCACTAATTTCTCCCCCATTTGGCACTAAGCTCTAAAAAGGCATTGATCACCAAATAGTATTGATTACCATAAAAAACAAGGGAAGAAAAAAGTTAAGCTAAAAATAGAGATTTTTCATTATTTAGAGCTTGATACCAATTAATTTAACTGAAGATATTTAAAACACATTCAAATAATATTACTCTTGAGATCTCCTTGAAGGCTTATGAAACTTCATATTGAAGTTGTAGTTTGAAGTTCTTCGCCATTTGGCATTTAAACCATACTCCAATTGAAGTTTTAGAGTTTCAGATTTTGACATTTTAATGGAGCTTCAAAAGTTGGCTGAAAAACTGACTTACAAAAGTCTAATGAATCTGAGAAAATTTGTTAGTATAGACCAACAACTAAGTATCAAAAGTCATTACTGTAGCTTTCTCATATTATGAACCATAAATATATAACAATCACAAATCGGCTCAAAACCACGAAAAACTCTGAATTTTCAGCATTTTGACATAGTGAGAAAAGTTTGCAAATTTATCAAAACAACTTGAAATGATTTGAAAATTTACAAAATTAAACTTTGGACTCCTAAAAACTTTTCAAATAGGAATTTTCATAAAGGGAATCTCCTTTCAAATGTTATGGCAGAATGCACTTTAAAAGCAAGATATTTTTCATCAAAAGCTTAAAATCCAAACGAATTGAATTTTCATGGAGCCTTTTACTTTCTTAGCTTCATATGAGTTATAAATCTATTTTAAGCTAAGATACACAAAAAAAATTTAGCTCAAATAGCCAAACTCATCATATGCAATAATGGGTCATTGGGGGTCACACTAGTTTTCAGTGAGTTTTAAATGAGTATGGCTTTTCAACGATTGGTCTTTTGAGAAAATATTGAACTAGAGAAACGTTTGAATTGACCAATACTTTGAGTTTTGTATTGACCACTTGTTCAAAAACTCAATGGATTTTGATTTTAGAAAATATGTCATTTAATCCAAAATTAAAATCATATGAAATCATTTTTGGGACAAAATTTTCTTTTGGTTTCTAAAATAGAAATTTTTACTCAAAAGGCTTTGAAAACATTTAAAATACATACTTGAGTACTTTTATCTAGTTTATTTAACAACCCTTAGCCTTTTAAACAAAATTTTTGATTTTTGACAAAAAAAAGACTCTTTTGAAAAGATAATCTTGCATATCATTAGATTGTTTTACTCCATGAATACCAAAAGAAGCAAATGAGAATAAAACATATTCATTCATAAGATCTATAAAATATTTTAGGCAAAATAGTTTTTATAATAATAATAATATTTTACCCCTTTTAAGATTAAGCCCAAAACATACTATATAGGGTTTTTCACAAAGAAAAACCCCTTTACACAAAGAGTCTTCTTGGTATTTTCTTTTTCGTTAACATGCAAAGGATTCTCCTCTTTCTTATTCTTTAGCTATCTCTCCCCATTTAACTTGCTCTTCCTCTTTGTTATCCAATTCTAAGAGATTTGACATTTGCCACTTATGATGACAATAGATACCACTTGTAAAAATACCACATGTAAACATAAATGATACCAAGTATACTTAATTCTAATTACAGAAAACATGATACCACTTGTACTATTTGTGAGCATACATGACATTAAGTGTGATTGATTCCTTTTATAAAACTTGATGCCACTTGTATGATTGATTCCTGTCATATGTTCATTTTTTAGCTTAACTTTTTTCTTCCCTTGTTTTTATGGTAATCAATACTATTTGGTGATCAATGCCTTTTTGGCGCTTAGTGCCAAATGGGGGAGATATTGGTGATAATAGTTTTGGATAACGGAAGAGAAATTAGTGATAATAACTTAGCTCATAATAAAAAATTTTAAGTTAAAATTTGAATAATGCGAAAAAGGGAAGTTAAACTTGAATAATGCTTTCACCTTCTCTCATGAATTTGCTTTGTGACATGCATGAATAATTTAGTTTTCTGTCATATGTTCATTTTTATCCAAATGCTATTATTATTAATAGATTTGTCATCAATCACCAAAAAGGGGAGATTGAAATATCAAGCCCTATTTAAGTTTGTTTTGGTGATAATAACAAATATTATTATGAGGTTTTGGTAATAATGACAAATGCATTTGTAAGACTGACCTTATTTATTGATTATGATATTACTTAGTATCATATGGATGAAAAAGGTAAAATCATTGAGGTACGCACTCAATATCTTTCTTATAATCTTGTTGCATTTGTTGCATCTAAATATATAATTAAATGGCAAATCTATATGTGAGACTAAATGTGGTTGCCCATGGTATAGTTTTGGATCACATTTGCTGGTTGTAGGATCAAGGATACCGACTAGAGGGGGGTGAATAGGTCTTTAAATTTTTCTTGTTCACTTGATTAATTCTTCACAATTTAAGTGACAATGATGTAAAGCAATTAATCCTATGCAATTCTAGTTAACAACTTAGCCGACTTAGCTCTAAACAATCAAATGATCACAATGAAGCAAATAAACAAGAGCTAAAGAGACAAGAGACACAACCGATATTTTTACCGTGGTGATCGGAAACTTGCCGGTTTTCCCTAGTCCACGTTGAGGTAAGCCCGGACGAATCGGACCGGCTCCACGAATTGAGCCAAGCACCTCGATCACTAATGTAGCTCTTCCCCACTCCGGGTAGGCGAGCTCCGACCTTCACAATTGCCAGGTCTTCTCACAATCTTCTTGAGAAGATCATCGAACCAACCTCCACCGGATCGTCCAAGTGCCGGCAAGCACTAAGAGTAATAGATCCCGGTGTTCGCTTGAATGCAAACCTAGTGCCAAATGGATTTGCAATTGAAATCTAGCACTAAATGCTCAACCACCTCACTTTGATGTGCAAAGGGAGAATTGAGGTGAAATGAATGCTCTAGGGCTCAAGAAATGTGCAATGAGTCTCTTAATAATACCATTGTGCAGTGGTGGGGGTATTTATAGCCTCCACCAACCAAACTAGCCGTTTGGCATAATTTCCCGCAAAAATCAGGATGAGCGGTACTACCGCCCTTCTAGGGCCGGTACTACCGCTCCCAAATCTTTACGTCAGAACGGCTCTGTCAGACGTGAGCAGTGACCGTTGGATTTGGCGGCGCGGTACTACCGCCGTTGATATTTGCAGTACTACTGTTCTCCGGTAGTTCCGCAAAATCGGCGCGGTACTACCGCTCTGGCCAAACTCCGAAGGGTCCTCAGAAATGCCGTTCTCTGGAAATAACATTCCGCTTGGGCTCCGGATCAACCAGACTCCGGAAGTACCGCTCTGGGTGCGGTACTACCGCTTCCTGCGGTAGTACCGACGTTGAGAATGCCGGTACTTCCGGTCTGGTTAAAATCCGAGACCAACCGGAGATGCTCTCTGGAAAAACATACCGCTCAAACCTCCGGTTCTTCCGGGATCCGGAAGTACCGCTTAAAGATGCGGTACTACCGCTCGCAGCGGTAGTACCGACGTTGAAACGGCCGGTACTTCCGTTCCGCAGAGATTCAACCGAGTTCGAGGGGTGCTCTCTGGAAAAAAGGTTCCGCTCCAGAAGCGGAGCTACCGCGCTGCGGTACTACCGCATTTGGGCGCGGTACTACTGCTCGCCGGTAGTACCGACGTTGAAATACGCGGTACTACCGCTCATCCAGACAGAGCACAAACTTAATTTTTAAATTGAATTTTCATGAATGCAAGATTCAAAAGATAATCCAAATGGCACTGGAAGTATGTTTTCAAGTTACTAGCCAAGCTCCCTCTTGATGGTACGATCATCTATCCTATAATCTGGTCTTCCGCCATTCTCCAAGACTGGTAAAAATAAAATAGATCCTACGCTAAGGGTACCTTTGCCTTGAGCCAAAATTTGGATCTTCATAAGAGTTCTTTGGCTTGTATCTTGTCGCTCATGTGTGGACTAACCCTTCATATGCTCATAAAACACATTAATCTCATATTCACATAATTTCATTAATTACCAAAACCATTTTTAGGGGTCTAGATGCTTTCACTGGTACATATAACTCTCTTTTTATACTCCATTGCAGCCCACGGACACCTACTAGTCTAGTTAAATAGTTTATGTATTTTGGCGGTCAATTCTCACAAAATTTGTAGCATGCATTCTAAATAGACATCTATTTGGAAAGGGAGGGGATACTATATATTTTTCATGTCTATAAGGGTTAGCTTTGATACGCTGATATTTGGATCTCAATTTTGCTCTAAGCCAAAGGAATGGGTTTGGATTTCAGTTGTCGATCAGCTTTTCAAGAAGCTGGGGCCAAAACCCTCTTATCCAAATAGATTCTTGAATCTTGTTTGAATACAAGAATTCTATAGAGTTTTTTCAAGAAATTATGTAGTTCATGTAAAATTGTCATAAAATTCACGTGTTCCAAACAAAACTAAGGCATATTTTGAGAGACCCATTCCTGGCTAAGATTTAGTTGGATGCGCCAGAATTTTAGCTCAAATTTCCGATTCATCCATATAGATCTTGGCTAGAAATAGATCTTCCAAACAGACCCTAAGTGTAGGTGTTTACAACACATATTACACACATGTTCATAATAGATCTGTGAATACTATATTGGCCAAGCATCATTCTAGGTAGTGCACTATCTTAGAAAATCTTAAACTTTTATCATAAGAAGAAGAAACGCTGCGCTAAAATGTTGCAAAAAAATAGCTAAGCAAGAAAATGAAAGGTAAACAAACAGCTAGGACGTTTGCTTTGCTTGTCTCGCCGGATTAGATATTTACCAGGCCGATAAGATAAAGATAAACACCTTTTTTTTTGTTCTCTCTGACGTGTGTCGAGCGCTAAGACGAGCCATCTTAAAAAAACGGGGGTCCTAAGATGATCCGAAAAATTGTAAACACCTACCGGTAGCAGCAGCAGGGGCAGGCCCGCTCCACCACGAGCAAGGCTCCGAGGCACGCTGAGTCAGATCCACTGGGGCGCGGCGGATGCTGAAAAGACGCGAATCCACGCATCCATCGCCATCCCCCGCACGCCCACGGAAAAGCAGGCGCAAAGGATTGGAGCCGCAACGCACCACCCCGCGACGTGCGGACGGGGCGAGCGCGCGGCGCGCCCGCCCAGAAATTCCCACCCCGCGCGTCCCCTTGGCCGTCCGCCCCACGTGCCTACCCGATCCGACGGCCCGCGGGAGCCCGACTGGCCGCGGAGACACGGAGCCGCCCCCGCTCCCTCCAGGACCTTAGCACTTCCTCACATGACACCCCCTCACCCCCGGTCACCGCACCGCGCCTCTTAACCGCGGTCGCGACCTGATTAACCATGGTTAGTTTGGTTTCGGTCTCAAGGCTCTGCTGCTACGCCTATATAGCTCCCTCCCCGGCTACTCTCCTGCCGTTCTCTCCGCACCGGTTTTTGCAGGGAGGGGGAAAGCAGAGGGGTGTTATCGCGTGAGTGAGTGGAGACTTGGAGTGCTGTTGTATGAGGTGGTAGAGAGGGTGGGGATGAGCTGCAACGGGTGCCGGGTGCTGCGGAAGGGGTGCAGTGAGGGCTGCGTGCTACGGCCGTGCCTGCAGTGGATCGACGCCGCCGACGCGCAGGGCCACGCCACCGTCTTCGTCGCCAAGTTCTTCGGCCGCGCCGGACTCCTCTCCTTCATCTCCGCCGTCCCCGACGCCCAGCGGCCTGGTATGTACCATGGATGCATCATGTGATTTAGATGCATCATCTGATTTAGCTCTAGTTCTAAGTGTACTACTCATAAGCAATCTTTAGCTAACTGTGTGTGTGTTGGATGGGATGCGCGTGCAGCGTTGTTCCAGTCGCTGCTGTACGAGGCGGCGGGACGGACCATCAACCCGGTGCACGGCGCGGTGGGGCTGCTCTGGACGGGGAACTGGCACCTCTGCCAGGCCGCCGTCGCAACCGTGCTCCGTGGAGGCTCCATCGGCCCGCTGCGGGAGCTCGGCGGGGGATGCGGCGCCGGCGGGGACCTCTACGGCGCCGCCAAGCTCACCGGCGGGCGGTCGACCTCCTCCACGGCGAAGCGGGTGAGAAAGGCTGAGGCGCCAGCCCCGTCGTGCGACCTTGGGCTGTGCCTAAGCCCCGGGTTGCCGGCGGCGGTGGGGGAGAGGAGGGCAGCGCTGCGGCCGGGGACGCCGTCCATGAGCTCGGACGAGTCCGTGACCACGACCGGCGGCGAGAGGGAGCCGGTGCTGCTCAACCTTTTTGCCTGAAGCCAGCCGCCGTGCTGGCCGGCTAGCTAATCCTAATCCATGCATGGGTCGAGTACATCTTGACCACCGCGCGTGTACTGGATCCCGGGGTGAAATATTAGTAATTTTTCTCGCCGGCGAGCCTAGTTTCTTTGCTTTGTACTAGCCCGCTTAGTTTTGTTGTGTACGTACAAAGAAATTACCGGCCGGCCTGGACGCCCGTTTGCGTGGGCGAGATGAGAGCGTCGGTCCACCGCCACCAGTAATCTTTTTTCCTCTGCTCCTTTAAATTACTATAAATAAAACTAAATTAAGCTCGTTCCGTCTTATCATGATCTGAGTGTGATCAGTGGAGCTGCAGGCGGGCAGTTTACTACTGTGTATGCGATTGACCTGGTAATGGTGATCACGGTTGGTACGTAAGGCTTGCTAACGAAGCGCATCGTAGGCTCCGTGACGATGGGTTTGGGTGGGGCTAGGAGCACGGCGCCGCGTCTTGTGGCTACGGAGTTGACGAGGGGTTGACGCGCCGTGTCGGGCTGCGCCTCGCGGTTGGAGCCCTGGAAATGGAGAGAGAGGGCCAGTGGCCGACACGGATGCTCCAAAGTCCGTCCTTAGTCTTGTACCGCCTGTACGAAGACAAAAGTGGGCACGTCGCGCGATGCACCAGCAGCTCCGAATCGCAGAGCGGCCGGACGAGGCGAGGACCGTGGTGGTCTCCATGACGTTCTTCGGCCACCGCAGTATGGGAAGCAGCTGGTCAGCCGTGCAAGTCATTAGGCTGTACGTGCGTGCAGCCAGATTCTACTTGAAGAAATCTTTTATTTTTAATGCTATGGAACCTAACTTTTGTGTTTATATTGTATTTTTAGATAACAATAAATACATCGTAATTTATTTTCTGTATTATGCGTTTGCTTCGGGGGTTAAAATAACTTGGTTAGCTAATTTTAACCTTAGTACGTTAGCATATATCATTTTTTGTGTTCGAGCTAGCCTAGCTAGTGCAAATGTTGTTTGGCTATATTACGTGGAGATTGTTACATGTGTTACCAGTAGTAAATTAAAACTAACGATGTTAATTATCGTGGGTTAATTTATTCCACCTTTTTACGGGTTAACTTAACCCTAAGTTATGAGAGAGGGATTAAAAGGAAACATATTCATGGTATAATCCAACTAAAAATTGTCATAAAAAATTCTGAATAAAAATTCTAGATATATTTTATAGTTTACTCCACCTATATATACAATTTCATTCTACGTTAAAAGTACTGAAAAGGGGAAACTTTTGTCAAATTTGAACATATAACATATGTCAGATTTTTCCTTTTTTACTCTTTAACGTAGAATGAATTTAAACTTAAAATTTTATACAAAGTTAGAGTAATTTTCAAGTACATCTAGAATTCTTTTATACTTTTTCGTGACAAACTTTAGTTAGATTGCACAACAATTGCACCCTAAGCTACATTGCATACAATACGTTCCTGGTTTAAAGCCATTCGAATAGATCAAGTTAAGCCTCGCTAATTTATGGGTGTTTGGTGGGATTAATCCCTGAGGTCTGTTGACTCAGGAACCAAACGTAGCCTAACAGAACCGTAATTCCGTAAGTAGTTTGATTGCTAGTATATTTAAAACTATTGTAATATGAAAACTATATCATTAAAGATTTATCATTAAAAATAGTTTTATGATATTATAATTTTATTAGTATCTAGGAATAAGTTTATTTTACCCTTGAACTTTTACGTTTGTATAAATTTCAACTTAAAAGCGCAAAATCGGGTGTTTTACCTCTTCAACTATCAATACTATTTATTTTACCCCCAAGCTAATGGAAGGTGGTTTTAGGTGGTGTGGCATCGACAAGGTAATGATTTTGAACATGTGGTCTGATTTTGAGATGACATGGAATGAGTCCTTGAGGTGGTTGAATGAAGAAGATAGGCCCACATATCAGTCTAAGCTTAGCTCTTCCTCTCCCTTCTTCCTTCTCTCTTCTGTCTGATTGAAACTGAGGCGCCAGAGGAGGCCAAAGCATCTGCGTGCGAGTGCCAAAATGGGTTGCATAGGCTAGCGCAAGCTCGAGGGTGGCAGCAGCACAGTACATGTTGGCATGTGGAGACGTGCAGCTAGAGACAAAGGCGATAGTGACGTACTGTCATGGCGGCGATGGCTACAGCAAATAAAACCGCAAAAATGGAGCATGTCATGGGCATCACAGGTAAAACACAGGAATTTAGCGATTAAATATTAATTGATTAGAGAGAAAGTTAGAAGGTGTATTGAAACTCTCAAAAAAATTGCTAACATGAGGTTAGATCTTATGCCAGAATTCTTCTAAAATTTAGAGGAATTTTTTTAATCCTATGAAATTCCTTTGAAGCAATTCTACGAATCAAACACTGCTAGTGAATTTTTTTTTTGGGTTGAATTCATCTATTTTTCTTTGAAATTACTTTGAATCAAAGAGGGCCTAAGTTACTCCCACGTTTGCAAGTGTTATAGCTTAGTAGTGTTACTAACTCGTGTTCGATATTTCCGGCGAGTCCACATTGCAGGTTGCATACTTTTTGAGAGGTACAAGATATACACGTACATAACCTATACACTAATATACTCATACCATATGTATATACGCCTCCATATACACTGAAAAATTAATCAAAGACTCAAACAGCTTTGAAATCATAAATACAAATACTATCCTATATATATATATATATATATATATATATATATATATATGAAAAATACTTTTTACTCCCGGGTGTAATTACACCCACCTCTAATATACCACCTAAACAAACTTGAAATACTCCTTTATCACTTTAGGTATATTCATATACTAATTATAAGATACTCCAATGTGAACCACACGAAACAATTGCAAGGAAGTCCATAGTTTTTAGCGTATTTTGTAAATACCTTCGTATACGCATATAAAAAGGAGTATGTCGAAAAAAATGTACATACCACCTCTGAAAAATTATTCATACCACCCAAATGGCCTTAAATACTCGTATACTATATGTGCATACTCTCCGTTACGCAAGATACTCCCTACATTGTGAGATACGACAATATATATATATATATATATATATATATATATATATATATATATATATATATATATATATATATATAATCTATTTTGTATTCAGCGAGCACGCGCGTCGAGAACGCAGACGGGCTTTGGAGCGGCTACGCGCTCCAGCCTACTGAGAAAGGCTCCGCGCTCTATGCTTGTGAACTGTGATCCTGAGGACTAGGGCATCGCAGCACGCCGCAGCAGCAGCAGGAGGTGGGCCCACCCAGCTGAGCAAAAGGCTATGGGGTGGCGCACGGCCGGACAAACAAGGGAGTGTCCCATCAACAGAAGCGCACGGCAACTTGCGCCCCTCCGGCGGTGGGCCCCACCCCGCGCACCATCCATCCACCCACCTCTTCCCATCCCTTCCGCGCGGCGAACGCCACCGTCCGCTCCCTCCGACAGTCCAACTCTTTAGGGTTGGAGCAAGGCGCTACCGCCACCTGCCTGGACCGGTTCCGTAAGTCACTGACGGCGTGGTGTCCACGTGATTCGCGGCCCGCGCCTCGCTGCCTCGGTGAGTTCTCTTGATGAGTTATCACGGCCGGGGGCGTGTGGCCTCGACGAGTACGCGCGCTCCAACGCGCCCTGGGCCCCACTAGCGCGAGGAGGCGAGACCTGGATGGAGGTCGCCTCGTCTGAGCGTACGCTTTTCGCCTCGTACGTGTCGGCGAGAGAAAGCAGCACAGCTCATCTCGCCGTCTCCTCGTGGGATTGGGAGGAAGTTTCGCCGCGCCTCCCCGCGGTTCGGAAGGTGGGCCCGCCCGCGCGGCGCGACCCTCGGGCGCAGCCAAGGGATGGGAATGGGATCGTGACCTTCGGATCGGTCTTTACCGGAGCGACTATATAGGGTCTGTTTGGGACTGCTCTGCTCCAGTTTTTCCAGCTCTGCTTCACCAACTCCACCATGGAGCAGCTCCACTGTGGAGTTCCTAGAGCAGGTGATCCTGTTTGGCACGCAGTTAGCTCCAGCTCCAGGAATGTGAGGTTTCTCTGAGAAAGGTCCAATGTGCCCCTGAATGATGTTTGGTGTATGTTTTGATGTCTGCGGAGCATATGTAACTGAAATTTTTTTTGTTGCCAATTGAAATATGATGTAAAATATTATAATCGCAATTAATTTATTCGAGAAAACCAAAAAACAAATATTTTGGTCAAATAATTCCATCCTTTTGTCCCATAAGTTGCAACGTGCATAATAGATAATTAACAAAGTCCATCATTCGAATACAACAAACCATTTTACAAGCTTGATAAATATCTCACAAGCTCACACAATATTCTCAAGCATCACCAATCCGAATTCTTGTGCACTTAGGTTCAGGCATTCAATACGATCCATCACTTTGTTTCCAGAGAGGATGCCTGAAGACATCCATCACGAATCTGACTGGCAATGTCTGCAACAGCACCAGGACCATGTGGGAGGAAAACTGCAGAAGATTTGGATGCCGCACCAATCTCTTTCATGGTGTCAAAGTACTGAGTGAGCAGAACTAAGTCCATCACATCCTTAGCTGAAGTCCCTGGCACATTCCCAGAGAAGCCAAGCACACTGTCTCTTAGACCATCAACTAGCCTGCCGCTGCCTTGCAATGCCAAGGCCAGAGAGATACTTAGCTTCAGCCTCTCCCTCAGCTCTCTTGATCTGAATGATCTTCTCTGCCTCTGCCTTCTCATTTGCTGCAACACGCAGTCTTGCAGCTGAACAGCATAAGAATAAGTTAGCCCAATACATCAAATTGCAGTGGTTTCTAGTGATAGTGATTGATTCATTACTTCTTCTGATACCAAAGTTAGGATTATAAATGGACTATAATGACATTAAACAATTAAACATAGTATTGTTTATTAGATGGAAGATATTCTTGAGTTCATGGTAAAATTTTGTACCAGTCCATACTCCAAACCAAGTTTCACTCAAGTAGGCCAACACTTACCAGCATTTATTTCATTCATAGCTCTTTTAACTTTTTCATCTGGTTCTATATCAACAATGAGTGTCTGCACAATCTCATAACCATAAGCAAACATAGCATTCTCAAGATCCTCCTCCACAGCTTTTGCTATTTCGTTCTTTTGCTCAAAAGCATCATCCAGTTCAAGTTTGGGAACACTTGCTCTAATACTTGACAGTGAGGGTGTGAATCAATCTTGACAATACTTGCTTTCGGATAGAATTTAGTGTTGCCAGTCCCTATTCTTTTCAGGCAAATTATGTGTAGTAGAGCCATGCTAGAACCGCTACTTATGAAATATGAATATGATGATATCTGAAATTATGAAATATATACAAAGCTACAAGCTTGCATAATAGGCTGATAGATTCCGGAGCTTTTCATTGTGTGTATATTTTCATTTCTTTTGCTAAATTTGGTCCTCAACACTTGATGGCCAAACTTCGTTCAACAAAGAGCATAAACCACTTTCAGTGCCAAAACCTAACAGTCTCAACATCATAGGCCTAATTGATATTATCTCTCTTCTGAACTTTATTTATCACAGTATGATTTTGTCCTTTTATTACTTGCACCATCTGAACTCTACATGTATACTTGAAGAGAAAAACTCTTTTAATGTTTGCTTTCCAAAAAAGGGGCAGAATGTTCTCCCTAAGACAGGATTTCGCTTCATCAAAACATCATAGAGAAAGTACAAGGGAATCAGAATAGTTGACTTACGTTCGATATTCGATCACTTAGCAATAAGCCAATAACCACTGCTAAAGACTCAACTCCTGAAGATGGTCCGGATGACAATAATATGCTCCAATACGAGATGGCCACTGGCTGCCCGCTCGATCCATCCCAGCCATCCGGCGCGGGGGGGGGGGGGGGGGGGGGGGGCGGACTGGCGGAGGAGAAGGGGGCGCGCGGGTGGGGGGCGGAGAAGAAGAGGGCGGCGCGGGTGGGGGCGGAGAAGAGACGGCGCGCGGGTGGGGGGCGGAGGAGAAGGCGGCGCGCGGGTGGGGGGCGGAGGAGAAGAGGGCGGCGCGGGTGGGGGGCGGAGGAGAGGCGGCGCGCGGGGTGGGGGCGGAGGAGAAGGCGGCGCGCTGGTGGGGGGCAGAGGAGAAGGGGGCGCGCGGGTGGGGGCGGAGGAGAAGAGGGCGGCGCGGGGGGTGCGGAGTAGAAGCCGGAGAAGGAACTCGGGTGGAAAAGAAATCCAATCGGTATGGAGGAGATAAATTATGTAATGGTAGTGGTGGGTAATTTTTCACCAACTCCACGAGGAGTTTGGAAACCTTTGTTTGTGGAGTACCCCTTGAGGAGCTCCATAAAAAATGTGGAGTTGGCCTCTAACTTCACCTTTTTCTTGGAGCGGAGTTTTTGGAGTATACCTGTTTGGTTAGCGAAGTTGGGAGCGGAGCTGAAAAACTTGGAGCAGAGCAGTCCCAAACAGGCCCATAGTAATTCCACTACTTTTGCAGCGAAATTAGTCAAATTTACGGCCGTCAAATTGTAGTGAATGCACCAAACGTTTTTTATTTTTGATTTTTCTGTTTTAGAAGTTAAAAACCGAATCAAATGTTTGATTTTTAAAAATGGCTTCTGCAAATGGCTTCTATAAGCAGCTGCTTTTAGAAGCACCTTCTGTTGCATTGAACTCCGTCACCGCCACATGCACCATTGACGCCGCGAGTTTCACCTTAGCCCATCCGTACGGCCACGCGCTTCGCCTCCGCCCTGACAACCTCGCCACACGATTGGCCTCCGCCCTAAAGGCGTCGCACACACTCCGTCTCTACCTCAACGGCGCCGCCACACGTTCCACCTCCGCCTTGTCGGTGTCGCCACGCACTCCCCCTCGTCCCCCGACAGTGCCACCACAAGCTCTGCCACCGCCCGACAGCACCGCCATGTTCTCCGCCGCAGCGCGATGGCACCGCCAGGAGCTCCGCCTCCGTTGTGACCTGGGTGTTCTCCTCCCCCACCATTTCCCTCCTCTGCGCCAACCTCTTGCACTAGATTTGGCGAACTCCACACCGGATCCACTGAGGGCTAGGCCAAATCCATCGTCCTGGTGGCTTAAGAGGTCGTGGAGAGCATGCACCAGACGACAATGGCAGCGATATTTGTTGTGATTTTTTATTTCTTGCAACTTGTTGAAACGAGGACACGATTCAGTCAGTTCACCCAAAAGCTCTAGCTAAATCAAACACCTCCCAGCTACCTCCACCCTAACCCATATAAAAAAGAAGCAAATCCATTCCCTAACCCTAGCCTACCTCCTCCCGATTCCAACCTCGCTGCCATCCCACCGTATCGTCTGTGGTGCCTCTAACGCCAGCGACACCCACTGACGATCCTATCCTCCTTTGTCACCGTCCGCCTCCTCCTCCCCTCTCCCCACCGCCGCTCCCCTCATCCTCTCCCCGGCTCCATTGTTCTTCCCCGTCTCTGGTGGCTACCGTCGCCGGATCCACCACCACCGTCCACTGCCTCCTAACCTCTCTCTTCTTGCCACCACCTTCCTTGCCTATAGTCGACGGCACCATCACCACCGCCACTTCTACCACCCACCGTTGGTCTTCTACTGCCCTGGCATCCCTCTAAATTCGAGGTCTTAGTGAACCCAAACCCCTAACCTAGTGAACCCTAATCCTAATCTCGAACCACTATCGTAACTCATTGCCACCAGCACTAGAGAAGAAGAACCCATCGGCCAAAGTACAGATCTCCAAGCAAAATCGCAAGGATAGAAATTTGATCGTTTTCCCCACAGTACGTTAAGTCAAAGACCATGGGGTGCATATACAGGCGAGCGTACGGTGAAAACTATCTAAATAATATAAGCCCATGAAAAACAGGTCTGCAAAGTTTTTCGAAAACCATGTACTGTACCACAGTTCAAAATTCACATCCACACACCATAGTGTGAAGATTTGATCGGCTTTAGAGCATCTTTAGTGTGTGGATTTAGGTAGTGCCATACCAAGGGAATATCAACATTGGAGAGGAAGGTGCCAGTAATAATCCAGCCAATGTGATTATTCAGACCAGGCTCATTGAATAATGGGGATATAATAGCTGTTGGATGGTTAGTACAACCCATCATTACATCCTTGTTAAAAAATACATGACATAGGAGGATGTTACTCTTGTTGCTTCGTTATTGATTATATCCATGTAGTAAAAAATGTTAGTGTTGGATAAGACGAGCATAGCAACTTTCAAAGTAAACGAGTAACAACAAATTGAAATTGTTGTATATTATCCAAATATGTGTGAACGTTTTACCTGCACCACCAGACCCATTAGGCTCAAAGGTCCATGAGGCATGTTAAATTACCTTTTATTTAAGATGAAACAGTATAAGAGACTTTTACTATGGTATTATATATTAAAAGAATATATTACAATATGTACAGAGTAAGATAGCTTATAGAGTGTCTAGCCAATTACAAAACGCTTCACGATTAGTAGACTTAATTCTACACAAGTGCAAAATTACATCTCCCTTAAAGTTTCTTTTCCCATTTTCCAAACTACAATCAGAATTTTAAAAAATAACACCATTACGTTGTTTCCAAATATGCTAAGCTACAATAATAAATATTTCCATGAAGCACTGCAAATTTGAGTTGCATTTAGTGAGGAAGACCATGCGCTCAACATTGCAATCAAAGTGCTAGGTAATCCCAAGGTACTACCAACACTAGGAACTGAATGAGCAGCCAAAGAAAAGATGAAACAACATCTCTTCCCGCCCCTCCCCCCCCCCCCCCTAATTGCACATCACACAGGTTGACAACCCAACAACGTGGAAGTTTTTCCGTTTTAAAATATCTCTAGTATTGAGTCTATCCATGAATAAAAGCCAGGCAAAAACTTTGAGCTTCATTATGCACTTACTTTTCCATATTAGCATAAATCCTTTGGAATTGAGGAGGTAACCATATTGGTGAATATAGTATTTCTGAGAAGTGTAATGACCATGACCCCAATATAAGTCCAAGAGTCATAACCTTCACGCCTCTGAATCAAACTTAACCCAGTCTGGAACTCTTCATGTTCAATGAAAGCCTCCACAAATAAAGGTAAATGAAATTGAGCCACTAGATCAGTAAGAGCAAGAAAGTCATGGACGGACACATCCTGGTCCTCGGCGAAGTAATAAAGCCTAGAGTATTTATGACATAACAAGTGACCTTCCTAGCAGTCCTTCCAAAACAGGATATCATAGCCATTACCAAGAAAACCCATAGCAACGCCTCTAAATTGAGTGATGAATTTTATAACATCACGTCACCAAAATGAACCACAATCACTAAGAACATGTGGAATTGAATTGGCGAAGTAAGTGGCTCGGATCAACTGAACCCAATGAATGTCATGCTTACCATAGAATTTATGAAGGTGCTTGATGAGCAATGCTTCATTCTGCAGTCTTAAATTTAAAACTCCCATGCCTCCGCAATGTTTAGGCTGACACATTTTATCCCAAGCTGTAAGAGAATTACAATGAACCGTCAGGTCCCAGGATCCTCTCCAAAAATAACGTCGTTGAGCTCTATCAATATGAGCAATGACCTTTTGAGGCAGCTTAAGCAAACACATGTAATAAATCAGCTGTAATGAGAGAACCGCATTAACCATAGTTAAGCGTCCACCATATGTAGCATGTATGTATTTTTTTATCCTCTTCTTATATATAGCATGTATGTATAGCATATAACTTTGCAAATTTATCCTCTTCTTATATGTAGCATGTATGGATTTTTTATTCTCTTCTTATATGTAGCATGTATGGATTTTTTATCCTCTTCTTATATGTAGCATGCATGGACTTTTTATCCTCTTCTTATATGTAGCATGTATGGACTTTTTTTTATCCTATTTTTTTATGCAGCTTGTATGATAGCATATAACTTTGCAAATTTATCCTCTTCTTATATGTAACATGTATGTATTTTTTTATCCTCTTCATAAATGTATCATGTATGTATAGCATATAACTTTGTAAATTTATTCTCTTCTTATATGTAGCATGTATGGATTTTTTATTCTCTTCTTATATGTAGCATGTATGTATTTTTTTTATTCTCTTCTTATATGTAGCATGTATGTATAGCATATAACTTTGCAAATTTATCCTCTTCTTATATGTAGCATGTATGGATTTTTTATCCTCTTATATGTAGCATGTATGGATTTTTTATCCTCTTCTTATATATAGCGTGTATGGATTTTTTATCCTCTTCTTATATGTAGTATGTATGAATTTTTTATCCTCTTCTTATATGTAACATGTATGTATAGCATATAACTTTGCAAATTTATCCTCTTATTATATGTAGCATGTATGGATTTTTATACTCTTCTTATATATAGCATATATGTATGGTATAAACTTTGCAAATTTATTCTTTTCTTACATGTAGCATGTATGTATTTCTTATTCTCTTCTTATATGTAGCATCATATGCATCTACACCTCGTGCCCGATCGGCTCTCGTGAAGTCAACTTCTAAATGGCGAGGCGACAAGGGCAAACTGAAGAAGACTGATGGCAAACTGAAGAAGACTGATGATATCCCCTTCTTGCCATTGGCCCGAAAATTCATGTTAGGCGAGCCGTTAGTTGACCCGATAGAGTGCCTCCTAACTCTAGGATTCGCTTGCCAGAGATTGCATGTATGGTATATAGAACATGCCAATAAGACGGATGGACAACGGCGCTCGGGTGTCAATGTCAAGTTTAGGCCGCATCATCTTTACCACGAGGTTCAAGACTGTGTCTGCACGGTGACTTTCGAGGACTTGTTCATTCTCTTCAACCTCGACGCCTCACTCATCGATGCTAGACACCGTAAACACACACAATCATGGTCTACGTTCGTATAATACCGATAAATGTCATATATAACTCCTTACTTTTGTATGTATATATAGATATATGGTTTCTGATGCCTGATCAAGGGAATTACCGGTAGATTTCCTTGACCCACACTTGGTCTCCATGCAAACCATCCAAGGGGATGCATCTTTCATCAAGAGTTACATGACGATGTCATTGCTGGATCACCACTATAAGGAATTCATACTTTTGCCCTACAACTAGGTGTAAATGCTATACTAGTGGCTATACTTATTAATTTATACTTTATAAGTAACACGAGCTTAGATTTAATGACTATAGCGACATACCTGTATAAGTTCCGCTGGGTTTTAATTGTAATTATACCAGAATGGAACAAGGTAATATACCTTGATTTCTTAAAGAGAACCAAATATGACTTCATAGTTATCCAACAATTAATCGACGGGTAAATACATTTTCTCCATAGATAACTATATTATAGTCTTTCTTTCCTTTGCAATGGCTAAGTCTAACTTTTGGGAATTATGTAGGCTGTTCGTCGCGTACGTTGCTACTGGAGGGAGATCCAAGGGAGGGATCAGCGCCCTAGACACGATCTAGATTTTTCGGTACTCTCTAGTACTCATTAATCCTATATATCACTTCGTAGTAATGCCTTTTGAACTAATTAATTCTATTTTTGCAGTGCCACCAGCAGCCACCGAGCAACACATGTGGATACTATGTTTGGCACAATATACAACTACTCCTCGGTTCTGCGGTGACCGATGATTCTTAGGTTTGTCAATCTTGCAATAATTATTTCATACTTATCAAGTTGTGACCATCGCTACAATTGCGTTGGAGTAGGCTGAGCTCCAAAAAATTCAAGAACAGTTTGTGTACTTCTTGTTGTCTCAGGTCATAAACCAAGCTAGAGAGTTTCACAATGTAGATTGAGCTTGATTGAGATAAGATTGAATTTAGTGGTGCATGTATGTATTTGTTCATAAATGATTAATTTATTTCATTTGTGTTAATTGATTTATGAAATGGATATTCTTGTTTTTAAAATGAATGTGAATTGGATGTATATATGTATTTATAGTGTTTATGCTTGTTTCAGAGGGCATGGCTAGAATTTACTAAGGCTAGCCAACAAACAGAAATAAATTTAGCAATACAAAAGAATATCATAGATGATTTCATCTACAAATCGTCTGTGATACATCAACTATCATAAATGATTTTAATCACAAACCGTCGGTGATATTCAACTATCACGGACGGTTCTGAGTTAATAACTATCTGTGATAGTCTGTATTACATACGGTTTGAAAACCGTCGGTGATGACCTCATATCATTATTGACCCATAAACTCAGACCACTCACGAAACCGTCTGTGATGAGGTTTTTGAACAATCTGTAATGACCTTTTTTGTGATAGTGATAGTACCAATCTACCTACCTATGGTCGACTTGAACAATACTATCATTGTTTCATTATATCAACAAACTCTATATTACATACAAAAAAGTAAATTTACACCCGAGTTCCTTGAGCATTTATGGGGCCTTTTCTTTTTGGCTTATAAAAATTGCTTTTTAGTTTTTCTATAGTAATTAGATTTCAAATGGTGTGTTCTTTCTAAAGTGGGTTCTATAATTTGATTGTAGTACACATTGTAACGATTTTATTTATATCGGCCAAACTGTACACAGGTTTCTCTTATTTCGTATTCTCTTTCACGAAACAACCAAAAATCATAACTCATAAGCCACAACTCAAAAGAACAAACCCACGGTTGTCTCACTTTTGTGGACTCCTTAAACTTGCATTCGTTACACCACAGTCAATTTGGTTGTTAGATAATGGAATAATGAGATGCGTAATAGCAGTGGCGAATCCACCGGGTAGGCTTCATCAGGCTAAAGCCTACCCTCCACTGATTGACCGACACCCCATCTTTCTGGGCTCCTGGCTCCCCCGACGCCGGTGCTACTAGCTCCTTGCAGTGAGTCTACGACTGCGAACTGCAAACAAGAAGTCAAGAATCGAAGAAGCGAGGCCGAAGCAGCCGATGACAACGAGATCTGGAGGCGAGGAGTCAGGGAGGTGCCGAGTGCCGACGCCCGACGACGACGAGATCTGGAGGGGGAGGCCGGAGCCGGAGGAGCTGAGGCGGGGAGGCGCTGAGGCGTGGAGCCAGGGAGGCGAGGGCGTAGGGCCGCGCCATTTGAAGCCCGCGACGCCGCGGATTGAGAACGGAGACCGGAGGCAGGGTCACGCCGGCTGCCGGGGTGCTAGGGAGGTTGGAAGCGGGGAGGGCCGGGTTGCCGGGAGGCTGTAGATTGGAGGCCGGCAAGGGGAGAGCGAGGGCGGAGTCGGCGAATGCTCTGCGAGCTGCGGCTGCGTGCACTGGGAGGGATTAAGTGAAGGCGTGAAATGAATCGTGTGATTTGCGTGCTGAAGCTGCTGCTATTGACTCGGGTCACTCAACGAATACAGTACTGTCCCGGATTCCTTCGTACGGCCGAACTATTTTGTAAGTTCACAACTCAAACTCATTGTCTCATTCCTCAATTAATTGATTACTTGATTAGCAATTTATTAGAAAATAGAAATAGTGTTGTATTGTTGTATATACTCAATTAGCAACAACTAATTTATAGGTTTGCAATAATAGAGAAACAAACTTTGCATAATTATTTGATGTACATATTGTTATCTACCGGAACCATATTTACATGTTTTAGGGTTTCATTTGCCATTAGCGAGGTACCTCCATTGTATCTCTCTTTTTTCTTTGCTTTTATTCATGTATAAAACTATGAATTTGATTACACAAGAATACAAAACTATGTTTCTTACAAATTAGTTTAATCATTCGAGGTGTAGAACCAACAATTCTAGAAAAAGCTTATGATCTGGTAGAAAAATACATAATTTTTAGTTCATTCTCATTTTTCGTTCTAGATTTGCCATTGCGTAATAGAAAATAATGGCTCTAAAGACACGGGGGGAGAGCACGAAAGAGACGAAAAGAGATGGCGTCAATGTCTTCTTCCTCTAGTCGAGTCAGGGACAAGAGAGGGAGGGAGGGAGGTGGCAATGACGTCGGGCTCCACACGCCGACAGTAGAAGGCGAATGATGAGTCTCTAGTACTAGGCAAAACAGTATGAGGATGACGAGGCAAAGCCTAGAGTGGTGGTGGTAGTTTGGGGTTGTGAATAGTGGGGTGGTGCCGGTGGCAGCAGATGGCGATCATGGCGATTTTGGCAACTGAGGTGCACTGCACGAGCAGAAATCAAATTAAATTTGGAACTGAGGAAGAGGTGGAATACTGTGTGACGCGGTTAGATTTTCAAAGGGGCTCACCAGAACAATGGGAACGTGACGGCTAGGTTGCCCACCGGCTTGCAGCGCACACCGATGGCCCTGAGGACTATCACGGCCATCAGTTCCTGCTCATCCACATCGCACGGAACTCAGCTTTTTCCCCTTATTTTAATCGACCTGCTTGCTTGCATTGCCATCTCAGCCACGTAGTAGGACAGCAGCTCAAATGAATCTGTTAAGAAACAATGGATTGAACATGCACCAGTGAAGAGAGCCCACTGAGTTCATGTAGCTTAGTTCATTATAACCTTTCATAATGGAACTTTTGCAGGTTGAGTTTGATGAATGTCTAGAGGAGGCTTGAGATAAAAATGTGGGGAACCTCATTTTGCTCTTCTTTCTATTATTTTCCTACGCCGATTAGTTGATGGTAAAATACATGACATATATACTAATACTAATGGTTAATACTGGGTTCAAGCCCCGAAACGGAAGATTACATTCCTTAAACTTGTCAAAGTTTCAATGGAGAACTGTTCAGATATATGGTCCTATCGTAACTTTTTTATTTTGACCCCTTAGCATCTATTTTCACAAAAATGACCTCTTCCTCGAGCTCGAAAGGCGCAACAGGCGACATGTGTCACCTGCTGTACCGCCGTTGCTTGTATTGCAAGAGAGGTTGGACAACAAGGATTGAGAGAAATGATGCTTTCATTTATTGATTCTGAAATCTGTACAATGCTTTATAGATGATGATGGGGTAGCAAGAAAGGTGTCTGTTTGGAACAGACATCTGTACATGGAGACATCTGTACATTGGGCATGTAACTGGTTTGTAACACCCCCTTGACCAATGTGTCTTCATATGATCACCTTGATTCATCATCTTGGAAAAACTCCTCCAAAACCCTGTAGGGAAAAATATGAGGAGAATCGATAGAGTAGATATGTCATGAAAAACTCCTTTAAAACCCGGTGGGAAAATTTAAGGAGAAAATGATATAGCATATATTTGATTATATCTCTTTTAAAAACCCTTGTGGGAAAATAGAGATATATTTATGATTACGTTGTCATATTGCCTCATTAAAAACCTTGATGAGAAACCTTAGAGGGAAAACTCATAAAGGGAAAAATAGTACAATACTGTATTGAACGGGTTAAGTCTTAGGAGATTTCTCCCCCTGACATCTGCAAATCACGTAGTCTTCGCATACCAATTCCATGAACATATTTTTGGAATGTGGAAGTAGGTAATGACTTGATGAATAAGTATGCAAGATTATCACAAGACTTAGTTTCCAGAATATTTATTTCCCCACTCTCTTGCAATTCATGTGGGTAAAATAGTTTAGGTGCAATATGTTTTGTGATATTGCTCTTTCTGTAACCCGTTTGCATTTGAACAACGCAAACAGCATTATCTTTGTAGATAATGGTAGGTGATGCAATAGCACCTATACCACATGATTGTTGTATGTGGTTAATCATTCTGCGAAGCCATACACATTCACGGGATGCTTCATATAATGCAATTATTTCAGAATGATTAGTGGATGTAGCCACTAGAGTCTGTTTCGAAGACTTCCAAGAGATGGTTGTTCCACCATGTAAAAATACAAAGCCCGTTTGAGATCTGGCATTATGGGGATCTGATAAATAGCCAGCATCTGTATATCCTATTAAATCCACATTGTTATTCTTCTGAAAGAATAGACCGAGATCTTTAGTGCCTTGAAGATATCTAAAGATATGCTTCACTCCTACCCAATGTCTTTTGGTTGGAGCAGCGCTATATCTAGCAAGTAGATTTAGCGCAAATGCAATATCCGGCCGGGTGCAATTTGCAAGGTATATAAGCGCTCCGATGGCACTGAGATATGGAACCTCGGGTCCCAATAACTCTTCATTGTCATCTCGGGGTCTAAATGGATCTTTGTCCCTGTCGAGAGATCGAACAACCATGGGGGTTTTCGATGGATATGCTTTGTCTATATTGAATTTCTCCAATATTTTCTGGACATAGGCTGATTGATGCACTACAATGCCTGTATGAAGGTGCTCAAGTTGTATACCTAAGCAAAATTTGATTTTACCCAAATCCTTCATTTCAAATTCCGTCATAAGATGATTACGTGCTTCATCTATATCCTGCGTGTTACCAATGATATTAAGATCATCAACATACACAGATATAATACAAAATCCTGTTGAGGATGTTTTGATGAATACACATGGGCAATCATCATTGTTGGAGTATCTCTTTTTGGTTAGGAACTCACTTAGTCGGTTGTACCATATTTTGCCCGACTGTTTCAAGCCGTATAAAGACTTGTTCAATTTTACACAATACATATTGCGATTTGCGTTCGGATTCGGAATTGAAATTCCATCGAGAACTTTCATGTATATGTCTGAATCAAGTGACCCAAAAGATATGCAGTCACTACATCCATCAACTGAAAAGATAGATGATTTTTAACTCCCAATGGGATTAAGTATCGGAATGTTATTCCACTCATTACTGGAGAATAAGTTTCATTGTAATCAATGCCGGGTCTTTGCGTGAACCCTTGTGCTACAAGCCTTGCTTTGTATCTCACCACCTCATTGTTTTCATTCCGTTTGCGGACGAATTTGAAACCGACAGGGAATACTTTGGGAGGTGTATGTATCACATTGGTGAATACATTTCTTTTCTTGAGCGAAGCTAACTCCGCTTGAATTGCATCCTTCCATTGATTCCAGTCCGAGCGCTGTTTGCACTCTGCCATGGTCTTGGGATCTGGATCATTTTGAAGGTCATTTGCAATTGTTGTGGAGAAATAAATGTCGACAAGTGTAGTCTTACGATCGTATGATTCTCCAGAATCAGTATAGTTAGTGAAAATTTCTTGGACCCCTGATGACTCAATGTTATTTCCCAAAACATTTGAGTCGGGGTATTCCGATGTCCCAGGATCAGTATTTGAGTGCACTGTTGATCTGGGTTCAAGGATCCTTTGGTGTCTATCAACTTGAGGTTGAGCTGCATTTACATTCTTTTGTTTTCTTTGTCGCTTGTTAGAAGTTGTATCCACCATTTGTACCGTACTTCTCCTCCTCTTATTTTGAATTGGGAGTTGAGTGGTATTTTGCGGTACCTCTACTCTTTCAGGTACATTTCTGGCAGGATTATAGGACTTTGTGACACCCTTATAATCAGTAAATGCATCTGGCAGATTATTTGCAATGTTTTGCAAATGAATGATTTTCTGAACTTGAAGTTCAGTCTCTCTGGTACGTGGGTCTGAGACAGGAATGCCTTGTACATTCCAATTAATTTCCTGGCATTCAGTTTGGTACTTGTTGTCTCCCCCTAATGCCGAGAAATGTTCCACATTGAATATGCAATCAGCGTACCGGGCCGTAAACAGGTCCCCTGTTAGGGGCTGGAGGTATTTTATAATTGACGGAGATTTATACCCAACATAGATCCCAAGTTTCCTGTGCGGTCCCATTGAGGTACGCTGCGGTGGTGAGATCGGTACGTATGTAGCGCAACCGAACTTTCGCAGATGGGAAATATCTGGTGGATTTCCACGTACTAATTGTAGCGGGGAAGTGCTATGATATGCAGTTGGACGCAATTGGATTGAGTCAGCAGCGTGTAAAACTGCATGACCCCAACATGACATTGGTAAGTTGCAATTCTGTAGTAATGGTCTTGCAATGAGCTTGATTCTCTTGATAAGAGATTCTGCCAAACCATTTTGTGTATGAACATATGAAATAGAGTGTTGAGCTTGTATCCCAAGAGCCATACAATAGTCATTGAAGGCATGAGATAAAAATTCAGCAGCATTGTCCATTCGAATTGATTGAATTCGATATTCAGGATAATGTGCTCGTAATTGGATAATTTGACCAATTAACTTAGCAAATGCATGGTTTCGTGTGGATAAAAGACACACATGTGACCATCTAGTAGATGCGTCAATGAGAACCATGAAATATCTGAACGGTCCACACAATGGTTGTATAGGACCACATATATCTCCTTGAATGCGTTCAAGGAATTTAAGTGGTTCAACTCTGATTTTAAGATAAGAGGGTCTTAAAATCAACTTTTCGGTGGCACAAGAAGTGCACACAAAATCTGAGGATTCCGAAAATTTTGTTTTTAGATATGTATGACCAATTGAATTGCTAAGAATTTTTCTCATCATTCCAATGCCTGGATGGCCAAGGCGATCATGCCATGTTTGGAATGTGTTAGTGTTTTGGAAAATTACTTTGTACGGAATATGTTGAACGGGTTTGATGTATGTATAGTACAATTCGGAGTTTAAATATGGAATTTTTTTCTAGTACTTGTTTGCCATATCCGTTGTGTTTGGTTAAGAGGAGATATTCCTCTTTGTTGTCATTTCGGGTTTCAACATGGAAACCATTCTGACGGATATCTCTATAACTAAGTAGGGTACGTGTTGAATCGGGATACAAGAGTGCATCCTCAATTTTCAATTGTGTACCCATAGGGAGAGTGATAGAGGCGCGACCAGACCTACTATCGTTGCATCGCGTCCAGCGATGGTTAAAACATTACCTTTCCTCCTATTAAGAGTTAGGAAATATTTTGTGTCCCTAAGTATAGAGTTTGTGGTACCACTATCCATAAGGCATAATTCCTCCTCCATTGGATCGACTCCAAAAAAAATCTATATACACAAAAGAAGAATTTAATGAAATTCTTATAGTGGTATATATAGAATACATACAAACTTTATTTTACAATACCGAATATGTTCGATATATGATTGTAGCATACAAGCTTACAATATAGATGACAACATTATTTATATTACAACACTATAGTACTTATTAGCTATGGAACGAGGAGTCTAACTGAGATCTCCAAACATGTCTTGAGAATGAAATTCTTCAAGTGTGTCCTCGGTGCACATGAGATCATCCTTTTGTGTAGAAGCACATGTGTTTTTGAGTTCTTGAAGGAACTTTTGAGAACATCCGGCTGCATCATTGTTGGATGTGAGATTGAAGTGTGCTTCCAATCTCTTCTCTTGAGCATTCTTGCCGTGAGCCAAAGACTGGAGGTAGAGGTTCACAAGATGCTTCGGGGTACGGTATTTCTTGGTAGGATGGTTGTAGCAACCACATTTTTTACAAATTTCAGTTTTGTCAACTCTCTTACCAAAATTGCCTTTATCTTTCTTGAATCCACTTGGTTTTTTGCTTCTTGTTGCGTTTGTGTTTACCTTTAAAGTTCTTTGAGTGATTGTGTGAACCACTGAACTTGTTGTTATTTTGATTAGCATGAACTTCAAGAAGTGGAGCAGCCCCAATGGGACGTTGCTGATTGTTCTTTAACAGAAGTTCAGCATGCTTCTCTGTCTGAAGCATAGTATGCATAAGATCAAAATAAGTTTGGTAATTTGCAGCACGCCATTGCTGTTGTAGGACCCTGTTAGATGGGAGCATAGTCGAGAGAGTCTTCTCTATTTTGTCCGCATCTGTTGGTTCCGTCTCACAAAATTGCAATTTGGAACAAATAGTGTGAAGGGCATGGTTATAATCTCCAACAGATTTGAAATCTTGGAGTCTAAGATGTGCCCATTCATGATTAGCCTCAGGTAATATAACAGCATTCTGCTGTTCATATCTATTTTTTGAGGGCTAACCATAATGTGAGTGGATTCTCCTCATACAAATATTCAGCCTTCAAATCCGGATGTATGTGATTCCGTATTATATTCAAAACGGAATATTTCACAATATCCGGAGAATTTGATCAGCTGGAGGATCAAATATCACCCGTTGCAACCCACGTGTTGTTAGGTTGATTTTGAGGTCCATAGCCCATGTAGGGTAGTTGGCACCATCAAGAGCGAGGGGCTCAAAATCTTTGGTAGCCATTTAAAAACCTACATGAAAATACACCATAAATGATTAATTTACATGAGGTAAATTAATGTGTATGGTAATGTTGTAATAAAATGCAAAATATGTGGAAAACAATATGAGTATTGTAATCCGAATGAATATATACCCAAATTAAATATAACATGTGGTTATATTTATAATACCGTGTAATCACAATATTGGTGTTGAACACCAATTTATTGTATGGCATAGCGTACAAATAAATGTAGCAAAGTGCCATAAATTGTAATTATGGTATTTATTTTAGGTATAATATTTTACAAAAATTCTAATTTATTAAGTACAATGGTACTCACTAAATGGGAATTTTAAATTTTAAATTTGCTAGCGATAGCAAATTTAAATATGGTCGCAATTAATATTGTAAGTAAATTTCAATAAAGTAATCCTAAATATGTAAAAGTTATAGAAATGTGCATGCACATTTATTTGAACAATTACATAATTTTCAGATCCTGTAGGGACTGAAATGCTAATTTATAAAAGTACTGATTGACAAGTACAATTATAAATAAGCACAAGGACTATACAGCAAAAACTACAACACAAATTTATTTAAAATAAAAATTCTGCATTTTCCATGAAATATAAGGGGGGAAATGCAAAAATTCGGCAACCTGGGCTGAAGCCTATTCGGCCTTTAGGCCCATGTGGGGAGGTGGGATTTATTTGGGCCAAAAGCCCATTTGTGGGCAGGTATATATAAATGGGGGGGGGGGGAATTAGGGTTCCCCCCAAACCCTAACCAGCCGCTGCCGCCACGCCGTCGGGCCCTGCCGCGCCATGGGCACCGCCGCCTCCTCACCGTCGTCGTCGGCACGGGCGCTGCCGCCGCCATGCGCCGTCCCCTTGGCGCCACCACACCGCCATCGCTGGCCTCGGGCACCGCCTGCGTCGCCGCCGTCCGCGCCGCGCCGGCACTGTCCTCGCGCCGACCTCGGGCGTCTCGGGCGCCGCTCCGCCTCCGCCAAGCCGAGCCGACTGACGGGTGAAGCCGCCATGGGCGTCGCCGGCCGCCACGTCTTGGGCGCCGCCGTGCCGTGAGCCGCCTCGGGCGCTGCGTGCCACCGTCGGTGGCCACACCGCCGCGCCGCGCGGGCTACGCCTCGCACCAGGCTGCGCCACTCGCGCCACCGGTCGACGCCGCTTCGGGCGCCGCGCCATGAGGACGCTCTTCGTCGGGCCGCGCCGAATCGCGCCATGAGGACACGCTTCGCCGGGCCGCGCCAGACCGCGCCATGAGGGCGCGCCGAACCACCGGCCGCGGGTGCTGCGTCGGCCACGCTGGGCTCGCTGGTCGTGCCGTGAGGACGCGCCATCAAAAGCAAGAACATGCAGGAAAAGTGTCATACCTTTTGTTTTTTCTTGCTGATAACGTATTGCAAGAGAGGTTGGACAACAAGTGATTGAGAGAAATGATGCTTTCATTTATTGATTCTGAAATCTGTGCAATGCTTTATAGATGATGGGGTAGCAAGAAAGGTGTCTGTTTGGAACAGACATCTGTACATGGAGACATCTGTACATTGGGCATGTAACTGGTTTGTAACAGCTTGGTAGGCCAGGTGGTGCGTAGCAACAGGTGGACACGCAGCAGTAGGCACTACTGAGCCAGTGTAGCTCGATAGCAGCCTATCAAGCCACCTTTGCTTGGGAAGCTGTTGCCGAGCTGCACTGGCTTGATAGACGGCCGACATTCCTAGGTAGGCACAGCAGGAGCGCATGGGTATGGGGGAGAAGCAGCAGACGTGCGTGGGCTCGGTGCCAGGGAATCTCACAGGGGAGTGTCATGTGTGGTCTGCCTCTGGAAACTCGTGGTTAATTACATGACACGACGTTATATTCTCATTTAATTAGAGCATTGATTACGCTGCTTTCGTGTGCATGTATAAATTGTGACCTCTGTTGCATTGCTGTCGAGTGACAGAGAGCACATCTAGGGGAAGGAAAGAAAAGAGTCACATTGCTACCGAGCTAGAGCGCAACCAGAGGAAGGAAAGAAAAGAGTCGCATTGCTGTTGAGTGAGAGCGCAGCTATAATCCTTCACAATTGAAAACATTGTGGAGCTGGTGAATACCTTTGAAAAAATGTATGTTTCATTCGTATGCAAGTAACACCCTTAATATATAGTTAGCATTTCGTTAGCGTAACTATGATTTTGTAATGTGGAATACGCTGGGGTGCCATATTTAGTTGATGGATGTATTTATGTAAGTAGCCATGTTTACTTGTTGTAAATAGATAGCTAAAATAATTTTATGTATATCCACATGTGTATATTCAATATATGTCTGCACGTGTAATTAGAACTAATTGTATTTAATTAGTAGTAATCATAATTACTTAGTAGTAATCATAATAAATTAGTATAAGTGTGCATTTAATCAAAGCAGCAAGCTAATGTAAGAAGAAAAATGCAATATGTACATACGTATGCGATGTGATTACTCTCGGTTGTGGTCAGTTGTATTTAACACTGTTTGACACTAACATATTATTTTATATACCACAGAGAATGTCTACTGGTGGCGGCCTCATGGGTGGCACATTGCTCAACCCATTCTTGGATGGCTATCATCATTGTTGGGTGTGCTCCAGTGGTGAAGGATTGGCCCCCTTTGCTCTCTAGGGAACTCGACAATTGATACATTCCAATTCTGTGGCGGACCGAGTTGCTACCCATGGTAAGAATGATGGACATTGGGCGGTCCTTTGTGCTAGACTCATCGCTTCTATCGACACTTGTTGACTAGTGGAGGCTGGAGAGACACACGTTTCACTTCAGGTGGAGGGAGATGACCATCGTCCTATAGAATGTTGCGTATCTCACTGATTTGCTAATACGGGGTCGTCCTGTTGCTGCACCCACTAGATCATCCGACTAGAAGGAATGTATACTGTACCAGTTTGGTCATCCTGTTTTGGATAAGTCCTCTAGAGTGCCATATGGGTGGCTATGGCTGTACAGGCAATGCCCAACATACGCGCTTGTACATGCCGTGAGGTCCCACCTAGTGGCTTACTCTTTATATTTGGGTGGATCATGTTTCCTACAATTCAGGGAGACTTGGTGTATTCTAGCTGCATCCACATTGCGGAGGCCCTGGTCGATGCCGAGCCTCAGGAGGTCCTGATGTACAGCTAGGGCTCGGCTGTTCTGTGCGTGACCTATAGGGTTTTGTGACAAACCTTGCCGGTTGTTACATCTTGTTGCAGCTGTGGTAGTGGGTGCACTTCCCTATTGGTCGACCATATTTTTGGGTGCTAGTGCACTCGTGCCAGTTGGAGGCGTGCTTCTATGGTGATGGGGATGGCGGTGACCTAGTGGATGAACCCACCATGGGTACTTGCTAGACCGCCAGCGAGGTAGGATGGTCCAGGGAGTGGCCATGACAAGCGTACCTGGATTTTCACAACGCGTTCGAGACCTTGGATGATGGTAATGTCATATGGACGGTGTGGACTACACAGTTCATCTTCGAGACAGCTCATTTGGGACTGTTAGAACAATGTGAGCAGGACAGGACATATTGGCTCACGAGCCGCCATCTCATCTTCTCCCATATGGTTGAGCCCTACGCCCCACAATGAGTCATGAGACAATTGTTTTCGTTGCTGCAATCAACTAGATACCTTCTTTTTGTTACTTTTCAGACATGTCGTCTTCGTGTAGGACGATCGAGCGTGACACTATTCTGCTTCTGTCTTCATCACGGAGGTAGCCTGAATCCAGACCATCCTCACCGGGGGGACAGGGACGAGGGAGCACTCTACTTCTGTCCTCGTTACGTAGACAACCCAACACCCAGGACACCACAAGCACTGACATCAACTCTCCTATCTGAGACTGCGAGGTACAGTACGACACGTACGCACCCGCGGGCCACCCGCTTCTTTGGTAGCGTGACGAGTGGTACGATCAAACCTACGAAAGCTACACGGTCCCAGTACAGCGTGGACTACGCGGCATCGGGCTTTGTTGCAACCGACTACTGTGGATTGGAGTACCGGGGAGGTTCATAATCCATGCAACACGTGACACCGGTACTTACAAATTACGGGTTTCATTTCAGTTCTACCTTATGTCAGTCTAATGAAACGTGTTTCCCTCCACAGGATGCCAGCAATTACGCGGAGGACTAAGTGCACCAGATGTTCAGCGTGTAAAAGATTGGGCCTAGTCAATTGTATGGGCACCTGCTCCTAGTACCACCATCGCAATACAACTTGTGTGACGTACGGTGCTCTTTCGACAGGCTGACTTTCCCTTAGTACCAGCTTCGTTGCCAGAGGAAGCAGACATCCGGCAACCCTTGATCCGTTACTGCATTCAGTGTCAGCTCTTCAGTTGGGCCATTTTAAATTACAAGTTTTCATATGACAAATCCACTAGTAGAAAATTATTATCTCATCTTATTATATGGAGTTCGGCGTATTCTTATATTTCTGTGAAGCATCTAGCACACGTACACATGGAAATTGTTAGTTACCTGGAGGCGCAAACCTACTACAGAATAGTACTATGCAAGGCCGAGCAGCTACCGAACCGTGGCGGCTCGGTAGCTGCCTGCCGCACCAGAGCTGTGCGATAAACTGGTGCTGGGCAACCACGGCTGGGCAGCTACTCATGCCTGCCCGCCTGCTGCGACGCACCGGCTCCTTCCTAGCCAACTGAGCCACTGGCCTTCTGTCAGCTACAATAACGTGGCAGGTGATACGTATCGTCTGTCGCGTCTTTTAAGTTCGAGGAAAAAACTATTTTTATAAATATGGATGTTAGTGAGTTAAAATTGAAAAAAAATATTGTACAGGTCTATATGTACGAGCAGTTCTTCATTGGAAGATCAGAAGCGTCGTATTCCCCCTGTAGAGCTAATCCCGGACAAGGCAGGAGGGGGTAAAATGTCGTTTCTCGTGCCGAAGTCGCCCAACCGCGTGGGCTAGTCCCGGCGCGTTTCGGCGCCGAAGTTGCTGAACTTCTCGCGATCGGACAGCGATCACCCTACGTCCCCTTCCCCAGACACGGGACGCGCCCACCGTACGGCGTAACGTGGTCTCATCTCATTCGGTCCCTGGGCGCTGGAGCCAGGCCCCCGTCCGTGTTCGATGCATGCACCTGCCTGTCCGCCTGTCCCATGTCACGTGGCCGGGATCGTAGGCAGCAGCGGTGCCGCCTGTGCCTGCACGCATCTCGGTCCATGTGCCGGCACGTGAAGAGGGCGGCGGCCAAGCGTGGGTGGGGTTTTCCGCTGCACTATAGAGCTAGTATTTGTCCGTCTGTTTTCTACGGAGGAGGCGCGTTCTCGAAATCTGAAGTATACTAGCACGCTAGGTGAGTACGGCATGCGAACTTGTTGCAAACATCGTGTTCTCGATTTGACCACGCAGCTGGTTTTGACAATCGATTTGTCTATAGATTAAAGTGACGAGTTGTCAGGCTAAAGCGCACGGGTGAGTCTTTATTATAACCATATCTTTTAGTTTTAGCGTTATTATTTGTGTGATTATATAAAATACTGATAAACAATCTCAAAAAATTGTTCCGATAAACCGTTTTAAAAAACATTAAAAAACTATAAGTCATAAACTATAAATCATACGCTGAAAAAAAAAGAATCTAAATGTAGTTGTCCTATAAAGTTATATAGGATGTGAGGTACAATAGCAGGATGGGATCACCATGTGTAGAACGGCCGTTGGGTGTATGTAATGTGTCCAAACTGTATTTGGTTAATTATATGCATTGATCTGGAATCCAAGATGGTGTTTAGCCGCTTATGGCTGAAAATATTGTAGCTGGCTGAAAAAGCCACTGTAGCTGACAGAAGCTTATTTAGCATAATTAAATTTAAAAAAATTTAAAAATATAAAAAATATGTTAGCCCATTACGTATAATACAAACAAATATGGGAAAAAAAAGAACCGGCAAAAAAGCTCAACAAAAAGCCAAAAGTTCAGAAAAAGACGAAACTTATGAATAGTAAAAAATAAGCCAGAAGCTAGAAGCCGAAACCGAGTTGATTAGGGCCTAAATGATATGCATCATAATTATGTGTAACTTAATTTTTAAATAAATATTATTTTTTATATAATTATCAACAAAATTGACTAATCAGCATGGTCCTCCCTAATCTTTCTTAAGCACAACTTAATTAAGACATCGCTAATTACTATTAAAATGCAAAATCCCGTCTTAAAGTATATTGGAGTTTGATTCCCCTGCAACTATTTTGATGGCATTTTCACCCTAATAGTACATAGTTTTTTTTTGCGAAACTCCTCTTGCCGCCCGCTTTCGGCCCTGATCAATATGGCTTCAGCTTATTTTTGCACTATTCATAAATTTCGTCTTTTTCTGAACTTTTGACTTTTTTTTGAGTTTTTTTACCGGTTCTTTTTTTCCTCGTATTTGTTTACATTATACATGATGGGCTAATATGTTTTTTCTATTTTTAAATTTTTTTAAATTTAATTATGGTAAATAAGCCTCTGTCAGCTACAGTGCTTTTTTCAGTCAGCTACAGTGTTTTCATGTGATTTTTGACGATGTGACCAACATGGCTCTCCAGCGTGGCAAGGGTGGTTTTCCAACATAGCATGAGGGGTTTTATGTTAGGCACAACACATGGGGGAGGCAAACTGTTTCCATGCTTGGCGTACTTTTGTGATGAACCTAAAACGGCACATAGCTACAGGATAGCTAAGGCACACCCACCTTGCTTCTCCCTAAATCGCCACCACTAAATTACAGGTCGTCTCCTCTGTGTCACCTCTGTAGCATCCTCATTTTTTTGCCTTTGTAAAAAATATTTTAAATTAATTATTTCAAAATTTTGGTAATTATTTGGGCTTCTTGCAATAACCAAATTAAAATTAGAAATTAAGCTCCAAATAAATCTATTCAAATTCCAATTCAAATCCAAATTCATCGAAACAAATTCAAATTCTCCTTCCCAATTTTGTCGACCGAGCCCATACTTCTTCTCGGCCCATTTCTCCTTTTCTCCTCATCTAGGCCGAGACCAACCAAGCCTAGCCCCCCTCTCTTCTCTTTTTCTCTCTTCCTTTCCTTGGATAGCACCACGCCAGGCCCCTCTCGATTCAGCCCAGGGTGCCCTAGCTGGCACAACTACTGCTGCCTTCCTCTACTCGCTCCAGGCTGCACGCAGCAGCGGCACCGTCGAGCGACGCCATGCCAACGCCGCCCGCACGCGTGCACGGCTCGAGCTGAGTCGTCGCGCGTACGCATCAATTGGAAACGCCCGCATTCATCGAACACCTTCTCCTCCCGTTCCTTTCCTCGTTATTCCGCAATCAAAGCCTCAGCAATTCAGCCGTTGCCGCTCGCCACTGCCGCCGGGATAACCGCTCGCGTGCGCCCTGTCCTCTGCCTATAATTAGGAGCACAGGGACTGCCTCGCCCTCCTCTTTGATTTTCCCTAAACCGTAGCTTCTACCTCGCTGCCGTTCGACCGGAATGCTTCGCGCCGTCACGTTCATTTCCGGAGCTGGCGGCCGCCTCACCACTCCAATCTCCCTCTCAGGTGATCTACTTGCAAGTTTGTTCACGTCAAATCACGTTCCCGAGCCTGCTTTCTCATTCCTATAAATTAATTTAAATCATGCTCCCGAGCCTGCTTTCTCATTCCTCTAAATTAATTTAAAGCCATTTTTTTGGAATTGAACTGATTTTCGTCATTTCTCTCCGAGCATTGCCGTCGCTAAATTCGTCATCTCCGGTGAGCACCTACCGACGTCGACCACACTATCATCTTCCTAGCATCGTATTCTACACCGTGCTCACGTATTCTTCGCCGGCTGACCACTGCCTCACCACTCCGATCTCCCTTCTAGGTGATCTACTTGCAAGTTTGTTCGCGTCAAATCATGTTCTTGAACATGCTCTCTCATTCCCTAAAGTAATTTAAAGCTGCTTTTTGGAATTGAACCAATCTTCGCCAGCTCTCTTTGAGCGTCGCCATCGCTAAATTCGTCATCTCCGGTGAGCTCCTACCAACATTGACCACACTATCATCATCCTAGCGTCGCATTCTATGCCATGATCACGTATTCTTCACCGGAACCTCTACTATTACAAAACAAACTATATTGGACATCTCATCACAGATGATTCATGGAGAACCATCTGTGCTCTAATTATCACAAACGGTTTTACAAGCGTGATCGTATACCACTTGTGATAATTGCAGACGTCGCAAATGGTTTTTAATTAGAATCATATGTGATAGTTCACAGACAGTTATTAATACGAACCGTTTGTGATAGTTGCATATCACAGATGGCTTGTGGTTGGAATCATCTGTGATATATATATATATATATATATATATATATATATATATATATATATATATATATATATATATATATATATATATATATATATATATTATATGATTCTAATTATAACTGTCCATCGATGTGCACCTCTTCGATTGTTTCGTCTCCCCGATGCATCTTTTCATCCCACGAGCCCAATGTATTCCTTATTGTATAAAAATGATCATCTGCCACTAGAGATTAATCCCCACATTGCTGATTCTATATAAGTACCTCGCCGACCAGCTATCTTACTTTCTTCGTTGTCTCTCAAGCACAAATAAATGGCTCTCTACTTTTCCTTGTCGCCGATATTGATAGCCATCCTGGGTGAGCACCTCGTCGACCAAACACTGGCGGATGTTGTGGAAAGACACTGTGGCGGATGCTGTGGCAGATGCTGTGGAGCTATCATAGGCAGTTTAGTGGCACAAACCGTCTGTGATATACGTATCATAAACGGTTCCATAACAGAACTATCTGTGATATATACCACATCACAAACTATTCTATTATGGAACATCACAGACTGTTCCATATAAGTAGTGCCCCGCTAGGGTTTGCACCCTCACTCACTCACTCGGTCACATCCTTTCGTCTCATCACCTCACGACGCCTAGCAAAATCCAACACCTCACCGTTGCTCCCAGCTGGATCAACAACCTCACTATCGTCCCCAGCTGGATCTGTTGTCACCCCGGTCGGATTTGTCATCGCCTCCAACCGGATCCATCGTCACCCTAGTCGGATTCACTGCCGCTCACAACCGGATTGACCACCTCGCCTTCGCCCCTAGCCGGATCCGTCATCGCCCTACCCAGATTCGCCGTCGACTGTCGCCCCATTATGAGTTTGTGGTTTGATTAGTGATGCTTGTTAATTTTTGGATTGTTTTTCTACAGTAATTTCTGGATTGTTTAATTGGTCTATGTTGTGAACGATTTTTCTATGCTACTCTAAAAACATCATTCAATTATGAAGCACACAACCTTGAAAATACAACAGAATATGTTGTTAGCTGGATTATTAGTATTGTTCATTATTTGGTTAATGATAAATAGAACTTCTTGTAACACAATAGACAAATAGCTAGAAAGTGCTAATATCAAAAGTTTGTGCTAGAGAGTTGATATAAGGATATCAAACAGGTGTGAGGTGTGAGAGAATGAAAGAGATAACTAGTTGTTTGTGTGTGTACCATTGGCTCTGAAGGTGTTTTCTCATCCGATCGATGAGTTGCTTCTCATCATATGATGTATCTCTTCATTCTTTGAAAAACCTTGTGCTGTGTTTTAGTGTTTTACAGCTATAATATATAGGGTAATGTACATTATAAGGCATATATTAAGGCTACAGTTATAATGTCTATATGTTGTAAGGCTCATTAGAAGGAGAACCCCAATGGTATTAATATCACAGTCGTAGTAGTACTGGCTATCAATGAGTTTTTGTTAGTCTTTTAATAAAGTTTTTAAGTTTCTTCCTTGTAGGCTTTGTAGCTACATGGCATATCTAACAGTGGCTATCTTAGCTTTCTCTTACATATCACATCACTCAAAATCCTAGTTGGGGGAGAAACAAATTGTGAGGGTGTACAAGGATGGAAGTTTTTAAGTTATTTCTAAGTGAGTTGGAGTTCTTAGAGATAACCTTAAGGGAGGGCCGTGTTATTACTACATGATCTATTTGGAATGGCATATTAGTGTTCCAAAGAGACATTGTAGTAATAATATATGCCAAAGAGACCTTCAAAGGACATGAAGTAAATCACACACTCTAGTGTCCTCTATGATTCACTTTGTTGTTACCACAAGATCTATTTGGAATGACAAATCACACATTTCAGTATGTCAAGTTATACAAAGTAAGTTATAGCTATTGTTTCTTCCTCTTCATTATGCTATGTGTTAGGCTTAGTAGCTGTCTTAGGCATGAAAGAACTTTTGGGCTGCCGTGCCATTTATTGTAAATGAAGGGTATGGCAGTCTAAAGGTTTTTTTCCACCTATGACAACAACCAATCCTAACACGCAGAATGATAAGGAGGAAGAGACTTCAGTCATAACTTATTTTGTAGAACCTAAGACACTGGGTTGTATGATTTGGGATGTTAGTGGATTCTGATTGTGATTATACCAAAATAGACCAAGGTAATATACCTTGATTTCCTACTTAGGAACAACCACGACTTCACTCGTGTACAATAAGCAATTTACAGGTAAACTTATTTTCTCCATACATAACTCTATTGTAGTCTTCCTTTTGTTTGCAATGGCCGAGGGTAACCTTTTAGAATCATGTAGATCGTTCAGCGCTTACGTAAGTCAACCTGTCAATATTTATTTTGTGATTATCAATTTATATATATATATATATATATATATATATATATGTATATGTATGCTAATGACTTTAACACTCCTAGCGACAGGGTGTGGAATTTGACTCAAGTGCATTCGATTTTGATAAACTCACCGAAGTTCAAGGAAAGCTCTCCGAATTCTTGATGGCAGAGGTCATTCACCCAAATAGAGAGTTCAACCCTAGCGCTGATGATTAGATGTTCAAATATTTGATTTGATTGTAATTCACTTAGAGCAACTCCAACCGGTTCTTTATCCTGCTCTTCATTGTATATTTACCTAATATGACTCAAGAAATAGACTCCAACCGGTTCTTTATCCCCCTCTTCATTTTTATCGAGTCGCTATTTTCTCCCGGCCGCTAGCTAGATTTTGCGAGCGCCTCCTCACTCGCTTCTCAAATAGCTAGGCCATTGGAATGCTAACTCAAATAGAGAGCTGAAAATAATAGCTAGCCTCTTCATCCTAGGAAATAGAGAGGGAGAAATGACTAATGGGATGGAGTTGCTCTTAGTTGTGCTTAGTTAAATAATTAATTCAATTGTACTTTATTTAGTTGTTAAATTCATTTTTGAGATCTGTGTAATGATTGTTTGTTCTATATATGTGATCTACTTGCTTGTTTTCAGAGGGCATAGCTAGTATTTCCAAAGGCTAGATGAAAAACAAAAAATAGCTATCATAGATGGTTTGTAACACCAAACCATCTGTGATATCTAACATATCACAGATGGTTATTAGTATTAGCCATCTGTGATATGTAAGGTATTAGACGGCTATGTTTAAGAATCATCTGTGATATCTGACAAATCACGGACGGTTGTTTTGAAAAACCGTATATGTTGTAACTTATGACAGATGGTTTGAGAGCCTTTTATGATAACTACCTGTTATCATAGACACATAATTCAGACGGTTCAGAAACCGTCTGTGATGATGTTTTAAGCCACCTGTGATAACTCTTTCTATGGTAGTGCTCATCGAAGTGCCGTCGCCACTGTCTACCTCCACTTCAACCGCCACCCTACTCATTGCTGGCGCTGCCACTGTGCATATTCGTCGTACCATCACCTCCGAAACTTTTTTGAGGTTGTGCCACTCCATTTTGCCCATCAGCCTCACCTCCTGCACTATCGCTCACCATTGCCGTCGCTTCCCATAGCCACTGTGCTCGCTCCTCTGTGTTTTCTCTGTCTCTCTCGATCTCTCTCTCTTTCTCTCCCTCTCCAGTGATATCCTTCACTTTGCGTCAAATCATGTTCCCTAATCTCATCTATAATTCACCTTAATTAATTTCATTTTCATACCGTTGTTTGCTGGAATCGAACCGATCTTTGTCATCTCTGTTTGGGCATCGTCATCACTAAATTCGTTGTCTCTGATGATCCCCGATCGACATAGACCATACCATAATATTCCTCGTGCCATGTTCTACACTGTGCTCTTGTTTGATTCGCCGGAACCTCATTGGAGCATCGTCACCACCACGCTTTAGCTGCCACCTTGCTCATCGCTGGCACCTCCACTATTCATATTCGCCTTGCTATAACCTCCCAAAACTTTTCTAAGGTTGTGCCACTCTATTTTTCCTATCAGCCTCGCCTCCCACACTGCCGCTCACTGTTGCCACCACCGCCTAGAGCCACTGCGCCCACTCCTTTGTTTTTTCTATGTCTCTCTTGATCTCTCTGTTTCTCTCTTTATCGCACTAACAGGGGTCCCACTTGTTAGTACTCTAAAGAACTGAATTAAATCAGCTCTAAACCGAACCAGCCTACTTCTGTCTATGACGCGTGGGCCCATGATCAGTTTATTTTCAAAGTGGTTTTTATTTTTGTCTCATTAACATGAGGACTCGCTTGTCAATCTCTAGAGTATTTTATTTATTTATATTTGAATGAAATATTGCATAAAATATTCTTCTTTTCTCTCATTTTCTCAATTAATCTTTTTGGCAGATTTCTGGTAGTTTGTTCTCTTGGAGTTGTTACAGTTTCTAAATTCATATAAAATCATAATTTATCTTCCAATGTTATATTTAAAATTTTTATATTTTATTTGTTGTTTATTTATTTTGTTTTGTGCGTTTAGATGTTGACGTGACTTTAGAGCAACCGGAAGAAGCACCACCTACCACCAACGAAGACAAGTCTCCTATTGTTTAGCAACTTTATTTTTTATATTGTTTAAAACTAGTATGCATGGCTATTTACATAAAATGTTAAATTCTTTGTTTAGGATGATATTTAATCCTGATTAAATTTACCTCTTTGATATTGTCATTCATATACTTTTGTTGCCTTAGTATAGTTGATTTGCTGCAACAAGTATCTGAGCGGTGGATTATTTTAGTTAGGTAGAAATGCTTAAGCTCACTATACCAGTCCATATCATTCTATGGGCGAGAATAACTAAAAATATTTAAATCTGTTGTCTTTTCAAATAGGTATTCCCATTGGTTTATAAAATAAAATAAAATTGAAAACTAATTTAGGCGGATGGTAAGTTGAGGTGGGTGTAGATTGAGCACGAGACCTTGTAATGTGATAGTTATACTCGAGTCAATTAAGGACTGATGTTATGTCTATAAAAATTGAGCTATACAGTACATCCACAAGTCCAAGTGGGTACAACCTAGCTTATTAATTTGTAACGGTCTAGCTTTAATTTCGCTAGTTGGATGAATGTGGGTGTCAGATTGAGATGGTTTATTCCCACACGGTGAAAGAGGGGCTTCTGATTGGGTAGCTAGAACCCTTTTAGCAGTGAAACCTTAGTGGTTAGAGTTAGGTTGGGTTTGGTTCCAACAAAAGGGTTTGTTTCGAACAACTTAGCCACAAAGGAAGGCCACCTTGCCACACTGGAGAGCTAGGTTGGGCACGCTATCAAAAATAGCACAAAAATAGGTGGCAAGAGGGAATTTGAAATAGTTTGCGTATGTAATGTCAAGGAGGCCAACTAGAGGGGGATGTAAATAGGCATTTTTAAATTCTCTCTGGCTAAACTGAGTTTATATGTAGAAGCATAAATCAAATTGGTTTTGCTCAATTAAGACCTAAATCATCTAGTTTCAACTAAATGCATCAACAAGCTATAACTAAGTCAAAGTTTGCAATCTTAGGGTGGCAAGCAACCAATACAATTCTAGGAATGTAAATTACAAAAATACAAATTAGCACAAGGAAGCAAACCACAATTGACATGATCTCTTTTTACCTTGGTGTTCAGAGATTTGCCCGTCTCCCCTTGCCCATGTTAAGGTAAGCTTGAACGAATTGGATCGGCAAACCACAATTTTCATAGAAAAGAACTTTAGAATTTTGTTTCCCACCATAAGCAGAACTTTCGCTATGTGTTACTTTGTGATCCTTTGTTCTGTCTTGTGAGCTTCGGAGAAATATACATGTGGCAAATGGTGCATGATACATGTAGCGAGATGGTTTAAATATAAAGAATCAATCTCATAATCTAGCTTTAGTTATGATCCAAAATATGTAAGAATTTAAACTTTCATTTTTACAAAATTTTGCAGCACTTATATGATTCAACAAAACATCATCACTTCTATTAAAATGTACAAACTTACCTTGTTCGGTGTTCAAAATCTACATGATGTCTTTCTTCTTCTCTCTACCCTTCACTTAACTCATGCTTAGCTTTTCTTCATTTTCTTTATGAGAGTGGTTGTTTTCTCATTAGTATCCTCATTCTCATCATCACTTGACTCATGCTTGGCTTTGAATGCATGAATTTTTTTTTGCTTGATGATAAGGTTTCCTCCTTGATCTCCTCTTTGTTCTTTTTGTACATCTAATTAATAATGAGATTTCCCAAAAGACTAGTAGACGTCATCGTTGGTAATTCGGAGAAGTTGAAGAATAGTGTCACCAATGTCTCATATTTTTCTAGTAGAGTCTTAAACAACTTGTACACAATATCAAGATTAGTTAGTTCACAAGATAGGTTTTTGAGCTCATTTACTATGTTGTTCAACCTCAATATATCTCGTTGATTCTCTCATATTTTATCCTCAATCTATGTATTTTAGCTTCCTTGATGGAGGATGTTCCCTCATGGATTTTCATATGAGTTGTCCAAACACCGTGGGCATTATCAAGATTACTCACTCTATTGAATCCATCTGCATTCAAAGCACTAAATAGAGCATTTAAAGCTTGAGCATTGAGTTGCAAGTTCTGTTCTTCCCTTTGAGTAAGGTATTTTGGATTAATAGGTAAAACAAAACCTTCATCAACTATTATCCATATTTGAGGATGCATAGCCTTTAGAAATATAGACATTCTAACCTTCAAACATACATAATTTGTTCTATCAAAATGTGGAACCTTACCGGGGTGCACAACCTCTATAGTCGCCATCCTTTACTCTCTATGTGATGATGCCAAATATAATAAGATACAAAGCTCTGATACCACTTGTAAGGTCAAGGAGGCCGACTAGAGAAGGGTTGAATAGTCACTTTTAAAATTTTTTTTTGGCTAAAACTGAGTTTATGTCTGGAAGCATAAATCAAATTGGTTTTACACAAGTAAGGCCTAAAATAACTGGGTTCATCTAAGTGCACTAACACACTAAGTCTATCTTAAGGTTTGCAATTCTAGAGTAACAAGTAATCAATTCAATTTCTATTAATATAAATTGCAAATATGTAAATTGAGCTTAATAAAGCAAACCGCAATTGACACACGATGTTTTTCTGTGGTATTTGAAAACTTGCCAGTTTTCTCTAGTCCATGTTAAGTGAAGCCCAAATGAATTGGACTAGCTCTACGAATTAAGCCAATCACCTCAATTCCACTAGTGCTACCTCTTTCCCTCTATGGGTAGGTGAGCTCCAACCTTCACAACACGCTAGGCCTTCTCTCAAGCTTCTTTGAGAAATCACTAGACACGACGCCTCCAAAGCCATCTAGAAATTAGCAATCTCCAAGATTAACTAGCCAAGCCCATTACTTGACTCTCACCACGTGCAACAATTGCACAAGCTCAGGTGGATATGAAATCCACCTCTTGAGACATCTCTTGTTGCTCACAAGGTGCTACACATGCAAAATTGAGTGAACAACCTCACACTAGCTCAAGAATGCAGAATAGGATATAAACAACATATTTCCAATCGGCCACAAGGGGGTATTTATACCTCGCACTAAGAAACTAGTCGTTTGGAGCAAAAACCAAGAAATGCGGTACTACCACAGGCAAACAGTCAGCCATACCGCTCTCCTCACAATAGCAAGAAAACTAACAACTATAGGGCTCAGCCAGTTTGACCGCCCTCACATGGGCTGGTCAGACTGCAAGTCGATCAGACCGCCACACGGGCCAGTCTGACCACACCGACTACAACTAGAAAATGAAGCTTGGAAAATAACTACCAACAACAAATACACAGTAGTACCGCAAGGCTGGTCATTCCGTGTTGTCTGATGGCCAACTAATGGCCAGTCAAACAGCCGGCCAGTCAGACCACCTCGGTCATGCTGCCATGCATAGAGTGGTCATACTGTAGGCCAGTCCGACCACTCACACAGAGCCGGACTAACCATCATGGTCAAACCACCACATAAAGTGCGGTTATACCGCCTCACATTTTGCACCATAGACTGATTGCATGCACTTCAACTCTTTTGTTAAACACATTTGCAACATACAATACCATGCAAACAAAAGTCAAAGCATGACTCACAACAAGTTGGAAAAATACTTGCATACTTTAGATCATGCCACAAGGATTAGGAAATATGGACTTCAACCATTTGCCAATCTAAGTCACATATCACAAGGGTTGTGCATAAGCTACAACTATTTGCAAAACTTATTCGCAAATCTAAGTATTATACCATGGAGAGTTAGAGTAAGTGAGATTGAGCTATCAACACATGATGAAATTTAAGTTACTAGAAATGACTCTTCTTAATAGTACAACAATCCTATATTAGTAATTCAGTCTTTCAACTAAACACCAAGACCGTAAAAGACTAGAAACACTTTCTTAGCCTATGCTAATTATACCTTTGCTATCTTTACCTTAAGTATCCTCTCGAAACTTGATAACACACATCTTCACTTCAAGCTAGGGTCCTTGTCTTGATATGCATCAACCCATGATGCATCCTTCACTTACCCTCCATTAACACATGATGGGTCCTCTTTTGACTTGATGATCAACTCATGATTATCTCCTCTTTAGAATCTTGACTTGGTGCTCATCAACACATGATGCCATCCTTCATCCCAAACCTTGACTTAACGACGATTAACTCATGATGCCATTCAAAATCTTCATTATCATGGGATATTACCTATTCATCGAACTTATAAAAAATATTAGTCCCACAACATGATTATCATTAATTACCAAAATATACCATTAACTTATAATAACGGGTCTAGATTCTTCATGCATCACAACACAATATATAAATTTCTAGTGATCAAATCCGAGGTTAATGATATCACTAGAAATGTCCTTATGGAATCTCTGATGTGTCTTTCTTTGAAAATGTGTTCCCTATGAGAGCAAATGAAGTTATTGCCCCTGATGGTTCATGTGAACATTTCATTCTTTCTAGCATGGATGACACCGTTGCTGAATTGGAGTTGAGAAGTAAGAGACAAAGAACTGAAAAGTCTTTAGGTAATGACTATATCACCTACCTCATGGATGATGAACCATGTAACCTTTTATAGGCATACACATACCCGGATGTGGAGTACTGGAAGAAAGTAGTCCATAGCTAGATGGATTCCATCCTAGCTAACAAAACTTGAGGGATTACTGATCTTCCAAGCGGATGTAAGCCAATGGGCTACAAATGGATCACCAAAAGAATGCGAAGACCCAATGGTACTAGCTGTCGCATATAAATTTCAAGTACATCAAATGGATGTAAAGAACACTTTCCTAAACAGAGAGTTAGATAAGGAGATTTATACGCAACAGCCTGATGGATTTGTGACTGAAGGGCAAGAAAAGAAAGTATGTCGCTTGGTTAAATCCCCATACAGTCTAAAATAATCTCTCAAGCAATAGCATGAGAAATTTGATAGTACTTTGACTTCAATCAGGTTTGTGTAAATGAAGCTGACAAGTGTGTTTACTATCAATTTTAATGGGGGTGAAGATGTCACCCTGTAACTTTATGTGGATGGCATATTACTATTGGGACCAGCATGGATGAAATTAGTAATATTAAGTCTTTCTTCTCTCAGAACTTTGATATGAAAGACTAGGATGAAGCTGATGTTATTTTAAATATTTAAGATATTAAAAGGTGAAAACATGATTACTTTATTGCAATCCCATTATGTGGACTGTAAATTAGTAGCCATACCATTTGATCCAAATGTTATGTTGCATTAAAACACTAGATATGAAAAAGACCAGCTTAAATGTTCACAAATAATTAGATCCTTAATGTATTTGACTAGTGGAACGAGGTCAAAATATTATATGCTATAAGCAGATTGAGCTCATATGCAGCCAATCTAGGAAATAATCATTGAATAGTACTAGAAAGGGTATTGCTTAGATACCTAAGAGGGACCAAGAATTTAGCGATATATTATTCTAGCCATCCGATAGTTTTGGAAGGATTCAATGACTCTAACAAGATCAATGACTTGGATGATATGAAGGCCACACATAGTTTTGTATTCACCCTAGTAGGTGGGGCTGTTGCGTGTAAGTCTTCTAAATAGACTATCCTTACATAGCAGGCAAAGCTAGTAACACTTGTCCTATCAGTAGTAGAGGCAAAATGGCTCAAAGAACTACTTTTTGACCTACTGGTATTGGAGAAACCAATTCCATCTATTTCGATCTACTGCAATAACCAAACCATTCTGATTAAGATGAAGAGTAGAAAGGACAATATGAAGTCCTTAAAACACATAAAGAGATGAGTTGGTTCAACATGCCAGAGAGACAAGTGTAATCACTGCAAAATACATCCAGTCTGAAAGGAATCTAGTAGATCCTTCACTAAAGGAATGGCGAGAAAGGTCATTCCTGTAACATCAAAGGGAATAGGGCTCATATCCATTTGATGGTCTTTAATGGTGGTAACCTATCCTAGAAGAACAGAGATCTTGTGAACTAGGCTCTAAGACAACAAACTATGAAAAGACAGGGAGTACACCTAAAGGGCCCCATTGGCTGTAGTACTCTAACTGTACGATAGGTTGAGCAATAGCCCTTAATGAATTCGATGCCTGATATGACGGTTGGGAACTATTCTATAGAGTTTCTTGGATAATTCACCTACATGAGTATGATCATGGGGCCACGATGAAAGGGTGTTTGGGTATACTTTCTTAAGTACTCATGAGAGAGATACGGGGACATTACCGTAACGTCCCAACTCGAGAGCGAAAGGGCAAGCTGCCCTACACAGAGTGCAACATGAGCAAAAATTCTCACATCAAGGCATTAGATCAAGGCGTAGTACTCCTCTATCTATTCATAGTCATAATTCTTGTTCCTAGACATTGAGTTCAAACCTGCAAGATACTCATTGTTAAACAACTATATATCAAACAAGACATTTGAGGTATGACACCAAATTGAAAAATTGGTAGGGATTGTTGTCTTGAGGGCATTTTGGGTTTTCCCAATTTGTTTTTTTGGTTTAAACAAATTAGATGAGAGAGAGTGGGGCCCACCTGTCATTGGCATAAGAAAGAAGATAAGGAGAGGGAGGTGGCCTTCGGTTAGGTCTCTTGCGGCTCTCGGGGTGGAATCATGGGGATCATCCCGATCCCCACTTCCTCGGTGATCTCAGGCGGGTGGTGGAGGTGTCTTCTCTCCTCACCTCTTTAGATACAGGTTTGGGGCTCTTTGTGCTTGACCCGAGTAGCAAGAGCAACCCCTAGGGTTTTGAGCTCTAGCAACGGTGACCTAGTTTGGTACCCCTGCTCTAGCAACCCGAGGCCATGCTTCGGTGAGGGCGTAGCCAAGGGACTAAGTTTTCGACGGCGGCGGTGACTCTGACTGCTAGTGATGTTGTTGGACCGAAATGGCGACAGAGGGGGGGGGGGTGAATGTCGATCTTTTTAAAATCGCCCCTGAGTATTCACAAAAATCTCTACTCTCCGATGACTATAAAAGCTATGAACGAGAAGAGATGATTGCTCACTCAAGCCAAAAACCAGACTGATAAGAGACTGAAAAAGATCAAGAAAAGAGAGACTGCAAAAACTCGCCACGGCAAGAGATTACCCGGAATCAGCTGCCACGGCAAGCAAATCAACCTCCACGGCTACCACAGCAGAGAAATTGCATAAATTTGCTGCCAGCCGAGAGGAACAAAAATCAGACTAAACTCGCCACGGCAAGAGATTACCCAGAATCAGCTGCCACGGCAAGCAAATCAACCTCCACGGCTGCCACGGCAAGGAAATTATCTACCACGGCTGCCACGGCAAACATACAAACTCAAAACTCAGCAAGCAAGAACTCAAAACTCAAAGAAATCAAAAATCCAACAAAGTGAGTATCGAAGAACAGAGAGCATGAACAGAATAAAACTTCAGATTTTCATTGATTGAATCAAGAGGAATACAGAGGAGTCACCATACGCATGAACATTAGAACAAGATGAAGGATTACATGACTCTCTACTCAATCCTCTCCTCTCCCCATCTCAATCCCTCAACCATACATGCTTGGAGGAGGAAGAACTCACTCAGACTCTCACCTAGAAACCATCTAAGGGGACACAGAGGGAACACACCTCTGCCTCCACCAACAACTCTCTGCCTCCACCAACAACTCTCAACTACTAAAGCCTAAAGCCAAAGCAAACTCTAAAGCCTATTTTGACTAAAGGAAACCCTAAAATCCCTTGAAGTGTTCAAGTGGGCATGCAGCCCCTCCAACCTATTTATAGCCCACGGCTAACGGGTCTCCGCCCCGTTACGCCCGCTAAATCTAACGGAGCCCGCTCCCGCTTGTGCAGCCTTGCGAAATTCCCATTTCGCCCCTCCTGCACCTTCCGGGAAGCTTCCGCGCTCCTTGTCTCGCACGCCTCGCAACCACCTTGAGTCCACGTCGTCTTCGACACATCCTCGACCGTTCTGACCTCAGCGCCACCTGCGCCTAGTCCGGTCCACCGTGTCTCGCCACGACTCCGCCCGATGTCCTGCAGCCACACAGACAAGAAACACATCAAATAGCACCGCTCGATACATGAAAGCGTAAATGGTATAAACACACCATACTTACACACACTGAAGTCCAAACCTGTCAAAATATCAGAATATGCATCCTAACCCGTTTGACCAGGAATGACCAAGTCCGACTGAGCCCGTCGCACCATGCAACGACTCGACTCCGAACCACTCAAACCAAACTCGACTCTCATAAACTGATGTCAATTACTCATCATACACATGGGATCACCACCACATGGTCTCTCAGATGTCCTAATGATGGCCCCAGCTGGCTGTGGCAGTGCTGGTGGTGTGGCATGGTGGCACTCCCATGTAGCAGTGCGTGTAGTTTGGCTATGATCTTTGTGGTTTCATTGTGTGGTGTTTGGCTTGTCTAGTACTTGGCTGGTGCTAGTTTCTTAGTCTTGTGTAGCATTATCTGACATTCAACCTCATGACCGTGTTGTCAGTCGGCTAGTGTGGGTGGCTTTGTATATCTGAGAACCACATCACGATGCAAACGTCGGTGATAGGTCCTTTGGGACAGCGCCGACTTCGACGTGCCTAACCTTGCTGCCTTCTAAACGGCTTAGAGTGCCATCTCCTCATGAGTTGCCTTTGGTACTTATTGTTATTGTATAATTGTGAGTCATTCTAGTATACTGTAGTATTTGGCAATATTATTCACTAGTTCTGGGAGAGAATTGCATGATAATTTATGGGATAATTGATTGCTCGATGAGGATTAATAGTCTATATGAGATTAAGATGGCCTTTTAGGATATTCTACTAGTAAACTGAGTATTTGGCAGCAGTTGTTGGTGCTGTTTCGTACTTGATGTAGCCTTAATCATTTTGTCCAACAATACTTATTGTTAGTGACCTTTAGTTAAGTCACTGTTATTTATATGCCTTTTGTTTTGTTGTTGATTTATTATAACAAAGCATTGATTTATCATAACAAAGCATCTGGAAGTGCAGTTCATTGTTTGTTTAATTATATTGAATTGCTATTGATTATTGTGGTAAGTTAATTAGCTCAAAACTTGTAGAATATCTAGAGATCGTCATTTTAGTCATTGATTATATTTAGACTACCGTGGCGATGAGGCATTGTTTAAAACAAGAGTAGTCCAACATCTAAGGGCACAAATAACAATTTAAGTATTATGCTAATTGTTCTTTTATTTTCAGCAGCCCTGTTAAGCATGATTTTATATTTAAATGACTTGGAAGAGATTTGTGATCTTACAATTATTTTATTTTTGATCTTGATATTTAAACTATTTTGGAAACATGCTTTATTACTTATTTATCATTCTAGAAATTTATTCAAATATTTGCTGAAACCACGGTTATTACAACATGTTGCCCATGAACTTTGAGATGCGGGTAAGTTTTTGATAAACTCCTCCACTTGCAGGTGGGGTTTTGCAAAAAAAAAATATAAATCTTTTGGGACAAATTATGTTATGGGAAAAGTCTATAGTATCACTATTTCTTTCAATACCGCTGCAAATTACATTCTCCCCTTAGTTTTAGCAGTGCTTATGCTATGCTGGGCCAAGTCGTATGGTTTTGCCACTGTACATCACAGAGTGAAGGTGTCCACGTCATCCTTCCCTTCAGTTCTTGCATACAAGTCATGATAATGGTGTTACATGGATAAAAGGTAGGCCTGACACTCTTTCTCGTCCGAGATTTAAGTGTGGAGGGGTGCTAGTTTTTGTCCGAACAAAGAAAATAAGTGAAGAAACAACCAAGAAGAGAGATGGAAGAACAGAAAGGTTGATACACAGTAAGAAATGGAGCTATCTTATCGTGCCAAATTCAGACACTGGTGGAGCCGAGGAGGGTGCTTCAGCCCTTTCTGCTCCATATGCTGCCCAACAGTTGAACTAGCCTTTACTGCTGACGACCCCAACTGAGATGGATGAGGAGGCAGCACCCTGCAGTCGGGGCTACCGGACTCCGTCGACGACGAAGAAATGCTCGTCCTAGAATCTACGCTAGACGACGTCTCCTTCTTCGTTGCCTTCTTTTCCGCCGTCCCGAAACTTCCTATTGCCAGTGTTAGCTCTAGGTCACTCTCTTCAAGAACATGGGGAGCCTTCTTTTGCTCTGAGTAGGCGTCCCATGACTTGCTTGAGCCTGCCACGTTCTCCTGTGCATGACGCTCGTCTTCAGGTTTGCATTTGACGCTGGGCGTTGTGTTTGCCGCGTCAGTCATCAGTAGCTTCTGAACTCGGTACAGCCGATGCAGTTCTTGAACCTGAATGCATGCAGCATAAGTTGTTAATTTCAGGTCAGAAGGGTACAAGACAGAAAAAAGAATTTAGGAAGTTTTAGATGAAGAGCTTCTTGATTTGGATCTCCTAGTTCTTTGTTCTTACCTGCTGCTTGAATGTCTGTTCTTGCTTCAACATGGTCATCTTCGTGTGCTCCTTCTCGTACTGCTTCAGATATCTTGACATCTTGTGGAAAAGCCTTGATGTGAAGTAATGGAGACCAGGGAAGCTGCAAAATTCAGGAACGAATCAACAAAGTGTCCTATGGATACACTTGTTTTGTCATGGAAGTTACACACAACCATGGAAATTGCAGCCTATCTTGATAGATGCAAGAAAAATGAAAACCATGAGATAAGAATAGACTCTACTTACAAGAAGTGGAGACCTATCACTTCGATGCTTATCGGGATCGAGGCCTCGAAGAACCTTGCATAGGGGCACTTTATGGATAGGATGGTAGAGAGCGAGCACTTTAACTTTCTCAACACTCTACAACAGCCTATTTTAAAGGCAGAGATAGACCGGCCAGGGAGATTGCAGTCTCAATTGTCACTGCAGTTTCAAGTATTTGAGAGGGGAAGGAATGATGCCCCCACCACAAATTGCCAAGCAAAGGACAGACCAGAAAAGCAGGAAACATAGCAACCCCCACTTGCTATAAATATGTGCATCCATGTATCTATCCACAAGTAGATTTATGGGGGAACTACACTAAACGAATCACCCATAACACAGGCAGGCACAGCCAGGGTTATGAAAATCAGCCGAAAATCACCTAAAATCGATGAAAATTGTATCTACCGGGCACCCTGGTTAGAGTACAAACCGCTCTCAAATATTTTGTTTTACTCCAAGTTCATCTGGTTTACTGTGGTGTTTCTTCGATTTACACCGCTTTACAGCGATTCAGACTGATTTTGACCCATTTTTATTTGAATTTTTATTTGAAATGTTTGGCCCAAAAACTACCGAAATTTTTCGAAAATCGGTGCTACTGGTCCTACCAGACCCCTAGTAAAAATTCAAAATTGGTTTTGATAACCCTACTCATGTCAACAGCAAGAACCCATGCCTTCGAGTGCAGGAATTTGACCCTGGTCATCAAGTAAACGACATCTTCGCCGTTCATGCTGGGAGTGGGTGCATGCCTGCCCTGAATCATGCTCCTAACTTGTTGACATCACATACCTCCACTGAGGAATACAGAGTACTACGGACCTTTTCTTTTATTTCTCAATCTAGTTGAATAAATGATTCATAATTGTCATCTCAGATTAGTTATATCCAATGTGGATCTATGGATCTTGTTGACATCCAAGTGTAAATACAATCATACTGTTGGATTTATATATGAAAAAGATAATTATTGTGCCATCTGTGCTTTCAACATAAACCATGTTTGGATTAATTTGTTATCCTAATTATATATTTACGGTGTTTGTTCTATCAACCTAATTCGACACTCAATGTTGCACTTGTTGCATGTGAACTATAGAATAATGCTACTTAAAGGTCTGCATGCCCTTTCCCTTTTCGGTTATTTTTTCCCCTCTTTTTTTTTTTGATCAGACCGAATTATTTGTGACCCTACACCAACATTGTTCCCACAGCTTTCCAAGAAACCCGATCACCGATCGCCACCACGTGCGACAATCGACTCCAATTAGCAAAAACCAAGACATGGATGGGTCACCAGCGATGTGCGCGAGAGAAAGGTTCTTTGGAGATCAGAAATGATGCAGTTTTGGACCCCCCTTGATGGATTAACAATGGGGATCCTGAACTGTATATATGCTCTCTGCCTTGGAGGGACGCGAGCTTGTTCAGACAACTCACGCATTAACAACCAAACCTGGGAATCTGGAGACAATGGCATGATTTGGGGGATGTGGCTGCATGTGCCCCATGATCTGATACTCCCTCTTGGGCACCATCCACGAGCTGGACTTGTCCTCCATGTTTTGGTGATATGCAGTAGGTTTACAGGAGCAGGTGATGGATAGCCATTAATTCAGTTATGTAATGTCTCCTTTACAGATGATGGCATCTCAATGCTGATGCCGCCTAGGCTAGGGACCACAATTTTGGACTGAATTTCATGAAATTCATCGAAATTTGGTTTTCTCGATCCACCCTGAAAAAAGCCCAATCTGGTCAAACAATTTGGCCGTTTTCAATTTTCTCTGCCCAACCCACCACATCTCTCTCATGTCATGGGAGAACTTCATTGCGCCGGCCCGGTTCCACCCGACTTTGGGTGGGGGCGCTGGCACGGGCGATGGCCACCGTGCCTGTGCAGAGCAAGGCCGCTCATTGATGTTGACGGCTCGACTACCATCAATTCATTCTTGGCAAGCAGCAGCACTGGCAGCTGAGCTAGGTGACCCTGTCCCTGTCACTCCACAAGCCGGTGGAGGTGTAACACCTCAGCTTCTTAAAAGCCCAATATGTTACCCAAAACTAATATTTCTACCAATTTTTATCAATAACGAAGCATCAACATCATCTAGACTTCAAGAATAAATATCCAACATGATTATAAGCATAAATTTCAGTAGCATGATAAACAATAAACTGAATTTAATATGAACTAAATATTCACTAAGATGAACCAATTGATAATCTAAACCAAGAAACTATTAGATAGTAACACTATGAGCTATAAGGAACTAAGGATAAACCATTAAGCATCTAATTATTTCATGGATACACTAATTTGTTTACGACAATAAATGAATGGTTCGCTAGGTGGAGTAAAGGCAACAAAAGTACAATTGTTCTATGTTCTAACCCCTCCCATGTATGTTGTCTTCAACGTTCACACAAAAAACAATTAAGTAAGGGTGAGTCCACAACTCTGTAAGTATACAATAAAATAAGAGCATCAACAACATATCCAATTCATCATTTGTTCGCATTTTCCACAAATCTCTTTTCCCATCTCAATTTCTTTTAGCGCAATGCGAACTCATGCTCATGTCTCCTCTACAGCCTACACCGGTATAGCAAAGGATACACCCATCGTTGTCACCCACTACCTCCATCCTATGGAGGTGCCTACTGAAGTAGGTCGTTCACAATAGAACACCAGAATAGTCACATAGCTTTACTCATAGTTATTGACTTTCTCACCATTCTGACTCGTAATACATATGCTATGTCATGAATATCATTTACCATCATTTTATCACATGTCACAATTGTCATCAAATTAATACAATAATAAATAGAATATGATCAAATATTGCATGACATTGTCATGTGGGGTATTCCCTACCAATGCCGCAAGACTAGGGAAGTACCCCCACTCGTAATACATATGCCATGTCATGAATGTCATTTACCATCATTTTATCACATGTCACAATTGTCATCAAATTAATATCATAAATAGAATATGATCAAATATTGCACGACATTATCATGTGGGGTATTCCCTACCAATGCCGCGAGACAGGGAAGTACCCCTACAACAGGTGCAGCAGCCGTGAGTGCTAATACCTCTTTGGCAAGAAGAGTTCTAATTAGATATCTATCTATAGCTATAGATTGGTTACTTTAAATAAGAGATAAGATTAGGAAACCTAGATGGATTTAGCATATAAGAAGGGAAGTATTACCCTTGTAATCGGCAGTCAATAAGGATAGTTTTTGTTCTTCCCAGTCTCTGATTCCCCCTATTCCCTTTCTTCCTCTTACCAATAACTGATGAACCATGTGGAGGTGACCACATGTGAGTGATGAGTAATTGACAGTTGTTTAGGTCAGTCGAGTTTGGTTTGGGTGGTTCGGACCCTGACGTTGCGTGGTGCAACGGGCTCGGTCGGACTGTGGTCAAACTTGGTCATATGGGATTAGGACGCTGATTCTTTGATTTGACAGGTTTGGACTTCGTCATGGTAAGTATGATGTTGATTATGCTTTCATGTATCGAGCGGTGCTATTTGACGTATTTTCTTGTCTGTATGGCTGCAGGACGTCGAGTGGAGTCGTGGCGAGACACGGTGGACCGGACTAGGCGCAGGTGTCGCTGAGGTCAGAACGGTCGGGATGTGTCGAAAACGACGTGGACTCGAGGTGGTTGCGAGGCGTGCGAGACAAGGAGCGCGGAAGCTTCCCGGAAGGTGCAGAGGGGCGAATCGGGAATTTCGCAAGACTGCACAAGCGGGAGCGGGCTCCGTTGGAAATAGCGGGCGTAACGGGGCGGAGACCCGTTAGCCGTAGGCTATAAATAGGTGGAGAGGGCTGCATGCCCACTTGAACACTTGGAGAGAAAATTAGGGTTTGCTAGAGTCAAAAGAGGCTTTGATGGCTTGCTTTGGCTTTAGGCTTTAGTGGGTGAGAGTGGTTAGAGGAGGCAGAGTGTGTTCCCTCTGTGCTCTGTATCCCTGTTCGTAGCTTTCCCAGAGTTGTGTTCCCCTTCTCAATCATGTAGTGTTGAGTTCTTGGCTTGGGAGAGGGAGATGAGGATTTGGGGCTTGTAATCAAACATCTTGTCCTAATGTCCAGGCGTATCGGGACGTATCTGTATTCCATTTGCCTTAATGAATGAAATTCCAGAAGTTTGCTGTTCGTGCTCTCTCTGTTCTTCTTTCTTCCTTTTGGCTTGATTTGTGAGATCTTTGATTTCTTGTTCTTAGTTGCTGGAGAGTGCCAAAATGGATTGCTATGACATGAGAGATGCTCAAAAGCCATTTGGCTAGTCAATCTTAAGAGCAATATCTTGTTTAATTTCAGTTTCTCCCATTTGGCATCCTCTGTTCTTACTTTTTGAGTTTCTCACCTGTCGTCCGCCTACGACATCTGGGTGACCCTCGACGCATACCATGAGGGCACCACCAAGATCAAGACGGTTCGACAGGACCAGTTCAAGCGCGAATACAACAAATTCGAGATGCTTGCTGGTGAGTCCCTGGACGAGTGCTTTTCGCGATTTCACAAAATCTTGAGCAACCTCCGAGCGGTCGGTCTCACATACCCCGACTCGGACAACGCTCGTCAGATGCTCGCGGCACTCGATCTGCGCGTGTGGGAGATGAAAGTGACCACCATCAAAGACACGACAGACCTCTCGACCCTGACTCTTGACGCGCTGTACTCACGCCTCAAGACTCACGAGATTGACGTTGTCTCTCGTCGGTCGAAGTCACAGTCGATGGCTTTGGTCACCGATCCCAGTTCTGCTTCTGGTCTCTCTTCTGATTCTTCTTGCGGTTTTTCCCTCGCTGCTCTCTGTGACATAACTGATGATCAGTTAGAGCAGCTTGCGGATGATCAGCTGGCCCTCCTAGCCCGAAGGTTTTCACATGCCTACAAGGGTAGGAGAGACAGAAAGAGAGGAGGACCCGTGATTTACTTCGAGTGTGGTGGCCCCAACCACATTCGGGCAAACTGCCCCAAGCTGGAGAAGGGCAAGAACGACTACGGCGGTTCGAGCAAGATCGACTACACCGACAAGAACCGCAACAAGAAGCCTCCAGCTCCGACGCCGGGAAAGAAGAAGTTCCGCAACTTCGGGAAGGCCAAGAAGCTCTTTCACCGCGTCCTCACCGCCTTCGACGACCTCGACCTCAGCGAGGTGGAGGGATGGAGCGACGACGACGGGACGGGTGACCAAGAGCCCAAGGATGGCGGCAACGACTTCTCCGGCATGTGCTTCATGGCCCTCGAGGGCGAACTCAGCGACAGCGAGCTGTACTCCGACTCGGATGAGGTACTCCCTTCTTATGACCAGCTAAATGATGCTTTTCTTAAGCTAGGTGGATTTCATGCTAGAGCTAGGTCTAGGTGTACCGAGTTAGAGAAGGAAGTAGATAGACTGTCACGGGAGATTACTTCACTTAGATCTGCTCCCTCCCGTGACGATTGTGATACATGCCCTGCTTTGCTTGGAGACATGGAGAAACTAAGGACCTCTCATGATAGTTTGCCTTCTGAGCTTGATGTGCTTAAGGTGGAGAATATTAGTCTGCTTGCTGAGTTAGAGTTGAGTAGGATGGCTGTTACCCTACTTACTACTGATGAGACTACTTCTCCCACCTCATGTGAGGTTAAGGGCATTGCTGCTAGAGGACCTTATTCCATGCTCCTTGATCTGCCCGATTCTTGTGAAAATTGCAATAATTTAAAGATGAACCTAAAACGGGCAAATCACAAAATTGCTGAGTTGCATGCTTCTTTACTTGAGCCGATTGATTCATGCTTGAACTGTCCCAAGTTAACTGCTGAACTTGAAGCTGTCTCCAAACAGTTTCAAGAAATGATTGATCATGATAGGAAAATGGCTCAGTATGCCTCTAAGGACCCTGTTAGCTCACCATGTATTAACTGTAACAAACTAAAATATGATTTGATTGCATTGGATGAGAAATGTGTGAAGCTGACTAAGGACCTACTAGAGAAGCAACCTTCTGCTTGTATTGTCTGTGCTGAGAAGGGGGAGAAGCCCCAGGGTAAGGTGGAGACGCCTAGGAACGTGAACCAACTGACTAGCAGTAGGACTGTCCATTCAGAGTCGGCTGTGCGTGCACAAGCCATTCTTCCCTCTGCTGTTGGTTCTTCATCTGCTCCCTTACCTCCTGTCGTTCCCTCTTTCCCCTGCTCTTCTTGCACCTCTCTCTTTCGGGAGTGTCAGTACCTTATGAACACTCTCGAGAGATTTGTAGGCGGCAAGAAGAAGCTTAATCTTATTCTAGACCAGTCCAAGATTTGCAGATTTAATCAGGGTCTAGGATATGACTATTATGAGGATATGAGGAAGCATCCACCTGCTGTGCTCAGACCCATAGCACCAGGTGTGATCGAGACCGAGCCCAGGACCGAGAAAGTCCAATTTAAGTCAGCGGGCTATGTCCAGGGGATTTCTGACAGCAAGGTGATTGCACATGCTGCTTCGGCCTCTCAGAAGGCGAAGCCTGACCGTGCTACTTCTACCTCTCAGAGGATGAAGTATCACTGCACCTTCTGTCAGAAGGATGGACACACGGTTGATCCATGCTTCAGGCGCGCCAAGATCGCGCGTAGAGACCGTGTTGAGTCTCCTAGGCGTATTCAGGGTCAGCCCCAGATCCTGAGTGCACCTAGGACCAGCACGAGGTCTAGATTTACTGCTGTTGATGGGTTTGGGCAGCATCGAGGACTTGGTTTTTCTGAGTCTTCTGTTTTTCGTCCTCGTGCTACTCCTGGTCATGACTTCCGCCGTCCTGAGGGTACATCTCGTTTCCCCCGTCGAGACAGTTACCCGCGGCGTGTTAAGCGTGTTGCCGGTATTCCGACTCGCTCTCCCGTAGCAGTCGGACCCCGCAACAGCTTCAGGTCTGCTCACAGACCTTCTGCTGTGAGTGACAGAGAGCGTAGGGTAGATAGAGGTCAGTCGTGCTTGACTACTTCATTTGCTCGACGTGTTGTTCAGTATTGGGTGCCAAAATCACTCTTGATTTACCCCAGTACTGAGACTTTACTCTCTGTTTGACTCAGGTTCGCCGGGCAGGGAAGGGAAAGGTTTGGCTTGTAGACTCCGGGTGTTCTCGACACATGACCGGAGACTCCCGTTGGTTTTCTTCCCTTGCCCGTGCTCCAGGTGATGAGACGATCACCTTCGGAGATGCTTCATCTGGGCGCGTCATCGCCAAAGGTACAGTGCGCATTAATGACTCTTTCATTTTGAAAGATGTAGCCTTGGTTAGTAAGCTGCAGTACAATTTGCTTTCCGTTTCTCAGCTTACCGATGACGGTTTCGAGGTGAGCTTCAAGAAAAATGCTTGTAAAATTTTTGATTCTTCGGGTAGTCTGGTTTGCGGGATTTCTCGTTATGGGAGGATCTTTCGTGCTGATTTTTCTGAGTCTTCTGGTGATCCTCTCAGGTGTTTAGTTGCTTCTGAGTCCCGCGACCTCTCTTTCTGGCATAGGAGACTTGGTCATATTGGATTTGACCATTTGACCCGAGTTAGCGGCCACGATCTCATTCGTGGTCTGCCTAAACTCAAGATGGTCAAAGATCTTGTTTGCTCTCCATGCCGGCACGGCAAGATGGTTGCCGCTTCTCACCCTCCGGTCACAGTTACTATGACCGATGCACCGGGACAGCTGCTCCACATGGACACAGTTGGACCAGCTCGAGTGCAGTCAGCAGGAGGGAAGTGGTATGTTCTTGTTGTGGTCGATGACTTCTCGAGGTATTCTTGGGTGTTTTTCTTAGCCTCGAAGGATGAGACGTTTTCGCATTTCCGAGGCCTTTTCAGTAGGCTTTCTGTTGAGCTCCCAGGTGCCTTACGAGCGATCCGCAGTGACAATGGCACGGAGTTCAAGAATTCCTACTTTGAGAGTTTCTGTGGTGAGACAGGTGTAGAGCACCAGTTCTCTTCTCCGCACGTCCCACAGCAGAATGGCGTCGTGGAGAGGAAGAACCGTACCTTGGTCGAAATGGCCAGGACGATGCTCGATGAGTACTCTACACCTAGGAAGTTTTGGGCTGAGGCTATTGCGACCGCGTGCCATGTTTCAAATCGAGTTTTTCTTCGGGCACACTTGCACCGCACTTCTTATGAGTTGAGATACGGGCGAAAGCCCAGCGTCTCTCATTTTCGTGTGTTTGGTTGCAAGTGCTTTATTCTGAAGTCCGGGAACCTAGATAAGTTCGAGTCACATTCTTGTGATAGGATCTTTCTAGGTTACTCGCCTTCTTCGCGGGCTTATAGGGTCTGGAACTGCGAGTCTAGCAAAATGGTAGAGACCTGTGAGGTGACCTTTGACGAGGCCAGTCCGGGGACTAGGCCTGATATCTCAGGTTCTTTAGAGCAGTCCGAGACCATCTTCGTGGATGACGAGGACGATGGAGATGAGGGTTGTCTACCCGATCCAGTCCCTTATCCACCCCTTGAGGTGCCGTCTTCTACCGCACCTCCAGGTGACCAACCCATGCCTTCGCTTCCTCTGGAGCTAGTGGCTCTGTTCCTACCTCGTCAGCTCACGAGGTAGAGGCCACTTCTTCATCTCATCCTGGACCTCCCCGACATATCCAGAAAAGGCATCCTTCTGAGCAGATGATTGGAGACCTGTTCGAGCGTGTTACTCGCTCAAAATCTGGCTTATCTCAATTCTGTCTCCACTCTGCTTTCATTGCCTCCTTTGAGCCCAAGGATATTTCTCATGCTCTTTCCGATGAGTCTTGGGTCAATGCCATGCATGAGGAGTTAGAAAATTTCGAGAGGAACAAGGTCTGGTCGCTTGTCGAGCCCCCGCGAGGTCACAATATTATTGGGACTAAGTGGGTGTTCAAGAACAAGCAGAGCGAGGATGGAATGGTTATTCGAAACAAGGCTAGACTGGTAGCTCAGGGGTTTTCCCAGGTTGAGGGTCTAGACTTCGAGGAGACCTTTGCCCCTGTAGCTCGACTTGATGCCATTAGAATCCTGCTTGCCTTTGCAGCTTCTAAGGGTTTCAAGCTCTACCAGATGGACGTCAAGAGTGCCTTCCTTAATGGAGTCATTGAGGAAGAAGTTTACGTCAGACAGCCTCCAGGTTTCGAGAACCCCAAATACCCACACCATGTCTTCAAGCTTTCCAAAGCGTTGTATGGACTTAAGCAGGCCCCCAGAGCTTGGTATGAGAGGCTTAAGTCCTACTTGTTGAGTCATGGGTTTGACATGGGTAAAGTAGACAAGACCTTGTTCATCTGCCGTCATGGCAATGACCTTCTGCTCGTCCAAATCTATGTCGATGACATCATCTTTGGCGGCTCTTCCCATGCTCTGGTTTCACAGTTCTCGGATGTCATGAGCACCGAGTTTGAGATGAGCATGATGGGTGAGTTGACATTCTTTCTTGGCTTCCAAATCAAGCAGACTCGGGAGGGTACTTTCTTGCATCAAGGCAAGTACACTCGTGACCTCCTGAGACGCTTCGACATGAGTGATGATAAGCCTGTGTCGACTCCCATGGCTTCTACAGCCTATCTTGACCCAGATGAGGATGGCGAGCCAGTTGATCAGAAGGAGTATCGCAGCATGATTGGCTCCCTCTTGTACCTCACTGCCTCGAGACCAGACATACATTTTTCTGTGTGTCTGTGCGCTCGTTTTCAGGCTTCTCCTCGCGTTTCTCACCGCCAGGCGGTGAAGCGCATCTTTCGGTACCTGCGAGCTACCATTGACTATGGTATCTGGTACTCTTCATCATCCTGTCTTTCCTTGAGAGCTTTCTCGGATGCAGACTTCGCTGGCTGTAGGATAGATAGGAAGAGCACTTCTGGCACCTGCCAATTTATTGGCACTTCTCTTGTTTCCTGGTCTTCAAGGAAGCAATCCGATGTTGCACAGTCCACCGCAGAGGCCGAGTACGTACTGCCGCCAGTTGCTGCAGCCAGGTGCTTTGGATGGTCTCGACCCTGCGAGACTTTGGGTTAGTTATCGACAGTGTTCCACTCTTTTGTGATAACACTTCTGCGATTAACATTGCTAAGAACCCAGTGCAGCACTCCCGGACCAAGCACATTGACATTCGCTTCCATTTCCTAAGAGACCATGTAGAGAAGGGCGATATAGTGCTCCAGTTTGTGGAGAGTGACCACCAGTTGGCTGACATCTTCACCAAGCCATTGGATAGTTCGAGGTTTTCAGCTCTGCGGGGAGAGCTTGGGGTGGTTTGTCCTTATGGACTGTAGTGAGGGGGAGCTTTGGGCTTTACTGCTTTACTATATTAATTATGCTCTTACTCCTTGTTGTTGCATTGCATTTTGGGTGCATTGGGATTAGTCCTCCTAGCATAGATTAGAGTGCTTCTCTTGTCTAGTTGCTTAGACTTCTGCTCTTATCTTGTGCTTCCAGGTTGCTTCTTATTAACTGTTTCTTATTTCACTAGATTGAGCTCACTCACTTCTTGTTGGTTCTAGCGAGGGTCGGGCCACCCTCGGGTAGACAGGGCACGTGTTTGCTCTCTAGCGTGTGTTTTACGGTCAGCTAATAGTCCTGGAGTCATATGGGGTAGATGAGAGTCAGTCTGAGCCATAGTTGTCTCAATATCTTATCTATGCTTTAAGGACTACCCGTTTGCTGTTTTCTTTGCCAGCTTCTCGATTCGTATTGCTTTGGTTCAGGGGGAGTTCATTAGGGAGCTTCTGGAGCTTAAACTTGACATAACTTAACTTGAACTTAAAGTTGCATCTCTTGTTGAGGGGGAGCTGGATTTTCTTGCATCTCGCATTGTAAAATAACTACATTGAGCCCTGAATATTATCCTATTTTGACACGTTTTCAATGCTGTACACCTTGCCATGATTTGTGCTTTATATGCTAGATTGATCATGACTTTATATGTGTAGACTAGCTTTTACCATGATAAGTTAATTAAAATTGCCCAACTTGAAGTAAAACTTGTCATGCTAGCATTTGAGTTTAGTCTTTCTGGAGCTATCTCTTTATGATTCATGCCATGTCAACTAGGCTTAGCTGAGTGTTGAATCTTTTATTGAGCCTTAGATTGAGCTATTTTAGTCTCTTGATGTAGCATGAGGTAGTACAATATGTTTAAAAAAAGATCTCTTTTGTGCGAAAAAACTGATTTCACCAATTCTTTCTCATAAGACGGCTTGCCATTGCACTAGGCATGAACTCAGGGGGAGTTTTGGATGACCTAGACTATCTTCTTAAGCTTATTGCTTGGAGTAGTCGCATAAGGCTTGAGATCTAGCACATAAACAAAATTTGGGTTAGAAACGACCATGAGCTTTAAAAAAAAAGACAATGTCTTATGTGCTCAATTTGCTTAAGCTACAAAAAGAACCAAGTACTTGCGCCAATATTTCATTCTTGAGCATAGCACTCTAGTTGGTCTCAATATTAGCTTCTTGGTTCCGCTTAGCTTACTTGACATGGCCGGCATCATCCTTGGATATCTCTAGTTAGACTTTACTTCTTGATGACTTGACATTCTCACTTAATGTACTATATTTCAGATTGTCATTTATGTGTTCTAGCTAGCTTATACATGTCATGTCATGATCTAGATAGCTTCTTATAGAGTTATGGCTTGGTGTATCTCATTATGGTCATTATGGATAATTCTCATGGCTCAAAATGCTTAGAAATAATCAAACTTCAGCCATATTTCATCCATCCTTGTGATCACATTCTCGCCTTTGCATTCTTGATGTGTTTATTGCCAAAAGGGGGAGAATAGAGTAGAAAAAGTCTTTTGGGAACACTTTAGAGCTTTGGAGATCAATTTGCTCTTTCAGCTGTTGCTCTAGTGGTTCCTTCTGTCGACATGGTCATTAGCTTCATTTTCCTGTCTGTGGACCATGTTGGATTCTTCAAACTCATACTCAACTTTGCGCTTTTTCGAGTTTGTCAATATACTCATCAAGGGGGAGATTGATGAACCATGTGGAGGTGACCACATGTGAGTGATGAGTAATTGACAGTTGTTTAGGTCAGTCGAGTTTGGTTTGGGTGGTTCGGACCCTGACGTTGCGTGGTGCAACGGGCTCGGTCGGACTGTGGTCAAACTTGGTCATATGGGATTAGGACGCTGATTCTTTGATTTGACAGGTTTGGACTTCGTCATGGTAAGTATGATGTTGATTATGCTTTCATGTATCGAGCGGTGCTATTTGACGTATTTTCTTGTCTGTATGGCTGCAGGACGTCGAGTGGAGTCGTGGCGAGACACGGTGGACCGGACTAGGCGCAGGTGGCGCTGAGGTCAGAACGGTCGGGATGTGTCGAAGACGACGTGGACTCGAGGTGGTTGCGAGGTGTGCGAGACAAGGAGCGCGGAAGCTTCCCGGAAGGTGCAGAGGGGCGAATCGGGAATTTCGCAAGACTGCACAAGCGGGAGCGGGCTCCGTTGGAAATAGCGGGCGTAACGGGGCGGAGACCCGTTAGCCGTAGGCTATAAATAGGTGGAGAGGGCTGCATGCCCACTTGAACATTTGGAGAGAAAATTAGGGTTTGCTAGAGTCAAAAGAGGCTTTGATGGCTTGCTTTGGCTTTAGGCTTTAGTGGGTGAGAGTGGTTAGAGGAGGCAGAGTGTGTTCCCTCTGTGCTCTGTATCCCTGTTCGTAGCTTTCCCAGAGTTGTGTTCCCCTTCTCAATCATGTAGTGTTGAGTTCTTGGCTTGGGAGAGGGAGATGAGGGATTGAGAGGCTTGTAATCAAACATCTTGTCCTAATGTCCAGGCGTATCGGGACGTATCTGTATTCCATTTGCCTTAATGAATGAAATTCCAGAAGTTTGCTGTTCGTGCTCTCTCTGTTCTTCTTTCTTCCTTTTGGCTTGATTTGTGAGATCTTTGATTTCTTGTTCTTAGTTGCTGGAGAGTGCCAAAATGGATTGCTATGACATGAGAGATGCTCAAAAGCCATTTGGCTAGTCAATCTTAAGAGCAATATCTTGTTTAATTTCAGTTTCTCCCATTTGGCATCCTCTGTTCTTACTTTTTGAGTTTCTAGGGTTTCTTGGCCCTCTTGATTTCCTTGGAGAAATGGCATGAAATTTGACCTGGATTATCCCATGGCTATTGCTAACATATCCTCAAAATTTCATGAGCACAGAGTCAAAGATTGGAGAGAAATTCGATTTTTGGTGGAGTCCCTGTAAGTTTTCAGGTTGGGGCTTAAATCTGAAATTTCAGGTTTTCAGTTGGATTCCTCTGTGTCTTAGCTCCTTAAAGTTGCTTAGAATAGTCCTTTGAAGCTTTGTATTTATTTGGTTTGAAGTCTTTCCTCTCTTCCTTTTGTTCTTGGCAATTTTCTGAAAAAATCAATGTTCAGAGCTGCCTCCTGTTCGTTCGGCCAGCAGGAGGATTTCTTCAGGTTGGCTACAGTAACTTTCTTAGCATCCAGCGTGAGCTACTCCTTTGGGCGTTTTTCTTTTACTGATCTTTGAGGATTTTGCATGCAGATCAAACAGCGATATTTTCAGTTGAAATTTTTTCTGGATGATCTCTGATTTATGGTGAATTTTTTGGTGTCGCATGCGTTCCAAAATTCAGAGAAATTATTTTTAAGTTTTCTGTGAGTTGCGTTGTTTTGCATCTGGTGCGAAATCAGTGTTCGATTTCTCGGGGGCGTTTTTAAGCGAGCGACATTCACCCCCCTCTGTCGCCATTTCGGTCCTACAATAACTGATCCCTCATCACGACATCTGGGCGTGGAGAGTCTCCAACTAAGCTTGCGGACACCCACCGCTACATCCTGAGGTCTCGGAGACATACCAATTTGGTATCAGAGCCGACACTGACATGCGCCATGCTAGCATCAGAGGATGCGATAGAGGTCTCAATGGCTCAGATTCTACAATCCATCCAGCGGCTCACCGTCTGCATTGACGGCATACATCAGCGGATGGGCGACGTCGTCAACCATCTGACAGCCATTGAGAAGCAACTAACAGGGGAGTTACCAAGATGGCTCTGATACCACTGAAGGAACGCGCGTAGGCTACGATAGCAGAAAATAAAAATTTCTACCGCGCACACCAGGACATCATGCTAAGAAGGGATCATAGATCGTTACCACTAGACGCGCAGCGCAGCGGAAGAAGAGTTGGAGAAGCCGATCCAACCACGCGCGTCGAGGTAGTAGTGGAAGTAGCCGATCGTCCCGAACAGATCGTCTCCTCCACGCGATCAACCACACCACGAGCAGATCCAATCTGTAGTTTGTTGATGCCGATCAACGCCGCAACGAGCAGCGCCTCCACCGGTATCCACACGTCCGGGGCTGGAACTCCGATCGCGAGTGTACCAGCACTCGCGAGCGGCTAGGGTTTGGCTCGGGAGGTGGCGGCTAGGGTTTTGTTCGGGAGGAACATATGCGTGCATCCCTCAGCCCCCCCGCCTCCAAATATATAGACCTCCTCACTTGGGCCTCGTGGACCGAGGCCCAATAGGAGTCTATCCGGATCTCTATCCGAATTGAGCCCACATCCGAATCACATTCGAATTAGTGTTCCAACCCGTTAAGTGTGCGACCCTGTAGGTTCACGTATACTTGGTCGCGACCCGGAAACACCTTTCCGGTCACCCTGTTAATAGCGGCCTCTAGCAAGACATATTAACCCCAAAGTATACGTAAAGATCATATCGGCTGAACCTGTAATGTTCTCATGTACGAATCCTTTTGCCTCACGATATAGATTAAGCTCAAGGCGAGACCTGTGTCATCCTCTTAATGGCTCAATCACTCTCTCGATTCCGTGATGGATTATAAACTTGTGATTGACTCCTCAATCACATTGGCATGGCCATGCACTTTCATAATCCATTACATCGAGGGGCCCAGAGATATCTCTCCCATAAGGAGGGGCAAATTCTATCTTGATCATTCACATCCCACTACATGTTTCATAGCAAACCCGAAGACTACTTTTATGACTACCCAGTTACGGAGTAGTGGTTAGTAGTCCCAAAATAGGCTACTACGCATGTTGGGAACCATGATGATCTCAAGTCTAACGATTCTACATAAACACTACTTGAGACCAACTAATGACACATGGAATCTCTGCAGTGTCTCATGGCGGGTCTATCCAACATATGTTCACTAACACATGTCCATATTATTGATTTGGTATCTCCATACCATGATCCATGAGACATGATCATCAATCAATACATATGCTGATCTTTGAATCATATATGTTCCTCATATGATATATGATCAGGGATCATTTAGAAATAGCAACATTTTGGCATTAAGAGTCTCATGAATAAGTCACATACTCATTGATCAATAATGATAATGTCTATTTCAAGGAACAAAGCAATGTATCATAAACATAGTATGTGATATATTCAACATCTCCATGTTGCCTCTAGGGCATATCACCAACAGTCTCCCACTTGCACTAGAGTCAACCATGTAGGTATCTAATACCCATTGCCCTAGTGTGAGCCTCATGCTTTGGCTGGGGAAGCGGCTTTGTCAACGGATCTGCAATGTTCAAATCCGTTTGTACTTTGCATATCTTCACATCGCCTCTCTCCACAATCTCGCGGATGAGATGAAATCGCCGTAGAATGTGCTTGGACTTCTGGTGCGATCTAGGCTCCTTGGCTTGCGCAATGGCCCCACTATTGTCACAGTAGAGGTCCATTGGGCTGGAGGCACTAGCCACCACACCAAGCTCAGAAACAAATTTCTTGATCCAAACAGCCTCTTTAGCAGCTTCAGAAGCTGCTATGTACTCGGCCTCTGTTGTAGAATCAGCAACCGTCTCCTGCTTGGAACTCTTCCAGCTCACCGCACCGCCATTCAGGCAGAACACAAATCCAGATTGCGATCTAAAATCATCTTTGTCAGTTTGGAAGCTAGCATCGGTGTAACCATTTACAACGAGCTCTTCCTCACCCCCATAGACGAGGAACACATCTTTAGTTCTTCTCAAGTACTTCAAGATGTTCTTTACGGCAATCCAGTGACTTTCACCTGGATCTGACTGGTATCTACTTGTAGCACTTAAAGCATACGAGACATCTGGACGTGTACAAAGCATGGCATACATAATGGATCCCATAGCCGAAGCATATGGAATCGCATTCATTTTATCCCGCTCATCAGGTGTACTAGGACACTGACTCTTGCTAAGATGTATACCATGTGACATAGGTAGGAAGCCTTTCTTGGAATCCTGCATGTTGAACCTTTTCAACACCTTGTCAATGTACGTATCTTGGCTTAATCCAATTAGCCTTCTTGATCTATCCCTATAGATCTTGATGCCCAGAATATATGCCGCCTCTCCTAAGTCTTTCATAGAGAAACTATTTTTCAATGAAGACTTAACAGATTCGAGCATAGGAATGTCATTTCCGATCAGTAATATGTCATCCACATATAAGACCAGAAACACGAGTGCGCTCCCACTAGCCTTTTTGTAAACACAAGGCTCTTCTTCGTTCTTGATGAAACCAAACCCTTTGATTACTTCATCAAAACGAATGTTCCAACTCCGAGATGCCTGCTTTAATCCATAAATGGATCTTTGCAGCTTGCATATCTTTCCAGCTGATTGCGGATCGACAAAACCCGTGGGCTGTGTCATGTACACATCCTCACTCAGATTTCCATTAAGGAAAGCTGTTTTGACATCCATTTGCCATATTTCATAGTCGAAATATGCAGCAATCGCTAGAATGATCCGAATAGACTTTATCATTGCGACGGGCGAAAAAGTTTCATCATAATCAACACCTTGAATTTGTTTGAAACCTTTGGCCACCAATCGCGCTTTATAGATGTGAACATTTCCATCTATGTCTATCTTTTTCTTGAAAATCCATTTGCACTCAATGGTTTTAACACCATCAGGTGGATCAACCAAGTTCCAAACATGATTACTGTGCATGGATTCAATTTCGGATCTCATGGCTTCAAGCCATTTCTCAGAGTCTGGTCCCACCATCGCTTCTTCATAGGTCTTAGGCTCATCGTTGTCTAACAACAATATGTCCCGTTGTTGAGTAGTCAAGAACATGTACCTTTCAGGTGCACGACGTGACCTCTCTGACCTACGTGGTGCCGGTGTGTCCACAACAGGTTCTTCAACAGTTTGTTCATCCTGTTGTGGTTCTGTAGGAGCTGAAACGTTTTCAGGTGTTTCCCGAATTTCTTCAAGTTGCACCATGCTCCCACTATCCCTTCTTGAGAGAAACTCTTTCTCTAAGAAGACACCATGCCGGGCGACAAACACTTTGCCTTCTCCTTGATTATAGAAGTAATATCCTTTTGTTTCCTTAGGATACCCGATAAAGAAGCATTTATCAGATTTAGGACTGAGCTTATCAGATTGTAAACGTTTTACATAAGCCTCACATCCCCAAATCTTAAGAAAAGACAAGCTAGGACGTTGTCCTGTCCACATCTCATATGGTGTCTTTTCTACTGATTTTGATGGAACCCTGTTTAGTGTGAAAGCGGCTGTTTCAAGAGCGTACCCCCAAAAAGACAACGGAAGATCACTTTGGCTCATCATGGAGCGCACCATATCTAATAAGGTGCGATTTCTCCGTTCAGATACCCCATTCCATTGAGGTGTTCCTGGCGGAGTCAATTGTGGAACAATTCCACAATCCTTCAGATGATTGCCAAACTCATGGCTCAAATACTCGCCTCCACGATCAGATCGTAGAAACTTGATTGTCTTGCCTAAATGATTTTGCACTTCATTTTGGAATTCTTTGAACTTTTCAAAGGATTCGGACTTATGCTTCATCAGGTAGATATACCCATATCTACTAAAATCATCAGTAAAAGTTATGAAGTACTGAAAACCACCTCTGGCTGTTGAGCTCATTGGTCCACATACATCAGAATGTACGAGTGCCAATAAGTCACTTGCCCGTTCACCTTGACCGGTGAAAGGTGCCTTTGTCATCTTGCCAAGTAAACAAGATTCGCATGTCTCAAATGATTCAAAATCAAATGAGTGCAGAATACCATCTCTATGGAGCTTCTCCATGCGTTTCTCATTTATGTGACCTAAGCGACAGTGCCAAATAAACGTGGGATTCAAATCATTCGAACGTTGCCTCTTTGCATTAATGTTATAGACCGGTGACTCTTCAAGAGTAAGAACATATAACCCATTCACCAATGGAGTATGACAATAGAACATATCTTTGAAATAAAGAGAACAACCATTGTTCACAGATCTAAAGTCATAACCTTCTGCTTGCAAACATGAAGCAGAAATAATGTTCTTGGAAAGAGATGGAACACAATAACAATTATTCAATTCCAAAACTAATCCTGAAGGTAAAGACAATGGCATGGTGCCAACAGCGACCGCAGCAACTTTTGCTCCATTGCCAACGCGAAGATCCACTTCGCTCCTCCTCAAACTTCTACTTCTTCTTAGCCCCTGCAACGATTTGCAAAGGTGAGCAACCGATCCGGTATCAAATACCCAAGAATCAGTGGATGAAGTAGCAAGATTGATCTCTATAACATTTATACCTGGAGAGGAAGTCGTACTTCCCTTCTTCTTCTCAAGATCCTCCAAGTACTTTGGGCAGTTCCTTTTCCAATGACCTGATTGCTTACAGTAGTAACAATCTGCATTAGGAGCAGCGCCCTTCTTGACTTGCTTGGCCTTAGAACTGCTCGCGATCTCATCGGGAGCTAACTTTCTTTTGACCGCGCCTTTCTTGACATTGGGCTTGCCCTTGCCTTTCTGCATCATCATCACATGATTGCTGCTTTTCTTAATGCTTTCCTCGGCAGCTTTTAGCATCCCATGCAACTCTGCCAAGGTCTTATCCATGTTGTTCATGTGATAGTTCAGTATGAATGGCTCAAAGCTCGGGGGGAGCGACTGGAGAATCACATCAGTAGCCAACTCTTGGCTAAGGGGAAAACCAAGCTTTTCCAGACTCTCAATGTAGCCAATCATCTTAATCACATGAGGGCTGACGGGATTCCCTTCTGCAAGCCTGCACGCAAACAAGGACTTTGAAGTGTTGAACCTCTCAGCCCTTGCTTGGTTCTCAAACATACCACGCAACCCCACAATGATATTGTAGGCATCTGTGTTCTCATATTGCTTCTGAAGCTCAGAGGACATTGTGGCAAGCATGAGACAGCTCACATCAAGGTAATCATTCGTTTGCTTCTCATAAGCTCTCCGTGCAGCCGCAGTAGCATTATCAGGCAAGTCATCAGGATAATGAGACTCAAGGACATACTCCTTGCGCTCTTGCTTGAGAACAATTCTCAAGTTGCGATACCAATCCATAAAGTTCGTTCCATTGAGTTTTTCTTTCTCAAGAATAGATCGCAAATTAAAAGAACTGGATGCGGCATTAGTTGACATGATCTACAACAAAGAATATGCAAAGTTTAGCACTATGTTTATGTTCATCTTTTATTAAACAATTTAACAAAAGACTCCCACTATGTGTTTTGCAACAAAACTCCCTCTAAGTTACATAGTGGGTCAAGAACCTCATTTCACTAATTCCTAGTGAGCTTTGGCATCACGGCTAGAAAACTAGTGACATGGGTAAGCAACACCTTGCTAATCACATCCCTATGTGACTCTTGCTTGTTGGGTGACATCAACATGCCCCGGCCCCAATCTATGCCCCAAGGTCCAAAACTGTTTTGATAACCTTGTTAAGTAAACCAAATGCTTCCGCATGTAGATGTCCGACATCTACCCCAAATAATGATGATAACCGACGGCACTCTACTTTGGTAGACCTACCATGCGGTGATCATTATCTTTTGGTGCAACATATGGAAGGGCATGAACACCTAATTTTATGAGGGATTCTATCCTACCAAAGCAACATATGACAAAAACATTGCATAAGAATAAGATAGATAATATCACAGATAAACACATTTAACTGTGAAGTAGTATGGCCCAAACAAATGGTGATCTCCATCTCCATGTAGGTGTAGACGATCTCCATCCTCCACATCACTCCTTTAGGCCACCATGCTTGAAAGCTTGTAACCTCAAAACTAGGCTACTACCTATAATAGCTAGAAATTGAAGATTACAAAGATAGATTCAAGCATTAAGGTCGACACGCAGGTCGTTAAATACAATATAGACAGCTAACAATAGCTGAAATAATCATGACACGCAGGCCATGAACGAATGTTACATGCATCACATACATCTCATACATTCCAATAAGATATAGGGCCATACTATTCACATCATTCTCTGCAAAAACAAGTTAGACGTAGAATCGTATTCTACCTAACGATGTGAACCCAAGACGCTATACAAGGCGGGTACGCACGGCGGTCCCGCTGGCCGGTCAGCGGGCGGGGGGTCGAGGGGGGGGCCGCCCCCCGCGGGTTTCAGGGCAGCGCCCTGAACACCCTACGAAATTTACAGATCCAATCTATGAAATCGCAATGGAAAAACTATTCGGCACAACCACCTTATGCCGATCCGAGACATTCTCTAGGATGCTAGTTTTTCCACTGGGCCGAGGCCATCAGATCCGTAACCTACTAGTATTCGGCATAACCACCTTATGCCGATCCGAGACAATCTCTAGGGCACTAGTATTCCCACTGGCCCGAGGCTATCAGATTCGTATCCTACTAGTATTCGACATAACCACCTTATGCCGATCCGAGACAATCTCTAGGGCACTAGTAGTGATACAATCTGCGCCTCATCCAACCCCTATTCACCGATTGATCTCATCAACCCGTGCTACCATCGATTCATCACATGAACCGACTGATCTAGACTGTAATAGATCCAATCTACTACAACCGCATATCATCATATGCGCTGATCCAGATCGCAAACTAAGCAAGATGGCTCTGATACCACTGAAGGAACGCGCGTAGGCTACGATAGCAGAAAATAAAAATTTCTACCGCGCACACCAGGACATCATGCTAAGAAGGGATCATAGATCGTTACCACTAGACGCGCAGCGCAGCGGAAGAAGAGTTGGAGAAGCCGATCCAACCACGCGCGTCGAGGTAGTAGTGGAAGTAGCCGATCGTCCCGAACAGATCGTCTCCTCCACGCGATCAACCACACCACGAGCAGATCCAATCTGTAGTTTGTTGATGCCGATCAACGCCGCAACGAGCAGCGCCTCCACCGGTATCCACACGTCCGGGGCTGGAACTCCGATCGCGAGTGTACCAGCACTCGCGAGCGGCTAGGGTTTGGCTCGGGAGGTGGCGGCTAGGGTTTTGTTCGGGAGGAACATATGCGTGCATCCCTCAGCCCCCCCGCCTCCAAATATATAGACCTCCTCACTTGGGCCTCGTGGACCGAGGCCCAATAGGAGTCTATCCGGATCTCTATCCGAATTGAGCCCACATCCGAATCACATTCGAATTAGTGTTCCAACCCGTTAAGTGTGCGACCCTGTAGGTTCACGTATACTTGGTCGCGACCCGGAAACACCTTTCCGGTCACCCTGTTAATAGCGGCCTCTAGCAAGACATATTAACCCCAAAGTATACGTAAAGATCATATCGGCTGAACCTGTAATGTTCTCATGTACGAATCCTTTTGCCTCACGATATAGATTAAGCTCAAGGCGAGACCTGTGTCATCCTCTTAATGGCTCAATCACTCTCTCGATTCCGTGATGGATTATAAACTTGTGATTGACTCCTCAATCACATTGGCATGGCCATGCACTTTCATAATCCATTACATCGAGGGGCCCAGAGATATCTCTCCCATAAGGAGGGGCAAATTCTATCTTGATCATTCACATCCCACTACATGTTTCATAGCAAACCCGAAGACTACTTTTATGACTACCCAGTTACGGAGTAGTGGTTAGTAGTCCCAAAATAGGCTACTACGCATGTTGGGAACCATGATGATCTCAAGTCTAACGATTCTACATAAACACTACTTGAGACCAACTAATGACACATGGAATCTCTGCAGTGTCTCATGGCGGGTCTATCCAACATATGTTCACTAACACATGTCCATATTATTGATTTGGTATCTCCATACCATGATCCATGAGACATGATCATCAATCAATACATATGCTGATCTTTGAATCATATATGTTCCTCATATGATATATGATCAGGGATCATTTAGAAATAGCAACATTTTGGCATTAAGAGTCTCATGAATAAGTCACATACTCATTGATCAATAATGATAATGTCTATTTCAAGGAACAAAGCAATGTATCATAAACATAGTATGTGATATATTCAACATCTCCATGTTGCCTCTAGGGCATATCACCAACAGTTACTAGGGCTCTTGACATCTGCTCCAGGGTCTCAGATGTTACTGCCATTGGTGTCTTCCGGCCACCCAACTTCCACCGCACTGCCAACCTATGTCACAGCATCCGTCAGCCCCTACATAAAGTCGTTGCATTCCATCACCCACCCCACCACATTACCATCCGCCAATCCCAATCCAACCGCTACATCCATAACACACATCCTTCCATATCACCACCCGCAGCTCCCCATCTAATGCCAGAAAAGCTTAACCATTATAACCCACCTGTCCCACCCTCTGGCAGTATTTCCCATGGATTTCCATACTACCACAAGCTAGAGTTCCTGGTATATGACAGCAAAGATGACCCTCGCCTGGATCAATCGGTGTTAGCAATTCTTCCATAAACAACGCACTGAGGAGGCAGACAAGGTTTGGCTAGCCTCGTACCACCTCACCAGGATCGCTCAATATTGGTATTACCAGCAAGGGCGGATCTAGCGGTGGGGCGGGGGGGGGGGGGGGGGCTCGAGCCCCCCCTACCGCTACCGGACCCTTGGAGCCCCCCCCCTAAATTTTTAGCCATGGATGTATAATGTAGAAGGGACTGAGGTCGAGCTGAAGGTACTTCAGCCCCTCCAAAAAATTTTCCTGGATCCGCCATTGATTACCAGTTAGAGCACGACTTGGGTACCCCTTCCCGGCCGCAGCTCAAGGAGTTATGCCATTTGTGATTTGGTCTGCCCATCAAAAACAATCCGCTCGAAGAACTTGCATGCCTATACTTCCACGGCTCGATGTCTGACTACATTAAGCAGTTCCTTGCCCTCTTATACTGGACCAAGGCACTGCATCCTCTGCACCAGATGTAACTCTTTACAGTGGGTCTTCTGGAGCACTTGCATATGGATGTTGAGCTTCAGAATCCATCGGACCTCCAGGTCGCCATGAGTTTGGCCCACGCTTATGAAAAACACAGACATATGACACAAAGAGCAGCACCACAAGAGGGACTTCGCTCGAGTCAGCGAGCGTCCGGATGACAGCGACCGTCTATACCTATTCCGGCGGTTCAGCAATTAACCTCCCAGGGAGGGCCGACAGCCACACCAGCATAGCCCCGTCGCCCCATTCACCATCTAAATCCAACGAAGATGGCTGAGCACCACAAGCAGGGTCTTTGCTTCAATTGCGATGAGCAATATACCCACAACGACCGTTGTCAATGCCTCTTCCACATCGACGTTGCAGATGACGACGACGAAGCTTTGTCCGCTGATTACTCCGATCAATCCCAACAGACACCCACAGTCTGTTGGACCGAAATGGCGACAGAGGGGGCGGGGGGTGAATGTCGCTTTCTAAAATAAATTCGCCCCTCAAGAATCCACACTTATATTTCTTCTCTACTAGCTATGGAAGCTATAAAGAAAGAAGATAGACACTACTGGAAATCACAGTAACATGGATAAACCAGATCCGGAAAAGACAGTCAAGAAAAATAATTTCAGAGCAAGTCAGACTGCAAGCGGTAGTACCGCTGAGACGAGCGGTAGTACTGCTGGGCGGTAGTACCGCTATGCCGAGCGGTAGTACCTCTTGCCGGAGACGTTCGGACCGTCCGAACGTTTCATCGCTGCCGATCGGACTGTTCCGAACATGGGCGGTAGTACCGCTGAGCCGAGCGGTAGTACCTCTGAGCGGTAGTACCTCTCCAGGAGTGGTAGTACCGCACGAAGAATTTCAGCAAACATGATTTTCAGAAATCTGAGAAATTCGCAAGGATTCTTGGATTCTTGGCTTGGGAAGCTTTGAGGATACCTAGGGAACACTCCCAGAAGAAAAAGCCAAGAGCCAAAATCAAGAATTCACTAGAAAATCAAAAGAATTTCAGATTCATGCCCAAAACCGAAAATATTCAGAGAGCTGAGCAAAAACTCAAATTCCCGTTTCATCTTTGATCATTTGGCTATGAAACTTTGAGGATAGGTTAGCAATAGCCTCTGGACCTCTCATGCCAGGTTTCACGCCATCTCGGGAAGGGAAATGAAAATAGCACCAAACCCTAGAAAAGCAAATGAAGAACAGAGGAAGTCCCAAACATGAAATATGAGATTAAACAAAGTTTGCTCTTGAGAAACTTTGATCAAATGATCTTGAGGCATCATCCCAACCTAGAGCAACCCATTTTGGGCCTTCACAGCAAAAAAGAACTCAAAACTCAGAAAGCTCAGAAATCCACCAGAAGAAGAACGAAGAAAAGAGAGCACGAACAGGAGGCATAAACTTCAGATTTTTCATTCCTGGAAACAAGAGATACAAAGAACTACGTCCCCATACACATGGACATTCGGAGGAATAATTACAAAAATTCTCAACTCATCCTCTCCCTCTCCAACTCAAAAACACAACCTATACATGCTTGAGAGGGGATAAACACACACAGAGAGCTACCACATTAGAGACATCGAAGGAGACACAGACGGAACACAACTCTGCCTCCACCAACAACTCTCAACCACTAAAGCCTAAAGCCAAAACAAACTCTAAAGTCTATTTTGACTAAAGGAAACCATAAAATCCCTTCAAGTGTTCAAATGGGCATGCAGCCACTCCAACCTATTTATAGCCCACGGCTAACGGGTCTCCACCCTGTTACGCCCGCTAAATCCAACGGAGCCCGCTCCCGCTTGTGCAGCCTTGCGAAATTCCCGTTTCGCCCCTCCTGCACCTTCCGGGAAGCTTCCGCGCTCCTTGTCTTGCACGCCTCGCAACCACCTCGAGTCTACGTCATCTTCGACACATCCCGACCGTTCTGACCTTAGCGCCACCTGCGCCTAGTCCGGTCCACCGTGTCTCGCCACGACTCCGCCCGATGTCCTGCAGCCACACAGACAAGAAACACATCAAATAGCACCGCTCGATACATGAAAGCGTAAATGGTATAAACACACCATACTTATGCACACTGAAGTCCAAACCTGTCGAATTATCAGAATATGTATCCTAATCCCATACGACCAAGTTTGACCAAGTCCGACCGAGCCCGATTGCACCATGCAACGTCAAGGTCCGAACCACCCAAACCAAACTCGACTTACCTAAACCGATGTCAATTACTCATCATTCACATGGGATGACCTCCACATGGTCTCTCAATTTCTCCCTTGATGAGTATATTGACAAACTCAGAAAAAGTATGAAGTTGAGTTTGATTTGCAAAGTCCAACATGGTCCAAAGAAGGAAAATGAGGCTAATGACCATGTCGACAAAAGGAACACTAGAGCAACAACTGAAAGAGCAATTTGTTCTCCAAAGCTCTAAACTGTTCCCAAAAGACTTTTTCTTCTCTATTCTCCCCCTTTTGGCAATAAACACATTAAGATGCAAAAGAGAGAATATGACACGTCAATGGATGAAAATGGCTGAAGTTTGATTATTCCTAAGCATTTTGAGCCATGAGAATTATCCATAATGACCATAATGAACTACACCAAACCATAACTCAATAAAATGCTATCTAGATCATGACATGATATGTATATCCTAGCTAGAGCACATAGATGACGATCTGAAATGTAATTCATTTTATGAGCATGTCAAGTCATCAATAAGCAACGTCTAACTAGAGATATCCAAGGATGATGCAGGCCATGTCAATTAAGCTAAGCGGAATAAGGAAGCTAATACTGAGACCAAACAGAGTGCTATAAAGCTCAAGATTGAAACATGGGTTAAGTACTTGGTTTTTTTTGTAGCTTAAGCAATTTGAACACATAAAACATTGTCTTTTTAAAGCTCATGGTCGTTTCCAACCCAATTTTTTTTGTTATGTGCTAGATCTCAAGCCTTATGCGACTACGCCAAGCAAGAAGCTTAAGAAGATAGTCTAAGTCATCCAAAACTCCCCATGAGTTCATGCCTAGTGCAATGGCAATCCGTCTCATGAGAAAGAATTGGTGAAATCAGTTTTTTCGCACAAAAGAGATCATTTTGCTTTTTTAACATGTTGTACTAACTTATGCATCATCAGGAACTAATATAGCTCAAACTAAGGCTCAATAGAGATTCAACGCTCAACTTAGCCTACTTGACATGGCATGGATCATAAAAGGATAGCTCAAGAAAGAGTAGACTCAAATGCTAGCATGACAAGTTTTAATTCAAGTTGAGCAATTTTAATTAACTTATCATGGCAAAACCTAGTCTACACATATGAAGTCATGATAAATCTAGCATATACGCACAAGTCATGGCAAGGTGTAAAATATTGTAAACATGTCATAACAGGATAATAATCAAGGCTCAATGTAGTTATATTACAATGCGAAATGCTAAAATGCAAGAAAATCCAGCTCCCCCTCAACATGAGATGCAACTTTTAGTTCAAGTTGAGTTAAGTCAATATTAAGCTCCAGAAGCTCCCAAATGAACTCCCCCTGAACCAAATCAATAAAATCGAGAAGCTGGCAAAGAAAATAGCAAGTAGGCAGTCCTTAAAGCATAGATAAGATATAGAGGCAACTATGGCTTAGACTGACTCCCATCTACCCCATATGAATCTAGAACTATTAGGCGGTAATCTAGCACACTAAGGAGCAAACACGTACCCTGTCTACACAAGGGTGGCCCGACCCTTGCTAGAACCTACAAGTAGTGAGTGGGCTCAACCTAGTGAAAAGAGAGAAGCGGCTAATAGAGCAGAATCCTAGAACACAAGATGAGAGAAACAGACTAAGCAGCTAGACTAGAAAAACACTCTAACCTATGCTAGAAGGACTAAACCCGATGCACCCCAAATGTAATGCAACAGAAATGAGACAGAAGCATAATCAATATAGTAGAGCAGTAAAGCCAAAAGCTCCCCCTCACTACAGTCCATAAGGACAAACCACCCCAAGCTCTCCCCGTAGAGCTGAAAACCTAGAGCTATCCAAAGGCTTGGTAAAGATGTCAGCCAACTGGTGGTCACTGTCCAAAAACTGGAGCACTATATCGCCCTTCTCTACATGGTCTCTAAGGAAGTGAAAGCGAATATCAATATGCTTGGTCCGAGAATGCTGCACTGGGTTCTTAGCAATGTTAATCGCAGAAGTGTTATCACAAAAGAGTGGAACACTGTCTTGACTAACCCAAAGTCCCGCAGGGTTGAAGCCATCCAAAGCACTTGGCTACAACAACTGGCTGCAGCAACGTACTCGGCCTCTGCGGTGCACTGCGCAACATCGGACTGCTTTCTCGAAGACCAAGAAACGAGAGAAGTGCCAATGAATTGGCAAGTGCCAGAAGTGCTCTTCCTATCTATCCTACAGCCGGCAAAGTCTGCATCCGAAAAGGCTCTCAAGGAAAGACAGGATGAGGAAGAGTACCAGATACCATAGTCAATGGTAGCTCGAAGGTACCGAAAGATGCGTTTCACCGCCTGGCGGTGAGATACGAGAGGAGAAGCCTGAAAACGAGCACACAGACACACAGAGAAGTGTATGTCTAGTCTCGAGGCAGTGAGGTAAAGAAGAGAGCTGATCATACTTCTGTACTCTTTCTGATCAACTGGCTCGCCATCCTCATCTGGGTCAAGATAGGCTGTAGACGCCATCGGAGTTGACACCGGCTTACCATCACTCATGTCGAAGCGTCTCAGGAGGTCGCGAGTGTACTTGCCTTGATGCAAGAAGGTACCCTCCCGAGTCTGCTTGATTTGGAAGCCAAGGAAGAAGGTCAACTCGTCCATAATTCTCATCTCAAACTCGGTGCTCATGACATCCGAGAACTTTGAAACCAGAGCATGGGAAGAGCCGCCAAAGATGATGTCATCGACATAGATCTGGACGAGCAGAAGGTCATTGCCAAGCCTACGGATAAATAAGGTCTTATCTACTTTACCCATTTCAAACCCATGACTCAACAAGTAGGACATAAGCTTCTCATACCAAGCTCTGGGGGCCTGCTTAAGTCCATACAACGCTTTGAAAAGCTTGAAGACATGGTTTGGGTATTTGGGGTTCTCGAAACCTGGAGGCTGTCTGACGTAGACTTCTTCCTCAATAAAGTCATTGAGAAAGGCACTCTTGACGTCCATCTGGTAAAGCTTGAAACTCTTAGAAGCTGCAAAGGCAAGCAGGATTCTAATGGCCTCAAGTCGAGCTACAGGGGCAAAGGACTCCTCGAAGTCTAGACCCTCAACCTGGGAAAACCCCTGAGCTACCAGTCTAGCCTTATTTCGAATGACTACCCCATCCTCACTCTGCTTGTTTTGAACACCCACTTGGTTCCAATGACATTGTGACCTCGCGGGGGCTCAACAAGCGACCATACCTTGTTTCTCTCGAAATTCTCTAACTCCTCATGCATGGCATTAACCCAAGACTCATCGGAAAGAGCATGAGAAACATCTTTGGGCTCAAAGGAGGCAATGAAAGCAGAATGGAGACAGAATTGAGATAAGCCAGATTTTGAGCGGGTAACACGCTCGAAAGGGTCTCTAATAATCTGCTCTGAAGGATGCCTTTTCTGGATATGTGGGGAGGTCCTGGATGAGGAGAAGAAGTGACCTCTACCTCATGTGCAGAAGAGACAGGGTCAGAGCCACTAGCTCCGGAGGAAGCAGTAGGCAAGGGCTGATCACTTTGAGATACCGTGGAAGAAGGCATCTCAAGGGGAGGATGAGGAGCTGGATCAGGTAAACAACCATCGTCTCCATCGTCCTCATCATCCACAAAGATGGTCTCGGACTGCTCTAAAGAACCTGAGATATCTGACCTAGTCCCCGGACTGGCCTCGTCAAAGGTCACCTCACAGGTCTCTACCATTTTGCTAGACTTGTAGTTTCAGACCCTATAAGCCCGCGAAGAAGGCGAGTAACCTAAAAAGATACCGTCACAGGAACGTGACTCGAACTTGTCTAGGTTCCCAGACTTCAAAATAAAGCACTTGCAACCAAACACACCAAAATGAGAGACGCTGGGCTTTCGCCCGTATCTCAACTCATAAGAAGTACGGTGCAAGTGTGCCCAAAGAAAAACTCGATTCGAAACATGGCACGCGGTCGCAATGGCCTCAGCCCAAAACTTCCTCGGTGTAGAGTACTCATCAAGCATCGTCCTGGCCATCTCGACCAAGGTACGGTTCTTCCTCTCCACAACGCCATTCTGCTGAGTGACGTATGGAGAAGAGAACTGGTGCTCTACACCTGTCTCACCACAGAAACTCTCAAAGTAGGAATTCTTAAACTCTGTGCCATTATCACTGCGGATCACTCGTAAGGCACTTGGGAGCTCAACAGAAAGCCTACTGAAAAGACCATGAAAATGTGAAAACGTCTCATCCTTCGAGGCTAAGAAAAACACCCAAGAATACCTCGTGAAGTCATCGACGACGACAAGAACATACCACTTCCCTCCTGCTGACTGCACTCGAGCTGGTCCAACTGTGTCCATATGGAGCAGCTGTCCCGGTGCATCGGTCATAGTAACTGTGACCGGAGGGTGAGAAGTGGCAACCATCTTGCCATGTCGGCAAGGAGCACAAACTAGATTTTTGACCATTTTGAGCTTCGGCAGACCACGAATGAGGTCGTGGCCGCTAACTCGGGTCAAATGGTCAAATCCAATATGACCAAGTCTCCTATTCCAGAATGAAAGGTCGCGGGACTCAGAAGCAACTAAACACCTGAGAGGATCACCAGAAGACTAAGAAAAATCAGCACGAAAGATCATCCCAAAACGAGAAATCCCGCAAACCAGACTACCCGAAGAATCAATAATTTTGCAATTCTTTTTCTTAAAGCTCACCTCAAAGTCGTCATCGGTAAGCTGAGAAACTGAAAGCAAATTATACTGCAGCTTACTAACCAAGGCGACATCTTTCAAAATGAAAGAATCATTAATCCGCACTGTACCTTTGGCGATGACGCGCCCAGATGAAGCATCTCCGAAGGTGATCGTCTCATCACCTGGAGCACGGGCAAGGGAAGAAAACCAACGGGAATCTCCGGTCATGTGTCGTGAACACCCGGAGTCTACATGCCAAACCTTTCCCTTCCCTGCCCGGCTTACCTGAGTCATCAAGAGAGTAAAGTCTCAGTACTGGGGTAAATCAACAATGATTTTGGCACCCAATACTGAGTAACACGTCGAGCAGATGAACTAGTCAAGCACGACTGACCTCTATCTACCCTACTCTCTCTGTCACTCAAAGCAGAAGGTCTATGAGCAGACCTGAAGCTGTTGCTGGGTCCGACTGCTACGAGGGAGCGAGTCGGAGCACCTGCAACACGCTGAACACGCCGCGGGTAGCTATCTCGATGGGGAAAACAAGATCTACCCTCAGGATGGTGGAAGTCACGACCAGGAGCATATCGAGGACGAAAACCAGAAAACTCAGTAAAATCGAGTCCTCGATACTGCCCAAACCCAGACTCAACAGTCCTAGATCTCGTGTTGGTCTTAGATGCACTCAAGGTCTGGGGCCGACCCTGAATACGCCTAAGAGACTCAACAGGTCTCTATGCGCGATCTTGGCGCGCCTGAAGCATCGATCGACTGTGTGTCCATCCTTCTGACAGAAGGTGCAGTGATACTTTACCTTCTGAGAGGTAGAAACAGCACGGGGAGGCTTCGCCTTCTGAGAGGCTGAAGCAGCAGGTGAAATCACCGTACTGTCAGAAATCCCTTGGACATAGCCCGCTGACTTAAATTGGACTTTCTCGGTCCTGGGCTTAGTCTCGATCACACCTGGTGCTATGGGTTTGAGCACGGCAGGTGGATGCTTCCTCATATCCTTATAAAAATTATATCCTAGACCTTGATTAATTCTGCAGATCTTAGATTGGTTTAGAATAAGATTGAGCTTCTTCTTGCCTCCTACAAATCTCTCGAGAGTGTTCATAAGGTACTGATACTCCCGAAAGAGAGAGGTGCAAGAAGAGCAGGGGGAAGAAGAGACAGCAGAAGGTAAGGGAGTAGAAGAAGAACCAACAGCAGAGGGAAGAATGGCTTGTGCATGCACAGCCGACTCTGAAGGGACAGTCCTACTGCTAGCCAGTTGGTTCACGTCGCTAAGCGTCTCAACCTTACCCTGGGGCTTCTCCCCCTTCTCCACAATCACATTACAAGCACAATGTGGCTTCTCTAGAAGGTCCTTAGTTAGCTTCACACATTTCTCATCCAATGCAATCAAGTCAGATTTTAGTTTGTTACAATTAATGCATGGTGAGCTAACAGGGTGCTTAGAAGCAAACTGAGCCAACTTCCTATCATGATCAATCATATCTTGAAACTGTTTGGAGACAGCTTCAAGTTCAGCAGTTAACTTAGGTGTAGGACCGAAATTGCGACAGAGGGGGGTGAATGTCGACTTTAAAATTTGCTCCCCCAAAATACTCACGAAACGATTCCTCTCCAATAGCTACAAAGCTATCAAGAAGGAGCAACTAGAACTGAGCAAAAAGACTGCAAACAGTAGCTACTTGTTGGCCGCAAACTGCATGACATTAAATAGCAGAGCTGCACCCAAAAAGCTGGCTTTTGACTGCTGAAAACTGCACTAAAATTGCTGAATTTGACTGCTGAAAACTGCACTAAAGTTGCTGATTTTGACTGCTGAAAACTGCAGCAAATAGATGATGAAAACAGCAGCAATTTCAGCTGAAAACTGCAGCTGGAAGGGGCTGAAAACAGCAGCAAATAGATGATGAAAACAGCAGCAATTTCAGCTGAAAACTGCAGCTGGAAGGGGCTGAAAACAGCACTGCAGTTTGCTGAAAACAGCACTGTAGTTTGGTTGAAAATGATGCTAAAAAACAGCAAGCAGTAAGAAATATAGACCACCAATCAAACTGAGAATTTGATGAATTTTAGCTGTTCTCCTGAGCCCTAAAGACCAAGAATATGTCCTAAATAGCAAGGGGAGACCAAGAAAACAAAGAACTCAGTTAAAGATCAAGAAAACAAGAAATTCAGACTTGGGACTGAAAACTGAAAAGATTCAGAGGACTGAACCAAAACTCAAATTCCCGTCAAATCCTTGGTCCTTTGGCAATATAACTTTGCAGGTATATTAGCAATAGCACCAGGACTATAGAGTCCAAATTTAATGCCATCTCATAGAAGGAAATGAGTTTTATCCTAAAATTCTAGAATGAACTGAGAACCTGCAGAGGCAAACTCAAAATCCAAACTTCTCATCAAACCTTGAACCTTGGCTTATGAAACTTTGAGAATGACTAGTAGATAGCCTTAGGGTTCTCCATGCCAAGTTTCATGCCAACTTGCAACGGGAATCAAGATTTTCCCAAAACCCTAGAAATGTAAGAACAGGAACAGAGGAGGTCCAAATGGAAAATCTGTGATTAAATGGAGTTGGCTCTTGGGAGACTTGATCAAATGATCTTGGGGCATCATCCCAACCTAGAGCAACCCATTTTGGGCAATCCCAGCAAGCAAGAACTCGAAAATCAAAAAGTCAAGAAATCACAGAAATGAGTATCGAAGGAAAATGAACGAACAGGAGACATAAACTTCAGATTCTCATTCATTGAAGTAATAGGAGTATAGAGGAATCACCATACGCATGGACATTAGAACCATGGATGATTACAATGAATTTACCACTCAATCCTCTCCTCTCCCTCTCAATCTCTCAACCATACATGCTTGGAGGGGGGAAGAACTCACTCAGGAAAGCTACGAAGGGGACAAGCAGGGAGCACACCTCTGCCTCCACCAACAAACCTCAACCACTAAAGCCTAAAGCCAAAACAACCACTAAAGACTTTTTTGACTCTAGCAAACCCTAATTCCCTTTCAAGTGCTCAAGTGGGCATGCAGCCCCTCCTCTCCTTTTATAGCGCTTGGCTAACGGGTCTCCGCCCCGTTACGCCCGCTACGTCCAACGGAGCCCGCTCCCGCTTGTGCAGCCTTGCGAATTTCCCGATTCGCCCCTCCTGCACCTTCCGGGAAGCTTTCGCGCTCCTTGTCTCGCATGCCTCGCAACCACCTTGAGTCCACGTCGTCTTCGACATCTCCTGACTGTTCTGACCTCAGCGCCACCTGCGCCTAATCCAGTCCTCCGTGTCTCGCCACGACTTCGTCTCGACGTCCTGCAGTCACACAGACAAGAAACACGTCAAATAGCACCGCTCGATACATCAAAGCATAAATACCATCATACTTACCATAACGAAGTCCAAACCTGTCGAATCATCAGAATATGAACCTAATCCCATACGACCAAGTTTGACCAAAAGTCCGACCGAGCCCGTTGCACCACGCAACGTCAAGGTCCAAACCACCCAAACCAAACTCGACTTAGCTAAACCTATGTTAATTACTCATCATACACATGGGATGACCTCCACATGGTCTCTCATTAGAACAGTTCAAGCATGAATCAATCGGCTCAAGTAAAGAAACTTGTAGTTCAGCAATTTTATGATCTGCCCGTTTTAAGTTCATCTTCAAGTTATTGCAATTTTCACAAGACTCGGGCAGATCAAGGAGCATGGCATAAGGTCCTCTAGTAGCAATGTCCTTAACCTCACATGAGGTGGGAGAAGTAGTCTCATCAGTAGTAAGTAGGGTAACAGCCATCCTACTCAACTCTAACTCAGTAAGCAGACTAACGTTCTCCACCTTAACAATATCAAGCTCGGAGGACACACTATCATGCGAGGTCCTTAGTTTCTCCATGTCACCCAACAGAGCACAGCATGCATCACAATCATCACGGGAGGGAGCAGATGTAAGTGAAGTAAGCTCTCATGATAGTCTATCTACTTTCTTCTCTAACTCAGTACACTTAGCCCTAGCTCTAGCATGAAAACCACCTAGCTTAAGAAAAGCATGATTGAGCTGGTCGTAGGTGGGGCATATCTCGTCCGAGTCGAAGTATAGCTCGCTGTCGCTCAGTTCGCCCTCGAGGGCCATGAAGCACATGCCGGAGAAGTCATCGCCGCTCTTGGGATCTTGGTCACCCGTCCCGTCGTCGTCGCTCCATCCCTCCACCTCGCTGAGGTCGAGGTCGTCGAACGCGGTGAGGACGCGGTGGAACAGCTTCTTGGCCTTCCCGAAGTCACGGAACTTCTTCTTGCCTTGAGGGTGCGCTGGAGTCTTCTTGTTGCGGTTCTTGTCGGTGTAGTCGTTCTTACCCGAACCGCCGTAGTCGTTCTTGCCCTTCTCCAGCTTGGGGCAGTTTGCCCGAATGTGGTTGGGGCCACCACACTCGAAGCAAATCACGGGTCCTCCCCTCTTTCTGTCCCTCCTCCTCTTGTAAGCATGGGAAAACTTCCGAGCTAGGAGAGCCAGTTGCTCATCCTTGAGCTGCTCTAACTGATCATCAGTTACGTCACATAAAGCAGCAAGGGAGAAACCGCAAAGCGAATCAGAAGAAGGACCAGAAGAAGAAATGGGATCGGTGACCAAGGCCATCGACTGTGACTTCGACCTACGAGAGACAACGTCAATCTCGTGAGTCTTGAGGCGCGAGTACAGCGCGTCAAGAGTCAAGGTCGAGAGGTCTGTCGTGTCTTTGATGGTGGTCACTTTCATCTCCCAAACATGCAGATCAAGTGCCGCGAGCATCTGACGAGCGTTGTCCGAGTCGGGGTATGTGAGACCGACCGCTCGGAGGTTGCTCAAGATCTTGTGGAAACGCGCGAAGCACTCATCGAGGGACTCACCAGCAAGCATCTCGAATTTGTTGTATTCTCGCTTGAACTGGTCCTGTCGAACCGTCTTGATCTGGGTGGTGCCCTCATGGTATGTGTCGAGGGTCACCCAGATATCGTAGGCGGATGACAGGTGGGAGATACGATCGAACTCGCTATGACTCAGACCCTGGATAATGATGTTCCTTGCCTTAGCATTTGCCTCAACATCATGCATATTCCCAGCATTGATGTTCTCATCGGCAGGAACAACAAACCGGACCTTGACCTTGCGCCAGATAGCGTACCCCTGAGCCTGGATGTATGTCTCCATTCGGCTCTTCCAGAAAGGGTAATCGATGCCATCGAAAATGGGCGGCTTGGTCGAGTACTTGTCCGTCGCCATGGCTCTTGAGACCGGTTAAGATCTATTGATTAGAGCTAACCGGCTCTGATACCAATTGATGGACCGAAATGGCCGACAGAGGGGGGGTGAATGTCGATTACTTAAAAAATTCGTCCTCTACAAGTACTCAAAAGCTCAACTCTCCGGTAGCTATTAAAAAGCTATGAAGATTAGAAAGAACGAGAGCTAACAAAGGTAAGAAAAAGAGCTCAAAACTTGTCACAGCAAGAAACAGTAGAGAGCGCTGACATGGTAGAAAAACCAAAACAAAATGCTGCCACGGCAGAGATATCAGACCAAATTGCTGTCACGGCAGAGATATCAGACCACATTGCTGCCACGGCAGGGGAATGAAACCAAACCGAAATTAGCAGCACACACAAGCAAAAATCAATAGGAGAAGAACCTGTTTGCTGCTACTGTAAAGAACTTTTAATTGGTTCTAAATATTCCACCGTGAAGAGCAAAGAAAGCTAGTACTACTTGGACTGAAAAACAGCTGCAAGCTCCACTACTGAGAGGACATAAAAAGGATCAAAGGACTGCAGAAAAAAAGAGCAATACTATAGCCAACCGAACATAAAATGAAGCCTTGCTGCCCACAACTAAAAGCAGACCCAAACACAAGGAAAAGCACTGATCGGCTGCAGTAAAGAGAGCACAAAACTGCGGTGCTGATTTTTGCTTGACTTGGCCGAAAAGAAAGAAGTGCTGGCTGAAAATGGACTGCATGCAAGCCGAATAAAATAATGCAAAAAGGAAAGAGCTAGCTGCAGCAATCAAAGACACAAATATTCCAGTTGGCCAACATTATGCCAAGGTAGTATGCTGCCGAAACTACAGAGGAATGCTACTTTAGCTTTGGCCGAACCATGGGAACAAAAGAAATGTAGGAGCTGTAGCAAACACTCTGGCCAAATCATGCAGGGAGCACAAAATACTATGCCAAACCGAGAAGAGCTTGAACTACTCAGGAAACTTGCAACCGAAACACAAGAAACAAGAACCCAAAACACGAAACAACTTAAGGACAAAGAGCTCAAACAATATATCATAAACACGATACGGAGACATTAATGCTTGATAGAGTGTTTACATCTCGCTCAAGCTCTCTCTCACTCTCCCTCCAACCAAGTCCCCATACATGATTGGAAGAGCAGGAACTCAAGCTATCTCCTCTAAAAATTCTGCATACTACCTCTCTCTCAAATCCCTCTCATTCTCATCTAAAGTCCATGAATGGCTACTAGAGAATACCCTCTCTATTTATAGCCTCCACTAATGGGTTCACCATTGCTTTACCCATTAACCTTTTGCACTGTACCCATAATCCACTTCCTTTAGTGCAGCTTTGCGTATTCACCAAAACGCCCCTCGCGCACCTTCCAGGAAGCTTCTTCATTCCTTTCCTCGCAAGCCACGCAGCTTCGCCGTCTTCGGCACACCTCGACTGTTCTGACCTCAGCGCCACCTGCGCCTAGTCCGGTCCACCGTGCCTCGCCACGACTCCACCTCGAGTCCACGTCGTCTTCGACACATCCCGACCGTTCTGACCTCAGCGCCACCTGCGCCTAGTCCGGTCCTCCGTGTCTCGCCACGACTCCACTCGATGTCCTGCAGTCACACAGACACGAAATACGTCAAATAGCACCGCTCGACACATGAAAGCATAAATAGTATTATACTTACCCATGAAGAAGTCCAAACGTGTCGAAACATTAGAATATGCATCCTAAGCCCATACGACCAAGTTTGACCAAGTCCGACCGAGCCCGTTGCACCACGCAACGTCAAGGTCCGAACCACCCAAACCAAACTCGACTAACCTAAACCCTTGTCAATTACTCATCACTCTCATGTGGTCACGACCACATGGTCTCTCAGCATTACTGGATACCGAGTCTACTCGCAACTTCATTAGTGATGGCATGGCGTCCAAGACCGGAATCTAGCTAGAGCCACGACCAGGTTTGCATGTCAAGGTGGTTAATGGGGATAAAGTCTCTAGTGGTGGTGTCAGCCGAGATCTCTCCATACAAATAGATGGTGAAACTTTCCTAATAGATGCTCTTGCAATTCCACTTGGCAGTTTCGACCTTGTCCTCAGGGTACAATGGCTCCAGACCCTTGGTCCTATTTTGTGGGATTTCAGCAACCTCACCATGACTTTTTGGGGAGACGGTCGCCCAATCTCTTGGCATGCACCCGAACGATGTGGAGAAGACGGCCTTTCAAACACACCATGGCTACTTTGCATTTTTGGTGATGCCTTTTGGTCTAACCAATGCGTCATCCACCTTTCAAGCATTAATGAATGAAGTTTTACGGTCCTTCACTGTTTTGCCTTGGTGTTCTTCGACGATATCTTGATACATAACTCGTCATGGTCGGAACACATGCAACATCTCCAGGTAGTCTTCCAAACCATGCGTGATCATCAACTCCATTTGAAGTGATCCAAGTGCGCGTTCGGGACACCGTCAGTCACCTATTTGGGCAATGTGATCTCGGCCAATGGTGTTACCATGGATGAAGACAAAGTCCTCGCTTGGCCACAGCCCATCTTTGCCTAGGGTCTATGCGGCTTCCTAGGGCTAGTAGGCTATTATCGAAAGTTTATTCGGAACTTCGATACCATTGCCATGCCTCTCTCCAAACTACTCAAGAAGGAGACCTTTCAATGGTTTGAGGACGTCGACCACGCATTTCAACAACTCAAGAAATCCCTCTCCTCTGCCCCGGTCTTGCACTTGCTGAATTTCTTGGTTCCCTTCATCGTCGAGTGCGACGCATCTGGTACGGGCTTTGGTGTCATTCTCCACCAGGGTGCTGGGCCCTTGGCTTTCTTCAGCAAACCCATGGTTGCTCGACGCACCAAATTGGCAGCATATGAGAGGGAACTCATTGGATTGGTCCATGCAGTTCGGCATTGGCAGCCATATCTTTGGGGCCGCTCCTTCATCATGCGAACGGACCACTATAGCTTGAAATTTCCCTTGGACCAGCACCTTTCGACTATCCCTCAGCATCAATGGGTGAGTAAACTAATTGGCTACAACTTCACAGTGGATTATCGCCCAGGGTGCTTGAATGTGGTCGCTGATGTCCTTTCTCGCCATGAAGGAGATGCAGTCAGCACATATGCCCTCTCTGGTTCCTCCTTTCCCTATTCAACGAGCTCCACCAAGAGATGGCCTCCTCACCGGAAGTCCAAGCCCTCTATGTGAAGCTTCAATCTGGGGAGCCAGGATAGCCATGGACATGGGTGGATGGACTGCTGCTGCACACCAGCAAAGTGTATGTTCCAAGTGCATCTCCATCCTTGCCGGCCATCCTCACAGTGGCACATGCTGGACATGAGGGGTTCTAGAAGACATTGCATTAGCTGAGGACAGATTTTTATGTACCACATGACAGGAGGGCAGTCCAAGACTTTGTGCGAACATGTGTCATATGCCAACGCAATAAGACAGAGCACCTCCACCCGACAGGCTTACTTTAACCATTGACAGTTCCTACAAGTGTTTGGGAAGATATATCAATGGACTTTGTGGAAGAGTTGCCTTGCATTCACGGCAAATCAGTCATTCTTTCAGTCATTGATCACTTTTCCAAATATGGGCACTTCATTCCATTGGGTCATCCGTACATGGCAACGACAGTCACTCGTGCCTTCGTCACTGAAATTGTGTGCCTTCACGGGATTCCTCAGTCGATTGTCAACAACCATGACCTGGTTTTCACCAGTGCCTTTTGGCAGGATTTATTTCATTTGACCGACACTCAACTCCATATGAGCTCAAATTTCATCCACAATCAGATGGTCAGATAGAGGCAACTAACAAAGTTATCGCCATCTACCTCAGATGCCTCACCGGTGACTGGCCTCGCAATTGGGCGGATTGGCTTCTGTGAACTGAATACTGATATAACACATCATACCATACGACTCTACATCACACCCTGTTCAAAGTTGTTTACGGGCGCCCGCACCCACTCTGACGGCATATGATGATGGCATGGCTAAAGTGGTGGCTGTTGAGGCTCAATTGCACAGCCGAGATGACTTTCTCCAAGAGGTTAGGGAGCACCTCCTTTAGGCACAAGAATATGCCAAGCGCTATTATGATAAAGACCATCAGGAGGTCAGCTTCGCAGAAGGCGAGTGGGTATGGTTGTGTTTGCTACATCGTATTGCAGCATCATTACCAGGCTGACGCACGGGCAAGCTGGGTCCCTGGTACTATGGTCCTTTTCTGGTCGAAGCTCGAATTGGCTCAATGGCTTACATAAGCTTGCAGAAGGATCCCGTCTCCATAATGTGTTTCACGTAGGCCTCCTCAAGAAGTACCATGGTGAACCCCCAATGGTTACACCTTGCCTCCTACCGATTGAGAATGGTGGTTCCATTCCAGTCCTAGCCAGAGTCCTCAAGGCTAGCCTACGTCAGGATATTTGGCATGTGTTGGTTCAATTGTTGGATTGCCAGCCGCGGATGCAACTTGGGAGCTAGTAGAGGATTTCAAGATGTCCTATCCTACATTTCAGCTCAAGGACAAGCTGCAGGCCGGGAGAGATGTCATGTGGGGTATTCCCTACCAATGCTGCAAGACTAGGGAAGTGCCTCCACAATAGGCGCAACAGCCGTGAGTTTTAATACCTCTTCAGCAAGAAGAGTTCTAATTAGATATCTATCTATGGCTATAGATTGGTTACTTTAAATAAGAGATAAGATTAGGAAACCTAGATGGATTTAGCTTAGAAGAAGGGAAGTATTACCCTTGTAATCGGTAGTCAATAAAGATAGGTTTTCTTCTTCCCAGTCTCTGTTTTCCCCTGTTCCTTGTCTTCATCTTGCTGACAACTGATCCCTCATCATAGCGTCTGGGTGTGGGGAGTCTCCAGCGAAGCTTGCGGCCATCCACCGCTACTTCCTACGGCCTCAGAGACATACCAGACATAAATAAAATGACAAATAAAATAGCAATTATCAACTACCAACCATTATTTTAGTATGTACTTGCCTCTCTAGTTGTTAAAACCGGCTTGATTAGGACATGACAACTCAACCGACGCCACTTCTCCTACAGTAATTATTCATTCTCAATATAAGATATAGTATTACAAGGCAATAAATAAATAACAACAGTCCTATATGGTCTCTAAACCCACAACTTTTCTCTTTTATTGGACAGTCAACTCCACTGTTCCGGTACTAAAATTATCATAACTTTCAATTACATATCGAAACATAGCAAACTATACCAGTTATAGAATCCATACAAAATTCCCCATAACTTCCTAGTTGATAAATGTTCATATTAAATCAGCTAGACTCCCATCTATAACCTAGAAAATAGATCTGTCATCTTTTGGACAGTCGAATTAATAATTTAATATCTTTTAATCTACACATGCAAATATATTAAACTATCAAATTTTCAGAAACTACATGAAATTATCTACTACTTTCTAGTTATTCCTAAAATTAATTCTAGCATTAAATTACTCAAATTCATGTTTTTCCACGATTGTATCGAGCAGCAACCCGGTACCAGATAGCAGCTTCCCAAAATTCATAACTTGTATTCTACTTATGTAAAAATTGTGCTCTTATACTTTCTAGAAACATTAAGAAATTTTCTACAATGTTCATGTTTACGAAATTCCCAAATGGGCTCATTTACTATTTTAATCTATAATTGCTACTTGCTGCTAAAGTATGACAAATTTACTAGACAATATGATTATACAGTTCTTATCTTGTAATCTACTAATCCGATTGATATAAATAAAAATTCTATAGGTAGCTATCGAAATTCTCTACAACTTTCTAGTAGTTGAAATTCCCAAATTACGTCTACACGACATCCAAATTTGCAATACATGAAACAACATATTAAATTGATCTACTATTCTATTCCCCCCTACTAGCAACTGCTAATTCCCTTCCTAATCTTCCTAATCTCAATTTAACCTCTAATCCTACTCCTTAAAAATGTGAGTTGGTGGTCGTCGATTCGTTCTCCCTCCTCTCTTCTCAGCCATCCGATCAAAGATCAGCCGTCCAGATCCTGTAACAGCCCAGCTGTTTATTTCAAAAATTTTAGTAAAAAAAGAATTAAAAAGTTATTTTAATTTAAAATAAAATCAAGTGTTCTTTGGTTGCTTGATTTTTTGGAGTTTTTGAATTTATTGGATTAAATTAAAGCTTAGAAAGTAAAAATGTTTAAATGGTTAAAATATACCTCAATTAAATCCGAAATTATTTTATTTGATATTTTCGGGTTCCAAGGATATTTGTAGAATTTTCTTGAATTTTTTTCGAATTTATTTTATTTTTTTTTGGGAGAAAAATATATTATTTTAATTCCTGTTTTCTCTCTCCTCCTATTCATCTTCTCCAGAGCGTTCATTTCTTGTCCAGAGCACGTCACCATGTACGCAACTTTCAAGCTTTCATTCCTCTTGAATTTCTCCACCGTTTTTCATAAAATCAAGTGCATTCACTTGCTCTCTTCATGACTCCTCCATTCCCAACCGTTTCCCTCCACCTTTATGCTCATTTACACGAAAATGAAACCGTTGCTCTAAAAGACAGCGCCGGTTGATCTCCCTCTCCCGTCCACCTCCGCCACTATAAAAGGGAGCACCGGGTGCCCCTCCTCATCCTCAGTCATCCCCAAAAGTTTCAAGTCCTCTCTCCCTTCCTTCTCTCCGCAATTGCAATTTTTGTTTTGTTAACCGAACGGCGTTCATCGGTCGTTTGCGCCTTCTACAGTGGAGTTCCACCACTTTTGACCATACCATCGGCTTTGTCTCCGCGCGTTCTATGCGATGCTTGCATCGCCTTCACCGGATCTGCGCCGGAGCATCGCCGGACCACCGTGGCCAAACCGCGCCGTCGCATCTCTCCTCGCTGCGAGCCGACCATGCATGTTCCATCATAACCGAGGTGAGCACTGCATTCCTTGTGTTCTCTTCTTCGTTTCGCCGCAAACCCCACATGCTAACTCCTCTCCGTTTGCCCGGAACGCCGATGTCAACCCGACGGTCGCAAAATGTCTTCTCCACCGTGTTCCGCCACCATCCGATGTCCTTTGGCCGAGCCGTTTGCACCGTTGAGTTTGCCTCGACGCGTTCTACATCGTGCTTCCATCGCCATCGCCTAAAGATTCCCCGAGTCCTCGTCGACCTTGTCAGGCCCAGACACTAAAACTGTACCTTCGCGCGTACCCACTTTTTCGGTGAGCGCTTTAATTTTTGTTCACGTCATATTGTGTCCTAGTCTCTAAGAAATTTTTCTACCATTTTGTTTAATTTTTCGTGGAGCCAATTGTCAGGAATTGAGCTTTCCGCGAAAATGGCCGTTTTTGACTCCCGACGTCGATTCGTCGCCTCCGGTAAGCCTTAGCCCATGCCGTAATTTTTCGTAGACTTACCTCGGCATGTTTTACGCCATGCTTCCTTCCTTTTCCCCAAAAAGCCTCCACAAATTTTCGCCTCCGACACCTTGCCATGGCCGCCAATGACATCTCGTGTCCCCATCTATCCGTTGGTGTTTTTCCCAATCCGTTCACGTCATATCGTGCCAAACCATCCCATTTAGCTACCTTCCAAATGGTTTTAGATTCGCTTCACCGAGCACTAAGATATTAAGTTTTTCCTTTCTCTCTACCGTCGCCGTTCAAACGTCGATGGTATCGTTTCCGTTCCTCGTCGCCGTATCCATGTCACCACTTTCATCTCATCGCCAGGATTCCATTTTGCCCATTCGCTAGCCACCTCGCAGCCTACCGACACCATACTGTTCAAAAAATAATTCTCAGATGTCGTTATCATTTCATGTGATGTCCAAAACCTCCAGATATTCGTTCTCCCTCATACAAACTCCGAATCCGTTGATTCTTTCTCCTAAATTCATCTAAGATCATTATATCTATCTCCCAGTATATATTTTATAATTTTCAGATTTTAGTTGGATTTTATTTGAGTTTATTTTGTTTGGTTCTTCGCGTGTAGACTACGACGAATCCGGAGAGTTCGATTTCGACGATTCGTAGCATCAAGTCTTTGAGCGAGGCAAGTTACACCTTTGATCATGTTGCTCCCACTAATTTAAATTATTTATGTTGTTTTTAAAATTATTATTGCATGCGTACTTTTATTAAAATTAGTTCAAATGTGCTTAAAACTTTAGTTACACCCAATTTCCTTTGTATGGCCAATCTTGATATTGAACAATCATACCTTGTCACCTTAGATGAAAACCTAGTTGGTACATTAGTATTAACTAGAACAATTTATGGAATTGCTTAGCCATGCTTAGAATAATTCGGGTGGGAAGAATTGTTTCACATAAAATGATAAGCTTTTGATCTGTATTCTTGACTTCGGTGAGTCAAGAAGGTTTATGAATTATTTTGAAAATAAATATAAAACTGGTTTAGACTTAGGCAATTGGTTAGAGTGGTGGGTGCAGGCATGCCCTGTTGGTTGGAGCCGCATGGTTGATTGTCGTGCACAGGGGTTTGTGGATGGGCCTAAGTCAGATTAAGGACCGGTCTGTGAGCTACTGTTGCAAAGCCCTATCGTACTACCACAAGGCTGGTATGGGACAGCCCTGGCTGAATAATTTGCGGGTCCCAACCTGAGCCATTTCGTAGGATGAAAGTGAGCGTGGCGTAGGCCATGAGAAGTCTCACTCGGCTCAAGAGGGGGTCCCGGTCTGGTGGATTCCTTACCGGGGTGAAACCTTAGAGTTGGCTTGGCCAGGTTGAAGGCTTTGCATTGTAAAGGCCTTGTCACGACTCCTAACCGCACACCTAAGGAAGTGTGTAATCTAGTGGTAAAACGGGATGATCGTGTCTTGTGGGTAAAGCTGTACAACCTCTGCAGAGTGTATAACCTATCCTGGATAGCCGTGCCCACGGTCATGGGCATGCCGAGTAAAAGTTTTTCATGGATTAGACTTTGTTTTTCAAAAATGGTTTCGAAAACCTTGTGGATGGATGGAATCCACGAGAGATGAAAACCTTGCGGATGGATGGAATCCGTGAGAGATTGAAATCTGGTGAATGGATGGAATTCATCAGAGTTGCGCAGTGAAAGCGTGTGGATGGATGGAATCCATACGTGAGCTTTTGGAAAAGATGGTCCGGGTGGGATGCCCGTGGTTAGGTTGGTGTGGGGGATGGACCTGCACTAACGGTATCTATTTTGTTTACAACATTGTTTTACTTAATGTATCAAATTCAGCTTTTGCACTTACTTATGATATTTACTCCAATGTCGCCTTTTATGCAAATAAACCATATTATGCCTTCCTTTGATATTCCATATGCATGCATCTATTCTGTTAAACCTCCTGGTGTAACTTGTGGAGTACTTTTTGTACTCATGTTGCTATATCTAACTCTTTTCAGAGGAAGCCTTCGACGACTTCGGTGAGGATTGCGAGTAGGCCACGTCTTACAGTCATTCGCCTTGTGGGAAGGCTGGATGGGTTGCCGCTTTATGTATTTCTTCCGCTGTCTTCTTTTGCTATTATTGTAAACTTTGGCCATCAGGCTCATATTAACTAAATAAAGTTTGTCATTACGCATGATAATTGTCTTTGTGATACTGTGTGCACTAGCTTTTCCTGTGATAGTGCGATTAACACAGAGGGTTCTGGAGTTGCTGCTCCGGGTCTCGACAGATCCGCATATAGGTAGTTCTTTCGCTCTTCATAGAAAATGTTGGACTAACGCATGGGCTGCTCTCCTCCTCTTCTCTTCCCCCGCATCCTCCGCCTCTCGCAACCACTCCACCTCCTGCAACCGCCGCCTCCTTCTCTCCCCTGAAACCTTATGCCACTCCTCTTACTCTTCAGTGCCGCCACCAATTCCTTCCCCCCAGTAGCGCTGCATCTCCCCGTCGCCGCCTCCGCAATGCATTCTCCCACCGCCTCTTCTCCCATCTGCCTGCCGCCTCCCCACCTCCACCTCCCACAACCGTCGCCTCCTTTTCTCCCCCGAACCCCCATGTCATGCCTCCTCCTCCTCGGTGCCGCCACCAATTCCATCTCCCATTGCCCTCCAACCAGCGGCATGACGCTCGATAACAGCGGCCTTGGATTGAAGAGAAGGACGCTCGGCGATAGCAGCCAGTGGATCAGATAGAAGGGCGCTCGATGATGGCGGTGGTGGCTTCCTTTTCCTACGCCCGCCTACATGGCTCTCCCCTGCCGCCACCACCCAGCGGTCGCTCACCTAGTGAGTCTCTCTACCTTTGCTCTTCGCTCAGAGCACATCACGCTGTCTAGTGATTTTGGTCTCCCAAGATCATCATCGAAGTCAGTGCCATGGTCGAAGGGGGTCATGATTGAGGGGCCATGGCCGAAATTGAGGGGCTATGGTCGAAGTTGAAGCTGTGGTCGAATGGAGTTGTGGTTGAAGGGCCGTGGTTGAAGTCAAAGATCAGTGGTTGAAGTCGAAGCCGTGGTCGAAGTCGAAGGGCCATGGTCAAATTCAGGCCATGGTCAAAGTCAAAGGGTCGTAGTTGAAGTCCAAGCCATGATCGAAGGGGACAGTGGTCGAAGGTAGCAGTGGTTGAAGTCGAATGGCTGTGGACGAAGTCGGTCTGCATTCGAAGTCAAAGGGCCATGGTCGAAGTCAGGCCATGTCGAAGTCCAAACCATGGTCGAAGGGGATAGTGGTCGAAGGGGCAGTTGTCGAATTCGAAGGGTCGTGGTCGAAGTCCAAGCCGTGGTTGAAGGGGATAGTGATCGAAGGGGGTAGAGGTCAAAGTCGAAGGGCCATGGACGAAGTCGGTCCGCAGTTGAAGTCGAAGGGTTGTGGTCGATGTCGGGGCCATGGTCGAAGGGGGGCCATGGTTGAGGGGCTGTGGCGGAAGTCGAAGATCCATGGTCGAAGTCGAAGCCGTGGTCGAAGGGGGCAATGGTCGAAGAAAAAAGTGGTTGACATCGAAGGGCCATGGTCGAAAGGGATGGTGGTTAACATCGAAGGGCCGTGGTCGAAGGGACAATGGTCGAAGGGGACGGTGGTCGAAAGGGATGGTGGTCGACGTCGAAGGATCGTGGTTGTTGAAGGGTCGTGGTCGAAGGGGGCAGTAGTCAAAGTCAAAGATCCGTGGTTGAAGTCGAAGCCATGATCTAAGGGGGCTGTGGTCGAAAGGGGAAGTGGTCGACATCGAAGGGCCATGGTCGAAGGGGACAATAGTCGAAGGGGGCAGTGGTTGAACGGGGCAGTGGTCGATGTTAAAGTGCCATGGTCGTCAAAGGGTCATGGTCGAAGTGGATAATGGTCGAAGGGGGTAGTGGTCGAAGTCACAGATCCGTGGTTGAAGTCAAAAATTCGTGGTCGAAGTCGAAGCCGTGGTCGAAGGGGGCCGTGATCGATGTCGAAGGGCCGTGGTCGAAGGGGATAGTGGTCGAAGTCAAAGATCCGTGGTGAAATTTGAAGATCCTTGGTCAATGTCGAAGCCGTGGTTGAAGGGGGAAGTGGTCATCATTGAAGGGCCGTGGTCGAAGAGGACAGTGGTCGAGGGGGGCAGTCATCGAAGTCGAAGATCTGTGGTCATCGTTGAAGCCATGGTCGAAGAGAGAAGTGGTCGATGTCAAAGGGCCGTGGTCGAAGGGGACAATGGTTGAAGGGGACAGTGGTCGAAGTCGAAGGGGGCAGTGCTCGAGGTCAAAGGGTGCAGTGGTTGAAGTCACGGTCATGGTCATAGTCATAGCGCCCGTGGACGTGGTCGTAGTGGTCATAGTCTTAGTCATAGTGCCAACCCAAAGGGCGCATGTTGGTTCGTCCATAACCTCCGCCACTACGAGTTCTCCCTCCAATTGGACATCCCCGTCGCCTACCCCAGGTCACTCCCGAGATCGAGCTCCTCACCATCAACGGCAAGACCCACAAGGTCTCGTACTCCCCATGGATTGTAACATGCTTTTGTCCACGAGGTGTGATCAACAGCTTCCGATTTATGATCACGAGCGCTGGTCAATGTCTTTCGACTTACGACCACGAGCGTTGGTCGAAATCCAATATCCATGGTTGCAATCGAAACCGTGGCCGAATGGGGCCATGGTTGAAGGGGGAAGTGGTCGATGTCGAAGGGATGTGGTTGAAGGAGATAGTGGTTGAAGAGGGCATTGGTCGAAGTCAAAGGGGGCAATGGTCAAAGTCGAAGGGGGCAGTGGTCGTAGTCGGGGGGGGCATGGTCGAAGTTGGGGCTGTGGTTGAAGTCGACAACGTGGTTGAAGTCGGGGCCGTGGTAGAAGGGGCCGTGGTCAACATCGAAGGGCCATGGTCAAAGTCGGGGCCAAGCAGGTTGGACGTGTCAAGCAGGCTAGCGCCGGTAGTCAGGCGACAGGGCACAAGTGCACTAGAGGCCTACCAACGTATGACCACCATCGATGGTTGATCGCTTCTGACCTACGATCATGCGCGATGGTCAACAGCTTCTAACTTACGACCATGAGGTGTGATCGATGGCTTCAATTTACAACCACGAGCACTGGTCGATGTGTTCTGACTTACGAGCTCGAGGTGTGGTCGATGTCTTCTGACTTACGACCATGAGCGCTGGTCGATGTGTTCTGACTTACGACCACAAGGTGTCCTCGATGGTTTCTGACTTACGACTACGAACGATGGTCGTTGGCTTCCGACGTACAAGCACGAGCCATTGTCAAAGGCTCCCGATTTAGGATCACACACGATGGTCAACGGCTTCCAACTTACGACCACCAGTGATGGTCGACCGCTCCCGACCTACGATCACGCACGATGGTCGACGGCTTCCAACTTACGATAACGAGGTGTGCTCAAGGGCTCCCAACCTACGACCACGAGGTGTGGTCGATGTCTTCTGACTTATGACCATGAGGTGTGATCGATGGTTTCCGACTTACTTGACGGATTTAAAAACTTTTGGAACATAGTTGTATGCATATTCTAAAATTTTTTACCACTCGTGAGTTTTAAAATATGAAGTATGATAAATTTTAAAAATACGTAGCAACGTACGGGCATTCAGCTAGTTAAAATAAACAATAGAGGGGAAAAAATTAGATCGTTACCACAAGACGATTTGGCAAAACCCCGATTTCCTTTTCAGTTTTCTTTTCCTTCTCTACTTCCTTTAGATCCCTGCCGCGGCTCCTTTCTTGCCCCGGGTTTTCCTCCAGATCGGTGGACAAGGGGATTACACGGCTCCTGAGGCTGCACACCCTCACGAACGATCGCTGGTCGGCTACTTCGGCACTGCATCAACTGAAGGGACGGCCGACGCAACACTGGCGCAACTCGGCCGACGAGGGAACGCACCACGCAGAACGCGCTGCCACGCGAGCTGACCGGGCGTGTTGGCGTGCGGCGATTGGCGCCAAAATGATGCCACGTGGCGACGAGAGACCCGGCGGGCCGACGCGTCGTGCTGATGGATGCGCTGCGCGTGCGTCTGAGTTGCCGTGCTGGAGTTGCTGCCGAGCGACGAGTACAGCCGAATCTCCCGTGGCGCACTGCGGACAGCAATCTTCCCCAGGCGATGGCAACCGCAAGGGAAAAAAACGTGTGGGCGCTGCAGCGGCGGCGCGCAGCGCGAAGGAACCAAAAAACACTCTGCGGTTAGGGCTTCTCTCTCCCACACCTACCGTATTTTACACGTGACAATCCTAATCGTTTGCAAATCCCGTAAGACTTGTTTTAGAAAACCGACTCCACTCCAAAAATACTATACATCCCTTTTTCCATAATTACTTTTCTTTAATTACACAGGAGTCCTTAAAAGGGTATTTTCAAGATATTACAGGAGGCTGCGTCGCTAATGCTGCACCATCGGTGCGGCGGTGAGCACTAGCAGCCAACACTGATGGCATGGATGTAGGGCGCTTGGCACCTGCTCTCGACGCAATAGCTCCTTCAGGAAATCTACAACCTCTCGTGGAGAGCACCAACAACCCTACAAAACCGCTGAAGCCAGCGGCGCAAGAAGACGGCGGCCGTTGCTCGTCCTAGGCATCTTGGACCCCATCGACTTAGATCTAGACCATGGACATGATCGAGCTGCAGAGGCTCAAGGCTAAGTTCTCACTACTACAAAAAGGATCATCACAAACGGTTCGGAGCTATCATCACAGATAATTTTCTGAACCGTCTGAATTTATAGGTCAGTGATAATCGAAAATTATCACAGATGGTTTGTGAGTCGTCTATGATAAATACAACACAGATGGTTTGTAACTAGAACCATCTGTGATACTCTAACATCACAGATGGCTCGAAGTAAAAACTGTCTGTGATACTCTAACATCACAGATGGTTCTAGCTACCAACCGTCTGTAATAGGTGAGTATCACAGACAATTGTAATATAGAACTATCTGTGATAGTCCTTCATAGACAATTTATACCACAAAACCGTCTATGATAGTTCATACTATACCTAAATTTTTCTGTTTTTTAGCTAGCTCAAGAAATGTTAGCTATGCCCTTTGAAAACAAGCAAATATAGCCGCAAACATTGCGGCATATTCTATTAGAATTCACCGTTACAATATCACAAGATAATGAGTAGGTTACCTATCTAACACAGTGAGAATATAGAAAGAACACATCTCCTAATCCTACGAACCTAACTCTTAAATATGGCAAGAACACATTTTCTAATCCTACGAATCCATGGCAAAAACATAGAAGGAGAGATTCTAGCAGCGCGCGAGCTGGATGTCATTGATGCTGACTTGAGCACCATTTTGGTAGCTAACTGCTTCCGCGGTGTTTTGCAATGAAGGAGAGGCGGCGGTAGCGTCACCTTTGTGTCACAACGGTGACACTGTACAAGACACTCTTACGATACTTACGACAAGAGTGTCTTGTGTAGTGGACTGTGGTGTCACAATGGAGACGCTAGCTCACGGCGGTAGTCAGCATCATCGAGGAATAAGCTAGGAGTGGATGAACTAGCTAGGAGCAGCGAGTAGAACTCACACATCTTGAAGTGAAAGGGAGAGGGGGAGTAATTAATAAGGGGTGAGAGGTGGGATGAACCGATACCTACCGTTCGATGCGGAGATAATGGATGGGTGAGATCAGAATTCTGGGGGAGGTGCTAGGGATCGGTGTCGTGGTATTATCAGAGACGATTTTTTATACGAACTGTTTGTGATAATGCACATATCACAGACGGTTCTTATAAATAAACATCTGTGAATTATCACAGACGGTTATTAATACGAATCGTCTGTGATGTCTTGTATTATCACATACAGTTTATACTAACAATCATCTGTGATATTTTCACAGACGATTATTAATACGAACTGTCTGTGATGTCTTGCTTTATTACAAACGGTTCGTATAATTAACCGTCTATGAAAATATCACAGACGATTCTTAGTATAAACTGTCTGTGATAGTTGCAGCACAGACGGTTCATAGGAACCATCTATGATGTAGCCGTCCAGTATAACCTCTTTTGTAGTAGTGTCTACACCATGCTAAGAGGTTAGCCTAGCTAATTAACCATCATCACGCCTCCACTAACCATCAATCAGCTCGGATATATTTGTATTTTTTGAATTCAAATTGTATGTTTAAATATTTTGACTGATTTTTTAAAAAAATCTGAAAATTTGAAAATATCCAAATTTTGGTTTTTTTAGAGAGGCCCGAAAATTTTTCCAAACCAAAATTTTTTTCTCTGGCCTTGCAAAGGTAAACTGCCAAGAGCAAATCTAGCCAGCAAGAATGTCAAATCAATCTAAGGACGTACATGCCACAAATCTAGCAAGTTTTTCCCCTAACCTACGGGTAATGGTTCTATGTTCTTCTGCCATGTTGACAATACTTTTTTGTGTTGACCAGTTTAATGAATGATAGTATCGCGAAGGTATTATTGCTACTTTCTTTACATGTTTAATACTCATTTTGTGTTCATGTATGCAATGATACATAAATGAGTTCTTGTTGTAACTGAACTAACAAGAACACGGCGTGGTCCATTACAGCTCTTGTTCTAGTTCGAATACTGCATTCTGTGATATAGATCCACCCATGGGGACAAACATACTGCAAATATTGTGAATCCCAAATTAAACTCATTTGTAGCTATGAACGTCAGTGTCGTACATTAAGGTACCCTCGAAAACAAAGAATAAAAGGCCTTCTATTTCGAGTGTTATCAATTCCTTTGTAGATAGATGAAGTACATGGCTAGTACTTGCAACACTCTGTTTTTTAAATCAAAAGCTGGTGGCTTTTGGTTTTTGCTACAGTATCTAACTTTCAAACGGAGTATTTTCTCAAGACGGGATCTATAAGTTAAACGATCTACACGTTAAAAGCCCAATATCTGTACTAGTCAAAATCGCAAGTGAGTATCTGTCTCTCCGTAATCTGTACCGTAAACAACCAAAATTCAAAAATTTCAACCAAAAATCATAAGTCGCAGCCAAAAAGAACAGGCCCAAAAAGCACTTCGCCATGATTCTAGCTCCTAGGTAGCTGCTTAGATACATATCTAGTCACTACAGAGCACATATCACATTGAACATGGATGCACTGAACGATACTAAAATATCAGCAATTGACAGAACAGTACTCCCATAGTAGAAAAATGTAAGGTGCTGTTTGAGTTAGATGCGGTCTGCAATATTGCGCTTTGACCGTTATTTTTTACAATATTTTATTTATAGCTACAAAATCATAATAATAATAATAAAGTGTTTAAATATGAATATAACAGTACCACTTTTGTGTGATTATATATATATATATATATATATAGAGGAAAAATACTTTTTACTCCCGGGTGTAATTACTCCTACCTCTAATATACCACCTAAATAAACTTGAAATACTCCTTTATCACTTTTGGTATACTCATATACTAATTATAAGATACTCCAATGTGAACCACACGAAAAAATTGCAAAGGAATCCATAGTTTTTAGCATACTTTGTAAATACCTTCATATACGTATATAAAAAGGAGTATGTCTAAAAAAATATACATACCACCTTTGAAAAATTGTACATACCACCTAGATGATCTTAAATACTCATATACTACATGTACATACTCTCCGTTACGCGAGATACCCCTTATGTTATGAGATACAACATAGCGAGTAATTACACCCGGGAGTAGAAAAGAGGTTTCATATATATATATATATATATATATATATATATTATTGGACTAGTTGTCGATCAAAATTTATAAATTTTAAATCTTGAAATACGTGGACACCCTACATTTTTCTACGGAGGGAATAGCTCCCATGAATTGTGCACCTCTAGCTTGATCCTTTATTTACCAAGAAAGCATGGGGAAAGAATCTAACAGCATCGCAGAACCGACCCTCAAGAAACAAAACAGTATATGTCATCAATTGTAGGGGGCCTACATGACAACTTAACTAGTAGTACCACATGATAGAGATGTATCACACATAGATCCACTTAGTGGGCACAACTGGAGTAAATAAGAGCCCAATCGCAATGGTTCCAAGGCATTGTACAGCCCCAACGGCCAAGGTACACACGCAGGCAGTGATACACAATCCTTAACTAGATAGTGTAGTGCCCGTGTTAACGCCACGGCGGCATTTTAGGGATGCACACGAAATCAACCAAACAAATTTTTGAATGGCCATACATGTTTTGTTCCCTGCTTTCAAAGCCAATTTTTGAATGGCCATATATATTTTGTTTGGATAATTGAGTTCCTCCCCGCCAATCCATGTAGCCAAAATGAACAAGAGAAAAAGCTTTCTGTTGTGAATAAAATATAGAAGTCACTGTGACCAACCCCAGATGCATAGGATATGGTTCTTTATTAGATCAAGTACTTAGCTTGCAGCCAAAGAATGAATCATGGAAGTGTTGATAGCAATAGAATGAATCATGGAAGTTCTGACGGTCTAGTCAAGAATGAGATACTACTAAAACTCATAATTATAATTTCTATGTAGCCAATCCATGTTGTTATCCGGACAGACATTTTCCTTGTCCTCATCGTTTGATGCTCGGAGAATACTTGAACACGCTCCATATGGTGCTTGTTGACCTATCATGGAGCAGGATGAAACATTAATTTTTCATTGTCCGGACATATTTATTATTGCTTAATAAAGCGTAACATTTCAAATAACAAAGGAACCATTATTAAATAATAAATAAGCAATACCATGATCAGGTCCTATAGTATGTGTTGATGATTTTGTCCTCTTCAATACTCGTTGTTCCCGACGCCTTTTATTCCTTTCTTCTCTTTGCTCAGTGGATTCCTCAGCCTTTATCCTTGCTTGGTATTCTCGTTGTTTTCTATTCCTCTCTTCCCTCTTTCGCTCGGCCTCATCCACAGGTGTTGCAAGTGATTTTAAAACTGAGAAGGTTATAAAAATATCGAAAGCAATTCCGTCACAGCCGAGGAAGCGCTCATACTTGTGTTGTTGTTTGTTATATCGCCTAAAGCAGTGCGCTCTGCTTTCTGGTTTGACATGTCCTTTTTTTTTATTTAACCAGCCAACAACATGCAAAACCAACCTGAGGAAGATGCAATCACCAATGTTTAAAATCGCAACAGTTTCCTTCTCAAATACAATCTTAAGCCTTTCATATGATGCAATTCCTTTCAGACAAAAGGTAAAGGGTGACCGCGAAAACAGACACATCCAAAGTTGAGAATTTTAATTTTAGAACTTCACATGCAATAGTTAAATGCCCGTGCGTTGCTACGGATTTTAAAATTTTATCATACTATATGTTCTAAAACGGGTGCTAAAAATTTTTATAGTATACATACAATTTGAGTTCGACTTGGAAATCAGCAAGGCATACAAAGTAAACTCGGGTTCGCAGCGTACCACGAGTATATAATAACAATTTTTACGCACAGCATGAGCCTTTCATGATAAGGATAAATTTTCATATGTAGCAGGAAACAAAAAAAAAACAGAATGATTGAGGGCACACCTTTGGATGATCAAGAGTGAACATGGCTATTTTATTATCAGCACCTCCTGAGATTCCACCATTGCATAACCCATCAATAGCAATGGATAAAGCTGCACACCTGAACCTTATTAGATCATACATTGTTTCATTCTTGAAGAGTGCTTCCATCTTCATAACTATTAACCGAGTTTTATTAAAAAAAATGACCCATTATTTGAACTGGAAATTTTGACATAACTTCAATGAGAACAATTCAACTGGTGTTAAAGCAAAGGAATACTGTTAAACAAAAATGAACAAGAGAAAAAGCTTTCTGTTGTGAATAAAATATAGAAGTCACTGTGACCAACCCCAGATGCATAGGATATGGTTCTTTATTAGATCAAGTACTTAGCTTGCAGCCAAAGAATGAATCATGGAAGTGTTGATAGCAATAGAATGAATCATGGAAGTTCTGACGGTCTAGTCAAGAATGAGATACTACTAAAACTCATTATTTGACTGGTTAGCAACTCGCTCATACTAATGCTTGAACCCTTGAAGTATGTATGCCCGCTCGCTTCAATTAATGGATTTATTGTTCTTTCCATATTACTGGAGAATTAAGTAATTGAAACTTGTTTTGTTGTTTCAAAACACAATTAACTCAATTGCAAAAGTATGTTACTTCAACTCTTTACATGTGAACTGATCAACTAAACATGCATGAGCAATACCACTTAAATATGTGCTGCACAAATCCATTGCAAGACATGCAATAATGGTTAACACTATGAAACAGGAAAGATTCTGTACTCTGTAGAGAGTCAATAGCTGTAAACAAAAGGTTCAGGCTTATGACTCCGACATCCGCTATAGGCGTTGAGGTGACTCGATAATTTGTGATAGAAAATGAGAGATCAGATCAGCAGCCTCAGACAGTGCTTATAATTGTATAATCATAATACCAAATACAGAGAGATCAGGTTAGGTATCAGAGCATAGCAATCACCTCTTCCTTTGTGCTATAGTATCCCCATTCTCTGGAATCTGCGCTTTCAACAAAAAGCCTTCATGCCTGAAAAGCCAATACCTATTATAGTGTCTACCTTTTCCGAGATGACTGACACGGATGGATAATTTCTCAATCTCTGTTTCAAAGTGCCATACCTACAAATATATTGAAACTTAGTAAGCACAATAAATATGCAAATCATAGCCAGTGACAATAAAACATGTCTAGAATTCACAGGGAGGTGCATTGCACATGGATGTTTCCTGTGAGGAGTTGGGTCCTCACGAGATGCCATTTCCCTTCTATCTTGCTTCGAGAAATATTGGTCTTATCTTTCCATAAGTATCGCATGATTTTTACAATTTTTAAATAGTGTGGAAAGCAAGGTTGAAGCAAGCTTTCCATCCCACAAACAGAAAAACACGACGCTCAAGACAGATAAGAAGGTGAAAAACACCATAGTAAGGTTCACAACCTGTATGTTTGCGGAAACACCGGGAAGGGCCTAATAGTATAGGTTTTCATAATAAAACAGAGAAATAGTTCACTCATCTTAGCATACAATACAAATATGGGCCATGAAGAAGAATAATAAAATGGAAAATGCAAATTTCTCAATGCAAGTTAAAAGAACGGATTTGGCAGCATACAAGCGAATGCTAACATTGGGAGTTATGTTACTTTTCTGTAAGTTTACTTTTTTCAATATTTCAAATGCCCTTTTAATAAGTCGGGAGAACTTGCAAAACATGGATCATACAAGCTTCATTCAAAACATTTTATTTTAGGTTACTTCAAGGCTGTCTAAATGGTCTGCCATATATAGACAAGTACAAAAGAGTAAAGCAAAGTGGTAAAACCTTCATCTAGTAGTTGAATCCACCATGGTACTCAAAATCACCAGACACGGGAAAAGAATCTCAAGAAAAAGAGAAAAGCCAAATTCCTTTGAAAATCAGCTGATCCAGCATATTGTGTCATTAATATTGTTTCTTCTAAAACCTTCAGGTTCAGCATATTTGTGTCAAAATTACTGCAAAAGCTTTTTCGCACACATCTCCTAGTAGTATTGAGCCCAATCAATTGTAAAATTAAAGGCAGGGCCAATGCAATGTTATGCAATATGCATAGAGGTGATTCTTCAAGACATGGATATTGCAACATCCATGGTTCTTTCTATACAACAAATTCAGCATGCTCAATTAAAAAATGAGATGTATATTGCTTAAACAAACAGGTAGCCAAGAATATATATAGCTCATAGATTATTAATGCATAAAGTATTATAGTCTAACACCCTCGAATTTACGGAAATCCACCAAGTTAATATGTTTGGCATGTATCTAGATGCTTCAACCTGGGACCAAAAGGCTTTTTCTTGCGTCTTTCAAGCCTGAAGCAGAATGGAAAGAACAAAGAGTCAAAGAAATCACAGTAAGATCCAGAAAATATGGTAAACCCACGAATCACATAATACAGGATTAAGCGGCATGCATGTACACGTGCAATGCTAGCATAATTATTACATCTGACATGGCATGCCACAAAGGCCTGCTAAACTAAATGCTATGCTCTATAACAGTTCACAAGTTTTTTTCTCTGTAAAGGCCTGCAAAGTCCCCAAATTCTAGCAGTTACCTGCAGCTTCATTACATATGAAGTATATCTGTCTACCAGTGCAATCTCTTAAGATATAAATATGGAGCATACGGGAGGCAAGAAGAAAGAAATGAGGTCCAGGATATTAATAATGATCTTAGGATTCTGCCTACAAGAATATCTGATAGGCAAAGCTAAGTATCTCACAGCCTGCTTATTACCATCTAATTGTAAATTTGTGCAGGTGTTATCTGCAATGCCATTCGCATTTATCCAATTCTTAGATAGGACTGGAAGCAAATTGCCCAAGGCAAATACATGAAACAAGAGTACCTGTTAACTGGATCAGTTGATCAACAGAGCTAAAATTTTGACCAAAAAGACAGCAATAACAAAAAAATGTAGTTGATGGCATGGATCTGGTAGGAGAAAGAGAAACAACACCAGGTGGTATAATCACAAATCATACATATGAGCACTTCCGAAAAAGAATCAGGTGTATAAGCTTTAGGTGCTAATCCAAATTATATGATACCATACATATTAGATAGGATTGATGAAACTTGGACAACTCAAATTATTGTGAAAAGATGCAGTAGGACTAAAAATTTTGATGTTTATGACAGCAACTTTGATTCATTCAGATGTTTATCTTGATGGTTTAGCTGTACGGTAAGAAAATATAATGAGATAGATAATGAAATTGTGCATCATGGTGTTGTTACTGCTTACAGTTTACAAGCTTCGGGGGAGGCGGCGGCCTTCGGTCGATTCGGCGGAGGCGGCGGCCTTCGGGGGAGGCGGCGGCCTTCGGGGGAGGCGGCGGCCGGGAGTTGATTCGGCGGAGGCGGCGGCCTACCCAGGAGACGAGGAGACAATCCGCCGCGGCGGCCTTCGGGGGAGGCGGCGGAGGTGGCGGCCTTCGGGGGAGACGGGGGAGGCGGCAGCCTTTGGGGGAGGCGGGGGAGGCGATTCGGCGGAGGCGGGGGAGGCGGCGGCCTTCGGGGGAGGCGGGGGAGGCGATTCGGCGGAGGCGGGGGAGGCGGCGGAGGTGGCGGCCATTACCTCACAATTAATTGCAACCTCCCAAGTTCTCAGGCAAAGTTCTCCTACCCATCAAAGATATCCACCCAGAGACACACACATTCACACTACGCCATCAAATATTTGGTTTTAGAAAATCATCATAACAAATCAAACTCAACTGCTCCCAAGATTTAACGTGTTTAAGACAAATCAAATATTATTGAGAAGGACAGGTGAAGCTATTTTAACAGTGTGATAAGATGGTTTCACAGGGTCTACATAATTTCCTACTAAAATGCAAATGCATAGTGCAAGACATTGCAACGGATGGTACTGTCTCGAGTGGGCATTCCATCGAGCACCTTCCTCGCGCGGAAGAGCGCTGCCGTACCACCGAGAGCGCCGGCAACTGCGTGGGGGGGGGGGAGAAGTCATGGTTTTGAGCCCGAGTGCCTGACCTTGTAGAGCTACTCCGTGACGGCGGCGCCGACGACGCCGGTGTAGAAGGCGGCGACGTAGGTGCCGACGAGCGGCCCGAAGGATCGCGGCGTAATAACATGTATCCTAATCCAACAAGAAATCCAATGACAAACCGACACGCCTGGTGCATGCATCAAAGCTACCCGACATGCCGCAAACAGAAGCGCGTGATATGTGAAGAAGCCAAGAAAATAACAAACCTAAATCAGAGAAGAACACAATAAAAGGCTGGCCGCACCAAATGCTTTAGCATCTCCAGTGTTCTTGATATGTGTACCTGATACACTTAAAATTTTTTAAAAATATAACCACAAAATGTAGTAGTAAATAGCAGGTAGTAAATATTATACCTCCACATAGCTCAGTTGATATGGCTAACCATTCTTTGCTTTCAGGATTTGCAAGCAGATCTTCCACTCTGCGACCAACTGATACAACTCTTACTGGATCAGGGTAGATCTACAAAATCCATATGTGAAATCCATTACATGAAACAGCAGAGCAGCCAAACGAGACAAGAGAATATGGTATGTCAAGCTGAGTAAGAAAACTTACTTCGCCAAACACAGCTCGTAGACCATTTATGCGCTTCGCATCAGCTAATTTTATTTCACGTGCAAATACCTCCAACTTCTCCTTTATTTGTTGGTTCACTATAGACTCAATTTTTCTCAAATCTTCAGGCTGAACAGGTTTCCCTGTTAAGGAACAATAGTTGAATTGACAAGCCAAGGAAATACATCATGTGAATGCAATATGAAAAGAACCATATCAGACCATGGGAGAAATCAAATCTCAGCTTCTCTGGGAGAACAATGGAACCTTTCTGGTCAACATGATCACCAAGTACTTCCTGCACTTATAATGGCATAATCATCAAGAGTGCAAAAGAGCACCTGTGTAAATTTTAGAGAAGCAAAGAAACATACCCTTAAAGCAAAGTTCAGCATATGGGTACACGTATGGTTTGGAGCAATCAGAGCACGCCGAATGTAATCAACCTACCAATCGTAACATGAATATTGAAATATGATTTAGCAAATATCACAGATGAACTAATTCAGTATAAAGATTTCGTTAGTAAACAATTTTACCTTGCAAGTCACTTTATCGCCAACAGACAAGGAACCTTTTGTAAATGAGCCAATATGCAGAACATAGCCAGCAAACACTTGGACATTGTTCACAGTGAAAGATCCGAATGACCATTCAATACTCCCAGTGTCATATATCTGATGACGAAAAATTCATATGTCAGGTAAAAAAGAATCATACAATGTATGGCACAACAATGACAAACAAATGGATATATTTTGAAGATCTTGAATGTAAATTGCATTATTTACGCGGTTATATAGTGATAATCACTTGTAGCAATTTAATTGGAAAAATCAAAGCTTTCAATATATTGTATGAGCAACCCTCATACCATGCTTGCAATCTCAGAGGAGATTGGATACAATACCAACTTGATGTTTGAAATGGTGAAATTATGTACAAAACAAAAAGAAAAATTCATTGGAACATTTATTTATCAGGACAACTGCAGATTATTGGGATGAAGCACAACTGCACAATAAACAACACCGGATACCAGGTTTCAACTATATCAACATTACATCCACAATAATGAAGTTGTACCTGACCACCCTGTTCGGCGTAGAAGCTTGTACTTTCCAACACAAGACCAACATCCTCATCACCGGATGCAGTGGCTATGTATTCTGAGCCAGTATAGAGAGCCTTCACCACACTTTCATGTTCCTGAAAATTGTTTTTAAGGTAAGAAGACCATAATCAGTATCTAAGTGCTTAATCATAGTTCAAAATATGAAAAATGCAAGAACAGCCAGAAGTTATCAGCCAGGTAAATTTACTGCATTGAATAATGGAAGCAACTGTACCTAATAAAAGTTTAATATAGTCAAACCACAACTAAAAGGAATATAACAAATCATCTAACCTTGTGCTGGAACTTTGGGCTATCATCTGTGCTGGCAAGCCCCTGATTGCGCAGCTGCGATGTAGCATTAGTGTCCATAACAATAGAATTTCCACCAGCCTTCAAAAAGAAACATATATAAGAAAAACAGAAAAAAGTACCATCTAAACTATATCAGACAAATTAAGAAGTTGCCATATCAGTTGAAACACCAGCAGCATATCAGAGATATTACGGAAAATAAATACAAGATCATTAAATGAAAAGACTACGGAAAATAAATACAAGATTATGAAATGAAAAAACAAACAGGAAGAGTACTCGGATAACAAATAGCACCAACAAGTTAGAAAGAGAGCATTTGTTTCCCTCGTCACTCTAAGATGTTCAACAAGTTAGAATGTAGCCATTTTTCAGTAAACAAGTATAATAAGAGGCTCACAGGACTTCTTTGAAAGAGAGCATTTGTTTCCCTCGTCACTCTAAGATGTTCAACAAGTTTCACATCTAGTCAACAAAAAGAGTAACAATTATCAGGATAAATAAGCAATACATGGAAATGTTTAACACAATGACAACATTTTCTTTTATATGAAATGAACTTGCTACTATCCTAATTGTTGATTGAAAATACAAAAGTGGTCATTGCTATCTGAAAAATGTAAGATTATTTTTCACAATATCAAGCATAAAATTGAAAGGTAAGTTCAAAATTAAAACTGAAAGGCATGTTCATTCAAACTTCACAAAATAAGGTAAAGAACTAAATTTAGCAAAAGTGCTGTATATTCGCAAATATGTCATTATTTACAAATATGATCATTCCCTTAAGTGTGTTATAACAATATCAGATTCTTCAGTGCCCTTATGTAGAGAAATGTTGCAAGTATAGTTTCCAACTACAGAAAACAGCTAATCTCCAAAACACAGAGAACTAAATTTAGCAAAAGTGCTGTATATTCGCAAATGTGTCATTGTTTATTCAATAATCAATGTATCTTAATCTCAATGTTAAATCTTCCGAAAGTATCGGAAGGAAATTTCAACGATGCACTATGTTTCAACATGTGCTTTATGGCGAAGTGCCATTGATGTACCTTCTTTGGAATAAAGGGAAGAAAAGATGATGCTAAATTGATTTAGGGTGAATCCACACGCGGGTTTTCTTTTCGAAGTGTTGTGTTGTTTATGGCGAAGTGTTGTGTGTCATTCCCCTATTTCTTACTTTGGCTCAAATTGGTTCCTGCAAGATTCAGAAGATACCAGCCATGTATATCAATTGGTAGAAACAACAGTAATTAGTATGAAAGGCAAAATGAAAGCAGGGTAACAAAGTTACAGATTAATCTAAAACAACTCTAAAAACAGAAAAGATGCTTGAAATTGACCAGTACCACCACATACACTCGAGATATCGAACTAATTGACCTAAATCTGTAAGTCATAGTTCAATCTCAATATCTTCTTTCATTTGATATGAAACTGTTAGGATGTAGCTCTCCAATTCCTCACATGGATTTATATCTTGACATTTTTTAACTTCAAACAGAGCAGCACATTTTAGTAGAAACTCTGGTGCAGACTGGCCCCACTTCTGAGATAAATTTCACCTCACTTGAGCACAAACAAAAATGGTGCTCCAGTTTCTGTGCTGAGTTGCCCCTAGCTTCTTGAAGGCTATTCTACAACCACAAATTGGAACAAACTTGTTCAACCAATTATCTCTATCATTCTAGACGTGGAGATTAAGGAGAACCTGATAACCCCTTTTATCCTAGAATAGAACACGATAAGGAGTAATTGCTCCCTGTTTATCCAAATTTCAATCCCTTACGCTACCTTAGGCATCCCAAACGTCAATTGACCAACGGAACTAAACTTCAGTGCAACAGTTGCCACTACCAACATTCGCATCCTATTGGGTCGACAGGGTCGATCTCTTGCCACACCCAAAGGTTGAAGGCCACAACTATCAGGACGCCGGATTAGAAACACTGGGCGCTGCAACACTGAGTGTGATTCAGACCCATGTACCACATGAACAAATCTACAGTGATTGCAGAGGGGGAGGGGGAGATGGAGACGCCTCACCTTGTCACCGACGTACGGCGCCTTGGGCCCCTCGGGCGCGTGGTGGTCGAGGTCGGCGTCGCCGCAGCACGCGTGGTAGTAGTCGCCGCCCATCGAGAGCTCCACCGACATGGAGTCCGAGCAGCAGCCGCCGATGCTCGGGTTAGGGTTCACCTCCTCCCCTCCACCGACGTGCGGCGCGGGGGCCGAGGGGGCGTCGCCCATGACCGCCTCCTCGGGGACGGGCGCTGCGGCGTTCGCGTCGGTGGCGGCGCCGGCCTCCCCGCCATCCGCCGCCTTGCGCTTGCGGGAGCTCGCGTCGGCCGCCTCCCGCGCCAGCTTCGCGTCTGGGTGTGGGCTCCGGAGTTCGAGACGGCGACTTCGATCCGGGTGGAGTCTCGCCTCTGCGGTGTGTGTGTGTCTTCTCCTTCCTTCCGGGTGGGGTGGGAAGGAGGAGGAGGCGGCGGCGGCGCAGCGTGGGGGGGAGGAGGAGGCGGCGGCGGCGCGGGGTGGGGAGGAGGAGCGGCAGCGGTGCGGAGTGGGGAGGAGGAGGTGAGGGGAGCGGCGGCGCTGGGGAGGACGGGGGGAGCGGAGGGAGTGGAGGCGCGGGGGAGAGGTGGAGATGGGGAGCGGCGGCGCGGTGGAGGACGGGGGAGGCGGAGGGAGGGGAGGCACGGTGGAGGATGGGGGGAGGCGGAGGGAGGGGAGGCGCGGGGGAGGAGGGGGAGGCGTGGGGGAGGCGGAGGGAGCGGAGGAGGCGCGGGGGAGGAGGGGGAGGCGCCGGGGAGGCGGAGGGAGCGGAGGAGGCGCGGGGGAGGAGGGGGAGGCGGAGGGAGCGGAGGAGGCGAACCCTGCGGCGAAGGCGGCTGCGAGGAGGGGGAAGGGAGGGAAGCGGGAGAGGGAGAGAGCGGCGACGGGGAGGAGGAGCGGGAGCAGGGCAGGGGATTGTGGGAGTTGGAGAGGGAGGGCGAAGGGGTACTGCAGATCCATTGAAGGATGACCGTCGGATATGGTTGAGTAAGGAGAGAGAATGGAGGAGAGTTAATCTGGTGCGGACGTTTTTAGGATGGTGTAATTCTGGGTGCATATTGTGGTGTGGACGTAGTTAAGGTCATGACTGTGGAGCAGGTAATTGTTGGGTGGGTGTAGGATAATTTTAACTGGTGGATTATTAGATTAGATCAGGGGCTCATGTTTCGTACATTCTTTCTGGTGGATCCGACCCAACCACCTATATATATATACTAGCCTCGTTGGCGCGGCGCCACACCGCGCCAGCCACCGCGTGTACCGAAGTAAAAGAGGCGATAACTCGTGAGGAGTTTTATAAAAAAAACCGAGGGCACATGTGTATTTTCGAAAAAGTTAAAGATTTTTTCCGTAAAAAATCGAGGACCTGTACGTGAATAAATGGGCCTGTACGTAAATAAACGAGGACCCCGTACGTAATTTAGGAAACGCGGGGAGCTATCCTGCAAAGTGGAGGGGGTAAAAAAAACTGGCAGGGACTTGTTCGCGAGGGAAAAGGTATAAAAAAAACCGAGGGCACATGTGTATTTTTGAAAAAGTTAAAGGTTTTTCCGTAAAAAATCGAGGACCTGTACGTAAATAAACGAGGACCCGTACGTAATTTAGGAAAACGCGGGACGCTATCCTGCAAAGTGGAGGGGTAAAAAAAACTGCAGGGACCTGTTCGCGAGGAAAAAGGACCTTTACGTAATTTCCGAAAAGTACAGGGAAATCGCCTCCCCCGGCCGTACGAAGATTTCCCGCCACGCGCCGGCCGGAGCGCGCGGGCGGGGCGACGTGGCCGCCCTCTCCTGCGCGGAAACGCGCGGAGCGTAATATGGGGATGATATATATATATATATATATATATATATATATATATATATATATATATATATATATATATTCGTAGAGATCTTGTGCAAATAATAATAGAGCTGGAGAGCTGGATACCTCTCTTCCTTCCTTTGGGGCACTGTCCTTGCTGTACCGATGGAATCTACCTCGGAAAATGGGGGGAGTGCTTAGAGCAAGTACAATAGTATAGCCAACTAGTGGCTATAACACTTGTCCATTTCATCTATAGCCTTCAAAAAAATAGTTCATACAATAAGGTAGCTATTACAATAACTATTTGGCCCCATGTGTAAGAGAGTGAAATGCATATTTTTACGTGCTTTAGCTAGCTGTAATTTAGTAGCCAGCTTCCTTCTCTCTCTTCCTTTCTCTCTCTGCCACATAAAATTTGGTTGATATTATATTTACTATAGCCTGCTGACTAAGCCTTATTGTACCTGCTCTTAGCCAAAAATGAGACAATGAACAACCAGCGTTGTACATATAATCATTGTTTTTGCGATGATTGGGTTAGTTGCTGGTGCGGATCTAGCTTTCCGTAGGGTGCAGGCTATGCAGCCTCAACCTGTTCAGTAACTTGATCAGTCCAGATGTCATGTGCCACACGGAAGGAGCACATGGCATTTGCCTTCTTGTTGTGTATGTACGTAGGTGCAGCATTAATGGATTGTTGCTTAGGATGTGCTCGCCCCAAACACTGCTGCAATCTCGATCTGATCCGAATCGAAAGAAAACTAGTACTAAGAACGATGTGGCTAGTTACATAAGAACCTCGATTTCTCTTTTTTTTTTGTAGAAAAAACGGGGTGTTTTCACCCCTACATGGATGGACTTGGGACCGAGCCGAAGAGGCAAAGACCTTAAACTCGACCCTGCTCTCCTGCATCCTTTGCTCTAATTGATATTAACATGAAATAGGTCAAATTCAGGTGTGCTTCGTTAATTAGCACGAGGGGAACAAGATGGATCACCGTCCGAGACTGACCTTTTTTTTCCCAGGCAGGTCTGACAGTCTGAAACAACGTCATAGTTAAATTGGATGCGGTGTAGAGTTTCAGGAATCTCAGAACCTGTCCGCCCGGCCTGCTGATTTTCATTCGGACTTGGAAGACGAAATTCAATTGGGTCATTTGAAACATTAATTGGGTCATTTGAAACATGGGATTTTGGTCAAATTCATGTAGGAATTGATTAAACTATTTCCTGTGCTTCTACGAAAATTCATGCCTTCCAAATATGGTCCTAGCTAGGAGCTAAACAGAGCTACTGCTTCACGGCGTGTCGTTTTCAGATATATACCAATTTCCAATGTCCAACGGGATATGGTATACCTGTTGGCTCAGGACCGCTATGGGCTATGAACCAAGCACCCTTGTAGGAATAATGCCGGCAACCTGAGAGGATAAATAGTTTTTAAATTTTTTTCTTTAAGATATTTAAAATTTTTACTTGATATTTTTACTCAAATGACTATGATAATCACTAAGTTCATATCATACCAATACAACTATGCACACTAAACTTAGAAATAAGAGTCAACAAAATCAACCTCTTTCATAAGCCTGATCTAACCGCTAGCCGATCTGACTGTCGGCTTATGACCGGTCACATCGGCTAGCCAGTCAGACTGAAGGTCTGGGACCGGTCTAACTAGTCCCTGATAGCCAGACTTGAAAATATCTTAGGACAAAAGCTCAAAACTTGCTCAAATCTCACCGAAACACTTTCAATTTTTGCATGAGATTTGTTTAAAGCAATAAAAACCTAAACCAATTAATAATCAAAAGGTTCTTGGGTTTAAGTTCACCAAATCGAAGAGAATCAAATTTAGATCACAAGAATACCAAAAATCCTAATTCTCAAATTACTTCTTACTCATGAGGATCAAAGATATGATGTCTTTCAAATTTATTCTCACATGTCCTAGTAAGGTAATTTAAGCAAGAGATTTGACTAGAGCTCCCATAAACCCAAAATCACACATCTAGCTCAAAAGCAAGAACAACCAAGCAAGAACTTAAACAAGAACATGATTAAGACAAACTTTTGATCTATTTCAATAGAGGATGAGCTTTATAAACTCATAGATGATTATAAGGTGTAGCCAAAGCACCACTTTCCCTATTTCAAGGTCTCTCTCTTACAACTATGGAGAAAGATAAGTTAGTAGAGAAAAGCTAAATCCTAGAATCCTTGGGGCTACCACCTCCTCTTCTCCCCTCTAAATATGCACAAACCATAATGGGTCCAACCCATTAAGCTTACCGGGGAAACCCATCAACCCCACTAATACGGGTTTTATACACTTACACACGCTTCTCAAAGTGCTTACAAGAAACAACCCACTAATACATTAATGTTTGATCCACTCCACAATCGACTCTATCCTAACCCTAAACAACTTCGTTCGTGCCTCCTCGCATCGCAATTTTGGTGTAGGCTCAAGTCCAGTTCTGGGCATTTTCCCAAAATGCCCTCGGCGGAACTTCTGGGCACCTTGTCTTGACTCTATCTTTATCTTCACCTCAAAGCATCTCATCATGCTTTGACATGCATCCTGTAGTGCCTAATTACTGCCCATTACGTCTTCATGCATTCGGACTCCTCCGAACCGTCCCTATGTGCATCAACCCTTGGTGTATCACATGCATCAACTCGCCTCTTTATAATCTTTATCTTTTCTATGCTCTCGCTTGAGCCTGGTAGCCTCACCTGAACTTACACAACCGCTTGGACCTCAACTCCCCCACCTAATCCCAGTCCATTACCATCGATCACCATGTTCTCCAAGCCACCTATCCATCCAAAGACCAAACAACTATATTGAGCACAAGTTTGTGCTCTATGCACTTGACTCACATTAGTCAAACATATGCATCATTCAATGAAATATAAACCCTCATGCTTCTCAAGCCATGAGCCGAACTGAAACCCACTTAGCTTAATGCACCCTGATCTTTGGCTGCAACCACCGCTCTGACCTTATCTTTATGCTAGTCGGACCTCCCCAGTTAGACCGCTGACCATTGGTCAGTCTGATCGGTCACACTGTGTGACCGTATTTTCAATGCCAGTTACACCAACCAACTCACCCCGGTTTGATAGCCAACCATGGTCAATCCGACTGCATGTGCCCAAATTCAAAACATGCTCTCTAAAAAAAATAACTGTCAACTAGAAATCAGTCATACTGCCCCAACGGTCTAATCACCCCAAACTCTCATCACACTGGATCACCGTCGGACCACTATTCATAGGCCGGTTCGACCGCTTCCTCATAGTGGTCTGACTAGTTCGATCACCAGCACTGGCAACAAATCTAAATTTTCTAAAACTGTTGCAAAATTTAAATTCAACTCAACCAAAGTGCCTATTGTTCATCAGAAATATATCTTTGTCGGGCCCCCGGATTACCAAACCCGGACCCTCTGTGTATTACAGCACTAGTCCCAGATCAAAGCTAGTGCACACAGTCGAACAGAATGGAAAATATCACCATCAACGATTTATTACAATAGATAAGAGTACTGACCACCGGGTCACCTTATTACATTGGAGGTTTCAAGACCTCACACAATCAAAACACAGCGGAAGCAAAGTGAAATCAAAGTAGACCCATCAAGATGCCACAGGCAGTTGACTGGGGAAGCGCGGCCTAGTCCTCCGGGAAGAATCCATCACAGCCACAAGCGAAGCAGTAGTCGTAGTCACCTTCTTGAGCTTCAACTTCCTCTGAGATGCCTGGTTGGGTGCATGCTGGGCTGGCTGCACTTGGTTTTGTGCTAAAGCTTGAAGAAGCTGAAGTTGCATGGCCATCATTTGCTCCAAGTTGGGGGCCTGAGCAGGAGGTGGTGGAATGTTGTCCTCCGGCTGATTGTTGGCGTCACGGCTGCTGCCAGGGTTGCTCCTCGTGTTCACCATCTGAAGCGGTTTAGGTTAGCAGAAGGTAAGAGGGGAAAAGAATAGATAAGAAGTTAGGGAAAACTAAATAACATCCCAAGCCAACACACAAGAAGAAACCAGCAACCACTTAGGGAAAACTTTTATTAAAAACAAGATAACTCCAAGGATGGCTGTACCACAAGTGCACATAGGCCTGGTACAGTCCATCTAGCACACCAAAACATAACAATAAGCGTTCTAAGGACGCGGACATTTTATTTGGGTACTACGGACTCAAAAGACTACTAATCCTCTCCAAAGACGCGCTCCTCAGGGTCTTCTTCCGGGTCCTCTTCTGGATCCTCCTCCGGGTCTTCCTGGCGTTCTCTCACGTGGTGACGTGAACAGTCACACTCGGCCGAGGCACGGTTACGACTGGAGGCAGTCGACCGAGAACGAGAAGGAGAAGGCTTGCGCTTTTTGAGAGTAATGACAGGTGGCGGACTGGGGCGTCGCACCTTCTTGCGTGCTGTAAGTCTGATGTGGAGTCCTGAAAGTCGAGCTGGTGCCGGATTGTTGGGGATGACAGCTGGTACTGGGGAAGACGTCGTGTAATCAACTACGGGTGAAGACGGCGCGTAGTCGGCTGCGGCCCTGAGACGTCCCAGCTCAAACTCAGCTGCCTGGCTCCGGAGAAGCTGTGCGCGAAGCGTGTCGGAGTGCTGATAGCTGGAAGTGAGAAGCATCCGGAGTTGTCCAATCTCCTCGTGAGCTCTAGCATACGTGACTGCCATCGCCTGGGTGAGCTGCACCTGATGTGACAGTCGAGGATCGTCAGCTGGAATATCAAAGGGATCTGGATACCTCTGTCCTACCCTGGGGTTGATGAAGAAGCAAAAAGGGGACTGATGTACAGCATCCTTGTGCAGGTGGCACAACTCGTCAATGGCGAGGCGTGCTGCGTCCTGGACAGCGTCGAAACAGCGGGACCGAGGGTGCTTGATGGGGTAGGTGTGGGAGTTGAATTCCTCTTCCCGTGCATACAGGAATACCTCCATCGTCCAAGAGTCTCGATCCAGGATCCGCGTCTTCCGACCCCTGAAGATGGGCGGCTGACGGTACTCCAAACACTGCATCAGCTGCCGGAGAAGGCTAGCGAATGCTCCAGCATCCTCTCCATGTGAGTAGTAGTCCCACGGGGCAGCGGAGGATGAACCAGCCATCTGCAAAGTTGAGTGAAAGAAAAGATTAGTAAAAGTTTTAACAAATGGAGTTGGAGACAAGAACGAGATTCTAAGTAAGAAGAGAGTAGAAGCAAAGAAGCTTATACATTTTTAATATACTCTTTTTATAAATATAAGTCCTTATGGTTTGCCATTCCTAATCTAGGTTACGTCCTACAGTCAAATTGGCTCTGATACCATCTCTGTCGGGCCCCCGGATTACCAAACCCGGACCCTCTGTCACATCCCAAAAATTTGCTTTCTGAGAAATTTAATTTTAAATTAATTATTTTAATGTATTTGAGTCTTATTTGGATTTATCTGGATTTATTCGGATTTATTTGGATTTTATTTAAAATTTTAAAGCAAGAAAATGTATTTAAAATATTTTGTTAAAGCCAAAAAGAGTTTATTTTATTTTTCCTAGCCTTCCCTAAATTTTTAAGTAATTTTTTAGAATTTTCTGGAATTTAAAATCAATTTTAAAAGTTAAAAAGAATTTTATAAAATTATAAAATTCAAATCTGAAATTAAAAATATTTTTTGTAAGTCTAAAATACTTCCAGAAATATTCTATGATTTTTCTGGAATTTTTAGGCATTAAATATTAATTTTCGAAGTATTTATGAAGTTTCTAGTAATTTCTGAAATTTATTCCGAAAATAAAAATCAAATTATCCCTAGCCCGCCACGTGTCGCCCTCAGATTAAATCCACCTCTCTCCACGTTTTAATCCTAGCCATCCACCACAACTTACCCCTTCATAAAATCCAAAGCCTCTCATTCACTCACTTGCCACGTGTCGCAAATCCGACGGCCCGTACCCCTTCACCATTTCACCCTCTCTATGACACATGGGGCCCCCTTGTCATATCCTTCTTCTACCTCTTCTTCTTCCTCCTCCAACCCTCTCTCTCCACCTCCATTAACCCGAAATTAGAGCTTTGAATTCGGCCATTATCTTCGCTTTAATTCCCGAATAAAACATGGTAACGGATGCCAAATCAATTACCTCCATTCCTCCGGCCGTTTCCCCTCAAATTTCGCCCCCTATTCACGGATTGCATTAACTCCGGCGAGGCTCTCCATTTCCGGCCGCCCCTCCTCCCTAGCCTATAAATACCGCCCTTCCCCTCCCCTCCTTCACCCGCCTCCCACCGCCCCTCTCCTCCTCCTTTCGGCCGCCTCCCGGCACCCCACCGCGCCACCTTCAAAAGCCGCCGCCGGCCACCCACACCGCCGCCGCCCCTAGCGCCGCCGCCGGCCGCCCACCCCTCCGCCGCCGCCGCCGGTAAGCGCCGCCGCCTCCCCTCCCTCCCCGCCGCCGTCCGCCGTCCTCCCGCCGGCCGCCGGCCACGGCAAGGCCACCGGCCGGCCAACTCCCGAGCCGGCCATGCGCGCGCGCCCGCGTGGCCGCCACTTCGGCCGGCTTGTCCGCGTGGCCACCCGCGTGGCCGCCACCTCACTGCCGCGTGGCGCCATGTGGCCGGTGCGCCACGTCGGCAAGGCCCGTGGTCCGTGGGTTCGGTCCACGGTAGACCGGACCCACCCGTCATTCAAATACATTTTCCCGCTCAGCAAATTCGAAATTTGGTGACGTCATAATTAGTATTTTCCAGTACAAAAATAATTCCCGAAATCCGGTTTTTCCTTTTTCCCTCCTGTTTAATCTTTCGGAAGCCATAACTTTCTCATTTTAACTCCGATTTGAGCCGTTCAAATTTCTAAATTTTTCTAAAATCATAAACTATCCAAATATGCACTCTTTTTGAATTTTTGAATTTTATTTAAATTTTGGTTGAATTTATTTGTTTTGTTTGTCCGTCTTTTCGCGCGTAGATTCCGCCGTCGCCGAGGAACTCGTCGAGTCGCAGCAAGAAGACCCAACCAGCGTCCAGGAAGGCAAGTCTCCTTTGATCATTTTGAACCCATGATTATGAAATGTTTTAAATTATTTTAAATTTATGTGCATCGCTATTTACATAGAACCCTAATTTTGTCGTAGCGAATTAGTTAAACCAAATGTTGTTATACCCTCAATTGAATTTGAATATCATGTACCTTTGAAACATTAGGATTGCCCTTGTCTCAATAACGAGATTATTATTTAATCATTGCTAATATAAGAACGGTAGTATCATGCTTAGCCTTGCTATTTAATCTTGTTATAATTTTGAAATGGGAAATTATGACTTATTGTAGAACCTTGTGTTTATAAATGTAGTGGTAATTGGAGTTGCCGCTGTTATTTTAAAAATAAAATAAAAATGTGAAAGTTGGTTTAGATTAGGGTGGATGGTTGGTTTGGTTTGGTGCAGTTAGCACGAGATCTTGTTAAGTGTATGTCCCACCCTAGTCAATTAAGGACCGACGCTTGTGTTTGTCCAGACTGAGCATTAACCGTACAACCACAAGTCTATATGGGTACGACCTAGCCGAATAACTTATGATAGTCTAGTTTAGGTGCCACCAGTGGAAAGTGGGTGCCAGGGATGGACTGGTTATTCACAGTGAGGGACAGGGATTTACTGTACTCATATGGCGCAAGAGGGGGCTTCGGTTCGGGCAGTTAGCCTACCTGCGGTGAAACCTCAGCGGGTGGTATCTAGCTAGATTAGAGTAAGGTAAAGGCTTTGTGATATTTTATCTGGGTCTCATGCCAAAGGAAGCGTGTTGACTTTTAGGATAATTTATCTCTTGTGGGTAAAGTTGTACAACCTCTGCAGAGTGTAAAACTATTCGAATAGCCGTGCCCACGGTCAAGGGCGGGCAAGGAATGCATTCACATGGTAGATTTCTGGTTTTGTTTTAAAATCAAAAGTTTTGTATTCCAGGAGTGGAGGGAACTCTCGGAAGGGTATCCTGGCGGTTGGAGCCAGAGAGGGTGGATTTAACCCGCAGTTTTAAACTTGACCAATTGTAATTGGTTGGCTAGTGTTGGTAGATGGAACCTTCACTAGAAAGTTAATGATAGTTTCTGCTAAAACATTTACTTTATTAAATTGATGCCTTCAAAAATAATTAGTGGTAATTGAAATTTTAAAATATTGCTTTGTGCAAAAGAACCATATAGCCTTCCTTTGTCAAGCCTTGCATCTATGCATTTTTCCCAAGACTTGCGGAGTACTTTATGTACTCACGCGTTGCTCTCAAAAATAAATCTCAGAAGAATACGAAGCTCAAGAAGGAGACTACGACTACTTCGCGTGTGGATTTGACGAAGGATTTCCGGAGTACTAGGTCGCGCTTCCCCAGTCAATTGCCTGTGGCGTATTGATGGGTCATCGCTGGATTTATCTTCTGCTTCCGCTGTGTTTTGTGTGTGTGTGAGGTCTTGAAACCTCAGTTGTAATAATAAGACCTTTCGGTCTGTACTCTCAATTATTGTAATAAAGCGTTGTTGGTTATGTAATCATTTCTGTTTGACTGTGTGCACTAGCTTTGATCTGGGACTAGTGCTGTAATACACAGAGGGTCCGGGTTCGGAAATCCGGGGTCCCGACACCCTCTGTGTATTACAGCACTAGTCCCAGATCAAAGCTAGTGCACACAGTCGAACAGAATGGAAAACATCACCATCAACGATTTATTACAATAGATAAGAGTACTGACCACCGGGTCACCTTATTACATTGGAGGTTTCAAGACCTCACACAATCAAAACACAGCGGAAGCAAAGTGAAATCAAAGTAGACCCATCAAGATGCCACAGGCAGTTGACTGGGGAAGCGCGGCCTAGTCCTCCGGGAAGAATCCATCACAGCCACAAGCGAAGCAGTAGTCGTAGTCACCTTCTTGAGCTTCAACTTCCTCTGAGATTTTATTTTTAAGTGTAGCATGTGAGTACATAAAGTACTCCGCAAGTCTTGGGAAAAATGCATAGATGCAAGGCTTAACAAAGGAAGGCCATATGGTTCTTTTGCACAAAGCAAAATTTGAAATCTCAATTACTACTAATTATTTTCGAAGGCATCAATTTAATGAAGTAAATGTTTTAACAGAACTAACTTTCTAGTGAAGGTTCCAACTACCAACACTAGCTAACCAATTACCATTGGTCAAGTTTAAACTGCGGGTTCCATCCACCCTCTCTGGCTCCATCCGCCAGGATTCCCTTCCGAGAGTTCCCTCCACCCTCGGAATACAAAACTTTTTAAAACAAAACCAGAAATCTACCATGTGAATGCATTCCTTGCCCGCCCTTGACCGTGGGCACGGCTATTCGAATAGTTTTACACTCTGCAGAGGTTGTACAACTTTACCCACAAGAGATAAATTATCCTAAAAGTCAACACGCTTCCTTTGGCATGAGACCCAGATAAAATACCACAAAGCCTTTACCTTACTCTAATCTAGCTAGATACCACCCGCTGAGGTTTCACCGCAGAAGGGTTAAATCCGCCCAATCTGAAGCCCCCTCTTGCGCCATATGAGTACAGTAAATCCCTGTCCCTCACTGTGGATCACCAGTCCATCCCTGGCACCCACTTTCCACTGGTGGCACCTAAACTAGACTATCATAAGTTAGTCAGCTAGGTCGTACCCATATAGACTTGTGGCTGTACGGTTAATGCTCAGTTTGGACAAACACAAGCGTCGGTCCTTAATTGACTAGGGTGGAACATACACTTAACAAGTTCTCGTGCTTACTGCACCAACCCAAACAGCCATCCACCCTAATCTAAACCAACTTTCACATTTTTATTTTATTTTAAAATCACAGTGACAACTCCAATTGCCACTTCACTTTCAAACTCAAGGATTTAATAATAAACCATAATTTCCCATTTTCAAGATTTTCCAAAGGATATTAGATAGCATGACTAAGCATTATACTACCATTCTAATATTCACAAAGATTAATATTAATCTCATTATTGAGACAAAGGAAGTTCTAGGGTGACAAGGTACATGGCAATCAATGTCAAATGAGGGCCTAACAAAGTTGGAATAACTAATTCCTAAAGATTTGAACTAGAGACTTATGTAAATAGCAATGCACATAATTTAAAATATTTTAAAAACATTTCAAAAGCATAGGTTCAAGATGATCAAAGGAGACTTGCCTTCTTGCAGGGTTTCTGGGTCTTCTTGCTGCTGTGAAGAGGGCTCGTTGACAATGTTGGAATCTACGCGAGAAAGAACGAGGCAACAAGCAAATAAATACAAATAAAATTTAAATAAAATCCAAAAATTCAACAGAGGCCATAGCTGGATAGATTATGATTTTAGATGAATTTAGAAATTTGAATGGCTGGATTTGGAGTTAAAATGAGAAAGTTATGCTCATTTGAAAATCTCAGATTTGAATAAATCTAGAAATTCGGAAATTTCTGACAGGTGGGGCCCACTGGAATATTAGATTTTAATTTTTATTTTTTTATTCTGAGAGACTGACAGGTGGGGTCCACTGGTCAGTGAGTCCACAGAGAGCTGTCCCTGACATGTGGGACCCACTGGACAGTGAGCCCACGGCTCAGCCTCTGACACATGGGACCCACTGGACTCTGGGCCTACTTGTCAGTGACCAGCGCAGAGGGGTGGGGCCCAGTCGACAGTGGCCTGCGAGGACAGCTGCCACTGACGGGTGGGGTCCACTTGTCAGAGCGGTTTAATTAAGAAAAACTCAACCTCCGCGTGCGGAGCCGAGGGCTCGAACGCGCGCCGAGGGAGTCGGGGGAGGGGAGAGCGAGCGGTGATAGCCAAGTGAGCGGGGAGGCTTTGCCTACCCATATAGGGCAATCAAACCTTTTGAGTTACCTGCCGGAGGGGAGGCCGGGGAAGGTGGCCGGAGGCAGGGTCGTCGGCGGCGAGGGAGGGTCGGAGGGGTTCGGGTGACGCGTGAAATGAAGTCCCGGTGCGGAGGGGGTCCCGTTGGAGGGGTCGACGAGGTGCGGCGACGAGCGGAGAAGGCCGGCGACGGGGAAGGCGACGGCGCAGCTCGGGGCTCTGGTGCGACGGCGCTCCGGTGACGGGGAGAGGCAGCCGAGGTGACGGGGAGGTTCGCCCGGGCGTGAGGATGCTCGGGGTGGCGACGGCGGGCTCCGGGGTTGACCGAGGCGGCGGCAAAGGCTCACCGGAGTTGGGCGGAGCTCGGAGGGGAAGGTGGCACGGTGGCAGGGCTCTACGGGGCTCGGGAGAGAGAGTTCAGGCTGGGAGAGGTGGTGCGGGGAGAGGGGAGGCAGAGGGAGCTATTTATAGGGGCGGAGGAGGGGACACGGGAGCGCAATTGCTCGCCGGTGTGTCGGCCGGGAAAAGGAAGGAAAGGGAGAAACGGGAAAGAGGGGGCGCCGATGGAAGGGGAGCCCGGGAGATCGGGGATTCGGTCGCGGCGGCGTCCGGGACTTCCAAAACCGAGGAGGGCCGGGTAAGGCAATGCGGGATCCGGCGCGGTCTCGGTCGGCCGGCGAAAAAGGAAAGAGGGGGAAGGAAAGGAAGGCGCCGGCTCCGCGGGGACGACGGGCCTGACAGGCGGGGCCGGGTGGCAGCGGGAGCGAGGGCGCGTGCGGCTGACGGGCGGGGCCCGCGGGTCAGTGGGGGTGAGGGCGGGAGTGAGAGCGGGCGGCTGGATGGCCCGCGCGGAGACTCGGCTCATCCGAGCCGTCCACGCATCGGGCGCGGAGGAGGGGAAGGCGGGGCCGCCGGCTGACGGGCCGGGCCCGCTGGACAGCGAGGGAGAGGGAGGTGCGGCCGGGATCGGCCGAGCGGCGACGTGGGCGGATCTGGGCCGTCCACGCGTCGGCCGGAGGAAAAGATTTGGATTTTTAATGATTTTTAATTTCAGAAAATGCTAGAAATTTATTTAGGCCTCAGAAAAATATGAAAATACCTCCAAAAATTCCAGAAAAATTCACAGAAGCCCCTGGAGATATTTTGGATTTAACAAAATTATTTCCAACTACTGTTGATATTTAATTTTCATATTTTGAATCACTTTTTAAATTCTAAAAAATAGTTTTTAAATTCCAGAAAATCCAGAAAGGCAAATAAAAGCCAAGTAAAATCCAATTACCTTAAAATAATTAATTTGAATTTAATTTTTTTTCAAAAAGCCAAATTTTGGGATGTGACAATCCTACCCCCCTTAGAAAGAATCTCGACCCCGAGATTCGGATGGACTGGGAAAAAGGTCGGGGAACTCTTCTTTTAGATCCTCTTCACGCTCCCAAGTTGCTTCCGATTCTGAATGGTTGCTCCACTGCACTTTACAGAACTTGATAACCTTGCTGCGCGTACGGCGCTCTACTTCCTCCAATATCTTGACTGGATACTCTGGATAGGTGAGGTCCTCCTTCACGTTTATTTCATCTAGAGGCATCTGCTCTTCTGGAACTCTGAGACACTTTCTTAGTTGAGACACATGAAAGACGTCATGCACCTTTGACAGTTGTGGTGGAAGCTCCAACTGGTAAGCCACTTCTCCTCGTTTCGCCACAACAGGAAAAGGTCCAATGAATCTGGGAGCTAGCTTTCCACTGACTCCAAAACGTCTCATTCCTTTGAGAGGTGACACCTTCAAATAAACATGATCCCCAGGTACGAATTCTAAGCTTCTACGTCGATTGTCTGCATAACTTTTCTGTCTGGTTTGTGTTGTTTTTAATCTGTCCTGGATTAGACGAACTTGTTCTTCTGCTTGCTTCAGCACATCTGGTCCAAACACTTGTCCTTCTCCTGTTTCCTTCCAATACAATGGAGTCCTACACTTTCTGCCGTATAGGGCTTCGAACGGAGACATTTGCAAACTGGATTGATAACTGTTGTTATAGGAAAACTCCGCATAGGGCAAACTCTGATCCCAACTATTCTTGTTTGCCAGTACACAAGCTCTCAACATGTCTTCCAGGATTTGATTTACTCTTTCTGTTTGACCATCTGTCTGTGGATGATAAGCTGTACTGAAGTTTAAGTTTGTGCCCAAAAGTTCATGTAGCTTTTGCCAAAATCTCGAAGTGAACTGGGTTCCTCGATCTGACACAATCTTCTTTGGGATCCCATGCAAGCACACAATTCTTGACATGCACAACTCTGCAAGTCTATCCCCGGAGTATGTGGTCTTTACTGGAATGAAATGGGCGACTTTTGTCAAACGATCCACTATAACCCAAATTGAATCGTGCCCTGTTTTGGTTCTTGGTAATCCAGTTATAAAATCCATACCAATTTCTTCCCATTTCCACTCAGGTATCTGCAAAGGTTGTAGGAGCCCAGCGGGTCTCTGATGTTCCGCTTTAATTCGCTAGCACACATCGCACAAAGCTACATATTCTGCAATTTCTCGTTTCATACTTGACCACCAATACCTTTCCTTGAGATCTTGGTACATCTTGGTACTCCCAGGGTGAATTGAATATCCAGATTCATGAGCTTCCTTCAGGATTAACTCCTTTATCTCTTTCTTTTCGGGTACCATAATTCTTTTCCCAAACCACAGGGTACCTTCTTCATCCTCTGAAAATTCTGGTGCCTTTCCTTCCTTCATGTTTTCTTTAATTTCCTTAACGTACTTATCCTCTACTTGAGCTGCCTTGATTTGGTCCTGTAGCGTGGGTTGAACCTCTAGAGTTGCCAGGAACCCTTCCTCTACTACTTCCAAGTTGAGCCGCTCAAATTCTTCTTGAAGGGCAGGCATACTGTCCTTAATCCACAGCTTGGCACAATAACTCTTTCTGCTCAAGGCATCCGCTACCACATTAGCCTTTCCTGGGTGATAATGTATTCCAATATCATAATCCTTTATTAATTCAAGCCATCTCCTTTGCCTCATGTTAAGATCGGGTTGAGTAAATATGTACTTCAGGCTTTTGTGATCCGTGTAAATCTCGCAGCGGTTACCAATCAAATAGTGCCTCCATATTTTCAGTGCATGCACTACGGCAGCAAGCTCTAAATCATGAGTTGGGTAATTTCCTTCATGGGGTCGCAGCTGCCTCGAGGCATATGCTACTACCTTTCTTTCTTGCATCAGTACACAGCCTAATCCTTGCCTTGACGCATCACAGAAGACTTCGAAATCCTTCCTAATGTCCGGAAGCGTCAACACTGGCGCAGAAGTTAACCTCTTCTTCAACTCTTGGAAACTATTCTCACATGGTTTACTCCATTCAAACTTCTTCTCCTTCTTCAGCAACTGGGTGAGAGGTCTTGCAAGCTTGGAGAAGCCTTCGATAAATCGACGATAGTAACCAGCCAATCCAAGAAAACTCCTGATCTCGGATACTGACTTTGGTTGTGTCCAGTTAAGCACATCATTTACTTTCTCAGGGTCTACGAACACTCCTCCTGCTGAAATCACATGGCCCAAGAAAGCTACTTTCTTTAACCAAAACTCACACTTACTAAACTTGGCATACAACTGATTTTCTCTGAGCTTTTCCAAAACTATCCTCAAATGTTCGGCATGTTCTTCCTCATTCTTGGAATATATCAAAATATCATCGATGAATACAACCACAAACTTATCCAGATATTCCATGAACACCTTATTCATCAGATTCATGAAGTATGCTGGGGCATTGGTTAGACCGAAAGACATCACTGTATACTCATACAATCCATAACGGGTAGCAAATGCGGTCTTGGGTATGTCCTCTGGTCTTAACTTCAATTGGTGATATCCTGATCGAAGATCAATTTTAGAGAATACACATGATCCTTTCAACTGATCAAACAGATCATCTATTCTGGGTAAAGGGTACTTGTTCTTAATCGTCACATCATTCAAGGATCGATAGTCCACACACATGCGAAGACTTCCGTCCTTCTTCTTCACTAACAGTACTGGTGCTCCCCAAGGTGACGAGCTTGGCCATACAAATCCTTTATCCTACTGCTCTTCAATTTGTTTCTTAACTTCCGCCAAATCATTTGCAGACATCCGATAAGGTCTCTTGGAAATTGGAGCTGTTCCAGGTACTAGGTTGATGACAAACTCTACTTCCCTGTCTGGCGGCATTCCGGGCAAATCTTCAGGGAATACATCTGGGTACTCACTCACTATAGGTACTTTTTCCAGAGTCACTCCCTTCACACTGTTCAAACTACACCTGCTCTGGGTAGGGGAGTTTGACTTATACCTTACTTGAATCCCATCAGAGTTAGTGATTTCAACAGCTCGATCAGCACAATCTATCTGCCCTTTATACTTGGTTAACCAATCCATTCCAAGTATTACATCTAAACCCTTGGAGTCTATTATAATAAGATTCGCTAAGAACTTAACTCCATTTATATCCACAGTTGCGTCAGGGCAAACAGTGTTAGTCCTCATTTCCTTTCCAGGGGACTGGACTAACATGGGGTTCTGTAGTTTACTCACATCCCAATTATACCTTTCAACCACATCTTTTGACACAAAAGAATGCGAAGCTCCAGAATCAAATAATGCTGATGCAAATACTGAGTTGACAAGAAACTTACCCAGAACTACGTCGGGTGCATCCTGGGCTGCTTCCGCGGTCACATGGTTGAGATGCCCTCTGCTCACCACTTGTGGAGCCCTTGGGGTCTGAGGTGTTCCACGGCCTTGTCCTGCATTTGGAGCTCGTGCTGGTGTAGTCCCTAGATTGAAACGAACTGGGGTCATTGCTGGGCGTTTCTGGGGACAGTTGCTGGCATAGTGCCCCATGTTCTTGCAGTTAAAGCACTGCACTCCTGCTGCTGAAGTCTTGTTCTGCTGGGGTTGTCCACCATTGCTTGCCCGGGGAGTTTGTGGATTTGGGCGAAGTCCTGAAAAGGGAGTCCTTGGCACGCTTGACTCTGAAGGCTTGTGAAATTGAGGTGCGTTGGGGCGGAATCGAGAGCTGCTTGCTCCTTGCTGGGCTTGAAACTTCCTCTTCCGGGTTTCGTATAGCTGACGCTGAGCATCTTCTTGGACAAAGGCCTTGTTCACTAGGTGCTGGAAGGTAGGGAAATCATTGGATACCAGCTGCACCTTGAGATTGGGGTCAAGTCCCTGCGTGAACCTCCAAATCTTGGTCGCCTCTGAGGTGACCTCTTCAGATGCATACCTGGACAGTTGGGTGAACTTGTTCAAGTATTCGGAAACACTGAGGTTTCCCTATTGTAGTTGGTAGAATTCTCTCTTCTTCATTTCCATTATTCCCGTAGGAATATGGGCAGTGCGGAAAGCTTCGACAAACTCCTCCCAAGTGATGGCTTGTGCATTTTGATGGGCAGTTGGCTAGTTTTCCCACCAGTTGGCAGCCATTCCCTTGAGCTGGTGAGCAGCATACAGCACCTTTTCATTATCGTTGCACTGAGCTAGGACCAATTTTCTTTCCACATCCTTGATCCAATCATCTGCCTCCAGGGGATCCACTGATCCAGCAAAAGTGGGAGGCCTTGTCCTCATGAATTCTCCCAACTTAGACTGGGGTGCCTGGTTGGGTGCATGCTGGGCTGGCTGCACTTGGTTTTGTGCTAAAGCTTGAAGAAGCTGAAGTTGCATGGCCATCATTTGCTCCAAGTTGGGGGCCTGAGCAGGAGGTGGTGGAATGTTGTCCTCCGGCTGATTGTTGGCGTCACGGCTGCTGCCAGGGTTGCTCCTCGTGTTCACCATCTGAAGCGGTTTAGGTTAGCAGAAGGTAAGAGGGGAAAAGAATAGATAAGAAGTTAGGGAAAACTAAATAACATCCCAAGCCAACACACAAGAAGAAACCAGCAACCACTTAGGGAAAACTTTTATTAAAAACAAGATAACTCCAAGGATGGCTGTACCACAAGTGCACATAGGCCTGGTACAGTCCATCTAGCACACCAAAACATAACAATAAGCGTTCTAAGGACGCGGACATTTTATTTGGGTACTACGGACTCAAAAGACTACTAATCCTCTCCAAAGACGCGCTCCTCAGGGTCTTCTTCCGGGTCCTCTTCTGGATCCTCCTCCGGGTCTTCCTGGCGTTCTCTCACGTGGTGACGTGAACAGTCACACTCGGCCGAGGCACGGTTACGACTGGAGGCAGTCGACCGAGAACGAGAAGGAGAAGGCTTGCGCTTTTTGAGAGTAATGACAGGTGGCGGACTGGGGCGTCGCACCTTCTTGCGTGCTGTAAGTCTGATGTGGAGTCCTGAAAGTCGAGCTGGTGCCGGATTGTTGGGGATGACAGCTGGTACTGGGGAAGACGTCGTGTAATCAACTACGGGTGAAGACGGCGCGTAGTCGGCTGCGGCCCTGAGACGTCCCAGCTCAAACTCAGCTGCCTGGCTCCGGAGAAGCTGTGCGCGAAGCGTGTCGGAGTGCTGATAGCTGGAAGTGAGAAGCATCCGGAGTTGTCCAATCTCCTCGTGAGCTCTAGCATACGTGACTGCCATCGCCTGGGTGAGCTGCACCTGATGTGACAGTCGAGGATCGTCAGCTGGAATATCAAAGGGATCTGGATACCTCTGTCCTACCCTGGGGTTGATGAAGAAGCAAAAAGGGGACTGATGTACAGCATCCTTGTGCAGGTGGCACAACTCGTCAATGGCGAGGCGTGCTGCGTCCTGGACAGCGTCGAAACAGCGGGACCGAGGGTGCTTGATGGGGTAGGTGTGGGAGTTGAATTCCTCTTCCCGTGCATACAGGAATACCTCCATCGTCCAAGAGTCTCGATCCAGGATCCGCGTCTTCCGACCCCTGAAGATGGGCGGCTGACGGTACTCCAAACACTGCATCAGCTGCCGGAGAAGGCTAGCGAATGCTCCAGCATCCTCTCCATGTGAGTAGTAGTCCCACGGGGCAGCGGAGGATGAACCAGCCATCTGCAAAGTTGAGTGAAAGAAAAGATTAGTAAAAGTTTTAACAAATGGAGTTGGAGACAAGAACGAGATTCTAAGTAAGAAGAGAGTAGAAGCAAAGAAGCTTATACATTTTTAATATACTCTTTTTATAAATATAAGTCCTTATGGTTTGCCATTCCTAATCTAGGTTACGTCCTACAGTCAAATTGGCTCTGATACCATCTCTGTCGGGCCCCCGGATTACCAAACCCGGACCCTCTGTGTATTACAGCACTAGTCCCAGATCAAAGCTAGTGCACACAGTCGAACAGAATGGAAAACATCACCATCAACGATTTATTACAATAGATAAGAGTACTGACCACCGGGTCACCTTATTACATTGGAGGTTTCAAGACCTCACACAATCAAAACACAGCGGAAGCAAAGTGAAATCAAAGTAGACCCATCAAGATGCCACAGGCAGTTGACTGGGGAAGCGCGGCCTAGTCCTCCGGGAAGAATCCATCACAGCCACAAGCGAAGCAGTAGTCGTAGTCACCTTCTTGAGCTTCAACTTCCTCTGAGATTTTATTTTTAAGTGTAGCATGTGAGTACATAAAGTACTCCGCAAGTCTTGGGAAAAATGCATAGATGCAAGGCTTAACAAAGGAAGGCCATATGGTTCTTTTGCACAAAGCAAAATTTGAAATCTCAATTACTACTAATTATTTTCGAAGGCATCAATTTAATGAAGTAAATGTTTTAACAGAACTAACTTTCTAGTGAAGGTTCCAACTACCAACACTAGCTAACCAATTACCATTGGTCAAGTTTAAACTGCGGGTTCCATCCACCCTCTCTGGCTCCATCCGCCAGGATTCCCTTCCGAGAGTTCCCTCCACCCTCGGAATACAAAACTTTTTAAAACAAAACCAGAAATCTACCATGTGAATGCATTCCTTGCCCGCCCTTGACCGTGGGCACGGCTATTCGAATAGTTTTACACTCTGCAGAGGTTGTACAACTTTACCCACAAGAGATAAATTATCCTAAAAGTCAACACGCTTCCTTTGGCATGAGACCCAGATAAAATACCACAAAGCCTTTACCTTACTCTAATCTAGCTAGATACCACCCGCTGAGGTTTCACCGCAGAAGGGTTAAATCCGCCCAATCTGAAGCCCCCTCTTGCGCCATATGAGTACAGTAAATCCCTGTCCCTCACTGTGGATCACCAGTCCATCCCTGGCACCCACTTTCCACTGGTGGCACCTAAACTAGACTATCATAAGTTAGTCAGCTAGGTCGTACCCATATAGACTTGTGGCTGTACGGTTAATGCTCAGTTTGGACAAACACAAGCGTCGGTCCTTAATTGACTAGGGTGGAACATACACTTAACAAGTTCTCGTGCTTACTGCACCAACCCAAACAGCCATCCACCCTAATCTAAACCAACTTTCACATTTTTATTTTATTTTAAAATCACAGTGACAACTCCAATTGCCACTTCACTTTCAAACTCAAGGATTTAATAATAAACCATAATTTCCCATTTTCAAGATTTTCCAAAGGATATTAGATAGCATGACTAAGCATTATACTACCATTCTAATATTCACAAAGATTAATATTAATCTCATTATTGAGACAAAGGAAGTTCTAGGGTGACAAGGTACATGGCAATCAATGTCAAATGAGGGCCTAACAAAGTTGGAATAACTAATTCCTAAAGATTTGAACTAGAGACTTATGTAAATAGCAATGCACATAATTTAAAATATTTTAAAAACATTTCAAAAGCATAGGTTCAAGATGATCAAAGGAGACTTGCCTTCTTGCAGGGTTTCTGGGTCTTCTTGCTGCTGTGAAGAGGGCTCGTTGACAATGTTGGAATCTACGCGAGAAAGAACGAGGCAACAAGCAAATAAATACAAATAAAATTTAAATAAAATCCAAAAATTCAACAGAGGCCATAGCTGGATAGATTATGATTTTAGATGAATTTAGAAATTTGAATGGCTGGATTTGGAGTTAAAATGAGAAAGTTATGCTCATTTGAAAATCTCAGATTTGAATAAATCTAGAAATTCGGAAATTTCTGACAGGTGGGGCCCACTGGAATATTAGATTTTAATTTTTATTTTTTTATTCTGAGAGACTGACAGGTGGGGTCCACTGGTCAGTGAGTCCACAGAGAGCTGTCCCTGACATGTGGGACCCACTGGACAGTGAGCCCACGGCTCAGCCTCTGACACATGGGACCCACTGGACTCTGGGCCTACTTGTCAGTGACCAGCGCAGAGGGGTGGGGCCCAGTCGACAGTGGCCTGCGAGGACAGCTGCCACTGACGGGTGGGGTCCACTTGTCAGCGCGGTTTAATTAAGAAAAACTCAACCTCCGCGTGCGGAGCCGAGGGCTCGAACGCGCGCCGAGGGAGTCGGGGGAGGGGAGAGCGAGCGGTGATAGCCAAGTGAGCGGGGAGGCTTTGCCTACCCATATAGGGCAATCAAACCTTTTGAGTTACCTGCCGGAGGGGAGGCCGGGGAAGGTGGCCGGAGGCAGGGTCGTCGGCGGCGAGGGAGGGTCGGAGGGGTTCGGGTGACGCGTGAAATGAAGTCCCGGTGCGGAGGGGGTCCCGTTGGAGGGGTCGACGAGGTGCGGCGACGAGCGGAGAAGGCCGGCGACGGGGAAGGCGACGGCGCAGCTCGGGGCTCTGGTGCGACAGCGCTCCGGTGTCGGGGAGAGGCAGCCGAGGTGACGGGGAGGTTCGCCCGGGCGTGAGGATGCTCGGGGTGGCGACGGCGGGCTCCGGGGTTGACCGAGGCGGCGGCAAAGGCTCACCGGAGTTGGGCGGAGCTCGGAGGGGAAGGTGGCACGGTGGCAGGGCTCTACGGGGCTCGGGAGAGAGAGCTGAGGCTGGGAGAGGTGGTGCGGGGAGAGGGGAGGCCGAGGGAGCTATTTATAGGGGCGGAGGAGGGGACACGGGAGCGCAATTGCTCGCCGGTGTGTCGGCCGGGAAAAGGAAGGAAAGGGGAGAAACGGGAAAGAGGGGGCGCCGATGGAAGGGGAGCCTGGGAGATCGGGGATTCGGTCGCGGCGGCGTCCGGGACTTCCAAAACCGAGGAGGGCCGGGTAAGGCAAGGCGGGATCCGGCGCGGTCTCGGTCGGCCGGCGAAAAAGGAAAGAGGGGGAAGGAAAGGAAGGCGCCGGCTCCGCGGGGACGACGGGCCTGACAGGCGGGGCCGGGTGGCAGCGGGAGCGAGGGCGCGCGCGGCTGACGGGCGGGGCCCGTGGGTCAGTGGGGGTGAGGGCGGGAGTGAGAGCGGGCGGCTGGATGGCCCGCGCGGAGACTCGGCTCATCCGAGCCGTCCACGCGTCGGGCGCGGAGGAGGGGAAGGCGGGGCCGCCGGCTGACGGGCCGGGCCCGCTGGACAGCGAGGGAGAGGGAGGTGCGGCCGGGATCGGCCGAGCGGCGACGTGGGCGGATCTGTGCCGTCCACGCGTCGGCCGGAGGAAAAGATTTGGATTTTTAATGATTTTTAATTTCAGAAAATGCTAGAAATTTATTTAGGCCTCAGAAAAATATGAAAATACCTCCAAAAATTCCAGAAAAATTCACAGAAGCCCCTGGAGATATTTTGGATTTAATAAAATTATTTCCAACTACTGTTGATATTTAATTTTCATATTTTGAATCACTTTTTAAATTCTAAAAAATAGTTTTTAAATTCCAGAAAATCCAGAAAGGCAAATAAAAGCCAAGTAAAATCCAATTACCTTAAAATAATTAATTTGAATTTAAATTTTTTTCAAAAAGCCAAATTTTGGGATGTGACAATCTTAGACCTAGTACATGGTCTCTCAATCCTCTCCATGATGAACACATTGGCAATATTCCAAAAAGTGCAAAGTTGAGTTGGTTTTATAATTTAGAAGAGAATTTTGCAAAAGAAAATTCAACTTGGCTCAAGAAGTGAATAGAAGTTGAACATAACCAAGTGAGCTAGAAAATGGAGTGAAGAAACTAGAAATAGCATGTTTTTAACATGCGCACTCCAAACTCATTCAAACATGGGAAATCCTCACTCTAGGTCTATATGAAAGAACAATTGTTCATTTTGACCTTGATCATGGTGAGAAAGGATAAGCAAAACAAGAATTTTCAAGAAAGTTCAAAAATCTAAAAAAATCCCTCATTTTCTCCCCTTGGCTGACAAATGGGGCGACACACTATTCAGTAGAATGAACTGGACCCACACGTCAGAGGCTCATAGTCATTTAATCAGTTTTAAAAGAAATTTTAAACAGTTGGGGCCCATGTGTCATAGATTCAATGGCATTAATTCAACCGAAAGGGCCCACATGTCTGTGGGATTAACGAATGGCTAAGCAAAGTCATTAGATTTAATTAACCACTATTTAAACATAACTATAATGTGCTACAAGTCTTCTTCCCTGTTGAGGAGAGGCAGAGCTCATCGCCAGCGAGGGAAGTGTTGGCTGTCAAAAGTGAGTCCAGAAATGGGCTCCATGACTCGGCGCGATCCTTTGGGTGAGGTGGCCTCAGTGCGATTTGGGGTGGATGGTAGATGACGGTGAGCATGAGCGTAGTAGTGGTTGGAGCATGGCACCACAGTAATCTATGCTATTAGAACCTAATTCCATGCTAGGAAAGCATCTAGGCACTACGAAAGGGCTACCTGAGGGGTCGACGGAGCTCGAGGACGGCTAAGGAAGCTTTGTGACGTAGGTCAGAGTACGGTACCAAAGAGCTATGGTAGTCGGTGGCTAGAATTGATGATGGGGATCAACTGAGGGGTCCACGACAAGGCTCCTGATGGAAGGAATCGATCGGAGGTGCCTCTTGTCGGCAGGTTGCTATGGTCACCGGAGTTGGAGAAGAGAGCAGCTCCGGCAAGCTATGGGTGATGGTAGGGTGATTCCTTGAAGGGACAAAGCAAATGAGATATGATGAAACTGCTACAGGCTCGACGGGGTACTTATAGATGGCCATGCGACCGGGCGATGTGGATCGGGTACAGTGGTGGTAGCAAAGTGTCCCAACGACTTCAATTCACTAGCGTTTGCTTGGGCATGGCTACAGGGGCATGGAGGGGACACCAAAGACCAAAAAACCATATTGAGCACAAGTTCCATGCAGTTGACTCATGTTAGTCAAACACAAGTTAATCAAACATATGCATCATTGTAGGATCGAATATGACAACAGATGGGGGGTGAATGGTGCCTCTTTAAAAATGCCCCCAAGTATCCACTAAAAATCTCCGATAGCTATACAAGCTATGAAGAACAAATCATATGCTAACCATCACCTCAGGCACACAGAAGAGGAAAAGATACAAAAGCCAACAAAGAAGAACCAAAGAGCATAGCACGGAAACAATGAATAACAGCAGCAACCACAATGGTCAGAAGGCAGCAGGCCGGTCAGACCGCCATATAGGGGCCGGTCAGACTGCCGCTGCAAGGCCGGTCAGACCGCCTCTATATGGCCGGTCAGACCGCCTACTAGGGGCCGGTCAGACCGCCTACTAAGGGCCGGTCAGACCGCCCTGTTGCCTCCAGTCAGACCGCCATGGTCGGGGCGGTCTGACCGCTAGGGTTAGCGGTCTGACCGGTCTCCCGAGGACAGAGCAGACTGAAACTCTGAAAAAGCAGAGACTTGCTCAAATCATTGAAATTTGTGATTTTCCTTTGTTCTCCTCAAGCCAAAAGAGCAAGAACTTGTTTTAAATAATACCAAGACCTTAGGAAACTGGAGTATTCACCAAAAGAGCAGGGAAATGATATTTGAGCAGTAATCTGAAAAATGAAATGGGAGTGAGTCCAATTCTCAGATTTCTCATGATTCTTTCATCCCTTGCTGACAAGCTTTTGCAATCAACTTAGCAATAAACTCAGGACTTTAGAACCCAAATCTCATGCCATCTTATGAAGGGAAATCACAAGAATCCATCAACCCCTGACATGAAACCCTAGCTACAGTGAATAACAGAGGAAATGAAGCTGAGCTGAAAAAAATAAGATTCTTTGATTCTTCCATTGGGCTCTTGGGAGTTTTATCTGACCAAAAGGTCTTGAGGCATATTCCCATCACAGAGCAAATAAGAATCAACCATTCAAGCGAAGGATTCAACTCATATCCATTTCTAGCAGAGAAGAATAGAGAGAGTGCAGAAACTGAAATCCATCACAGAGAAGGAGAAACAAGACTAAAACTCTCAAATAAATTCATTCCCATGAATGATTCATAAAGAGAAATGATTACATGAGGGTTCCATTATAGCCATCTCCACTCAACCCACTGCATGCTTGACTGGAAGATGAACACACACGAGACACCCTACTCTTGAGCACTCTTTGCACAGGAATGCACACCTTCTTGCTTCACATCCTTCTCCTTTTAACAGCAAGGACACACCCTCAAGGAGAAATACAAGAAGTGTCATATCAAACACACTCCATGCCTCACGCACACTTGAGGCAAAAAGTCAACACACATGGAAATGGAGGGAAACCAGCCTCTCCACTCCAAAACTTGAGTCAATTGTCCAAATTGCCCTCAAGCACCTTCCCGGAAGCTTCCCACGTCCGGTACTTTGACCGTCTGGACCTCGACTCCTCCCTAAGTCTAGTCCGGTCTGCTTTGCTGCACACGACCGCACCCGGCATCCTGACCGTCTTGTAACATGCTAAAAATTTAAACTTGAAATATGTGGAGCTTTTGATTATTTTTGCAAAATATTTTGTTTGAATTTGGAGTTTAAGGGATTTTTTTGAAGATTTGGTGGAGGTTCCAGAAAGTTAAAAGGATCAAGAAGAAACAAATATATTTAAATAATAGAAAATTTAAAAATTAAAAATGCGAATCTGAAAAGATGATCCATAAAAGAAAGGGAGAAATTTGGTTTAAAACCAAACAACCCATTTCTAAAAATAATGGCATGAATACCCATGAAAGCAAGCAAATAAATACCCGCATATATGGATAGATATATTAAAATCTTGTACCTACAAATTTAATGCCAAAATAATAAATATAAAAGTTAGGTTAGCAAGCAGGGAAATAAATAAACCTTGAATCATATATATATATATATATATATATATATATATATATATATATATATATATATATATATATATATATATATATATATATATATATATATATATATATATATATATATATATATATATATATAGACACACACACACACACAAATATACACCCAAAAGCATATCCCAAAATAAAAGAAAATAAAAAAAGAATGAGCCAGGCCGGCCATCAACCCGGCCCAGCTCCCCTTTTTCCTGGCTCCTCTCCCGCCTCTGTCCGTTGTGGCGCACGGCCCAGCCAAAGCGCGCCCGCGCGGCCAAGCTGCTCCCCGCACGCGCCTCGCCCTGCCACTGCCATGTGGACCCCACCTCCACCCTGTGCGCATCCGTCTGACCAGCGGGCCCGAACCGTCAGCGCTCTCCTCTTCCTTCCTCTCCGCGTGCACGCTCGGACCCCCCTCTCTCCTTCGCCCCGCTTCGGTCAAAAGCCGCGCTTTACGGCAAAGCCGTGGGACACGGCAAGTGTGGGAGCTTCCCCGAATCTCACTGCACAGCCTCCGCCGCCCACTGTCGCTGCTGACGCCGCCGCCTGGCTTCGTCGCTCGACCGCCCGGCGTGCCGCACGGCTTCTCGGTGGTAGCCGCGCCCGCACGGCTATAAAAGCCACCAAGGCTTCTTTCGAAATCCCCACACCTTGCTCTCTCTCCCACCGTGGCCAATCGAGCCGACAGCCCGTGAATTGCCGCCGACATCACCTTTCTTCCCCATCTCCAGCGACACCTTCCCCGCCACATCCCACCGCCGCACTCCAATTCCGCTCTTCCAGCCCACCTCCGGAGCACCCTGAGCACGGCCCCGGTCTTCCCCGTGCACCCCAGCTCGCCAGCGTCGAACTTCTTCCCGAACTGCCGCCACCGCACACCGTCGGCCCGCCACCGTGCCCCTCGGTCCCCGCTGACCTCACCACCGACATCCCCTCTGCACCAGGAATGCATTTTTGAGCTTCCCCTAACCTCTCCGGCCACCCCTCGCCGTCGGTACCATCACCTCCGACCACCTCTGCTCGGCCCGTTGCAAGGTTGGTATAGAGGGATTAATTAGCCCATATGGGTAAGCAACACCTGAGTGCTCAGATGGCTATCAGCGTATTCCTTCCCCCCTGGCTCCCTCGGGAGCGTTCGAGCCCCCGGCTCCGCAGCGCTGAGGTTGAGCCTTTCTTTTAATTTGCGCGCTGACAATCGGGCCCCACCTGTCATAGATACAGCACATGGAAATAAAAATAAAGAAGAATGAATTGAAAATACCCAGTGGGCCCCACCTGTCAGAGATTTCATATTTTCTAGAGTTAAATCAAATTGAGATCTTTAAATAAGCATAACTTATTTATTTCAACTCCAAATCAAGTGAGACAAATTTCTAAATTCATCTAAATTCAAGATCTATCTAATGGAATTGGAATCATGATTTGTAGAGTTCATTTGAATTTCTGGTTGTATTTTGTGTGATTGTTGATTTTCTTTTATCCAAATTTTTGCGCACGTTAAAATAGCATACGAGGCTCAGGAGGAGGAAGCTGAGGCAGCAACCCTAGAAGCTCAAGACAACCAAGAACTAGACCACTGTGACCAAGGCGAGTTAACACTTTGACCATGTTGAACCCATGTTTATGCAAAATTTAATTTCTCTTAAATTATTAACATGCATGCTGCTATTTTATGTGGTATATTACATTCACTTTTAAAGATGTTAGTTACACACCTAATATTATGCTTGTAAGTAATACTCCGTTGAAATGTTGGACATATGAACCTTGTCGCCGTAGTAAAATTATAATAATGTACTTTTCGCAAATAAATCCTTATTATATTGTGTTGCTTAGTGTTGCTAGTTAGTCGGGGTACCTAAAATGCCCCAAAATCATCACTTGTAATTATGAAATGATCTTGGGCAGTCATGGTGGGAATGACTGGAGTATGTTTGAATGGATATTTTATGCTCCCAAAAACCTCAACTTGCTTTGATATCTGGATGGATGGCTCAAAGGTGTATGTGTGGTGTAGTGGAAGCACAAAGTGATTAATGGTAGCACCATCCAGATAACCCTAAGGATCGAATCTTGTAATGACCTCCTGTGTAAAATAAGTACAACCACAAGTCTGTAAAGTACAACTTGGCTTAGTAATTTATCGGACCCTGAAAGTCATCCTCATGGTAGTAGTGCAAGTGGCGGCCTGGGTGGCAGGCTTGAGGGTGAAGTTCTTCTGCGACGCGTTAGCAGTATGGGTAGCCAGCTACTAGGCGCATAGGAGGAGAATATCCCGCACAACGAATGGGACCCACCGCAAGTGGGAGCACCCATAGGGTGAGATGATGGGAGGGGCGAGGTACTTTGAACAATTACTGTGATGGTTTGCTCAACCACATGACTAAGGAATCGTGTGGGGCAACGAGTGAACTATCTCTTGTGGGTAAAGTGTGCAAACTCTGCAGAGTCAAAACTATTCGAATAGCCGTGACCATGGTCAAGGGCGGACATGGGAACTTAACTAGATATAGATCTATTTCAAAAACGTTATGGGTGGTAATGGAAAATGAAGGACTACGGATAGTCCTGGTTTGAATTGTCCTGGGTGTCATCCCAGTGTTAAGTTAAGCAGCTATAACGCTGAAAGATGCTATATGGTGCAGATGCCATTAACGGTGGATGGAATCGGTGTCAATTATAAGATAGACTTACTTCACAAATTTAAGTCATAAGTTTAAAATTGCTAGGTCTTAAGGATTTTTAAGTAATTGTATTCAAAAGCACTCTGCGCAAAATAAAATAAGCCCAAGCCTTCCTTTGATAAGCTGAGCATGTTAAATATTGTATTATGTGTGTTGGCTCGCTGAGCACGGTGGATTTGTGCTCACACTCGCAATACTCAAAACAGAGACGCAGGATCACTATGCCCATGAAGACATTCCTGCAACTGAAGGGAGGAGCAATGAAGGAAACTAGGGCGTAGCCTACGCATATCTTGAGCCTGGACAAGTTGACATAAGGCATTGTGTGCTCATATATTCTCAGAGTCTCGATAATATCTGATGCACACATTACCCATCAGTCGCTTGCCTGTGGTTGTGGTTTCACTTTTGCTTTCGTTTCCGCTGATTTATTGTAATGATGACATTTGGCCTAGCGGCCCCTTTTGTAAACTCTCACCCGATGTGGTGTATTTTAATTCAGTAATATTATTAATGTCCATGTGATGTATGAAATGATTCAGCAATGTACCTGTGTGCACTATCTACTGATCCAGGGAATAGTGCAGCAAAACACAGTAGATTTTGGATTGAAAAATCCGGGTCTTACACGTCTGGACCTCTGACTCTTCCCTGAACCTAGTCCCGATCCACTCGCCGCTGCCTGTTGTGTCCACCCGACACCGACCGAGACCTCCAACTCCACCTGAGTCTAGTCCTGGTCTGTTCCGTCGCGCACGACCGCAACTGACCTCCAACCGTCTGGACCTTCGACTCCTCCCTGAGCCTAGTCCCGGTTCTCTCGTCATCGCCCGTTGTGTCCGTCACTGGTAGCTCCAGCTCCGATTCCTCGTCTCCCGACTCGCAACCACCTCACCAGCCTCGATCATCTTTAGCATTACCGACCGTCTGGACCTCAACACCTCCTGTGCCTAGTCCCGGTCCTCCTCGCCTCACCATGACCTAGCTCCGAAGTCCTGCAGTCACACAGACAAGCAAACCGTCACATAGCACCACACGAAATAGCATATCAACAATAGCATAAGTAAAAGGTACTCAGCCCTAGAATACCCAAAACAAACTCAAACTCACTAACACAACCGTCAATTACTCATTACCAACATGGGGATACCTCCACATGGTCTCTCAATCTCCCCCTTGATGAGTATATTGACAAATACAGAAAAAGCGTAAAGTTGAGTTTGTTTGAAAGTCACACATGGTCCAAGAGAAAGTAAATGATGCTAATGACCATGTTGACAAAAGGAGCAAAAGAAAGAGCAAGTTTTCCTCAAAAGCTCCCAGAGCCCCCAAAAAGTGATATTTTCTCCAATGTTCTCCCCTTTTGGCAATAGAATCATCAAGATGCAAAAGAGAATATAGCATGGTGTGGCTGAATTTTATTCATTCTAAGCAATTAGAGCCATGAAGATTATCCAAAATGACCATTAAGTATTACACCAAGCCATAACACATATAAATGCTATCAAGATCATGATAAAATATGCATAATCAAGCCAAGCCACATAAGTAACAATATGAAATTTAGATGAATTTGTTAACATGTCAAGCCATCCAAGATCGTAGTCTAGCTAAAGGTATCGAAAGATGATGCAAGCCATGTCAATAATCTAAGTGGAACCAAGAAGCTATAATTGAGTCAATTTAGAGTGCTACAAGTTTAAGAATGAATCATTTGTTCAAGCACTTTAGTCTTTTTGTAATTAAGCAAATTTAACACAATTGACATATTTTGCTTTAACACTCATGGTCATTTCCAACCAAAATTTTAGTTATGTGCTAGATCTCAAGCCTTATGCGACCATTCCAAGCAAGAAGCTTAAGGAGATGATCTTGGTCATCCAAAACTCCCCCTGAGTTCATGCCTAGTGCAATACTAAGCAGTCTCATGGAAAAGAATTGATGAGATCAGTTCTTTCGCACATAAAGAAGATCTTTTTGCTTTCTCAAATAGTTGTACTAATTCATGGTTCATCAAGAAACTAGCATAGCTCAATCTAAAGCTCAATATAGATTCAAGACTCAACTGAGCCTATTTGACATGGGATGAATCATAAGAGGATAACTAAAGACAGACTAGTCTCAAGAGCTAACATGACATGTCTTAATTAAAGTTATGCAATTTTAAATAACTTATCAATGACAAAGGCTTGACGACACATATAAAGTTATGATAAATCTAGTAGTTAAGCACAAATGATAGCAAGATGTAAGGCATTGTAAACATGTCATAAAAGGATATAGTCAAGGCTCCATGTAATTATATTACAATGCAGAATGCTGAAATGTAAGAAAATCCAGCTCCCCCTCAACATGTGATGTACTTTTAGTTCAAGTTGAGTTATGTCAATATTAAGCTCCAGAAGCTCCCAAATGAACTCCCCCTGAACCAAAGCTAAAAGCTGAGAAACTGGCAAAGAAAACAGAAAAAGGCAGTCCTTAAAGCATAGAGAAGATATAGAGGATACTAAGGCTCAGACTGACTCTCCTCTACTTCATATGACACTAGGACTATCAACTATTCTTCTACCACACTAAGGAGCAAACACGTTCCCTGTCTACCCAAGGGTGGCCCAACCCTTGTTAGAACCTGTAAGAAGTGAGTGAGCTTGACCTAGTGAGAAGAGGAATAACTAATAAGCAGCATCCTAGAACCACAAGATGAGAGGAAGAAATCTAATCCACTAGATAAGAGAAACACTCTAATCTATGCTAGGAGGACTAACCCAAATGCAATGCAACAAAATGAGAACAGGAGCATAATATACAGGATAAAACAGTAAAGCACAAAGCTCCCCCTCACTACAGTCCATAAGGACAAACCACCGCAAGCTCTCCTCGCAAGGCTGAAAACCTAGAGCTATCCAAAGGCTTGGTGAAGATATCAGCCAACTAGTGGTCACTCTCCACAAACTGGAGCACTATATCACCCTTCTCCACATGGTTTCTAAGGAAGTGATATTGGATATCAATGTGCTTGGTCCGAGAATGCTGCACTGGGTTCTTAGCAATGTTAATAGCAGAAGTGTTATCACAAAAGAGTGGAACACTGTCTATAACTAACCCAAAGTCCCGCAGGGTCAAAGCCATCTAAAGTACCTGGCTGCAGCAACGTACTCAGCCTCTATAGTGGACTGTGCAACACCGGACTGCTTCCTAGACGACCAAGAGACGAGAGAAGTGCCAATAAATTGGCAGGTGCCAGAAGTGCTCTTCCTATCTATCCTACAGCCAACAAAGTCTACGTCCGAGTAGGCTCTGAGGGAAAGACAGGAAGAGGAAGAGTACCAGATACCATAGTCAATATTAGCTCGAAGGTACCGAAAAATGTGCTTCACCGCCTGGCGGTGAGATACGTGAGGAGAAGCCTGAAACTGAGCACAAAGACACACAGAAAAATATATATCCGGTCTCGAGGCAGTGAGGTACAAGAGGGAGCCAATCATGCTTCTGTACTCTTTTTGATCAACTAGCTCGCCATCCTCATCTGGGTCAAGAGAAGCTGTGGATGCTATTGGAGTCGATACTGGATTCCCATCACTCATGTCAAAGCGCCTCAGGAGGTCACGAGTGTACTTGCCTTGATGCAAGAAAGTACCCTCCCGAGTCTGCTTGATCTAGAAACCAAGGAAGAAGGTCAACTCGCCCATCATGCTCATCTCAAACTCGGTGCTCATGACATCCGAGAACTGTGAAACAAGAGCATGAGAGGAGCCACCAAAGATGATGTCATCCACATAAATCTGGATGAGCAGAAGGTCATTGCCATGCCAACGAATGAATAAGGTCTCATCTACCTTACCCATCTCAAACCCATGACTCAACAAATAGGACTTAAGCCTCTCATACCAAGCTCTAGGGGATTGCTTAAGTCCATACAAGGCTATGGAAAGCTTGTAGACATGGTTTGGATATTTAGGGTTCTCAAAACCTGGAGGCTGTCTAACATAGATCTCTTCCTCAATAAACCCATTGAGGAAGGCACTCTTGACATCCATCTGGTAAAGCTTGAAACTCTTAGAAGCTGTGAAAGCAAGCAGGATTCTAATGGCCTCAAGCCTAGCTACAGGGGCAAAGGTCTCCTCAAAATCTAGACCATCAACCTGAGAGAAGCCCTGAGCTACCAGTCTAGCCTTGTTTCGAATGACTACCCCCTCCTCACTCTGCTTGTTTTTGAACACCCACTTGGTACCAATGATATTGTGACCTCTAGGGGGCTCAACAAGCGACCAGACCCTGTTTCTCTCGAAATTCTCTAACTCCTCATGCATGGCATTGACCCAAGACACATCAGAAAGAGCATGACTAACATCCTTGGGCTCAAAGGTGGCAACAATGGCAGAATGGAGACAGAAATGAGACATGCCAGACTTTGAGCGTGTGACTCGCTCAAAGAGGTCTCCAATAATCTGCTCTGAAGGATGATCTTTTTGGATATTTCGGGGAGGTCCTAGATGAGATGAAGAAGTGGCCTCTACCTCATGAGCTGATGAGGTAGGAACACAACCACTAGCTCCAGAAGAAGCAGAAGGCAAGGGCTGATCTCCTCGAGGTGCAGTGGAGGAAGCAGGCACCTCAAGGGGAGGATGAGGAACTAGATCAGGTAGACAACCCTCATCTCCATCGTCCTCATCATCCACAAAGATAGTCTCGTATTGCTCTAAAGAACCTGAGATATCGGGCATAGTCCCTGGACTGCCTCGTCGAAGGTCACCTTACAAGATTCTACCATTTTACTAGTCTCGCAGTTCCAGACCCTATAAGCCCGCGAAGAAGTCGAGTGGCCTAGAAAGATACCGTCACAAGATCGTGACTTGAACTTATCTAGGTTTTCTGACTTCAGAATGAAACACTTGCAACCAAACACACGTAAATGTGATACACTGGGCTTTCACCCATATCTCAACTTATAAGAGGTGCGATGCAAGTGTGCCCTGAGAAAAACTCTGTTCGAAACATGTCACGCGGTGGCTATAGCCTCAGCCCAAAACTTCCTCGGTGTAGAGTACTCATCAAGCATCGTCCTAGCCATCTCGACCAAGGTATGGTTCTTCCTCTCCACAACGCCATTCTGCTGAGAGACGTATGGAGAAAAGAACTGGTACTCTACACCTGTCTCACCGCAAAACCTCTCAAAGTAGGAATTCTTGAACTCTGCGCCATTGTCACTGCGGATCGCTCGTAAGGCACCCGGGAGCTCAACAGAAAGCCTACTGAACAAACCCCGAAAATGGGTAAAAGTCTCATCCTTCGAGGCTAAGAAAAAAACACCCAAGAATACATCGAGAAGTCATCGACCACGACAAGAACATACCACTTCCCTCCTGCTGATTGCACTTGAGCTGGGCCAACTGTGTCCATATGGAGCAGCTGTCCTGGTGTATCGGTCATAGTCACTGTGACCGGAGGGTGAGAAGCGGCAATCATCTTGCCGTGCCGGCATAGAGCACAACAAGATCTTTGACTATCTTGAGTTTAGACAGATCACGAATGAGATCGTGGCCGCTAACTCGGGTCAAATGGTCAAATCCAATATGACCAAGTCTCCTATGCCAGAAAGTGAGATCACGGGACTCAAAAGCAACTAAACACCTGAGAGGATCACCAGAAGACTCAACAAAATCAGCACGAAAGATCCTCCCATATCTAGAAATCCCGCAAACCAGACTCCCCGAAGAATCAATAATTTTGCAAGCATTTTTCTTAAAGCTCACCTCGAAACCGTCATCGGTAAGCTGGGAAACAGAAAGCTAGTTGTACTGCAGCTTACTCACTAAGGCAACATCTTTTAAAATAAATGAATCATTAACGCGCACTGTACCTTTCGCGATGACGCGCCCAGACGAAGCATCTCCAAAGGTGATAGTCTCATCACCTGGAGCACGGGCTAGGGAAGAGAACCAACGAGAATCTCCGGTCATATGACGAGAACAACCGGAGTCCACGAGCCAAACCTCTCCCTTCCCTGCCCAGCGAACCTGAGTCAAACAGAGAGTAAAGGCTCAGTACTGGGATAAATCAAAAGAGATTTTGGAACCCAATACTGAGACACACGTCGAGCAGAAGAAGTAGTCACACACGATTGATCTCTAACTACCCTACGCTCTCTGTCGCTCAAAAACCAGAAGGTCTATGTGCAGATCTGAAGCTGTTGCTAGGTCCGATTGCTATGGGAGAGCGAGTCGGAGCACCGGCAACATGCTGATCTCGCCGCGGGTAGCTATCTCGACGGGGGAAACGAGATCTACCCTCAGGACAGCGGATATCACGACCAGAGGCATATTGAGGACGAAAGCCAGAAAACTCAGAAAAACCAAGTCCTCGATGCTGCCCAAACCCATCAACAGGAGTAACTCTAGACCTCGTGTTGGTCTTAGATGCACTCAGGGTCTGGGGCTGACCCTGAATAAGCCTGAAGCATCTCTCGACCAAATGTCCATCCTTCTGACAGAAAGTACAATGATACTTCACCTTCTGAGAGGTAGAAGTAGCATGATGAGGCTTCGCCTTCTGAGAGGTCGAAGCAACAGGTAAAACCACCTTACTATTAGATATCCCTTGGACAAAGCTTGCTGATTTGAATTGAACTTTCTTAATTCTGGGCTTGACCTCGATCATACCTGCTGATATGGGTCTAAGAACAGCAGGTGGATGCTTCCTAATATCCTCAGAAAAATCATATCCTAGACCTTGATTGAATTTGTAAATCTTGGATTGGTCTAGAATTAGATTTAGCTTCTTCTTGCGTCTAGAATAAGATTTAGCTTCTTCTTGCCTCCTACAAATCTCTCGAGAGTGTTCATAAGATACTGACACTCCCGAAAGAGAGGTGCAAGAAGAGCAGAGGGGAAGAAGAGACAGCAGAAGGTAAGGGAGAAGAAGAAGAACCAATAGCAGAAGAATGAAAGGCATGTGCATGCACAGCCGCCTCAGAAGGGACAGTCCTACTGCTAGACATTTGGTTCACATCGCTAAGCGTCTCCACCATACCCTCAGACTTCTTCCCAACAGCACACATATTACAAGCAGACAGTGGCTTCTTTAGAAGGTCCTTAGTTAGCTTCACACATTTTCCATCCAATGCAATCAAGTCAGATTTTAGTTTTTCACAATTATTGCATTGTGAGCTAACAGGGTCCTTAGAAGCATATTGAGCCAATTTGTTACTGTTATCAATCATCTCTTGAAACTGTTCGGAAACAGATTCAAACTCAGCAGTCAACTTGGGACAGTTCATACATGAAGCAATGGGCTCTAACAGAAAAGCTTGTAACTCAGCAATTTTATGATCTGCCCATTTTAGATTCATTTTCAAATTATTACAACTTTCACAAGTCTCAGGCAGATCGAGAAGCATGGTATAAAGACCTCTAAATGCATTGTCCTTATCCTCACATGAGGTGCAAGAAGTAGTCTCAACAATAGTAGATGAAAGAGCAGCTACCCTACTCATCTCTAGTTCAGCAAGTAGACTAATATTCTCCACCTTAATCATGTCAAGCTCAGAAGACAGACTATCATGAGAGGTCCTTAATTTCTCCATATCACCAAGCAAAGAAGAGCATACATCACATTCGTCACGGGAGGGAGCAGATATAAGTGAAGTAAGCTCCCGTAACAATCTCTCTACTTCCTTCTCCAACTCACTATACTTAGCTCTAGATCTAGCATAAAATTTTCCTAGCTTAAGAAAAGTCAGAGTAGAGGTCGCTGTCGCTGATGTCTTCCTCAAGGGCCATGAAGCACATGCCGGAGAAGTCGTCGCCATCCTTGGGATCTTGATCATCCTTCCCATCGTCGTCACTCCACCCCTCCACCTCGCTGAGGTCGAGGTCGTCGAAAGCGGTGAGGATGCGATGGAAGAGCTTCTTGGCTTTGCCAAGGTTGCGGAACTTCTTCTCTTTGCTTGGGGGCTTTTTGTTGCGGTTTTGTCTGTGTAGACGTTCTTACCCGAACCGCCGTAGTCGTTCTTGCCCTCCAGCTTAGGGCAGTTTGCTCAAATGTGGTTGGGGCCACCACACTCAAAGCAAATCACTCTTCCTCCTCTCTTTCTCTCCCTAACCCTGTTGTATGGATGAGAAAACTTTCTGGCTAAGAGGGCTAGTTGGTTTTCCGGAAGCTGCTCTAGATGATCATCATCAATTTCACACAGAACAGCTAGAGAAAAACCAGAAGCAATGTCAGCAGAAGATTTAGAGGCAAGACTGGGATCGGTGACCAAAGCCATCGACTGAGACTTCGACTTCTGAGAGACAATGTCAATCTCGTGAGTCTTGAGACGTGAGTACAACGCATCAAGAGTCAAAGTCGAAAGATCTATCGTGTCCTTGATGGTGGTCACTTTCATCTCCCAAACACGCAAATCCAAAGTCGAAAGCATTTGACGAGCGTTGTCCGAGTCGGGGTATGTGAGACCGACTGCTCGGAGGTTGCTCAAAATCTTGTGGAATCTCGCAAAGCACTCATCAAGAGACTCTCCAGCGAGCATTTCAAACTTGTTGTAATCTCGCTTGAACTGGTCTTGTCGTACCGTCTTTATTTGGGTGGTGCCCTCATGGTAAGCATCGAGTGTCACCCAAATATCGAAGGCCGGCGTAAAATGAGAAATGCGATCAAACTCGTTTCGGCTCAAACCTTGGATGATGATGTTCCTTGCCTTAGTATTTGCCTCAACATTGGGCATGTTCGCCACATTGATGTTCTCATCGGCAGGAACAACGAAGCGCGTTTTAACCTTGCACCAAATAGCATAGCCCTGAGCCTGTATGTAGGTCTCCATCCGACTCTTCCAAAAGGGATAGTCGATCCCATCGAAGATCGGGGGCTTGGTGGAATACTTGTCCATTGCCATGGCTCACAGAGCGGTTAAGATCTATAGAGAAGAGCTAACCGGCTCTGATACCAATTGTAGGATCGGATATGGCAACAGAAGGGGGGTGAATGATGCCTCTTTAAAAATGCTCCCAAGTATCCACTAAAAATCTCCGATAGCTACAGAAGCTATAAAGAACAAATCATATGCTAACCATCACCTCAGACACACAGAAGAGGAAAAGATACAAAAGCCAACAAAGAAGAACTAAAGAGCTCAGCACGGAAACAATGAATAATAGCAGCAACCACAATGGTCAGAAGGCAGCAGGCCGATCAGACCGCCATATAGGGGCCGGTCAGACCGCCGCTGCAAGGTTGGTCAGACCGCCTCTATATGGCCGGTCAGACCGCCTCTATATGGCCGGTTAGACCGCCTCTATATGGCCGGTCAGACCACCTACTAGGGCCCGGTCAGACCGCCAACTAGGGCCCGGTCAGACCGCCATGGTCGGAGCGGTCTGACCGCTAGGGTTAGCGGTCTGACTGGTCTCCCAAGGACAGAGCAAACTGAAACTCTGAAAAAGCAGAGACTTGCTCAAATCAATGAAATTTGTGATTTTCCTCTGTTCTCCTCAAGCCAAAAGAGCAAGAACTTGTTTTAAATAACACCAAGACCTTATGAAACAGGAGTATTCACCAAAAGAGCAGGGAAATGAGATTTGAGCAGTAATCTAAAAAATGAAATGGGAGTGAGTCCAATTCTCATATTTCTCATGATTCTTTCATCCCCTTGCTTACAAGCTTTTGCAATCAACTTAGCAATGAACTCAGGACTTTAGAACCCAAATCTCATGACATCTTATGAAGGGAAATCACAAGAATCCATCAACCCCTGACATGAAACCCTAGCTACAGTGAATAACATAGGAAATGAAGCTGAGCTGAAAAATGAGATTCTTTGATTCTTCCATTGGGCTCTTGGGAGTTTATCCGACCAAATGGTCTTGAGGCATATTCCCATCACAGAGCAAATAAGAACCAACCATTCAAGCTAAGGATTCAACTCATATCCATTTCTGGCAGAGAAGAACAGAGAGAGTGCAGAAACTGAAATCCATCATAGAGAAGGAGAAACAAGACTAAAACTCTCAAATAAATTCATTCCCATGAATGATTCATAAAGAGGAATGATTACATGAGGGTTCCATTACAGCCATCTCCACTCAACCCACTACATGCTTGACTGGATGATGAACACACACGAGACACCCTACTCTTGAGCTCTCTCTGCACAGGAATGCACACCTTCTTGCTTCATATCCTTCTCCTTTTAACAGCAAGGACACACCCTCAAGGAGAAATACAAGAAGTGTCATACCAAACACACTCCATGCCTCACACACACTTGAGGCAAAAAGTCAACACACATGGAAATGGAGGGAAACCAGCCTCTCCACTCCAAAACTTGAGTCAATTGTCCAAATTACCCTCAAGCACCTTCCCGGAAGCTTCCTGCGTCCGGTACCTTGACCGTCTGGACCTCGACTCCTCCCTGAGTCTAGTCTGGTCCGCTTCGCTGCACACGACCGTACCCGGCATCCTGACCGTTTGGACCTCTGACTCCTCCCTGAGCCTAGTCCCGATCCATTCGCCGCTGCCCGTCGTGTCCACCCGATACCGACCAAGACCTCCGACTCCACCTGAGTCTAGTCCTAGTCTGTTCCGTCGCGCACGACCGCAACCGACCTCCAACCGTCTGGACCTCTGACTCCTCCCTGAGCCTAGTCCCGGTTCTCTCGTCGTTGCCCGTCGTGTCCGTCACCGGTAGCTCCAGCTCCGGTTCCTCGTCTCCCGACTCGCAACCACCTCACCAGCCTTGATCATCTTCGACATTACCGATCGTCTGGACCTCAACACCTCTTGTGCCTAGTCCCGGTCCTCCTCGCCTCACCATAACCTAGCTCCGAAGTCCTGTAGTCACACAGACAAGCAAACCGTCACATAGCACTGCACAAAACAGCATATCAACAATAGCATAAGTAAAAGGTACTCAACCCTAGAATACCCAAAACAAACTCAAGCTCGCTAACACAATCGTCAATTACTCATCACCAACATGGGGATACCTCCACATGGTCTCTCAATCATACAATGCAACACAAACCCTCATGGCTCCCAAGCCATGAAGCAAACTCAAACCAATTTATCTCAACTCACCCTGACCTCTAGCCGCAACCACCAGTCTGACTGCTATCTTCATGTAGAATGGACTAGCCCAGTCAGACCACCAACCACTGGCCGGTCTGACTAGCCATTCAGTGTGATCACATTTTTAGTGCCGGTCACACCGGCCAACTAACTCTGGTTTGACCGCCAACCATGGCTAGTCCAACCATACATGACCAACTCCAAAATATGCTATCTAGAAAAAGCAATCGCCAACTAGAAATTGGTCATACCATCTGTATGGTCTGACTGCCCTAAACTCCGGTCACACTAGACTGTTGGTCAGACCACCATTCATATGCTGGTATGACTAATTTGACTACCGGCACAGGCAACAAATCTGAATTTTTTGAAATTGTTGCAAAATTCAAATTCAACTCAACTTAGGTGCCAATTGTTCATCACAAACATATCTTAGACCAAGTACATGATCTCTCATCCCTCCCAAGTTAGCAATGTTCAGGATAGATGCCATTCTTGTTTTCATTATTTTATTCCCAAATACACATCATTCTACGATTTTGAAATAACAATTTACCTTTCTTTTGTAATTATATACCCTTCCTATTCATGATAGCATTTGTATCTGAAAATATTTCCCAACCGAACTTATATTACCAATATCATTTGTTGCTAGATACAATGATGGAATTGGCTAACATGTATTTATTAAGAGCTAAAGTACCATGTGGAGGCCACCCCGGAGTTTGACAACGGTGATGGATTATTGGACAACCCGTGTGCATGTTGTAGAGTTTGTGTAGTAGTTGCAAAAATCTGCTTCAGGGTTTGCTGTTCCATCAAACTGACCACCATTAGATGGCTGATTGTCTATAGTACCATGTGAGCAATGAATTGTCTATGAGAACTGATGATCCGAGTGAGTTTTTTGGCCAGCAAACAGTCCACCATGTGTTGGCTAACAATCTGCACCGACGGAACATGAGCGATGGTCTATGAGTTGAGTGATGGTAGAGATATTTTGTGAAGCGACCGTCCATGATTTATAAGAGTTGAGTCTAGAGGGGTGTATTCTCTATTTCAGATGGGTTGAATCAAGCTCAGCAGATAGTTCACCGATGCATACAAAGACATGACCAAGGTAAAATGGTGAATCGTGTTGTGGCTTGATCCTAAGGGTTTAGGTGTTGGAATATGGATAGGCTACATTAGCGTAGATTAAAATTTCTACCGCGTAAACCAGGAAGTCATGTGAACAAGAGATTATAGATCATTACCACTAGACATGTAGTGTAGCAGAAGTAGAGTTGAAGTAGCCAGTTCAACGAAGCACGTGTCGGTGTAGTGGAAGTAGTCATCATCCTTTGGTCAATTATCTCCTCCTCACGATCGTCCCAATCAGCACCGCAGTCATAGCAACACCTCTATTGAGGTTCACACATCCAGGGATGGAATGCCATACGTTGGTGTGCTACCATTAGCGTGCACGACAAGGGTTATGAGAGGTGGTGGCTAGGGTTTTGATGGGTGTGTCTAGAGATGCCTCCCTCAGGCCTAGTACTTCCCTTTATATGGCCTCCAATTGGATCCTTATCTGATACGATTAGATATCAGATCCAACTCGAATAGCCTCAGGCTGGATCTTTATCCAATACAAGTAGAGATCATATCCCACTCGGAGAACCTCTAACCAGATCCAATATCCCACTCGAAGTCTATCATCTGAACCCTTATCATTTTGACCCGTTAAGTGTGTGACCCTATTAGGACATAACAACTCCCAAATATACATAAAGATTATATTAGACAAACCTATATAGTGCTCATGTACCAATCCTTTTGCCTCATGATATCAAATTGAACACAAGGCGAGAAATGTGCCATCTTATGGTAGCTCAATCCTTCACTTGAACATGTAATGGATTACTCAGTTGTGATTAACTCCTTAACCACAATTGGTATGGTTATGCACTTCCTTAATCCAACCACATTGAGGGGCCCAAAGTTATCTCTTGTTATATAGGATGGGCAAATTCCATCTTGATTGCTTATATGCCTTCGCATGTTTTATATCAAACCCCAAAGCTACCTTTATGACTACCCAATTACGGAGTAGTGTTTGGCAACCTTGAAGTAAACTATTACCCATGTAGGAGACTGTGATGATCTCATATCTAAGGATCCTACATATACTATATATGAGACCAACTGATGACACTTTACAATATAACAATTCCCGTAGTGTCTTATGGTAGGTCGATCCAATACCATATTCTCTAACATGTGTCCATAGTATTGATTTGATATTCCTATATCCATGATCCATGAAATATGATCATCAATCAATACATGTGCTGATACATAAATCATAATTGTCCCACATAATGATATAAGATCAGGGATAATTTAGAATAACATCAAAACATAAATAAATAGTTCCATGAACAAGTCATATACTTGTTGATCAATATAAAAGATATTTATTCAAAGGACAAAATAATATATCATTCAAAAGATCATAAATATAGTAATGATACAATTATCTCCATGATTACCTTTAGGGCATATCGCTAACAATGCATTCGTCTCGATCAGCATATCAAGCATTCTTTATAGGTTCTATGAAATTCTCTTGTGATGAATATGTTTGGTGAGCTTGGGCACCTCTAAAATACAAATTCTTCATGTGGTTAACATTGAACAATCATTGTTGGATAGTTGAGAGGCTTTTTCGGTGTGGCCTTCCTCATCATTATTTATGTGTTCTCTGTTCTTAGGAGGAGGAACCCATCAAACATTTGTTGATTCAATGCAACTTTACTAGATTGTTGTGGTTAAGAAAGCAGAGCCTAACTCCTAAATTTGTGGACAATCTTTGCGAATGGTGGCTATCACTGACAAGTTATCTATGTTTAATGGAATTTAAAGGGTGCAACACCACTATAATCTAACTCTCAGACACATTTGGCTAGAATGTATTGCGAGGGTATATAACAATTTTCACAAGTGAATTTCCATGATCATTTAAGGGACTAAAGAAGAATGCAATATGCGGAGATCAACTAGTGCATCTTGCATCAACAAACTATTTGGTTAGCTTTGTTTGTTGGTAGTTTGTTGTTCTTCCTTCCATTTTTGTCGTTAGGACGCTCGTTCGCTCATGGGTGGTGGTTGTCATTTCTTGTACAGTGAACTTGTTGTTATCAGTTGTTTTCCTCTTTTTAATTCAATGATACACAGATCTCCTGCATGTTCTAAAAAAATGAGTTAATTCCACTACATCCTTTTCAACATTGATATGGTTAGAATGACATATCTAAGCTTGTGCACACACCACACAATAATGCATCATAAATGGAGTCAACAAAGTTTGAGAATCATCAAGAACACAATCATGGGCGCTAAAAGTTGATTCAAAAGCAACCATTGACATCACAATTAATTATTGCTAATACATTACGAGCCATACATGGTGAATTGCATTTATGCCAATAGTGTCAATTTTTTTAATACGTTATTCTGTGTCTTCACCAATGTCATGAACCTAGTTCATGGCAAGGATAACTATTATGGGACAGCACAGCTGAAGGGGAAGGAGTTAGAAGAGGAAGGAGACCATGGAAGAACCTTTGGGAGAGAAAGACTTTACTTTATTCTTACCAGCCTTCTCACGAGTGCAAGACTCCCATTAAATAGCCAAGCTACTAACAAATGCATCTTCTCACAAGTTCTTCATTGAATACAGTGTTAGCATATCTTTCTTTTAGCAGATCCCCAGTCATGGGCTCTAAATATTTTATTATAGATGAAGACTCAAATCCCACATAAATTCATAATTTATGGTGGGGCCCAATGACGTACGCTAAGGAGGTGAGATAGGTACGCTGAGGAGGTGAGATAGGTATGTATATGGCATAGCTGAATGTATGTAGATGGGAAATAGTTGGCTCTTTCCCACACTCTAACTGGAAAGATGACAACTTATGATATGCAAATGGTTAGAGTTGTATTAATTCCGATGCATGTAACACTACATGTCCCTAACGCATAGTTGGCAGACTGGATTTCATTAACAAGGGTCTAGCGATCATATTGATCCTCTTAATTAATGTTTCAGCAAGTTCGTTCTAAGAATACACATGTGGGACCGAATGTTCCACCATTATACCTAAGGCCATACAATAGTCATTAAATGTCTTTGAGGTAAACTCTTCAGCATTATCCATTCTTATGGAGTGGATCCTATAATTCAGAAACTTGAATCTTAGCATAATTATTTGTGAAATCATCTTGGCAAAGACATGATTTCTAGTGGATAATAGACATATGTGCATCCACTAAGTAGATGCATCTATTAGTACTATAAAGTACCTAAATGCTCTAGACATAGGCTCAATATGTCCGCATATATCACCTTGAATCCTCTCTAGGAAATCAGGCAATTCATCCTTGATCTTATGAGGGTCTTGTAATCAATTTGCCTTTTGCACAGGCTTCACACACAAAGTGTGAAAGATCAAGAATATCTTTGGGCTTCAAGTTTTGGCCAGGAAAATGATGTAATATCATATGCATCATGTTATTTCTTGTCAAGACCCGAATATGCAAATCTGAACCTCTTTGTGTATTCTGCACCAGTCCAGGATCATGATAGCTCACACAGTGGAAACATAGATGAAATATCGAGCTAAAAAATAATAGCCTGAAGGGCTTAGCAAAATCTAGTAGCAGAAAATAAAGATAAGCGTAATAGCCATTCAATATGCCACAGGCAATCAACTGGGAAGCGAAGTCCTATTCTGAGAAATAATAGAAGAATCCTCTTTCAAGTACCTTTGACTAAGATGGTTCTTCTTCAACAACTAAGCAACAATATATATAGCCGTAAGTACATAGAGTACTCAGTAAGTCATTTGTAATAAGATGTAATATAATTATGCAAGGCTTATCAAAGGAAGGCTGAATGGTTATTTTGCAAAAATCAATAATTTAGAGTAAATACAATAAGTAGATTGAAATGCACAATTTAAAAATGATTAGTTAGTAATTAATCCAAAGGAATTAAATAACCACAAGTGAACATACCATTTACTTCCATCCAAACTCAACCAACTTCAAGTTTTATGAAATCTTTACCCCTCATGTGAAATCACTGAGCATCGTCCATAACCGGGGATACGGCTATTTGAATAGTTTTACACTATATAGAGGTTGCACAACTTTATCCACATGATATGACCATCTTGTGTTATCACTGGTATAGCATGCTTCCTTAGGTATACTGACCAAGAAGTTCACAACAAGGCCTTTACAATGCTCAATCTTAAACGGATATCACTCGCTAAGATTTCGCTGCCGAGTAGGCTAACCATCTAGTTTAAAAACCCCTCATGCGCCATGTGAAAAATTACCCATAAATGAATTAACCATCCACATCATCAACTGAATTTCACTATGGATTCTGATAACTCAAGAAGCTTTCATTTGGTTGTGATCCAAAAAAGAAAGGTATAACAAGCCATGAGAAAAATGGAGTAAAGTAAACATACGTTTTATTGGCAGAACGTGTATGAATGACGAAATCAAGGTTGAAACATTACAGATTAATTGGCTAGGTTCGTCCCATACAAACATGTGGTTGTACGATAAGGCTCAGATAAATACCGCACAAAGTTAAGTCCTTAGACATTACTCAGGTGAGGCCTCCACATCCCAAAGTGCTGACCACACTTTCCTCTTTACTGCACGATCACTCGCCTAACTAAAAACTATTTTGTATAACAACACTAATGACACACCAATGGCATGGTACATAAATTTTATAACTATGCCTGACCATCACGATTCAATATCTTGTTAAGTCAAAATTAATTAATTAATCAGCATGTGATGATGAACCCAACGTGACAATAAGTATGCTAATTATACTAAATGTATAACCCAAGTGAATAATAGTATTATATCACTAGATAATTACTCATCCTATGGTGGCAATGGAATCATGGCATTCAAATTATCAATGAGAGATTTAGTCAAGTTGGTTAATAACTACCAAGTCCAAAGGTTTGTAATAATTTAGCAATGCATGATAATTTAAAATAAAATAATAAATAATAGATTTGAAACAACATGTTCAATATGATCAAATGTCACAACTTGCCTTAGCTTTGCTCAGTTACCAACTCTTAAACTTCAAGTACTGCTTCTACTCTTTCAAAGACGTTATCCAATGAGCAAGAAATCGAACAAAATACAAATAAATACAAATAAAATCTAAAAATAATAAAACCAGAGCCAAAAGATAGATCTTAATTTTAGATGAATTTAGGAAGAAGAATCGGGTTAATCGAAGTTCGGACGAAGAAGAACGGTTGTCAGAAGTTTTAAATATGAGAAAAAGGAAAAATGTTACTATTTGGTGTTTTGGAATTATTTTTCTAAAGGAAAATTGGATTTATAAAATCAGCAAGGCTTTTGGATTTTTTTGGTGAATTGTTCTTCTAAAGAAAATTGGCCAAGTCCATGGATCAAGGCTTGAGTCTACGGTAAGCTTGGTCTAAGGCACAGTGGCTGACAAACGGGGAGGCATGGCTCACGGTGGATGAAGACTATGGAAGCTTCTAGCTGCTGATGTGGCTTAGGTTGATGCCATGGTTGACGCATGATTGAGGGCAGACTGAGGTGACGCTTTGGGTACTAAAGAGACGACACGATGGGCAAGGCGAGGCAAGAGACGAACGGCGAGGCACAGATGGCGGAGGAAGGGTAGTGCTCGGTGGAGAGGCTCATCGGTAGGAAGGGTCGATGGTGCTGCTCATTGGTGAAGAAGATGAACCAGTGTGGAAGACAAAGAAGATGACGGTGACGAAGACGATGGCAGTGGTGAAAAATCAAAACAGCAACAAGATGAACTTATGAGGAAGATGAATGTGGGCCCCATATGTCAGTGGCTGCAAATGGCAATGCGCAGATGTGTGACACGTGGCGAAGATCGGCTAGGGGAAGGCGAGATGGCGAGTTGGGCTGGGCCGAGCGGACGGGCCGGGCCAAGGCGCTAGTGAAGAGATGGGTTGAGGCATGAAAATTGGGCCAGGCCGAAGGGAAACTGGGCCAAGAGGAATAGGAGATTTTGTCCCAAGAGGATTTAGGAATTTCTAGTATTTTCCAATTTTCAAAAAAGGAAAAAGGAATTTGAGCTCTAGAAAATAGCTAATAAACTCAAAAAATCCAAGAGAACCCAAATAAAATAGGTTTTGATATAATTAAAGTTTATTTTATTCATATTAAATCTTTTTAATTTTAGAAAATTCAAATTAGGATGTTACATTTCTGGGATGACGCGATGTTTATGCCACTTTCTAAATAGTTCGAGGTCTTTCACCTGGACGCTCATCACAATATGTTCATTATCATGTTTAATAATGTGCAGTACAATTCAGAGGACATAGTAGGGAGTTTCTCTACATTTTTCTTTTGATGCCCTTCTTTCTTTGTAATGAGAATGTACTCAAAACCATTCTCTTCCTCTGTTTCGACATTAAAACCATCGTTTTGAATATCCTTGAAATTTTGGAGTTCTAGTTGAGTAAGGGAATAATAAAGCATTCTTAATGATTATTTTAGTTCCCATTGATAATACTAATGTGGCTCTTCCAAAGCCTACAAAATTACCACAGTTGCTAGCTATAGTTATAATATTGCTAGTCTTAGAACTAAATGCCTAAAAATACTTCATATCTTGTAGGATTGAATTCATGGTAAAACTGCCCCTAAGACAAAGTTCATGTTCTCCCTCCATTGGATTGTATGGTTCTATAAGCAAAAGACAATTTGTATGAATTAAAAACATTGCATATGCATGAACGCAAAATAAAACATGTACACAAACTGGAAACTTAATTTATATCATCATGAAAATATTACAAGGAATAACCTTAATCCCTAAATAGTAATATTGTTGACTAATTCAAGACCGATAGAATTTAGGTGTTCAATTTAGCAACACCATCCTAAACACACTATGTATTGACTCCTAAATTTAGGGGATATATACCTTTAATCTTCACTTGGATGAACAATCTTATCTTCATGAAGATAAACTTTTTGGAAATATCTTATTGCTGCCATCTTCCATAGGAACCTGATCAGGTGAAACCCTAGTGTTTCTCCTCTTCCTGCGGTTGTTCCTCTTGCGACCCTTGCGTCCATTTGACCAACTTGTTGGCATGATGGAGAATTTCATGTTATTTAGTGCACTAAGGTGTAGGTCCTTTGCCCTTTCCATCTCAAGAAGAGATCCAAGCAAGACACAATACTTCTTGATTTATCTCTCCCTTAGGATACTAGCCACGGGGTAGTTTTTTGCAGGTAGAACTGAAACAGCCTGTTCAACCATATCTTCCTGATACAGGGTCGCCCGATCTTCTCGACGTAGGATTGGATACTCACGTGCCTTCTCTTGAATCATAGCGATCCTCCGTTGCCAATGCAAGAACGAACGCTCTTTAATTCGCAAGATCACACGCGCCGGACTTCACGACCACCAAGCGAAAGCCCTATCGCGCTCCCAATTCCCAGCGGAAAGGTTGAACGATCTCAATTTGCAAGAACTCTCAAATGTCTCTACTAAATTTGATTGGATCAAAACACCAAATTCATGCACAAACTTCATGATCCAACTCAAGTCATTATCTAGTAGCCCTCTGTGTTCTCGTCACGTAGTGTTTTCATCGTTTTTCTAGTCGCCCCCGTTCTGTTGGATCACATGAGTATTTATACGGCGGCGGTAGTCACACACGCACATATGGTCTATCCGAATTTCAGTTTGGGCCTTATTAACCAGCTAAAAAAAACACTTGACTAAATTGATGGGCTTCGATCCACAAAATATACGCAGGTTCTCTCCTTCGGTTTTGGCAAGGCCCGGTCCGAATGTTCACGGCAAGACTGATTCTTTCATGTCCTTCTCCCAGCGCCTTGCTTCCCAGTCTCTATCTCCTTCCTTGTGGATCCAAAATCTTCAATATATTTAAACCTGAGAATACATAAAGAGTTTGTATGAGGTAGAATACTATTCTCATCAATACAAGGAAATTCATTAAGAAACAAATTCACCTGATAATATTTAATACGGCTCAATAATTCCTTCCAGTCAAATAATATTTTTAATTGAAAAGTGTAAGACATATGCGCATCCGGCATCACTTCCTTTGTTATGTTCATGCCCAACATTCTAAGAACATTGGCATTGGTCACATGATCCAAGCTAAATGATTCTATGAAGGCAAAGTCTTGCATCCTCAAACTCATCCATGTATCGAATGCATATGTCCGGAGATGATATCCATATATTGCTTCAAAGTGTTCCTTTAGACAATCCTAGAGGTCGCTGGGTTCTCAACTAGGTTCGCTGGGTTCACACAGTTCCATATACAAATGGTTCCTCAAATAGATTAGAATTTTATTGCAAAAAAAAAGAGAGTAGAACACACTTCTTGGTTGCAACAGATGCATACCCTTCTTTGGACAAGGTTGATTGCAAATCCCAAGCTTCAAGATGGTCGTTAGCTTCCATCTCCCAAAACAAAATAATTGGAGCAATCATACTTTAGCTCTCTGAATTCCCTAGTAGGTATGACCTTGTTCATACCATCCATATCACCTACAACACTGTACAACAATATGCACATAATTACCATAAGCTAATAAATAGTACAGCATGTACTACATAAGTCAAACATGTGCTACAGTGATAAAACGAATTTTCAATAATATGCATAATTTTCTATCAATTTCTCAGGTATAGAAAACATTCTCTATACTCAACAATCAATATAAAACAATTTTTGGCATTTAAATAAAGCATAAAACACTAAATTAAATAAACTAGAAAATATCTGAGGCCTATATTGCAAAATTCCACTGATTGGAAGACCACCTACTTTGTTCCAAAATGTTCCAGGTCTCTTTTGCAAGAATTCTGTCTAGAAGGATCCCTTTTTAACAAACCTAGGACCTATGCATAATTTGCTAAAACCCTGAGGACTTTTCTCCAAATTTGCCATGAACGGATTGGATCCCACCTGATTCGGACTGTTATTAGGCCAAATTTGGCCCATTACCGAATGCATGCGACCCGTGTGGTGGTGCTAGGCCTACCATGTTAGGGTTTTAGCCCTAGCCAGTGCGGCAACAACGGCCAACGTCTAAGCCCAACTTAGTATGGCCCCGATCCTGATCGGAGGCAAAGCGCAAGGGGGAGGCCTCTGTGGTGGGTGCAATGACAATGATGAGAAACGACAGTGACAGTGACCCATGTGGCCTCTTCCTCCTCTCCATCGGCAAGAGGTGGCACGCATGGTAGCCCTCCCCCTTACCTATGCCTAGGGTGAAGATAGAGGCGGTGGCACACGTCCGCCCGGCTCTTGGCCGGTGCGACAGCGGTGCTCCTCGCCTTGTCCCTTCCATCTCACATCATCATAGGGAGGCGACAGTGGTTATCATTGGTGACCCTGTTCCCCTCCCCCACTCTCTGGCCTAGCGAGGTGGCGACGGTGGTTGCATCGACGACCCTATCCTTCCCTTTGCTCAGCGGCATAGGGAGGCGGTGGTGGATACCCTTGGCCTTGGCCCATCTGTGCCAAGGACAACGGAGGGGGTTCATCGGCCACGTCCTTCCCATGAAGGCAGAAGGTGGTGGTCAACTCGTCGTCGCACATGCATAGAGGTGCATGGTGGCAGCAGCTCCATCCTACATGGCAGCGACAGCGGGCTTTGGCCCTAGTGCAACTCAATAGCACCGTGGAGGAAGTGATGGTGGGAGCTTGGACAACGATGGTCACGGTGCGAAGATGTCGAGGTCCTCGTGGGCATGACATTGACGCAAAGGCAACAATGACCTAGTACACCAGCGCAGAGGCGATGACTACAGGGTGCCCTTGGGGCATGATGCATTTGGAGGCATGTGGCATCCCGGTAGCAAGGTAGGTGGCGTGCATGCGGAGGCGTGCACCCACTTTGATCTATTACAGTGCGGCGATGCGCACACGAAGGTGTGCGACCATCAGTCCGACAATGTTGCGGCCATGGCACGCACGAGGAAATGTGCAGTCGATGGCCCATCTGTGGTGGTGCCGGTGGCGCGTACATAGAGGCGTATGCTTGTCGGCTTGGTTGGCATGGTGATGCATGCTAAAGCGTGTGCCGGTCCGGCCTTGGTACGATGGAGTAAGGCGTGCACCCAGTTTGACCAGTGGGAGATGTGAATGTGATGCATGATAGTAGAAACTAAAAACAAATCTATGAAAAAATAAAACATCACTACATAATAGAATTGAAAATTAGATCAATGCAATGTAACAAAAAGCCTTATCTTTAGAACTTTAGAAAGACTTAACGTGTTATATGATCAAGGTCGCATCACCGATGATCAAACTCACAAAGCAAGAATTAAAAGTAGATAAGAACACAAAGATGTAGTCCCATACTTCTCTCTTTATTTATCTTTCTAATCATAGACTTGTGTATATAATGAAAGCCCCCTACACCGCTTTATATAGGCAGAGCAGTTTCCCCCTCATGATTTGATAAACACATAGGACTAAACTAGCTGATAGGTCTTGTGGACTAATAGGCCCCTAATGGGGTTTCTTTTAGGTAAATTGTTCGCACATAATCGAGCCTTAGACAACCTATATGCAACAGTTGGAACCTACTTCTCACTTTTGCCACTAATTTTTCTCACCTCTCATTTATGTAATCCAATTAGTTAGTGGTCCTTTCATTTTGCCATTTTTGCGGCACTCCATGCGGTCAATGTGCTTTGACCAGACCAGACATGTCAGATTCCTTCGAAAAAGATGACAATACCCATGGTTCTCTTTTCGCTCGCCCACTCCCCCCTCTCAGGCACACCAGTGTGCCCTTCTGCTCACTTGCTGCCGCCCTGAAATGCTACTGCTCTTCAATAGGAGCAAGAGCAACTGCCACTCTCGCTCCTCTCCACTTACAGCAACGGGGACGGCGAGATTCGATAGCGGTGGCACCAGAATTCAAGAAGAAGGATGGGGACATGGCGGATACGACAGGGGACGATGAGATCTGGCGGTGGCAACGTCGGAGCTTGAAAAAAAGCCGAGGGACGGTGGATCCAACAATGAGGAAGGTGAGATTTGGCATCACCGAGGCCTGAGACGGGGACGACGAATTGGGCGGCAGCGGCATACCCAGGGATCTTCTTCACCTCCAGCTCCTCGATCTGGTCGACATCATTGTAGCCACACACCTCATCCTGACCATCGGGTGTCGCTTCCATTGTTTTGTCCCGATTCAACCATGATGGGAACGCTGCCACCTGTTGCTTAGCCTCGCTTAGGAACACACCGTGCGTGCGCCATCCCCACCGTACCACCTGCTGGCTGCTGCTCTGCACCATTCTGTGCCGCTACCGTCGCCTGCCTCGTCAGGGATGACAACTTTGAGAGGAGAGAGAGCAAAGAAAGATGGAGAGGAGAGAATTGTTGGTGTGGTTAGTAAGAGTATTTTGGTGAATTTTTTGTACAGATAATCCTTTTTTTATTCAAAATTACAGAAATATACTCGTGAATTTTTTTTTTACAAAAATAGGCTTCAGTCGCCTAATGGTTGGGCGACTGGAGCCATTCGCCCAACCAGACTGCGACACAATATCTGTCGCCGTACGTTGGAGCGATTGCATCCAGTCGCGCTTCCGTACGGCGACTTGCATGCAGTCGCCAACCCATTAGGCGACTTGCATGCAGTCGCCATCCCATTAGGCGACTGCATGACCCCTGTGAATTTTGTGATTTTTGCAGTTTTAAAGTGGTAAAAATGTTGTAATATAAGTTTATGTTTATTGTAGGTGCGTAAAAATTTTTAGAAACTTTTTTTTATTAAAGATTAACGGGAGAACGATCGATACATATACTGTTAAGTGACATACGATGATAATTCGTGTGCGGAGAACCGGTATGTTTATGATTGAATGCGAAAAGAAGAGATGATAGACATGTTTTAATTTAAATAAACTTCATAATATAAGTGTGAGTAACATGCCGCGTATTTTTTCATTACATAATATAGCATCCCTCACTCGCCACCCTGGTGTGCCCTGTCACCGCGCCCGCGTCCTCCCATACGGCCCCGCTTGGCCCTCCTCCGGTGCAACGGGTTACGATGCTCCGAAAAAGTAAAACGAGCAGGAGGGTGTCTATCCCACCCCTGCGCTGGTGGAGTCAGCTGCACCTCTGGCTGTGTGACCTCCGGTGCACCGGGGAGGGCACTGCCAGAGAGAACCTCCGGTGATGCGTTAAAGAACTGCCCGGGCCACTCCACAAAAAACTGGTCCACATCGTCCGGGCCCGGGGAGACGCCGTGCTGCTGGTAAGTACCTGCAATAGTAATATCGTTAGTTCGTTGCATGTCGTCTGGGGATAAAAACGAGATCAGACGATGCGTACCTGTAGCTGGCACCATCGAGGTAGGAGGAGGGGCATGCACCCCCTGCGTGTGGAAGCCGGGGATGTACGGAGGAGGCGGGAAGCTCGGTGGTGTAGGAGGTCGTGCCCAGGCTGAACCCCCTGGCTGCTCCGGGTGAGGTGGTGTAGGACGTGTCCACGTACTACCTCCAGAGTAGTGCCACACTGGTCGGGGTGGCACTGGTGGACGAGCAGTCGGAGCGCTGGGCGTGGAGCCCGCCGGTAGCCTCGTGCAGGATAGCAGGCTAACAATACGTCTACACCCGGCTTCCACCCGACGCACAAAGCTGACGCCCTCCTTGTGGGTCAGCTCTGCACCAGTGGCGACCCTCTGCAGTAGTGAGGCGGAGTCGTTCCATAGGGCAGCACCGACGTCAGCCTGGACACAAAGACATAAAATGGTCGATCATCGAAACAACATTTGGGAAATGTAAACTACATGCATACCAAAATGGCCATTTGGGAATATTTGAAATTACATGTAACGTACCGCAATGTGAGCGTCGCGCGCGAGGTGCGCGGGGTACGTGTCTGTCGGAGCGGCGACCTGTGTGGCAGGCGGGTCTATGACATATATGAGCCTGGTACGTGTCCGCTCCTGGTACCAGCGCAGGTACTCCGCGTAGTCCCTACTGTCGTATGGCTGGTCCTCCTCCACACGGTCGTCGAGCGCACCCTCCCACTGCTCGACCCAGGGCTGCATCTTCGTCGACCAGTTCGTGCCTCTTTTAACTCCCTTCGCGTTGTGCCTGCGTATAGAACCATTACGTAATGTGAGATACTTGCGAATGCAGTAGTAAGTATGTACATATTTAGCACAAACGATCACTCACCCGTGCACGTTCCGCGGAAGCGATGGTCCGACTGGGACAGGAAGGGCCTGCCGTAGCCCGAACTGCCGCATGACGCGTTGGGGTGCGTAGTCCTCCACGTAGATATGGTACACGAGCTTCCGGCGGGTGAGCCAGAAAGCCCGGTCACGGAAGCAAAGTGTGGACGGCCCGCCAGGAGCATGGGCCTGCACTGCCGTATCTGCGTACGGCTCCCAGCGCACGTCGTCGGCTGTGATGGTCGAACTGCTCCACAAAGGGCAGGTACGCCCGCGTGACCTGCACGTGCGCGAACTGTACCTGCAAGCTAGACAAATTGTTTAGTATGACGATCATCAATAAGAAAGAAATAGTTGACTGTGATAATACTTACTCGACGACGGCACCAGAGAGAACCCATCGTCGGCCGGTCGACGTCTCCCCCTGGATACATCTCGGGCCCGTACGGACCCATGTCGTCTAGCACAGGTCGTCCAATGCTCAACCGCTCGAACGACCACAACTGCAGCAGCAGGGGACAGCCCGTGAGGACCGAGTTCACCCTGGTCCTCGTGCACACATCGCACAGTGCGCGGTACGTCGCGGCAAGTGTGGTCGATCCCCAGCTGACCTGGGGGGCTCGCCGTCAGCGATCGCCCTCGCATAAGCGATAAGGCGCGCATCCACCGAGTTGCCGTGGCTGGTGGTGAAAAGCACCCAACCAAACAGCCACAACACGTACGCCTCCAAGTGGCGCGAGACCTGGTGATCGTCTACCTGCAGATCCATGCGCTCCACCTGAATGCAAATAAGTTGTTATTAGTACGTAATACAACAAATAAGAGCTTCCAATACACGATCAATTCTAAATACTACGTACCCGGTACTGTGCGAGCCACCTCAGCGTCGGCCCATGGGTCTGATCCTCGTCGAAGATGTGGTGGTGATCGCCCGGTGAAACGACCCCGTCGAATCTGCCGAGCAGGTTAGCGCGCCAGTCGGCCGGGGCCTCCGGTAGGAAGGCAGCGTCTCCCGCGATCGGAAGGCCAAGGAGTAGGGACACATTCTGCAGGGTCAGCGTCATCTCCCCGAATGGGAGGTGGAAAGTGTGCGTCTTGGGCCGCCAACGGTCCACCAAAGTCGTCAGCAGGGAACGGTCGAACGAGAAGCGTCGTGATTGCTCCCTGCCCACCTCGTCCCCGCCCGCGGCCAAGGCGGCTCCATCCTCCTCCGTGGCCTCCACCATCTGGGCAAGAGGGAGTAGCCTGGCATCCCGCAGCCTACAACACAAAGTGAAGATCAGCACGGAACGTTCTTTCGGTCGGGCTAAACGTTGGCATAGTGCAAACCTGGCAGTCCAACGGGGGTCGAGTCCCCAGGCCACGCGAGGTGTGCGTGTTTGGACCACTCCCAGCTCAGGCGGCTCGTCCGTGCTCCCCGGTGGCGCCGCACGACGGGAAGCGCGATGCACGCGGTCCACGTGCTCGTCCAACAGCGCGTACCGCCACTCGGAGTCACGTCCAGCACGAGTCATACCTGCAAAATTTGTACAATAATTTCAACATTAAATTTTGTACATCTAAATTTCTACACTAAATTTTCTATAATAATACATCAAAAATACTATACAAAATTTGTACACTCAATTTTCTACATCTAAATTTGTACACTACATTTTCTACAATAATACATACAAAAAATTTTCTACATCTACATTTGAATACTATATTTTCTACAATAATGCATTAAAAATGGTATACAAAATTTCTAAACTAAATTTTCTAAACTATATTTTCTAAACAAAATTTGAAAACTAAATTTCTAAATTAAATTTCTAAACTAAATTTCAAAACTACATTTTCTAAACTAAATTGCTAAACTAAATTTCTAAACTATATTTTCTAAACTAAATTTGTAAACTATATTTTCTAAATTAAATTTCTAAACTACATTTTCTAAACTAAATTTCTAAACTGTATTTCTAAACTATATTTTCTAAACTAAATTTGTAAACTGTATTTTCTGACCTAAATTTTCAAAACTAATTTTTGTAAACTTAATTTCTAAATTATATTTTCTAAACTAAATTTTAAAACTAAATTTTCTAAACTAAATTTCTAAAATATATTTTCTAAACTAATTTTATAATCTAAATTTTCTAAACTATATTTTCTAAATAAAATTTCTAAACTACATTTTCTAAACTAAATTTCTAAACTAAATTTCTAAACTCTATTTTCTAAACTAAATTTCTAAACTAAATTTCTAAACTACATTTTCTAAACTAAATTTATAAACTAAGTTTTCTAAACTAAATTTCTAAACTAAATTTTCTAAACTAAATTTCTAAACTAAATTTTCTAAACTAAATTTCTAAACTATTTTTCTAAAACTAACAAAAAATATAACACAAAAAAATACCTGAAAATCGCGCTCTCCCTCTCCTTCTCTCCCCCTCCTCTTCTCCTCCTCTCCCTCTCCTTCTCTCCCCCTTCTCTTCTTCCCTCTTCCTCTCTTCTTCTCTTCTTCTTCTACTCTTCGCGCGGCCGAACGAGAAAACAGTGCAACGGCCAGCGCTCGGCCGAGAGGTCTTATATCGCCCCCAGTCGCCCAACTGTTCGGCGACTGGATTGCAATCGCCCAACGGTTCGGCGACTGTATTGCAGTCGCCCAACGGTGGGGCGACTGCAATGAATTGCCGAACGGTTGGTATATTCATTAACTGTCGTAGTCTGGTTGGGCGAAAGGCTCCAGTCGCCCAACCATTAGGTGACTGGATCCTATTTTTGTAAAAAAAATTTCGGCAGATATATTTCTGTAATTTCGAATAAAAAAAAGTTATCCGTACAAAAAATTCGTATTTTGGTCCTTTCACGCTGCCGTAATGGACGGAATTGACCGAAACCGACCGAAGTGGCATCTCTGAACAGGACACTAGCGTATGATGACACAGGTGAGAGGCTACAAAAATTAGTGGCAAAAGTGAGAAGGATGCCAACTAATGGATAAATAAAATTTTTGCTTGTTTGTTTTAGTGTAAGGGAGGACGTACAACCACGACTATATACATATGTGTGTCTAACATCTATTTTTTTCTCTAAACACATGTGTGCATATACTCTAATTAAATAAGACACAACAGAATTGTATCTATCATAAGAAATTGAACTCGGGTGGGTGAGAATCCTCGCTCCCACCACCAGGTCATTGGCTATCTTTAATTGTATTCATTTCTTATGTGGATCTTCTCACGCATTTTTTTATATAAAGGAAGAACGTATATTCAAACATAAGAAAATACTCCTTCCATTTTACAATATTTATCTGGTTAGCATAAAAAGGAAGTACAAAATTGAAGTAATATTTAATGGAATTGAACTATGTTTATCTTTATTAGATACAGTAGCACTATGTCTATCTAATAGGAGCAAACATAGTATAATTTTATTTAATATTACTTAAATTTTGTGTCTTCTCGGTATGCATACCGGACAAAAATCGCGAAACAAAAGTAGTAAAAAAATAAAAATAAAAATGCGGCTAAAAAAATAAAACAATAAAAGGCCAGTAACCCAGTGGGGTATTTGGGCAGATCCAGAAAGGCCCAGAAATGGCGGAGCTCATCCAACTCACGAGGCGCCTTCGGAAAAAGTAGCAACCAAGCCGGGCCTTTCTGCCTTCCTTGCTGCTCGCACAAGGTATTCTTTACCTTCGTTGAAGCTGACAAGGGAGGGGCGGCAGAGGCGAGGCGACGAGAGAGGAAGAGTCGACAAGAGCGGCGGCCTCGCTTCACCAATCGGAGCCCCTTGCCATGGATCCCATCATGAAGCTCCTCGAGGACGACGAGGTGCCCCACCCGACTCGAACCTCCCTCCACCAGTCCACCTCTCTTGCCATTTTCGTCGAGTTCTTGGGTAAGGGAAGGATTGAAATGGCCTTTTCTTGTTCTTGGGATTGCACAGGACGAGAGCATGCACTGTTGGAACTGAACCAATCAGCTCCGATAATCGAGAGAACGCACACGAGTAGGGGGGCAAATAAACATATTGCTCTCTCATGCGATGACACGCGCTCATTGCTCTCATGCACACGAGTAGGGGGCAAATAAACATATTGCTGTCTCATGCGATGACACACGCTCAAGAGTAGAGTGGGCAAATAAATACAGAGACTTTCCTTTCGGCTCGACGTCACTCGCAACTCTACCACATGTTTAGCATATTACATAACTTAAATAAACCTCAAACACACACAACCTCTCCATGCACCCACTAACTCCACTAATTTAACCCTATTCTCATACCTCCTTGAATCTCTCCACGATCCATAGCCTCTCACAACTACTTACGACCACATTAGGTACATAGTCTTAGACCATATATACAGAATATCGATCACACACCACACATACTGTTAGAAATTGAGAATGCACTCACACAATACTTTCGTGGACACACACTCTCTATCTCACAGTGGAAGAAGATGAACAGAACTCATGGCTTCCTTTAGATCACACGCTTAGCAAGAAGATAAACAGAGAAGGCTTGATAAACAAAGAAGGCTTGTGACGCTGCAACAGCTTAGCGTCGCTTTCTTTTTCTATTTTTTCTCTCTGTAACTCCTCTGGGCTCCTCACGTACATACATAGATGCTTGACTAACTACTGAGACCTATTCCCCAAAGCCATTATGACTAACTACTGAGACCTATTCCCCAGGAGCCATGCGCCCTCATCCATTTCTCACGGCACCACTACTCCAACTCCCTTTACCATGCAGCTACATGCAAGCACTTATTCCTTTCATATGCAAGACCTGATCAATAAACCACTAATTAATGACTCAAGTACTACTACATGCACGCAGGCATGCAAGACTCAACAAACTAATGCATAACTAGACATATGCAACAAGATTAACCCAACAATCTCCCCCTTAAACTTGTTGCATCTTCTTCACAGCAGCGCCGACTCATCGTTGGCACATACAACTATGGCTAAGACCACTTCTCACGGTGCTTTAACTTCTAACTTCCCTCAGCACACGGATGCTCCAACCAAGGGCGGAACCACACCCTGGGCAGGGTAGGCTTCAGCTTAGGGTGTGGAAAAATATCTAGTGTACAACCCGGATAAATTCAGTCCAGTCTGGGTAACATTTTCATATTCTAGTCCAGATAGTCTAGATCATTCCACCACTAAGTCCAGGGTGTAACCAAATCCTGGCTCTGCTACTGGCTCCAACTGCACTCGACTATGTCCGACTTCCGCTCGAGTACTCGAGCACACACTGCTAAACTATTTACATGTAAAGATTATAACTAACAATTTTCCCCTAATCTTGATATGAATACTCACCGATACGGATCACCCCCTTCTTGCTGCACGCAGTAGCCTCTTCTTGCCGCACTAAGTAGCATCTTGTTGCACGCAGCAGCCCTCTCTTCTTGCCACATGCAGTGGCCTCAATTCTCTTCTTTCCACACGCAGCGGCCTTCTCTTCTTACCACACGTAGCGGCTTCACCTTCCTACACACAGTGAACCAATCAGCTCCGATAATCTATTCGCAGGAGAGAATGCACACATTGCTCTCTCACGGGATGACACACGCACACGAGTAGGAAGGGCAAATAAACACAGGAGATACTTTTTCTTTATGGCGACACACACCCTTTTCTATTCACTCGCAACTCCTCCACATGCTTAAAAGTTTACATGGTTTAAATAAGTCTCATGCACACACACGACCTTCACGCACCCACTAACTCCACTAACTTGGTCCTATTCTCATGCCTCCTGGAATCTCTCCACGATTCGCATGACTTGGACCTCTCACAACTACTTACGATCATGTTAGGTACATAGTTTTACGACCATACACACAGACTGTCGACCACATAGTCTTACAACTACACACACAACTACGGCTAAGACCATTTCTCACGGCGCTTCAACTTCCGATTTCCCTCGGCATATGGATGCTCCGACTATACTCGGCTATGTCTGACTTTTACGTGAGTACTCGACTACCACGAGTACTCAAACATACACTGCTAAACTATTTACATGAAAAGATTTTAACCAATATGCACTCAGGGGCCTATGTTGAGGCCTTCAAGGCGGCACTGAACCGCGAGGTGGAGGGCAGCACCGCCGCATCCTCCTCCCGGCCTCTGGATCACGTCGTCAGTAAGTACCACCTCTGGCACGCACGAAGCCCAATTAATCCTCAAATTCGGGGTGCTCCAACTTTTTGCAAGAAAATGGGGTTAGAGGAATCAAGAAACGGTGGTGCAGGGGTTAGCAAATGCGGTTCTTGGATTTGGGTGAACAATGAAATCAAGAAACGTTTCTTTGCATGATAACAGAATTTAGCTCCTAAGTTGTAAAAACCGGTTTGCAATTTAGGTTTAGAGTGCGTGCTTCAAACAAATGAGCCTATCTACGAATTTTTTTTCCTTGGGAGGTGTTTCTATGCTTTTTTCGACAGTGATTTTCATACTTTTTAAAACATAATGAATGGTAGATAGATATTATTTACCTCTTTATTTACTTTGAGATTAGTGCTATTCTTGTTAGAAAGGAAAATATAGATGCACTGCTCATTTTTCTTCTTACGTATCGACTCCTGGCTCCTCTGAGGATATGGTAGGACACAGGAGGAAACGCATTTTGTTGAGATTGAGATCAGGGTTTGAAGCTTATGTCTTCATTTAAGGGAAGCAAAATAGTAGGAACAAAATATTGAAATGCTGAAGGTATGGACAGTCTGTTAGCAAAATAAAGCTTTTTTGCTTATTGCTCCTTGACTGCATGAAAATAACATAGAAGCAAGACATTTGGCTTAAAGAGTGTGGTTATTGAATTTGAGATATTATGTAGGTTCTTGAAATTGGTCCTTGGTTTATGTGAAACGGAACAAGAGCCCACATATCCATGACCATTTGGTTTGCAGTTAATTTTTCTTTCAAAAATGGTTCTCTTAGCGCATGAAAAGAATCAAGCATTGTGCAGTGCAAATAACTACTATGTTGTTCAATTGGAATTTCCCTTTTGTAGGCCCGTAAAGTAGGCCTGGATTGAGAGAACTTTATCCAATGAGCATAAGGATACTGAATACAAATATACCATTCAATTTTTTCAGCAATAATTCAAACACAGTAGATAGGAACATGTAGGCCCAGAATGTTGAATCAGAATAATGCGTTTCTTGAATTTTTTTTTGTCCCTTCGCTATGGATAATTTGAACAAGAGTGGATGACACTTACACTTGCATTCTAGAAGCAATGAAGTTTCCAAACAAATATTCCTTACACTTGAAAATATGTTCCGACTTATTTTAGGAATTATTATATGGCGGTCTTTTTTTAGAAGTATTTGTGTTGTCCTTCTGCTATGGAGAATTTGAACGAGAGTGAATGACATTTACACTGGTATTCTAGAAGCAATGAAGTTTTCAAACAAATATTCTTAAACTTGAAAATAAGTTCCGACATAATTCAGAAATTATTATATGGTGGTTTTTAGGAGTATTTGCATTGTCCTTTTTCTGTGGAGTATTTGAGCTAGAGTGAATGAAGTTTGCACTAAATTGGTAACATTTACAGCATGTAAGCAGAAGCATATATGCCCATAGTAGAGTGGAATGCATGTCTTTTCATCCTATGTTTTCTTCTGTGGTGATTAACGCTGCACTTTAATTTTCTATTCCACACTCAACTAAGAAACAGAACTTCATGAGAAAGCATCACTATTTTATGAGGATAGCACTTTTATGAGGATAGCATTTAGATCTGGTTTCAAAGGTTGTATACTTGCATCTTCTATTTTATGAATCTTTCTGTTTTAGGGAACTTTGATAAGCTCTTGCTTAGTTGTTTGTGACAGGTCTAGCTCTCCTGCTGGCTTCCAATCTATGTTGCGCTGATACATCACAAAAGTCATGTACCAGTAGCGGATACTGTACAGGATACAAATATGGCCCTAATACGCGCCGATACGTATCCTGCACGCACTACTACAGAAAAGGACATCACAGACGGTTCAAAAACGTCATCACAGACGGTTTTCTGAACCGTCTGAATTTATGGGTCAGTGATAATCCAAGGTTATCACAGACAGTTCGACAACCGTCTGTGATATATCAATATCACAGACGGTTTTTAACTGAAAACCGTCTGTGATATATGATTATCACAGACGGTTTTTAACTAAAAACCGTCTGTGATATGTCACCTATCACAGACGGCTTGTAACTAAAAACCATCTGTGATGTTCTTTTCTACCCCTAAATCTATTTCTGTTTATTGGCTAGCCTCAGGAAATGCTAGCCATGCCCTCTGAAACAAGCAGATAAACAAGTATATGTATACATACAATTCACATCTCAATTCATTTGACAAACATATAACATCCAATTCACATCACATTTCATTCACAAACATAAGGCATCCATTTCGCAAATGAATTAACTGAAATGAAATAAAATATCCATTAACAAATTCACAATTACAGAGTGATAAGAGCAATAAAAAATCATTGTGCGCAGTGGAACTCTCCATCTGGTCTTATGACTTTAGACCACAAAAACCAAGCGCACTCTCCTCGAATTTTTACAAAGTCCGGCTGTTTCAATGCAGTTGTAGAGATGGGCGCAGCCTGTCAATAGGAATATCAATGCGCGTACATATATAAGCTAACAAGTATGAAATAAATGTGGGAAGATTGACAAGCCTTAGAATTGGTGCGTACATATATAAGGGGACGCATCCGACGATGATGTTGAAGAATGCGCGGGTGACAAACTTTAGTTGCTAATACTATGAAGCAAATGACACAAATTAGTGTATCAGGTTCATTGAACCGGATACACTAGTGTGTGTCACTTGCTTCATGCCCCTTGAAGGTCTATGTGGCATATAGTATTACTACAAGGTCTCTAAACAAAGTTCTATGAAGCAAATGACACAAACTAGTGTATCAGGTTCATTGAACAGGATACACTAGAGTGTGTCACTTGCTTCATGCCCCTTGAAGGTCTATGTGGCATATACTATTACTACAAGGTCTCTAAACAAAGTTCTATGAAGCAAATGACACAAACTAGTGTATCAGGTTAATTGAACAGGATACACTAGAGTGTGTCACTTACTTCATGCCCCTTGAAGGTCTACGTGGCATATACTATTACTACAAGGTCTCTAAACAAAGTTCTATGAAGCAAATGACACAAACTAGTGTATCCGGTTCATTGAACAGGATACACTAGAGTGTGTCACTTGCTTCATGCCCCTTGAAGGTCTATGTGGCATATACTATTACTACAAGGTCTCTAAACAAATTAAGTTCTATGAAGCAAATGACACAAACTAGTGTATCCGGTTCATTGAACGGGAACACTAGAGTGTGTCACTTGCTTCATGCCCCTTTGAGAGACCATGCGGTCGTGACTCCATGTGAATGATGAGTAATTGACAAATGTTTAGGATAGTCGAGTTTGGATTGTGTGGTCGGACCATGTCGTTGCGTTGTGCAACGGGCTCGGTTGGACTTGGTCAAACTTGGTCGTATGGGATTAGGCTGCATATTTTGATGATTCGACAGGTTTGGACTTCGTCATGAATAAGTATGATGTGCTTATGCTATTTACGCTTTCATGTATCGAGCGGTGCTATGTGACCCGTTTCTTGTCTGTTTGACTGCAGGACGTCGAGGCGGAGTCGTGGTGAGACACGAGGTGACCGGACTAGACACATGGAGGTGTCGAGGTCAGAACGGTCGGATGTGTCGAAGACGGCGGAGATTCGATGTGGTTGCGAGTCGTGGACGACAAGGAGCGCGAAGCTTCCCGGAAGGTGCACGAGGGGCGAATCGGTAAATTCACAAGGCTGCACAAGCGGGAGCGGGCTCCGTCGGATTTAGCGAGCGTAATGGGGTGGAGACCCGTTAGCCAAGCGCTATAAATAGGTGGAGGGGGCTGCATGCCTCCCTATGGCTTTAGGAGAGAGTTAGGGTTTTAGTGGGTCAAAAGAGGCTTTGAGAGGTGGTTTTGCTTTGCTCTTTAGTGGTTGAGGGCAGCAGCACCTTGTCTCCCACGATCATCTCCCTTCTCTGTGTGTGTTCCTCCCTAGCAAGCATGTAGAGAGGTGTGTTCTTGAGATGGGGAGAGGAGAGGATTGAGTGGTGAATCCATGTAACCATCCATGGTTCTAATGTCCATGCGTATCGGGACTCCTCTGTATTCCTTTTGGTTCAATGAATGAAAATCTGAAGTTTCATTTCTTCCGTTCGTGCTTTGTGCTCTCTGTTCTTCCTTCGTTCTCCTTTTTGGCTTGATTTTGAGTTTCTTGATTTCTTGTTGTTTGTTGTTGGGGAGTGCCAAAATGGGTTGCTATGACATGGGGGATGCTCAAAAGTCATTTGGCTATTTAATCCCAAGAGCAAACCGAGTTTGATTCCAGAATTGGTTCTAGAGCCCTCTCTGTTCTTCCTTTCCCCCTTCTAGGGTTTCATGCAAATCTTGATTCCCTTCGCGAGATGGCTTGAAATTTGGCATGGAGAGTCCAGAGGCTATTGAGTAGCTATCCTCAAAATTTCATGGCCAAAAGATCAAAGGTTGAGGAGTAATTTGGTTTTTGGCTCGGTTCTTGCAAGATTTCAGATTTTTACCTAAGATCTGAAATTCTTGTTTCTTGGAGTGGTTTCTCGAAATTGGTTCTTGGCTTATTCTTCTGGGAGCGTTTTCTAGCTATCCTCAAAGTTTCCCAAGCCAAGAATCCAAGAATCTTTGCGTTTTTCTCAGATTTATGAAAATCCTGTTTGCTGATTTTTTCGAGAGGTACTACCGCTCCTCGAGAGGTACTACCGCTCAGCGGTACTACCGCTCGTCCCAGCGGTACTACCGCTTGCAGTTAGACTTGCTCTGAATTTATTTTTCTTGACTGTTTCTTTCAGGATCTGGTTTAGCCTTGTTGTTGTGTCTTCCAATAGTGCCTTTGTTCTTTCTTCATAGCTTCCATAGCTATTGGAGAAGAAGCATAAATGTGGATACTTGAGGGGCGAATTTAATTTTAGAAAGCGACATTCACCCCCCTCTGTCGCCATTTCGGCCAACACCCTTGAAGGTCTATGTGGCATATACTATTACTACAAGGTCTCTAAACAAAGTTCTATGAAGCAAATGACACAAACTAGTGTATCCGGTTCATTGAACAGGATACACTAGTGTGTCACTTGCTTCATGCCCCTTGAAGGTCTATGTGGCATATATTATTACTACAAGGTCTCTAAACAAAGTTCTATCAAGGCTCCACACCATGCAACATATTTATACTCAATTACTATCGTTGTTTTTTAAAAAGCAAATCATAGCATCACATAAAGGCCGGCGAGGGGTCGGGGAGGCGACCGCAGGCGACGGGCGAGCGGAGGCGCCGGGCGTGGAGGCGAGCCGAGCGTCGGTCTTCGAATGCGGACAGCTCGAGGAGGCGGCCGGCGAGGGCTCGGGGAGGCGACCGCAAGCGACGGGCGAGCGGAGGCACCGGGCGTGGAGGCGAGCCGAGCGTCGGTCTTCGAATGCGGATGGCTCGGGGAGGCGGCCGGCGAGGGCTCGGGGAGGCGACCGCAGGCGGCGGGCGAGCGGAGGCACCGGGCGTGGAGGCGAGCCGAGCGTCGGTCTTCGAACGCGGACGGCTCGGGGAGGCGACCGGCGAGGGCTCGGGGAGGCGGCCGGCGAGGGCTTGGGGAGGCAGCGGCGACGAGACAGATCAGGATTTAGATGTAGAATATAACTGCAGCATACGGGGAAAACCCTAGCCAGAGGGTATTTATAGGGAGGCTTATTACAGACAGTTCTAGACGTAGAACCGTTTGTGATATCAATACCACAGACGGTTCTAAGTTTAAAAACCGTCTGTGATAAATCTTATCACAGACGGGTTTTTATAAAAAAATCGTCTGTCATAAGCTTTATGTCAGAACGCTTCGTGTTTCGATCGTCTAATTAACGTCTCGCGATCGTTATACGAAGCGTCTATATCATTAATGTTTGGGTATACGAACCGTCTGTGCTAAAGGTTAAATATGCGTGCCTAATCCAGGTCTCTTCTACGTACGTACAATATGGCTTCTACTATTCTTGTGATCATCTCCTTCCTCTCATCTGTTCATCAAGAATTGTTCGGCCGGAACCTTACACAGGCGGCCAACAATTTGCATCTGGAGCAGCTTCTCCGCACACGCCTTGCTCTCCTTCCCCGACTTTCTTGCATCCGTCAGCTCGACCTGATCATCCGCCGTCGACGGAGGCGTCTCGCTGCCGCTCAAGAAAGGGAAACAGCCCTTACCCTGGTTCTTCTCCACAATGTGCGCAAAGCGGAAGAAGCTCTACACGCATTGGAGAGACTGATGGATAGCCTTGCCGATCAAGCAGAAACGGCAGATTCTGAGGAATCGTTTCATGCTATCCTCTACGACATTATGGGCTATGCTACTGATTATTTGCCCAGGCTGGAGGAGGAAGTGCTGAGGACAAGGACAATCTTAACGGAATTCGAGAAGTCAGTGGCTGATCCTCCAAGTCCCAAAGTCGAAGAAGAAGCGTACGAAGCCCGAAAGATTACAATCTGGGAAACTCTTTACCTGTGTGACTTTTGTAATAAATTTGCCTCTAATTGAAATTAATAAATTTGCCTTTAATTTGTGATCTCTTGTCTCAGTAGTTCTGTAGTTAAGTTATTAGAAGCAATATGTACTTATATATTAACCTCTGATCATGAACAGAATATGACAGACAAAGGGACATCACAGACGGTTCTTGTTAAAAACTGTCTGTGAACATTCACAAACGGTTCTTAACAACAACCGTCTGTGATAGTCTACACAACACAGACGGTTTTTAATTAAAAACCGTCTGTGATAATCTGGGATTATCACAGACGGTTTTTAATACAGACGGTTCATCGGTAAGAACCGTCTGTGATACTCGTTTTCCCCGACGCCGCCAACACAGATGGTGTCCAAATTAAAACCGTCTGTGTTAGTGTTCTTCACAGACGGTTTGACAAAACCGTCTGTGATTGGCCGTCTACTATTAGGCATTCTGTAGTAGTGACGTATCCTGTATTAATGATTATTCAAAAAAGAAAATGATTCCCGATACATTTATCCTAATAACCCCATCCCTTCGCAGACGCCCGCCAGATCCACATCCATTCCAACACCCACCGCCTCCACGCCTCTAACAGCGCCTTGGCTCGCCACCTCCATGCCACCTCAACCCGCCTGTTGCCTACATGCCACCTCAGCCCGCCCGCTGCCTCCACGCCCGCCACCTCAACAGCCATCACCGCCCCCCGTTGCCTCCATGCCTGTCGCCTCCACACCCGCTGCCTCCGCCTGTCGCCTCCACTCGTCACTTTAGCCTATCACCTCCACACCTACCGCCATCGCCCGTCTCCTCCGCCCGTCGCATCGGCCGTTGCCTCAGCCCGTCTCCTCCGCCCATCGCATCGGCCGTCACCTCGGCCTATCTCCTCCGCCCATCGCCTCCCTCCGTCCGTCACCTCCGCCCATCGCCTCCTTCCGTCACTTCCATCCGTCGCCTCGGCCATCGCCTCCGACTATTGCCTAGGCCCATCTCCTCGGTCTGTCGCCTCCGCCCACCGGCCTCGGTCCATTTCTTCAACACCCGCTGGCCGCCGCCTCCTCCCGTCGCCTCTGCCCAGCGCCTCAACACCCGCCGACCGCCGCCTCCGCCTGTCGCCTCTGCCCAGCGCCTCAGCCGCCGCCTCCGCCCGTGGGCTGTGCAGTATGTAACTTCCTACTGTTAGTAACTTAGCATATATTGGCTATCACAGTGTGTTCGTTAGCTTGTTTATTTGCTATTTTTTGTCCTGCTGTTCAGATCAAATCATGGCATTTGGTGGTGGTGGATTCGGAGGCTCGAGTGCATCGTGTAGCACTAGTACTAGTGTGTGTCCTGCCCCATCCAGTGGAGCCGCCTCGGCTAGGAGCATCCTAAATGTTGCTTGTGTGGTACCTCCAACTGACAATGAAAAGAAGCCGCTTTAGAGATATGTTGAGTTGCTACAGAAGACTGGGAATGGTGCAGGAGGGAATGCACGGTCTAAATATAGGCTCTGTGATTATATTATTCATAGGAGCTACTCAAGAGTTAAAGCACATCTCTTGAAGATAGGAAATTATGATGCCCATTATTCAATGAGTTTTGACGCTGTAACTTGTAACCTTTTTGCCAGGAAGAAGAGGAGCAACTTTTCTCTTCTCCAAAGGAAGAGAGTCGAGTTTCAGAAGCTGCTAGGAAAGTTGTACAACTGGAGGAAGAAAGGCTCATTCTACAAAAGGGACCTCTGACAAAGAAATTAGCAGATATCAGTTAATACCTTCATCATGCGAGTATAGTTAACTTGGTATGAAAATGTATGCTTTTATTCTCTAATGCTGGTGTTTTGGCAGTGAGGAAATGCAATTTGAGGAACATAGGCGGTGACGTGGAGCATTGTCTATCGATGGTGAGAGATTACCTTGCAAGGCCCTTTCTAGATTTGGCTTATGCCAAATCTAACTTAGGCTTTCTCCAGTGCGTTGAGGAGTGGTTACAAGAATTCATAAGCAATATAATAAGGCTTTCGAAACAAGTGTGATATCTTAGTTTCATTGACCTCTCCCACATAAAACTTAATCTATTTGGAATACTAATTATTCTGGTTGCTCTCACTGGTGATGTGGTTGGCTTGGCTTCCACATAGGCAATGTGCGTGCATCTGCGCAATCGCTACGAGCCATCTGCTGATTTCTTGTACCTTGTTGTGCATCAAGAGTAGTCGTTGCAGCAGATGCCACTGTGGACGAGTTTTATGCCTAGCTGTCTACGGTGTAGCATCAAAATGACTCTTTGGGACCGGATACTTGCCACACTTGTCAGTGCTATCAGCGTCAGCAGTCTCACCTGGAGCTTCACCGCATCAATGACTTCTTGGCACATCTCCGGACTGAGTATGAGCAGACTCATAGTTGTTGGCTCGCCACCCTCATGTGACTCTGTTTGAGGCTATTGCACTGTTCGTATTGAGGAGATTCACATTTGTAGTGCGGGTCTGTTGTCGTCACCATCAAATCCTTTGGTTTTAGTAGTTCCTCCAGCTTGTACACCTGCTACACCTCCAGTTACTCCTTCACCAGTGATGCCTCTACTAGTAATAGCTGCTGTTGGTAGGGGCTCTGCTGAAAGCCTATGTTATCTCATTTTCAGGGACCGAGCAAGGGATGAGCGCCCTCTGATCTAACGACCAAACAAGCAACGACCCTTGTTACTAGAATTCCTATTAACCAGTTCACCAATTTAAAGATTGGTAAACAAAGATAATAGGAGCCGAAGTCAATCCCTTAAAACACTCCTCCCCGAGGGGACGTTATCGGTCGCTTCGTTCCCTTGTTTACTGAACTCTTTTCAGGAGATATGTCTACCATTGCAAACTCATCTGCTTGTAAATTTATTGTGTAAAATAACTCGTAAATTCATTGTGCCAGAATTCAGCCAGCTCTTCAAATGAAGAACTTCTTACCCCCAAATGGCTATGTGGAGCAGTTCTTCTATAGAAAGAATAAGGATTTATGTCGAGGTGGCCGTCCTCTAAAGGGCGTTGGAGATTCCTCCTCTCAGAGGAGTTTTGCTGCTTTTGACACTCAGGAGATTCTGACACTGCTGTGCTGTAAGGCTGCTTCTGCACTGCCCAGTTTTGCTGGTTCTGCTGCATAGTCTTCCAATGAGAGACCACTTTCTACTTCTCCTTCCTCAGATGTATCACCTTGAATTCTCAACTCTGGTGTTTCTTTTCAAATGACACATGATTCCACCAGTCTCACTTCTATTAATCCTCTAGCTACTTCTATTACTATTCAAACAGTAGATGATATCTCTCTTTCTATCACAGGACGAGGCACTTTTCAATTCCGCTTTTCATGTTCCTGTTGTTATTCATGTTCCAAAACTAACCATGCAGCTTATATCTGCTGGTTAGCTCACTGATCACAGTTGTCGTGTTATTCTCAATTCTGATTCCTGTTGTGTTCAAGATTGTTACACGGGAACTTTGGTTGGTACTGGCCCTCGCCGCCATGACTCGCAGCGTCTCTGGGAGCTTGCTGCCTTCAACTTCCTTCACTGCTCCTGTTGGTCTTGCTGTCTCCACCACTGCTGCATTCTCCATCACATCTTTTGCTCAGTGGCGTCATCGTTTAGCTCATCTTTGTGGGTTGCGTTTATCTTTATTAGTTCGTCGTGGTCTTTTAGGGTCTGTGTCTGGTGATAATTCTCTCAATTGCCAGGGTTGTATGCTTGGCAAACAGCTTCAACTCCCCTATCCTTCTAGTGAGTCTGTCACAACGTTCTTTTGATCTTGTTCATTTTGATCTGTGGGGTCTGGCTCCTTTTGTTTTGAAAGGAGGTCATCGTATTGTATAATTTTTATTGATGATTTTTCTTGGCACACATGGATATACTTTAACTCATCTCATAGTGAGGTTCTATCCATCTACAAGAATTTTGTCACCATGGTACATACTCAATTTTACTTTCCTATTCGTGTTTTTCGTGCTGATTCTGCTGAGGAGTACTTGTCAGGAGTCTTTTGTGGTTTTCTTGTTGAGCAGGGCGTCGTCTCAGTTTTCTTGTCCTGGTGCTCATGCTTAGAATGGTGTGGTTGAACGAAAGCATCACCATCTTCTTGAGACAAGGTTATGCTTGCTTCTGCTGTCCCACCACAGTTTTGGGCTAAGACTGTTTCTACTGCCACTTTCCTGATTAATATTCAACCTTCTGCACATCAGGGTGGGATCCCAATTGAGCGTCTTTATAGCAGGACTCCTGATTATTCTAGTCTTTGTCTCTTTGGGTGTGTGTGTGTGTTATGTTCTTCTTACACCTTGTGAACGCACCAAGCTGACCGCTCAGTTCGTGGAGTGCATTTTTCTGGGGCTATAGCACTGAGCATAAGGAACAATGTTGTTGGGATCCTGTTGGCTGATGCATACTGATTTCTCGGGACATCACTTTTGATGAGTCACGTGAAGGAATACGCGTATGCTACGAGAGCAGAAAACAAAAATTTCTACCGCGCACACCAGGACATCATGCTAAGGAGGGATCATGGATCGTTACCACTAGACGCGCAGCGCAGCGGAAGAAGAGTTGGAGAAGCCGATCCAACCACGCGCGTCGAGGTAGTAGTGGAAGTAGCCGATCGTCCCGAACAGATCGTCTCCTCCACACGATCAACCACACCATGAGCAGATCCAATCTGTAGGTTGTTGATGCCGATCAACGCCGCAACGAGCAGCGCCTCCACCGGTATCCACACGTCCGGGGCTGGAACGCCGATCGCGAGTGTACCAGCACTCGCGAGCGGCTAGGGTTTGGCTCGGGAGGTGGCGGCTAGGGTTTTGCTCGGGAGGAACAAAAGCATGCACCCCTCAGCCCCCCGCCTCCATATATATATAGACCTCCTCACTTGGGCCTCGTGGACCGAGGCCCAATAGGAGTCTATCCGGATCTCTATCCGAATTGAGGCCACATTCGAATCACATTCGAATTAGTGTTCCAACCCGTTAAGTGTGCGACCCTGTAGGTTCACGTATACTTGGTCGCGACCCGGAAACGCCTTTCCGGTCACCCTGTTAATAGCAGCCTCTAGTAAGACATATTAACCCCAAAGTATACGTAAAGATCATATCAGCTGAACCTGTAATATTCTCATGTACGAATCCCTTTGCCTCACGATATAGATAAAGCTCAAGGCGAGACCTGTGTCATCCTCTTAATAGCTCAATCACTCTCTCGATTCCGTGATGGATTATAAACTCGTGATTGACTCCTCAATCACCTTGGCATGGCCATGCACTTTCATAATCCATTACATCGAGGGGCCCAGAGATATCTCTCCCATAAGGAGGGGCAAATTCTATCTTGATCATTCACATCCACTACATGTTTCATGGCAAACCCAAAGACTACTTTTATGACTACCCAGTTACGGAGTAGTGTTTAGTAGTCCCAAAATAAGCTACTACGCATGTTGGGAACCATGATGATCTCAAGTCTAAGGATTCCACATAAACACTACTTGAGACCAACTGATGACACATGGAATCTCTGCAGTGTCTCATGGCGGGTCTATCCAACACATGTTCACTAACACATGTCCATATTATTGATTTGGTATCTCCATACCATGATCCATGAGACATGATCATCAATCAATACATATGCTGATCTTTGAATCATATTTGTTCCTCATATGATATATAATCAGGGATCATTTAGAAATAGCTACATTTTGGCATTAAGAGTCTCATGAATAAGTCACATACTCATTCATCAATAATGATAATGTCTATTTCAAGGAACAAACTAATGCATCATAAACATAGTATGTGATATATATAATATCTCCATGTTGCCTCTAGGGCATATCACTAACATCACGTTCTTTCTACCCTTGCCCTTCTCCTTCTACAACTCCAGCATCTCTTGTTGAGCCACTTTCCTGATATTTCCTGCCACTTCCATAGTCACCAATCCATAGCTTTTGGTCTCTTCAGTACCTACTTTACCATCGGCGCCTCCTTCACCACTGGCACTTGTTCCTTTTTATCCTCTCTAATACACTCGTCGTCCGCGAGTTGAGGATTCTTCTGATACGCCATCTTCTTCTGATGGGTCATCTTCTTTGGCCTCTCCTTGATATGCTCTTCGTGTTCGTTAGTCTATTCGGCCTCCTGAGCGTTTTGGTTTTGCTGCCGTTGCTCTTGCTGAGCCAACTTCTTATCATGATGTGTCATTCATCAGGAGTGGCAGCATGCGATGGTAGAGGACATTGCTGCCCTTGAGCGTGCTGGCACGTGGGATCTTGTCCCTCTTCTCGGGCTGTTACTTCTATCACATGCAAGTGAGTCTATAAAATTAATACAAACTCTGATAATTCTCTTAAGCGCTACAAGGTTCGTCTCGTGGCACATGGTTTTCAACAAGAGTATGGTCGTGATTATGATGAGACTCTTGCTCCTATGGCTCACATGACCACTATTTGCACTCTTCTTGATATGGCGTCTATTCGGGCATGGTTTATCTCTCAGCTTGATGTTAAGAATACTTTCCTCAATGGTGAGCTACGTGAGGAGGTTTCCTGAGGGTATGGTTTGTTGCCTTCGTCGATCTCTTTACAGCCTCAAGCAAGCTCCTTGTGCCTGCTTTGATCGTTTGTCTTTTGTTGTCACCGCAGCTTGTTTCCCTACTAGTACTCATGATCCTACTCTTTTTATTTACACTTCATCTCATGGTCGGACACTTCTCCTTCTATATGTTGATGATATAATCATTATTGGAGATGATTCTCAGTACATCACTTTTGTCAAGAAGCGTTTTAGTGAGCAGTTTCTCATGTTTGATTTGCGTCCTCTTTGCTACTTTTTTGGGATTGACGTTATTTCTATGTCCGAGAGCTTCTATCTGTTCCAGAAAAGTACATCTAGTATCTTCTTGATAGTGCTTCTCTTACTGATCAGCACACAACTGAGACTCCCATGGAGCTTAATGTTCATCTTCGGGCCACTGATGGTGAGCCTCTTACTGATCCTACTCGCTATCGTTACCTTATTGGGTCTTGTTTACCTTGGTGTCACTTAGCCTGATATTTTGTACCATGTGCATATCCTCAGTCAATTTGTTTCTGCTCCCACTTAATTTCACTATAGTCATCTTTTTCATGTTCTACGATATCTTCGTGGAACCATTTCTCGTTGTCTCTTTTTCCCTCACTCCAGCTCTTTACAGCTTCAGGCATATTCTGATGCCACCTGGGCTAGTGATCACTTTGATCGCCGGTCTTTCTTTGCCTATTGTGTTTCTGTTGGTGTTCTCTGAAAAGAGACTAAAAAGTAGACATCAGTTTCTCGTTCAAGTGTTGAGGCTGAGTTACGAGCTATGGCTTTGTTGACTACAGAGGTTACTTGCCTACGGTGGCTACTTGAGAATTTTGGTGTTTTTGTTTCCGCACTGACTCCTCTTTTGTCTGACAGTACTGGTGCTATTAGCATTGCTAAAGATCCGATGAAACATGAGCTTATAAAGCATATTGGTGTGATGCTTCCTACATGCAGACATAGGTGCAGGACTAGATTTTTGCTCTTCAGTACGTGCCTTCAGAGTTTCAGTTGACAAACTTCTTCACAAAAGTACAGACGAGAGCTTAGCACAGCTTCTATCTCTCCAAACCCTATGTTGTTGATCCACTATAAGTTTAACCGAGGGGGTGTTAGATGTGTATCTCTACCTGTGTATTTTCTCTGTTTATAAGGGGTTATCTGCATATATGCCATACCTGTACTTGTATATATATTGGCCTATTGGCCTCATAATGAATACAAACGCTATTCATTACAATATGCATGGTGAGGTAGGTTTCAATGTGGCCATCTTTGTTAAATGAGACTCCTTTATCTTCATATGCTTACACGGTACATCATCTTCTGGCATTTGAATGTACAAATACCAACTGTGGATGCAATCTTTAGTCAGGCAGGGTAATCCTTGCAATCACTGCTATGCAATTTGTATAGTTCCCACTATCTGATGAGTAGGAGTGAATACAGATCGAATATGGATAGATAATGGTTCTGCCATATTTGTTTTCATATTTTTTTCCTCGGATGCGGATATGAATACGAATATCCCGGATACGAATAATGTCAAATACAACTACGGAGCGAATACGAATCGAATCGAATACGGTCATGAATATTTCTCGAAACATGCAAACCTTTAAATTGTACACACAAAATGAACAAAAAACATAACTAGTTTATTTGATCTAAACATTCATGAATAACATTTATGAATTCTTCGTATAGGCTAAGGATCCTTCTCTAACTTCACGTATTAATGTATATGTTAATATATGATGGACTACTAAAGTATCTTGTAAATGGGCTGGGCTGAAATAAAGGATTTAGGTTGCGGATATCCGGCCCCTGAATATCCGGATAATCTGGATCCGTATTCGTATTCGACGGATAGTGAGCTACCGAATCTGTATTTGTATCTAATAGATAAAATCCACATTTGTTTCCGATCCGATACTATCCGACAAACATCCGAGCCGACATAATCCGTATTTGAAAATTGTCCAGATTGGTCGAAAACTGCTCGATCCGTTTTCACCCCTAGTGATGAGTAGGCTTGAGTGTATGGTGGCTGGTTCACCAAGTCAGTCTCAGATGTCCGATCTATCGAATGTTCGTTGCATCAGTTCATACGGAATACCGTAGCAGTATATGCAAAATGCAAATGTTGCAGTAAAATTTGTGTGCTCTACTTTTTTGTGCTGCTACATTTCGATTGAATTGTTCGACAAGTGTTACATGGAAAGAATCAGACATCCAATGTATAATTTATGATTTATCTAGTGGACTGTTTATGCCCATGTTATTTCTGATAAGTATACTGTAAATTAAAGCCTGGAGATGTAGAGTTATTATTCGTATTGTGCTTATATTTTTAACCTATTGTAAGCTGTATATAACTTTTTTTACAGGCAAAACTTAAGTTTTTTTTAAATGAGAATGTTACCATGGCTTGATATTATGTACCAAGACGTTCCAGTCAATTTGCTCTCTGTAGTTACTCTGAGCTATCACTCCTTGTAGAGTTTACTTGACTGTTGTAGATTTGGTGTGTCAATTAGTTATATAAGCTTTAGTGGACAAGCTCTTTCAGTGATTATAACTAGGATTAAACTTGCACATTGTTGTGGTATTCTAATCTCTTTCTGCAATTTATATGATCTATTGAGTGCCTTTTGGGCGTGCAGTTGTGTTCATTGGACTGGAATCCGCTGGCATCTGATGGCAGTGAGAGAATTTGCTAGCTCAGCACCCTTGTCCCTTTAGTCTTGTTGTTCGTTAGAAATATGTAGTAGATTTTATATTGTATGGTCTATTAAATGTCATTACTTTTGTGTATATAGTAGATTCTATATGGTATGGTCTATTAAATGCCTTTGTTTTTGTGTATGTATTTTTGTTCATTATGTTGGAATCCAATGGCAAGAAGAGAATGTGATGGTGTGGCACTCTTTTGTGAGTTGTGACTTGTTTTGCATTCGGCTTTATTTGAGATTAAGATATGTTGATTGGTGTAATTGGGCCTAGGTTTCTCAAATTTAGTGCTCGTGAAGTCGTGATGTAGCTTTCTGTACAATGTTGTTCGAATGATGATCATATTGGTAATTGCAGGGAAATGACAATACAGTTGTTGATCCAGAGAAGGACAAGAATGAGGGTTGTGGCACGTCAAAGCATGCTAAGGTTAGTCTCCTTTCAGGAGTCAGCTGATACTTGTAAAGTTGTACATAGATACCACATACTTGATATGTTGATGGTTTTTATACATTGTAGACTTACAAGGAGGAAGATGATAAAATGAGAACACACTACTACAGAAAACAGTATTGCAGACGGTTCAGAAACATCATCACAGACGGTTTTCTGAACCGTCTGAATTTATGGGTCAGTGATGGTTATCACAGACGGTTTTCGAACCGTCTGTGGTGTAAATATCACAGACAATTTTTAAGCAAAAACCGTCTATGACATATCAATATCACAGACGGTTTTTACTCAAAAACTGTCTGTGATATTCCTTTCAAGCCCTAAATCTATTTCTGTTTATTGGCTAGCCACAGGAAATGCTAGCCATGCCCTCTGAAACAAGCAGATATACATACAATTTCTGACAAACATACAACATCCAATTCACATCGCACTTCATTTGACAAACATAAAACATCCATTTGACAAACATAAAACATCAATTTCGCAAATCAATTAATTGAAATGAAATGAAATATCCATTAACAAATATACAATTACAAAAGACGTATGTTGCATTTCCACTTAGATGGTAACATTGCATTTTTTATTGCTCTATCACTCCGGAATCAAGGTCTCGCGAAAGGAACAAAGCCATAATCAACGAACTTTGTCAGGCTGCACAAGCAATACTTTGATGGTGCATGATTGCCATTCAAGTATTGCTTGTGCAACCTGACAAAGTTCGTTGATTATGCATTGTTCCTTTCGCGAGACCTCGATTCCGAAGTGATAAGAGCAATAAAAAATCATGGTGCGCAGTGAAACTTTCCAGCTGGGTTTATGACGTTAGCCACCAGAAAGTACGCTATCTCTCCTCGAATGTGTGAAAGGTCGGGCTGTTTCAATGCAGTTGACGGGATGAACGCAGCCTATCGATAGGAATATCAATGTGCGTATATATATAACGTGATAAGTATGAAGTAATTATGGGAAGATTGACAAACCTTGGAATTGGTGATCCTCGAGGAATAGAGGAGTAGTTCCATATGGTGGCAAACGTAGAATCCACATGTGTTGCCCGGCGGCTGCTGGTGGCACTGCAAAAAATGCAATGTGTTAATTCAAGAGGCACTACCAACTGTTGCATAGGATTAATTAATGTGTAATAGCGAATACCTTAAAATCTCGAGCATGTGTCAGGCCTTTGGCCCCTTGCTTCGAGACACCTCCCATTGCAATGTACATCGCGAACGCCCTACGTGATTCGAAAAGGTTAACCTTAGTCATTTGGAAGGAAAAAAAGTACAATATAGGTATGTATGGAGAAAATGTACTTACCGATCGATTACTTGGCTGACAACTGTGAAGTCCATTTTATTCTTACTTAGGGAATCAAGGTCCGGCGGTGACGCATGTAGACGGTTTTACGTGAGTGTTTCAGCCACATACTCTTGGTACCATCTAAACAGTGAGTACAAGCTTTGGCACCTTTTGTACTATGGCCTGATAGGTTACAAACGGCAGGATAATCATTTATGGTGCAGAACAATAAGGAGCGCAGAGTGAAGTTCTCTCGTTTGTATGCATCCCATACCTGTACCCCTTCGTTCCACAGTACTTTTAGATCTTCCACCAACGGTGCTAGGAACACATCAATATCATTTGCAGGGTATTTTGCCCCTTGGATAAGTATCGACAGCAAAATATACTTTCGCTTCATACACAACCAAGGAGGAAGGTTATAGATGCAGAGAGTCACGGGCCATGTGCTATGTCGGCTGCTCATGCTACTGAAAGGATTCATTCCATCTGTACTCAGTTCAAACCTTATATTCGTTGGTTCTGCAACGAAGTTTGCAAAACTCCTATCGATGTTTCTCCACTGCGCGGAATCAGTAAGGTGTCTTAGCATTCCATCCTTCTTGCGCTCCTCCGAGTGCCAACGCAGCAGGTTTGCCTCCTTTGGATTTGCAAAAAACCTTTTCAAATGGGGAATTATAGGAAAATACCATGCCACCTTAGCAGGAGGTCCTTTCTTTGCCTTTGTTCCCTCGCCATCATCTGACTGATTGTTGCGTTTGTATCGGGATGCGTTGCACACCGGACATACATGCATGTTTGCATACTCTTTACGGTAGAGGATACAGTCGTTCGGACATGTATGTATTCTTTCTACTTCCATTCCCAACGGACAAAGAACCTTCTTGGCTTTATATGTGGTTTTAGGCAACTCATTTCCCTCTGGAAGCATGTCCGCTAAAAGACCTAGCAGCGCCGTGAAACTCTTGTCGGACCAACCGTTGTTTGCCTTTAATTTCAACAGTTCAAGCACGGTCGACAACCTCGTGTACTTACAGCACGTGAACAAAGGTTTCTCCGAGTCCTCCATCAAGCCCCGGAATTTAACATACTCTCTCTCATCATAGTTCTCTTCTACATCGCGAAGCATCTGATCCAGATTATCATCGTGCAACCTATCCGAATCCGAACCACAATTGACATCATCCGGCGGCATGTCATTCACTTCACCGGCAATGTCATCCGGCAACATATCATTCACTTCACCGGCGATGTCATCCGACGGCATATGATCATTCACTTCGCCATGACTGCTCCAACACGTATAACCCTTTTTGAAACCCCTCTGAATCAAGGCGCTTCAATTTGCCCTCGGTTCTTAAACATCTTTAAATTCTCACAGTCAGTGCATGGACAGTACATATATTCCACCCCCTTATTCAACATATCCTCCTCGGCAGCTCTTGTAAAAGCAGACACGCCATTAATGTACTCTTCACTCACATGGCTCGTGGCATACATCCAGCTTTGGTCCTACGTTACGTACATATATAACAACTTAGTATTAAAAATTAAATTAACTAATTATTACTACATATATACCGGCCACATGTATTGAAGCTTAATTTGCTAGCTCAATTCATATTATAAACACAACAGGTATTATATAACCAACAATTTTGCAAACCATCTTCAATAACACTCACCAATTACTTAGATCTAAATTGTAATGCAAAGAAAAAATAAAATTTATTACTAACCATATCTAGAGCAACCAGGAAAGTATGAATCTTCAAAGCTCAATCTCTGCCTCCTCCCACCAAATTAACTGGCCTGAAATCGCCTAGCTTGCCTCCTGAGCGAAAGAGTGCGCAGCAGCGGCTAGATCTGGATCGAAATGAAGACAGATGTGGTCTGAGCAGCGCAATAAATGCCTAGTGACCATTATCACAGATGGTTTTTAATAAAAAACCATCTGTGATAACCAGCTTATCACAGACGGTTTTTAATACAGACCGTCTGTGATACTTCAGTATCACAGACGGTTCATCGGTAAGAACCGTCTGTGATACTCGTTTTCTCCGACGCCGTCAACACAGACGGTGTCCAAATTAAAATTGTCTGTGTTAGTGTTGGTCACAGACGGTTTTGTCAAACCGTCTGTGATTGGCCGTCTAGTATTAGGCTTTCTATAGTAGTGACAATGCAAATGTTGCTGTGCAAGTTGCAGCAGGGGAAGAGGACATGCTTTCAAACTGGCAATTGCTAGCTGAACGAAATAAGTAGAGAAGTGCAGGAGGTAATGGTTCTTCTGGCTCCTTGCTGGGTAACATGTTGCCTCACAAGCCTTCAGCACAATCTGGAAAATGCTTAAGAGAGCAGTAGGAAATTGAGAAGAGAGGCTATTTTTCCATTTATATTAACCAGAATGCACTTGCGGTCAAACCACAATGCATTGCACGTACATGACCACTTGAATTTTTCTGCCCATGTGGAATGTTACACCCCCATTTCTGGAGATGTTAGGTTATCTCCGCAACTGCCTAGGACTGTTCAGTTGCGAGTACTGTAAATGAGTGTACACCATTGCCAAAGCAAGCTTAAGCATAAAAACCAAAATTTATTGTAGAAGTAAGGCTTAATAGCCAAGTTGTACATAAAGGGGCGTACAGCCCAAAGTTACATTATCAAAAGACTCCACAGGCAGGCCTGAGTGTAGAACTAAACCCTAACACCAGGCGTCGTCTACATCGTACAGCTGGGCGTCATCTTGAAAAGCTTCTTCACTTTCTTGACAGACATTATCTGTTTATAATTTTAGCAAGTATGAGTACAATCAACCGTACTCAACAAGTCACATGGGAAACGTTACTTAACTATATGCTAGAGATTACCATGGAACAGGGTAAAGTAGTTTATCATTTTATGTGGATACAATTTTGTTTGTAAACACTTTACTTTTAAACATAAAATATCAAATCATAAACTTCTTAGGGTATTTGGGGGTTTTCCAAACTTGATTAACACACCTTCGCATTTCCAAAACCATTCCAAATCTACTTATGCTTTGCTATTGGAATCACCCATTAAACACAGCTTCATATAACGGAAGCATGGTGTATTCAAATATTTTTATAAATGACTCTGCAGAGCTGCCCAACTTTACCCACAAGATTCCTCAACTTCCGCGACAGAGTTAAAAAAACAAGGTTGTTTCACTGCTCATCTCTTTATGTAGCCTCTACCCGATAGACTATGGACCCTTTGTCCGGAAATACGACGGCCGTGACAGAGTGGAGCCTATCGTTGTGAAATATGGTTTCATTGTTTATATACCAGATCTTAGCGCCGGCTGTTCTCTTTTTGGAACAGTATATTAAATCCATATAGTTGATATTCAATCGATTTGAGCAGCTACTAAAACCAGGTTTGACAAGTCAACGCTTGTGGTTGAGCGGTTGTTATGTTCTTTACTTGGCATAAGGGTCTAGTCCTTATATTTTCACTGAAACTTCTACCCACATACTCATATTCCAGTGCTCGCGGCACTGCCAAACTTTCACCCTAAGATAAGATCATGGGCTTAAGCCATCTTATGGCACCCCGTGATATTTCCTTATCCTAGATTTACTTTTGAAATTCTATCGGCGAAATGCCAAGACTCTTAGTAGTAAAAGATTGTTGAGTTTCCTAATCTACGATGATCTACATTAATAATAATTTTAATATTACTAAGTCTTGTCAAGGTGAATATGGCCATCCAATTAAACATGGCTTTTTGGGTGGTAGGACATTAGCTAATATCATGTCATTCTAAACATTCACATAAAATAACAGTGTGCAAATAGCATAATGAAAATACTAATAAATAATAATTAACGGAATGTAGGCTCAATATGATCAATGACATGTGACTTGCCTTGCGGGTTTATTATTTCAACAAGTTCGTACTCCTCGGTGGGCTGGGCCTGGACTTGAGCTTCTCCTTCCTGCTCCTGCGAAACCTCGACTTCGGAAGCTAACACAAAACAATCAAAATAAATTAATCCCATGCCCGAAGGATTAGGCTAGGAATAAAGAAATAAAACAAAGAAAGAAAATTCAGAAAACTCAAATAAATGAGATTTTGGGCTTATAGGAGGGCCAAATGGGGAAATGGGCATGAGATTTGTGTTGGCGGGCTCGAAACGGTTCTAAGAAGTATAAACATGCATTTTGGGTTTTTGGGTCGGGTTTATTGTGCTTAACGGGCTTGCACTGTTCCTCGGGCTCAGCTGGTTCAGACCTAGTACGGTTAGGCGGTCTGGCTCAACCGTAACGATCGTCTCGGTTGGATGAACAGTGCTGACCACTGTTCTTCTTCCCTGTCCGCCCGCGCGTGCGCAGAGGAAACAGGGGAGAGAGGCGGTAGCTGCCGGCGGCGCTAGGGATTTTTGCAACGGCCTTCGAGGGTATGGACGTGTTCGGGGAGGTCACGGGGTTCCATTTTGGGTGGTGGCAGGCTCGGCGGAGGCGGCAATCTCCAGCGGCGAGCTCACCTTTTCCACGGTTGTTTTGAAGATTGGGTTAATTGGGAGCTACTCTAGGCAATTGAGCTGGCGTTCTGGCATCATTGGGGTGTGGGGAAGCTCGGAGAAGGGTTGTTTTGGGTTGAGGAAGACAGAGCTGGGCTGGCCATGGGGAGGAGTTTCGGCGGTGAAGGGGTGTTTGGCGCCGGGAAGGAGAGTGGCCGGGGAGCTAAGGCGGCAGTTGGAGGTTGTTTCTAGGGCCATGGAGAAGCTATAGGCGGAAGTAATTGAAGAATGGTGACTTGAGGAGGCGACATTGGGCTAGGGCTCGGATTTGGGGATTTTTGCGATTACCAGCAATGGGTGGGACGAGGGGAGATCCGAGGTGTTCGATTGGCTTAGGGGAGTTGGTGGCTTCCAATGGAGGGTTCGGGGTGCTTAAATTTCCACGGGAGTGGGTTGGCACCAGAGAGGGGAAGGGAAAACCACGGCGGTGGCGGTTTCGAGAGCTCCCGGTTTGCAATGTGAACGGAGCTGCCTTGGGCGCGAAGGTGCAGCGGTCAGGGGCGCGACAAGGTGGCGGTAGGTTGGCTAAGAGAGGAAGGCGCGAGAGGAAGTAGGCGTGGTGGCGGTGAGCGGCTGGAGGCGCTACCACGCACCCGGGCCGGGTCAGAGCACGTCAGGGCAGGGCAGGCGAGGTGTACGGGGTCCTTGACAGCGGTGGCAGGGGCTGGAAGGCGCGGGAGAGGCTGGGAGAGCTTGGCGGCGAAGGAAGGGTCGGGGCGGTGGTGATATTTTCGGACCGTGCATAGTGTCCGCGCCATCTCCTCTGTTCAAGCGGCAATGACAAGGATTAGGAGCTGCTTTGCTTCAAGATTAGTGCGGATTAGGGCTAGGAAGCAAGAGAGCAAAAGCAAAACGCAAATTGAACTCAATTTTTGATTTTTCAAATTCAGTTTTGTTTCATGGAATTCTCCCCTCTGGTGGGCTGGAATTAGGCAGGATCCCAGTCGATCCCTTACACCATCCAAACAAACCCTAGTAGTACTGTAACCGGGCACATGCAGTGCACATCATGCTACACGGTTTCATTCAACGCTATTATAGATTTTAAGATGATGCGGCTCAACCCAATCTTTTTTTAAAAAAATCGCTCTTATTTGAACTAAATGAAAATTTAACAGGAAATTTTGATATGGTTAATATTTTTATATCTCTTGATATCATCAATGTAATATCCAAAGAGCACCGAAATGTTGCTAGAACAGCATGACTTCATAGCAGAACCGGCATTTTGTTTTCAATGTAGGTGTTTAATGTGCTTGAGAAAATTGGTCTATTAGAATGTGATGACATTACGTGCCTCAATTTGCATGATGACATCTTAATGTTCTCACATTTCAATTCTTTTTTACCATCATACTGGTTTTAAGATCCCCAATTAGGATTTTGAATCATGTAACTCATTTGCGGAAATTAAGCAAATCCACTCTAGTGGTACCTCTAGGTATCCCACGGTCCCACCTAAACCAATCTAGGAAGTGCATTATACAGTAATAAATTTAAATTCACATCGGGAAAATTTCAGCCAATTTTTAAATCCTGGTACCCACCAATTACTGGTAACCGCCAGTTTTTCTAACACTGCTTAGGCCTTTTGTCAAAAACTTGTACTTCGTACCATCTACATATAGATATCCTAACTTCTGTTTCCAATCAGTATACGTAGTAAAATATTTGTTTGTTCGGTACAGTCCTACTCATGCTTGTCAATTGGGATTATATTGAATAGAACAAGGGGGAAAACCTGTAGTTGGGAGAATAAAAAAAGAAATTAGTTTAAAATGAGCATATTTATATTCAAACCATTGTGGGCTTGTGGCACCCAATTTCAAACTTCATGTCCTCACTGCTACGAGAATTTTATTTCAGATTCTAGACCCTACAATGATATTGATGTCAAAATTGTACTCCCTCCAATCGAAAATATATGATGTTTTAGGGAGTTGGTTTTGGTTTCCAAATAGAGTCATTTGGGTTCTCGAGACAACATTACCGCTAGTGCCCCTATTAATTGCTTATTAGTAGTGGTTGGATGAGCATACAATCAAACTACGCCAAAAGCTAAAGTAATAATTTATGCCTTGTTCTGTGTGCATCTAGTTAAAAGGAAACGTCAGACCAGAGGGAGTTATATGTCTGGTTAAATATATACTATAAAAGTTTAGTTTTAGGCAACAGTAAGGGATAATATTTTAATTTGGTTATTGTTCAGCCTATCGCCAACAACAAATGTAGATAAAAGAGATAATTCATACTATACCACTCTAAAGATTGTCTTCCATATTATATCACTCCAAAGAATTTTAAATTCATACAATGCCATTACCTCTCATTTCTTACATTTTCCTTCATTTTGTAGTATTTGACTCATGCAAAAAGTCCATTATACCCCTAAGTCAATTAGTATGATATTCGAAAAATCCACCAACATCGGACACACAAGAGCTAAGAGCTTCTTGTGCCTCTTGTAAACACATCATGCCTACCTCCGCTCCACTGCAACCTTCGAGTATGTTGTGGCAGCAGCCCTGACGTCAACAGCGGAGGGCATCACAGGGTGTGCTCATGCTCCTAAAGAACTTCACCGCCTAGAAAGGCCACGGAGGACAGCCGTGCAACCAAGTTGCAGGCGAGGCCGCCAGCAGGGCTCTACCGATGGGCGATGTTGGTGGTTATGTGTCGTACAGGGACCTCGAGATGATCAAGGAGGACATCGACAGCTACAAGTAGGCCTTAGTAAGGGCACAATATTGGTTGTGGGTGGGTTCGAAACAACATTGAACCGGCTTTGGCTTATATAGACTACAGTAACTAGCTTTTAAATGTTATGTTTTTTCAAGATGGGGTCAACAGGAAGATTGTAGTAAAAAGTGTACTAAGTTTAGCTGTATCGCATGCAACTGCGACAGAATTGAATACCCGGATAAAATCAGAGTTCACGCCGCCTTTTGCGACCAGCCAGAATTCAAAAATATAAGTTATAAGCCACAGTCCAAAAGAACCCACCTATTGAGTTGGTTCTATGGTTAAATGAATTAAGTAATAAAGTTCTTGCCTCTCTTTCTTTCGGCGAAGTCATGTAATCATACTAATTGACCTAAGGGCATAATGGACTTTTTGCATAGGTTAAATGATGCAAAATGAAGGAAAAGACAAGAAATGAGAGGTAATGGTATTGTGTGAATCTAAAATTCTTTGGAGTGGTATAATATAGAAGACAATCTTTGGAGTGGTATCCTAAGGCATGCCAATCTTTGGAATGGTATAGTATGAATTATCTCTAGATAAAAAAACATGCAAGATATAAAAAGTAACCAACTTCTGGGTGTTAAATTAGGAAATAAAATGCACGTTAAATACTGGACAAATCTGGGATTCGACCTAACTGAAAAGTATCTGTCATGCCTACACTTGTTTAACCCTGAATGTTTTGTGCTTTTGCTTTAGGTGGTGTTATGTCACCCACACATAAAACTGGCACGGAACATTACGCTGAAGGATGTGATTGCAGCACTTGAGAGAGAGCCTCAGATGTCGAAATCTTCTTTACTGTTCCAGCTATATGGGAGATCACCGACAGAATCAGCGGCAAAATAGTTTCAGCAAAATTATTGCGGTCCATCTTGCAATGTTCAATTTTGTTTCGTCGTCCCTCCATGGTTCCCTAGTCAACTTGAGAGGCATTTTTTTGGAGTAGAATGGTTGATATGAGATGGGCCATCTACCAGGTGGGTTTGATTGGTTGACGAATCAATTTTGCAGGCATTTAGAAATCACTAGTGAATCAACATTTTTTCACGGAATCAATGTGCAGATGTGTGTGCGCGTTTTTGAAAGATCTATAACCTTGTCATTGCTTCCAATGTCAAGGTAACTTCAGTTAGCACGATCTGACAAATAGTATCATGCTCATTATGTATAGAGAGAGAGAGTTGGTCGGTTTTTTCTTGAGATGTTTGTACGACTACTCGTGCGTTGCTCTACTTTTTTACCTTGCAATGCTGGTATCTCAACCATCATAGAGAAAACACGAAATGTGTACATTTTTGTCAGCTCGGATTTAGTCATGAACAGGCTTTGTATCCCCTACTCCAAAGAGTAGCAAGGAAATTCAAAGGGTACACTGGACGGTAACACAGCTGCGACAATGCAGCTTACAATTTACATGACATAGTAACTGTATCAACAAAGTATTATTTTTACATGCCCTCTTTATTTTTACAAACTCCTCAACACATTATTTATGCTTTATGAGTACATATCTCAGAACCTACTCCTACATGCCCTCTTTAGTTTTTCTGTTGCAGATACCATAACTCACGATATTCTCCACGCTAGATTTCCTATTTTTAGTATTATTTTGACTTCCTTTCAACTAGGGACGGCATGCGTTATTGAGCACCAGCATGAATGGGAGCTCCTAACATCCAAAGTCATAAGGAACTAATCCTTGCAGCTCTGGGCCATTGAGCCTGCTGTTGTTCTCAAAGCTGAAAAGAAGAGGGGTTAGGCCCTCATTGCATCAGTTTATGTCAAAATTTTCCCAAGTTCTAGTGGGTACTGGAAGACACTAACTAGCAAAACAATGATATAGTATTCCACTTAACCATCATATCTTTTTTTTTAGCAGAAAGTGTCATTCTAACTAAATAGATCGACACAAATGTCATCTCAATTATCAGTAGGCAATATTAGAATTTAAAAGCATACTTGTCTTAGTTGCGCATCTAACTCATCTTATGCAACATTCCACTGCATTTTTTGGGGGATCGCAGTGCAAATCCAGCAATATTCATAATTGTTTAGAACTTAAGGTGCATTTCACAAAACATACATCGTAAACAATAGATTCACAAAACATACTAGTTAACATAAAGGCATACCTTCGAAGAGGGAAGGTTGAGAAAGGACCATCAACAGGGATCGTCCCACAGAGGTCATTGTTGGACAAGTCACTACATGTCACAAGAACTTAAAACAATCAGCAACCATAGAGAATCAAGTTCAACAACTAGATTTGGTATAGCTTTACACTCACATGACTTTCAGATTGGAGAGTTTGGCTAGCTCCCTTGGAATTGATCCAGCAAGTTTATTGTTGTTCAAGCGCCTATTATAATAAATCGAGCTTTAGTTGCAGCATAGAAAAGTTGGTCACGTATGAATGATGAGAACCAAACCAACTTCCTTTTAATAAAATCAGCACTTAACCATGTCGAAAAACAAATGCACTGAGAGATATATTTGAAATTTCATTTCAGCTAATTCAGAATTACGGCCAAAACCCATTTCGATTCATCATTTGGACACTAAAGATGCCATGATTTTGTAGTAGGAAATCAATTGTAATCAGACAGTGATACATACATGAACCTCAGTGAGTTGAGCTTGGAAAGCGACTTGGGGATTCCTCCAGTGAGCTTGTTGGCATACAAATCCAAGCTGATCAAATTCTTTAGATTGCCCAATTCTTTTGGGATCTCGCCCTCGAGATTGTTCCTGTACAGCTCCCTGCAAATCAAATTTCAATTTCCATTGAGAAAATTAAGATTGAAGGGCTTTTTATTTTCGGTTCGAATAACAGAAGAAATAGGATTCATCATATGAGATACGTACAGGTACTGGAGGTTCACAAGACGGCCGAGCTCGGGGCCAATGGAGCCGGAGACGTTGGAGTTACCTAAATCCCTGAAAAGAAATTCACAACGATGTAGTCACACAACACAATCATCGAACAGGAAACGATTCTTGAACTATGAAAAGGGCCGGATTCTTGATTATGCTATTAGTGATTATTTCAGAAAAACCCCCCTTTGAACAGGATGATGATTCAATTATTGCTTATTGGGCCAACAAACCAACATATTCTTGAACAAAAAGCAAGTGGAAGACTAAAGACCATCCATTTCTTTACCAGTACGCAAGTAATTTCCCATAATAAACCATGCTATCGTCGGGCAGTTCGAGCCTCAAGATCTTGGAACCAAGATTTGATTTTGACGCGTTCCTCGATGTCTTACGATTTCATGAACAAGAAACCAACGAATTCTCGATTGCTAGCGCTAAATGGTTGCCTATATGATCCATGAACCAGGGCAATTACAGAGACACAAGTTTACGGACGCAAAAAAAAACCTTAGGGTAGTACGAAATCATTAATCATAGCATGCACAGCTAACAGCTTCAATATTCAATCAGCATAGCAGTTGGTCGAACACTCGAAATTAATAGCAAGCACAGGGAAACCCTCGAGCCGACCAAGAACTAGAAACCAAACAGAGTTGAAGAAAAAAAAAAGAAATTCAAACAGGGAGGGAGCAGATGAAAATCTTGAACGGAGAGAGGAAGGCGAGACGGCCGCGGCAGCATGTAGGGGAGGAACAGAACTCACAGTCGGACGACGCGGCTGGCGTGGTCGCAGGTGACGTGGAACCAGGTGCAGGGGTTGACGAGGGCAGGGTCCCAGCTCTGCAGCACGCCGTTGGGGTCCGACAGCCTCATCCGCAGCGCGTACAGCGCGTCCCCCTCCTCGTTCGACGCCCAGGCCGCGCCGGCCAGGAGGAGGGCGGCGGCGGCGGCGAGGAAGGCCACGCGAAGCGCCATTAGAGGCTAGCTAGCTAGAGAGTACAGGGGATCGACCAGGGGAAGAAGAAGGCGGGAGCTGGTTTGTAGTGGTGTTGGTGGTGCTGGCTATTGGAAAGGGGAAGGACAGTACAGGGAATCGACGTGGGGAAGTAGGAGGCAAGGGGATCGACGACTTTACAGGGATCGACGACTTGAATGAAAGCCACTTTTAGTACTATTTTATATCGTATTCATAAAAATAGCAATTTAGCGATAGTATTGATAAAAATATTATTTTTACCGTCCGGCTATCGGGCAGTAGCGGCCGCGACGCGAGAAAATTACATAAAATTCTCATGGTTAAGTTAATCCGAATAAACGTGTCTAATTCAGACTGCATAAAATTTCTAAAAAATTACATAATAATTATTACCATATTAGAAGGCTTCACATAAAATTTTGTAATTTTTAGAGCTCGCTTGCTATATGTAAAAACTCATAAAAAATCAAAATTCTATGAAATTTTCAGTAACATTTGCCATGGATAAAATCGTCAAAAATTACACTACGAGGAATGTTGTGCCCGAAGGCTGTACATAAATTTTCGTAATTTTTAAAACTCATTTGATATATTTAAAAATTCAAATAATTAAGATAGGTAATTAGGCCGGCTAATTCCTAGGCCTAATTACCTGCCACCTTGCCTATAGGCGGCATGTAATTAGGCCTGGTAATTAGCCAACCTAATTACCTACTTTTCTATTTAGTGTTTATTTGAATTTTTAAATATACCAAATTTGCTCAAAAAATTACGAAAAATTATGTACATCTTCCTGATACAATGTTCCTCGCAGTATAATTTTTCAAAAATTTTATTCGTGGCAAATGTTGCTAAAAATTCATACAATTTTGATAATTTTATGAGTTTTTACATATGGCAAATGAGCTCTAAATATTATAAAATTTTATGTGAAGCCTTCTGATGTAGTAACAGTTATTATGCAATGTTTCAAAATTTTATGCAATCCAAATTAGCTACGTTTGTTCGAATTAACTTAACCATGAGAATTTTTTGGTTAAATTCATAGTTAACTTAATGCGAATAAACGTGACTAATTTGGACTGTATAAAATTCCTAAAAATTACATAATAATTATTACTATATGGAAGGTTCCACATAAAATTTTGTAATTTTTAGAGCTCGTTTATTATATGTAAAAACTTGTAAATATATCAAAATTTTATGAATTTTTGAGTAACATTCGCCATGGATAAAATTTATCAAAACTTACACTGTGAGGAATGTTGTGTCGGGAGGCTGTACATAAATTTTTGTAAGTTTTTGAGCTCATTTGATATATTTTAAAATTCAAATAAACACTAAATCGGAAAAAAATTTAGGCAGGCAATTAGACCAGCTAATTACCTACCGCCTAGGGGCTGGCAACAGGCTTGCCTTCCGCCTGGTGGCTGGGCGATAGGCGGCCTATCGCCTGGTGGTTGGATGACAAGCACTGCCGCTGGGCGACAGCGCCACGCGTCGCCTCGCGGACGCTGCCACCCGGCCTGTTGACAGCAAAAATTGGCGCTGTCACCTCGCGGACGCTGCCACCCGGCCTGTCGACAGCAAAAATGACATTTTTGTCAATACGTCTCGCATACCACTATTTTTGTAAATAAGGTGCAAAATAGTATCAAAACTAGCTTTTGTTCTCGATGACTTTACAGTGGATTTGATTCAGTTAACTATGGTATTTATAAAAGTAATAGTGTGTTCATCATATTTGTAGAAATATCATTTTTATCATTCGGTGGATGAGTGAGTGTGTCAGCGAGGCAACACGTGGAGAGAGCCACCAGCGGCAGGCACTTTCCGCCCCGCTAGGAGATGGCAGGTAGCTTGCCGCCCAGTGACGAGACGACAGGTGATTAAGCTGGATTAATTATCTACTCTAATTTTTTGCTTAGTACTTGTTTGCATTTTTAAATATAACAAATGAGCTGAAAAAATTACAAAACTTTATGTACAGCCTCTTCATATAACGTACTTGATAGTGTAATTTTTAAGTAATTTTATCCATTGTGAATTTTGTTCAAAAATTCATACAATTTTGATATTTGTATGAATTTTAACATATAGAAAACGAGTTTTAAAAATTACAAAGTTTTATGTGAAGCCTTCTAACATAGTTATAGTTATTGTGTAATTTTTGGGAAATTTTGTGTAGACCAAATTTGTCACGTTTATTCGGGTTAGTTTAATCGTGAATTTACGAATATTTCACGATTTGTTTTAGAATTTTATACACTAGAAATACTTGTACAAGTAAAATTAAATGTTGTAGTAATAAAAATGTATCACACTAGATACAATATGGCTCACCCATCTGAGCCACTGCTACCTCCTCGCCGCATCTACCTTCCTGTACGTGGCTTTGTCTTCCGTTGAGCATAAGCATGTTCCGTAGGGTACGTCAATCGGTCCGGAGGTTGCGTCTCCGATTAGAGGAGGTATGGAGACCGTTCTATTTGCTCAGTGGCCAGCGGTGGTCTAGTAGGCTCAGGTATAGTAGGCTTGGGTCCTGTAAGAGTTGATGTCCTCCAGCTAGACATGCCAACTACGAGTCATCAGAAATAATGTCATGAATGAAGGACTCTAAAAATCTCCCTCGTGGTGCGAAGGAGCTCTCACCTTGACCGTATGATGTGGCAGTGAAGCCGGAGAAGCTTTGTCCACCGATGTAACAGCCCAGGTTTTTGTTAAAATAAAATAAATAAAGAAATAAATAAAAATCAATTAAAATTAAAATTTAATCTAAAATAAGTGTTTTGTTGCCTAAAGTTTAAATTTGGATTTGCTCTGAATTTCTGCTTTTGAAAAGCTGGATTTAAAAAGCATTTTCAGAAAAACCTAAAATTATTATTAAATAAAATGATATTTTGATTTTATATGAAAATCCTAGTTCAAATTAATTATTTGGAGTTATTTGGCTTTTATTTGGTTTCCTGGATTTTCTGGAGTTCAAAAATGTATTTTTGAAATTAAAAAGTATTTTAAAGTATGAAAATTAAATACCAACATTAGTTGGAAATATTTTTATTAAGTCCAAAATGTCACCAGGAGCTTCTGTGAATTTTCCTGGAATTTTTGGAAGTTATTTGGTATTTTTCTGAGGCTTATTGAATTTTCTGGGATTTTCTGAAAATCCTAAATCAAAAATCAAAAATGAAATCCCCAACCCACCCCTCCGACCGCCACGTGGACGGCCGGATTGCGCCCACGTCACCCCGCCGCCTCATCCCGCCTTCCCCCTCCGGATGCCCGCCACGTCGCCCCCACTCTCATCCACCCGTCCGCCCCTCTCTCTCTCTTACATCCCGGCCCCACCTGTCGGCGCCCCTCTTCCCTCCCTCCGCTTCTCTCTGCCCCGCGGGCCCCGCGCGTCAGCCGCCCGCACCTCCTGCTCTCACCGACAGCCGGCCCCGCCTGTCAGGGCCTTCTCCCTCCTCGCGCCGTCTCCTTCATCCCGCCCGGCCGCGCGATCTCCGCCGCCATCTCCGCCGCCCCTCGCCCGCGGGATCCCTTTCCTTCTCCCACGCGCGTCGTGCCCCGCACGCCGACCCACCTCGCCATCCCCGCGCCGTGTCCCCCCTAATTCCGCCGTAAACGCCGCCGCCCCGCGCCATCTCCGGCGAGAGATTCCCGCCGGCCCGTTGCCCTCCGCCCCCTATAAAAGCCTCCCCCGGCCGCCCCTCAACCCGCACATCCTCCCCCTCTGCTCCCCATCCCCTCCCGGCCACTCCATCGCCACCGCACCGCGAGACCCGAGCTCGCCGCCGCCTCAGCTCGCCGCCAGCTCACCGCCGTTCGCCTCCGGTAAGCACGCAGCCACCGCCATGCTCCCCGTCACCCCCTCGTCCCCTCCACCCCTCGCCGACGGCCGTCGCCCGCCGGAGCGCCGGCGAAGCCCGCTCCCCCGTGCGCCCTCCGGCCAGCCTCCCACGTTGGCGTCGCCGTGCCTACGTGGCCGGTGACATGGCGCCACGCCAGCGCCACCTCGCCCTGACCGAGCTCCGTCAGCGCCACCCACCTCCCCCCTGCCACCTCAGCCGCCTTCTCCCTCCCTGGACCTAGTCCATGGACCAGGGGCCCACACGTCAGCGTGACTCCCCCTGAGCTGACGTCATGCTGGCGCAGTTAATCCGAATTTCCCGTTGAAAAATAATTCGTCCAAAAAGAAAATCTCTGCTGACGCAATAATTCTGATTTTCCTTTAGAAAAATAATTCTAAAAATCCAGTTTTTCCTTTTTCCCTGATTTTAAACTTCCCGGAGCCCGTTCTTCTTCGTTCTAACTCCGATTTGGCCCATTCAAATTCCTAAATTCATCAAAAATTCCCCTCTATCCATTTCTAGCCTCAATTCAAATATTTGAAGTCAATTTGAATTTAATTTGAATTTATTTGAATTTGGTGGGTTATTTTCACGTGTAGACTTCGACGATTCAGGAAATTTCTTCGACGAAGATTCAAGCCAAGTTGAAGAGCAAGGCAAGTCACACTCCTTGATCATGTTGATCCCAGTTTTCAAAATAAAATTATGTTGATTCAAATTATATTGCATGCATATGTTTATTCAACGTATTTCAATTCAGTTTTAAATTTAGTTATTGCCTACTTGTTAATTCCTCCATTGTTATTGAATCCCTTATACCTTGTCACCCTAGATTCAAACTCTAGTTAATACATTAGTGTTGGCTAGAGAGTTTAATCAAATGCTTAGCCCTGCTTAATCGTATAATTTTGTTTTGGGATATCTTTCGCATAAAATGATGACCCTTTTTACATAAAATGATATGAGCTCTTGACTTTGGTGAGTCAAGGAGGATTATGAAATATTTTGAAAACAAATATAAAACTGGTTTAGACTTAGGCAATTGGTTAGAGTGGTGGGTGCAGGCATGCCCTGTTGGTTGGAGCCGCAGTGGTTGATTGTCGTGCACGGGGGTATGTGGTTGGGCCTGAGTCAAATTAAGGACCGGTTTGTGAGCTACTATTGCAAAGCCCTAATCGTACTACCACATGGCTGGTATGGGACAGCCCTGGCTGAATAATTTGCGAAGTCCCAATCTGAGTCGAGTTGTAGGTTGAAAGTGAGCGTGGTTGGTGCCATGTGAAGTCTCACTTGGGCGAGCGTGGTTAAGCCATGAGAAGTCTCGTCTAGGCTCAAGAGGGGGTCCCGGTCTGGTGGATTTCTTACTGGGGTGAAACCTTAGAGTTGGCTCGACCAGGTTGAAGGCTTTGCATTGTAAAGGCCTTGTCACGATCTCCTCGCCGCACACCAAAGGAAGTGTGTAAACCAGTGGCAATATGGGATGATCGTGTCTTGTGGGTAAAGCTGTACAACCTCTGCAGAGTGTATAATCTATCCTGGATAGCCGTGCCCACGGTCATGGGCATGCTGAGTAAAAGTTTTTCATGGATTAGACTTTGTCTTTCAAAAATGTTTTCGAAAACCTTGTGGATGGATGGAATCCACGAGAGATGAAAACCTTACGGATGGATGGAATCCGTGAGAGTTTGAAATCTGGTGAATGGATGGAATTCATCAGAGTTGCGCAGTGAAAGCGTGTGGATGGATGGAGTCCATACGTGATCTTTTGGAAAAGATGGTCCGGGTGGGATGCCCGTGGATAGGTTGGTGTTTGGTCGGAGCCTGCACTGACGGTAATATTTTCAATTACAAGTACTGTTTTACTTATTGTATCAAGTTCAGCAATTTCAATCTATCTATTGTATTTCTTAAATGCTGTTTTATGCAAACTAACCCTATGAGCCTTCCATTGAAGCCTTTATCATTATATTGCATTTCTCCGTGTGACTTGCGGAGTACAAGTTTGTACTCATTGTTGCTATCTCCACACAGAGGAAGACGACTTCGACTACGGTGAAGACCAGAACGAGTAGGCCACGTCTTGCAGTTGTTTGCCTGTGGGCAGGCTTGGGCTTCGTCTTTTCAGCTTCGCTTCCGCAGTTCTTTTGCAGTTATTTTTGCCAACGTGCGATGATGTAACCGCTGGCCATAAGGCCGTACTCTTTAAATAAATGTCATTATGCTTGGTATTTATCTTTGTTGTCCACTGTGTGCACTAGCTGATCCTGGACTAGTGCGATTTACACAGAGGATCCTGGAGTCGTTGCTCCGGGTTCCGACAGAGATGGTATCAGAGCCTTAATGACTCCAAGACGTGACCGTAGGTAGAATAGATTGGTCAGACCATAAGGACTTATTTTTATTAATCAGTAGTTTCAAAAGTTTTGCTTAAACCTTATCTTTCAAATCTTTGCTCATCCTTATCTCTCAATTCTTCCTCACCTTTGTATTATCATTCCAAAAACTTATTCCTAACTTACCTCTCGTTCAAACAATTGTAGATGAACACTTATGATGATGCACCCAATGATGGATGGAGTATGGGTCTTTGTCGACTGCTTCATCGTTTGGGATTTCAACGTCGAGCTATCTACATACATAAACAAGATCGCCATGGAGACCGGATAGTGGGACATCGCTTCACTCTACTCATTACCAAGCAAACTGGACAAGGAAGTCTACGTCTTCGCTTCAAGGGAAATGGATACTCGTTTAACAGAGCCAGACAAGAAGCCGCTCGTAAAGCAGTCCTTCGACTATGCCACCTCTTCAGTCTCCGCATTGAAGGAGCTCGTATTGTGCCTCGACAGCCACGAAGGATGACTCCAAGACGACCCTTAACCCTTTAGGATAAGTTGTTAAGCTAGTTAATAAAACGTTGTTATGAGCTGTCAGTTTTCTCTTTTGTCGACAGCCAAAACTATTAATTAATAAAAGGGTTTTGTTGAGTTTTGTTGGGTTGTGCAAAATATCCCCTATTCCCCCTTTGCCTTGAGTCTCCTCTCTCCTAATTCTTAAAGCACCCAGCAGATGGTTAACACAAGGAGCAACAACAACGACAATGTTCACGACAACAACACTACTGGCAACCAGGCTGCACCTATCCCTCCACCACCTCCTGCCAATGGACCGGATTGGGCTCAAATGATAGCCAATCAGAATCAGCTTATTCAACTACTAGTGCAGACTATCAACAATCCTGCACAACCTGCTCCACTAGTACCAGCACAAGCTCCCCAACCAAGCCTGGCTGAATTTATGAGGTTGCGTCCCCCGACCTTCTCCATCAGTGCTGACCCCATGGATGCAGATGACTGGCTTAGAGTCATAGGCAAGAAGCTGGACATCATCCAATGCAGTGACCGGGAAAAAGTCTTATTCGCTTCTCATCAGTTGAACGGACCAGCGTCAGAATGGTGGGACACTTACACCGCTACTCATGCCAACGCACAAGCCATAACATGGGATGAGTTTGTGCGGAGTTTCCGCAAAACTCATATTCCAACCGGCACCATCACTCTCAAGAAAAGGGAATTCCGAACTCTGCGCCAAGGAAGCTGCACCGTGAATGAGTATCTACGGAAATTCAACCAATTGGCACGTTACGCGCCAGAGGACATCGCTACTGATGAAGCTAAGCAGGAAAGATTCCTTGAAGGACTCAATGATGACCTGTCGGTTCAACTTCTCTCCAATGACTACACTGACTTCCACCAGCTTGTCAGTAAGGCGATTCGCCAAGAGTCCAAGCACCAAGAAATGGAGAATCGGAAGAGGCGAATGAACACCCAGCACATGAACACCAGAAGCTTACCCAGGATCAGAAGGACTCCACCACATGCCAACAGATTTCAGTCTTCATCTTCAGCCGAAGAACAAGTCCAGACCAACACTTTCCCCGACACTGAAGACAACAAAGCCTTGGCAATTGGCTTCCCAAAGGACTCCAACCCTGCAGCCGGAGTCACCTGTTTCAACTGTCATGAGACCGGGCATTACGCCAACAACTGCCCCAAGAAGCAACAGGTAGTGAAGAATGGAACACCAGGAGCACCAACTGCCAACCACCTTCAAGCAGGAAGAAAAAGGCCCCAGAAGTTCGTGAAAGGACGACTGAATCAGATCTCGGCACAAACCATGCAGGGTAAGATCCAAACCCATTTCTTTGCTAGCCCGTGCGAATCTCGGGGACGAGATTCTTTTTAAGGGGGGTAGATTGTAACAGCCCAGGTTTTTGTTAAAATAAAATAAATAAAGAAATAAATAAAAATCAATTAAAATTAAAATTTAATCTAAAATAAGTGTTTTGTTGCCTAAAGTTTAAATTTGGATTTGCTCTGAATTTCTGCTTTTGAAAAGCTGGATTTAAAAAGCATTTTCAGAAAAACCTAAAATTATTATTAAATAAAATGATATTTTGATTTTATATGAAAATCCTAGTTCAAATTAATTATTTGGAGTTATTTGGCTTTTATTTGGTTTCCTGGATTTTCTGGAGTTCAAAAATGTATTTTTGAAATTAAAAAGTATTTTAAAGTATGAAAATTAAATACCAACATTAGTTGGAAATATTTTTATTAAGTCCAAAATGTCACCAGGAGCTTCTGTGAATTTTCCTGGAATTTTTGGAAGTTATTTGGTATTTTTCTGAGGCTTATTGAATTTTCTGGGATTTTCTGAAAATCCTAAATCAAAAATCAAAAATGAAATCCCCGACCCACCCCTCCGACCGCCACGTGGACGGCCGGATTGCGCCCACGTCACCCCGCCGCCTCATCCCGCCTTCCCCCTCCGGATGCCCGCCACGTCGCCCCACTCTCATCCACCCGTCCGCCCCTCTCTCTCTCTTACATCCCGGCCCCACCTGTCGGCGCCCCTCTTCCCTCCCTCCGCTTCTCTCTGCCCCGCGGGCCCCGCGCGTCAGCCGCCCGCGCCTCCTGCTCTCACCGACAGCCGGCCCCGCCTGTCAGGGCCTTCTCCCTCCTCGCGCCGTCTCCTTCATCCCGCCCGGCCGCGCGATCTCCGCCGCCATCTCCGCCGCCCCTCGCCCGCGGGATCCCTTTCCTTCTCCCACGCGCGTCGTGCCCCGCACGCCGACCCACCTCGCCATCCCCGCGCCGTGTCCCCCCTAATTCCGCCGTAAACGCCGCCGCCCCGCGCCATCTCCGGCGAGAGATTCCCGCCGGCCCGTTGCCCTCCGCCCCCTATAAAAGCCTCCCCCGGCCGCCCCTCAACCCGCACATCCTCCCCCTCTGCTCCCCATCCCCTCCCGGCCACTCCATCGCCGCCGCACCGCGAGACCCGAGCTCGCCGCCGCCTCAGCTCGCCGCCAGCTCACCGCCGTTCGCCTCCGGTAAGCACGCAGCCACCGCCATGCTCCCCGTCACCCCCTCGTCCCCCTCCGCCCCTCGCCGACGGCCGTCGCCCGCCGGAGCGCCGGCGAAGCCCGCTCCCCCGTGCGCCCTCCGGCCAGCCTCCCACGTTGGCGTCGCCGTGCCTACGTGGCCGGTGACATGGCGCCACGCCAGCGCCACCTCGCCCTGACCGAGCTCCGTCAGCGCCACCCGCCTCCCCCCTGCCACCTCAGCCACCTTCTCCCTCCCTGGACCTAGTCCATGGACCAGGGGCCCACACGTCAGCGTGACTCCCCCTGAGCTGACGTCATGCTGGCGCAGTTAATCCGAATTTCCCGTTGAAAAATAATTCGTCCAAAAAGAAAATCTCTGCTGACGCAATAATTCTGATTTTCCTTTAGAAAAATAATTCTAAAAATCCAGTTTTTCCTTTTTCCCTGATTTTAAACTTCCCGGAGCCCGTTCTTCTTCGTTCTAACTCCGATTTGGCCCATTCAAATTCCTAAATTCATCAAAAATTCCCCTCTATCCATTTCTAGCCTCAATTCAAATATTTGAAGTCAATTTGAATTTAATTTGAATTTATTTGAATTTGGTGGGTTATTTTCACGTGTAGACTTCGACGATTCAGGAAATTTCTTCGACGAAGATTCAAGCCAAGTTGAAGAGCAAGGCAAGTCACACTCCTTGATCATGTTGATCCCAGTTTTCAAAATAAAATTATGTTGATTCAAATTATATTGCATGCATATGTTTATTCAACGTATTTCAATTCAGTTTTAAATTTAGTTATTGCCTACTTGTTAATTCCTCCATTGTTATTGAATCCCTTATACCTTGTCACCCTAGATTCAAACTCTAGTTAATACATTAGTGTTGGCTAGAGAGTTTAATCAAATGCTTAGCCCTGCTTAATCGTATAATTTTGTTTTGGGATATCTTTCGCATAAAATGATGACCCTTTTTACATAAAATGATATGAGCTCTTGACTTTGGTGAGTCAAGGAGGATTATGAAATATTTTGAAAACAAATATAAAACTGGTTTAGACTTAGGCAATTGGTTAGAGTGGTGGGTGCAGGCATGCCCTGTTGGTTGGAGCCGCAGTGGTTGATTGTCGTGCACGGGGGTATGTGGTTGGGCCTGAGTCAAATTAAGGACCGGTTTGTGAGCTACTATTGCAAAGCCCTAATCGTACTACCACATGGCTGGTATGGGACAGCCCTGGCTGAATAATTTGCGAAGTCCCAATCTGAGTCGAGTTGTAGGTTGAAAGTGAGCGTGGTTGGTGCCATGTGAAGTCTCACTTGGGCGAGCGTGGTTAAGCCATGAGAAGTCTCGTCTAGGCTCAAGAGGGGGTCCCGGTCTGGTGGATTTCTTACTGGGGTGAAACCTTAGAGTTGGCTCGACCAGGTTGAAGGCTTTGCATTGTAAAGGCCTTGTCACGATCTCCTCGCCGCACACCAAAGGAAGTGTGTAAACCGGTGGCAATATGGGATGATCGTGTCTTGTGGGTAAAGCTGTACAACCTCTGCAGAGTGTATAATCTATCCTGGATAGCCGTGCCCACGGTCATGGGCATGCTGAGTAAAAGTTTTTCATGGATTAGACTTTGTCTTTCAAAAATGTTTTCGAAAACCTTGTGGATGGATGGAATCCACGAGAGATGAAAACCTTACGGATGGATGGAATCCGTGAGAGTTTGAAATCTGGTGAATGGATGGAATTCATCAGAGTTGCGCAGTGAAAGCGTGTGGATGGATGGAGTCCATACGTGATCTTTTGGAAAAGATGGTCCGGGTGGGATGCCCGTGGATAGGTTGGTGTTTGGTCGGAGCCTGCACTGACGGTAATATTTTCAATTACAAGTACTGTTTTACTTATTGTATCAAGTTCAGCAATTTCAATCTATCTATTGTATTTCTTAAATGCTGTTTTATGCAAACTAACCCTATGAGCCTTCCATTGAAGCCTTTATCATTATATTGCATTTCTCCGTGTGACTTGCGGAGTACAAGTTTGTACTCATTGTTGCTATCTCCACACAGAGGAAGACGACTTCGACTACGGTGAAGACCAGAACGAGTAGGCCACGTCTTGCAGTTGTTTGCCTGTGGGCAGGCTTGGGCTTCGTCTTTTCAGCTTCGCTTCCGCAGTTCTTTTGCAGTTATTTTTGCCAACGTGCGATGATGTAAACGCTGGCCATAAGGCCGTACTCTTTAAATAAATGTCATTATGCTTGGTATTTATCTTTGTTGTCCACTGTGTGCACTAGCTGATCCTGGACTAGTGCGATTTACACAGAGGATCCTGGAGTCGTTGCTCCGGGTTCCGACAACCGAAGTGTCCAAACCTAGGGTATGCTGTGAACGCTAAGCTCTGCTCTGCGTACACTGCAAAATCTGGTGCCGTGTAGTGCTCTCTGGAAGCATCTGGGAGGCCTGTATCATCATTAGTGGATCATCGTCACCCCCACATTGAATTAGAGGCTGCAAGATGAAATGATATTAGTCACAATAAATATTTCGATTGTACAATGCGAATCTCATACCTCCCAAATGTGCAATGAAGATGAAGAACGGGTACCTTAGCAATAGTCTGTGCAGGTGGTGTGGACATCAAAAGTGATGCATCTCAATGACGGACCTACGACGAGAGAATGCCATGATGTTAGTAGAACGCAAGGCCTAATAGGAAAATAAAATGTAGGTTTGTACGTAAGTTACCTCCTCGTCGAATTGGTGCACGGATGATCGATGGCTAGTACTACGACGCTAGGCAGACTAGGTAGATTACGAAGGTCGATCGCACTCGCTAGGTCGTGATGACCTAGCGGGTGAGCATGGTGCCCCCACTGGGTGGCTTATGTGCACAGTGTGATATGTGAAACGACCACAACTTAGGTTGTGCACTATTTTTTGGCCTGCTTTAGGATATACTTCAAAGTATTCTACAGGCCCAGTGATGTCTCCGGGCTAGGATGGTGGCCTCGGACGCCCTTGCGATGCGCTATGCCCGCTTTAGCTGAAGTGACATACGAAAAAGTTTCAGTAATGACCAGTATGAATTTCTTAAATGAAACGATAAGAAATTAGAACTGTCGTACGCTGTCATGCCACCGCGAAGCGCTGTGGGGATCGATCAAGTGTTGCAGACTTTCCTCGTGTGTGACCTGCTCGGGGCGATCTGGTAGAGGAATGGTGAGTCTGCTGCGTGACCAGGGTACATACCACTCCAGGTACTCATCATATGTTTGGACATCGTACGAACGCTATTCTATGACGACATCGAGGTGCGCCCTGTTCATCCATGCTGTCGTGCACTATTGCTGCAGTTCCCGCTAGTCCGTACCATGCTGACCAGCCATCCATTGTCTACATTTCCAGAATCATGAACGTTATATAGCAAGACATATAAAGTGTACACATTAGTAGGATGGAGTTTGACTCATCGGTGTCCAGCTTGCGGTAGGAACCTGCCATCCAGAGGAGGCACGGCATGGTGCAAACCGAACTGTCGCATCACACGCTATGGCACGTAAGCCTCCACTATGTACGAGAACACTAGATGGTGTGTCATCGCCCATAGCTTTGCGTCCTCCAGGTATTACAGTGACAGCCCATGTGGCGATACATGATAAACAAAGTCTATAGTCCATAGACCCCATATGATGTCACTGTTGTGCAATGACTCGAACTCATTGTGCCACAACAAGTAGCACCTTGACGGTTTGCCCTTTGCCCAGCGCAGACGGGCAACAGTCCACTGGATGCTCACAGTGGGCTCGTCTGTTAGGTCTGCGAACTCGCCGAATGGGTGCAATGGTGTCACGATAGTCGGACGTCCGATAGGGAAGTGCTTCCAACTCCACAGCTGCACGAGCGTGTAGCAGATAACCAGATTGGGGGTACCAGTAGTGGTGCACTGGTAAGCGTTACATAACCCCCGATACGTGGTGCATAGTACCATTGATCCTTAGTTGTACCGAGACATCACCCCAAACTCTACATCAACCAAAGACGCGACGAGGCCGATGAACTCAATGTTGTAAATATCGCCGTGTGTGGCTGGAAACATGCTCCAACCAAAGAGCTGAATAAGAAATGCGACGAGGTGTCTCCTGACGACCTCCGGTGGTGCATCCTATGGGCACACACTGAAATTATTTAGCTAAGTGCGGGGGATGCCATGTACACTCTCCGGGATAGGCCAGTCAAACAGGTCCACCAATCTCTCCCAGTCGGCTGGTGCAGGGCTGGAATAAGTGCGTCACCCCTATGAGGGAGACCGGTCAAGAATGCGATGTCCTACAGAGTGACCATCATCTCACCCCACCGAAAGTGGAATGTGTGTGTCTCAGGCCTCCACCTGTCCACCAGTGCCATGAGCAGGCTACCATCGATGATGAACTCGTGTCCGGTGGAAACCAGCCTCGCAAAGGGCAACAAGCTCATGCCCCGCATGGTTGGGACGTAGCACTCGTCCAGCACCCACGGATCCCTCCCCCCACAGCTTGAAGAGCGAAGGGCCAGCCATGTCACCCATCATTCATGAGTAGTAATGATGTTTCTCATCGTACAACTATTCGAGAAGTTTCGGTAAAATCATACCTTTCAATACATAGGACAGACCAAATATTAGTGCGAAGATTAATAATGATAGTAAAACTTACTTTAGAATACAAACTACATTAATTATAACTAACTAAATGACAGTAATTATGACTAGAACTATCGGAATAACGTCAAAAGCATGCCATAAAAAATTACCTGTCGTTCGGGAGAAGCAATCAGTATTGCCGCATCCATAATGAGCTATGCACTGGCTTCTCAAAATAATTAGCTACGCACTCCTAATTTTGAGCGACGACCGCGATAATGAGATTCTGCGATGAGCGACTGAGATGAGCAATGATGAACTACGAGAGGTTCATATTTATGGCCGAGCGAAAAATGAACCCAGTGCACTCACCCCGTAGATTGAGGACCCATTGTCATAAGCAGCACTTCGGGTGAGGGGGGTGGCATGATAACACTGACAAATGTGCAAACAAGGGAGCGAGCGAGGGGGACGACATGGATATAACAACAATAGTGCGGACGAGGAAGCGCGCGAGGGGGCATGACACAAATAAAGTGGCAATTGTGCGAAGAACATAGCAGAAAAGAAAATCTAGCATGATCGGGCTGATACATGCGCGAAGCACAGAGGTCAGCCGCTTGAAAAGATGTCTAAGTATCGTTAAATTCATGATTAAATTAACCCGAATAAACGTGGTAAATTTGGACCACATAAAATTCCCAAAAAATTACATAATAACTATGACTGTGTCTGGAGGCATCATATAAAATTTCATAATTTTTGGAGCTTTTTTGCTATATATAAAAACTCATACAAATATCATAATTTTATAAATTTTTGAGCAAAATTCACAATGGATAATGTTATCCAAAAATTACACTGTCAAGTAAGTTGTGTCGAAAGGTTGTACATAAATTTTTGTAATTTTTTGAGCTCATTTGATATATTTAAAAATTCAAATAAACACTAAATGAAAAATATTAGAACATATAATTAAGCTGGCTAATCAGCCGACTTAATCACCTGTTGTCTCCTCACCAAGTGGCAGGCTGCCTGCTGTCTACTGGCAGGATGGCAGGCACCTGCCGCCGACGGCCCCTCCACGTGTTGCCTCGCTGGCGCTGCCGTCCGCCCACTAGACGATAAAAGTGATATTTCATAAATACGATATGTATACTACTACTTTTATAAATATCGTGACTAAGAGTGTTAAATCTGCTAAAAATTTAGGGATCGACTAGGGGAAGAAGAATACAACAAGGACAGTGCAAGTCCACGGTCCAACTTGGACCAGGCACAAAGAAGAAGCAAATTGCAAGGTTCACCAAGAAGAGGCACTATCATGAAAAGGAAACAACCTAATGAGAGAGAGAATGTAGAAAGTAGGAAGGGCTTGTTTGGCCAAGATCTCTACCGTTTCAGTTCTTGTGAGTCAACAAGTGGGGCAAGAGGTGGTTTCTACCGATTCTAATTCTACCTTTTTTTAACACTTATGAACTATCTATTCATGTCTGTCTATCATAGCATGCCTATTGTTATCATTAACTATCGGCAAATCCTACGTAATTGCGTGTGTATATAGCACATGGATCTCCATATCTAAAATAAAGCTGCATTTGTTATTAAATTATATTATCTACGTCTACATAGTATCTAATTAGTTTGCATCGTTATAACTAAGCCCACCAACATAAATGATGTAGAGCTACCGAGGTGGCTAAGGTCTATACTCAAACTATCTTTATGTCTGTCAAAAGCTCTTAGGGAACTGAATGGGCGTCGGAATTTCGTTAAAACTCCAACAACAACTCCTAATTGGAATAAGAATCTTGCGTTCCAAACAGAACTCGTCGGTCAAATTTTTTAGCTTTGACCAAAAAGATGGGAGGCGAAACTCACCTAAAACACAAGCAATTACCCCCTTTTGAACATCTAATGATTTGCTATGAATTGCTAAGTTGTATGAATCCTCCCTAGATACTCAAATATTTGTATCAAAAATTGAAAGCGTGAACATAGATATGGAGAGAGAAAACGGTCGCCATACAAATTGTCAGAGTGGGCAGATAATTTCCAGTGTGTGGGTCGGAGGGGGTACTCGGGTCCTTGCCATGGGATTGGCGTTATTTTCTTCTGCGCGTCTGGTCGGCCCACAGAGAAAATTCAAAGTCGTCTGATTTTTTTTATTCGACCCGAATAAACGAACCATTTCTGTATCCACTCCTTTTTCTTCCACTGTACCGTGTACTACGTATGATGCGCTCCCCGACACGACATGGACAACGTGCTGCGAGCCTGCAAAGAAAAGAGGGCACAAAACGAAAGATCAGGGCAGCTGCCAAACTAAAGCACAAAAGTATGACTTGAAATGACAGAATACATTTACTATACTTGAAAATATCGGTTTTTAGGAGGAAAATTGGTAGTGTACGCAGTATTTGTTCTCAGGCAGTCAGCTTTTAGTATCACATGCCGCAGGATAATAAACTCTTTTATGTGCCATTATTTTACTAGTAGTATTATATGCCATCCATTTGTGAACACTCGACACTTTTGAACAAAAATTTCATTCAGAAAATACTTAGCACTCTCTATTATAGAGTAAAGGACCACATGAGAAGATTTAGAATATTGTTGTGATGAACCATTGATAAATTTGTGGAGTTGGAATTTGTATTTTGCAAAGTTTGCATTTTGTCAGTGTTTGTTGTCAGACAAACCGGCATGACCACTGGCTATCACCGGACTGACCACTGACTAGATGCCGGTCATATCACTGGTGTGTTGCGGGTCCACCAAGTGGTATGACCGGAGGTTTAACGGCGGTTGTAATTTTTCAGAACAGGTGTTTTGCATTGGACTTGACCGGTCTGACCGACCCCTATTGGCGGTCAGACTGGCTCTGAGAATTGGTTGTGTGATTTTAGGAAATTGGTTTTTGGATTATTTTAGTCAGTGCATTTATGTTGTATGAAGCATATTTTAGCTGACATGGGTCAAGTAGTAAAGAACTTATGCCTAGAAACGATTTCTTTATATTTGGATGTGTAGAGAAGCTTTGGAGTCAATCGTGATCAACAACGAGGATTGTGGCCACACTCATAGAGGAGCTGAGGCCTAGAATAGTTAAGGATATTGAGTGAGATGGTTGAGCTCAAGCATGGCATGAGAAATGTAGAAAATGTTAAAGGGAAGGTTCGAGCAACATGTTGCATCAAGTGGTTTGGTTGGTCCAACGAGGCGTGGTCTGATGAAACCGGAATAGAAGATACTTGTTGATGAGTGGCAAGCCATTGGTGCACGTATACGTGGTGAGTATGATGATTGCTTACAAGGGAAGATAAAGACCGAGTTAAGACGAGGGTATTTTGATAATTTTCTAAATACTGAAAACTTCATTGGATAAAAATCACGGTGCTTAGGAAAGCAGTTTACGTCAAGAAATGCTAAGAAGATTAAGTGGATCAAAAGCTAAAGACTTAGCGGATTCAACCTCATGTGCTTTGAAAAGTGTGCATGAATTAAGTATGTTAGTAAAACTAGTGTTATGTGGGGTTAATGGATTTTCCCTAAATGTGCAAGTGGATAGTATCTATTAGGGTTCGATGTGGGCAGGTTGTCTCATCTATTTAACAGGTGTTATGTGGGGTTAACTGGTTTCCCCTAACCATCCAAGATTCCAACCTTGTGTTCTAAGGTTAGAGAAGTGTTTGTGTTGTAGTGTTCTCTCATGTCCTCCAGGTGGAGTGGCTATAAAACATTCATTCTAAATAACAATATATCAACTTGGTTCATTATTCATGATGTCTCTTTGTTTTGATTGATTTACACTTGTTGGTTTTGATCTCTTCTCTTTCCTTTTTGATCTTGTTATATGCCAAGACTGTAAGTGATATAGATGACTCATAGAGATAAAATCCCATTCATCTAGGTGTGCTCAGTTTTGCTTGATTTTGGCCTAATCTTGAGGTTTCTTAATCCCAACATTTTTGCTTCGAATCTTTGGGAGATTTTTCTTGCCGTGACATGTAAAAATACATCTAGAGCTATCTTGGCCATCTTCTACCCACGATCAAGTTATATCCCTAGTTTTAAATTTTTACATGGTATTGGTGCAACCTTGCATGTTTTGAAGAAAGTTTGAGATTTTTTCCAGAATCATCCTGATCTTTGGATGGAATAGGTTCCTAAGACTCTACGCAAGGTGTGTGCAAAGTTTTTATCTCATTTGGCCATGGATTTCGAGAGTTGCACCAAAATTGGTTTGGACTCAGGCTGATTTTGTATTCTGAGAACAGGAAAGCGGTCAGACCATTCCTTGGCCCGATCATGCTAGTCGCCAGTTAGACTGCCAGTTTGTTGATTAATTATACTGCTAGTGGTTAGAACGCAAGGGCACCGCCGGTCAAACCATTACTTTGTCATCGGTTAGACCACACCTTAGTGGACGATCAGATCGCTCAGGTGCAGAGCCTTGGTCTTTGGTTTTTAAGTTATATTTTGTTCTTAGCTTCTAATTCTGGTGTTTATAGCTCGTAGCTATAAGAGTGAATAATTTGAGAATACTTGGGACAAAGGTTGTAAGGCACCATTAACCCTCTCTCTGTTGTCATTGTAGTCCTACAAGTGGTATTAGAGTCCGCTTAGCTCTCATTGATATGCTTAACTGGTTTTGAGCCATGGCATCAGACAAGTATTCAACTAAGTCACTCGTCTTCGATGGGGTTAACTTCTCTTATTGGAACGCTCGGATGTCCTCTAACAATGAAGCTCAAAGGCACTTAATTTGCTCAAAGTCATGAATCCTTATGTTGTGCCTACCGATGACCCGGTGAATACACCAAATGTGGAGGCAAATAGCAAGGCACGAATTTTTCTAATTCAAGAGCTTAGTTGATATGAGTTTGAGTAAGTAGCTCATTTGAGGTTTGCTCACAAAATCTAGAAGACCCTTGCTAACTATCATGAGGGCTCTATCACAATCAAGGAAGTGGGACAGAACCAACTTAAGAAAGAATAAGATTGAGCAAAAGTTTGGTAAATCTTTGGATGAGTTGTAGGGAAGATTTAACAAGATTATCCATAGTTTGCATACTGTTGGCATAACTTTTCTGACATTAAGAATAGACGCCAATTGCTTGGTGTACTTGATGTTAAAGTTTAGGATATGGAGATTACTTTCATCAATGACAACACTGTTATGAATGAGCCTACCATAAATAGGCTCTGCTCGAGGTTGAAGACGTATGAGATTGACTTTATCTCATGTCTCCCCAGTAGTCGATGGCTCTTGTGATTGATCCTACCGAGTAGCTCTTCTAGTCCTTTGGACTTTGGTTCTTCTGGATTTTCATTGTTCGCTTTGCATTTCCTAAGTGATGAGTAGCTAAAGAAACTTCCTAAGGATGACTTAGCACTAATATCCACCAAATTCACAAAAGTTTATCACGAAGTGAGGAACAAAGAGGAGTGGTCCTTTCACTTGCTTCGAGTGTGGTGAGCTAAACCACATTCGGGCCAAGTACTCCAAGCTGAAGGATAAAGAGAAGGACTCTTGAAGGCATCCTCAACGTCATGATGTAAAGTCAAAGAAGCCCAACTACCGCAAGTTCGTCAGTTAGGTCCTTGTCGTAACATGAGCAATATGGACTCAGGAACTGAGGACAACAAGGATGACTCTAGGAGTAAGAAGAAGATCCAGGACTTCACTGGTATGTGTTTCATGGCCAAGGGCAATGTCACTGACGTCAACACTTCTAACAATGATGAGCCCTATAGTGATCCCGAAGAGGTATGTCCCTCGAATCAACAAATGAAGCTGCTCTTTCTGCAACTAAACTGTACCTAAAGAAATGAGCTAAGATAATCAAGAATCAGGATCTTATGACATAACTTGAATCTAGAATTTGTTAAGCTCAAGTCCATAATTCTTGATAATGAAAACTGTGAATCTTGTTTGTCTTTGCTTGATCATTTGTCTAAGCTTAAAACTGCTCATTCTTCTATTTTCATGCAACTCAAAGATGCTCTGGAAGAACTAGACACACTCAAATCAAGTAATGAAAATGATTTTATGGATGTTATTGCTTTAGATGTTGTTGTTTCATCATTCTCAAACTATACTTTACTTGAATTGAAACTTGATAGTGTCACTAGAATTGCTCAAGTTTAATCTTGATCATACTTGTTCTCATTGTAACATTAGTAAACATAAGTTGAAAGAGATGACTGAAATGCCTCTTCATTCTAGAACTACATGCTGTAAAAATTGATCTAACCTCTCAAATAAAATTGGTGCTCTTAACAAGACACTTGAGAACAAATGTAAAAATGAAAATCCTTATACATGTATGCATCTAAAAAGTAATTGATTCTATTTATTATGCATTTTGTGCTGAGATTAGAATTGATTTAGATGAAAAACATGAGGCATTTAGAGTCAAGTTCAAAGAGTAGTTGGGTACGATTAGAGAAATCCTTTGTGTGTTGTATGAGGCTTTGAGACTTGAGTTAGCTGACCAAAAAGAGAGATATGCTAGGGCAGCTAAGATCACCGAGTGTACCTTATGTGAGAACCTAGCCTAAGAAAATTACCACCTCAAAAAGACCCTTGAGAGATTTTTCAGTGGGAAGAAGTACCTCAACACGATCCTTGACCAATTTAGGGCGAGTGTGAAGAAGAAAGGTCTAGATTTTAACTCCCTAGAAAATTCTAAGAACAACCCACCTAAGATTGTGAGAGTTGTGCAGAGTGACAAGTTTGAGGTCAAACCCCCTAAGCCTTCCAAGACTATGTTTTGATCTGCTGGATTTGTCTAAACCCATTCTAACAATCAGGTGCTTATACTTCAGTAGGTCAGACCCCTCAAAGGTCAAGTACCTTGCACCTTCGGCAAGAAGGATAGCCACATTGTTAAGTTTTGCTTCTGTAGGGTTAAGTATGAGAGAAAAGAGAGGATGTGTGTTTTGATGTCCATTAGAAAGTTTGTTCACCTATGAGAGTCTCTAGAGCTAGGCCTCTAGTCTTCGCTTCTAGATATAAGTCTTGATTTATAGATGACTTATTTGACTCCTTTGGTGGAGTTAGGCAGCACTTTGGGTTGGATATCGTGAGGGTAGACCATGAGTGATGCCTAGACAGGGGGACTACCAATCTTTTTGTATTCTAATTTAGACACGATGTCCATGCATAGCGATAGAAGCAGGTGGTTCTCGTGTGCATTCTCATGATTATCTTACTAACAATTTTATTCTTGCTTCTATCGCTATACTTGGACATCGTGTGGCTTAGTGATGGATTCCTAAGTCTTTCATTTCTCCAGTACTGAGGTAACAAGGTCTTTTGTTTATGCCTTGTAGGTCCAACGAGTGAGGAAGGAGGACATGTGTTGATCACACTCGGGGATGCTTCTACTAGGATCGTACTGGCTAAGGGCACTATGTGTGTTAACACAAGTTCATGTTCAAGGATGTCGCTTTGGTAAGTAAGCTAAGGTATAATCTGCTATCTGTTAACAAACTTCTTGATGGGGTTCTAGAAGTGAGATTCAAGAGTAATGAGTTTAGAGTTCTAGACTTCTCAGGTGAGTATGTGTTTTGGATCTCTAGGTTTGAGAAAATCTTTAGTGTTGATTTCAATATCTCTTCTAGTTGTAGCCCTAGGTGACTTGTAGCTTTTGGCTCTCGTGATCAAGTTTTGTGGCATCGTAGATTAGGTCATATAGGTTTTGACCACCTGTCTAGAGTCAGCAACTTAGATGTCATAAGAGGCTTGCCCAAGATTGAGTAGTAAGGACCTACTTTGCACATCATGCAGATATGGTAAGATGGTTTCTTCTACTCATTCTCCTCTTACGTTGGTGATGACAGATGCGCATGGTGATGCGACATCAAGTAGTATTATGTTGGGATACAGGTAGGCTATACTAGCGCAGATTAAAAAATTCTACCACGTAAACTGAAAGCCATATGAGTAAGAGATCATAGATCATTACCACTAGACATGCAGTGCAGCGAATGTAGAGTTGAAGTGGCCGGTCTAACGAACAGCGTGTCGATGTAGTGGAAGTAAACAATCATCCTCTAGCTAGTTGTCTCTTCACGATCATCCCGATCAGCACCGTAGTCGCAGCAGTGCCTCTATCGAGGTCCACACATCCAGGGATGGAACACCATGCATCGGCATGCTAGCACCAGCGTGCATAGCAGGGGTTATGAGAGGTGGCGGGTAGGGTTTCGATGGCTGTGTTTTGGGATACCTCCCTCAGCCCCACATTTCTCTTTATATAGCCTTCAATCAGATCCTTATCTGATACAGATCAGATATCATATCCAACTTAGAAAACCTCAGGCTAGATCTTTATCCAATACGAGTAGAGATCACATCCCACTTGAATACTATATCTGAACCCTTATCATTCTAACTAATTAAGTGTGTGACCCTGTAGGTTCATATATAATTGGACATGGGCCAAAAACTCTTTCTCAGTCCATAAGTCGGTAGCAGTCTCTAGCAACACATAACGACTCCTAAACATACATAAAGATCATATCAGATGAACCTATATAGTGCTCATGTATCGATTTGTTTGGCTCATGATACTAGATCAAACTCAAGACGAGAAGTGTGACATCCTATGATAGCTCGATCCTTCACTTGAATCTATAGTGGATTACTTAGTTGTGATTGACTTCTCAACCACATTCAGCATGGCAATGCACTTCCTTAATCCACCCACATCTAGGGACCTAGAGATACCTCTCCCGTTATATAGGAGGGGCAAATTTTATCTTGATCACCCATATTCCTTTGCATATTTCATAGTAAACCTGAAAGTTACATTTATGACCACCTAATTACGGACTAGTGTTTGGCAACCTCTAAGTGAACTATTACATATGTAGGAAATAATGATGATCTCAAATCTAAGGATCCTACATATACTATGTATGAGACTAACTGATGACACTTAATAATATAACAATTCCCTAGTGTCTCATGGTGGGTCAATCCAAAATCATGTTCTCTCCATGATCATAAACATAGAAGTGATACAATCATTTCCATGATTGTCTCTAGGACATATCGCTAACATATTATTGCTTTGAGTTGTGTTTTAGCATCACAATCTGAAATCACTTCACAAAATGGTGTTGTTTTGAGTCAAAGAGAAGGTGAAGCCAAGGGGAAAGGTGGGGTGGATGGCAGTGAAAGACAAGGCCGAGAGGGAAAGCAAACCCTAGTGCAGTCACATGAAGAAAATAAGGAGAACAATTCTAGCCAAGGAAGGAAATTGGGAGCGCATGAGGAGCCATGGTCATGTGAGAGGGTGAACCCATGTGTTTGGACACATGGGAGGAGAGAAGGACCGCATGATAGCATGAAGCAATTGGTGTGTGATCCAAGGAGTAAGCGCATGGAATGATTGGCATGTGGGAAGCATCCAAGCTAGAAAGAAAGAAGCCAAGTTGAGTCCAAGCCATGCCAATTCAAGCTAGATGGGCCAAGAGGCCGAGCCAATCAAGAGATGTGTAGGCGACCAAGGGGGAAGGGTGTGGCTGGGAAAGGAGAAAGAAGTATTCAGTTGGTTGTTTCTTGAGGGGAAGAAAGAGCCAGCAAAGGAATCCAAACTAGCTGGAAATCCGTATGGGTTTCCTAGCTCTAATCTGAGTGGGGCTCTATCCTTTGGTGTGTGAAGCTAGGAAATTGATTCGACCGTGTGCATCAAGAAAGAGGAGGGAGTCTGAGATGGATATGCAAGAAAACAAGCCAAGAAAGCAAGTTGGAGCAGGGCACTTCATCCAAGCCAAGAGTCCAACCCATGCGGTAGAAGCCATGTCTGCATTAAGACCACCACTTCATATTCAACAACAACACCCTCAGGAGCAAATGATTGGGGATCTCCATGAGCGAGTTACTCGCTTTAGGTTTATCTCTCCAATTCCTATACTCATTTTGTTTTTGTTGCATCTTTTGAGCCCGGATAAACCATGCTTTATCTGATTCTTTTTGGATCAATGCATGTATAAAGAGCTTAAAAACCTTGAGAGAAACAAAGTCTGGACCTTAGATGAACCTGTTGCTTATATAATATCATTGGTACAAAGTGGGTACTTAAAAACAAGCAAAGTGAGGATGGGTTGGTAGTTCGCAACAAGGCTAGGGTTGTAGCTCAGGGTTTCTCCTATATAAAAGGCTTAAACGTTGAAGAAACATTTGCACCTATAGCTAGATTAGAAGCCACTCATATTTTACTAGCATTTGCTGTGTCTAAGGGCTTTAAGTTGTTTCAAATGGACATCAAGAGTGCTTTCTAAATGGTTTCATAGAAGGGAGTTATATCTAGCAGCCTCCTGGTTTTAAAAATCCCAAGTTTCCAAATCATATGAGTAAGCTCGATAAAGCCTTGTAGGGATTGAAGCAAGCCCATAAATTTTGGTATGATAAGCTTACGAGTTTCCTACTTAAGAATGATTTTAAAATAAAAAAAGTAGATAAAATCTTGTTTACTCTCAGGCATGGTAGTGGTTTCATTCTTGTTCAGATTTATGTGGATGATATAATTTTTGGTGGATTCTCTCATGCTTTGATATCTAGATATTCAGATTTGATGATCAGGAAATTCGAGATAAGCAGGATGGGCGAGCTGACTTTCTTCCTTGGTCTTCAAATCAAACAACTGAAGGATGTGACCTTCATTCATCAAAGCAAGTACTCTAAGGACCTTCTTCATCACTTTGATATGGGAAGCAGCAAGCCAATGTCTACTCCAATTGTCACTTCAACTTCGCTATATCATGATGAGAATAAAGAGCCCATGGACCAGAAAGAGTACCATAGCATGATCGGCTCCCTCATCGAGGTTGGACACATAATTTGTTGTGTGTCTATGCACTCAATTTTAGGCTTCTCCTCGTGCCTCTCATTGTTAAGTAGTATGTTGTATTTTTAGGTAGCTTCAAGACACTCTTAACATTGGACTCTGGTATTCTTCTGATTTTGCACTCCATCTTCGTGATTTTTCTTATGCTGAATTTGTGGGGTGTAGAATAAATAGAAAGAGTACCTCTAGCACATGTCATTTTTTAGGCACATCTCTTATCTATTGGTCATCTAAGAAGCAATCCTCTATTGCACAGTTTGCTGCAGAAGCGGAGTATGTAGCTACTGGTAGTAGTTGCTCTCAAGTTCTCTAGATCTTATCACTCTGTAGGACTATAGGTTAGCCTTAGGTTGTGTTCTACTCCTATATGATAACACTAGTTCCATCAATATTGCCAAAAACCTAGCATAACACTCCAAGATAAAGCACATTGATATTAAATACCATTTTCTTAGAGATCATGTAGAGAAGGAGGATGTTGTTCTTTAGTTTGTAGAGTTAGATCACCAAATTATCGATATTTTCACTAAGGCCCTGTTTGGATACGCTTATCTGAGAATCGATTTTAATTTGATCAGGATTCTCTGATAAGTCGCGGTCTGAAGAATCTGCAGTCTGAAGAATCGTCGCGGTGGAAGAAACGACCCCTCAGGCTCGCGGTACAGGATTTTGGATTCCCAGTGCAAATGCTGATCTTTCCCACCGCGGCGGTTGAAAGAATCAAAAAATAATCGAAGCGTTTGGGTGGGATTCTCGCTTAATTCTACCTAGAATCGGATTTTAAGCGTATCCAAACAGGGCCTAAGACTCTCGATTCTTCTTATTTTGTTTCTTTGGGGTGTTTGGGGTTATTTTTCCTTTTGGCTTGCTTTTAGGGGGAGTTGACTCTTTTGCATTTAGATATTTAGATTTCAGAAAGTTGCATTGTAAAATTTAAATGGAGCTTTGACTATTATCTCCATGTGATAAGATATCTTGCTTTATATCTTACATTTCTTTTGCTAGTTCTGCTAGATTAATCATGTCTTTCTATGTGCATCTTAGCTTTTGCCATCTAGCTTATTTAAATGTAAGAAAACTTAAATAAAAACATGTCAATGTTAGATCTTATGACTAGTTTGCTTTAGTTATGTTCTTATGATTAATGCTATGTCAAATAGACTAAGTTCAGTCTATAATTTGAGTTTTAGATTGAGCTATAGTAGTTTTTTGTTGAAGCATGAGTTTACTTCTCCCAAACTTTTGCGACTCGGGTCGATAATTGCTAACAGACTCAAGAGTAGCTCATTATTCTTGAACTAGAAAATAAAAATAAAAAATTATCTATTTTAGTGTGAAAAAACTGATCTCACCCATCATTTCTTATGAAAACGGCTTGCCATTACACTATACATAAAATTAGGGAGAGTTTTGGATGTCTTGAGCATAGTGTTTAGGATAGTTGCATAAGGCTTAAGATCTAGCATATGACAAGTTAAAGTGACGAAAACAAAAAATATTGAAAAATGATTGAACCTTAGGATGTAGTTTTGGATGGCTTCTAGTCTAGGACTTGTTTTATTAGATAAGACCAAAATATGTTTCAAAAGTTACAAATTGTGCTCAAATCCAAGTGTTTGAACAAAATGACTCAATATTAAGCTTGTAGCACTTTAAAATGACTCAATTGTAGCTTCTTGGTTCAAATTAGTTTATTAACATGGCTTGGTTCATTTTTAATACATTTGGCTAAACTATGACTTTGAGTAACTTAACATGCTAAAAATCCATTTAATTTCATATCCTTTTTTCATTTGGCTTAGCTTTTCTATATATTTATTGCCATGGACTAGATAGCTACTTCACATAATATGGCTTGGTGTAATATTTTTAGAATCAATTGGATAATTGTCATAGCTCCTTATCATTCATGCTATATATTTTTTCCATGGATCTTGATGAATCCATTGTCAAAGGAGAGAAAGATTCGACAAAATACATATTTTGGCAAGGAGGAGAAAGAGAGCATGTTTTGGAATTTTTGTGAGAATTCTTGCTAAATTGGAGCTTTTTATATTTTGTTATGATTCTTTTGATCTCTTCTTACCATGACCAAGATCAAATAGAACAATTGTTCTTTCATATTGCCCTAGAGTGAGATTTTCCAATTTCTTTGGTTGAGTTGAATACTTTTATGGAAAACTTACTCTATTCAGTGGCTTCACTCTATTTCTAGCTTATATGGTCATTTTCACTCTTCCCAATCCTTTTATGACTATTTTGAGTCTCTCTTTGCAAAATTCCCCCTTTACTTCTAAAACAACCTCTTATTGGCATTTTTGAAAAATTACCAATGTGTTTATCAAGGGGGAGATTAAGGGACTATGTAAAAAGGTCCAGGATATTGTTGTGGTGAACCATTGACAAGTTTGTGGTGTTAAAATTTGAATTTTGCAAAGTTTGCATTCTATCAGCGTTTGTTGTCAGACAACCAGTCTGACCGCTAGTTAGCTGTCGGTCAGACTACCGAGCGGTATGACTAGAGGTTTAATTGTGGTTGTAATTTTCCAGAAAAGGTGTTTTACACTGGAATTGACCGGCCCCAGTTTGGTAGTCAAACCACCCCTGAGAATTTGTTTTGTGATTTAGGGAAATTGGTTTTTGGATGAATTTAATTATTATTGGTTAGTACATTTGTATTGCAGGAAGCATGTTTTAGCTAATGTGGTTGTGAAGAATTTGTGCCTGAAATGATTTCTTTATGTTTGGATGTATAGTGAAGCTTTAGAGTCAACCATGGTTAATGGTGATGATTGTATGCTTATGGAGGAGCCAAAGTCTAGAACGGTCAAGAATGTTGGGTGAGACAGTTGAGCTTAAGCATGGCACAATGAAGGCAGTAAATATTGATGGAAAGGTTCGAACGACGGGTTGAACCAAGTGGTTTAGTCGGAATATGAGAGACTTATTGATGTGTGGCAAGCCATTGGTATATCTATACATGGCAAGTATGGTGATTGCTTGTAATGGAAGATGAAGACCAAGTCAAAGCAATGGTATTTTGGTAATTTGTCAAATACTAGAAACTTCGTTGGATCAAAATTGTGGTGCTTGGAAAAGCAGTTTAGGTCAAGAAAATACTGAAAAGATCAAGTGGATCAAAGATTAAAAGACTTATTATATTTGAGCTCATGTGCTTTGAAAAGAATGCATGAATTCAGTGTGTGAATAAAACCCATGTTGTGTGTTGTAAACGGGTTCCCCCAAATGTGCTAGTGGATAGTATCCATTAGGGTTAGAAGTGGGCTAGTTGTCTCACCTATTTAATAGGTTAGCATGGAGGCTTGCAAGCTAACCATCCAAGATTTTAACCTTGTGTTCTAGGGTTAGTGTTAGAGAAGAGTGAGTATTGTTGTGTGCTCTCTTGTCCTCCAGATGGAGTAGATGTAAAATCTTCATCCTCTAGTAGCAATATATCAATTTTATTCATCACTCATGATGTCTCTTCGTTTTGCTTGATTTGCTCTTGTTCTTGTTAGTTTTGATCCCTTTTCTCCCCTTCTCGATTTTGTTGTGTGCTAATGATGTGTAAGTAATACAAATGACTCATAGAAATCAAATCCCATCCATCTAGACACCAGGTCTTCAAGGATTTTGAACTTGTCCAGGTTTGCTTGGTTTTGGCTTAATCTTGAGATTTCTTGATTTCAAGATTTTTGCTTTGAATCTTTAGGAGATTTTGTTTTGTGTTTTGAGGAAAGTTTGGGACATTGGTCAGAATAATCTCTATCCTTAGATAGAATAAGTTCCTAAGACTCTAAGTAAGAGTGCGCAAAGTTTTATCTCATTGCGCCAAAAATAGTTTGGACTCGAACTGATTTTCTTTTCTAGGAATAAGGGGCAGTCAGAACATTTCCTGGGCTGGTCATACCGGTCGCCAGTCAGACCGCCAGCTTGCCGTCGTTCAGACCACTAGCGGTCAGAGCGCAAGGGGGCTGCCGGTCAGACCACTGCTTTATCGACAGTCAGACCACACCTTAGTGGCCGATTAGACCGCTCATGTGTAGAGCTAGCTCTTTGGTTTCTGAGTTTAATGTTTTGTTCTTGGCTTCTAATTCTAATTTTTATAGTTCTGTAGTTAATAGAGTGAAGAATTTGAAAATACTTAGAGGAAAATAGTAATGCATCATTTATACCCCTCTGTTGACATTTTGATTCTACATAGAGTTGGACTTTCGCAACAAAAACTTTATTGTCTCTATCTATTATCAACCACTTTGCTGCTCGTGTTTTGTCTTGTAGTACTATTTGACGGTATTTTGTACACGCTTTAGTCAAAAGTGATTTGTATTCATGAACGAAGGGATTACTATTGTTTATATCAGCAATTGGTTTTCCATCAAATAAAATACCCATCTTATCCTAGTACACTAGGTTCCAAGGTTATTACAAACCCGAACTGTATTGTAGGACCTTTCGATTTTATAATCATGCAGGATTATTCCAGTTCTAATACATTGGATCTAAAAAGAAAGTTTGTAGGACTAATAAAATCAAGTGGTACCATATAACATAGTAAAATCGAAGTTTACAATCCTTACAACTGTGATTTTGTAGGTACAACCTATGGTGGCCTTATGGTTCAGATTCTTCCAATGAGATTAAGGGCCTGTTTGTTTCAGCTGTAGATTCTGAGTAGCTGGTGAGTATCCAGCTAGTCAGAATCTGGAGAAGCTGGATAACCCCAGCTTCTGGCTACTAGTTCATTTTCTGGATTCTGTAGCTTCTGGCTACTTAGAATCTGGATGAAAATCTGAACTGTTTGGGGGAGCTGCAGATTCTGGGAGTAGCTGCAGCTGCCAGAAGCTGAAACAAACAGGCCCTAAGGATTCTATTTAGAATCGTGATTAGGATAACCTTGCTAAGTTTAAGTATGTATGTTTTGTCTTTAATTGGCAACTCGGCTAACCGACTTACTACTTAGCTTCTAGAGATGGAAAGATCATCACACAATTTTTAGACCTTAATTGCTAGGTAGATCTCATCTATGCTTTGCTCAAAATTTCTTTTTCAGAAAATCCAGTTAACTGAACCTCACTTGTGGTGCGGTCAATAGTCACACGGAAGTACTTGAGCTTTAAGATCATCCTTGGCTGTTTATCCTGAAATCTGGACACATGTGGACCTCTAAACACCCGAAAATTCCGTTTTTGGCCTCTAAACCAAAAAAATTCCGTTTCTGGACCCCTTCCGACCGCGCGTTTCGCGAGATGGCGCCACGTGTCCCGGCCGGCCGCGCGACCGCCCGCTCCACCGCGCGACCGCCGCCCGCCCGCGCGACCGCGCGCTCTCGACCGCGGGTCCGCTCGCCGCCCGCGCGACCGCGCGTCCGCCCGCCCGCCCGCGCGACCGCGCCGCCCGACCGCGCGACCGCGCCGCCGACCGCGCGTCCGCCCGCCCGCCTGCGCGACCGCGCCGCCGACCGCGCGTCCGGGACACGTGGCACCAGCTCGCGAACGCGCGGTCGGGAGGGGTCCAGAAACGGAATTTTTTTGATTTAGGGGCCAAAAGTGGAATTTCGGGTGTTTAGGGGTCCAAATGTGTCCAGATTTCGTTTATCCTCACACAATGAGAAGCGCTATGCTTCATTTACCGTTTGATTATTCTTACTTTACACGTAGGTTCATCTCTATCCGAGAGACTTATACTACAACAAAAACATTGTACTGGAGCATGAACATTAATTGTATCACTATTAGCAGCTCGGAACAAGAACAGTGTGGACACGGGTTCAGAAAACCAGCGGCAATCGGCCGGTGCCGGTAAGACACCGTGGTTTTTCGGTCAAATTGGTGGGTACCCGGAAAGTGTAAGCTAGTGCCTAATTCTCAATTTCCGTTCTTTGTATTTTGAAAAAGAATTCAAATTCGAAATTCACAAATGAAACCGGACTGTTTTGGGGGTGGAAACTGGCCGGTTTCCAGCGAAAACCAGAGCTGGCTTGGTTTCTGTTTTTGCCGCCGAAAACGATGGCATGAACCCTAGCGTGGAGGAATAAGAACATCATGTTGCGTCAGCTTGGAACGAAGAACAAGGTAACACATTACATGCTAGCAACCAGTGTGCAATCCTTACAGAAAAGAATGCGTTTGTAAGTTGTAACAAATCAAAGAGCAGACACAATTTGATCTGGGATTTCCTATAAATTGAACTTGGAGCACATTTAAAAATCCTATAAATTGAACTTGGAGCACATTTAAAAATCAAGTCCTAATCTGTATCTTAAAATGTAGGATAGGGTGATTACACTAAAATCTTACTATAACAACTATCAACAGCATTTAGTGATTTGACATAGATTATTGTATCCATGGTAGTGGAATGATCTTTACAAAGCCTGAAGAGTTTCTCTATCTGAGGAAGCGAAGTACAATTCAACCACTGAAGTAAAAAAAGGTAAAAGAGCATATTTCAACTTAGTGCTCTTAGATAATGCTGAAATTTTATATTCTTTATTGGACAATTTAGAATAAGTTAGGAGGGATTCTAAGCACACCCGCATCTAGCTCCTTTGTGCTCTATGACTCGTATGCTAACAGGAAAGATTTGGACCGAACCAGGATCGATTTGAGAATTTAGCCCAGCGATGTTGGTTCCTAATTTGGCAGTAACTTTCACGCGACGTCTGCAAGTAAATCAGCACCCTTTTTTTTGGTCCAATGCACCGCTACACCAAATCCTTAATTCGAGCTTTCTGTTCTTAGGATCATACAAGAGTACCTGCTGCAAATGCAATTAGCAAGCTGCTACTATGGTTTTGCTTCCTTATGGAACAAGTGATAATCTAACGATTTGCAGCTATAAATTCCGATATATTAATGGACGTTGCTGCAAAAAGAACACAAAAAGACCATTCACTTGGAACGAGATAAATCCTTCGGCGAAACAAAGGCCTCTTTGGTTCATAGGAAATTCAAAGCAAAAACATATGAATTCTATTCCTACAGGATTTTGTATTGTAGTTGTGTTTGATTCAAAGGAATAGTTCAATCAAATTCCTGTTCATTTAGTATTCCTACGGAAACACAGGAATTTCAGAGGAATCAAGACATCCGACCTCATTTTTGCAATCCTTTGTTTTCTACAACTACATTTTCAATCATCTATTTTGCAAATATATTCCTATCATATTTCTATATTTTTCCCATTCTTACGTTTTTAGAATCTTGCGAATCAAAGATGCCCTGAGCATTACATCAATGAGTGTGTTCGTCCAAACTAAAGACTGAATTTCCAAAGTAAATGCATAGGTTCTGACGGCTTCCAAACTACACTGGTTGCACCCCTCTCTGTCCTCCGCGCCTTGCGAATGGATCCCCACCACAACCTCCTGCAGCCATCGCTGATGGAGAAGTCCGCGTCCTCCAAGCCGCCCACCCTGGCTTCCACGCCCTCCTCACGCTTCACCTCGGCACCGTCCTCCCGCTTCTCCTCCACACTGTAACACCCCTCCCTGTCCTCTATGCCCACGCCCGCCTCTCACACCGTCTACAGTGACCACTTCATCCCTAGCCGCACCAGATCCAACCTCGGTGTAGATCCACATCGACCCCGAACTCACCGCCAGCCTCCAAGAACCTTTGTCCTCCACCGTATGTTGTGCCTCTCTATGCCGCACCTGCCTTCAAGCCATTCGCCTCCACCCGTGCTGGCCAGGAAGAAGACGAAGGTGACACGTGATGATGAGCCACCATGGTAGATCCGGCGGCACACACCGAGGACTGAAACCAGCCAGGATTCATGGATTGCATTGATGCCCTGCTGCTACAACACAAGCAAAGGGCGCACGGCTTGTCTCTACCCATGCCCCTCGCTGGTGTTACCTCCCATCCTTCGCACCTCCGCCGGTCCAGGGCTATCTTTGTTGGAATAAGAGCAACTCCAACAGTAGCCCCTAAAACAGAGCCCCTACTTTTCATTTGAGGGTTTCCCTACTTTTGATGGCTCTGTTTTCTTGGCTGCACTCCAGCAGGAGCCCTCAAAATAGGGCCCCTACTTCTCAATTCCCTCTATTTCCTCACACACTATATGCATATGTATTTGAGAACATCACATTATATAATAATTTATTTAAACTATAACTCTAAAGCACTATACTTAAAATTATGAATAAAAATACGAATATTCAAATTTAAATTCGAAGACAAATTTGGTCCGAATTTAATGATAGTCGATCACAACATAGTTCATAACATCTCTGCAAATCAAATGACATAATCATCAAACATAAAGTCCGACAAAACAAGTAAACAACTAACTTGCGCCATGTCGTGCCCACAAATGCTCCACAAGATCGTTTCGGAGTTTCTCATGTCCCTCTTTATCTTCAATCTCATTGTGTATCCTGAGAAACTCGGACAACACATTTGGATTACGGTGTTGGTATTCCTCCTGCCTCAACTCCTCACCCCCATCTTGATCATAGTCGTATCCCCCAACATCGTCATCATCTCTCTCGTTCTCAATTATCATATTATGCATGATCACACATGCTGTCAATATGTACCATAGCATATCCTTGCCCCAAAATCTTGCAGGACCCCTAATCATGGCAAAGCGTGACTGCAAAACACCAAATGCTCTCTCAACATCCTTCCTAGCCGCTTCTTGAGCTTGTGTGAAGTGAGACTTCTTGTTACCTTGTGGGTTTCTGTAGCTCTTCACAAATGTAGCCCAAGAAGGATAGATCCCATCTGCCAAATAATAACCCATGGTGTACTTGTTGCCATTCACTGTATACTTAATTGGAGGTGAAGTTCCAGAAGTTAGCCGCTGAAAAAGGGGAGACCTTCGAAGAACATTGATATCATTTAGTGATCCTGGTAATCCAAAAAATGAATGCCAAATCCACAAATCCTCTGAAGCAACCGCTTCAAGGATCATAGTTGGACCATCCACATGTCCCGAGTACATACCTTTCCATGCAGTCGGGCAATTCTTCCACCTCCAATGCATACAGTCAATGCATCCAAGCATACCTGGCCAACCCCTATTGTTGTTTATCTCCAGTAACCTTGCAGTGTCCTCAACAGTGGGTGGCCTCAAGTATTGCTCACCAAAAACCTCAACCACTGCTCGAACAAAGTGCTTGAAGGCCTCAATCATAGTGCTCTCAGCGATTCTCACAACCTCATCTATGGAATCTGCAGGAACATCATACGCTAACATCCTAAAAGCTCCAACCACTTTCTGAAGGGAAGTGGCTCCAGACAACCCTACTGCATTTGGCCTTTGCCTGAAATAGTCATCATGTGCCTCGACTCCTTGAACAATTCTCAAAAACAATGGTTCAGACATTCTGAATCTTCTCCTAAAAAATTTGTCATTGTAAATTGAAGGATCTGCAAAGTAATCTGCAACAATGCGCAAGTTACCAGCATGCATGTCTCTTGGCACCACTTGACGACCAGGCATTGAACCACGTCGAAGCTTCTTATGATTCCTTTCTTCAGCATCAGCAATAATTAGCATGGCCGCAACCAAATCATCATCATCCGATTCTTCTTCCTCCCACCATTGATCAAGCAAATCGTTTTCATCATCGGTAAACACCATCTGCAGTATCATTGTCAAATATTAATTTATAATGCAACATAGACAAGTACAGTACAGTCATATCTCAAACAGAGCACAATCCACTTTAAAACTTTCATGTCAAATCATAATTCATCTCAGCAAATCAAAAGAAACATAGTCATAATGCAACATAGTGCACACCAAAATAAAACATGCATATCACATTGAAACATAGTCCTAAACCAAAATAAAACATGCAAGTCACAATGAAACATCTATCAAATTCCATCTCCGCCACCGTGCCCTCCACTAGCATCATGTCCTTCACTGCTACCACCAAAAGCACTGTTGAAAGCCGCCATCTTTTCAGCTACAATTTGAGCCCTCATTGCTATCACATATGTCTTCTGGGCAGGCTCCAATGTGTTGAGGTCACAAAACATAATCTTCTGTTCTTGCTCCCATATCATCTTTTTCTCCTCATTTGCAACCTTGCGCTCTTCAAGTGATACCTTGCGCTCTTCAATTGATACCTTGCGCTCCTGCATCATCTTGTTCTCCCGCCACCTATCCTCTCTAATTTTCTCTTTCTCTGTAAGCAATTTCTCAAGCAACCCTGCATAATTCATTTGTTCCCCTCCTTTCTTCAACTTCTTCTTTGCTTGCTTCCTCCCCATAGGCCTTTTACCATTAGGCATGGAAGAGTCAGGGGTTTGGCTCTTTCTACTCTCATCATCTTCTACATCAAACACATCTATTGATGTTGGTGGTGAATTGCTTGACCTAGGCCTTTTGTTGTTGATTGGGGGCATGAACTTCTCGCAATGCCTAATCTTCAACCAACAATGGAGGAAAGGAAACCCTTTCTTCTTTGGATCATTGTTTGCATATGCATTTTGAGCTTCTAGCAACTGAAATTGAAGACATGTGTCAGTACAAATTCTTAATGAAATGATGCAACATCTTAATAAAAACAATCCTTACATGTTCCTGGTAGGGAACTCCACTAGGATGGCGGCGCTCAACCTCCTCAAATAATCCTTGAAACTTCTGACATTCCCTGTGAATTGTCGCCCACCTATGCTCTAGAGAATTTGCATTCCTATCAGATACAATTTTTTTGTTGGCATGAAAGTTATCATGAATTCGCTTCCAATACGCTTTGCTAGGTTGCTCATTTCTAGTAATAGGATCCAAACTTATGTTCTCCCATGATTCACATAATTGGAGATCTTCCTCCTGAGAGTAGTTGGCAGCACGGACTTGTTTCCTCTTTGGTGCACTAGGTTGACTAGGCTCGGTACCAATGGGTAAAATTGTAATGTCATCAATGTCAATGTCGTCGGACATCATCTGTGACCAATTACCTACCTGCGACATATCCCAAACTGTGCAAAAAAAACAGCACATATAACGTACAGTACAGTACAGTCATCATGACAATAAGATAACGCGTGAAAAGTATCGTGGCTAGCACAAGCATATTCATTAAATCTGCACTCAAACCCCCATCTTTTCACTTAAAGTCACAACCATACATCATTCATTATTGCAGGATGCAAATATTGCATGATTACTTTGGAGAGCACTACAAGCATGTGAATTTTTATATCATGTGTACTTGCTGTTGTGATGGTGGATCATATCTAATTTAGTTAATATGAAAACTTGCATAAAGTTTTATACGCTAACTTTGTAGCAAAATAACCTATTTTGTACACATCTCATTTTTCAAGCTTCTTCATTTCAGGTTAGATCTACTGAAAGATACAAAGTTGGGCTACACCACTTGGGCTGTAGCAGAAGTTTTGTTTATCTTTTCAACTAACTACACCACTTGGGCTGTGCATTATATTATCCAGAATATGCATATATACCAATACAGCTTGTCAACATGGAAGGCAATAGCTAGGCCATAGCATATCTTTGATTCAGCTCCAGCCAGTGAGAATTCTGATACCACACCCATCAAACATTTTGACAAAAAAAAGTAGAATGGCCCTTTTAACTGCAACCGAGCTGCTTTTCAATGACCACATGACAATATAATTCTGATACCACACCCAGCTCAGGAATTTCGAATTCCACACACAATGACCACATGACAATATAATTAGCCAGAAATTGACAATACAATCAATCCAAATTTGGGTCAGGGCACGGTCGTCCAACTCAGAGTCTCCCAATCCATCGCGGAACCAAGCACCCAGACCAGCCTCAAAAGTTCATCACCAGTACGCAGTCAGCCAGCCAGCCAGCCAGTCAGTCAGAGAGAAGGATCACGCACCTGCAGCCCTAGGTCGTGGCGCAGACAAGCTCGTCGCCGCTGGGGTGCACTGCGATGCTGCGCGGCGCGTCGCCCGGCCCCTCCCTGAGCACAGCCCTTGCCTGCAACCCCGAACCCCCCAGGTCAGTGAACCAATCTCGAAACACCACGGATCAGCGCGAGTGGAGTGGAGCGGATTGAATTGGGCTCCCGTACCAGGGGTTTAGAGGAGAGGGAGCAGTCCTTGGGGTCGAAGCCGAGGACCTCGACGGCGGGCTGGGACGAGGCCCGTCCGTACGCCGCGAGGACGCGGGTGGCCTTCTCCTCCCGGCGCCGGATCCACGCCGCGCACGCCACCTTCCCGCCGCCCGCCGCCTCGTCGCGCGCGGGGGAGAGAAAGAAGTCGCGCGCGGGGCAGAGAAGGAAGTCGCGCGCGGGAGGCGCTTGCGGGTGGGCTGCGGGCGTCGCTTGCGGGCGGGGTGCGGACGGGCTGCAGGCTTCGCGCGCGGGGAGGGGAACTGGCGGCGCGCACGGGCGGTGAGGGAGGCGGGCGGGGAGGGAAACGGGTGGCGCGCACGGGCGGGGAAAGACGCGGGCGGGGAAAGAGGCGCGCGAGGAGGGGAACAGGCGGCGCGCGAGGGAGGGGAAAGACGCGGGCGGGGAAAGACGCGTGCGAGGAGGGAATAGGCGGTGCGCGAGGGAGGGGAAAGAGGCAGCGGCGCGTAGAAAACTGCTCCAACTGTGATTTGGGGGCTTGGCCTAGAGCCCCCAGGAATGAGGGCTGAGGGGGGATTTAAGGGGCCCCTCAAATTTGAGGGCTCTAGTAGGGGCCCTGCTGGAGCTCTATTTTTGTCTCAAGCCCCTAAATTTGGTTTTGGAGGCTCAAGTAGGGGCCCTGCTAGAGTTGCTCTAAGTAGGCTAGACTCGGTCTGAACAGGGTCAGGTCGTGAACTGTAAGTCAACTCCTGTCTCTTGAAGTTCAGGCCAATTCTGAAGGTTTTAGCCGAAGTCTAAATTCCAGCCGGAATCTGAAGATTTCAGTGTCTTACAGTGTTGCGTGTGTTCATAAACTTCTTGTTAGGAAATCTGGGCCTGAGCTTGAAGCCTTGGTCGACTTGTACATGCATGAAAGAGAAAGAAATAAACAAAAAAAACAAGAGTTCTCCCACCTATCTCTCTGTATCCAATCTACTATTTGCATTACTCTGTGATTGATCCGTCTCTTTGCATAGGGCAGGAATTGATCAGACTAGACTCGCTAGTGACGGTTCCTCAACACGTTATCGGCACGAATCGCTCTATGGACCGAAAAACATGTGTGGCGTCCTATAAAGAAAGTGTGCTTAGCTGATAGTGGCACACCAAATACCATCTTGAGAGAGATAAAATATTTTCAGTTGATTAGTAAGAATGCTGACAGCTTTACAACAATCGCCGGTAGCAATGCTTGTATACTAGGTTCAGGAAGAGCCACAATTATGCTCCCAATAGACACAATTTTGGTCATTCAAAAAGTCTTATTGCACCCAGAATCGACTAGATCTCTCCTAATTTTTAAGGATATTCGCGCCAACAGTTTCCATGTTGAGACTGAAGAAGAATATGGTCAGAAATACCTGCTCATTACGAAGCGTGAGAAAATGGAAAAACGGTATTAGAAAAACTTCCTTCATTAGAAACTGGCTATACTACACTAATATCAAGGTAGCCGCAGCCTATACTGCCCTGAAAATAATATTTAGAAGCTCTGAACTCTTCTGTCTCTAGCATCATAGATTAGACCACCCAGGTCTTACGATGATAAGAAATATAATTAACAATTCACAGGGACATAATATTAATGTAAAGGATTTCCCGAATCATGAAGATTTTGTATGCCTCGCATATGCCACTAGGAAATTAATTACTAGACCTTCTACTATGAAAGTAAAGGATGAAGTCTTTACATTTCTGGAGCGCATCCAAGGAGACATTGTGGTCCCATACAGCCACTATCAGGGCCATTTAAATATTTCATGGTGCTCATCGATGTTTCCTCGAAATGGTCGCACGTGTGTTTATTATCTACGAGAAACCATGGTTTCGGAAAGCTGGTCTCACAGATAATTCGCATTAGAAATATTTTCCTTGTTCATCATATAAAGTCCATCAGAATGGACAACACTGTAGAATTTACTTTAAAGACATTTGATGATTATTGCATGACAATGAAAATTACAGTTGAGCATTCTGTACCGCATGTCCACTTCCAGAATGTACTAGGAGAGGCATTAATCAGGAGAATTAAATTTCTTGTCCGACCGCATTTGCAAAATTGTAATTTACCAACTACATGTTGTGGACACGCAGTCCTGTATGCAATAACTCTCATCAATTGTAGACCATCGGCATATAGCATCTATTCACCTATGCAACTAGCGCAAGAGTCAGCACCGAAAATTTCTCACCTTCGGAGGTTGGATGCAAGGCTTATGTTCCTATACTCTCTCCACAGCGTACTGCAATGGGTCCTTTTTGAAAGACTGATATACATTGGTTATGAGATAACATCCATAATCAGGTATTTAGACCCCATGACAGGAGATTTGCATACTGTCTATTTTGCTGATTGTATATTTGATGAGGATAATTTCCCGACATTAGGGAGAGGAAATAAATCCCTTGATGAAAAATGTCGGGAAATTACAGGCAAGCCACGAGAATCCATGTGCATACCTGCGCACTAGTGAAACAAATAGTGAAGTCCAAAAGATCATTGATTTGCAAGTATTAGAAAACCAACTGTCTGACTACTTTAGTGACTTAAAGAGTGTGACCAAGTCGTATATGCCTGCACGCAATACACCGGAGATGGTTGAAATACCAAAGAAAGTTGAAGGTATCCCTAATCCTGTATAGAGGCATCAAAACAAAATGATGAGAACTCCGGCCCCTCGAGCCCTACGTAATCAGGGACGCCTAGTGAAAAAGGATAAGAAAGACTTGAGATAGCTAATCATTGAAGTTCTCTAGAACCAGAAGGGGAGCTAGTTAAGACCTAGCACCAGTATGACACCTTCAGAAAAGGGCATACCAGATCTGACCATTCCCATGGAGGGAGAAATCAGCATGGATGTGTGCGCACACATCAGAGCTAAAAAAATTAAAGGGACTTGTCACCACAACTAGAAGGAGCGGTGAGTAGGTAGAAGTACAAGAAGAATCAACTCATGATAAAAATAGCTATAAACTATGTGCACACGGGAGAATCCATGAATAGAACAACAACCAATGTTGGTATCTATTTTGTAAAGAAAATTGTCACAATCATTGATCTTGATCTAGAGCCCGCATCGTTCACTAAATATAAGAAAAGATCAGATTGTGAAGATTGAACAAAGGCAATAGAAATTGAATTATTATCTCTGAACAAAAGAGAGGTGTTTAGACCTGTAAACCCCACACCTCCCCATGTGTACCCTGTAGGGTATTAGTGGGTATTTGTTCAAAAGAGAAATGAAAGAAATGAAGTTGTAAGATATAAAGCAAGGCTTGTTGCACAAGATTTCACTCAACATCCAAGAGTTGATATGAAGAAACCTATTCCCCGTTCATGAGTGGAATTACATTTAGATACTTAATCTCAATTACAGTAAACCTGAACATAGAAATAAAATTGATGGATGTGGTAACTGGATACCTTTATGGAAACTTAGATTCGGATATTTGTATGAAAGTACCTGAAGGTATCCTTGTTCTGAGCCAAGACAGAGTAAATAAAAATCTGTACAGTGTGAAACTCAGGAAATCACTGTAGGAACTTAAGCAATCAGGTAGGATGTGGTATAATCATTTAAGCGACTTTCTATGCAAGAAAGGCTACACGGACAATGAAGATTATCCCTGTGTATTTATATGATGATCCCAAAATGGATTTTGTATAATCTTAGTATATGTAGATGATCTGAATATTATCGGGACCATCGAAAACATAAAGGAAGCAAGTTCTTACTTGGATTCAGAATTTGAAATAAAAGATTTAGGTAAAACCAAATATTGCTTAGGCTTGCAGCTCAAGCATGTCCCTGAAGGAATATTAGTACATCAGTCAGTCTACGCCTAAAAGATGTTAGAAAGGTTTGACTTTGAGAAGGCATACCCATCGAAAGTACCGATGATCGGGAGATCTTTACAACAAGACAAGGATCCGTACCGACCTAGGGAAGAGGGGGAGAAAGTCCTGGGACTGGAATTCCCATACTTAAGTGCAGTAGGATCAGTTATGTATTTAGCGAACTGCACTAGACTAGACATTGAATTTGCCGTAAACTTGAATATAACTGGCTATGCAGATACAGGGTACCTGTTGGACCCACATACCACAAGGTCATAAACAGGCTATGTATTCCTGTGTGGTGGAACTGCAATTTCATGAAAATCGTATAAGCAAAGTCATGTAGCGACTTCAACGAACCACTCAGAAATCATAGTGTTGTACGAAACCGCGCGAGAATGTGCTTCGCTTCGACGAATGATTCACCACATCCAGCAGTCATGTGGGATGAATATCATGCAAGCTCACACAATTATCTATGAAGATAATGTAACTTGTGTTGCATAAGTGCAGATGGGATACGTGAATAGTCATCTCATAAAGCATATCAACCCCAAGTTCTTCTATGCTCACGAATTGCAAAAGATGGACGAAATTAAGGTATTGTATACTAAGTCATGTAAAAATCTTGCAGATTTATTCGCTAAGTCACTCCCAACATCCAGTTTTGAAATATGTGTATGAGGAATTAGAATGATGAGACTTAGAGAGGTGCAGAATTCAGGGGGAGATTTTTCTCAAGCTTGTTATTAAAACTTGATCATGAAGATCGAGTATCCAAAGAATAAACCCTATAGATTATGAAATTGGGTGGATTGTACTCCTTTTCTCTTGACAAGTTTTCCTGAAAGTTTCTCGGCCAAGTTTTTAATGAGGCAATTCGTGCAACATAGCATAACATGTATCATATACTCTTTCTCCAAATTTTTTCCACTGGGTTTTTATGGAGTTTTGATGAGGCATAAATGTGTCGGATGAGTGCCCAAGGGGGAGTGTTGGGAAACTGGGCCTAGGCTTGAAGCCTTGGCCTATGGTGGGTATCTCACCACTAAGCCTATGGTGGGCATTACTCTGTGATTTATTCGTCTCTTGCATAGGAGAGGAATCGATCGGATTGGACTCACCAGTAATGGTTCTTGAACACTTGTAAACGTGCAGTTCAGCACGTTCTAGTCAGTCGATCTGCTTTGTGTGTTGGTGGAGTCCGGCATTTGTGGATCTGGTTAGTTGTGAAGTTGTTTTGGGAAGTTTAGTTAGTCTCTGACGCTGAAATTTTCAAAGTTATTGCTTTCTATATTGAGCTTTTACGGTGAACAGTAAAGGACCCAAAAATTTCCCCTTGTGCGTTTGTCTGTTTTCCTCCTCTGCTCTGTTCTTTAATCAAGTGACTTCGGTTGTTTGATTGCTGGTTCTTGGGCGTGTGTGACATCATTGATTTGATCCCAATACTTGGTATCAGAGCAGGTACCAGTTGCATGCCTAAGTTGTTGTGGTTGAACCCGATGGCAATCACTACGCAGCAAGCAGGCAAAGAGGGCAGTGTCTCTGTGCATTACCCAACGCTGACATCCTCTAATTATTTCACTTGGGCAATCAAGATAGAAGTGTTCATGGATGCCCAGAGGGTCTGGGATGCCATTGAACCCATAGCCGGCGTGACCGTGGAGAGGAAGAAGGACAAATGGCTTTGGGGTGCATCTATCAAGCTGTTCAAGAGGATGTACTACTGCAGATTGCGAAGAAGACGGTGAAGGAGGCATGGGAGAGTCTAAAGACATGGTAGCTTGGAGCTGATCGGGTGAACAAGGCAATAGTGCAGACACTAAAGAGTGATTTTGATGCCCTACAGATGAAGGAGTCTGAGTCTGTTGACGAGTTTGCCGGGAAAATCAATGCCTTGGCAAGCAAACTCAGTGGGCTCGGGAGTCCACTAGAAGAAGACATCCTTGTCCAGAAGCTACTAAACTCGGTGCCGGACAAGTATCTCCAAGTAGTCGTGGCGATCGAGTAGTTTTTTGATGTGGACTCCATGCCGTTTGACAAGGCGATTGGCCATCGCAAGGCGTACAAGGAACGTACAAGGAGGCAAAGCGATGACAACAATGAAGGATAGCTCTTGCTCACTCATGCTGAGTGGTAGGCGAGGCAAAAGAATGGTGGCGAAGGAGATTCGTCATCAAGCAACAAGAGTCGTGGCGCTAGCAGCTCAGTTGGGCGCGACCGAGGTAGAGGACACGGCAGGGGATTCAGCCGCGGCAGAGGAGGCCGAGATGGCTCCGGCCCAATATGCCAAGACATGGCCAGCAAAAAGGTAAAGACAAGAGTCACATCAAGTGTTTTAATTGTGATATATATGGCCACTATGCATCTGAATGTCACAAACCACGGTGGGAACGTGAGGAGGTGAACCTGACTTGTACTCAGGATGAAGAAACTACCCTGTTGTTGTCAGTTTGTGCTACTGACTCCCACGAGGTGGTGCTGCTGAATGAGAACCTCACTCCGAACCTCAGCAAAACTAAGGAGGCCAAAGTTGATTTAGAAGTTTGGTATTTGGATAACGTTGCTAGTAATCACATGACTAGGCACCAAGGGAAGTTCATGGAACTAGATGAGCACATTATAGGAGTTATCAAGTTCAGTGATGGCTTAGCTGTGGAGATCAAGGGAAAGGGCTCCAGTTTGCTCAAATGCAAGAATGGAGATAAGCTCATTCTCCCGAAGGTGTACTGCATTTTGAGTTTAAGGAATAACATTGTGAGCCTTGGTCAGATGACCGAAGGGGGGAGTGAGATAGTGCTAGCTGGAGCATACCAGAGGGTCCAAAACCAACATGGTCGAAAATCAACGTGGTCTAAACCAGTGTAGTCAAAGGCCAAATCAACATGGTCGAAACCAATGTGGTCAAAGGCCAACAAGTGGTCTAAAATCGACGTGATCGAATTAGGTCGGAATACGACTAGTGAGATCGACAACCTGTGAGTGGTCAAAAACCCAATGTGGTCACAAAGAGACAAAGTGGTCGAAGGCCTGATCGTGGTTGAAAACTTGAACATGGTTGAAAAACCTCAAACCATAGCTCTTACCTCTCCTCCCCTTATATAGGCTGACAACTTGATTCCAAAACTTAATGAATCCCCATCAGGCCAAACTGGGGATAACCCGTTAACCCCACCTAACATCGGGTTTTTCTCACACACGCTTCTCAAAGTGGCTTACAATCATTAACCCATTAGGGAATCAACACTTAATCCACTTCACATTTTCAACACATACAAGCCCTAAACCACTTAGGTCAATGCTGTGGTTTTACATACCACCACTCTTCCGGTATTTAGATAATTTACCAAAATATCCCTCTACCGCCTTCTGTGAAGCTTCTCGTTTCCTTTGCCACGAAGCATCACCCATGCTTCGCCATCTTCCACATGGCCCCAATGACTTGCTACCAAGTCTCACACGTCCGGATCCCACTGAATCGTCCTCGCTTGCAAATGGCCCAAGTCATTTGGCGCACCACATGTCTCTTCTCGCACATGATGGCACCCGTCTTCCTTGGCCATCTAGATCTTGACTCCTCCCTGAGCCTAGTCCCGGTCCACCTTACCGTTGCCCATCATGATCACCACCGGTAGATTCTGCTCTAGTTCCTCGTCATCCCGGCTTGCAACCACCCCGCAAGCCTCAGTTATCTTTGGCGTCTTCCTGACCATTCTGGACCTCAACACCACCCTTTGCCTAGTCCCGGTCCTCCTACGCCTTACTATGACCTTGCTCCGAAGTCCTGCAACCACCAACAACAAGAAGCAAACCGTCACATAGCACCGCACAACACACAAAGTCATGAATTGCGCAATTCATCCAAACAATGCTTAATGCAAAATGTATGCACTCAAAAACTGATCCTAAACCTAGAACCAAATCCCCAAAAGCCCTACTTTTTTGGGAAGATTGGCAGTACTGCTCTTAACATGTTGGTACTTCCGCACTACGGTCTACCGCTCACTAAAGCGGTACTTTCGCACCTTGCAAACCCGCATTGGATCTATCTGGAAAAACATACTGCAACTCAGAGCAGAATTACCGCTTGCGGTTCTACCACGTTTACCACTGTCTAGCTCAAATACAATCCTTGCAAAACCCTCAAAAACCAAACTCAAACTCCACAAATACTCTAATCCAAAAATCAATTACTCATGACAACCATGGGGTGACCTCTACATGGTCTCACATTCTCCCCCTTGATGAGTATATTGACAAACACCGAAAAGGCATGAAGATAAGTTTGTTTTTGAAAAGAAAAGCAAGAAGTTGAAAAACCACACATAGTCCAATAAAAGAAGAGAAGGAACTCATGATCATGTTGGCAAAGTGTGAAATGAAGCAAACAATAAGAAAGAATAAGTTTTCTACAAAATCTACAAATCACATACAAAAGGTCAATCTTGCTCATGGTCCAAAGAAAAGAGCCAATTGCTTAACATGACCATTTTCATAGCAAGATCATGAACCAAAAATGCAAAAGAGAGCAAATGATATGTAATGAAGCTCCCCTCACTCAATATCTCATTTGGCATTTTTACGTTCCAATTAGCAAGTTTTGCAACTCATACCATTTATATTACTCAAAATGTATACTCTCCCTCTTAGTGCCTTTTGCACCCCTTAATGCCTTTTCCTCAATTATTCTCCCCTTTTGGCAATAGAGATATCAACGGCTAAAACTTCCCCTCAAAATATGCATGATACTATTTAGAGCATAAGAAGCATAAAAAGAGAGGATGTATGTATGCATGAAAATGCAAAACCTAAAGAGCTTTGAAAATTATTCAAAGTGAGGTTCAAGTTAAAAAGATATCACATTAAGCTATAAAATGCATACAAGGCTATCTAGATCATGATAACGCATATATAATTAATCTAGCAATATAGCACAATTTAAAACATTTAAATTAATTTCAAGATAAGTAAGACTTCAAAATTGACAAGTTTATCTAAAGGTATCCTGTATGAGCAAGCCATACCAAGAAGGCTAAATGGAGCCAAGTGCTAAAAGTTGAAAATTGAAACATTTTGTTCAAGAACTTGAAATCACTTGTAATTAAGCAAATTTAGCACATTTGACACCTTTTCAAGTTTAGTTTTGGTTTTAGCCAAGCTTCAACCAATTTTTGACAAAATTTTATTTCCTTAGCCATGTGCTAGATCTCAAGCTTTATGCGACCACTCCGAGTAAGAAGCTTAAGAAACATATATGGTCATCCAAAACTCCCCTTGAGTTCATGCCTAGTATAATGGCAAACTGTCTCCTGAGAAAGGATTGGTGAGATCAGGTTTTTTTTACACAAAAGAGATCATTTTACATTTTCTTGACTTAGTTCAAGAACAAAGACTAATGCTAACTCATGCTTCAACAAAGAACTAGCATTGCTCAATCTAAAGCTCAATTTAGATTCTACATTCAAAGAAGCATTTTTAACATGGCATATATTATAAAAAGATCACTAGAGAGTAAACTAGTCAAAATATCGAACTTTGCAAATTTAAAAGATACCAATTGCAATAATTGACATCACTTGTGAATTTTAGTTCAAGTTTGCAAATTAAGCTAGCATGGTAAAGATTTAATCGTACATACGAAAGCATGATAAAACTTGATAAATAGGCATAACATGGCAATGAGCAATATCAAATTAGAATTACATCACAATTGAGTAATAATCAAAACTCATATCTAAATGCATATCTCATAATGCACTACCATGGATGATGATTCAAAAGAAAGCAAGAAGATAAAACTTCCTAGCTACAAGAAGATACAAATACAAGATACCACAAAAAGGATTAAGCTTCCCCTAAGAACAAGCTACAAGATAAAACATCTAGAAGCACTTGCAATGGAAGAAATAGGTCAAAAAGATCAAAACTTGCAAAAGTCACTCACCAAACTCTGTCCTCACAAGGAATGGCTAGAATGGCTAAAAGAAGAGAGAGGTAAGTTCTATACTCCACATGGTCTCTAGAAGAAGGATAAATCACAGTTAGGGAGTGAATCTAAAATACTAGAAATCCCCACTACTAGACTCTAGTGAAAAAAAGGCAAGTTCAATCTAGACAGGGTAAGAGATCCTAGAGATCCTAGTGTAGAAGAGAAGTGCCTAAGAAAGATAGCACAGAAGGTGTGACTCTCAACACCCTGAACCGACCTAAAAACCCTAACACTCCCAAATGGTATGCAATGCTGAATATGAAAGTAGAGAATTGACAAAGCTCAAGCAAGAACCTGCGTCATACTGCTTGACAGTGTGATGTAGTCAAAGTGGTCAAAGTTGAGCCAAGTTACATCGTGAGATCTATAGAAACCTCTACCAGAAACTCAAAGGAAGTTAGAGACCCAAGACATCCACATAAGCCACATGGTCTCCCCCTCAGATCCACAACCTGTAACTCAAATACAAGAATAACTGGTGTCCTAGTACTAGGAAAAGTGATATACAAGCATGGATCCAGCACTGAGGCATATGACAACAAGAGTAGCATGACAAGCACAAATTACAACAACACATGAGAACATATCCCCTACACAAGCTCTATCTAGACTTCACCAAATCATCTAGGACAACAAAACCTAGTGCAAACCAAATCTAGAAGAAACTTGTGGACTAACCAAAACTCTCGTGATATCTGGGCATAAGCACAATCTAAAGCTACCAAGATGTCATACAAACTATTTTCATGCCAAGACAGAAATGAATAAGCTCATAATATACATGCATCTCAATGAGTCACCAACCATACACATATAGCAAATGACAAGGAAAAGCCATAAAAGCATATGCTAGCATGCATACAAGTATGAGCATGTACACATGAACCAAAAAAGATAAACATGCATGAAAAAATGTAACATTATGATATAGAAGTGTTGTGGCTACAGACCAAACAGAGAGAGAGTATGGTAGTGGAGAGTTAGGTGAGCAATGGCTTCTAGGTTCTCCCCATGGCCTGTGTTGTATATATACATCCACATAGGGAGTGCTTTTACAATTATACCCTTACATCTGAGTACTCCCCTCAGGGGTATTCATGTCATTATACATGTCCCATTTTGGGCCTTACATTCCTCTGACAGGCCTGCTGGGCTTAGGTGGGGGCCACCCCTACAACAGGAGCCTCTCATGGTGAAGGGCTTCACGGGCCGAAGCCATGTTGCCGAGCCCTTTGGCCCCCTCCGTCCCTACGGCCTGTGAGCTTTTTCAACATTCATCGAAGTGTAGTGTTCGCCCTGTCGCGAAGGTATGGCACCGGGCGGCTTGGCGAAGTCTTTGTCATCCACAGAGTCCTGCTGTGGCGGGGTCGGGGTTGCCGTCCGGGGCGAAGGTCGAAGTCGAGGTTGGCATCGTGACCGAGAGCCGACGTCGATGTAGGGGGCGGATTGGAGGTCAAAGTCGCCTCCGATTTGGCTGGGTCAGTGGTTGCCCGGGCCGGATTGGAGGTGTTGGCGGAGTCAGATGCGTCGACATAGGTAGGCGGAGCGGGCCCCTAAGTCGTCGCATGCGCGCCAAGTAACAGCGGACTCCGGCATCGAGTGCCCTTGACGATAAGCGACTGCCAGCTTGCCTGGCGAGGCTTGGTTGACGCGGCGCGAGACTTGAGGGGTCGTGGCCATACCACGTTGTGACGTTCCTTCTTCTGGCCGTCCATGTGGCGAAACATGCTTGGTGCGGCGCGGGTCTTGAAGCATCGTGGTGGTACGATGTTGCGACGCTCCTCCGCTGGTTGGACTCCTGCCGGTTGGACTTCTGCCGGTTGGCTCCCCCACTGATGGGGTATATATGTGGTGCTGATGCGGCATTGTGCCTGCATTGTGCACTAGGATAGATGCTGCTCCCCTAAAAGGGGCCTCTTCAGTGCATCCACATTCCATAGTGGCATTACGCGGCTTGGGGGATGTTGATGCACTGATGGAGGCCTGTTTTTCTTGGGAGCTTGGTTAGCGTCTGGTATCGGTAACTAGTCGCACTTCCTGCATTCATGCTGCGTCTCTGCATATAACGGCAAGGTTTGCCCTGTTCTCCTAGACAGG